>OZ012542.1:19745677-22145677 GCA_963935595.1 Schoenobius gigantellus
CCTTTTTTTGAGCAGCGGCCATGTTGAATTTAGGTCGATTTTTCTAGGTTCCTAATGCTCTACTCTTCAAGGCCTTTCATTTGATACACATATTGCTGGGTTTGAAAACGAACATTTATCAATTTTTTTTGAGCGATGGCCATGTTTAATTTAGGGCAATTTTCCTAAGTTCATAATGCTCTACTCTTTGAGGCCTTTTATTTGATACCCATATGGGTTTGGAAATTAATTTTTATCCACCTTTTTTGAGCAGCGGCTATGTTGAATTTATGTCAATGTTGCTAGATTCATAGTGCTCTACTCATCAAGGCCTTTCATTTGATACCCACATTGCTGGGTTTGAAAACGAACTTTTATCCTTTTTTTTGGGCGGCGGCCATGTTGAATTTAGGTCGATTTTCCTAGGCACCTAATGCTCTACTCTTCAAGGCCTTTCATTTGATACCCATATTACTGGGTTAGAAAACGAACTTTTATCCATTTTTTTGAGCGAAGGCCATGTTTTTTTTAGTGTAGGGCAATTTTCCTAAGTTCATAATGCTCTACTCTTTGAGGCTTTTCATTTGATACCCATATTGCTAGGTTTGGAAACGAATTTTCATCCACCTTTTTTGAGCAGCGGCTATGTTGAATTTATGTCAATGTTGCTAGGTTCATAGTGCTCTACTCATCAAGGCCTTTCGTTTGATACCCACGCACATTGCTGGGTTTGAAATCGAACTTTTACCCTTTTTTTTAACGGCGGCCATGTTAAATTTAGGTCGATTTTCCTAGGCACTTAATGCTCTACTCTTCAAGGCCTTTCATTTGATACCCATATTGCTGGGTTTGAAAACGAAAGTTTATCCATTTTTTTGAGCGGTGGCCATGTTTAATTTAGGGCAATTTTCCTAAGTTCATAATGCTCTACTCTTTGAGGCCTTTCATTTGATATCCATATTGCTAGATTTGGAAACTAACTTTTATCCACCTTTTTTGAGCGGCGGCCATGTTGAATTTATGTAAATGTTGCTAGGTTCATAGTGCTTTATTCATCAAGACCTTTGATTTGATATCTTTATTGCTGGGTTTGGAAACGAACTTTTATCCGTTTTTTTGAGCGGCGGCCATGTTGAATTTATATCAATGTTGCTAGGTTCATAGTGCTCTACTCATCAAGGCCTTTCATTTGATATCCATATTGCTGGGTTTGAAAACAAACTTTTATCCATTTTTTTGAGCGGTGGCCATGTTTAATTTAGGGTAATTTTCCTAAGTTCATAATGCTCTACTCTTCAAGGCCTTTCCTTTGATACCCATATTACTGGGTTTGGAAACGAATTATTATCCACCTTTTTTGAGCAACGGCTATGTTGAATTTATGTCAATGTTGCTAGGTACATAGTGTTCTACTCATCGAGGCCTTTCATATTTTGATATCCATATTGCTGGGTTTGGAAACGAACTTTATTGGCAGTCATGTCGAATTAAGTCAACGTGGCTAGGTTCAATGTGTTCTACTATTTAGGTCCTTCGTTCGATATCCATATTCCTTGGGTGGATCCAAAAAAATATGATCCGTCATTTTACACATTAGGATCAAGAGTCCCGTCGCGTCCCTCTACGCGTAACCCAGAATCATTGCAGTCAGATATTTTTTTATTAACAATATTCATCTATTACTTTTAGTAGTTTTAAATGGATGAAAGAGTTTGATTCCTTAGTCATAATTTAAAAACATATAACACCTTTCAAACCCCCTTTACCCTTGAAAAGGGTATTTCAACATATCAAATATTTCAAAAATTGTACCTATTTTGTGAAAATTAGTCAAGAAACCAACTACAAATTTTATTGTGACGTGAAATTGTCATAAAAAATGCTTTATACGTTGGTTGTATGGCTTGATCCTTTTGCCTTACCACCACGGTACGACATAAGAAAAAGACAATTTAAACTTCTAAACTTCTTGGTTGGCGAAATCCAGATGGGCACAGCCATTAACAGAAAATATTTAATTTTTCTTTGCACTATGTGACAGACTGTCAAAATAATTTCACGTGTGCCATGTTGATTTTCGACATATAAGTATTTTTTAAACTATTTATTTAATATGAACTACTTCAACCCCATCACCCCAACCAGGAATGATGGTATGTGGTGTTGAAATCGATGTTATTTTCGTAATCTACGACCCGAAAAACCATGAAAACGGCATCAATGTCGATTTTGACATTTTATCAGTTTATCACCCCATCTCACCCCGTTTGGGGATGAATTTAATTAAATACGAAACACGTCTTCCATTAATTCTGTTAAAGAAAGTTTATGCAAAATTTGAAGTAGATTCGAATACGGAATCACGATGTCCCATACAAACTTTTCCCCCCATTTTCACCCCCTTAGGGATACAATACCGGAAAATCCTTTCTTAACGGACGCCTACGTCATACAAAGAACACACCCTCCAAGTTTCAAGTCTCTACGATCAGCGGTTTAGGCTGTGCGTTGATCCGTCAGTCAGTCAATCAGTCATTCAGGACAAAGCATTTTATAGGTATAGACAATCTGTGCAATCAAAATAAACCACACTTATTTTTTATTTTGATTACACAGATTGTCTTCTAATCTCGAATAACGAATATTACAGCGCATTTCATGACAAAATCAGTTGCTTTTGACTTCATCTGTGGCATCTTAACAGGAATACGTCACATTTCCAGTAACTCTGTGTACGACAAGTAATACTAAGAAAACAAAGCAAACAAACGAAGAAAAAAAAAACGAAACGCTTAAACTTACAACGTAGGTTGTCAATTTATTATCAATGGTATGATGATAATTATTCTGTTCGTAACGCTACATTTGTAATTTTCATTTTTTTTAAATTTGATTTAAGTCTTCGTAAACTCCACGAAAACTTGTTGACGTTGGTAATTCACTAGCGTGACCCATATCATCAGACTATCTCATTCCAAATTCAGTCTCATATGCTAACTTCCACAATCTTGAAATTCACTTTTTATCCACTAAATAACTGTTACATAGTTCACAATATAACCAATGTTAAGAATAATCAAACTCGTTTAAGTTTGGCAATAGCTTCTAATTCAATTAATACCGTTTAACAATTTTGTATTAGCCGATTCGATAAAAGATTCATACTGTTGCTAATTTATGATAATAAGATTGCAGAACTAAGGGAAAATTTCTAATCGCAGGTGTCACATTGGAAACAGTTACGCGGCGGTGTCAGATTCATCGGCGAGATACCGAAAACATCCAGTGGTAAAATTCTGAGGAGAAAATTAAAAGAACGTCTGATCTTAAAACCTAAGAGCAAATTATGAACACTAGATTCTGGCGAAGACAAACACTTTCCTTTTACCAGCGTCACGATGCGAGCCTTTAGTCATCCCTTCAAGCACTACGAATGCTGAAAAGCGTTCGAAACGATGCAGGCGAAATAATTAAAATGTTTTTAAACCAATGTTGTTACAGTGAAATTCTCATAAAGTGTAAGTAGAGTCTTGTGCAAATAAAAGGACGGATGAATTCATGGACGATCGATCGAAGACCCCAAATCAATGCATATTCCCCCGCCGCGTCTGTCTGTCTGTATGTTCGCCATGATCTTTAAAACTTCTGAACATCTGTTTCATGCGGTTTCCATCGTCACTTTGATAATTTATTCTTGATGGTTTATATAATAACTTTTTTTATTTTACGATTAAAAAGATATTGCTGAAGAATACTGGGTTAGTCCAACTAGTTATACTATTAGTTATACGATATAACAAAATGGACAAAAAAATCCAAACTGTTATACTGCTCAATATAACTATTTGGATACGAATAAATTCGGTCGCGTTTGTCCATCTAGTTATACTTATGTACTATAAAATCCCAAGTTGTATACAAGAACTTAGCTTGAAAATTTAAAGTTGCAATCAAAGATGTACTTATTAAAAAAGCATATTATAAAGTGTGTGATTACATGACTGAACTCCCAATTCTTATATCTAACAATGTACTGCGTTTTGTTTTAAAGAAACGTACAGTGAGAGCAATTTATAAGCTATGTTCACGCACTTCTCTCAGAGATAGCGCCGCTCAGAGATTCCGCGGTAACATAATATGTTACAGTTAACTTACTTTAACCATTTCTTTTAATAAAACGTAAATTTGCAGAAGACGAAATAAAATACATATACCTACCTTATTCTGGGAGTGATGTAAATATATTTCATTCATTAATAATAATATGTACGAACAATTATTACTTGTAGTCGAACTAGCTTTACCCGTCTATCGTTGGATAGAACAACATAAAAAAAAACACAAGTATACAAGTCTCACAAATTCTATAATTTGCCTGAACTCCTATAGTAAACGCGTAAGAATATTATATCCAAATAATATACTATGAATATTCTTGACACTCATTCCATTCTACCTTTTGTTTAGGATTCCATCCATATCTCGCGCACCATAATTGGTAAGACATTGAGGCCTCCGTGCTGTTTGTAGCAAATTGTTCGAAGTACGTAAAACTACGCCTACGCCTCCCGCAATGGCGACCGACAGACGCTTAGAGCTAGCTTGTTTTGAGACAATTTTCTTGATATCTAACATAAATTTGTGCCTTGCAAAGTATTTACGGAAGAGACATGCCAGAATTTCGCTTCTCCATCAGGATCCAGACCGAGGTAAAAATTGGCTAAGACTCCCTAATTTGTTAAGAAAAATGAAATAATTAAATACTGGGAAAGCAATCTCAAAATATCGGGAAAAATCACTTTGTTGCCTAGTTTTCATGACAGCTCATTTCCTTATCATCTGCCAGGTAATTAGCCATGCTTTTAATCTTTTTTTAATAATCGAAAAAATAAGATCGTAAGAAATAAAAAGTGTAAAAAGACTACATTTAAATGCTCACTTCAATATAGAAGAGTCAGTCCTTTTTAAAGTCAAATAAAAATACTTTTTAAAATTACTTCATCTTCACAAAAAGTAATGATTTACTATTCATCTTTTACAGTAATTTGATGTTAGAATAATGTTACGTTAGATAAATATACAGAATAATATATCCAACATGAGAAATTAGAAAAAGACTAACAATTAAACTCTACTATATATTGGAACTTTAATCTTTACTATACAAACACTTCTTGTGCTTCAACAAAATATTTATTCAAACACACATTAGGTAACTATGAGTATACGAGTATATAACTTCGAATAAAGATTGATCAGTATCTTCTAAAAGGGACATAAAGAGGGGAATTGAAAAGGTCCAACTTGTGAAAATAATTTATCAAACAAAGTGAGCATCAAACAAGTTTGGTTTAGTAGAAAATAAACAAGAAAATTCTTTTGTCGCTTCAATGAAAATATTTTCTTAAGTTGTTTTTCTCTTCTTACTCCTATCTATTAAAAAATATTATTTAATGAATTCATATAATACTTTCTAAGAAATACCAACACCACATTATAGACCATTACACACATTACTTATTGTGTTTGAGTTTACAAGCAAGCCGACACCTTATGATGGTAAACATTTACCTTTCAACGCAGCATTCACTCTATCCAAATCGTAAAGTGACAGTGGAAGAGGTTCATTTAACAGCCGCATTCGAGGCATGTTCCCACCATTGAAATCTTGGTAAAAACCGTCACTTAAAAATATACCAGAGGAATGTCTATACAACTTGTAAGCACACTTATTTGTCCGAAGCCAGTCGACAAACACAATTGCACCATTCAAACTTCGGCTATCTCCTGAAAATACGCGACTTTTGAGCTCCTCTACATCTCCTTTCATAACTAGCCGTATGTATAACTTATACGACATAAACACTTTCATGTTGGGTTTCCGCCCTCGCTTTATCTTCTTCACGCTCAAGACTCTAGCAGTGAAAACGTATTTAGATTCAGACACCGCTGACGACAGAATCTCGTAGTCATTAGTTATCGTCTCGTTTAAAACACATTTGGAACCATTTATGTTTTTCTTGCGTTGAAACGTGTCCTGCTTTTTCACGACATCCCTTATAAGGAGCTGCGCATGAATTATATTAGAGCAATAAAGCAATAACACTAGAAACTGAATCTTCGACATCATTGGGAGTGTTCGGTCGGTTTGATTCATGTAATACATATGTGGGTATAAATAAGAGCCATTTCATTAGATCTGATGTGAAAGCTTTTGATTGAAGCGAGTCGGAACGCGACGACCGTTGTGCGAGTGTTGCGCAAGTCGGTTGTGGCGCCACCGAGACGCCTGCGCCAGCGCAGCCTCACGCGTAGACTGGGGGCTTCGCAATTCAATTCAATGCAACCTTCATCAACGTAAACAAATGAAGTAACTTTACTAATTTACTTTAGCTACTTGACCAACAACGTAGTATTTCACACAGGGGTCTGAATTCCTGATAAACCTACGTTCTGAACATTTGCATATGAATGATCGAGGTTAGAGCAACCTGAAAAGAGCAGTTTGTAAGTCTCAAACGTAAAACATAGTAGCAACGAGGTTCAAGAACACGAAACGGGAGGTGCCCGTCCGAGGTGACAGAAGGACATAACCTGGCACAAGTTAACAGTTATTGCCGAATACCCCACCGCCGTCGGCGGCATATCTGAATATTCATGTACTTACCGGAGGGTGGAACACCCCGGTAAATTTTGTAGCGCTCTGTTGAAACAGTTACTAGCGCCCAAGGCAAATGTTTGCTAAGATCTTCCGAAAATCGACAAGACTGATTAGAGGCGTGAAATTAATGTCAAATAAATTTTTCTCGACAATTTTTACAAATAATCGACCCTTAGGTGATGCATCAAATCAGGCCACCTGTTCCTTTGCTTGGTCCAATGGATGACTAGTAAAATGATATTTGTCGCTATATCCGCCAAATTAACTAAATATATGCAGCATGAAAGCTTATATTAATAACAAAATAAATGTTAGTAGTTTAAGAATGTGGTGAGTATGATCTTGTTAATGAAAAATTATGGGTTGCATTACCTGACGTAAAAAAAGCCAATCCAACCCATTTAGCCAGGTAGCTAGTAGCTGCGGTACATGCCGCAGCTAGAAACTAACTGTCTCATGAAAGCCTGAATAGCGCTATTATAATGCCGGAGCAGACGATTTTATCTTAGCTGGCCTGGCAATTTTCCCCATATCAAAAAACGTATACGCTAAAAAACCCTCCCAACATACCGCATCAGAGGCTTACTCTAAACGACCTTGAAGCGTGAAATTGAGTAGTCGAGATTTAGCTGTAAGTTAATTGGAGCTATATAGCGAAAGTAATTTTGGTATATTTACATTCTAGGAACTTGTCGTAGATAGATTCAATAAGGTATATTTTTCAGAATTATTAGTTTGATTAGTTTTGGTAGGTATATTTTTCAAAAGGTTCTTTCATCATAACCACCACCATCATAAATTGGTTTAATCAGCACGTTAGTCAGAAAGGTTGGTGTGGGGTTTGGTGTAGATACCGCATTTATAACTCTTCACTAAGTTATGATTGCAGTAAACTCCTACAGCGGGTAAAGAGCAGCGACACACTAGTTTTAAATCCGTCACCGCACGGATAGTACAATAGGGATGATGACTGAATTCTAATTTTCACGTCTCGTCATAAAATATTAAAAAACCGTAGAAAAAGATACAATCCTGTGAAATCAGAATTAAAATCGGCTTAGAAATACATTAGATACAAGCATTTTAAGTTGTTAATTTGGAAGCGATTAGACAGAGAGATCCGACATCAACCGTGACGTCATTGTTTAGTACGGCCATATAAACTCCATGTAAATTGCCGTTTTGCTAGAAAGAGATGGAGAAAAATCTTTAATACCTTATATCTTGGTTATTTTTTTAGTTATTCGAAAACCGATTTTTCCTTGCCGTTGATTATATGAATGAGCTTCTATTAAAGCGAAAAAAAAATTTTGTCATCTAGCCTATTATCGTCGTCCTCATTATTTGGATTTTTATTGCATCATAATAATGCGTTATTGCTGATATTTGATAATCACATATCTGGTATCTGAATAATCAATTTCCTATATTAGATATAATATACTCGTATTAAGTACTAACTGAAAGATAAATGTAATTAAAACTGGTTTTTCTGTGTTCTATAATGTACCTATTACGTACAGCTTGATATCGCATGAGCTGTACTTTATGTTCTTTCTTTACTTACTTGCAAAAAATATTGTAAATACATAAATGACTACAATCATATTTAAAAAAAAGTTTCGTCCATTACCATATTAGAGAAATAGTATTCATCCAAATAAATCTAAAAAGGCTTAGATTTTTTTATTGATTCAGAGGAATTTTTTTTCGTTACATTGAGTTTTTTTGTGCACCTCCCAACTATTCATTTCGATTGTGACCGTTGTTTTAATGCACAATATGCACCGAAAAATCGTTAGCGAGAAAGAATCCATTTACCATTCCCTGTAAATAACAGACATCTGGTGGCCCAGTGCCTTATTATGGCAGCATAAGGCTGCAATGAGCTGTAGTTTATCTCATTGCAAAAAATTTAATGTAAAAAAACCTTTTTAAAAACAAGCTTTTATTTAAATGCGCTAAAAAGAAAAAATAAACTTATACACTAAAACTTTTACTAACTTATAACGTATTTTACATTTTACATAATTTATATGACATAAAAGCATATCGCGAGATTTACTTGTGTGTAGTAACTTAAAAGTACTTAAAAGAGTACTTTTAAGTACCTACTTGTATTTACTTACTTTGAAAATTGTAATGTATCAAATTATTTACATCAAATTATTTAATTTACTTGTTTATCTACAAAAGTAAATCTCGCGACAAGCTTTTATGTCATATAAATAGTGTCAAGTGTGAAATACGTTATAAGTAAGTAAAAGTTTTAGTGTATAAGTTTATTTTTTCTTTTTAGCGTATTTAAATAAAAGCTTGTTTTTAAAAAGGTTTTTTTTACATTTAATTTATTTTTTACTTTTTAGTTATCACTGGACACGTTTCTCACTCTGTTCATCTCATTCAACGCATCATTGTTGCAAGGTCGTTTGCCGGAACGTCTATACAGAATTTCAGTTCAATCGATTAAAGATATCTACTTCAAAATTGTTTTTTTAACTTTAGAAGTACGCCATATTGGATTAATAATGATATCACTTTATTTTTCAAGTTATTCTTAGCCAGACATTTTATTTGATACCCATATTGTAGGAGTGCATTAAAAATAATTGATCCGCCATCTTACGTATGCCGCCATCTTAGATTTAGAATGAGGTCACACAGTTAACCATGCATTGTCATCCAAACTGTGTGTGTATACAAAATTTCAGCTCAATCGGTTAAAGATATCTACTTCAAAATTGATTTTCAAACTTTAGAAGTCCGCCATATTGGATTAATAGTGACGTCACATTATTTTTAGAGTTACTCTTAGCAAGACCTTTTATTTGATACCCATATTGTAGGGGTGCATTAAAAATAATTGGTCCGCCATCTTGGGTATGCCGCCATCTTGGATTTAGAATGATGTCACACAGTCAACCATGCATTGTCATCCAAACTGAACGTGTATACAAAATGTCAGCTCAATCGGTTAAAGATATCTGCTTCAAAATTGAGTTGCAAGATTCCACCCGAACATACATACTTACATACTTACTTACATTGCAAGTTAAATAAAAGCTTGTAAAAAATAAAAAAAAACAGCTTAGTCAGTTCTAGAAGGGTCGGGGGGATTAGTTCCATCCCTGTTACTACAGCATCTTCCATTTTTCATACTAAACAAGAAGTATAACAGCTGACAAAGACTGGACAGTGGACACGATTGATAAAAATAACTTAATTCCAAAATAAATAAATTTTATTGTACAATAGTGATAACTATATTTATGAAAATTGTCCATGTTAAATAAATATCATTATATTCAGATTTATTAAAATAAACCTCGCAGACATCGCTTGCACTTACACACGTGATTGCAAGAGCTTACACGAAGAATTTGGAAAGTGGTACAAGCGTGGGCGGGCGAGTCGGCGGTCGGTCCCGCTTTCTTGACGAATCTACAACAACGTCGCACTTTTTTTAAGTATAATATTTTTAACAAATTTCAATTTAATACGCTTTGCATTTGCTGTCACATGTTCATCCCAACAGCTGGATTTCGATTGTGGTATACCACACTGCATCCTTACATATTATAAAACAAAGTCCCCCGCCGCGTCTGTCCGTCTGTCTGTTCGCGATAAACTCAAAAACTAGTGCACCGATTTTCAAGCGGTTTTCACCACTCGATAGCGTAATTCTCGAGGAAGGTTTTAGTATATAATTTGTTAAGTTTTTGTATTTATTTCTGTGTACATTAACGATATTTGTTGAAGATGTCGGGAAAAAATAAATTAAAGCGAAACGTAGTTCGCGAGCACAGCTAGTTTCTATTAAATTGATTCCACGACATTTTCCTGTACTTCTTTAATTTCGATGCAGTCACTGAATAATTATTTACGAGTTTCCGTTTTGAAACATTTAGGTGGCACATGCACGGATACCTTTTTATACAAGGGTATATAGTTTGCAATGTTTTGCCCGCAAAAACAATCCAACTCAAAAGAAAAAAGGAAAACGTAAAACACAGCGTTGCTTTAACCAGCTGTGAGTATCTACATCCATTAAAATATAAAACGGTCCTAGTAATAAATATTAATGGTCGATAAAGCCTCAAATTATGCTATCAGCGCTCTACGTGTGCGGTGCAGTCTTATCGTTCCTTACACATAGCCATTACTTTCTCTACTCCATAACGCCTCCCGCGATCCTCTTGCCAGATATGGGGGTGCCCTGGTAAAATGTTAAGCTTGATGCATTGCGGCGATCGATATGGCACTTATTGCGACACATTTAGGTGCTATCTTTAAAAATCTCGGTCCTCGGGCCGGCGCCGTAGCGTGAGCTGCTGGTGTATGCGGTGGATCTAATGAAGCAGATTAAATCATATGCATCTGTGAGCTGGGTTTATCGGCGGATTCTCACGGATCGTGCAGTAGACTGATACGGATCACTGGCGCTACGAATGCAGCCGCAGACTAACTAAGCTAAGAACTAAAATACAATAAAGATACGTTCAAATGTCTAGATAATAGTTATGTATGCCGCGCCTCGCCCGCAACTCCTGCCCCCAGACGAGACAGCGCGATACTCATCTCGTCGACGGATTATGCGAGGCTTAAATTGGATCCTCTCGGAATTTTTAGGTTAAAATGGTTTTCGCAATAAAATTTATCGCGGGGTGTTTGACTTGGAATAAATTTCTATCCGTGACCCACAGCAGCGGATTCAATTAAAGAGCATCTTAGCGTTCATAATACTGTTTACATTATTTTGTTTTGGAATTTGATGGGTCGGAATAACACTGGAAGTTTTAAGTAAGTTTGCGGAGCGGTTAAAAGATTTGTTTTAATGGTTTGCAGATTTCGAGAATTCTAATAAAGTTTTGTCAGATCGTTATATAATTACGCATTCTGGACGCAAAAACCTAATCTACCTATACAAAGGGTTTATGAAGCAGATGTTTTATATTTCGATATAGTATTTAATATTTTATGTGAATTATACTACTTATTTTTGCTTAAAAATTAAACCTAAAAATATGCTATGCGCTTGGCGTGCAGACCTAATCCCATTTTGGAATTTTTTAGACGCGACGATAGGAATATTCCACCTATGACCAAAAACCCTTATTAACCGACTTCATTTTCATATACAAATTGAAAATATGGTTTATAACAACTCGTTGAACTGGGGTTTTATTGCTGATACTAGCACCCTAATACCTACATTTAAGGTTATGTCACTCGGGTCACAAATTATAATATCGCCTAATTCGATGTATATTGTAGTACGTTTTTAACGAGGTGGAACCTTATCGCATCGTACCTGCCGATGGCTAATCGACAGGCGTGTGCGCAACTCTCTCTGATAATAAAGCAAAAGGCATACCCACCAAACCAACCTCTATGTCCATCTTGTTCATACTCAGGGTGATCCGGGGTCTGGGTAACCCCAATTCTCCGAACCACCCCGGGTCAGCCCAGCTACCTACTACCTACCTACCACAATTTTGTTATTCACAAAATTGTGGTATATTATATCCTATTGACAACATCAACGTGCAAATATGTCGACTTTAAGTAATTTCTTTAACATTTTGAGTTACTAAATAATTCGTTAGAAAACTAATAATATTGGGTTAAGTAGCCGTTTTTGAGTTTTAGCGAGGCTAAAGAACGGAGATTCATTTTATACTCGTATAATATGATATAATATGTTACGTTCAAAACCGAGAACGCTCATTGTGCGAAAAAAACAGCCTACAGCGTGTTGTGGTCGCTGTAAAACATTCGAGTTACAGCCCTAATGAAAACGCTCACGACAGATTATGGCAATCAAGGATGATCACAGTGTGAAATTCGTGTCCTGGCTATCGTGCCACACGACTACAGCGCATTATTGGAACCATATAAGGATATGCCGCAAAGTGATTTGCAATACCTAGTCTCGAAATTTGTTGATAATCACCTTAATCAGACTCAGTAAATGTTTTTCCTGTCCCTAATGCTCTTTCTACTACAAAAAACCGGCCAAGCGCGAGTCGGACTCGCCCATGAAGGGTTCCGTAGGATTTGTATTAAAAAACTACTTACTAGATCTCGTTCAAACCAATTTTCGGTGGAAGTTTGCATGGTAATGTACATCATATATTTTTTTTAGTTTTATCATTCTCTTATTTTAGAAAATACGGGGGGGGGGGACACATTTTACCACATTGGACGTCTATCTCGCGCAAACTATTCAGTTTAGAAAAAAAATATATTAGAAACCTCAATATGATTTTTGAAGACCTATCCATAGACGTATGACGTATGGGTTTCATGAAAAAAAAAATGAGTTTCAGTTCTATGTATGGGGAACCCCCAAAATTTATTGCTTTTTTCTATTTTTGTGTGAAAATCTTAATGCGGTTCACAGAATACATCTACTTACCAAGTTTCAACAGTGTAGTTCTTATAGTTTCGGGGAAAAGTGGCTGAGACATACGGACGGACAGACAGTCAGACATGACGAATCTATAAGGGTTCCGTTTTTTGCCATTTGGCTACGGAATCCTAAAAACCGAACAGTTGAAAACCGCTGCATGACATATTTGTCATTATTAAATAGATCATAATTATATAGAAGTTGTTTTATTAAAATAACGGGCAATCGTTATATGTTGGGATTAATTGTTCTATATTAAAAAAAACTTATCAAGTAATAAATCATTGAACACATATTATTATTAATTGTGAAACTACTTATAGTATAAATTATTAATAATTACGAATTTTTATGCTTTTGCTTGCTTTCACAAACACATGTAATTTATCATAAAAACTTTTTTTATTTATTTACATTTACTTTGTGTTCTAAAAATAAATACTGACAATAACTGTGATATTATTTCAATGAAATGACGAATGTTCATAATTAAGTCAATTCATTAAAAAACTTCACAGAAATTTTCCGTTCAAATCGCCTGTCCCTGACTCGGGTCTGCAGGAAGAAATTTCTAACAGAAATATGCAGTACCTTTTGCTCAATGTTATAAATGTGTATACCAATAATGTATGTGTATGCAACATTAAGTAAAAAAAAAATTTTGAATAGCGGGTTATACAACATGAAGTAAGTATAAATGAAATATCCTCAGATAAATTTGCTGAGTGGTACAATATACGCTGAGCTAAAAGCTATTTCCGCGCGAAGGTTTTACAAGGGGCGCGCATCAGGCTTGTGATATTTGGTGAAGTCAAATATTATTTGGTTATAAAAGCCAACATAACGCCATAGTTGCATAAAGGGTCGTTTTCTATATTATTCTAGCTGTGCCTGCGTACTACGCTTAGCCCACACTAATATCGCTATTAAAAATGGAAGTTGGTAGTAGAAGGGTGAACATTTTAGGGTTATTTAGGATAACTTTTTTTTGAAGTCAAATCATAAAAAATAAAGAAAATGTGAAGAGGACCACCCTTATTACCTAGGCTTATAAAAATAGCCTACGACCTATTTTCAGACCTACCAAATATACACAAAAAAAATCATGTAAATCGGTGAAGCCGTTTTCGAGGAGTTCGTTAACAAACACTTTAACACCAGATTCTTTGCATATTAGAAGATTTACATAACGTACATTTTGAGCGATAGTTACATGCAACAATCTGTTTCGAGAAGGCGAACAAATTGTGACTTGACTTGAAACTGTGCAAAAACTATGTATAAATTCCGTCGTGCAACCGGCTCATATACGAAATGGAAAATAGGTTATTTTTCCTAATAAGTATACCTGACGAATTACGATCAACTTACACACTATTCTAAAGATTAAAGCTATTATAATGCACACTGTTCAAAACATCGCAACATCAAAAAGCTAGTATCAACGAACCGCAACATATTCTATGAGTATCGCGCGTATATGAGTATCGTACGAAATATGTGTATATTTCGTCAGTGTTCGATTCATTAGGTAACATATAAATGGTTAATTAATGAGGTTAGAACCGCGTAGTTTAAATTAGGCAGTCAGCGTATTGTATTAAATCTTAGTGTTTACTGTTAATTTTCATCCGTTAACTTAGTGGCGGCCTTCATCGCGCCACAATGCCGGCTTTACGCGTATTGATTGATCCCTGTGTATTTAGGTTTATGTAGCAACAGCTAGGGGTGTCAAAATTAAATGTTCACTACCGAAATTATAAATAAATTTTGATACTAGCTGTTCTTGTTCTATAGCAACAATGCATGCTAGTTGTAATAATTAGCGTGTTTTATTGCTACCGATAAATTTAAGTCTACAGTAAAATATTTTGGCAAGATCTATTTCTTATACATACCTATGAAATATATTGAATTATTTTTACATTACTAAACAGCCTGTGATGCTTTTTTTGCTATTTCGAAGAATAATGTTAAGTAATTAGTTAACAGATAATTTAATTACTAGCTTTACGCTCGCGGCTTTGCTTATAAAGTGGTTACATTTTTAATACTTCTAAATACAAAATTTTCATACAAAGTTTAATTCCCCGTTACTCCTTTCAGTAGGCCTACTCTTGAACCATTTTCAATCGATCGACATTGAGATTGTGATTTTATGAACGCCTGATTTTCCACATTGGCACAAAATTGGAACCGTATTGTGATGATAACATCATCACAATTGAACCACAAGTGAACCAAACTCGGTACTATCAAATTTTCTCAAAATACGGATCCACTTTGTCGTTATTGTTGCTAAATAAGCGTATGAAAAATCGCAATCTCAATGCCGATCGATTAGATTTGGTTAAAGAGTAAACCTACAGGATGTGGAGTGAAAAATACACCAGATTATATCTTTCTGGGTCAGGTATAAGATACTCTGAGCAAGTGCACTCAGTTCATCCAATTGGTATTCGATTTAAAAATATTTTTCTCTATTTTTTGCATGAAAAGTAAGAATTCGCCCTAATGAAATGTCTTTGAAAAGTGTAAGATTTCCGATTGCAAGTAGATACGTAGAGATTTATAACAGAAATAACCCAAGCACACTATAATTATTATTGTTGTTATAAAACTGTACTATTTGTATAAAAACGTACAAACACAATACACTAAACAATAAACCACTAATCAAAATAACTGACTCCACTTCGTCCTAGCCACAGCCCTATCGGCGGTCCAGCGGTGGAAACACAAACGCAGCGATAGCATTCACTCCATTAACTTAACGAACAGTTGTCGAGATGTCGATCAAAATCGGCTCTTAATGCCCTGTCGTACATTATGGATACAGCGCCCACACGTCATTATAATGTATACGATACGATGCTAAACCGATTGCGCTCGGCCGAGCTCGCTTGATGCGCGCAGTTTGCTCGCTTAACAACTTAATTAAGGATAATGGCATAGAAATTTTGCATTGCTTACTTATCGGCTTGTAGCTTTCGGTCTACAGTTTCTTTTCTTTCTTTTCTTTCTACAGAAGAGTTCGTTACGCGAAGTAGGCGTAGACGCGACAGAATGCGTGCGGCAATCAGAACATTTTATTATTTTAAGCGAATATAGATACTCTATCGAAGATCAACTTTAACTATTTTTCACTACACTGCACATCACGGTACGCGTTGACAAAGTTTTTGTTGTATTCAAGAAGTTGGTGTGACACTCGTTAAATGCGTTTAAAGCTTAAAACGCACATAAACTATCATTCTAGCATTAACCTGATAGGTCCCTATAAGAATTGCGCAAGACGTACTTACAATAAATCTCATTTTTAATTTTATGACCTCCGCATTATGTTTAATAATTATAAATACTTAAATACTGAAATAAAATTGGTGAATTTTTAATTGTATTTGCAAGAATTCTGTTTATTTCATCAAAAGAAGCACTGCCACTCGAACGCGAGTTCGTTATTCTGAAAATTGCAAAATATTCATGCACCGATACATATTTCACAACATGAGGACGTCTTCCCAAAAATAGATCACAGGTGACATAAAAAAGTAGTACGTAGTTGAAATAAACTCATGTGTTGTCTGCACGCAACATTGACGAGACTCATGTTCCGTTTGAGAACAGATATAGTACAATATGTAGAGCACACCTGGTACTAAATATCTGTTTGCACTGCCTTAATTCTGACGAGGCATAACGTCGAGATGTGCGTTAAAATGTACGACAGGATTCATAAGCGCAACGAGCAATGGGTCAAATTGAGTCGATTGACATAAAATGTACGATAGTTTACGATTCGTGTATTAATAGTGATTCTCTAATAATTTATTTCTCTTCATCAAAATTGTTGCGTTGACTCGTTTTTAAAGTCTGATTTTTTATATATTATAAAAATGTATAATTAAGTATAAATTTTAAGACTGTTACATAAAATAGCTTTTAAATTTTTCTACTAAATATTCTCAATAACACATATGAAACATAAAATAAACGTGACACATCTATAGTCACGTTAATTTCAATAAATATTCGTTGAATTTTCTCCGTGTTTTTTTGTTTCATATTTCGATTGACTTAAAATACTGAATAGATACTTTTGAAAATCTAATAGTACTAACGAGTATGTTTAAGGTCAGTAACAAAACTTGCATTTGGATGTGACAAAAAATATTTTTTCATTTTTTTCTCAAAACAAATTCTTTGGAATTAGAATCGCTAACTAAATATTTGGCAACTTTTACTTCTGCATTCGATGTTTTTTATTAAGCTCATGTTGCCACTGCCGAAAGCATTTACCCACCTTTGACGGCAGCGTTGATTCTATCTAGATGATAAAGAGACAACGGCACTGGATCTGTCAGCAGCTGGAGGCGAGGTATGGGTCCACGGCCAGATTTGGTAAATAGTCCCCCACTCAAAAATATGGCCGACAAGCGTGGTCGCGGCCCAGGCGTGCAATTTTCCGGCGCCTGCATCCGCTCCACAGCCAACGTCAACCCACTGAGCGTCTCCCCAGAACCTTCGAACTTCACAAACATCCTCAAGTCACTCAAAGAACCCTTCAAGACTCGACGCAAGTACAACCTATACAAATTGGACCGAATCCCAGCTCTCTCCGTCTTAACTCTTCTCACATTCAACACTTTTCCAGTAAAAATGTATTTAGCATTTCTTATCGCTTCCATCAACGACCACTCATCCTCTATAATCGTCTCGTTGAAGTTACAAGGCGGCTGTATAGCTCTATGTCTTCTGTAGGCGCTAAACCTTTTCCTCACTTTGCCTTTGATTTTGATCTCGCTCCCGACCACGATCACCATGGCGATAATATAAACGATAAACATTGAAAACTTCATCTCGCAGAATTGTCAACTCGAACACTTTTAAATGCGATCGCTACAAATGTATCTGTCACATTATGTTCGTTATTTACGGCCACCGGGGAGTATAAACTGGCGGCGACTACTTGTTAAAGGTTCGAGGCGTTGACATCTCACTAACAGAAAGTCATCAAATTGAATGTTTAATTTCGAGATTTAATCAGTTTCTTACGCATCGAATTATATTGTATTTATTCAAGAAGTTAGCATACACGACACAGGAGCGGCTGTTCTCACGGTGGTGCGATCGTATTGGTAAACAAACGGGAAGACCTCCGTGACCGGAGTTATGTAGAACGCGTGCGCGCGCGCAGCCCGCCGGCACTGACTGAAGGCTGTCACGCGTTGTCTCCCGTCGTTAAATGAAGGAAGTCTTTACAATTATGGCTGCATCCAGCATTACAACAATTTCTACTTTTTTTATCAACTATTTATTAATGTGTCTTTTTCCTTATCCTATTGAACGTCTCTACATTCTACATATCCCCTCTGATATATCCGAGGATTTCCGATTTACTAATCTTGAGAAATGTAGCATAGCTATATATCTCTTCGGTCGTAAAAGTCTTGATTATATCCTTATTTATACAGACAAAATATCATAAAATGGAAAGTGATAAATTTTCCATCCGCCTATCTACTGCCCGAGATAATCGGCGGAATGTCGTATAAATCCTACTGCGAGAACGAGTGCAAGAGAGACCGAAACAGATAGAATGACGGACATATTTTATTATTCCTTAAGTGATATTCAAAAAAATTGAATTGAGCATCAAATAAGACCCGTTTTTTATTTCTTTCGTCAAGAAGACCCATGATTGTTGTACAAGATTTTTAAGATGCAAAATATCAATTGTATTCAGAACCGAAACTCGATAATTAAGGACTCCTAATAATTGAGAGATTTGTAAATTCAATAAACTTTTACGATAATTAAAATATTTATATCTTTTTCAGATAAGAATACATAGAGGCGTTTAGTTTCAGATCTATGCGATATGAATCCACTGAGTGAGTATAATTAATCATGTCATTATTTTATTCCATCACTTATGAAACGGCGAAGTAATTAGAAGAAACCTCCTCCTTTTTTAGAAATCGGTTAAAAAAGAAATCTTTTTAACTCAAATTCGTTAAAGCTACAATATATTGTTATAAAAACAAAACTAGAGAGTGTGTTTTTTGAATAAAAATTTGTGTTTTAATGAAATCTTATAGTAAAATTAGCTGTGCCCGCGAACTAAGTTTCGCTTTAATAAAGCTCTCTTTAAAAAAAATCTGAAGAGGGCCACTCTTATCACCTTTGCGTATAATACCTACGACTTATTCTCAAACCGACCAAATAAAAACAAAACAAATCACAAAAATCGGTCAAACCGTTTCTTCCGAACTTTTATATATATGAAGATAAATATCAAAAATCTACAAAGCTTAATCTAATAATAAAAAATTGTCCTGTCTGATTGACTGGTTCTATGAAGTATGACAGGTTCTTTTTGGAATGCTAACACAAATTGAAAAAGAATTTTTGAAAAATCAATTTCTAAGGGAGTAGAATAGGGGTTGAACGGTTGTATGGAACTGCCTTGTTTTTAAAGCCAAAAGCCTGATTTATTTGGGCAGACAGTTATTAGAAATAAGAAATAAAAATTCCACCCTTTAGGGAGTGAATTTGAAGTGAAACTGACTTTTTTGTTAGAATATCGTACTGTGAGACTTTCTCGAAAAGCTCGTCTTTATAATTAGTGTACTCTAGCAGTTTGTTTTTACTGCGGAAAAATATAGACCCTTCCACGGGAAAATTTAAAAATAACGCAAGCTAAATGCGGGTGGAAAACTTTGTTTTGTTGGAGTTTCCTTGTATGAATTTGTCATACAATTTTTTGAGATATTTTTTTTGTCACGCGGACAAATTCATAGCATATTTTTTTCTAATGGGACCGACTGATTCTAACCGACTATGTATGATGTACATGTTTCGCCGATTTTATAAATTAACACAACATTCAAACACCTGTACAATATCATTTTTTTACTTTTGTAGCATAGTTATAAAATACGTAACTATTTATTAATTTTAACCCATTTACTTAAAGCCACATAGTTCTACATAACATTATCTTGGAGCATGGTAGGTAACTCGTGGTGTCGTTGGTAGCGGTGTACTAGCGTAGTATTCGTGTCGGTGTGAGGGGCCGACAGCCCGGCACTGTGCTCGGCTCGTGAAAGCTCGCGATGCGTGCGGCGCGTGGGCGAACGGGATATGGCGCCGCGAACGATGTTCGCTAGCTACGGCGTCGAAGTATGAGCGTAAGCGATTTCTACCATGTCAAAGTCATATACGCGGTCTTTGCGTTAAAGCACATGGAGCGGCAATGTGTAAGAGGACTTTGTGAAACCACGTGACCTATGACGTCATTCCAGTACATTAACATTCTATTCAGCGATCATATAACTTTACTTTTACTAGAACCTCAGAGGGCCTAATCAAAGTCAACTGCATGATATGTAGAGTGACATAACCACGTGAGCTATCATTCTCATCTCTATTTTCGTTCTATTAAACGCAATACATTTTGTATTAAAAGAAATTAATATAAGATTTGGAAATTAGTTTATTTTAACCGGTAGCGTACCTACTATTTTATAAAAACGTTTTCACGTCATTAGAAACTCCCATACAATCAAGTTCTGCACGTATAAAACTACAGGAATTAGCTAACTTTAAATGAAAAATAAAACCTTATCTAAATGGAATCACGTTTCATAATATTACCACGATAACTTCACCACTCAACAACTAATCCTTTTTCATTGCTATCGGTGGCTGACGCGCTAGTGGCCCACCTGATGGTAAGTGGTAACCACCGCTCATGGACATCTGCAATACCAGGGGCATAGCTCACTTACTGCCTACCGGGAGGGAAGTGCTCTTTTTACAAGCTTTTATTTAACTTGCAATGTAAGTAAGTATGTATGTTCGGGTGGAATCTTGCAACTCAATTTTGAAGCAGATATCTTTAACCGATTGAGCTGAAATTTTGTATACACGTTTAGTTTAGATGACAATTCCTTCCGGTTCCGGTGTTTGAAAGATCACTACGTATAATTTGTGCTCCCGTTTAATAAATTCTAATTCGTTACAAACCTCAGTGATAGGGGAAAATAGTGTATAAAGTAAATAATTAACATCAAGGCCTAAGCAAATAACAACCAATCTCAATGGAAACTGCTTGAATTGAGTGAACACACAAGTGAAGTGACCAATTAATTTTGAGGTTATTAATAATGTTGGCCTCAAGGCCACAGACTAGGAGAGATACTACGTATCAAGGTAGCATTCACAAACTCGTAAACTCTACGTTCCGATTTACGGGCGAAAAAAAAAGAAAAAAAAAAGTTAAGATATATACTGATCTGTCGTCTGTGGTCCATACTCCATAAAAACTAACTTAGTAGTCTGTGCATGTGTGCATATATTATAAATAAATTTATTGAAGTTAAAAGGTGTGAATTGTTTGATCAATCAACTTTTTCTTTGGTGAGATCGTAACAATAAAAGCCTCTGCCGTTGTCATGGAGGAGGGTGATCTAAATAAAGCGCTATCAGAATCAAATATTTACCATGCTACTGGGCAGGACATTACGCCACCTAATTATGTCGCCTTCCGTATGAAAAGAAGCAGAGGTGACTTGGAAGAGGAAGATTTAGAGAAGTTTAAACAAGAAGTGACGAGAGCCATGCAAACAATGATACAAAGTGAATTTAAGAAAATTAACCCAGTCCTTCAGGACATCAAAAAGACAAATGAAAATATAGAAAATTCAATATCATTCTTGGCGGCACAAAACGAAGATTACAAAAAAGAATCGAAAAATTGGAGACCGTCAATAGAAAAGACAAGGAGTACATATCGTTACTAGAAGAAAAATTAGAGGATATTAAAAGAGAAACCCAAAAAGGAAACTTTGAGATTAAAAATATGCCACAGATTGAGTCCAGAGAAAATAAAGATGAATTAATAAAAATGGTCTTATGTTTATCCAAAACAATAGACTGCCCCATAGCTAAAGACGACATAAGTGACATATATAGAATACGGGCAAAGAAGGAAAATACCAAGAATACCCCAATTGTTGTAGAAACAAACTCGACCATTCTAAAATCTACAGTCTTGCTAAAATGTAAGGAGTACAACATCAAAAACCAAGAAAAGCTGCGAGCCAAACACCTTGGTCTCAGAACGAGGGAAGAGACTCCAATATATGTCTCGGAACAACTAACGCCTAAAGGGGCTAGACTTTTTTACTTAGCCCGCGACCTCGCTAAAACGAAGTCATATAAATTTTGTTGGACTTCTTTTGGGCGTGTCTATGTAAGGAAGACAACTGACTGCCCTATTATTTACATAAGCAACGAAGCCCAAGTACTTAACCTAATACAAAATACCTGACTGTGCTGTGATTTTAGTTTGCAGGCCCAATTGTTATTTTTACATACCTTATCCCTTGTGTTCACGGCGGAATATATCTCAGTAGGCTATGATGACGAATATTTGTCTTTCTGTATACTACACACTTTGGTATGTTCCTCAAAGGTAAAGTTTTACAAAAACTATCCCCTAGAGTTTGAAGTTATTTTAGTCCTAATGATGAGTTTTCCCTTTTTTATTTATGTTTATAAACTTACTCATTTGCTTACATATAAACAGTACATCCTGAAGTCTACTCAAATTACACATATAACTTATCATACACCTTTCACTTGCATCATTGATAATCAAACTGGAAATTCTACCCTGCCAAAACTGTTACAATTGACAAAAAACCTTCTCTTTTCATATAGTAATTGTGTGCAACCTCAATACTTGTCTCTTGTTTTCTAACATGGAAAGCTCATTGAACACTATGAAAGAGATTGACAGGACAGAAATTGCATCCTCTTCTCTGTGTGATGTTAAAAATCTCTCACTCGTAGTAGGTGAAATACTTAACACTGATCTCACTATTATATCACAAAATGTAAGAAGTATCTACAGCAATTTTGATGACCTTTGCATCACACTTTCACAGCTCAACTTCTTAGTAGATGTGATCGTATTGACTGAATGTCGAATTGATCCAAAAAAAACTATACCACAACTAAATAATTATGTATCTTTTGTAACAACAAATCATTTAAATAGAAGTGATGGTGTTGTAGCTTACATAAAAATGGAACACCAAGTTAAAGTTGTAGAGATTATACTTTCGAATACCTCATGCCTACAGATTACCATGAATGACTTATGTATCCTAGGGATTTATCGCTCACCATCAAACTCTAATAGAGAAAACTTCATTCATTCTCTTGATAATCACCTGAATTATTTAAAAACATTTAAAACAATCATTGTTACAGGAGATATTAATATAAATATTGTAAATAAAGACTCATATCGACAAATGAACAGAAAAACAAAATGAGCTATTTAAACATGTTGGCAACACATGGGATGTTACCTGGGCATATCCTACCCACTAGAAACAAAAATTGTTTGGATCACTTCATCTTAAAATTAAACAAAATTCAAAGTTCTGCGTCTATACATATACTGAATACAACTGTTACTGACCACAACATGATTTTTCTGAAAGTAACTAAATTAAAATATCAAAATAACTCTCTCAAATTTAAGAAATCTATTGATCTAATAAAAGCTCTGGAATTATTTAAAAGCCTGGATCTTCCGAACATGTTGTCACATACTGATCCTACTACTCTTACTGACCTGTTAATTGATAATCTGAGGAATTGTATAATTACAAATACAATAACCACAACGATTCCTTGTAAAAATCGGATGATAAAACCATGGATGACCATAGGCATTCTCCGTTGTATTAGAAATAGAAATAACATGCAGAGAAAACTGAAACGTGACCCTAAAAACGAAATTTTGATTATAACATATAGACGCTACCGCAACCACTGTAATTCTCTCATTAAAACAAAATTATAATAGAGATCAACTAAATAAAAATAAGAAGATTCCCAAGTTACTTTGGAGAGCTATCGATAACATCACACACCGTAAAGTAAATAGATCAAATAATATGGTGAATCGGTGGGTATCAGGGGTACTCCTCTGGCTCTGTTCTGTGACTATTTGCAAAATCGTAAACAGAGTGTTAGAGTTTGTGACTGTGTCAGTGTACTTGCAGATATAACGTACGGTGTACCCCAAGGAAGTGTACTGGGACCAACACTCTTCCTAATTTATATTAATAGCCTCTGTAACTTGGATATTCCAAATGGTAAAATCTTTTCATATGCAGATGACACTGCAGTAGTCTTCTCTGGCTCGACATGGGATGAAGCTCATAGCCTTACTCAAAAAGGTCTAGCCCTTATTGCTAGCTGGTTAGATAACAGTCTATTGACTTTAAATGCCTCTAAAACAAACTATATATGCTTCACAAATTATAACAGTTCCCAACCAAATTTAGATTACAAAATAAAAATTCACTCATGCAATAACTTTACCAGTCATAATTGTTCATGTTACACCATAAATAAAATATCTAAAATTAAATATCTTGGTGTAATGGTTGACCAGCGTCTTACTTGGCACGCCCACATTGACTTATTAATTGGCAGAACTCGTAAACTTTCATGGATTTTGAAGACGCTAACATATGTTGCCAATGCAGAGTTATTAAAACAAATATACCTATCATTAGCACAATTTATCCTTAACTACTGCATCATAATTTGGGGTGGAGCCACTAAAATCAAATTTCTAGAATTGGAACGAGCACACAGATCCTTGCTTAAAGTAATTTACTTTAAACCATATAGGTACTCAACGGCCAGTCTATACTCTCAAAGTGGCCTATTATCTGTAAGGAAACTTTACATACTACAGCTGATTTTAAAACTGCATAAAAAACTCCGTTACTATCCTATTTTACAGAATAAGAGAAGAAAACTAAATGTTGCCCCTGTAACCCACGTTAAAACTGCCTATGCCAGGAGACAATTTCAAAGTCAATCAGGTCATATCTATAATAAAATAAATAAAATTCTTAACATTCACCCCACAACAACACGCAAATGTAAGAGTACAGTCCACAACTGGCTTCGAGGTAAAAATTACAATGAAGTGGAAAACCTCATCGCACAGTAACTAATTAAAGGTAAACAACACAATTAACTAAGGAAAAATTAATTGTAACACAAGGGATGGGTATTCAGTAGAATTTTTTATTATTGTTATTTTTTACAACTGAATGGGTATTAATACTTTCATTAATCTCTGGCTACAAGTGCTAAATTACAATACTTAATTTAATTTTAAATTGTAACTAATAATAGGGTAAACTTATAAATCTTGACAAGTGAAAGTGTTAAATTTTAACCTATTAATGTCCTTGTTTGATAATGTCTTATTACTAGTTTAGTACTACAAACGCATGACAGTAAAATAGTAAAACACAGTGTTAAATTTTAATACTAATATTTATTAAAATTTGCCTTAAATATTCGTAATTAAAGGGTAAATTCACAAATCTTGATGTAATTGGTCAAATATTTATATCTCTAGTTACATTGTAAAAGTGCAAAACTATAATGCTATATGTTACTCAATCTGCCGTCAACATTCTTAATTGTAGGGTAAATTCATTATTCTATATTCTACATACATGAAAGTGTAAAATCTTAAATCTGCTAATATCATTGATTCACAATATCTAATTATATCTGTATGTCAGTAAAATAACAAAAACATTGTATTCTAACTGCCTTATACTGTTTATTAAGGGATACATTCATAAATCTTGGTGTGGGTGTTTTTTGTTTTTAATGTCTTGTTACTAACGCTCATGTGCAGTGAGCTCCCACCCAAGCTTTACATTTACATTGTGAAAGCCGCCACTACTCTTTGTGATTGATTGTCCATAGGGTTTGTATCTAGTTTTCATATGGAATTGTTGCCAAATGTATATGCTCATGAGTCTGTATTTGTGACCTTTAATTTAATTAAATAAGTTTTAACCGTATAATTGCAGAACTGTATCTTAGGAACTTTGGAAAGCGGGGTATCCTAACACAGGCATTACGCTTAAAAGGAGATCCCTGCCACTCAAAATGACTGTAAATAAGATACTGAATAAAGATTTTTTTTTTCTTTTTTTTCATTTTCAATGCATGGTTAACTGTGTGACGTCATTCTAAATCTAAGATGGCGGCATACCCAAGATGGCGGACCAATTATTTTTAATGCACCCTTACAATATGGGTATCAAATAAAAGGTCTTGCTACGAGTAACTCGAAAAATAATGTGACGTCACTATTAATCCAATATGGCGAACTTTTAAAGCTTGAAAATCAATTTTGAAGTAGATACATTTAACCGATTGAGCTGAAATTTTGTATACACACACAGTTTGGATGAAAATGCATAAATAACTGTGTGACGTCATTCTAAATCCAAGATAGCGGCATACCCAAGATGGCGGACCAATTATTTTAAATGCACTCCTACAATATGGGTATCAAATAAAAGGCCTTGCTAAGAATAACTTGAAAAATAAAGTGGTGTCACTATTAATCCAATATGGCGTACTTCTAAAGCCAAATAATCAAATTTGAAGTAGCTTGTCGCGAGATTTATTTTTGTAGATAAACAAGTAAATTAAATAATTTACACATAAGCACGGGGACCCATCACGAACAAAAGTAAAATAATTCGATAAAATCATCAATAGATGGCGCTACTTTAATCGATTTTTGTAATGACTTTTTAGTGAATTTAGTAAAAGTCAACAAGGAGATTCAGAAAACTATTGATTATATTTTAAAAAATCACTTAGCACGTGGGAAGTATCAAAATACGTTTTTAAGTCATGCTAGAACGGTTTAACATTTCTTTTTACAAATTTATAGCACTCCTAGCGACAAATTGTCTGAACTTCAATGTATCTCTCAAAAGCATAGCTCAAAGTAGCACGCAATGTCTGCTTTAACTATTTGATTACATACTGCTCACTCATAGATGGCACTACTTATGTATGCTTGTTCGTATGGTCACAGATTGAGTTGAATTATTTTATTTTACTATATTACCTACAAGGTGTTTGGTATGTAGGTATTTTGACATAATCATAATAGTAATGGCGTCATTGAAAATTCGAAATTGCAAAATTAATTTTCTAATTCCCATACATTTGAAAGTCGAATTATGGTCGAATTACACAAAAACATGACATCTTAAATTTCACCACTTCCAATAGGTCAGGATTGGTCTACTCGTTAGATCTTCGTTTTTAAATATGTGTAGCAGTGGTTCGATCCTGTCCTGATGTAGTTATTTTTAAAAAAAATTGCTTGTTTTATTTTTTGTTTTTCTTTATTGCTTTTTGTTTATTAAGTATATCAATTCCTTATATTTATATCTCAATTTGTTTTTTATTTATAATTTTCTTTTAAGAACAAAAAGATTTAGGTTAGGATTAGAAACGCGATTTTAATAAGTAAGAACTTACCCTATTAAATATTTTTTCGGAAATTTTCAGTTAAATGCCTACAAACCGAAAAAAAGTTTCACTTGCATGTTGGTTTCATAAAACCACAGTGATTTTTTCACTGACCTAACTATTTTGTATGGGGATTTCAAAACTAATTTTACAAATCTGAATTTTTAATAACATCATAAGTATTATTCAACTATGTTAGGTACATATATAGTCATAGATAATATAGGTAAGTAATACGTAATGTACAGTCAGCAACACGTCAAGCTTTACATTTGCATTACGAAAGCCGCCGCTATTACGAGCGACATAAGGGCAGTCTTAAGGTCAACATTTAAAGCCCAGCGTGAGTATTAATGAAAGAAAAAAGAAAGAAAGCAAGAAAATGGTTTATTCAATGGCACTAACACAGAATAACAAATAAAAAAAGGGTAAACACTAATAGATGTGCCACGGAAAGGGTATCTACTCAGAATAATGCCGAGGCGTCGCAGACTCCCCGGCGCTGGTCTTCCGTAGACACCCTGAAGACGCTCTAAGAGGCACCACTATGGCACACACACACTAAACTATAAACAACAACAAAAATCTTAATATCTACGTAATACACTCAACATGGAATAATAGAAATATACAAATCAATACATATAGGTACATAAAGCTCCACGTATATACATTGTATCAACAGCATGACGTGTCATAAATTGTGACAGGTTACATAACATAGTGTCAGTAAGACAAAAACTTAGAGGTAGTTTACAAACACAGCAATATTTTTTCTTTACATACACAATTTCTGTAAGTTTAGTAAATACTTTAATGGACATAAGTTACCTGACTATAAAAAAATAAATAAAATTAATGTAGGTACTACTTGAATTATTTTTTAATCTCAATGGTGATTAGGTATATTTTGAATTTTGCCAAATAAAATATTATAGGTACAGTGTTTTATTAGATTTTACCATTTACAAATATTGTGGCAAGCGCGACTTACAATATTATTAAATAGACGTCACATAATTTAAATAATAGATTCGAAATTTCAACATCAAATCTAAGTGAACAGATGGCTCATGCGGAAATACTGCGAAATTATTAAGCTATACCGCTAGAGGTCTGTGGTTCGAACCCGCATTAAGTATCTTTTGTTTCAATGATTTTTTATCACAGAATTAATAACAACATTCTTAAAATGAAACAGAAAATTAGATAACTGGTAAGAAAGAACAAGGAAAAATAAAATTTTGTTTAAAAAATAGTACTAAATTATATAATTTCGATATTTGATAAAACAGTCGAATAAATTAATTTCAGCCGGCTATAAGAATATAAATTTCTCAATTATATTTTATATTATAAAAAAATATAAGTAATTAAGAATTAAATTTCTCAATGATATTTTATATTATAAAATATCACTGAGAAATTAAATTGCTTAGTTTTTTATAGGTAAGTATGTATAAATATAAAAATAAACACTTATAAATATAAAAAACAAAAATCATAAACTGAAAAATCTTGTCAAATAAAAATTTTAAATCACATTTTAACAAAATACAATAGGTATTATGTGACTTTGATTTTCTTTAAAAATACTAAATAAATTGAAAAAATGATGAGTAAATCAGTGAAAAAAATCGTCTTGGGCGGGATAAAAAAAGGTCACATAAAAAATTTGCAAGTTTGCTTTATACTTAACCAGTTTTTTGAATTTGAAGTTACAGATATAATAGAAAGTACCCACTACCAAAATGACTTATACCTCCAATGATATCAAATTTATTTTACAATTACATCTTAAATGTCAAACGTATATAAAATGTATGACATAAATCGTATAACCATGGCGGAACAACCCCTTAGGTATAACATTGATTTATACGTAAATTTTTTACCAAATTGTAACACATTTAGCTTGTCGCAGCCGGCCGTAAGCGTATGATGTTTTACAAGACCTATTTACGCAGTCATGAACTAAACAAAGCATAATAAGCATAGCAGTTCACAAAGTGCCATCTGTTGAGTGCGTGCGAGAACTACTGAGCCCAATGTAGCAAAGGCTCGATGTCCCGAGCTTGCTGGTGCGTCATCTCGCGGTGAAATGGTGAAATAAAATAGTTCGAAGAATAGCCCGATTTAAGTAGGTCCCATTTCGTTGTATGGGATGGGGCATCTGTACTGTAGTATTATATTATCTGTGACATAAGTAAATCTCGCGACAATCTTTTATGTCATATAAATTGTGTTAAATGTGAAATAACGTTATAAGTAAAAGTTTTAGTGTAAAAGTTTATTTTTTCTTTTTAGCGCATTTAAATAAAAGCTTGTTTTTAAAAAGGTTTTTTACATTTAATTTTTAAGCCTGGTTTGAAGTTTTCTTGATTAGCGCTCAGGAAAAACCTCCCAAGAAAACAGCCTGTCAAAAGAGATCTTAATAAAATAAATACGCCAACTTCTTAAGAGTTAGACCACACCAAGAGTAGTCTCTAACAAATCTTTTAAGGTGTAATTGCAGTATACCTACGTTGATACAGAAATCTTGGCGCACGAAACGGGAATGTTATCAACTCCGTTACAAACTACAACTAATGGCGAAACGTTGTAAGATAGCGAGCGACAGTGATCTTTGTATGATATTTATTAGTTTAACGATTTTAAATATATCGTAAAATGTTTGTATTATAACCACTCAGTGTATGAGAAATCACGAGCATTACAATCACATAAAGGTTTTGCGGTAAGTATTAGGAAATCAGCATCTAGGTAATCGAAATGTTTGAACAATCAAACTGAGCTATTTATTACAGCTAATAGAGGCCCTTGCGTATTTTTAGACTTTTGTGTAATGATGTCTTAAAAAATATGCAGCCTTTTATAAAGAGCGGCTAAAAGTAATATGGTGTCACCTTTACTCCGGTTTTGAAATGGTCCCGTTTTAATAAAACATTATAAAATGCTCAGACAGCTGGTCAACTTCAACGCCAGTCCCAAACAAGCAAAGCAGGAACAACTTTTAACATTTTTCCATAAAGCATACATTTCCAGTTAAAACTTCGCTCGCTAACTTCGGGCGTTGGAGCTGAAATATTTTTACTATGTCCAGAAATTGAACAAATTCCAGAAGGTCGTATAGATTTTTTAATAATTAAAACAATTGGAATAATTTAAACGATTGGAGTCGCTCACGTCCGTAGGTTTTAAGGTGCAAACAAACTGGGCTTATGTGATGCCACGCCAAGTTATGTGATTGGTCGCTTTAACGACGTCACGCAAGCTAAGTGTAGTTCTAAATAGTGATTTTTCATATATTTTCTATTAAGAACGATGTCTTCTGTTGGACGTAACATCACATACGTGGCATCACGTAAGCCCAGTTTGTTTGCACCTTTACCCTCGAGACCCTACACGTGATCCCCGGGTGGTGCTAATCGAGTGACCAACTTCTAGTGGTAAGGTTTGAAAAACCCGACTGGCTAGCGACCAACGTGCCCATGACGTAAAACCCGTCAAGTGGCCATTTCTTGTCCGCGTTTTGGAATCAGTCAGCGCACAGCCAGAGCTTGAGGGCTTGTTGCTGCGATTTGTGTGGTTTGTGTGAGCTTCTGTCGACCCAGTGCCAGGTTGACTGCGTTGACCCTCCGCCCAGGAAGACCCAAAGAAACGGCTATTCCGCTGGCCGCCCGTGGTACAGTACAGGGGCACAAGTAGACCTAACCATTCCGTGAGGATGCCCCACTATGCCATGCATAATCTCGGGGTGGTCCAACGTGCCGGTTGGTGACCGGACGGTGGGTCCCGGCGGCCACTGTATCCTCCTTTTTAAACCGTACCAAGAAATTCCAAGATTCCTTATTCTGTCGTTCATCCCACACTTTGAATTCCCTACCTTAGCACGTGTTTCCTCCATCCTACAACATGGATTCTTTCAAAAGAGGCGTGAAAAAGCATCTTTTGGGTCGGCAGGGGGCGGGCAGGTAGGATAGTGAGTGTCGTCCCTCCTCCTCTATCTGTCAACTCATTTGGGCCTCTTTCACCGCTTAACATCATGCTGGAGGAGGTCATTTGCCGGGCCCTCCATAAAAAAAGAAAAAATATGAATATAGTCAGAACCTCGTCGGTTGATAAGCAAGGTGTACCCCTGGGTAGGTGAAGTTGGAGGATTATGATATTGATATTTATTTATTTTACACTTTATTGCACAACAAATATGGTACCTACGTAAAATTGAGATGAGCCTGTAATGGTTAGGAAGAGTTGGATTAGAGACTTTGGTGCGATGACATGTGCTTGCGCCAAAGTGTAGGAAAACAGAAACTATCAAGCGAGAAATTTATAATGTGGGTTATTGCCGGAAGAATATATTCAAGGATAGGGAGTATCATGGTTCTATTAATGTCATCGCAAACCATGGCTCTGGATTTCATTTTAACAATTATCTTACGAGTCTCATCTTCATTGACAGTAGACAAATTAAAAGGCTCAATGGCGAGAGGCGATAGGGATTGAAGTGATAAAATTAAATTTTGTTTGAGATGCTCATCAAGAGCCGACGTAGAAGCGAAGTGCCTATTTAGGGTATTTAATGAAAAACTGTTAGAGGTATGAGCTTTTGCACGCCTACCGAACCCCATAGTGCGCAGAAATCTCTGAATCAGATGAGCTTGAAGATACATTGGAAAAAATATGTCGCCTCTTGGCAACCCTCACCATCTGATTGCATTTGATCCTAGCGATTCTGAAGTCCTCCCATTTAGCAATACAGCGATTCTTTTTAAAGAGTCGAAATGCACGATCACGATGAGCCATAGCGGCATGAACCTCAGCTGTCAACCAAGCTGCTGGAGATCGCCTTATACACACAGATCTAATAGGCGCATATAGATCATACAATTTTAAAATTGATGTATTCAAAACAGTTACTTTCTCAGTAACTGTAGATGCACTCTCGAGTTCACTCCAGTTAACAGCAGATACATCACGTAATGGATCGTCGTAAACTATTTTGAAAAAAGGTTCGCATTTGGGAGGGGATATATTATATGAAACAAATAACAAATCGTGCCAAGAAAAGCCAGGAGCTCAAAGTTGGCCATGTTTTAAAACATGATCTTCTGAGGAAGTTATCGTATGATCAATCCATGTGTCGTTAGTTTCTAAATTGTGATGAGTTGAATCAAATGGAAGTATAATGAGATCAACTGGGGCTTTCAAGAAGGTCGGTATTGAAGTCACCCATGATAATAATGTGAGAGAGTAATCTGAACTGAGAGGCTCAAGAAAAGTTCCTAATTCGGAGAAGTAGTTAACAATGGGAGGGCAGTAGACGACTCCGAGACGTACATATCACCTTATATGAAAAATCTGCACGCAAATAGATCGCTCTGAACTCTGCCAAATATCTTGGCATGACTCTTGATGTGAAACTACGTTGGACGGTCCACGTCAAGAAAAAGAGAAAAAAGCTTGATCTACGATACAGAGACATGTATTGGCTAATAGGAAGAGACTCCCCCTTAACAATACCTAACAAACTATTGTTATATCGGCAATTCCTCATGCCAGTGTGGACTTATGGAATACAGTATGTACTGCTCAGACCAACAGGTGTATTATTCAAAGATTTCAGAATAAGGTGCTGAGGGGCATCGCTAATGCTCCCTGGTATGTAAGAAATGTCGACCTCCATCGGGACCTTAAAACAGAGTTCGTTGATAGCATCATAAAAACATACGCCGAAGCTCACCAAAAAAGACTTCAAAAACATGTGAACGTGGAGGCTGTCCAGCTTCTCGACCAGACAAATAAAAAAGTAGACAACCGGATAAATTTCGTGTAATGAAGTGTAGCAAATTAAGATCGAATTTCTTATTAGCCGTAAAATAGGCTAGATTGTAATATAAATTCAAATTCAATTCAAATTCAAATTCAAAAATCTTTATTCAACATAGGCCTTTACAGGCACTTATTGATATACTTTGGGATATCAATAAGCGTTCCAAAAAAAAATAAGATAGATCGCAACACCGCCACCACCATTACCGATTCGATCGTAGCGTAAAAGAACAAAACCAGGCAGGGAATAAGATAAAGAGTTGAGATTAGGTTTAAGACAAGATTCAGAGTCAAGTATGGCGTGTATGCAATCAACAGAGAATGTGTCAACAAGGTCAGCATAGTGCTTTGGAATGCTTTGGGCGAGATCCTGTCTTTGGTGACCATGGGACCACCCTTGGAGTATACTCTATCGAATACAAAAAGACTTTTAAAAATCGGTCCACAACTGGCGGCGTAATCGCGTAACATACACACAAAAAAAATATACGCATCGAATTGAGAACTTCCTCCTTTTTTGAAGTCGGTTAAAAAATAGTGTGCTCAATCTTGAGGCATGAGGCATACCCCTTACACATGAATTTTACAGCGATTTGCCTTGCTCGTTTTAATTACGTTCATCGCGTTTGCATTGCGACTATAATGACCGAGAGTAGCTATAGCCGTCTAACTATAGCGTAACGCAACTATAATACTGGAAAAAAATATTACAAAAAGTAAAAACCATCTTCAAAAACACTTAAAAGTTAAAAATAGTATAAGAATACAGACAACATTTCTTTCTAACCGACTTCAAAAAAGGAGGAGGTCATCAATTCGGTTGTATTTTTTTTTTATGTTTGTTACCTCATAACTCCGTCATTTTTAAACCGATTTCCAAAATTCTTTTTGTATTTGATACAGTATACTGCAAGGGTGGTCCCATGGTCACCAAAGTCAGGATCGGATGATGGGATCCCATAGAAAATCGAGGAAACCACTAATTTAGGGTTTCTTTCACTAAAAAGATTTCATTCACTAAAAATTTTAACACTTTCTAGGAGATCATCGTTTGGCGCCGACCTCAATATAGAAGAAGATTATTTTTAAGTTTTCAGTGTTTTTGAAGTCCGTTCTATTTTTATAAAAAAAATTGTATATTGAAGTCGGTGCTAAATTTTAAGACTTTCTAAGAGATTATCGTTTGGCAATGACTTCAATATAGAAATCTAATTTTGTCTGTATTTTTAACTGACTTCAAATAACGTAGAGGTTATCAATTCGATGCGTATGTTGTTTTTTTGTATGTATGTTACGGGATTACGCCGCCAATTGTGGACCGATTTTCAAAATTCTTTTCGAATTTCATATGGTATACTCCTGGGGTGGTCCCAAAGTCAACAAAGTCAGGATCTGATGATGGGATCCGAGGGAAACCCTTAAATTTTATAGGTACGTCCAACGTGTTTCATGTTTCTTCCAAAGCTATTCACGTATTTGCGTCTCGGGTAATAATGAACCGAGCTGATGATGGAAGAATCCTTAACTTATGGACTGTTCTGGCCAAAAAATAAAAACGACTTTAAAAACACTCAAAAGTTAAATTATTGAAGTCGGTGCCAAACTTTAAGACGTCTGAGGAGATCATCATTTGGCACCGACTTTAATATACAGAGGTTGTGTGATGATGTCTGTACCTATTCTTATATTATTTTCACTTTTAAGAGTTTTTAAAGTCGTTTTCTTATTTTTAGTTCTTCATTTTATTACATTATTATCTTTTAGTGAATTAAATACCTACCAGCTCACCGAAGTAACTTGAAAGAATACGACAAAGGGTTAACACTTGTCTTTTGTATTTAAAAAAACTCTAACTCCTGAAAGTTAAGGTCTCTTCCATCATCAGCTCGGTTCATGACTACCAGACGTAAACACCAGAATAGCTTCGGAAGAAATTAGAAATCCGTTGGACGTACCAATACAATTTAAAGGTGTCCCTCGATTTTCCTAAGGATCCCATCATCAAATCCTGACTTTGGTGTCAATGGAACCACCGCAGAATTATACTCTATCGAATACAAGAAGAATTTTAATAATCGGTCTTGATTTGTTCAAATAATCGCCTAACATACACAAAAAAAACAAACGCATCGAATTGAGAACCCCCTGCTTTTTTGAAGTTGGTTAAAAATCGCAGTGCTTCATGGGCCAAAAGCAATCCCATAAAAAAACTTCAACTTTCATGAAGTAAAAACCGTACCAATATACGTGTAAAGTTACTAAATCAAGTCACTCACTAAGGAAAAGGTGTTTTGTCTTTTTTCATATTCTTTTTATTGTATCTTTGTGAAGATATAAATACACGGTTATTTTTTTATCACCCCGTAAAATTTAAGGGATGCTTCAGGACACATCAATTATATATAAAAATAATATTATATAAAAATTAATATTATAAAATATAAAAAAATAAAATAAAAAGGACGAAAAAGCAAATTGTGTTTGCCTGTAATTGTTTTTTCACTCAGTTCATTATTTTGTAATATTTGTTATTTTATGTTATTGGTGTTAAAATGTTGGCAAACCTAATAAAATAAAAAAATGAAATAATTTTTTTTTAAAAGTAAAAAAAATAAAAATCTCTAAAATGCTGCTCTCCACTACTGCAGCATTTTTTGGATATTTTAGAAAATTAATATAAAATTAAGGTGAGTTATTTTTTTTATTCATATTTAAATCACTCTACGACCATGTTGTGAAGCATCTCTTAAATTTTCCTGGGTGATAAAAAAGTAACCCTGTATTTTCTAACGACCCTTATTTATGCCACACTTGCATTACAGAATTACACTAGGATCGATTTATTGCAAAATGCTACAATTGCACGACATAATGTTTAACATTGATTCTGACATCGCTGCTTACGCCTAATTCGCTGTTTTGTATGCGAAATCATTATGAAACATCGCACACGGTTAATTAACGAAGCTCGTTCCAATTACGCTCATATCAAAACGCAATAATCGCTTAGCTCTGCGACACCCCAACAACTGACGGGAGCCGGCAACTACACGTAGTGCTTCAATAACTCACTGTTCGGAATCACTAGCTAATACGGATTTGTGGCCGAAACTAGGCTGTCATTAAATCACCCCGTCAAACTAGTGCGACCTGTACTATCCCTCCCTTCCTCTAATAAGTTGCGCATAGTGCGAGTCAATTGGTTACTTGCATACATCTGAATAAACATATTTAAAGTCGCATTACACGATTCAACCAACCACGGATGACAGTGTTGGTCACACGTGTCTATGTTTTTTTTTCACACTTCAGGCAAGCTTTTGAACTTTACCCATTGACCTACAAACAAATGGACATCGGGTCTAATACAAACTTCAAGAAAAATGTGTCGGAAAAATTCCCAAACGTCAATGCATGTATAAACAATTTAAGACAAGTCGTATTGATATAACTGTGGTGTTTAATTTCGCTTGCACTAATGTTTAAACATATGACGAGCGATTGGATCTGAATCATACTGAATTTGAATTTTGGATCTCATTTTCTAGGGCCACTTTTGGAGCGCGGACGCGAAGTCCATTTGTGTCTAGGTCAATGACTTTACCTCACCCGATGATAAGTGATGATATAGCCGAAGATGGAAACGAACTTCACCTGAATTGGATATTAACAACTGATGAACTGGCTAAATTAACTCTACTTGCCGGATAACAACGATGGTGTTAACATTGTTTTATAATGACAAACTTAGGTAGGTACAAAGCAAAAAATCTTTTGCCGCTATACACGGTTACTTTTTTATCGCCCTGGAAAATTTGGACACCCTGGAATTTTAACATCCATTATTATATAAAAAATTTAAAAAATGAAATATTTTTTTTTTTAATCTAAAAATGCTGCTCTCAACTAGTGCAGCATTTTTGGATTTCTTAGAAAATTAATATATAAAATAATGTAAGCGAGTTATTTTTTTATTCATATTTAAATAATTCTAATACCATGTCGTGAAGCGTCCCTTAAATTTTCTAGGGTGAAAAAAAAATAACCGTGTAGAGAATCAAACCTCGGACCTCCAGATCAATATCGGGGTGGTCTCAACGATAAAATTTGAACATGGCAAAGATTAATTGAACTATTTTAAATACATTTTTTTCATTTTGACTATGCTTCAATTTATGACGTCAATTGAGACATGAGATCCAGTGAATTTTCCAATTTTCGGGTTTGCACATTCATCTCTCCTTCCACTTAACGATATATGACAAAAGTAAAAATATTGAGCCAGCTCAATTCTTCCAATGAAAAATAAATGAACTATGACATTGAATTAAACGATTCACTAATTTGCTAACCTGTCAATACGAAAAAATAATTTAAATTTGTTTATTTCAAGTATACTCGTAAACATCACTATCATTTAGTTGGAAAGAAACAATTTTGCCACCAAGTCGTCGAAAAATACATTGCGACAAGTGCGAGTTGGACTCGCCCACCGAGGGTTCCATACAAACTTATCTAGATATAGGTATAAGTTCCTCGCTATGTACGTACAGGGTTATTTGTAAAACATCTGCAACCTCGCAGGATTAGATAACTAACATCATAAACAACAACGTTTGTTCTATGACTTTTGATAATTCCTTTGATTTTTTTTCATACAAAAATAAATCTCCTCTAGAATGTTTGTAACTCTACGCGCACAGCGCGCGAGCGTAGCGTTGTCTTCCGTTATCTCTATCTCTTCTCTATATATAATAAAATCGTAGGGGTACAAAAATCTGTAATTGCGAAATATTAAGGAAAAAAATACACAGGTCGCCTTAAAATCATTAGCAGAACACGATAGAATAGTTTTAAAAAAAATTGTTTGTTTGTTGGTTTGTTTGTTTGTTTGTTTGTTTGTTTGTTTGTTTGTCTGTTTGTCCGGAAAGATCTCCGAAACTACTGGACAGAATTTGATATGGCTTACACCACAATGCTTAGAATTTTCCGGAAGAACATTTAGGCATAATTTCGTTTGTTTAAATTCACTTTTTATTTTTAGTGAAAAAATACCATATAAAATTTTCGAATTGGCTTTAGGTAGAAAAACAACATGGCGCACGTGAAATTATTTTGACAAGTCTGTTATGTACATAGTACAGAAAGAAGGTATTTTCTTCCACGAAGGAAAGGCAATGGAACTACGCCATACAGCCTGATCTTAAGTAATTGGATTTCGAAAATTAAGGCAGGAATGAAGTGTTTTACATAGTACAAATAAAATTTAATATTTTCTGTTAATGACTGTGCCCAACTGGATTTCGCCAACCAAATTGTCTTTTTCTTATGTCGTACCGTGGTGGTAAGGCAAAAAGATCAAGCCATACAACCAATGTATAAAGCATTTTTTATGATAATACTTATCGGGTGACCATAAAATTTGTAGATTAGTTTAAAATTTTCGAATTGGCTTTAGGTAGAAAAACAACATGGCGCACGTGAAATTATTTTGACAAGTCTGTTATGTACATAGTACAGAAAGAAGGTATTTTCTTCCACGAAGGAAAGGCAATGGAACTACGCCATACAGCCTGATCTTAAGTAATTGGATTTCGAAAATTAAGGCAGGAATGAAGTGTTTTACATAGTACAAATAAAATTTAATATTTTCTGTTAATGACTGTGCCCAACTGGATTTCGCCAACCAAATTGTCTTTTTCTTATGTCGTACCGTGGTGGTAAGGCAAAAAGATCAAGCCATACAACCAATGTATAAAGCATTTTTTATGATAATACTTATCGGGTGACCATAAAATTTGTAGATTAGTTTAATTCTTGACTAATTTTCACAAAATCGGTACAATTTTTGAAATATTTGAAATGTTGAAAAATGAAGATTCTCTTTTCAAGGTATTTTGAAAGGTGTTATATGTTTTTACATTAGGACTAAGGAATCAAATTCTTTCATCCATTTAAAACTATTAAAAGTAATAGATTAATATAAATAATTAAAAAAAATATCTGACTGCAATGTTCTGTGTTACGCGTAGAGGGACGGGACGGGACTCTTGATCCTAATGTCTAAAATGACGGATCACATTTTTTTGGATCCACCCAAGGAACATGGATATCGAACGAAGAACCTAAAGAGTAGAACACATTGAACCTAGCCACGTTGACTTAATTTGACACGACTGCCGATAAAGTTCGTTTCCAAACCCAGCGATATGCATATCAAATGAAAGGCCTTGATGAGTAGAGCACTATGAACATAGGAAAATCGCCCTAAATTCAACATGGCCGCCGCCCAAATAAAACGGATAAAAGTTCGTTTCCAAACCCAGCAATATGGGTATCAAATGAAAGGCATTGATGAGTAGAGTACTATGAACCTAGCAACATTGACATAAATTCAACATGGCCGCCGCTCAAAAAAGGTGGATAAAAGTTAGTTTCCAAACTTAGCAATATGGGTATCAAATGAAAGGCCTTGAAGAGTAGAGCATTAGGTACCTAGGAAAATCGACCTAAATTTAAAATGGCCGCCGCTCAAAAAAAAGGATAAAAGTTCGTTTTCAAACCCAGCAATATGGGTATCAAATGAAAGGCACTGATGAGTAGAGCACTATGAACCTAGCAACATTGACATAAATTCAACATAGCCGCCGCTCTAAAAAGAAGAATAATAGTTCGTTTCCAAACCTAGCAATATGGGTATCAACTGAAAGGCCTAAAAGAGTAGAGCATTATGAACTAAGGAAAATTGCCCTAAATTAAACATGGCCGCCGCTCAAAAAATGGATAAAAGTTCGTTTCCAAACCTAGCAATATGGGTATCAAATGAAAGGCCTTGAAGAGTAGAGCATTAGGAACCTAGCAAAATCGACCTAAATGCAACATGGCCGCCGCTCAAAAAAAAAGGATAAAAGTTCGTTTCCAAACCTAGCAATATGGGTATCAAATGAAAAGCCTAAAAGAGTAGAGCATTATGAACTTAGGAAAATTGCTATAAATTCAACATGGCCGCCGCTCAAAAAATGGATAATAGTTCGTTTCCAAACCCAGCAATATGGGTACAAATGAAAGGCCTTGAAGAGTAGAGCATTAGGTACCTACGAAAATCTACCTAAATTCAACATGGCCGCCGCTCAAAAAAAGGATATATGTTCATATTCAAACCGAGCAATGTGGGTACCAAATGAAAGGCCTTGATGAGTAGAGCACTATGAACCTAGCAACACATAAATAAATTCAACATGGCCGCCGCTCAATAAAGGTGGATAAAAGTTCGTTTTCTAATCTCGCAATATAGGTATCTAATGAAAGGTCTTCAAGAGTAGAGCACTATGGACCTAGCAATATTGACGTAAATTCGACATGGCCACCGCTCAAAAAGGTGGATAAAAGTTCGTTTCCAAATCTAGCAATATAGGTATCAAATGAAAGGCCTTGAAGAGTAGAGCACTATGAACCTAGGAAAATAGCACAAAATTCATTATGGCCGCTGCTCAAAAAAAAACTGATAAAAGTTCGTTTCTAAGCCCAGCAATATGGGTATCATATGAAAGGCCTTGATCAGTAGAGCACTATGAACGTAGCAACATTGACGTAAATTCAACATAGCCGCCGCTCAAAAAAGACGGATAACAGTTGCTTTTCAAACCCAGCAATAGGGGTATTAAATGAAAGTAGGCCCTGAAGGGTACCTAGAGCAGCCATGCTCTAAGTGTGTTCCGCGGAACCATAGGGCTCCACACTACCCCTATAAGGGGTTCCGCAATAATTTTGAAAAATCAAAACGTTTTTTCGCATTCGTTTTCTGAATGCGGGCATCCGAATGCATCAAATCTATACAAAATACTCATTGACTGCCGCACACGTTCGTTTTTATTACGAACGGAACACGTTCTGTACGTACGTTTAGGTAGAATGGTAGAAATCCCGAATGAGAAGAAACGAACGTCTGCGCCACGTTCACGAATCTCCGTGTCTGTATTCCGTGATCGGATATCGAATACGAAAAACGTATTTGTACAGTAACCCCCCAATTCATGCTATACATTAACTCTACGAAAACCGCCAGTATTACGAGCGACATAAGAAAAAAGTCAAACAGTATAGCTTGACAAGGAGCTTACTGTTCGACCAGTCAAAATTGGCCAAGTTGTCCAAAATATCCAAAAAATATATTTTGTTGGTGTTACCAACACCCATTATAAAATCTAAACTTTATTCGTATACAGTTCTAATTTATTAACAATTGTTTATTTTAATTCGAATCATGAATACAATAAAGATTATTCTTGCAACTGTGTAGTTCTTTCTACTGAAGAAGAATTTATTAATATCAATAATGTCTCTAAAACAATAATAATACTTAGTGTTTATAGTAATATGTAATGTATTTAATTTTGTGGACTGTTAGAAAAAGAGCATTACGAACCTACGAAAATTGTCCTAATTTCGAAATGGCCGATGTTGAGCATCAGATTAAAGTTGAATCATTATGGAATAAAATGGAGGAAAAAACTAAACACTGTATTAAGTATTTTGATGGCGAAACGTAGTTCGCGGGCACAGCTAGTCGTTTATAAAATTGAAACATAGGACTTAACAATGTCACGACAGTGCAATAAAAACTTAAAAATTGATTTTTGTTCAATATGTCGGGTTACCTTAAAACTCGTAAAATAAACGCTGTAGTTCATGATGTTAGCTATTGCACACCTGCAATCGTGCAAGATTGCAGGTGTTTTACAATTAACCCTGTATTTGCGGTCTTTAGATTTATCCCCTAACATGATTGGTCTTATAAGACCAACTTAGGAACTTGCTTACGGGACAACTGGACTAGTTTATTTCCGCATTAAAAATTGTTTTCTTACCCACCGGACTACTGTGTTTATATATTGGTAGTAGTCCCGTGATTGGACAACTCAACGGGACTAGTTGGATAGACCCTATTTCAGAATTTTTTAATTTGTATGGATTTGTGTCTTATATGACGAAAGCCTTACCTTATTTCATATTCATTTATTTATTACTAGCTGCTCGGCCAGACTTCGTTCTGACAAAAATTATTAATTCTGTAATTTGTATGGAACGGGAAAAGTGTTCCTTTTACTATTTTCCACGCAATTTTTATGTTTTTTACATAACAACCTTCCTTGTGCCTTAAGGAAAAGATGAAAAAAAATTGAAAAAAAGCTAATGTGCAAGTGTTATTATTAGAACAATAAAGACCTTTTCAAACAACAAAAAACCACGAAAAATTTTGTACTTAGTATTTATCTTTATTTAGTATGTTGTTACTTGTTGTGTCAAGTTTTTTTAGTTATTATTTTTTTTCCAATTCGTACACCGTCAACAAAATTTTTCTCACATTTTACGGGTTGACTGGTAGAGAATGCCTCAGGCATTAAGTCCGCCCCTGTACACTTTATTTATGCTGTACGAAAGTTTAAATAAATAAAATAAATAAATAAAAATAGGCTATGCCATGTCAAAAGTATAACGTTTTTTTTTTCATGTATTCGGATATGATCCCATTTTAAATCGATAGTATTTTTAATATAGCGAATAATCCTATCAATGCATTGAAATGATAAAAAATGACTGTGTATATATGCCCAAAACCGTTAAGACACACACACACTTGCCTTAAAATTTTCCCCTGAAATAAAGATACACGAAACACTTACAGAACAACAATACACATCATTGTTCTGTAACAGAAAACAAGAGACAGAAATCACCACTTAGTTTAATGAGGACATTGCAACACCGTCCATATTTCATTCGCGTTTAATTGTTAAGAAGCACACGCGTACGCACTTATTACAACAATGGCGGCATCTGCGGATATTAACCCTTAATGTGCCAGATATAGCGGCGGTATTGCAGTGAACGTTTAATTTCACACGTCCGCACTAAACAACCGTACTGCCGGAACGACTGCAAGCAATATTCCCGGTAATAATTCACGGTTCAGACTCACCTCCGAATAACAGCGATTTAGGCTCAGAAACAATCACGCCGCGGTAATAAATCAAACCGACGAATTACCACAAGTCACAATTGGGAGATGTTGTGCTTCATTAACACTTACTTAATGCGATTGCCAAAACTGTTGGCGTTAATCGAGTCACGTGAAGTTGAGATCTTTGCACAAAATTAATCAAAATTAATAAGAATACTCACGATAAATAATTTTTCATCACACTTGCTCGTAAAGGGTGTTATTACATGCGGACGTATAGAGCAGCTATAGCCGATTTACCATCCGCGGGAGTTATGGATTATTATAACTTCCGACGGAGTTATGAGTTTAGTTTTAAAAATATAGAACCAACTCGTGTCATTTCAGACAAAGGAGGCTTAAAATTAGCCAAAGTATTTGCTATCTTTAAAACTTGTCAATTTACTGTATATAAAACTTATGCGGTACATTTAATTGTATTATATTTATATTCCACTATTATATCAGAAACATTTGCAATTATTTTAATAAATTTCATGTTGAAAATCCGTACAATCTGGCAGTATGGCTTCTCAAGTTTGAAAACTAACAGCCAAACACTTGAGTAGCACGGTGGTGCGTATTTAGTGTGTCTGACGTGATAAATTTTCTTGACACTCGTCAAGGAACACGTTTATCACAAATTTCTTGGCCTGCCTGTGCGCCGACTGCTGTATCAAGGGTTTTAATACTTTAGAAGATGTAGTAGCAGTCGGAGAGCAAAAAATTTGTTTCTCAATCACACGTGTCCCTTGAGGGGCGTCAAGAAATTTTTATCACGTCAGTCCCACTTAATACGCGCCACCGTGCTACTCTTTAAGACATAGAGATTATGTCACTGAAATTGTGAGATAATGCGTGACTCGAGTCCAGTCTTGGCAGCCCGTGATCAACCGTGTTAATCTGAGTTCTACACGACTTTTTTTAATTATCTTAGCAATACTTCGCACAAGTGCCTACCTACTTGATTAAGTATAAAAATGGAGTGGGCAAAGTATGACCAGCGGCTACATCGTCGACTGAGCCCGCCGGCTATTTTAAATTAATGCGGCTGATTTTCTTACATCGGAAAACTTAATTAAAGGCTTGCAACCTTGCTGGTCTGAAGATGAATAGGTGAGGTAAATGCAATAATTATTGGGGAGTTTTATGAGATGATGAATAGACTGTTGCAATGAGACAACACTAAACAAAAAATTGCATTCAAATTCAAAAGTTGATGGGCGTACTGCAAAACAATAGTTACATCTATTAGGGGTGTGAAAACTTAAAGTTATTATAGGTAAACATTTGTTTCTAGCTTTATGTTTAATGTCATTAATTAAATATATTTTTATCTTAAAATCAATTCAAACTGATTTTAAAAAAATATCAAAATATCTTAACAGAATCTTTCAGTTATTTTTACAATCCTTTCCTATCTTGTATCTATCGTTATCTATCAGTTCAACAGTGCAGGGTACTTAAGAACTAACCAAACCTAATCTTAATACCTATGTGTACTACGTTGTTGTTATGTTGTTCCATATCGCTTGCTTGGCTAAGCCACATAGTTTGAAGTGTTTCCCGTTCGCGCAAAGCAAGCGGTCGGTGTTGAAATTCGCAAAGCACTCCACCCGCAAAAATAGGCAATTACAAAAGAGTCGCGATACGTGAAACGCGCGATCGATATAAAAGCTACAGTCGTCGCCGTTTGAAAGCCGCTTCCGATTCGTGCGTAAGGGTACTTTTACACCGATAATGTGCTAGTAAGCTGAGCTATGCGAGGATGCGTGGCGAGTAGAGGCTGTAAGCGATGTAAGCGTTTTCACCAGAGATGAGCTAGGAAGCTGAGCGACAATCATGAAACCACGCGTCACTTATATTACCAAATGTGACGTCTAAATACTTATAACGCTAAAACGTTACTATTACCAGGGGGGTCTCACTCAGCAGTTTAGGTACATTTGGCCGGGCGCCCCGGCCAGCCGCTATATGACAGAGGGTTGCCACTCGGCTCGCACGCTAGCCGCGTCGCACGTAATAGGTGGTAATAGTTAAGATGTTCTCGGTGATTTTTGTAACGAACAATGATTTCGAAATAATCACGTCATCTGTATGATAGGTACTGTTGTGTTTATGGGTGTATAACTAAACGGAAGAAAAAGGATGCAAAATTATCATTTTTTATTATACCAAAAGATATTGAAAGGAAAGCTATTTGACTATTTTTCACATCACATCCTAACTACTTTGTTATTATAGTAGGTACATACCTACCCACATGATAAGGATAAAATTGTTAAAAATAGGTAAGTGTTTTAGGGCGTTTAAATAAATGAATGCGAAATAAGTATAATAGTAAAAATACCTACTTAAAAAAATTACAATAGTTTTTATACTTGACTAGCTGTGCCCGCGAACTACGTTTCGCCATCAAAATACTTAACACAGTGTTTAGTTTTTTCCTCCATTTTATTCCATAATGATTCAACTTTATTCTGCCTTTCTTGAGCATCGGCCATTTCGAAATTAGGACAATTTTCGTAGGTTCTCTGCTCAATGCTCTTTTTCTAACAGTCCACAAATTTAAATACATTACATATTACTATAAACACTAAGTATTATTATTGTTTTAGAGACATTATTGATATTAATAAATTCTTCTTCAGTAGAAAGAACTACACAGTTGCAAGAATAATCTTTATCGTATTCATGTTTCGAATTAAAATAAACAATTGTTAAATAAATTAGAACTGTATACGAATAAAGTTTAGATTTTATAATGGGTGTTGGTAACACCAACAAAATATATTTTTTTGGATATGATAACTTGGCCAATTTAGACTGGTCGTACAGTAAGCTCCTTGTCAAGCTATACTGTTTGACCTTTGGACCGTTCTTATGTCTCTCGTAATACTGGCGGTTTTCGCAGAGTTAATGTATAGCATGAATGGGGAGGTTACTGTACAAATACGTTTTACGTATTCGATTTCCGATCACGGAACACAGACACGGAGTTTCGTGAACGTAGCGCAGACGTTCGTTTCTTCTCATTCGGGATTTCTACCATTCTACCTAAACGTACGTACAGAACGTGTTCCGTTCGTAATAAAAACGAACATGTGCGGCAGTCAATGTGTATTTTGTAGTGTGTAGATTTGATGCATTCGGATGCCCGCATTCAGAAAACGAATGCGAAAAAACGTATTTATGCGGTTAGCCTTAAAATGTATTGAGACTTCCATTTTTGTAACGTGTACTGTGCGATATAGTGTTGCTGGCATAGTTCGGTTAGCAAACTCGCCGTGATGACTAACATCCAACACACAAACTTGGAGTTATCGTTAGTTAGTTCACGATCGTTGCATTATCACGGTCTCGAAGGACACTAAACACAGGTAACATCTAACATCGAACATCCAATAGGCCTCGAAGCGGTTCTCAAACCCTTTTGGAAAACGAAATACTTGACGGAACCCTAAAATAAAACAATAGTTTTAAAAGTGTATTCTTTATTAATAAGCATAATAAAAGTACGACCAGAGTGTGTTTTGATTTTTCTAAATTATTGCGGAACCCTTATAGGGGTATTGTGGAGCCCTAGGGTTCCGCGGAACACACTAAGAGCATGGCTGCTCTAGGTACGTTGGGTGTTCAGGGCGTACTTTCATTGCTAGGTTTGAAAAGCAACTGTTATCCGTCTTTTTTGAGCGGCGGCCCTGTTGAATTTACGTCAATGTTGCTACGTTATCTACTGATCAAGGCCTTTCATTTGATACCCATATTGCTGGGTTTAGAAACGAACTTTTATCCATTTTTTTTGAGCAGCGGCCATATTGAATTTTGTGCTATTTTCCTAGGTTCATAGTGCTCTTCTCTTCAAGGCCTTTCATTTGATACCTATATTGCTAGGTTTGGAAACGAACTTTTATTCACCTTTTTTGAGCGGTGGCCATGTCGAATTTACGTCAATATTGCTAGGTCCATAGTGCTCTACTCTTGAAGACCTTTCATTTGATACCCATATTGCTAGATTAGAAAACGAACTTTTATCCACCTTTATTGAGCGGCGGCCATGTTGAATTTATTTATGTGTTGCTAGGTTCATAGTGCTCTACTTATCAAGGCCTTTCATTTGGTACCCACATTGCTCGGTTTGAAAACGAACGTTTATCCTTTTTTTGAACGGCGGCCATGTTGAATTTAGGTAGATTTTCGTAGATACCTAATGCTCTACTCTTCAAGGCCTTTCATTTGATACCCATATTGCTAGGTTTGGAAACTAACTTTTATCCACCTTTTTGAGTGGCGGCCATGTTGAATTTATGTCAATGTTGCTAGGTTCATAGTGCTCTACTCATCAAAGCCTTTTATTTGATACCCATGTTGCTGGGTTTGAAAACGAACTTTTATCCATTTTTTGAGCGGCGGCCATGTTTAATTTAGGACAATTTTCCTTAGTACATAATGCTCTACTCTTTTAGGCCTTTCAGTTGATACCCATATTGCTAGGTTTGGAAACGAACTATTATTCTTCCTTTTAGGGCGGCGGCTATGTTGAAGTTATGTCAATGTTGCTAGGTTCATAGTGCTCTACTCATCAGGACCTTTTATTTGATACCCATATTGCTGGGTTTGAAAACGAACTTTTATCCTTATTTTTGAGCGGCGGCCATGTTGAATTTAGGTCGATTTTCCTAGGTACCTAATGCTCTACTCTTCAAGGCCTTTCATTTGATACCCATATTGCTAGGCTTGGAAACTAACCTTTATCCACCTTTTTTGAGCGGCGGCCATGTTGAATTTATGTCAATGTTGCTAGGTTCATAGTGCTCTACTCTTCGAGGCCTTTCATTTGATACCCATATTGCTAGGTTTGGAAACTAACTTTTATCCACCTTTTTTGAGCGGCGGCCATGTTGAATTTATGTCAATGTTGCTAGGTTCATAGTGCTCTACTCATCAATGCCTTATGCCTTTCATTTGATACCCATATTGCTAGGTTTGGAAACTAACTTTTATCCACCTTTTTTGAGCGGCGGCCATGTTGAATTTATGTCAATGTTGCTAGGTTCATAGTGCTCTACTCATCAATGCCTTTCATTTGATACCTATATTGCTAGGTTTGGAAACCAAATTTTATCCACCTTTTTTGAGCGGCAGCTATGCTGAATTTAACGTCAATGTTGCTAGGTTCATAGTACTCTACTCATCAAGGCCTTTCATTTGCTACCCATATTGCTAGGTTTGGAAACGAACTTTTATCCGTTTTATTTGAGCGGCGGCCATGTTGAATTAAGGACGATTTTCCTGAGTTCATGGTGCTCTACTCATCAAGGCCTTTCATTTGATATGCATATCGCTGGGTTTGGAATCGAACTTTATCGGCAGTCATGTCAAATTAAATCAACGTGGTTAGGTTCAATGTGTTCTACTCCTTAGGTTCTTCGTTCGATATCCATGTTCCTTGGGTGGATCCAAAAAAATGTGATCCGTCATTTTAGACATTAGGATCAAGAGTCCCGTCCCGTCCCTCTACGCGTAACCCAGAACATTGCAGTCAGATATTTTTTTTAATTATCAATATTAATCTATTACTTTTAATAGTTTTAAACGGATGAAAGAGTTTGATTCCTTAGTCCTAATGTAAAAACATATAACACCTTTCAAAATACCTTGAAAAGAGTATCTTCACTTTTCAACATTTCAAATATTTCAAAAATTGTACCGATTTTGTGAAAATTACTCAAGAATTAAACCAATCTTCAAATTTTATTGTGACTCGATAAGTATTATCATAAAAAATGCTTCATACATTGGTTGTATGGCTTGATCCTTTTGCCTTACCACCACGGTACGACATAAGAAAAAGACAATTTGGTTGGCGAAATCCAGTTGGGCACAGCCATTAACAGGAAATATTAAAATTTGTAATATTATGTGAAACACTTCATTCCTGCCTTTCAATTTTCGAAATCCAATTACTTATGATCAGGCTGTATGGCGTAGTTCCATTGCCTTTCCTTCGTGGAAGAAAATACCTTCTCTCTGTACTGTACTATGTGGCAGACTTGTCAAAATAATTTCACGTGCGCCATGTTCTTTTTCTACCTAAAGCATTGTTCGAAAATTTTATATGGTATTTTTTCACTAAAAATAAAAAGTGAATTTAAACAAACGAAATTATGCCTAAATGTTCTTCCGGAAAATTCTAAGCATTGTGGTGTAAGCCATATCAAATTCTGTCCAGTAGTTTCGGAGATCTTTCCGGACAAACAGACAAACAAACAAACAAACAATATTTTTTAAAACTATTCTATCGTGTTCTGCTAATGATTTTAAGGGGCCTGTGTATTTTTTTTCTTAATATTTCGCAATTACAGATTTTCGTACCCCTACGATTTTATTGGTTGGGGAAAAAGTCTTTTCGCATTATAGTATGTATAAACTTGTAATAAAATCTCTTTGGTTATACTATTTGTATCTGGCTGGTTTTGGTATCATTGAAAGTTTAAATTTTAAAGAACATAATTCCAAATTCAAATTAGGAAAATGTGTGATTTTCATTTGTTTTTCGTACCGCCAAGATGAGTGAATCTAATGAAGAAATTCGATTCATTTTAAAATTTTACTACAAAAAAGGTAAAAATGCAACGCAAGCCGCGAAAAAAATTTGCGATGTTTATGGACCTAGTGCAGTGTCTGTGAGAGTAGCACAAATTTGGTTTAAGCGTTTTCAATCCGGAAATTTTGATGTCAAAGATGCACGTCGCTCTGGTCGCCCTATTACAGATAAAATGGATGCCATTTTTGAAAAAGTGGAGCAAGATCGGCATGTCAGTAGTTACGACGTAGCTGAAGAACTGGGAATTGACCACAAAACAGTTTTGGCGCATTTGAAAAAAACTGGGTACACAAAAAAGCTCGACATTTGGGTACCTCACGAGCTCACTGAAAGAAACTTAATGAACCGTGTACTCATTTGTGATTCTTTATTACGACGTAATGAAACCGAACCATTTTTGAAGAAGCTGATAATTGGTGATGAAAAGTGGATCACGTACGACAAGAACGTGCGAAAAAGGTCGTGATCAAAGGCCGGTCAGGCTTCACAGACTGTGGCGAAACCCGGGTTAACTCGCAACAAGGTGATGCTGTGTGTGTGGTGGGATTGGAAGGGCATTATTCATTATGAGCTGTTACCACCAGGCAGGACCATCGATTCTGAACTCTACTGCGAACAACTGATGAGATTAAAGCAAGAAGTTGAGAGAAAGCGGCCGGAATTAATCAACAGAAGGAGTGTGGTTTTTCATCATGATAACGCTAGACCTCACACATCTTTAGCCACTCAGCAAAAATTAAGAGAGTTTGGCTGGGAGGTGTTAATGCATCCGCCGTATAGTCCTGACCTTGCACCTTCAGATTTCCACCTGTTTCGGTCTCTTCAGAATTCTTTAGGCAGTCTCAGGTTAACATCACGAGAGGACTGCCAAAACCACTTGTCGCGGTATTTTGACCAGAAGTCCCAAAATTTCTATAGCAATGGGATCATGTCCCTACCTACAAGATGGCAAAAAGTTATCGAACAAAATGGTACCTACATACTTTAGTTAAATGTAAATAAACTATATTAAAAAATGTTTAGAATTTTCTTAAAAAATGCGAAGAAACTTTTTCCCCAACCTTATATAGAGATAAATTATGCTTATTATAATTACGCAGTCAAGTAGGTAGATGATATATATATGGACCATACTTGTTTTATTTTATTACTCACTATAAAGCTTATAATGAAAGAAAATCATTCTATGGAAGTTTAAAGATAAAAAGATGATCTCAAGAAATGAATGAGTATATTCAAAAATTAGAGACAGTATTTACACATAATTTTGAGCACCATTACAAGGAAATCTTGGAAGTGAATTGTTTCAGTTACTACAAGAAATTCAATTACCTACAATGCCATGTTCGTGTTTTCCTGTAGACTACTCGTATTTAATAAGATTGTTTGTAAGGATTCGAATATTTTCAACCCTCAAATTTCATAATTTAAATTTAAATAAACTAAGAACTTATTTATTTAAATTTAAATAAATAAGCTCTTAGTCTACAATTATGGTGCCGCGTCTAAGCTCGTTCAACGGCAACTACGACGACCGGTAGTTTTCTTTGCTCCTCTAATTTTCTACCTGCGATAAAATTCTTTAATTGGTTCATCAAAAACAATTTTCTGAATTGACAAACATGTTATTCTTTTGACAATACAAAAATCTCAAACTAAGAACTTAGTAGATAGACAAGAAATATATTTTGTTGAATTAATTAATACACACTTTTATCTTTATTAATTAATTAATATTTTCGTAAATATATCGGTGAGTGGGAACCCTGTGCTCTTGTCGCCAACTCGGTATCGGGTCAGCGACTCGTAACGGAATTAGAACGCTCGTGTCCTGCAATAAATTTCAATTTCCCGTGAAGTCAGTTGAAGGTCGCAAGAGTAGGTACATTTTCATACCTAAACTTAGCTTTTCTTCGAGAGTGATCCTTCTGTACTTTAGTACTATTATCTATTCTGTGCTATTACCTCGGTATCTTTTTAACCGACTTCAAAAAAGAAGGAGGTTCTCAGTTCGATGCGTAATTTTTTTTGTGTGTATGTTACGCGATTACTACGCCTCAAAATTCTTTTTGTATTCGATAGCGGTAGTACCATTGTCACCAAAGTTAGGATCTGATGATGGGATCTCAAGAAAACCAAAGGAAACCCATAAATTTTATGGTATTTGCGTCTGGTAGTTATGAACCGAGATTTAGGTTTGTATTAACAAAAACTAGTATATTGTATTAACAATAGGCACATTTTGACCCTTTACCGTATTCTTTCAAGTTACTTCGGTGAACTGGTATTCAATTCACTAAAAAGATAAAAATACAAAAAAGAAAAACTGTCAGTGCCAAACGATGATATCCCAGAAATTCTTAAAATTTAGTCCTACCAGCCTCAATATAGAAATATAATGTTGTCTGTATTCTTATATTATTTTTAACTTTTAGCTTAGGAGTATAATAAGGACTTTTTAAGGCGCATAGTAGGGTCAATCATAAAAAAATCACTGCAGAAAAAACCGGTTCTCTTCATAAATATTTAATAAAAAAATCTTAAAAAAAGATATGTTATTATTCAACGCATTCTTTAGAGGGTGGTATTAATTTTTTGATAAATTAATTAAAACTTGGTTAAAATGTGACCCAAACATGCCTCGATTTTAAAACTTTAAACCTAATCGCGTTGTAAATATTACGAGTAGGTTAAATCACTTTCTTAGGTTAAATCTACTTTCGATTTCAATAAATAAAGTGAACAATATTCTAGCGGGTGGTCTTTGTAGATTTTTCTTATTCGCCTTTATTAATTTTTCATTGAAATAATTCATCTTACGCGTAAAGGTTTGCTTAAATATTCCCCTCACTCTCACTCACTCACTCCTATGTAATCAGTGCGGGACGATCGACGCAAGGTCATTGGGACCACTATGCCCCTTAACGCTGTGCAATTAAGCGGATTGAGTGAGAATGCGTAGTACTTATATGAGGGCGGGGTGCAGTTTGGTAGATGCATCCATATCCAGATCTCTTGTACATATTTTTTAAGCTCACATTCTTAGCAAGATATTGGTGTAAAAGCACCCTAAGCCTGGAGTAGCATTGAATTGCCCGTTTGCTGAAGCTCAGCGTCAAGCCACGGGCACACGTAAAAATGTGCCACACTGACAATCATTTATGGCACGAATTCATTTCGCAAATTGATTCAGTACATTCCACCGTGGGAATTATTCGATCTGGAACGAAATGGTTTATAATGACTGTGTTTTAATGGAATGGATTTTCGAAACGCAAATTCTGTATATATTTATTAATGTAAATAACGAAAATTGTATTGTTTCTATGTGAATTCGAAATGCTCGTACACATCACATGTAAGTATCGAGACTATCGAGAGTGATGTCATTTTAACGTTGTTTTATTTTAATGGAAATATGTTACCTATGTCTCGCTGTATTCGCCCAGTGGAAATAAAAAATGAGTTTAGTTCGATTTAGTTAATGATCGGAGGAAAATACAAGGCTTTGAGAGTTTCGAATTAACCTATCTCACAAAAAAAATACTTATCTCAAATCATGAATCTAATATACTATAAATATCTCGTGTGCTAGTGTTTATCCAACTCCTCCGAAACGGCTTAACCGATTTTAATGTTTATTTGTTAAGTTTGAGAATAGATCGTAGGCTATTTTTATACCCCTAAGCAGTGAATTCAAAATCGTAGGAATTTTAGCATCGTTGCCCTAACCAACTGCAGATGCACCCGTTTTTTACCTACTACTGTGATCGGTGTTACCTACATTACTAAATATGGACAAGTCGAATGAATTCATAGACACGAAAAGCGACAAAATTTCCAGCCAAATATTCAGTACGGAAAGAAGAAAGAAGGTGCTACGTGTCGGGACATCATTAGTCTTTTACGAGTCGCGGTTCAGCGGACGTGAAGGTGTTCACACAAAGGTGTCGGTTGCTGCCCGAGGCTCTTTGGCGGGGTGCAGCTCGGGATTTTCGCCGTGTATCAGAATTGCCTGTCATAGATAACGATAAAATTATACTGTAGATCTATTATCTAACAAAATAATGGACACCCTTGTCTATAAATTGGCGGATGTATGTTATTTTTATTTACTTAATCGCTCTTAACGTTTTGTTCAGTGTGTTGTTTTAGCCATTATTTGAAGTCTCGATAATTCTGTTCACCATATAGAAAACATGTTTTGAGTAATTTTTCTAATATTAATTAATATTAAAGTTAATTGACTTTTACGTATATGATAAGAAAATGTGGATAGTGTTAATTACGTCAAATACCCGTAGACCAAAAACAACTAAAATTATTTTAAACTACCTGTTTAATTTTTTTTAAACTACTCATATCGATACTATTTAACGATCGCTCTACTTCAGCGTGGCTACGGGTATACTATGGCCCCGTCAGTAGAAATATTGGTGAAACTACAAACCTATCACTAGTAAAAATTGATAACCTCTAGAGTTCCTAGAACATTATATCTCCGATCTATTCTATAAAAAAACTGACTTCAAAAACACTGAAAGTTAAAAATAATATAGGAATAGGTACAGACAACATAACACTTCTATATTAAAGTCGGTGCCAAACGATGATGTCCTAGAAAGTCTTAAAATTTGTCACCGATTTCAATATCGCAGTATGATGCTATCTGAACAGATTCTTATATTATTTTAAACTTTCAGTGTTTTTCAAGTCTGTTTTTATTTTTTTATTTTTTTTTATTTTTACTTTTTAACCGACTTCAAAAAAGGAGGAGGTTCTCAATTCGATGCGTATGTTTTTTTTTGTGTGTATGTTACGCGATTACGCCGCCAATTGTGGACCGATTTTCAATTTTTTTTGTATTCGACAGAGTATACTCCAAAGGTGGTCCTCTGCTCACCAAAGTTAGGATCTGATGATAGGGAAACCCTTAAATTTTTAGGTGTGCCCAACGTATTTTGTGTGTATATAACGTGATTACTCCGCCTATTATATACCGATTTTCAAAATTATTTTTGTATTCAATAGAGTATACTCCTGGGGTGGTAAATGGTGGTACTCCTGGGGGTAAATTTTAAGACTTTCTAGGAGATCATCGTTTGGCACCGACTTCAATATAGAAGTGTGATGTTGTCTGTACCTATTCTTATATTATTTTTAACTTTTCAGTGTTTTTGAAGTCGGTTTTTACTTTTTGTAAAATATTTTTTGTGAATGAAATCTTTTTAGTGAAAGAAACCATAATTTAATACCAGCTCACCGAAGGTGAGATTATATTAGGGTTTCCCTCGATTTTCCATGGGATGACATCATCAGATCCCGACTTTGGTGACCTTGGGACCACCCCAGGAGTATACTCTATCTTTTTGATCTTCTCTAACAAAAAGAATTTTGAAAATCGGTATATAATTGGCGGAGTAATCGCGTAACATACACACAAAATACGTTGGGCACACCTAAAAATTTAAGGGTTTCCCTATCATCAGATCCTAACTTTGGTGACCAGGGGACCACTTTTAGAGCATACTCTGTCGAATACAAAAAAAAATTGAAAGTCGTTCCACAATTGACGGCGTAATCGCGTAACATACACACAAAAAAAACATACGCATCGAATTGAGAACCTCCTCCTTTTTTGAAGTAGGTTAAAAATTAAACTCATTATCTATATTATCTGTCATCATCTCCCTGCACCTTGCCACCACATCATCGCTTGCATGCTATGCTACTACAAACCAATTTTTATTTTCGTATAATTAACATTATTATGGTGTGTGTCACCAATTTTTATTCATCATCATCATCATTTCAGCCAAGAGACGTCCTCTGTTGAACATAGGTGTCCCCCAAGGATCTCCACACCGATCGGTCCTGTGCCTCCCGCATCCATCGACTTTCCGCGACCTTCACCAGATCGTCGGTCCACCTTGTAGGGGGCCTACTAATACTGCGTCTCCCTGAACGCGGCCGCCACTCGAGGACATTCGCCCCAACAGCCGTCAGTCCTACGAGCGATGTGTCCTGCCCACTGCTACTTCAGGTTTGTAATTCTTTAGGCTATGTCGGTAACTCTAGTTCTTCTACGAATCTCATCATTTCTGATGTGATCGCGTAGAGTAGAGACACCCCGAGCATAGCCCTCTCCATTGCCCTTTGGGTGACTTTTAGCCTTCTTATGAGACCCATTGTAAGCAGCTACGTCTCAGTTCCGTACGTCATCACTGGCAACACGCACGAATTGAAGACTTTTGTGTTCAGACACTGCGGCAGATGGGCCGAATATATGCTGCGTAGCTTTCCGAACGCTGCCCAGCCGATTTGAATTTGTCGATTTACCTCCTTCTGGAAGTTGGACTCACCGAGCTGGACTGTTTGTCCCAGGTAAACATTTTCGTCAACAATTTCCAGCGTAGAGCCTCCAACATTCACAGGAGTGGGTACTACACGTGAATTCGACATAATTTTAGTCTTCTCCATGTTCATTTTAAGACCCACTTGTTGGGAACCTCTACCGAGGTCTTCGAACATTATGCCTAGATCTTCCACGGTCTCAGCTTTAACTACGATATCATCAGCAAAACGAAGGTGAGTCATGTACTCGTCGTTTATGTTGACGCCGAGTCCTCTCCAGTCCAAAAACTTAAAATACATCCTCCAACGCAGCTGTAAACAGTTTCGGATATAACGTTGCCCTGTCGTCGTCGTCGTCGTCCTCCTGCCTTCCTTCCTGCCAGATTCGAGTTTCTGAGCGATCTTTGACGGCAAAACTATGGTAGAGCCTCAGCCTCAAATGGATCCAAGTACAAATAAATAAATGGCGTAAACTTGTATATTATACAAGAATACAAAATGTTATCTTTATATAATTAAAAATGAATTGTCGAAATGTATGTACGCGCATAACTTCAAAACAACTGCACCAAATTGGTAATTTCTTATTTTGTTGTGTTCGTTATTGTCAGGACAAGGTTTGTATAAAAGAAAATGTTTTTAAAAAATTATACAAAAAAGTAAAAATTATGAATTTAATATTTTTAAATATAAAATAGTGATAAAATTGACAAATTGGCATTCAGATTATTCCAAATCTATGGTTTCTTTTATTGTTGTATTGTCAAAAGTTTTTTAGTATACCCGTGCGAAGCCAGGGCGGGCAGCTAGTAAAAAATAATATACCTAAGGTTATTCTGTATAAAAATATATACCAAACAATACAATTTGCCCTACCCTAACATGTGGGAATCTGTTACATCCAAATTCTTCAGTTAACAAATTGTCATTTATAAAAACATTATTTTAAAATTACAATATTTATAAGTGGATTATGTAATGTTATATACATTAAATGAAATACTTTAAAACACCATTTCTCTTTAAGTAGGGCACAGGACTAAAAACGTTATTAAACGACGTTAGCAAATTTTAAAACCGGCCAGGTATTTATCCAGGGACTGCACACCACCATGTGATCATTCATTACACAGGTAGAGTAGATTAGCACAGAATCGTAGGTTCTATCAAACTACCCCATCAATGCGTTACTTTATCTAAATCTAATATATAAAAATCTCCTGTCACAGTGTTTGTTATTGAACTCCACCGACACCGCTTGACCTATTTTATATATTTTTTTTTGTATATTTGGTTAGGTTAGGTTAGACATATTTGTATTATGAATGACAATTATGATGGCGAAACGTAGTTCACGGGTACAACTAGTATATAAATATAAAAATCTCGTGTCACACAGTGTTTCTTATTGAAATCCTACGAAACGGCTTGACCGATTTTTATGAAATTTCTTATATGTTTGGTAGGTCTGAGAATAGGTCGAAGGTTTTTTTATACCCATAAGTGATAAGGATGGCTGTTCACGCTCGAGGAAGAGCGAGTGGCAACACAGCATTTTAGTCTGTGCAGTGAGAGCCTTTTTTTTGGCGGCCGGCCGCATGTGACATGTCAGTTGAGTCGAGTCGAAATGTCACGACATTGTTAGAGGTTAGGATGATGTCCGGGCATCCATAAAATATAATACACAGTATATAACTAGCAAATTGTATTTTGCGCGGCGCACCTAATATCGGGGTGCGAAAGCCCGCTTTGAGTTGTGCAACGGTGTCAAAATCGCGTGTGTGAGCCGTGGTGGCCTAATAGGCATTTGTAGTGCTCCGGTCTCCACCGGTGGATCCACTGCAGAACTTCAGGAGCCGCGACTTCCTTCGAGCTAGCTCAGGAAGTCCACCGGCTACGGAGGAGACGGACGGAGACAATTGGAATTGGGGTAAGCCACAATGCTTTCTATGAGTTGGTAGTAGGGTGCAAAATTCAGCAATACAAGTCGGCGAAACGCCGACGTGGTGGTGTCTACCTTGGGCACCACCATCTCTTGGTAGCAGAGCGTGGTTTTTAGATTTGAGTGGTTGATTAGTATTGTACAATTAATATTGTAATCTTGTTGGTTGTCCAAATGGGCAATACATATTAATTGGTTTTTGATTGCTGATTTTAAACCGACTACCATCTCATTTGTGGACCGATCTCCCTAACTAGTTGTCATTGTCATTGTATATGAAAAATTGTGGTTAAATGCCTTTGTTGTTCTAGTTAAGTTCTAGCATTTACCTATATTTGATTTTGGTTTGTTTTTTCATATCTTTGTTTTGCCCTTGAATATTTTGTTTGTTAAGTTGTAAACTTATACTTGAATTTGATTTGTTTAAAAAAATTTTTGCTGCTAAATGACTTTGCTGTTGTTGTAATACACTATATTGCTGTGTTAAGTTTTAGCATTTACATTTGATTTTGTTTTGTTTGCCTTTGAATATTATGTTTGTTAAGTTATTGACTTAATACTTGATTTTAATTTGTTTGAAAAATTCTGTTGTTGGATGCCTTTGTTGTTCTAGTTAAGTTCTAGCATTTACACTTGATTTTGGTTTGTTTATATATTTTGTTCTGCCTTTGAAGTTCCTCCCGATCTGTTTTGTTGTCTGCGGTTGTCGGTCTGTTTGTCTGTGTATTATTTTAGTGTATCTTAATTTTGGTGCAAAATGGTCCCGCCAGTCAGCCCGCTTAGTGGTGCACGCGCGGGTGCACAAAAGATTTTGAGATGGTTTGCTAGTGCCGTCGCTTTGGTAGACCGACCAGACCGAGAACAGGCCTTGTTAATTCGGCATGAGGGAGTACCTGCTCGCTTGAAGGAATTGGAGCAGCTTTTTGTTGTTCATCAACAATATTTGCTCGACCACCCAGCCGAGGGTGCCGCTGAGTTGCGCGCAGTCGACCAATTTAATGCCGATTATGATCAGTGTTTTGAACAGGCGGATGTGATCATAAACAAGGCTCAGGCTATCCTATTCGCCCGGAGGGGTGAGTCGTGCACGCCCGGGGAGGTCAAGCCTACCTCGGCCGGCTTGCTGGGCAGACTGCCCACTTTAGACATCCCAACCTTTGATGGGAACCTGGCTTCTTGGATGGGGTTCATTAACCTCTTTGATAGCCTGGTTCACTCGAGGGACGACCTGTTCCCTAGCCAGAAATTGGCCTATTTGCTCTCTGCCTTACGTGGAGAGGCTGGTGTACTTGTCCAGCATCTACCTGTTAATGATGACAGTTATGATATTGCAAGGGCGTTTGTCGCGAAGCGGAAGGCTTCGTACAAAAAAAAGAGAGGAGGAAGCTAAAAGAAAACAAGTTAGATAATCAACACGGTATATTTACAAGAGAAAACGGAAACAAGAAAAGGCAGAGGTAGGGAGGAATAATATTAGGAGGGCACGACAGGACTTATATAACTAAATTAGCCTAAAAGTTAAAACTATGTACAACTAAATATAACAAGATCTAGCCTGGCCAGGGTAGGACGTGGGAGCGAATGGCAGCTCAGCCGGACAGGTAGTCAGCTCAGCAGCGGACTGGTAGGCAGCTCAGCGGTCACGTAGGTGGCTCAGCGGACTGGTAGGCAGCTCAGCAGACACGTAGGCGGGCTCAGGAACACCCCGACGGCAGCAGTATGCAGGCGAGGCTCGAGAATCCGTAGCAGACGGAGACACGCAGTCCAAGTGGGCGTGTAGGGCACTCGACTAGGCGGCCAGTTGTCCCCTACGTACTTGAGCAGCAACTCTTCTTTACGATGGCTGGTGGTAGACCAGTCCAAAACTAGCACAGGAGCTTAGATACTCCTTAAGCTGTTTGTATTCTCTACCAGAGCTGGTAGTAGACTGGCTTCCTAATGACCCTGGTCCGCTTTTATACTGGCCATAACAATAGACAACTACATAGCTGTCAAGCGAAAGATTTTTGAACAATAAAATAATTATATGACATTTGTCAGTTACGTAGGCATTGAGCTACAATATTGAGATCAAATGTCGGACGCTAACAATTATAATAAGAAAATATAGAAAAATACAATAAAGGACTAATAAATATTACAAATATTTATCGCTTGTGAATAATAGCGTTATACAAAGTGAAGTTCAAATAAATAATCAGTTAGTGCTTTACAAACATTCGTGAATCAATAAGTGTTATAAGAATTTGTGTATATTTACAAGATCGACATGTGAAAAGACAAGGTAATAATATTATATTTTCCTACCTAGTTACAATAAAGAATTAGTAGGCTTAAATGTAGTTAGTATAGAGTATGAGAGTTTTGTCTTTTATTTAAATTTATGAAGTGAGCATTTTATTCGTAAGTCTCGCGACTTTCCGTCAGCGCGAAGCAACCTGACATTTTCCCACCGCCCCAGAAAAATTTTCGCCTCGGAGAAAATTTTGAGGTTGAATTGGATACGATCTTCCCTTTCGAAATATTCATACGTCTCGCAATCATACATGACTAGCAAAAGAAGGAGTAGGGTTCACCGCCTATGACACAAACTCCAAAAAAAAGTATCCCGGAATTATATATGACAATACGGCTTATTTTTGAGGAGTTGTCATCCGCTCCATTTCTTAAGACCCGATGAATAAATATTTAAACTAAACGCATTTAAGTCACTTTTTGGTGACTCAAAAATGTGAAGACCAGTTAGTGTCTTCAAAAGGTAACATGACTAAAGAAGAGGTTTTCTCTAAACTCAAGTTTAAAGATATGTTTAGAGGAGGTCTCTAGTCAAAAGTTTTTGACTGAGGTCATGAAACAGCACCAGTATAAGTGAACGTCATCGTACAAAACATATTGTCAGTCGTCCACGTCGTCAGTTATAAAAGATGTGCAAACAATAAAAATATATCGGACTGATATGGCCAAAATTCAGTCACGAAAGTTGGATTCAATGTGTATGTGGCGAAATGAAGTGTATGAACAATATTTACATGAGTTATATATTATAAAAATATTTTTTATACATTTATTAAACAAATTGAAAAAAAAAATGTGAATAAAAAGAAAACATAAAGTGTTTAAAAGTATCGACAGTATTTGTAAGTATTTATGGTTATGGTCAGAGTGTATACCTAATACCCACCTAATACCTAAATACATACAAGCAGCGTGGAATAAAAACATGGGGAAAAAAAATTGTCCCGACCTACCATGGACGATAAAAAGAATGGAAGTGCCAAACTGTCACGATGTAAGTACTTCCATAACTATATGTTGAAATTAATATGGAATTATTTACAACGTAAACGAAAGAAAGAAAAAAATATTCAGTGAAATAAAAAAAATTAAAGTGAAGTGAATAATAAAAGTGAAATACATAATAAAAAAAAAAAGGTGAAAAAAAAAAATGTTAGGTTTTAAAATCCTTGACGTGCCATTTGCCACGACATCCAAAAGAATCCTCTAGTATGTAAACTAGTGGCGAAAGTTTCTCCACCACTTTACATTTTAGATATTTTGGTGCTAGTTCAGCACTATAGTATGCACCAGCGTTACTTAAAGTGTAATTTTTACGCCATACCATATCGCCTACATTAAATTCTTTAAATGAGTGTCTTAAGTTATACCGATTTAAGTTTTTAGTGTGGGCTATATGAAGAGAAACTTGAACTTTATCAAAAATTGAAGACAAGAGACCTATATTACTAGCGTATATGTCACGAGGTAGGAAAGTCATTTCATCTACATTATAGCCCTGTGAGTATATGGAGCCACAAGCTATAAGTTCACGGCCATAAACAAGAAAATTTGGAGTAAAACCGGTGACAGCATTTACGGAGCTGTTCATTACGGATTGAACTTTAGGTAGGTGGATATCCCACGACCTATGATCATCACCAACAAGAGATGCGAGAGCGGTTATAATAGTTTTATTATATCTCTCTGTGGTATTGACTTGCGGACAGTAATGCGGTGTAAAAGAAATGTGCGGTATTTTATAGCGTTTAAGGAAAGTATTGAATTCATGCGATTGGAATTGAGGACCGTTGTCCATTATTATAGTTTGTGGTACCCCATGGACTAGGAAAACATAATTTTCGAGATTGCTTATGATATTAGACGTTATTGCACGTTTCAATGGAAAAATCATGGTATATTTTGTGAAAAGACAATTTATGACAAGAATATATTGGTTTCTTCTTCTAGTCATAGGAAGTGGACCCATTAAGTCTAAAGAAATACATTGAAAAGGTCTAGAACAAATTTTAGGTTTGCCCATTGGGCCATACGGTGAATGATTTGTATGTTTGTAGGACAAACATTTTTCACAATTAGAAACAAATTTTGCAATTTCTTTAAACATTCCGGACCAATAATAAAGCAAAGAAATTTTTTTATATGTTTTAAAGATTCCCATATGTGGATCGGTAGAGGAACCATGAGCGTTGCTAATTAAGGTTTCTCGTCTATCTGGAGTCGGAACTTCTTTCCAAATGAAGTCTTCAGTTAAGGAGTGTGGAGTATAAGTGCGTCGAAATAATTTATTGTTTTTAATTACGTAATTCGGAAAACTAGTAGGATCATTACGACAGTTATACAATAATTTATTGTACTGTTCTAAATCAGAAGAGATTGGTGTATCGGAGATTGGAGCCACATTATGATTCATGATCTCATCTGGTTTAGAGCGGGATAAAAGGTCAGGGACCAGATTGTCCTTGCCCTTCTTATGTTTAAGTGTCAAATTAAAACATGAAAGACGGAGAGACCATCGTGCTAATCTACCAGAAGGGTTGGTTAAGCTCAAAAACCATTTTAAAGCGGCATGATCAGTATAGACAGTAAAAGGTTTTCCATTATCGAGATAGCAACGCCAATGTTCCAAAGCAGTGATGACAGCTAATGTTTCTCTTTCAGTAGTAGAGTAATTTCTCTCATTTTTATTAAGAGATTTACTCATGTAGGCTATGACAACTTCCTTGTCATCACGAATTTGAGTAAGCATGGCACCGATTCCAGAATTGGATGCATCACAGTGTACAGAAAATGGTTTATCAAAATCAGGACAAGCTAAAATTGGAGTAGTGACTAAATGTTCTTTTAGTTTTAAGAATGAGGCGTTTGCCTCCGAATTCCAAGAAAATTTAGGAGCGTTTTTTCCACAAGAAGTTAATTTGTTAAGAGGAGTAGCAATTGTGCTAAAGTTAGGAATGAATCTGCGAAACCAGCTGCATGTTCCTAAGAATTTTCGAAGTTCTTTGCGAGAACTAGGAGTTGGAAAATCTATTATAGCCTGGATTTTGCTAGGGTCGGCACGTAGACCATTTTCATCTACAATGTAGCCTAGGTATTTAAGCTCTTTTTTAAAGAATTGGCTCTTTTCAAAGTTAATCGTAAGTTTAGCTAGTGTTAGTTTTTCAAGAACTTTAACGAGCAATGAGATATGCTCTTCAAATGTCAAACTGACAATTATAATGTCATCTAGGTAACAAAACACCTTATTATCGAACTCCGGAGTGAACAAAATGTCCATGAGTCTCTGCTGAGTAGCAGGAGCGTTAGTGAGACCAAAGGGCATGACGACAAATCTGTACATTCCTCTACCAGGAACATAGAAAGCAGTCTTATCGCGATCGTCAGGGTGTAGGGGAATTTCCCAGAAAGCCTTAGCAATGTCAATACTTGTCAAAAATTTTGCGTTATTGAGATGATCAAGAATTTCATTGACAAAAGGTAGACTATAGGCATCCTTACGGGTGACTGAGTTAAGTTTCCTACTATCTACACAAAATCTCCATTCACCATTCTTTTTTGGAGTTATTAAGACAGGCGATAGCCAAGGGCTTTCACATTTTTCAATAACATTGAGCTCTATCATTTTATCCACCTCTTCCACGAGAGCTTTTTGCTTCTCTGGGGAGAGTCGATAGCATCTCTGTTTTATTGGTAAGGAATCACCAGTGTCTATTCGATGGCAAATTAAGTCAGTGTGACCAAGTTGACCTCTAGCTTCAAAAGAGATATCTCTAAAACGAGAAATTATATTATCAGCAATAGTTTTTTGCTGAGAAGTAAGGTTCTCGTAAGGCAAGATTTGTTTTTCAATAGTGTTTATATTACGAGATGTTTCATCTAAAGTAAAAGCAGAAGATAAAAGTTTTGGAACTAAGTTGAATTCTCGCCAAAAATCGACACCAAGAATCATAGATGGATAAATATCAGGAAATACATAAGCTTTTATAAGTTTAGTTTGGTTATTAAAATTAAAAGGTAAAATAAAATAACCGATTGATTTAATAGACTGCTTACTTGCAGTATTTACGGAAATAAAGTCCGACTTGGATAAAGAAAAACCAAGGTCTAAAATTTTTAGGTGGGAATTGTTCCCAAGAATTGTAATCGAACTCCCGCTATCAAGTAGTGCGGTAAAACTGACGTCAGAAATCGAAACGTTAATGAAAGGTCTATTAAAATCTTTTTCATTGTTATAATATACAGAAGACGTTTTATAACTTTGGAAAAAGTGTTTTAGTGTTTTGAGCCAATTTTTCCAATCATCTAAATCAAAATATTGTGAGGCTTTATCTAAGTCGGTTACTATTTTTTTTGGCTGAGTAAAAGTATAGGGAGTAGAATTTTGTTTACATTTGGGACAGTCCAGAGCTTTGAAACCTTTAAGGCCACATTTAAAACAAATTAAATAGTGAGGCTTATCACAAGCGCTCAAAGAGTGACCGTTAACCCGACATCGAACACAAAATAAATTGGGTTGAAATTTAGAAGTTAAGGCATGAGTGGCAAAATTTTTGCTAGTACCAAAGTGTGTATTTTGAGTACTAGAGTAAGGTTTATTATTTGGTGATTTAAAATTACTTGGTTTTACTTGAGGAGTAAACCCGGAAGGTTTGGACAATTGCACAAACTCTGGCTTAGGTAAAAAATTAAAATTTGAATTTTTAGGTTTATAAGAAAACTCAGGAATAATGTTATTAGGTTCAGGTTCTTTAAAATTCCTATTACGGTCAATATAACGCTCATAGTTTTGACAAGCAGCAATAAGAGAATCAATTGAATTTATATCTTTTAAAGCAACAAAAACTGAATAGCAAGGACGAATATTACGGAGGAGGATTTCCAGTTTTTCTTCCTCTGATAATTTTTTCGTAAGCCTTGAAAACATTTCAAACATTATTGACACATAGACAATAATAGGCTCCGTCTTGCCTTGAGTTCGAGCCTTAATAGCTTCTAAGAGTTTATAGTCGTAATCGAAATTACTGAAATCTTTAATCAACAATTCCGAGAGTTGACCCCAAGTTATATTTGGATTTCGAGTTTTTTGGAATCGAAACCAATAGAGAGCGTTATCCGTAAAGATATCATATGCCAAATTCAACAAAATCTCTTTATCAATATTGCGTGCAATAGTGAATTCGTTAATTTTTAACAAGAAAGATCTAGGACAAGAATTCCCGTCATATGTTATCTTTTTAATATCTTGAAGGTAATTATTATTAATTTGCAAAGGCAAAGTAAAATTTTGTGAAGAAGATGTAATAGGATAAATATTTTGTGGAGTATTAAGAGGCTTAGTAGAATTGTCAGTCTCAGATGTCATCACAGAGTAATAGCGTTGTTCTAGCAGTCCATATTGAGTTTTTAAGTCGTTGAATCTCTCAGTCAAGTTTGAGTCGTGTAAGTCATGGTCATCGGTTATGTCAATTCTTTCGAATCGAAAATGCAAATGGTTAAGATAACTTTCAATTTTTTTTACATATTTAAATTGGCCAGATTCAAGGTCTGTAATTTTACGAGATAAGTAGGAGATTGTGTCAGAGATCTGAGTTAAATCAACATCAATCGGAAAAACGGAGTCTAAGATATCCGAGGGAGAAAATTTCTCGGACAGTGGAAGAATTTGCCGCCTTAGTGAAACAACGTTATCCGCGGGTGTTTCAAAACGAACCGAAACCTCATACTCTAATTCCGCCTTATTCAATAAAATAAAATTAATAGGCCGTGCCATCCTAAATAAAGTTAATAAAGGGCTAGGAAGGAAAAGTTAAAAAGATAAATTAAGAGACCGAAAAAGAAATATGCCAAAGGTAAATGCCGAAATGTAGTACTAAAAGTGAAGCCAACTTGTGCAAGTTTAATTTAAAATTTTGAGAAGGGTTCTTTAGAGTTGGGCGCCAAACTGTCGCGAAGCGGAAGGCTTCGTACAAAAAAAAGAGAGGAGGAAGCTAAAAGAAAACAAGTTAGATAATCAACACGGTATATTTACAAGAGAAAACGGAAACAAGAAAAGGCAGAGGTAGGGAGGAATAATATTAGGAGGGCACGACAGGACTTATATAACTAAATTAGCCTAAAAGTTAAAACTATGTACAACTAAATATAACAAGATCTAGCCTGGCCAGGGTAGGACGTGGGAGCGAATGGCAGCTCAGCCGGACAGGTAGTCAGCTCAGCAGCGGACTGGTAGGCAGCTCAGCGGTCACGTAGGTGGCTCAGCGGACTGGTAGGCAGCTCAGCAGACACGTAGGCGGGCTCAGGAACACCCCGACGGCAGCAGTATGCAGGCGAGGCTCGAGAATCCGTAGCAGACGGAGACACGCAGTCCAAGTGGGCGTGTAGGGCACTCGACTAGGCGGCCAGTTGTCCCCTACGTACTTGAGCAGCAACTCTTCTTTACGATGGCTGGTGGTAGACCAGTCCAAAACTAGCACAGGAGCTTAGATACTCCTTAAGCTGTTTGTATTCTCTACCAGAGCTGGTAGTAGACTGGCTTCCTAATGACCCTGGTCCGCTTTTATACTGGCCATAACAATAGACAACTACATAGCTGTCAAGCGAAAGATTTTTGAACAATAAAATAATTATATGACATTTGTCAGTTACGTAGGCATTGAGCTACAATATTGAGATCAAATGTCGGACGCTAACAATTATAATAAGAAAATATAGAAAAATACAATAAAGGACTAATAAATATTACAAATATTTATCGCTTGTGAATAATAGCGTTATACAAAGTGAAGTTCAAATAAATAATCAGTTAGTGCTTTACAAACATTCGTGAATCAATAAGTGTTACAAGAATTTGTGTATATTTACAAGATCGACATGTGAAAAGACAAGGTAATAATATTATATTTTCCTACCTAGTTACAATAAAGAATTAGTAGGCTTAAATGTAGTTAGTATAGAGTATGAGAGTTTTGTCTTTTATTTAAATTTATGAAGTGAGCATTTTATTCGTAAGTCTCGCGACTTTCCGTCAGCGCGAAGCAACCTGACACGTTGTTGACCGCCCGGTATCAGAATGTTCGCTTGCTAGCGGACACACATGTGGCTGCCATTTTAGGGCTGCCACGAGTATCGCGGGTCTCCTCATTGAGGAAGGAGATTTTGAACCCGCTGCTAAGCGCTATTAACGCGCTCAAACGACTTGATCTACCGGTGGACCAGTGGTCCTTTATTTTGCTCCACCTCATCCTCAATAAGCTTCCCATGGAGATGAAAGGGCGCTTTGAACAAAGATACGGGGGCAATAGTGCCTCGTACCTCCCCCCTTTCTCGGATCTCCTCAGATTTTTGGAGGATGAGTGTCGGATGACCGACCACTTGGATCTGGTTCCTATACCGGGACCGAGTACAGGCCGCTTTGAGGCGACCCGGGCAGCGCCACGGAGAGAGCGCCGCCCGTACAAGCAATATACTGCCGTGCGGCAGAGCTCTCCACACGGGGAGAGGCCGAGGCCTTGCAAGTGTTGCAAGCGGGATGGCCATCGTTTGCCGGCCTGTCCCAAATTTGTTGGCCTACGCACCGAGGGGCGTAGAAATATGGCCAAGCAGCGGAATTGGTGCTACCGCTGCCTGGGGGCTCATATGGCATCGGCTTGCCCCCACCCACGGGATTGCCACTGTTGTGGAGGGGCCCATCACCCCCTTTTGTGCTTCGACAACAGAGACACTCGTGAGGTGGTGAGAGAGAGGGACTCGCACACGGGCGGGGGCCCTCCTAGGTCACCCACATCTCCGAGGAGATCGGAGGGGCGTGCCACCCCTCCGCGGAGATTGGAGAGGCGCCCCCCCTCCCGTGAGAGGATTGGGCGCCCCACTCCCCCTACGGGCGGGAGGGATCGACGCGCCGTTTATGAGGCGCCACCGCGGGATTGTGCCGCGGTTATTAGGGAGCCACGTCGGGAGCCGATACGCTTCTCTCCCCCTCTGATGGAGAGACCCCGGTTGTCACGGGCTCCCCCAACTTTCGCCCATCATGGGCACCGCCCGGCCCCTCGATGCAGCTTTGGTCGGGGTGTGTACATGCCGGATTGGGACCCGCTCGAGCGCCTTGAGCGCCCTATTCCTCCGCCGCGCACGCATTTTTCTTCGGACCCCCCTTCCCCCCCGTTGCGGGGAATGCGGGAGGATTTTCACTAAACCAACTGTCGGCTGCAACCCCCCCACAGGAGCAGGTGCTGTTACCAACAGCCTCCGTACAGGTGTGGGGCCCGAGGGGCACCTTTGTTTTAGTTCGCGCCCTTTTGGATACGGGAGCTCAGGGTTGCATTGCCTCCAGCTGGCTGGTCCGGCAGTTGAGTTTGAACACATCTCCATACCTTGAATCGGTACGAGGAATCGGAGACCTGCGGATCCCGGATCCGATCGGTCAGGTTTTGTTCTCCTTCTCCCCCCACTTCTCTTGAGCGCCCAAAATTGGCGCTACCGCGATTGTTTATGAGAAGGTTGTTGGTCAGCTTCCGCAACAGCACGTTTCGCGCGCTGTCGTTGATGCGACATCAGGATTGACCTTGGCTGACCCTTCCTTCCACCGAACCGGTCCGATTCACTTATTGCTCGGTGCCGATGTTCTAGGCCGCGTGTATTGTGGGAAGAGGAGAGAGTTACAGAAGGGTGGGCTGGTAGCCTTATCTACATCGCTTGGGTTTGTAGTGATGGGACCAGTTAGGCATAACCCACCATCTCCATCGGTGGACAGTTACATAACTGTTAGCTCCACCTTATCGGATGTCCTTCAACGGTTTTGGGAGGTGGAAGAGCCACCTACCGTGAAGCGAGTGAACCCCTTGGACGAGGAGTGTGAGTTGTTCTACCAGAACAATACAGGTCGCCTTCACTCGGGACGGCTGATCACTCGTTTGCCCTTTTTGTCAGTTCGCCCCTCACTTGGCAGCTCCCGGCCGTTGGCCGAGAAGCGGCTGCTGTCCATGGAGCGTCGCATGAGTAGGAACTCCGACTTCAAACAGAAGTATGTCGACTTCATGCGAGAAAATGAGCAACTGGGGCACATGTCGGTCTCGCGACTGGACTGGCGAAACGAGGAACATAATTTTCTTCCTCACCACGCGGTTTTGAAACCTTCCACCGGGAAGATACGCGTTGTTTTTGATGGGTCAGCTCCCACGTCTACCGGAGTTTCGCTGAATCAATGTCTGCATGCTGGACCGAAGTTACACCACGAGGTGGGTGATGTATTGACCAACTTCCGTCGCCATGCCGTCGTCTTTGTGACCGATATCCGGATGATGTTTCGGCAGACTGTGATTCACCCGGACGATAGGCGATATCAGCTCATATTATGGAGGGAGGATCCCAGAGATCCCATACTGGTCTACGAGCTGAACACCAATACATACGGTTTGCGTTCGAGCCCCTTTGTGGCAATTCGCTCACTTGTGGAACTCGCTGATCGTGAGCGGTTACGATACCCTCGCGCATCCTTGGTTCTCAAGGAGGATGCATTTGTGGATGATATTTGTACGGGCTCCTCTAGTGTCGAAGAAGCCTTGATTTTGCGAGATGAACTAATTGCTCTTCTCGGGGCTGGTGGTTATGAACTGAGGAAGTGGATGTCCAACTCACCTCAGCTTTTGTGTGACTTGCCAGACGACCACCAGCAGGAGCCTCATATTTTTGAGAATGCCAACACTCCAGATTTACTGTCTGTTTTGGGAGTGCAATACAGACCTGTCCAGGACACGTTCACCTATCGATTGGAGCTGCCAAGCCCCAAGGTCTGGACGAAACGGTTGGTTTTGTCTACAGTAGCTCGTACCTTTGACCCAAATGGCTGGATTAGTCCCGTAGTGTTTTGGATGAAGTGCTTCCTACAGGAACTTTGGTCAGCCGAAGTGTCGTGGGATGAGCCCCTCTCGGGCCGTTTGCTGCGAGATTGGGAGTCCTTCATGTTGTCTCTCCCCGACATTAACCGTGTTAGTATCCCTAGACATATACTGCCTAAGGGATGGTTTACGGCCAGCCTTCATGGCTTTTGTGACGCGTCTGAGAGTGGATACGCAGCCGTCGTATATATCCGGACGGTCGATGATAGAGGAGCTGTTAAGCTCCACTTGCTAATTGCTAAGAGTAAGGTTGCTCCACTTCGGACTCGATTAACGATTCCGAAGTTAGAATTGTCTGGAGCTACTCTTCTGGTTCGGTTGATGAACCACGTTGTTGACACCCTGGGACGTAGTGTGGACTTTGAGTCGCTCTTTGCTTGGTCCGACAGTCAGGTTGTCCTGTGTTGGATTAAGAACTCCGTCCACTCCCTGGAAGTATTTGTGGCCAATCGGGTATCCCAAATACAGGCCTCGAAGGCCACGTTGATTTGGCGCCACGTGCCAGGTGAAATAAACCCTGCTGACTGTGCATCACGTGGCAGCGAAGCCCCTCAGCTTATTGACCACACTCTGTGGTGGGGTTCCGAATGGTTGTTACAGCCGTCCTGGCCTTCCACACCAGCTGTGGTGAAGGTACCAAATCCGGGCTTGCGTGTTCACGCTGTCGAGACTATGGCGGCTCCAAAGCGGGAATTTTTATTAGACCGCTACAGTTCTCTGGACAAGTTGCTCGGCGTGACCGCTTGGATAAGAAGATTTATACGAAATTGTCGCCGGCCTCAGGACAAAGATTTGTGTCCGGTCCGCAGGAGCGCCAAGATGCTCTTTTGCATTGGGTGCGTATGACCCAGTCTAGAGCGTTTGAACCGGAACTTAAGATTTTCCGTACCGGGACGTCCAAATTGAAGGGACCCTTGGTGCGTTTGACTCCCTTTCTGGATGATAAGGGATTGTTGCGTGTAGGAGGCCGATTGAGGCACGCTAACTTGCCTTATAGATCACGTCATCCCCTGTTGCTCCCCAAGGACGGACCATTGGTGCGATTGTTGATCATTGATCGCCATGTGAAGAATGCTCATGCCGGATGTAATGCATTGACCGCGCTCCTCCAACGGGAGTTTTGGATTTTGTCAGCGCGAAGAATAATCCGATCTGTTATATTTCGATGTCTGCCCTGCTATCGTTTACGCCCCGAGACGATGCAGCCCCAAATGGGTGATTTGCCTGCTGATCGTGTGAATGAATCGATGACCTTCTTAGGAGTTGGAATTGATTTTGCGGGACCATTCACTATAAAAACGTCGCGACTCCGTAATGCTAAGACTGAAAAGGCTTACTTGTGTGTGTTTGTTTGTTTGGCCACTAAAACCGTTCATTTGGAGGTGGTGAGTGCGCTCACCATGGACGCTTTCTTAGCAGCGTTAGGCAGATTTGTCTCCCGCCGGGGACTGCCTTCTCTAATTCGGTCCGATTGTGGGACGAACTTCAAGGGCACTGATAGACATATAAGAGAAGTTTGTGAATTTTTAGATAAAAATAATATTGAGATCGGATCCACACTCTCCCGTAGGGGGGTAACATGGCGATACTCCCCGCCGTCTTGCCCTCACTGGGGAGGGATTTTTGAATCTGTTGTAAAGGCCGCCAAGACTCACCTTCGCCGCGTTATTGGGGAGACTATTCTCACGTTCGAGGAACTCGCGACGGTGTTTCATAAGATTGAGGCGGTTCTCAACTCGCGTCCGTTATGTCCGTTGTCTACCGACGCGAACGATTTGCAGGCCCTCACGCCGGGCCATTTCTTGATAGGCAGACCACTTAACGCCCTGCCCGAGTATCCTTATAGAGATGTCAATCCAGGACGCCTTTCGCGGTTTGAGTTGCTCCAGCAGCTTACCCAGAGCTTCTGGCGCCGCTGGCACCTTGAATATTTACACATTTTGCAACAGCGTGTTAAGTGGTCAGATAAGACAAACCCACCGAGGGTTGGAGACCTCGTGTTAGTGAAGGACCCAAACCTGCCACTCTTACGTTGGCGTCGCGGACGCATTGTCCAACTTACTCTAGGGTCTGATGGTGTGCCCAGGTTTGCCGAGGTCCTAGTTGGGGATTCTGTTTTGAAGCGCGCGGTCGCTACTCTTTCTCGCCTCCCCTTAGACTGATTTGGCGGAAAGTCCGGGACTGTCCGGAGCGGGGGGATGTTCACGCTCGAGGAAGAGCGAGTGGCAACACAGCATTTTAGTCTGTGCAGTGAGAGCCTTTTTTTTGGCGGCCGGCCGCATGTGACATGTCAGTTGAGTCGAGTCGAAATGTCACGACATTGTTAGAGGTTAGGATGATGTCCGGGCATCCATAAAATATAATACACAGTATATAACTAGCAAATTGTATTTTGCGCGGCGCACCTAATATCGGGGTGCGAAAGCCCGCTTTGAGTTGTGCAACGGTGTCAAAATCGCGTGTGTGAGCCGTGGTGGCCTAATAGGCATTTGTAGTGCTCCGGTCTCCACCGGTGGATCCACTGCAGAACTTCAGGAGCCGCGACTTCCTTCGAGCTAGCTCAGGAAGTCCACCGGCTACGGAGGAGACGGACGGAGACAATTGGAATTGGGGTAAGCCACAATGCTTTCTATGAGTTGGTAGTAGGGTGCAAAATTCAGCAATACAAGTCGGCGAAACGCCGACGTGGTGGTGTCTACCTTGGGCACCACCAATGGCCTTCTCCAGATTTTTAATTTTGGACAATTTTTTTTATGATTTGTCATCAATAAATACTTATAACCCTAAGTTTTCACCCTTTTACCACCAACCCTCATTTTTTAATAACGATATAAGTATTTTTATTGGTGAAACGTAGTTCGCGGTCACAGCTATAGTTTCGATATAATAATACAATTTATATTGTGAACGGTAGCTATGGCTAGAAATAAACTAACTTTAAATTCATCTACTGCAAATTTATTTCAGTGGCGACCTCGCCCAATTCCCTTTGAAACAGGTGACATTTCCATCAGGGGAGGTAACGGTAATAGATCGGTCAGATTGGCTGCGAATTTAAACTAAATTAAGCGCGTCGCTCCAATAGCTAATTGAACATGAGCTGAGCTGGCAACTTCAGCCCGTCAGGAAGAGGACATCGCCAAGCATCAATAATTCAATTTATCTGCCCACTGTCGGCTCCACCGCTGGTTACGTTTTACGAACAATCTCTTTGTTTTCCAGCGATTGTGGTGCCGAGTGAAATTCAATCACTAATTTGGTTTTGGCTTTCGATATTAAATCTATTGTTGCCTCGGCTATTCGTCGGTGACGCGCGAGAAAATTATGAAGGGCATTTTAAACAAAAACATTACAATAGAAAATGAAGATTGTAAATTTATAGAATAAAAAACCGGCCAAGTGCGAGTCGGACCCATGAAGGGTTCCGTAGCAGCAAGTAACATAATATAAAAGTTCTTGTAGTTCGCTGTAGCTTTGATCGATGTTTTAATAATAGTGTATTTTTTAAGCTATTGCATAGCTTTTATCGCGGGTTTTGAGCGCGGCGACCGAGTCAAGAAATTCCGTAACGAAAAAAACCTAACACCTCCCACTCCGACCGGCAGGCCTATTTGCTAATTACGGTTGGTAACTAGAACTGTCATTTTTGAAAGACATTTTATATCCATTACAGTGACCTTACCAGTTAGCAACCGAAGTTAGAGAATAGGCCTGCGGCACAGCGGTGCGGCGTTGCATCGTCTAACGTCGTTTCAGTTCGGCAGACTTCGGCACGGTGTTTTGACGCGCTATTTTACAGATATTTAGAGGATATCAAGTCTCAAACTTATGTTTCTTATTTCATAGCATAAACCTATAGTTTCAATGATAAAAATTCCTGAATAACCTACATGTAATGTAAGATAATAAAAGAAAAAAATTGTTTTCTTATCGGTCACCACGCTCAAAAAGTGTAACTTGAATTAATATCAAAGAAAAAGAAAATACTGCATAAATAAAATAAATAAATAATTATAATTGCATAAGTTGATAAAAAATGCTATGCAATAGCTTTACCGCGGCAGTCCCCGAGTGCCACTTTAATTTTTTTAATTAAGTCCAGCTATATATATTATAGATACCTAAATGTTGGTATTTTTATTATTAGAAAATAATGGTTCACGGTTTATGCATAAGCTTTATGTTTATGAAATTGAATGTTTTTTATATATTTTTATATTTGAGTTAATTGAATGTAAGGTTAATAAATTGCGGATTACGATTTATGACGTATTATAAAACTACTTACTAGATCTCGTTCAAACCCATTTTTGGTGGAAGTATGCATGGTAATGTATGTACATTATATTTTTTTTTGTTTTATCATTCTCTTATTTTAGAAGTTACAGGGGGGACACACATTTTAACACTGTGGTAGTGTCTCCCGCACAAACTGTTCGCACAAATTTTTGAGTTTCAGTTCTAAGTATGGGGAACCTCCAAATTTTTTTTTCTATTTTTATGTGAAAATCTTAATACGGTTCACAGAATACATCTACTTACCAAGTTTCAACAGTATAGTTCTTATAGTTTCGGAAAAAAGTGGCTGTGACATACGGACGGACAGACCGACAGACAGACACGACGAATCCATAAGGGTTCCGTTTTTTGCCATTTGGCTACGGAACCCTAAAAATGACTGTGATCACATTTTTGACATTAATTGAACAGTTGAAAACTAAGTTAAGGGCTTGTTTCACAATCGAAAAGTAAGTATTGAATAGCTTACTTGACAGATGATTTGACGGTTGTTATATGAAAAATATGTCAAAGAATCTGTCAAGTAAGCTATTCAAAAATAAAATAAAACAAAACGCACAAAATATATCTGATTAATAAAACTATAAGGCTGGATCCACACTATACGGTCGATCACGGTTCGTTCGCTGTCCGATCTCGGTCTGGTAAAATATTATTAAATGAAAAACAATGTGTGCATTCATACTATCCGTAACAGTGAATTCCGGTCGAATCCCCTTCAAGTCGCGATGAGTCTTGAAGAAATTTCATTTGAGCTAGATCGAACTCATCACGACATGTGTCGATAGTATTAATGCTCCTTCGACGCCGGGTAATAAATGACATAACCTCAATGTGTAAGGGGCCAGATGGTAACAGTGTCAAAAATAAATGACATAACCTCAATGTGTAAGGGGCCAGATGGTAATAGTGTCAAAATGTGTTTAGCCGTTGAAGCGACAATTGCATCAAATGTAATTCTTTGAAAGATTTTATTATATTCCTATTGATTAATCAAAAAATTGATTACTTAAGTTAATTCTAAGTAATAACGATGTCTGTATGGACTTTTGAAAAAGGTAATTTACGCATAAATAATTGATTTTTAAAATATATTTTAAAATAACAAGAATTTCATTTCAGTTTCTAATGATACAAATTTAATAAATTTATTATTATTTTTATAAAAGGAATTATTGGCGATTATTGACGGTTCGAGACTGAATCGTGAACTGAGTCAGATTGTTTAATGTGTACCTAATTGTATTAAAGATAGTAAGAGAGAGAGAGAGAGAGAGAGAGGTAAGATCGTTTATTTATTTTGCCTCAACAAACATACTTCTTGACTTATTAGTGGTGATGAGTAAGATGCTCCGCAAGTAGGTGAGGTGGGCTGGGTTCATCATCATCATCACAGCTCATATACCTTATGTTAGGGGTGGTTAGGGTTATTAAGCCTTAGTCAACCACGCTGGCCCAGTGCGGATTGCCGACTTCATATATACCTTTGAATTTCTTCGCAGATGTATGCAGGTTGCCTCACGATGTTTTCCTTCGCCGTACGAGCGCCGGCAAATGTACATAATATGAAAATCAAAAAACGAACATCACATTGGTACTTGGCAGGATCGAACCCCCTGATTAGAAAGCCAGTGCTGAGTCCACAGCGCCACCGACGCTCATGGGTTGGGTTGGGTTCACTCAAGAATCTGCTATTTTGAGAATCTGGTGTTTTGAGAATCTGGTATTCTGCGAATAAAGCATTGGAAAACCAAAAATAATTTAGAATCTAAAATAGCTGTCATCATAACAGCTTATATAGGTCCCCACCGAGGGGCTCGCGCCTATTTAGGATGTTTAGGCCATAGACAAGCACGCTGGCCCAGTGCGGATTGGGCGACTTCACATACTACACCTTCGAATTTGCTTCACTGAATGTTTGCCTTCACCGTAAGAGCATCAGATAAATGTACTCGTAGATATGAAATTCGTAAAACGAACAACATTGGTACATGGAGGTCTCGAACCCCGGACATCCCGAATGGAAGACAGGTGCCAGTCCACACCGGCAGCGACGCTCCAAAAAATAGCTGTATTCCTCTTTAATTGGGGAGTGCAATCGGAAATTGAAATTTAATAGTCCTATCATCGCGGCCAAGAGCTTGCGTACGAACCCGTGTTAAAAAAGAGAAAATTTTAATCCAATAACACGGAAAGCATCAATAAAATTGACAACCTGACAGATTTTCCAAAAAATCCCATCTCAATTTCATGCTTCATAATACGTGTCTGGATGCACCAAATAGGATATTACATTTTGACGAGATTCGATTCAATAGTGTTCTCGTTTCACTGGCCCAAACGGTGTTCATTGTTCACAAAATAGGAACGCAAATTTCTGACGCACTGGCTTCAGTGTGGCATTTATTTCGCCGACAAAGGAAATCAAACGTGACGTATTCCATCTGACTTACTAATATTATGAATATAAATTGAAACATCGTGGATATTTATGCGGGCTGGCTGCCGGCAGATATTGCGCGGCGCTTCGAGGGCAGGTGTTCAGACAATGGGTCCAGGCAATAGATTCCTGATACCGATATTTATGCCTATTACCGACCCCTCCAAAGAAATACAACGCCGTAAATTCGACCCATACTTTATCTCGTTTTGGAACATATTTCTTTGCAGTAAGTACACCTTTTTAATTTTTTAATTTAGTCCACACTTGGATTGGAAAATTAGCGTAGAGACTTATTGTCATTACAACACTCAAATTTATTTTTATTTTCGTCACATCTGCATATTATTTATTATCATATGTATTAAAATAATCAAAATAAAAGATCCCACATTTCCTGTCGAAGTTAATAAATTGAAAACCTAGTAATTACCGTGACAAATGCAATTACATTAATCGAGTAATATAGCGATGTATGAGACATCGTAATACGGCTTTTAAGGCATCCGCGCGCACCCCCCTGGGTTCTCATCTAAATTAATTTGATTGCACTTAATGGCGCAAGAGTTAATATCATAAATTTGTGTTTAGCAAACGTGCCAACGCCAGCTGAGATAAAACATTAAAATTTCATATATATGAGCACACTAATTAATAAACACGTAATTTTAATCACCACGCACTCAGTATTCACAGATTGATCGCGGATTTTAATAATAAAGTTTTTCATGTTTATTATCTCTAGATCTGTTGGTAAGTAAGTGGTAAAGTTATCAATATTCCAAGCTTATAAAATATTGAAGTTTTTTAGTCACAAAGCGTTTTCGAAAGTAATTTAGCGTCTGATGTACCGTCCCTCAAAGTACAAATTTTCTATAAATAATATTGCTGCATTTATCGTTGAATTTGTCTCAATAAATTGCAAATACAGTATATCTTTAAATTATTTTGCATAAGATGTACTCTACGCATCTGATTAACACTCGGTTCCTATATTGACAAAATCTTCATCCACGACATGATATAGGTATACCATACTAGTTTTAACTTGAGAATAGTCGAATAACACTCATATTTTAGCAATTTCCGACATTTCCGCCTTATTATTTCACCTGTAGTCAAAGTCAAATAACACGAACGGAATTTGTACGTATTTCAAAGTGTTCGGCACGCAAGCACAACCTTTCGTTTTGTCGTAAGCGACATGGCACCGGCTTCACTAGAATTTGTCACTGCACGCCTGCTGCGGCGCCAAATAAATTGTACACACCGATCGAATTGCGAGCTATTTAGGCTAGGGCCTCATCACACTGGCGATTCGAGAGCGAGTTCAAAGCGAGGCGATTGCGCAACGAGCTACTCGTAGGTCGAATTGCGCGCGTGGCACATGCGCCGCAAATTTCGGCCTAAATAGATAGACATCACTACAGTATAAAACAAAGTCGCTTTCCGCTATCTGTCTGTCCCTATGTAGGTATGCTTAGATCTTTAATAACACGTTCCATGCATCATGTACAGTTTCAGAAATCAGTAACAGAAATTTTGATAGGTAATTTTTTTTTTTATTGCAGAAAGTTGCCAAACAAGCAAACTGCCCACCTGATGGTAAGTGGTAACAGTCACCTATAATACATGTGGCTCCTGTGAGATTCGCAGCAAAACTGCAACTCCCACAAGAACCACAGTGTACGTGGCAACGTACACTGTGGTTCTTACTTGTGACACCAGATGTAAAGTCATAATACCCAGTAATTTCACTGCCATATCTTACCCTTCAAACCGGAACACAGCAATGCAAGCACTGCTGCTTTGCGGCAGAAATAGGTAAGACGAAGGTACCTAAGCAGACGACCCTGGTACAGTCTCCCTCCAGTAAGATCGTGAGTAAAAAAGAGACAAATAGACATTTGTTTATGTGTGTTCAAAGATAACAAAATATTATGAAAAATGGGCATGGGAAAATAATATTCATGATTCACACAAGGTAATTATTTACCGTTGCGTGCGGCGTGGCAACTTAATGGTCATGCCCTCGCACCTCATGCCGCACATAATGCAGACGCGCCTTGCTGACCAGTCGCACATAGTGATGCACAGTGTCGGCACAACCAAGAAGGTACGCATATTCTATGAAGAGTGTGGTAAAGCAATATACTTCAATTGCTATAATAAAACACGTAATGAATGAAAAGAGAAAGTCAGCTACTTTAAGTCACCGTTTTTTTTTTGTTAAAAAAAATTATTATAATGATTAATTAACAAATTACTTATTATGAAAATTTCCTAAAAAGTAGTGGTTATATTGAATTGTATGATTGTGAGACCCAATTCTATTTATTAATACCAAATATAAGTCAAATAAAACTGCTCTTATTGATTCTTATAGTCGATGTTAAATTTTTTGTAATTTTACCATCACTACTGCTTAATACTGGCTTTACCAACGTAGTGCGGCATGACAAAATGATTCTCATGAAATTACAAAACAAAACTAAGGGCGATTCATGCCCTACAAATTTAAATATATTTACAAGATTATAAAAGTTAAATCATAAAAATTTCTTAATATTGACCATTAAATTCAGTTAATAATGTGGATAAATATTGTTCATGACGCACTATTAACTAATTAAACGTGAGAATCATAGAGCTCATGTCGCTTCCCTGGTTAGTTTGGGATATATGGTCCCGCATTGAACGTGTTAAAACAACGTAACGGATTTTGATGCGGCTTTAATAGATAGAGTGGTTCAAGAGGAAGGTTTATATGTATAATACATGCACAATATAGTAGAGAAACACTGATAATTTTAGAGGTTACTAATGTGATGTCGTAAATAAACACATTTTTTTGCGCTTCCATTGCAAACGCTGGCTGAACCCTACGAGATAGATGAAGATAATGTACTACAGTATTGAACACCTAAAAAGGTCTACAAAAATGTCCGCGATGGTATATGTCTATCTCTTAGGGATAACCCACAATAACCATTTTTTATTCTTTACTTTTTACTAGAAATAATGGCATATTTACGAAGCGATTTTAAGCAATACAGCATTAATCCTTATCCAATTAAGTACATTAAATACATTGTGCATTTGATATAAATCAATATGGCCCTTTACAGCATGTAATTTAAATTATTATTTTCGTAGATATTACAGATAATGCAGAGACATAGGTTGCGGCGGTACCGGCCGGGGGGCCGGCAGCGCGTGCCTTTAAATAGCGCGTCATAAAAAAGCTGTTAACGTTGTATATAAAGACATTCTATAGTATATTTAGAATCAGCATTGCACCCTCGCGAAGCCCGGGCGGGTCGCTAATTATAAACTATATTCAAAAGCTAAATCTTTGTAGGCACGAATAGTCAACATTCGAACAAATTCACGGCTCTATGCGCATTATTGTAGCTTAACCTCTATTAATAAAGTTCACTTGAATGGATTAGCGGTCTGCTATTATGTTTGGCATGTTCGCCGCATGCTCGCTACAAACTCGTCTCGCTTTGAACTCGCTCGCAAATTGCTAGTGTGACTAAGCCCTTACCGTAGAGAACAGCGCATCTACACTGCAATCCTACACAGTAGCTTGATCGCAGATATGCAGTCAAGTCGAACAGCTCAACAACGAAGAACCTCGATATCGAGGATATCGCAGCGCATTCCTCCCTGAAATATGGCCTGTTAGTAACGTAGGCGGTAATGGATGGGGTGCAGGAAATCAGTTCAAACTGATTATCTCCATTCGTGATTGAATAAACAACTATAACCGTCAACTATACTTATTAATAGTCGCATCTCAAGTAAAAGCTTGATCTTGAGTAGCAGTTCTGACGTTTAATGTATGGCACATCTGTCAAAAATAACAGCTCAAGATCAAGCTCGCACTTGAGATGGGACTATTAATACGAGCCTAAATTAAAGAATTAGGTGAAATTGTTTATTTGATTGTTATATTTATAAAAATATCGGATAATATTAAATACCTGTGAATATATTTTCTTCAGAAGTGTATCTACATAACAATTTCTTTTTTTTTATATTGGTTTTATGGAGCCAAGGAAAGATTTACTTTCTCTTATGTGAAGATGAATGAATGACCAAATTTTTACAATAATTTTCGTAATAACTTACAGGGATATTGACAATATTAAAAGCTTTTGACAATATTAAAAGCCTCACTGAAGCTTGTTGAACTTCTTTTTTATTTATGAAATTTAAATACGTACTGACTTATGATAGAGCCAACTCAAACGATTGCGCGTTGCGCTTCACATTAAAGAAGTAATAACACGCAGGCTAGGTTAGGTTAGGTTAGGTTAGGAATTTTTATTTTAAGGTCGGTGCCTTAACTACCGACTTGAAAATAAATTAAATGTAAAAAAACCTTTTTAAAAACAAGCTTTTATTTAAACGCGCTAAAAAGAAAAAATAAACTTTTACACTAAAACTTTTACTTATAACGTAATTACACATTTGACACAATTTATATGACATAAAAGCTTGTCGCGAGGTTTTCTTTTGTAGATAAACAAGTAAATTAAATAATATGATGTGAAAAATTTTATACATTACAATTTTGAAACTAAGTAAATACGAATAGGTACTTAAAAGTACTCTTTTAAGTACTTTTAACTTACTTCACACAAGTAAATCTCGTGACAAGCTTTTATGTCATATAAATCGTGTCAAATGTGAAATGACGTTATAAGTAAAAGTTTTAGTGTAAAAGTTTATTTTTTATTTTTAGCGCGTTTAAATAAAAGCTTGTTTTTAAAAAGCTTTTTTACATTTAATTTATATTTTACTTTTTAGATATCACTGGACACGTTTCTCAGTCTGTTCATCTCATTCAACGCATCATTGTTGCAAGTTCGTTTGCCGGAACGTCTATACAGAATTTCAGCTCAATCGGTTATATATATATACTTCAAAAATTATTTTTAGCTTTAGAAGTACGCCATATTGGATTAATAGTGTCATCACTTCATTTTTCAAGTTACTCTTAGCAAGACCTTTTATTTGATACCCATATTGTAGGGGTGCATTAAAAATAATTGGTCCGCCATCTTGGGTATGCCGCCATCTTGGATTTACAATGACGTCACATAGTCAACCATGCATTGTCATCCAAACTGAACGTGTATACAAAATTTCAGCTCAGTCGGTTAAAGATATCTGCTTCAAAATTGAGTTGCAAGATTTCACCCGAACATACATACTTACATACTTACATTGCAAGTTAAATAAAAGCTTGTAATAAAAAAATGTGATGTTAGTATTCTTACATAACTTTTGACTTTATTTTGTTTTTGAAGTCGGCTTTTATTTTTAATATTTTTTTACGTCATCATACGTCGTACATAGGTAAGTAGGATCATGTGGCTCAACATACGTCAGCGTCGTAATGCGCATATTCTCTCACTTCTTTATAATATCCTCTTTAATCCGCTAGCACCTTCATATCTCAAACACACCAATTTCTCCATAATTCATATGTCTTTACCCGTTCTTATAACACTTTACTATTAAAGTTTCCTCACCATTCTTCCCAGTTTTATGACGATTCTTTTACAGTACGTGCTATTCGACTTTGGAACAGTCTGCCTCTTTCCATAAAACGGGCTCAATCCCTGTCATCTTTTAAAAAACAAGTCCATCTTCATTTCCTCGAAATATAGTAGCTATCATTCTTGTATCATCACTTCATCATTGTGTAATTTGGATATATATTTTTTTCTTATGTGGTATGTCAGTTGTCAGTACACTTTTGCGCCTATCATTTTGATGTCAATCCGTTCATTCCTATTTGGGTTGTCTGGTAGAGATCGCCTACGGCTATAAGACCGCCCTTTTTGTATTTTTAAAGGAATTGTTATTTTACAAAAAAAAGAGTTATTCATTGATTGATAGGTAAATTTTATACTGCCTTGTGTCGTAACGAGCTCCCAGTTCATAACTTTAATTCGCTTTAGTTCGGTAGTTTTTTCTTATTTCTGGAAGTTTGCAGTAGTAGAACTGAGACTCCCTTACACTGTATAATAAATAAGTTCCCGAATAAAAATAAAGTCACAGGTGCCGACTAAGTGAGTAAGATAGACAACTATAAAGCCTTCATCACTCCATCTGACTAGTGTAGGTTCTTCCTCATCTAAGAAAATAGCAGTGGCCAGCAGTGAGTCGTATATGGTTTGAAGTGGAGTAATAGCCAATACTCACTGCTTACCAGTAATTGCCTGTAAATTTATAATACTACTAGCTTTTGCCCGTGGCTTCGCTCGCGTTAAATTCGGGGTAACACCGAAGATTTCAAAAAAAAATAAGGCAGGTATTTTTCGTTGGTAACAAAAAGTCTGTGTACCGATTTTTAGCTTCTTACTTTGAAAACTGCAAAAGTCTCATATTAAATTTCACCCCCTCTTTTAAGGGGTTGGGGGCAGATTTCCAAAAAAAAATGATGCACGATTTTTTTGTTAGTCACAAATAGTTCGCATACCAATTTTTAGCTTTCTACCTTGAAAATTGCGAAATGCTCCATACAAACTTCCACCCCCCATTTTAGGGAAGTGGGGGGTTAGAAAGAGACAAAAAGTAGCCTATGTTACTCTCCATCCGTTCAACTATCTCCACTTAAAAAATCACTTCAATCCTTCGCTCCGTTTTGCCGTGAAAGACGGACAAACAAACACACACCCACACTTTCTCATTTATAATATTAGTATGGATTCCTGATCATACGTCAAACTTCGATTCGATGGAGGCATTGTATAATTTAATATGTCGACGAGATTCCTCGCATAATAAGCGAGCGGTCGATCGGTCTGTTGATGGGCATTGTCCAGGAGATCTGCTCATGCGATCATGTTCCAGTGCATTTTGAATATATTATGGTGCTGCTATTAATTATCTGACGTCAATGTACAAAGAGCATACTATTTAATTGCGTTTAGGTTGTTGCTCTCTTATTTCGTATTTTGTAATAATACAGTATTCTTCCAAAGCAGCGATGTATTATATAAAAACGCTTTGAAATTATTTAGGTTTTATTTAACCCGATATAAATCCTCAGCTAACCTCCACTCCTATTTTTGTATTAAATTATATACATTTAATTAATGTTGCATCTGAAGCACATCCTGTAGCGAAGAACGAAGCTACAACTGCGACCCACTATTTTATTTTCACCCCAACATTTAATTGTTTGTCGCGACAAGTTTTCAATTATGTTAACTGAGTGGACAGTGGTGGAGAGTTAACAACATATCAGTTGACTGTGCCGTTATCAGAACAAAAAAAAGCAACTTGCCGACATTTTTATTACATCAATTGATATTATTAAAACCACAGAATATAGAAAGTTTTATCTGGTCTGTGAAACTGCATAAGGTACTAAGTATGTGATATTGCAGCCATCTGTAGTGATTATCTTTTAAGTATCTTCACTCCTTTTAAACTTATTACAAGAAAAAACGTTTTCAAAATCAACAAATATATAATAATTTTATTCGTCTAAGCCACTGGCTATATTTTCAGACTATAATTTACCTACTCCCTAAGTCTTTGTGTTTTACCTATAACTTGACTATTTAGCAAATAAACAGGAATTTCATGTTTATTAAATTAGTTATAATAGTCAATTATCTATCTTCATCATCATCATCACAGCTCATATACGTCCCCACCGAGGGGTTCGAGCCTACCCTATGTTAGGGTGATTAGGCCTTAGTCAACCACGCTGGCCCAGTGCGGATTGGTCGACTTCACATACATCATTGAATTTCTTCGCAGATGTATGCAGGTTGCCTATTATCTATCTTATATACATAAAAATCAATGTATGTATGTTTGTTCTCTATGCATTCCGAAACTATTCATCAGATTGTAATGAAACTTTGTTAGGTTGTTTTGGGGACGCCTGTGAGGTTTCTAGCAAAAAAATGTCATTTACGTGGCATTGCAACGCACGCCGGATAAAGCTTGCGATTTTTAAAAAGGAACAGTATGGTTTCAGACGAAGGAGCTCTACAATCTACAACTCTTGCATGTATAACGGAGAGCATTAATTTTGTCTCTCGCGCAAAATTTACTGAGTAAACTCTAATGATACAGGATTATGGAAAATGCTGTGAACTGGATAAATTCTACATTAGAAATCGCAAACAATGTGTAAATATTTATAATTCAGATCATAAAATTAATTAGTTCGTGAGCCATTGCTGTTCGTAATATACCTGTACATTATTAATCTACCTGACAATCTATCAACATTTCGTGCTATTTTCTGATGACACTATACACTTACTACACACAGAATTATCCTTAAATCAATATTGGTAAAACTAAGCTTTTAAAAAAAATTACAAATAAATAAATCCGACTTCAAAAACACCAAAAGAATACATACAACATCACAGTTTTATATTGACATTGGTGCCAAAGTAACTAAGTAGGTACTCGTATATAAATTGTTCTTTTCATTTTTTAAGACTTTCCAGGTGATCATTGCTTGGCACCGACTTCAATATAGAACTGTGATGTTGTATGTATTCTAAAATTATTTATGACTTTTTGGTGTTTTTGAAGTCGGATTTTTTTTTTTTTCAATCTTTTTAATTTATAATGCATGCGCTTTAGAATTTGAGCCAAGGCAAACACAAGAACAACTTAAAATAAAACGTCGTTCGCTCTAAATAGTACTGAAAGAATTATTTCCGAACTCCTAACCTACCAGAAACCTTCCGCCATCAGTTCAGTAACATGATTGAGAACTATGAAATGCAAATACCTGAACATCTTCAACAAAAACATGAAACACGTTGGACGTGCCTATGAAATTCAAGGGTTTTTCTCGATTTTAATGGGATCCCATCATCAGATCATGACATGGTGACAGTGGGACCACCTCGGGAGTATATTCTTTCGATTACAAAAATAATTTTGAAAATCGGTCTACAAATGGAGGAGTAATCGGTGAACATATATAAAAAAAAATAGACACAGTCGAACATAGAACCTCCTCCTTTTTCGAAGTCGGTTAAAAATTCTTACATTTGATAGCAATCCTATAAATATTAATACAATTAATTGTCAAAAAAATGTATAACAGCATTGGCGTAGGTAAGGGGGCTTGGGGTCCTTCCAAGTATTCCAAGTATCAGTATACAATAGGCAAATTGAAGTTTTAATATGGACCCCCCCCCCTGCCCCGCCCCCCCCAATCGAAAAGTTATACCTACGCTTGATATAAAATACTTTTCATAAAGATTCCTTCCTTCTTTGCTCTCATATATAATTTCAATTTTTTAAAGAAGCTAATCTATTTTTATATAATTTAGTCTATCTATTAAGTATCAACACACTGACAAATAAGAGGTACTACAGGCGCGTTCCAGTCCAGATAACCACGGATTTGCAACATTTTTAGCATCAACGCGTTTCGTTGCGTAGCATTTGGTGTTAACTTATCGTGCTGGTCTCGTGTGTTCCACTTAAACATTTTTATAAGACTCGGGCTGGAATAAGCCATTCAACCATATGTTTTGTCCTTTTTTTATAAATTTAAAAACCCGTCAAGTGGGCATTTTGTGTCCGCGTTTCGGGATCAGTCATCGCACAGCCAGAGCTTGAGGGGTCGTTGCTGCGATTCGTGTGGTTTGTGTGGGCTTCCGTCGACCCAGTGCCAGGTTGACTGCGTTGACCCTCCGCCCAGGAAGACCCGAAGAAACGGCTGTTCCGCTGGCCGCCCGTGGTACAGTACAGGGGCCCAAGCGGACCTAACCAGTCCGTGAGGCTGCCCCACCATGCCACGCATAATCTCGGGGTGGTCCGTCGTGCCGGTTGGTGACCGGACGGTGGGTCCCGGCGGCCACTTCCGGGGGGGTTCGGGGGCCCTTCCGTGCGGAGGGTCAGCGCAAATCAGCTGTCGGCTGTTCCCTGGCGAAACAGGCCTACACACGTTAACTATGCTAATCGCTGCAACGACACCTCAATTTCACACCTCTCACTCCAACAAACATGTCAGCGCACAATATTAGGACTGGTCGTACAGCGGTGCACTATCCCACCAAAACACCACTATTCGAGGTGGGGCTTGCTAACATCCGCGGGCTCCATTCTAACCTCTTGGCTGTCCACCACCATCTCGAGACAGCCCGTCCAGCAATGCTGTTTTTGACAGAGACGCAAATTATCTGCCCGGCCGATACAAGCTACCTTAATTACCCCGGCTACGCTCTTGAGGAGTCCTTCAAGGCAAAGGCAGGTGTTTGCTTGTTCGTCCGGGCGGACGTTTGTTGTCGTCGCCTGCGCTGTTTGGAGGAACCTTCCTTTTCCCTCCTTGTGGTACACGTCGATTTTGGCACTCATTGCAGTGTCTACGTGTGCGTCTATCGTTCCCACCGTGGTGACTTGGAGACAACTCGACTTTTTGAACACCTAAGTCGGGTGGCAGATGACGCGCAGGAGCAATTTCCTTCCGCCGAGCTGGTGTTTTTAGGGGACTTTAATGCTCACCACGAGTTGTGGTTAAGTTCCTCTAAAACTGACCATGCGGGTAGGACTGCCCACGCATTCGCTCTCACGCACGACCTGACACAATTGGTTACCCAGCACACCAGGGTACCAGATATTATCGGTCAAGCGCCCTCTTTGTTGGACCTTCTGCTGACAAATCGCCCCGACGGATATCAGGTGGTGATTCGAGCTCCACTAGGATCTTCAGATCACTGCCTGGTATCCGTCTCAGTGCCTCAAGCGTCGCGACCGTCGCCTGTGGTTGCAGCACGCCGTCTGTGGCACTATGCGTCAGCAGATTGGGACGGTATGCGGGATTATTACGCGTCTGTCCCTTGGTGGCAGCGCTGTTTCAGTGGGATGGATCCGAACTCCTGCGCTGCGTCTGTTGCTGACGAGATCAGATTAGGAATGGAATATTATATTCCACATTCCAATCTCGTCAGTAGAGGGAGACGTAACCTCTGGTTCAATCGCGAGTGTGCCTCTGCTGTTGAAAACAAACAGCTAGCTTACCGCGCTTGGATCAGAGGTCGAGCTTCTAGGGATCCCAATACTAACCTACTGAAAACAGCCTATAATAATGCCACCAAGTTGTGTAAGAGGGCTTACATTAGAGCGGACGCTCAGCGCATTGCACAAGTGGGTCAGGAACTGCTAGCGCACCCTACGGGTAGCCGTTCTTTCTGGCGCCTGGCCAAAGCTGTGCAATCAAACTTCTGCCAACCCTCGCTGCCACCGCTGAGACATGCCGATGGCTCACTTGCTCATCAGCCGCAGGAGAAAGCCGACCTCCTGGCAAAACTCTTCGCGGCCCATTCCCGTATCGATGACTGTGGTGCACAACCTCCGACACTGTCCCATTGTGGCAGCACTATGCCCGATATCCGCATCAGACAGCGAGATGTGCGGGCGGAGCTACAGTCGATTGATATTCGAAAAGCAAGTGGACCAGACGGCATTCCTGCGATTGTACTTAAGAAGTGTGCAGCGGAGTTGACTCCGGTCCTGACGCGTCTATACCGTCTGTCGTTCTCTGCTGGTTGTCCAGCCGGTTCCCAAAAAGGGAGATCGTTCTGATCCGGCTAACTATCGCCCTATAGCCGTCACTTCCATTTTGTGTAAAATCATGGAGAGGATCCTTAACACCCAGCTGATCCGTTACCTGGAAGGTCACTCGTTGCTTAATGACCGTCAGTATGGGTTTCGTCCTAAACGGTCAACAGGTGACCTTTTAGCGTTCCTTTTGCACAAATGGGGTGAATCTATCGATAAGCGCGGCGAGTCTGTGGCTATTAGTCTCGACATCGCCAAAGCTTTTGATAGAGTCTGGCACAAGGCTCTCCTTTCCAAGCTTCCGGCATACGGATTGCCCGCTCAGTTCTGTACGTGGATTGCCAGCTTCCTCCACGAGCGTAGAATTCGCGTTGTCGTTGACGGCTGCGCTTCGCGGTTCGTGGCAGTGAATGCTGGTGTTCCACAAGGCTCCGTTCTATCCCCAACATTGTTTCTTCTGCATATCAATGACATGCTTTCCTTGGGAAGTATACATTGCTATGCAGACGACAGTACAGTGCATGGGGGATATCACGGAAGCTCAGGGGCTGCTCGTGGCAATATTGATAGGGAGAGGCAGAATCTTATCATTGAGCTCAACAGGACGCTGGACCTCATCTCCGAATGGGGTTCCAACAATCTTGTCGAGTTCAATGCTAAGAAAACACAGGTGTGCGCGTTCTCGGCGAAAAGGTCACCTTTCCTCCCCCCTCCTTCTCTTCAGGGCACAACCCTTCACACACAGAGTAACATCACCTTGCTGGGAATGAACATTCGCTGCGATCTGAACCCCAGAGACTACATCGAATCCGTTATAACTGCTGCCTCACGGAAACTCGGTGTCCTAAACAAGGTGCGTAGGTATTTTGCGCCGGACCAACTATGCCTGTTGTATAAAACTCAGGTTAGGTCTTGCGTGGAATATTGCTCGCACCTTTGGGACGGCTCCGCTAAGTACCTCCTCGATGCTCTGGACAGATTGCAGCGTCGCGCTATTCGAATAATTGGCGATGTAGAGGCAACTAACACCCTCGAGCCTCTACAACTTCGTCGTGACATTGCCTCTCTTAGCGCCTTTTACCGAATGTTCCATGGGGAATGCTCTGAGGAGCTCTTTAACCTTATCCCTCCCTCTCCATTCCTTAACAGAAACACGCGTAAGGGCCTTCGGAGTCATCCGTACACTGTGTCCTCCTTTTCACACCGTACCAAGAAATTCCAAGATTCCTTCTTCTGTCGTTCATCCCATACTTGGAATTCTCTACCTGCGCACGTGTTTCCTCCATCCTACAACATGGGTTCCTTCAAAAGAGGTGTGAAAAAGCATCTTTTAGGCCGGCAAGGGGCGGGCAGGTAGGATAGTGGATGTCGTCCCTACTCTATCTGTCAACTCATTTGGGCCTCTTTCACCGCTTAACATCAGGCGGGAGGAGGTCATTTGCCGGGCCTTACATAAAAAAAAAAAAAAAAAAAAATTTCAAGATTTTGAAGTAGTTTGACATCTCGTGGGTCTCTTTTTTCTACAAGGCCCTGCCAGAATACCAGCGCGCCTTCACTGCACTTGTTTGTAGCGAAAGCATTTATGCTGAGGCTCGGACTTTTTTTGGCCTCGCACAATATTTGCACCACATTATTTTTTTCAATGTATTTTTTTTATAATGTATTGTGTGTTTGTGTTGCTTTAATTTATTGTGTCATCATCATCATCACAGCCCATATAAGTCCCCACCGAGGGGCTCGAGCCTACCCTATATTAGGGTGATGAGGCCTTAGTCAACCACGCTGGCCCAGTGCGGATTGGTCGACTTCACATACATCATTGAATTTCTTCGCAGATGTATGCAGGTTGCCTCACGATGTTTTCCTTCAACGTAAGAGCCTCAGACAAATGTACATATGAAATTCGAAACGAAAAACACATTGGTACATGGCGGGTCTCGAACCCCGACCCCCCGATTGGAAGGCAAGTGCCGAGTCCACTGCGCCACCGACGCTCGCATTTATTGTGTGGCCAGAATAAATTCTTTTCCTTTCTTTATTTCTTAATAGACGTCCTTTTTTTATAACAAGAGATATTCGGATACATATTTACCTAAAGTTAAAACATTGGTTGTAAAAATGTTGGCCCCTGTTGGCCCCTATCTGACTTAGTTTAAAAGTTTGGTACATCTGTCTATTTTATGGGGAACATATTTTTTTTTGCCCCGATTTGCCCGCGGGACCATACATGTCTGCTACGATGCTGTAGACGTCTCGTAGCATTGTCTACGAAACTTGATACCTATTCATTTATTATTTTAAATTCAGGTACTAAAATTATATGTTATTTTTCAAGTAGGCATTTAATTGAGCTGTGGTATTCGTAAGAACCTTCAGATCGTAAAAAATATATTTTAGAAGCTTTTTAACGAATATTCAATCGAATTGTTAGTTCATATAGGACTCTTGACAAATTCTGGGTTAAATAAGCACGTACAAAAAATAGAGTTCTAAATAATTATTCAAATTGGTTAGACAAAAACGAATGTGTAGAACTAACGTCAGTCAGTCAGTCAGTCAGAACGAAGACAGTCAAAGAATCTCGGTATCAGTTTGGATTATCTCCTGTTACTCTTGGATTCGGTTCGTTGAATATTTTATTCATCTTTCGTATATTAATATTTAGAAATAGCAAGTTATGTCAGAAAAGGAAAAAAAATGTTACAGACTAGATAAGATTGCGTACAAAATAAATATAAGAAAGGGTTAGGTTTAGCTGTAGATAAACCAAGAAGTTGGGAAAGCGGCACAGGAAAGCGGCACATCGAGCGACGGTATACGGCATGAAAATGTGTCATACTCTGCAGTCTCACTTAAAATTACAGGCTTGCGTAAAGAATTTTCGATCGTTGTCGTATAATTTTACAGGCTTTGTCATCGGGATTTAATTTTGATTGTAATAAGTTAAAAGAATATGCTTTAGTAACAGCACGTCAACTAGTTGAAGAATATCCGTGGTTCAATCTCTCTGCTTTCGTCCACAAAGTTCTCAGTCACAGTGCTGATGTATCAGAATATGCTCTTTTATCCATTGTAGAACTTTTCAAAGAAACAGCTGAATTTTATAAAAAAACATTTAAAATAGTTCCGACAAGATTTTCCCCGAAAAATGAAGTTACAAATACAGACTAAATTAACTGGCTGGCTAACTTTTATATGGCGCGTTAGTACCTACATTGACCAATCAACGACATTTTGATTATCTGTGAAGAAAGATAAACTTAAACTCTAACATCCATGACTGGGTCAAAATTGACCCAACCGCGCTTAGAGGTAAATTTAGATTTTAAAAAATGTTTATTGCTTTTACTTGGTTGAAATCTCGTAGAAATAATAATCATCATATTTCATGAAAAGTCATAAAAATTGACGATTATACGCGTAATAATATATTAACTAGAGCAGGAAGAACATCGAAATCGGTCAAATTTGGGACGCCCGCGCTTCTAGTGTTAAATCCGTCTTTTATTCACTAGTTGCATAATATACTATTACATCATTCAAATTAAAAAAGAATGATAAAAAAAATTTTTAGGGAATTTTGACCGCGCTGCCTTGAATGCGGGACCACTGTGCACCGGTGCGTTGACGTTCGATGATCCAAATAGCTGATTCCGCGCGCAGTATGATGGAAATGTTATACGATTTATATTGCGAAGTTTATTTTTGTGTATTTACTGTGGTTTTTGACAGAATATGATTTGTAAACGTTAACTAAGTTATATTACACCAGAAAATTAAGAAAAAAGAAAAAACATTATAAATTTTCCGGAAGAAAGTTTCAGTGATTTTCAAATTAGGATCATGGCCTGAACTCACTGTTAAAAGAAATGGGACACCGTCACTTTATATCTGATTATCCGATCTCTGCTGATAGCACATATATGCATATTTATTGTAATTTAACATTTAATTTAATTAATAGGTATTCAATGAGCATTTGACTTTTTCTTCTGACATTTTTATTTAACATTGTAATTTTTTTCTAATAATTAAGCATGTATTATTCGTTGATAGATAATATTGAAAATTCAATTTCTATGTGCATGACTTGGAATATCTGTAAGCCGGAAGGCACAATTGTTGTAAATAAATGAATAAATGAAAAATAAATTTCCTAGATAGACATAAAATATGATATCTGAATAGTATTACACAAAACGACCCTTACCAACCGACCGATGTTTACTTTAATACCGCGAGAACTGTTTTCATTTCAAAGTCTACGTTACAAAATATTGGTTGAAAAGGTAAAGCTAGACGTTATCGAAACCGGGCTAACCAAAAAGTCGTTCCGAACAATCGTTTCAGCGGTTACGTTCGCAAGTTGTAAAAACATTAGACCCTCAAACGGCGAGCTCGTTTAAAGGAAACCTTCCCCTTGAGATTAAAAAATAATTAAGTAAATTATATCACGAATCGTCGTATATTCTTATCACCTTATGTAAGCATAGACGGTTACATAGGTTCACGTACTATAAACTAAGGAAATACTTTAAAATTAAAGGACTCAACCTTTATTAAAATCGTGAATTGGGACAATCGGCGGATAAAACTAAATAAACGTTATTTATATATGTATAGAGAAAGATAATATATTTATTTATTATATGTTATTTAGAGAATATATTTATTATTCACTCGGGCTATAGTTTCTGAACGGCGTAGGGTACCTAAAAAACTCGTGTTTCTCAACGCTCCCCTGAATCTCTCAAAAGCGATCTTCTTTGCTCCTTGACCATTGTGCTCCCTTACCATTTTGCAATCGCTTACCGTTTTGCTTTTTTACTATTCCGCGCCTAAAGGAAGCTCGTCTCAATGTAAATCTCCCGCTGATCCCATTGTATGATAAACGGAATGACCTCGCCACACAATGCGAGCGCTGGACTCCCTCTCGCGTTCAGTACAATAATGCGTTGAGGATGCTGTTGCGGCTTCCTCGCTTCTGCAGTGCATCTGGAGTGTTGCTGAAGCCGGTGTTGATGGCTTTCGTACTAGTGTGCGTAAAAGAGCAGCGTCGATGATGCAGCGGACGTGAAATAGTCGCAACAACCTCCTTGCCGTGGCCTTAGAGCGTATATACAGCCAGACTTTTTTAGGGCATTGGCAGCCAATGCACTGCCCACTACACCAATTTAAAAAAACCAAGGTTTACACCCTGTGTGTAAAAATAATTAAATCGAATAACCAAGAAAATGACTTCATGCCATATTAATAACTCGACTTCATAAACATGAATAATGAAAACAAAACGTAAACCCGCCCGAGTATTCAGCTTAAACGTTTCTATATCCCCTTGTGCTGTTGGTGGGGAATCCCCGTAAATCCATTTTCGGGAGACCTACCCTAGCGTGCACTGACTAAGACATATGCAAAGGGATCAATGAGATAAATTGCTCACCACTGTCGCTTACTTCCCTGAGAGGGGATATATTTCCAAGCCAGTAGAACAATTTCTAATGGTTGAAGCTTGTTTTTACAACACATTTGATTTATCACTGATCTTCGATGGCTATTTTTGAACAACACCTATTTTCTGCGTTTCATTTCTACTATTTTATTATTATATTCTGTTGTTTACACCTCTATGAAAAGTGTGATCGGCAACTGTGACTGTATAATCAACTTCATTTGTTGGACGTTGTTTTGTTAAAAAGAAGCGCGCACTCCCTTAACTTTGTGCATCAGTACGCGAACTACCTTTTTTTTTTATAAAGTACAGCCCTGTACATTCAACTTCACATTGTACACTAGTGTCGGAGAGTCCACAAAGAAAGATAGTTGGCAATGTGTGATACAGTGAAATCTCCGGTTCATTATCCTATCTAAAGCTCTTACATTACATATTTGCGGATGTTTAAAGAAATTAGTACAACCACAATAAGGTTTGAGAAATATTTCTACCCATAACATTCAAACTCAAACTCAAACTCAAAAATCTTTATTCAATATAGACCTTTACAGGCACTTATTGACGTCAAAATAAAAACATAAAAATCTTCAACCAAGAATCTAATTAACTAAATTATTTAATCCTTGTATGTACACACACCCCAATCATTATTAAGATGTGTGCAAATACAAGTAAAATTAAAAAAAAAAAAAAAAAATTGACTCTACACCTGTTCGGAAATTGGGAGAGCCTTCTCAAGAAGAACAGGCAAGAAACTCGGAAGGTCTTGTATTTTTTTTTTGTCTCCTCTTTTAAAATGCCAACATTACAATATTATATTTCACATACATTTTTTTAAATAATATAGAAATGCCTGTCGGTGTGAGTGGAACAGTTACTCGAATGAAATTTATCCCACTATCACAAAGTGTTAACACCCTTTAAACGTCAATTATCACATTTTTTGTCAATCCCAAGCAGTTTTATCTGTCATATAATCAGACACTTTATAATATGCTTTTTTCATAAGTGCGCCCTTGATAGCGACTTTAAATTTATTCAAGTTAAGTGCTTTAATATTATTTGGGATTTTATTGTAGAAACGTACACAAAGGCCTTTGAAAGAATTATTAATTTTTTTAAGCCTAGTATTTGGTAACGCTAACATATTCTTTTGCCTAGTATTTACTGAATGAATATCACTGTTTTTACAAAACGAATGTATATTTTTATGAACATATACTATATTCTCGTAAATATATTGCGACGCGACGGTCATAATACCAATTTCTTTAAATTTTTCTCTCAAAGAGTCTCTTATTTTAAGGTTATAAATAGCACGAATAGCCCTTTTTTGCAGCACAAAAACAGTCTGAATGTCGGCAGCATTTCCCCACAGCAAAATGCCATACGACATCACACTATGAAAATAGGCAAAGTATACAAGTCTTGCTGTATCAACATCAGTCAGCTGACGTATTTTCCATACAGCGTAGGCTGCAGAACTAAGTCTCTTCGACAATTTATCAATATGTGGGCCCCACTGAAGCTTTGAATCTAAAGTAATACCAAGAAATACTACGGTATCCACAAGGTCCACATTTTTATGCTTTATGTTAACAGTGGTGTGAACCTCTTTAACATTGGGTAAAACAAATTTTATACATTTAGTTTTCCCTTCATTGAGGCACAAGTTATTCGCATTAAACCAGTAAACTATTCTTGAGATAGAACTATTTACATCGTCATAAATTTGCAATCGTCTTTTAATTTTAAACATAAGTGAAGTATCATCTGCAAATAATACAATCTCATGCCTGTCTTGTACAAAAGCAGGCAAGTCATTTATATATATTAAAAATAGAAAAGGACCAAGAATTGAACCCTGCGGAACTCCCATTTTAACCGAGGCGCCCTGGGACCTCTCCCCGTTGACGTCTACTTTCTGAATCCTCTCAGTCAAATAGGAGATGAGTAAATCCAGAACAGTGTCGCGAAATCCATAGTAGTGTAATTTCCTGATCAGGGTGTCATGATGAACGCAATCAAACGCCTTGGACAAGTCACAAAAAACGCCCAGCGCATCATGTGAGTCCTCCCAGGCCTCATATATATTTTGTATTAACTCAACACCAGTATCAGTTGTTGAGCGACCCTTTCTAAAACCAAATTGTTTACAGTGTAGAAGATTATTTCTGTTAAAAAAGCTTTGCATTTGTTCCAACATTATTTTTTCAAAGATTTTGCTAAAAGTAGGTAGCACAGAGATAGGTCTAAAATTATTGGGGTCTGATGTGCTACCAGATTTATGTAATGGAATAATTTTACTCAGTTTCATTAGATCAGGAAACACACCACAGTCAATGCAATCATTAAAAATACTAGCAAGTATTGGAGCTATTGTTTCTATTACAGATTGGGAAACATCTACAGAGTTGCCCCACAGATCCACGGTTTTCTTTTTATTCAGCGTTTTAAATGACTTTATTAAATCATTTGCACAAATATGGGCAAATTTAAATTTATCATCACAAGTTTTAACATAATCTTTTAGAATAGATTCGGCTACAGTGGGGGAGGAATCCAAAGATTTTGTGATTGAAACTGGAATGTCAGTAAAGAATTTTTCAAATTCTGTAGCTACCTCAATATCTACTGTAACTTTCTTATTTTCAATATTTAAACAAAAATTGTTGTTATTAGTTTTTACTCTTCCGGTTTCATTATTAATAATGTTCCATGTCGTTTTAATTTTGTCACTACTATTTTTTATTTTAGAGCTTAAATAATTGGACTTTGCAAATTTACAAACTTTTTTAAATACTTTGGAATAAGTTTTTACATACAATTTAAATTGATCACTAGTATTTAATGAACGCTCATTGTAAAGTTCATAAAGTTTTATTCTGCTTTTGTGAATACCTGGTGTGGCCCATTCACTAAAAGCTAATCTACCATTGACTGAGATGGTTTTTGGAACAAAGATATTTTTAAATTCACAACAAAATGTGTTAAAAAAGTTTTCATACAATTTATTTGGGTCTTCGTCATAATCAATATACTTTAAATTAATACCAAGATTATTATTGAAACGCTCCAAGCGGCCAGCAGTCTTTGGTACAACAGTGATATTCTTTTTCGCCATAAGCTTACATTTGTAAGGTATAGTAACAAATTGACCAGAGTGGTCAGATTCTAAGTTATTAAAAACATTTTGTGCTAATGGTTCTATGTCAGTATAAATATTATCAATGCATGTGGCAGAAAACTCAGTAATTCGTGTTGGCTCCAGAAATAAGTTTTTAAGATTATATGACTGAAACAAATTTTTAATTCTCATACATAAACTAGAGTTTTCTAATAAGTTAATATTAAAATCTCCACAGACTAATATTTGTTTGCCTTGCTTACAGACTTTATTTAAAACTTCATCCATTATATTTTCAAAGTGGTCATACAATCCCGAAGGAGGCCTGTATACGCTCACTACAATAATCTGGTCCAACTCTACACAGGCAATTTCTATTGTTCGTTCAACTGAGAGGTTCACAATATCTTTACGATCTTTATATTTAAGCTTTTTATTTAATATGATTAATGAGCCACCGCGAATTGCATTTTCTCGACTGAACGAACTACCAACCTGGTGGTTGCTAAAATTAAACATGAACTGGTAGCTTTTAAGCCAATGTTCGGTTATACAAAAAATGTCTACTTTACTACTGTTCATGAATAACTCAACTTCCAGATCTTTGCCCATCATTCCTTGCATGTTCTGGTGCACTATTAATATAATTTAAATATACATAGTTATGAAAACATTTCCTACAGTATTGATCCCTAAAATAGGAAAACAAAACTGCAATAAGCTTTTTCATGTGCAACTGCGCCTACATAATAGAATACGCGTAGGCATTGTTTTACAAGACGTTTGTCTACTTAAGAACTCGCATTATTCGCTGTGGAAACCGGAAAGTTATCTAAACACTAAATAATCAATGCATTATCTAAAACTAATTATTAAAATGTGTTTACACGCAATGTCATTCAATCCAAAATTTTCATGTATATCATATCATCATCATCATGTCTACGATTTACATGAAAATTTTGGGTTGAATGACATTACGGGTAAACACAATTTAATAATTAGTTTTAGATAACGCATTGATTATTTATTATTTATTGGTTATTATGAAACACCGTGTATACATCAAAAGACATGTCCTGTTTAACTGACTGATTCATCATCACCGAGCCTCTACTATTAATGCTAACATCATGGACTTTGATTAATAAATCCATGAACTACATTCAAGAAATTTGGCTTGCAGGTTGTTTTTCGACGTTAACATCAACAAAGAAAGTACTTTTGGAAATTCAACCCCTTTTTTGAGATGAAAAGTGCTTTATGCATACCTCATGATGAGAGGCAAAGCAGAGGTTATGTAGGACTCCCCAATAAACCGATATACCCACTAAAAACCATCTGTGTTCGCAGCGCCCACATGTTGGTATCGGCCGTGCTGGGAACTTCGTAATCGTCCGCGCGGTCATACCCACGGTCGTCTTCCAGAGCCTAACTTCCCTTATTCAGGGTAGAAAATATCACGCGAACACACGTGACTCGGTGAGCGTCGGTGGCGCTGTGGACTCTGCACTTGCCATCCAATCGGGGGGGTCGGGGTTCGAGACCCGCCATGTACCAATGTGTTTTTCGTTTCGAATTTCATATGTACATTTGTCTGACGCTCCTACGGTGAAGGAAAATATCGTGAGGCAACCTGCATACATCTGCGAAGAAATTCAATGATGTATGTGAAATCGACCAATCCTCACTGGGCCAGCGTGGTTGACTAAGGCCTAATCACCCTAACATAGGGTAGGCTCGAACCCCTCGGTGGAGGACGTATATGAGCTGTGATGATGACACATGACTCTTCCTCATCATCGGGGCGGAATAGCGCAGACAGCAGAGCCCCATTCCACAGATTACTTAATTCTATTATCTGCACACCCCTGCTATGCCAACGGAGCGCGTCGTATCCTCGCCGCCTCCCGTCTGTGCGTCTCCTTCAAATGGCCTCGGCTAAGGGATCATTCTCCCGGGCTCTTACAGCGTCTTCTTTCTGGAGCATAACTTGCTCGCAGAAAGACTTAACAGCCTCCCAAGATATCTTAGTACTAAGCATATATTTAATTAGGATTGGCAACGGAAGATTCAACCCCTAAGGATGTAAAAAAGGGGTTGAAATTTTGTATATAAATACGTCATATTAAAGCTAAAAGCATGAATCTTTTATTTAGGGAAAATCACGTGTTTCAGCTTTTTGAAAATTCCATCCCGTAAGGGATGAGAGAGGGGTTGAAAGTTTGTGTTTTTAATATTATTCTAAAGGTATAGTTTCTACACCTGTAAATGAGTCTTTATACCTAAACTTTCCCGTTTTCAAACAATTGCGAAAGTACTTCAGTTTTCCAAAAAATCAGTTAAAACGTGTAAAAAGTAACGTTTTCGTTAGGTCACAGCGCATAAGCGACATGGAAACTGGCAATTATCAACTGTATTTCCTTGATATAAAGCAGTCGCCGTGCACGAGTAGATTTCCTGGGAAACCTCATCTTAAAGCTGTTTCATAACTGGAATTGTTTTTACTAAGGGAAAATTATAATTTTCAAGGAAAAATTTTTAACGATTTAATTGCAGGTATTTACCACATCAACTCGAGCGCCACTCGACGCCGCTCTAGTATTTGAACGAATCCGTGGTCCAGTGGTTAATGACCCAGCGTTCTGATCTGGTGACACGAGGTTCGATTTCCCACAGAGTCTTTCTGATTGGTTTGGTTGGTGGTAGGGCTTCTGGCTGGCTACCACCGTCTTACTAAAGTTTGTCGCCATATATAGCTATGTTAATAACATTGTTGTGTTCCGACAATTAGAGGTAAGATAACTATAATAGTTTCTCAGTTGTTAAAAAGTCCAGATGGAGCTCGCTTCCATCTTTAGCCTTATCGTGATAAGGCCAAGAGCGTCCCTATATTAAGAAAAAAGAAAACTTACCATCCTTCATTGACCATAGACCTTAATGGGTGTTTATTGGCATTAAACACAAATACCAAGTTCTATTTAAACGAGAACATAATGTATAAGATATAAAACAATTAATCTTTGTATGTGCATACAACCATAATCAAGATAATTGCAAAAAACTCAAGAAGACAAAGTTTTACCTGTTCGAAAACTGAGAACGCCTGCACGACAAGAACAGACAAAAACTCGGAACTGACAAGAATCTATTTTTTGTCCATCAATTTGAACATAACCATTACCATAAACTATAACAGTCTTACAAATAAAAATGAGTTATACCACATTTATTCCACCCTTATACTAGGTATAGTTATACTTAGTATAAAACGAGAATAACGCTAGAATATTTTTTGACAAATAAACGAGGTTTATCTTCGGTATAGCTATCTTACCTCAAATGACCATAGCAAACAAGCACAAATCGAGTTATACTAGGTTTATACAAGGGTGCGGGCTGGTATAACTTCGGAATAACGTTTGTATCAATAGAAATGTCAATGTTATACTCAGTATAAGTTATTCTTGGTTTATTTGTAGACATTTTGCTTATTCTTAATTTATTCTCGAGTTTAACTTTATGCCACGTTTATTTGTAAGGCTGTATGAATATTTCGAACTCAGAACAACAACTAAAGCACATTTCGAAGTACACTGACATAATTTTGAAATCATTAATATTCAAATATTCTAAATATATAGCACGTAAACGCGCAAATTTTATTCCGCATAATGTTGACGAAAACGAAATTCTAAGCCTTCGTGGAACTCCGCAACCAGCCTCCGCTATAATCATGACGCCTTCAAAATTTTCGCACCCATTACGCCGGATAACATTATCTAAATACCGCGCAAAACTACAGGAACTTGGAATTTCTCTCCCTCAAATTACACAGTTATGAGACTACAAATAACCGCAAATTTATGTAGATAGCTATCAAGTAGACGTTACGTAAAACGTGTTTAAGATGGTGGCAGGGGCGATAACAGGACTAGTGCTAACATCTGGCCCTCCCCGAACATAAACATGCCGGCGGCGCTCATGTCTTCATTTGCATGTTCCCAACATCGGCCGCCGATGTGATGTGATTATCCGAATTTATTCAGAGTAGGCACCCTAAGTGGCAGCGAATTTTGTCACAGCCGCCCTGTTCACAACTTGGCTCTAACATATTCTTAAATAAATTACTCGTGTCTGGAATATGACACTTTCATAGGTCGTACTGTACGGCGAGGTTAAATCATATCATATTAGAGGCAATAGTGAGAGGCGTAATTTGCAACTGATCATAAGTACCTATTAATGAATAGAGTATCGTTTTAAGTATAATATATAAATTCAATATCTCAATTTTAATCTATGGATAAATTGATTAAAATTTCACAAATCTAAAGAGCGGTCACCCAAAAATTATAGAAATTAATAAATGACATTAGTACAACTATCCTAAATTCCATTACAGCCGCCAAATATGAGGAGTCCATAGTTGCGCAAATGCGAGGAAAGCTCAAGTGAACGTTAAGATCAGTCTGCCTCGTAGAGTAGGTAGCATAGCCGAAGGGTAATCAAGATCACTTGTCGTTTTCGCGTCCAATATTACGTTGCAAGTTAAATCGATAGCGAGCGAGCGCACCAGGACAATGCGGCTCGTTTGCCAGCTCCATAAAAGTGAGATATAACAATAACCCCCCAATGCCTGCATCCTCTTCTTCCATAATAACTAGCGGATTAAAGGGCATTGTTAAAGTTAATCCTTAATCTATTCGATTTCGCGACTTAATGCCTTCGCTGAATAAGTCCGTTGCTTTCAATAAAGTCACCCAAGACCAATTTTCTTATCTACGGTTGAGAATGCCAACCAGAATAATATTGGTATAATTTTCAATTTCCAATGTATTATTCTCGACTGTTGCCGCTCTGTTATGCAGTTGCGACGAGTTGATATTAAAACCTTATTGATTTGTTACTGAATGTAATTGTGTTTAAGATTGTTTTCCTGAATGGAAACAGTATTGAAAGCTTTTTGCATAGTTTTGTGAAAACGCCTTTGATGCTGATTAACAAATTATTTATTATCTTGATTTGTTTGGACTCAAACTTTCTGAAAATGATATATCCGATACATTCATACCCAAAATATTTTACTCAACTACACAATCAAATATTGTACAAGTGATAGTTTTACCGAAAGAATATTGAATGTGCGAATGTTGTTGTGCTTATAAAGCCACAACAGCTTTTTATATTATATATGCATTTGCATACCACCAGTATGCGCGCTAGGTCTATCTTCCGAAATACATGCTTGGACTATGCCCGACACAGGAACACCCCCATCAGGCGTATGAAGCCTACACATAAAACCTAGCGTTCTTTAATGCCGATTCGTAGAGATCATACTTATAGGGTTTTTGGGAAGAAATTTAAATGTGCCGCCCCCTAAATAGCTAATGTGGAATCGGGACCTATACGAAGGATACGGGGATAACTATTTCCTAATTTCAGTTCCTTCGAGTCTCCGATGAGCTCTGAGTTGGACGGAATGCCTCTACCCCTCGTATTGTTTTGCGACCTTGAGGGGACCGCAGCCATTTATTGCAACCCGCCGTGCTTATCAGGGGACGGTCTGCATTACACCTGCAAACTAGATGCTCTGTGTTCTTCGTGTCCCATGGTAATGCCTAGAATTGGGTGTTCAGAGCCTGGATCTGATTTGAAGTAAAATTTTATAGTTTTATTTTTCTTCAGTAGAGTCAAGTTTTCAAATCAATCTTTTACACTTCAAAACAATACAATCATTTGAATACCGCTGACCTGAAAGAGTATTTTATTGCCAGTAATATCTATGCCACAATAACAATACTATGTATAAACATTAAACTCGTACTTATGTACATGTGCATGTTGTATTTTCCAATTCGAGATACGAAGCGGCGAGAGACACCAAGCGAGCATGTTTCTCAGAAATTATTCGTTTAAAATAAAAACACAACATTCAATCTAAAAAGCCATATAGCATCGCCCCTCTGACTCCTAAAATGCTATTTGTACTTTCATGTCATACTTAACCATAGCCTATTTATGTATGCGCTAGTTTCGATCAAACCGCGGACATTATGTAAAATTTGTAATATACTTTCGAAGCATATTTACATATATCCCACGTTACGCTCACAGCTCTCTCAGGACGCGGCATAAGATTCAACTAGGTATCTATTTATGAGCGTTCTGTGACGCAAAGCTCTCGTTAACGAAACGAGACTTCGTAATAAATAAGTAGTAACCTTGTGAATATTAAATAAATTTTATTTAGTTGGCACTTACCTACTATGAAATTACTCTTTTAACTTCCACATCAAAACTCGCGCTCAGTGTTTATGATTCATATCTTCATATCTTAATCATAAAGTTGGCTGCAGGTCAATAAAACCACTACTTACAAAGCTTAGGTAAGAACACTAAATATTTCTAAAGAGTAACGACTTATGCTTGGTGTAAATGTAGATTGGTGTAATGTGAGCCACAATATGTATTTTTGTAAATATCTATACTTGTTTTTTAGCATTAGATCGAAATTTGGTACAAACTGAAGGTCAACTACTTATTTTTTTATTTAGTATCACATTTATATTAAAATTTACAAACTGTGAAACAGTTTGTCGGCAGTAGCTCTCGTCCATTTAATACATTAATTCGAAATGGTCCACTTCTTTTTTAAGAGTAATATAATGTTTACGGTTAGCTAAGAAAGTGGTAAGTAAACCAGTTTTGACAAATCTTCGCATATTAACAAAATTTCGTTAAGGTTACCTTATCCACAGCTTGGTAGCTGTCAGTTTATTTTTGCAATGGAAAGTCATGTTTTATTATTACATGAAACTTAATTTCAACCTTAGGGTGGTAAAGCACATTTTTATTCGACTGTGCTCTGTATTTTACACACTATCCATCCACTACATAAAATATACAGTACCTAATATACTTTTTTGAGTTAATACTTATATAAATTAATACTTATTCTAACTTAGCTATTTTCACTGAAAGTGTAATAGCGGCAGGTAACTGGGGTAAGCAAGCAAATGTAAACGCGGATTTTAGTAAGGCTTTGGTTAAAATCATACCTTACAGGTAGATCCTTTTATGTAGTAGTCAATGGCTCTGAGTCCTTGATGCAACCTATGAGATCTGGAGTTCCGTAGGGTTGCACCGATATTGTTCAAAATTTTGTGAATGATCTACCTAATAACATTTTGAACTTGCTCCCTTTTATACTCGTATGCAGATGACTTAAAAATATTAAAGATGGTTGAAAACGAATCTGATGTTGTGACCCTGCAGAGCTACTTGGATAATCTAATAAGGTGGTGCGAATCAAAAGGGATGAATCAAGACAAGTGTGAGCATATAAACTACTCTCCTAAAATTAATGGTGTAATTACACAACTACAAAATCAATGACCTTCCTTTGCGCGTAGATAATTTTTTCCGGGATTTGGGCGTATTGGTGAATAAAAAATTTACCTTTAATCCTCATTTAGATGATATTTTCCTAAAATTGCTATCTGGTTAGATCAACTGTCCTCAGTTATTGGAGCGTATAGCATTTTAAATACCATGTCGGTACCCTCGCTACTGCATTAAGCAGCTTTTCATGTGACCACGTCGTAAAACCAAGTGTAGCAGGCATTCTTCCATTGAAAGACTTTGCAACCTTTACGAGTATAACAAATACAACCAATACCTTGATTTATCTAACTCTTTTACCAAGATTCGCATTTCTGTCATTGATTTACTACCAAATGTAGATAACGCATGAACGATCGAAAAGTGGGCCGGTGAAGAACTGCTCAATCGCGACTGGTGCAGTTCCTTTCCATAGTGAGTAATTAGCTGTCGGCACGTAAACATGCCGTAGTGCGCATTCAAAAGTTGTGGTAACAATAGCCAGAAACGGCAGAAAAAGACGGGATTTCATATTTTGCGTAAGTAAACTCATTATACATCTTATCATGTATTCAAATATTTGATTTATACGTAAAAAACAATCAAAAACAATTATTTTAATCATAAACATGTCGCTTCGCGTCAGTGTCAGTACATCACAATCGTCTCGCTCGCACGCGATAAATAATTTCAAGCATTATGTTTGAGAGTATAAAGTTGATATTTTCTTGAAGCAATTACAATAACGTCGTTTGATCTGTGACTAGGTACGAATTCATGTAACTTCCCACGGTTGTACTTAAAATAGTTGCCGTAATAATGCTGAATAAGGTTGAATTTGATAAATACGGTACTTTCTTTATGGTAATTTTCATTCGGACGTGCATATTCAAGTATATATCAGCGAGTACAAATGTATAGTCAATTAGGTGACAGATTTCAAGCGCGTTTTTGTATGAAGCGCTCTATCTACGTTTGGTAGTAAATCAATGATTTCTCTACTTAAAATTAAATCATAATTCTTATTTTAATGTATAATAGATTTTTCAACATGCTTGTTTTTGTTGCCACAAATGCTTACCCTGGTTACTGTTGTTTTATATTTATCTGTGCCCTGGTGCCATTAAATTTATTGTCTGTAACTTATACTATCAATTGTTTTGAGTACTAAAGGGTCCGTAAACGATCAAACATGTTTGTCAAATTTACGTGTTTGAAAAATTTATTTGTTCCTATATAGGTCGACTTACATCATACGAGCGAATGCTCATTCTACCCCCGCTCTATTAAATTCTTTTAGTGTAAATAGATGTAGCGCATTCTAACATACTTTCGTTACACTAAAAGATCAAGAAAAAATGCTCATGTTAGCTCTTGACTAGCTCTAGCTCTTTGTTCGTTTAGTTTAAACGCACCTTGAGGCTGTGTTTGATGCATTTGACAAACAAATTACTATGAAACAAACAAAGATTGTCAAGCAAATTTGACAAACAAAGGACCATGCCCACTATTGTATGGAGACTTGCCTAACTTACACATTTCCATGAACACAAACAACTCTAGGCTCATTTTAAACGTTTTTCGTCATTGAGTAGAAAACAAGTATTGTTTCTTTAATTAAAGCTGCAGTTTCGTAGATATTCATAAAAATTGCTCCTAATCTAACCTAAGCGACTCGTATAGTTGCAAGACGTCAAACTAGTTATGCTGAACTTTCGATCATTAAAAGTCAGTTAAAATAATACTATCAATATAATTACCAATTGATATCTAGTATTATCAACAATAAGGAATCAAATGTGTAACAAAAATCGCAAAGAATGCAACGTGACAAGCAACAAAGGGAACTGCGACCAACTGCGACTTATTTTAGACGCGTTCCACCTAAGTACAGATTTGCAGCAGTTGAATATGTTGAATCATCGCGATGCTCTAAGGTTTTTGGCCATCGTCAGAGCATACTTGCTTAGGTGGAAAATGGGGTTTACATTCTATGCGATCTGTCAACCTATTGTCATTGCAAAAACTGCTTTTTAATTAAAATGATGAAATGTAATCACAATGTAATATATTTTATAATTTATTAGAAATAAATATGTAAAATGTAATGAAAGAAATAATACATAACATTGAAAAAGGTGTTATTGTAGCTACAACGAAAAAATGCATAAATATGTAGTTGCCATTTTGTAACAGGAAATGCATGTAAGGCTTTAATTTTTTTGCAGAAAAAACCCGTAGCTTTTATGTGTTTTATATTATACTAAAAAAATCATGTTTTGATAAAATATATTTAATTAGTGCCGCTTTAATGGTCATCAACGTTGATAGTGGGGCAAAATCGGGCATTCTCCTTTGATCGTTTACAAGGCGCTTAAGTGCTTGTGCTATCACTGTGACCTTTGTAACTGTAAACTTTTAAATTGCTTTTATTTGCATTGTTTGCCGTTGTATCTTTTTCTATTTGTTTTTATTTTGAAATTAATATAATTTTATAACAAATGGCACATTTATTGCACTTGAGCTACTTCTTCCAGGGTACGTGTCCGTGTTTATCTACTTTTGAGAGTATTTCAGGAAAGATGGATAGACTAACCTCAACTGTATCGTATAGGTATAGGTATACAATTAATGCATGCTGTGTTTGTCTATAATTGATTATGTATTAAGATAGTGTTCCAGTTAGTATAATCTATATTTTATACCCATGTATCGATGTAACAATTGTCGATGCACAATATAATATAAATAAATAAATACTACAATTTGTGATAAAGGTTAATTTAAGTTCCAAATAGTCGTTTTCAAGCGATAAATGTTCAATATAATTTCGTTTTTTTTACCAACACTTACTATTTTATTCTAGTGAACCAAAAAGTGTGCATTAGAAAGAACCTTAATTAGTAGAGGTTGTATAGGTCCGAAGAATTGGGTACTCCCAGTCCCTGTAACCCCGATGAAGATGGGCTTCGAAGTTCATTCATGCCCCACAATCTGGGGGGGTTATTGTCTAAGAAAAAATCTATCACGATCGCCTTGAAATCACTAATCATTGCGGAGTCAATACTAGACTCTGTGTCGACTATCTGTTAAAAAATAGCAATGGATGCACTATGTCTGTCAAAATTTAAAGCGATCGCGATAGATATCTGTTACACAATCAAGGGGCAGAGTGGAGAGTCCCACAACAAGCCAAGTGACTAGCCATTGACATTCCACCTTGTAAAAAGGTCTATAGAATTACCTTTCTATAGAATTCGGTTGATTTTTGCTCATGTATTGTTTTTTTCGGGAAACCTGAGTTTAATATATGGAGAGAACAGAAAAGAAAATAATGATTTAAAAAAGCCCCAAACGACATATTTTTCAACTGAATTATCAAATTAAATTCTCACTACATGCACTTCTAAGTAACCCACTTTGTTGTCGGCTACATTATTAAGCACTCAGTTCAAATGTTTAATCTTAACGGCAGCAATTAAGATACTTTGAACTCATTCCGACGCGTGTTGATTTAACGTTTTTATCTAAATGAAAATTGTTTCAAACACTGACACGAAAAAGTTGTTTTACATTGAAGTAGCTATGGCAAAGTATTACTCAAATATAACTTCTGAAATGTAGAGAATTTTCTTCACTGTTACTCTGATGGAAGACCCTTGGGATCTAGTCGATGGAATGACATGTAGATAACTTTGTAATTGTGTTTTTTTTTCTGAATACTTATTTGATCCAAACACCAAAAACTGTTTTGATAGTTGTGTGTCCATAGCTTTTTGCAATGCGATGTAAGTATAATCTTGTTTTAAGGAAGAAATAATAGCAAATATCAGTTAAGATTAAGGATCTCTGACACAACGCTCACTAAATAGGTACGTTAAACGCTAAAGGTGCTTAGACATTTGTTTTGTTGTTGAGATCTGAAATTGACTGAAACAGAACTATTTTAGGCACGAGCGTTAAACGTATTGAAATGTCGACCGGTGAATACTCGTAGCTTCCTATTTATTGTGGGTTAGTCTTACACGCTAACTTCAAACAACGGTGATACACTTAAGTAGATCTTAATAGCGACATCTAAATAATTTACTACCACTTTGTCGTTTATGAACTATTCAAGAGTAATTAGCGTTGCCTGTACTAGATTGCGCGTTGTGTTTAGACATGTTTCTTCCATTAATATCTGTGCATAAGACAGATCGTAAAAAGCTTTAATGAATTCCATAACAGCATCCTGTCTCCATGGTGCAGTGTAAAAATACAATAAGTACAATAATATTATAACAATACTTTTCAGAATCAGAAGAAACAACGAAATTAACACCATTATTATCATCATTTACGGGAAAAGCACAATCAAATTAAGTGTTACAAATTATAATATGATCCTTTTTTTTACGAGGGCGGGTCAAAAAGTTCGCGGAATGAGGGGCATGGAGGAGAGAAAGGTGACTTTTTACTACCTGCACTAGTTGTGACACTCATTAAGAGTATAAATACTAAGTTTAAACAAAAAATAGGTCATAATTACCTGAGCTACACATCAATCAACAAGTCAATCCGGAAGAAAATTTGCAACGTGGAGAAAATTGAGTGTCGCGCAGTCATCAAGTTCCTTACCAACACTGAAAAAAATGGTAGCTTATCAAGTTAACATTTTGCTTGTTTGAGTAAAATATAATAAAATTAATCATCAACATTTTTAAAACTACAAACCACAAATGATTATGACAATCAATTTGAAATGATGGAACGCTTAATAAGAAAAACATATTCAAAACAATAAACTTTCTTATTTAATTTTGGTGACGTCACCTTTGTAAACATTTATAATTGTTAATTCTAATAAGATAAAATGATTGATCATATCAAGCTTTGCGACTTGCCAAAAAAGTGATCAAGTTCTTAATAAAATCCACAAACATCATAGTGACATTAAAAAGTAATCTTACTACGGCCAACCAACTATACTTTATTACTGTAATCATGCACCTTTGTGCGCTCGTATATAAATAAGTTGCATGAATGAAGGTAACACATTCTTGATACATATTATCAATTTTTTTTTCAGTGAAACAAGGAAAACCTCTCCAGACTATTTTGGAAGAGATCTCTTCTGTTAACGGGGACTCTTGCCCTGGTAAAACCATGGTTTACAAGTGGCACAACCTGTTTAAGCAAGGCAGGGATTCGATTGAAGATGATCCCAGGCCAGGGCGGCCTGTCGAGGCAACCACGGCAGAAAACGTCGAAAAACTTGAAAAAATGATATTGGAAGATGCCCGTTTAAAGAAGAAACAGCTTGCAGAAATGATTGGAGTATCAGCTACAACCATTTTGAACATCCTACACGACCATCTTGGCATGTCAAAGGTGTGTGCAAGATGGGTGCCGAGAATGCTCACGCCACACCAGAAGCAGCGGCGAGTTGAGTGTTGTGTTGCGAGTTTTTAGCGCTCTGTGGTGAACAAAAGGATGAAGTTTTGAACCGAATTGTGACTGGAGATGAAACTTGGGTTCATAATTCACCACCTCCGAAGAAATTTAAAGTGTCTCCGTCGGCTGGAAAACTCATGGCTACTGTTTTCTGGGATTCAGAGGGAATCCTCCTTATTGATTATAAAGAAAAGGGTGTCTCTATCACTGGAGAGTACTACGCTGCACTATTAGAACGCCTGCGAGATGCTGTGAGAGTAAAAAGACGGGGAAAATTGACTAAAGGTGTGCTCCTTTTGCACGACAATTCACCCGTGCACAAGGCGCAAGTTGCGATGGCTGCTGTTCAAAGAGTGGGCTTCGAAATCTTGGAACATCCTTCCTATAGCCCAGATTTAGCCCCAAGTGATTATTATTTGTTCCCAAAAATGAAAAAAGAGTTTCGAGGGAAGAAATTTTCCAGCGATGAAGAAGTGAAGAGCGCAATTTCGGCCTATTTTGACGACAAAGAGAAATCATTTTTATTATATAAATTAATTGATAGGTCTAATAAATGTATTAGAGTTAAGGGGGAATACATTGAGAAGGAAAAATAATTTTGTGTTTTATTTCTTACTTTTTACCCTCCATTCCGCGAACTTTTTGACCCACCTCGTATTTGTCTGTTGTATCAATATGAACTTTTCTGAAGTAAAATCTCTAGCCTATACATTATATTATCTGTGTCTTTACATACCCGTTGCTTAGGCTCTTTAAAAGATTCGGTATATACGGATTAAATGAATAAAATGAACGGAGCTCAAATTTTTATCACCATCAATGTGGAGATTTTCAAAAAGTTTTTAGTAAAATTGTTTTACAAGCATCGCACTATTTTAATGATGGGACGTTAACAAAGCGCTGGCGTTTGCGTTGTCACAAATTTTCCAATAATCCTTTGGCGCTGAAATAAAGTGTTATTGGAGCTCTTGTGGTAAGCTGACATATTTGCTGACCATAAAGATTCGTTCAAATTTTTCGAATAAGTTTTGAATTATCGCAAACATAAAAATGAAATCTCTTGCAAATTACATCTTTTCTTTACAATGTACACTACACAAAACCTAAAATACAACTAAGAAAGAGCACAAACAACATTAAAGCTGGTTCAAAATTATTTGGCTTATCTCTTGCGAAATCTTTTTCATTGGCTGCAGTAGGAAAAGTTATAAATCTTAAATTTTCTTTAATTTTCTGCTAGATTAATCTAATAAGTATATAAAAATCTCGTGGCACAGTGTTTGTTATCGAACTCCCCCGAAACGGCTTGACCGATTTTTAGGACTTTTTTTGTGTAGGTATATTTGGTATGTTTGAGAATGGTAAAGGCTGCGGGCACAGATAGTTAGTATAAAAAGTTTTTAAACGGTTTCATTTAGCTTGCCCTGTTTCTTGTTGGGTCTGTTATAGGGCTGCATCCGATACCGATACCGATGCCGATATAACGGCGATATTTTGGGTTTGCCGATATATCGGCATCGGCGATATTTTTATTGCCGATACAATGACACTTTTCAAATTTCTCGCTTTAAAAAGTAATGTAAACGCGTATCTTGTTTGATCTAGTTCGTTGCAAACGAGGCACGGACTATTCATCCTATTTCAGGCACGGTCATACCTACACCTAGTACAAGTTCTGAGATGCCTACTAGTGTTGGGCTTTGGAGCGTTTGTGAAAATATTATTAGAGAGGCCGAGGAGGATGAGCCCCTGTCCACTCTGAGCTGTAATTCTCTCAAAGAGGAAGTCGAGAGATACCTAAGATCTTTTAATATATCGAGAGATGCGGACCCGTTTGTTTTCAAGCGCAATGACGTATTATACCCACACTTGAAAAAAAAGACGCAGAAGTACTTCAGTTTCTAAATGAGTTTTGTCGCATCTGAGAAATTATTTTCCACAGCAGGTTTTATACAGACAGACTTGCGAAATCGGCTTTCTCCGCACAACTTGAGAATGCTCTGTTTTTTAAACAAAAATCTTATTAATGTACATTTAAATTATTAACAGTTATTGATTTCATTTTAAATAATTATTAGCTATTACCCTTAATTCTTAATTTTAATAATCTTTTTCAAAGTCTGCAACTGTTTATTTATTTTAATAGAAATTAAAAATATTTAACCAAAATTGTGTTTTATATATTTTACCTTAATTTAATTTTAATTCACTAAGCGTTTGTATCGGTAGCGGTATCGACGATATTTTTATAAGAGTATCGGTATCGGTATCGTATCGGCAAAAAGGCGTATCGATGCATCCCTAGCTCTGTTATATATTAATTAAAATTTTACCCCCTTCCTGTTGATCGATTGATCTAAATTTGTTAAGTACCTACACACCTTTGGTACTACTGTAATTCTGATGGAATTACAATTATGTATATTCAGTATCATTGTAAATAAAATTATTAGTAAAAAAACATATTTTTATTTCAGGCATAGACACCCATTAGTTAATAAGAGGACGATTTTAGTAAATCCAAAATAGCCGCCACCACAAAATGGTGGATTAATTTTTTTTCAACCGCCTTAATAGAGTACCTACTATTAAATAAAAGAGAAAACCAAAAGCTTAAAAAATAATTAGGTAGGTCCTGGGCACCACGCAATAAGCACAAAACTGCATTATTAGATATCACGTCGTAGTCCACATCATTTAGCATTTATTAAGACTTATTAGTGTACACTCGAACTGCAAAAGCTGAAAATTATACTTTCGCCATCACCAGTATTTTGACTCTATTAAGCACCACGGGAACAACATTATAATGTTACGAGCGTTAATATAGTTGTACAGGTCGCTATTATATTGCTTTATAGTTATAAGTATAAGTTAGTTAACAGATTTAATATGGGTATAGCTTAAATATACTAGCTATATGGTATTTTGTTGTGGGGAAATGCTGCCGACATTCAGATTGTTTTTGTACTGCAGAAAAGGGCTATTCGAGCAATCTATAACCTTAAAATGAGAGATTCTTTGCGAGAAAAGTTCAATGAAATTGGTATTATGACAGTAGCGTCGCAATATATTTATGAGAATCTAATATATGTTCGTAAGAATATTCATGTGTTTTGTAAAAATAGTGATATTCATTCAGTTAATACTAGACAAAAGAATATGTTAGCTTTACCAAATACCAGGCTCCAAAAAATCAATAATTCTTTTAGAGGCCTGTGTATACGTTTCTACAACCAAGTTGTATACAAGAACTTAGCTTAAACAAATTTAAAGTTGCAATCAAAGATGTACTTATTAAAAAAGCATATTAAAAAGTGTCTGATTACATGACGGACAAAAAAGCTTGGATTTGAACTCACAATTCTAATATTTAACAATGTATTGCGGTTTGTTTCAAAGAAACGTTCAGTGAGAGCAATTTATAAGCTAAGTTCACGCACTTCTCTCAGAGATAGCTTATATAATGTGAATTAACACATCTATTCTTGTAATGGAAGTTGAGCTCAAACTTTTGCTTTGAGGTCAGCTTCCAATTGACGACTCTGTAACAAACCAAAATTGTAAATGGCGATTTAAAAGAGGAGATAAAAAATTTTGACCTTTCGAGTTTCTTGCCTGTTCTTCTCGAGAAGGCTCTCCCAATTTCCGAACAGGTGTAGAGTCAACTTTTTTTTTCATTCCTACTTGTATTTGCAGACATATTGAGTATATTTAGGATGTATGCACATACAAGGTTAATATAATTTCTTTAAATTAAATTGTTTTGCTTTGTTTTGACGTCAATAATTAATGGTTAAACAAACTTACCTTTGTGATGTTTGACCATAATTATACGAGACGTTGCATCCGAAGAGATTTATATATTAACCAGGTAGTCCACTTTCCAATGTACCGGGCACCAAGCACAATTTTAGAGCGAAGACATAAAAATAAAAAGATAGGTAGGTAGTTTTAGTATTATTCACCCGCTCGAGCGATGTTACGCCGTTTGACTCATTCCTTTAGAGCAAAATTTCTCAAAAACATTGGGTATTTATTTGCAACACAGCAAATAATGGGTAGGGAGGGAGTATAAATCTCTTCGGATGCAACGTCTCGTATAATTATGGTCAAACATCACAAAGGTAAGTTTGTTTAACCATTAATTATACCACGACGTTGCATCCTCGAGATTTATATATTAACCAGGTAGGATGTTTAGAGTATTTTGAGACATTTTTGATTAGGAGAGAGAAAAAGAAATAGTTTGTCGTTAATTCGGTATAAGATGACTTTTTTTTTATAAGTAATTTATAAAAAAAAATCTAAATCAATAAGTTAAGAGTTTTACAAGTATTACGCATGACAGACTCTTGATAGAATCTTGATAAAAATTTCCAAGGCACAGAAAATCATCTTAATAATTTATAATAGTAAACTCAGCACTTCTAAGATGAGATAAATGGGTTTAAAAAGCTTAGTGAAAATGTATGGAGCTGAATCAACTGCAAAGGGAAGACATTGAAATTCATAAGTTATTTGCTCAAATTTAAATCTAAGATAATGTTTCGACGATTGATGCGTAGTGACATAAAAATTTACATATAAATCAATGAACGCCATATAACAGAATTTAGACATCAGCTTAATAGCCGTTCGAATGTCTTCCATTTTAAAAGGCAACTCTGAACAAATGTATTGAAAGGATTTAACAATAAGAATAAATCTGTTCTAACCCTCAGGTTTACGGATAGTAACACCATTTATTCTTGAAATTTTATTGAACACAAATTTTGCTAAATCACTTTGGTTTCACTGTTGTTTCTACACACAAAAATTACAACTTTTTTTTTAATTTTATACATCAATTCTTTGTCAATTAGTTTCAAAATATCCTTAACAACGTCATTTTTGCACGTGACAATTGCAACTACCTTTGATCATTGCGCAATTTGTGCATAGACAAAATTAAAGAAAATCGATTTTACATTTAGTCCGTTTGTTTTGATAACTTTTAGAGACATTTAACAGAACATATTTTAAATTAATAGATCATACTAAATGAAGACATTTAACATGAGACATATAAAGACATATAAAGATTTTCGTTGAATACAGTTTTTAAAAGCGTTTACATTTTTGTTTATTGTTAATTATTCATGACCTTCTGTCATTTTCAACCAAACATTAAAAACTTTTACCTAGAATAACTACTAATTATATATTGTAGAACTTCCAAAGATTCATATGTTGACTGGTGACGGTGATAAGCGACAAGTCCGTCCTTAACACATCTTGAATCACAATGAGAATTTCATATTGTGGTAGTATGGGTATGATTCCTTTGCCAATACCTTGACCTTAGAAAAAATTAATCCGTAATTTTATATTTACTAACGAAGTTTTCTGCGTGCATTTCATTTAAGAAAAATAACGAAATAGTTTCGTTGGAATTTACTACTAAGTGCACACGACCTTCGAGGTTTTGTTTGCAGCTCGAGATCAAGGCTCTGGATACGCAATACATACCTACATACGTAGCTATAAATGATAAGGATTCGCCGAACGATTCATCAATTTGTTATAATAATTTAAGTACTTACGACAATTACCAAGGTACGTAATATATTTCTAAATTACTTGATTTTTTTTTATGATTTAGAACAGATAAATTTATTACCTTTTTTTTTTGGTAACTAGGTATTAGGGGTTTTTCAAGCACATTATATTCTCCAAATTCGTATTTTACATCCCCTATTTCATTAAAAACCCTGATAGTAAGCGGAATGTTGGTGGATTAATGAACAATATTTACACATTACATGTCAAGTTCCAGATTTTCACCATAGAAAGTTTCTGATCACTCTCCGGCAAACAACTCACAAAGGCTATTTTCCTTGAATAGTAGCAGTTGCACACAAAATAGGTAGGTGCTCTCTCCTCCATATGTCATTCCCACAATCCAACAAAAAAGAAAATTTTACAATTTATTTATAATTATGTTTGACGAACCCAATGTTAGAGCCCCTGACCATAAGATCGTTAGGCATGTTTACATATTATATTCAACCCCATACTGTGCTATGAATCTCTAGGGCTGTTCCCATAGGGCTTGACTGCCTGACCCTTCAGTCGAGGAACTAAGAAACAATTAATATAACAAGGAAGAATTCTGTGAAATAACATATCTAAAACATATAAAATCTAAGAAATTGGAGCACAGCATTACCTACACGTGATCGCAAGAACCTAAAGTCGAGGATACGATCCACTAACCACCGCTTCGGGGAAGACTTATCACTTAGTTTACTTCATTACCCAGTTTTGTTTCCAATATAGATGATAGCTTTATGAGTTTGATACCGAGATTGATAAAAAAACCTGAACCTTGATTATATAGTTGCACTTTGATTATATAGATTTCTGTATCTATTATAATATAGGTACCTGATTCTCTCTAATTTAACTTACAACTCTAAGGATATGATTGTATCTGGCTATTATTATGATGGCTGGCTTATGATTGTATTGTTCTCCTATGCTTATGCATAAGAGAGCTGTTTATAAACAAATAAAGCTTATTATTTCAGTAAGTCAAGGATTCAATTTGTTGTCTTTCCCAAATTTTAAATTTCAACCTAATTTTGACAATTAGCAAGAAAAAAAAAACATTACAGGTAGGAAACATGTTAGATATAAATTGATCTAATCCGTCATTGTATCGTTTTACTGCTCCCATTTGGTATAACTTCTTAATTTCATAACGTAATGTCACAATATCTGACTGTGAAAAACGTGAACTTATAGGTAAACATCTTTGAAATACTGGTTTGTTAAAAAAGAATTTTGTAAACCACTTTACCCGTTACAACTTCTCATACAACTGGATGGATAGTATTTTTTTTCAGGTGTGAATAAAATATTCTCATTTACCAGAATAATTATTAAATTTTATCGGCTTACTTTTTTATATTTTGATCGGCGCCTTTGGTCGAGACTTCATTGTCTGATATCGATCTACTACAGGTGTTTGCCTCGCAGACTAAATAGTACGACGAGTGACTCCTCGCCTAACCTCGTCTCTGCGCGCGTGGCAGTTGACGCGGTGGGGCTTTCCAGTTTCCCTGCTGGCTGAATAAAAGCCTATTAGAAGAAGAAGTATTCGTAGCTGGAACTTTCTTGATTTGGAGTCCCGATGTTTCTGCTGACTTCGATGCTTTAATTTTATCAGTGACTTCTCGCCATAGAGAAATGAATCACTTCGTACATCTTCAATCTTTTTAAACTTTTAATGTAATGAATACATTATTAATTTCCTTCGATTAATATTCTGCGAGGCGAGTAATATTCTGCGAGGCTATCCTCAGCCTGTGAGCATTCCGTTGAAAAAATAAACTAGGTCATGATCGCAACATGACACTAAGTGTTGTTATGGAGACCGTGATCGCGTCACGCTACTAATATAGGTAATTATATGACCAAAAGAACATGACTACGATCGCATCGTAGTACTTACTGTGCGCGACTATGATCGCATCATAGTTCCAAGGCACACTGTTCTATAAAATATAAAGAAATAATAACATTCTGTTAAAAAATAAGCTAGGTCATTATCGCATAATGAGCGTGCTGTGATCGAGACCGTGATCGCGTCACGGTACTAATATAATAATTATATGACCAAAGAACATGACTACAATCGCATCGTAGTACTGTGCGTAACTATAATCGCATCATAGTTCCAAGGCACACCGTTGTATTAAATATAAAGAAATAATAACATTCTGTTGAAAAAATAAGCTAGGTCATGATCGCATCATGACACGAAGTGCTGTGTGTGGTTGAGACGGTGATCGCGTCATGGTACTGATAAATATGACCAAAAAAAATGACTACAATCGCACCGTAGTACTGTGCGTGGTTATAATTGCAGCATAGTTTCAAGGCACAGTGTTCTATAAAATATAAAGAAATAATAACACTTGAACACGTGTAAACAAGGCGTGTTTCAAAGTGCCAATTCACGGTTAGTTATTATGAATTAATGCTTGAATAGACGTTTATTTGGTACCAAAAAATACAATACACAAGGTAATAAAAAATATAAATATATATTCAGATAGATTTTAGGCCATATAGGCCCCGCTTGACATATGCAAAGTCACAGAGTCACACTTTGATGCTGGTATTCTGCGGATACCATTTTATTAAACACTGCATATAGCATATTCTCTAATTACACAGTAATGTTAGGCAATGTATAAACAGGAAAGCGCTCTTTGCTGCTCAATAAATTTCAATAAAATAATAAGTGACCTAAATATAATCCACTGTATCGAACAAACACGAAATAAAGTCATGCTTTCAACGAACGAAATGCAAAGATGAGAACGTGTCTATTAATAGTACAATATAATAAACGATAAACACTTATATTTAAAACTTACATACTTCCAGTACAACTCCTTTTAAAATGTACACTTCACTTCATTAAAAATGGCAATCGGTCGTAAACGCAACCATTTTTGCCAAACTCAAGTTTTGGATAAAACACTGTTTTTGAGTTTACTTTTTGCAAAAAAGACCAAATGTGTTCCAAGTATATTGTTATGGGTTACGTTTTCTTTTACCCATGTTGGTATCTATAACAACTACATAACAAACTAAAAATAAAGTTATAAAATAATAAAACTTTGATCTTTAATATTTCGATGCTGTGATGCCCGCACAAAGAAAGCGAATGAGTCAAACGGCGTAACATCGCTCGAGCGGGTGAATAATACTAAAACTACCTACCTATCTTTTTATTTTTATGTCTTCGCTCTAAAATTGTGCTTGGTGCCCGGTACATTGGAAAGTGGACTACCTGGTTAATATATAAATCTCGAGGATGCAACGTCGTGGTATAAGTGCCTGTAAAGGCCTATGTTGAATAAAGATTTTTGAATTTGAATTTGAATACATTTTACATCTTTCTTGCGCCAAATACAATTATTTTAACTTTCCGTTCGGTTGACTGATAGAGAATGCCTCGTTGCATTAAGTCCGCCCTTTGTACTTTTATAGTGCAATAAAGATTAAATAAATAAAAGTAGGGTTAAATTGAAAACTGTTTAACCGCCGCCGCTTTTAACCATCTCCATAGTCTAGTACAGGGATTCCCAAAACGCTCGAAATCAATTTCCTAGCGGGGTCGACATAAACGAAAACTGTTTTTGGGGATTGACGAGGTCTAAAAATCGACCTCTATCAAATAACACATTTTGTTATTTGAAACTTTTAAGATGTATAAGTTATGTTACTTTACCAACTAGTTATAAGAATGGCTAATATTTTAGTTGGAAGTACCTACCGTAATCGCAAAGTTTTTACATTGGTAAGTGTTTTGTATCAAAAGGAATATACAGGATAAATTTTGAGGTACCGGCAACCTCGCAGGATTAGATAGCTAACATCATTAACTACAACGTTTGTTTTACGAGTTTTAAGATAACTCAATACATTGAACAAAATTCAATTTTCAAGTTTTTATTGCACTGTCGTGACATTGATAAGTCTATGTTTCATTTATAAACGACGACGGAAGACAACGCTGTGACGCTACGCTCCCGCGCTGTGCGCGTAGAGTTACAAACATTCTAGAGGTATATTAAATGAATATTTATTTTTGTATGAAAGTAAAATCTAACGAATTATCAAGTCGTAGAACAAACTTTGTAGTTAATGATGCTAGCTATCTAATCCTGCGAGGTCGCCGGTACCTCAAAATTAACCCTGTATAATACTAGAGATTGGTATATTAAAATAATTTGGCGATAGGGGTCTGATGTATCAGTTCATTTTGGAAAAGAGGTCTCTTGCTCAAAATACTTTAGTGATTCCTGGTCTAGCTAGTGGTTGAGACCACCCGTCATTGATTTGATGATCTGTGTTCTGATTCTTCACTAGAACAGAAATTTCCGTCATTGATTTGGTGGTACGTGGTCCGATTTTCACGAGAACAGAAAGTTTTCTGATTGGTTTGGTTGGTAGTAGAGCTTCTTACCCGCCTGGCTAGCTACGAACATCTTACTCAAGTCTTTCGTCATAGTACCAGCTAATAACATTATCGTGTTGCGACAATTGAGAGGCAAGGGAGCCAATTTCTTAGTTGTCGAGGAGTCGAGTGAGCTTCGTCCCCTCCACCTTCGACCTTACCGTCACTTACCATCAGGTGAGATACAGGCCAAGAGCTTCCCTTTTGTCTGTGAGAATAAAATATTTTGTCACTCAATAATTATGTTCTCATAAATACGAGTAATATTCCGTGGTATCAGCCATAACAATGGCCACTAAATTTTAAAGCTAATTTTCATCGAACGGTGACTTGCTCACGAGCTAATTACGACACTACCCGACCAGCGCATAGATAATAATTATTCTGGCTTTGCATATTGGCAACCGGATTGGGCGCCATCCACTTCATCATTAGAATCAGTAAATTTATACAAATTGATGTAATGTGAATCGACTGATCTAGTCTAGTGACCATTACCAATAAGAATAGCCTTAATGATATTTAAATGCATTAAGTAGCCGTAACTGTAATTTGTAAGCTCCGCGAAGCCTTGGCTTATTTAGCTTAATTGCCGAAGCTAAATTACGGTAGGTAGCACACGTTACAATATTAACGTTTCATTTTAAATTATACATCACCTACTAAAAATAACTTATCAAATATTGGAAACAAATCATAAAAACATCAAAAAGAATAGGGATGTTGACATGAATTGCAAATATATAACTGATTATTATATTTATACCACAGAATGGAAAATTCAAATACTGAAAATCATATTTTGCAAGTGTAAATATGCGTTATATATTTTTTTGTGAATTAAAAATGCTTAAAAAATGCTAAGTATTACATGATTGCACACGCCAATCGGAGCGCGTGTCGTCACGGTGTGTTGGCAAAACTCCGACACTATGGTCTATTGAGGTATTCAACGCTATTGGTACCTACCGGTACCAAGAGCGCTGAATGCGTACGGAAGTGTGCCAACGAAAGCAATGTGATGTCATGAAGCGGTGCAATCAGTGCTCATGAAAAATAGATAGTGCAGTGTGTGCGTAAATATCAAATTCAAATTTTGGCGTTTTGACGATTTGAAATTAAAAATGTAAGTAAACATTTATTGCCTGCGTGCACGGTTGGCCCCGTGTACGCCGCCGTAAGGCTCTCCGTCTGGGGATTGCCCTGGTGTTCTCGGGCAATCCCCCCTTGGCGATAGCCCGACCAGCTAGGTCGGGCTAGCCCGGGCGCGTTGTTAGTGGTAGTCGCAGTGTGGACCCTACCACGCGCGTCCAAAAGGGCAGGAAGAACACCGAGGGGTTTAGTGGGTAGGCCTGGCACTCTGCCGGGAGAGCCCCACACACGCTCGTCGTCTAGCCAACGGCGAGTACGGTGCGGTCATGCAATCCCCTCGAAAAAAAAAAAAAAAAGTAAACATTTATTATGTTTTGAGTTGAAAATTGAATATAAAAGCTATTAAGCTTTTGCTCTACATGATTAACCAATGTTGTGACCAATATTATATTAAACAAGACTATTTAATTTATGAAATTGACAGAAGTGCACACGATCGTGTGCACATGTTCAGTTCGGTCCACGCGTCGTCATTTGCACAGATCGTAATGTTAGTAATGTTTGCGCAACGCGGACCGCGTTGCGAGACAAAAATATGTCAAACTGTCGTGTTTGTTGACAATCTTTTTAACTTACCTAAATCTGCTTATAAGTGAGAATTACAATGGAGTTTGGATTAACCAAAGAACATAAAAAATAAAACCGACTTCAAAAACACTAAAAACTTAAAAATAATATAAGAATAGGTACAGACAACATCACACTTCTATATTGAAATCGGTGCCAAACGGTGATCTCCTAGAAAGTGTTAAAATTTGTCACCGACTTCAATATTGAAGTGTGATGTTGTCTGTACCTATTCTTATATTATTTTTAAGTTTTTAGTGTTTCTGAAGTCGGTTTTATTTTTTGTAAAAAAAAATTATTTTTAACTTTTTAGTGAATGAAAATCTTTTCAGTTAAAGAAACCCTAATTTATTATATTGGTATTAAATTAGTGTTTTCCTCTATTTTCTTTGGGATCCCATCATCAGATCCTGACTTTGACCACCCTTGCAGTATACTCTATCGAATACAAAAATAATTTTGGAAATCGGTTTAAAAATGACGGAGTTATGAGGTAACAAACATAAAAAAAATACAACCGAATTGATAACCTCCTCCTTTTTTGAAGTCGGTTAAAAACAGTAATAATTTACCAAATTAAGATAAAACTAGCTGTGCCGGCGAACTACGTTTTGCCCTAATAAAAAATAGTTCACGACCTATTCTCAGACCTACTGAATATACACAAAAAATTTTATAAAGATCGGTCAAGCCGTTTCGGAGGAGTTTGGTAACAAACACTGTGACACGAGAATTTTATATATTAGATATAGACATAGACTGGTGATTGTGATGGTGGCAAGTTTATTTACAAAGAACAAATATTTTTGTGCAGTAGAGTTTACGAACGTGAGAACATCTTTGCGAGTAACATTTTTCAATAAAAGGAATAATAATTAACAATTAAACATTCTTAACTATGTCGTATTATTCCAGTCTGTTAATTATTTAAATCTCCATGTTATGAGTTTAGGTTAGGTAATTTGTAAAAGTTATAAAAAGTGGAATTCCTTTTATTTTATACTAGCTTCTTCCCGCGACTTCGGCTGCGTGGACTTCAAAATTGGGTCCGCGCCGCACGCGCCGCACTCGCCGAACGCACCGAACGCGCCGCATTTTTGGAATTTATTGTATGAAATTATATGATAAGTATTGATTTAAACGTGTTATATTTAGAGTGTGTTTAATGTTTTAATTAATATATTGCTTGTTTATATAATAAAGATTTCATACATTAATACAATACAATACAATACAACATACGACAACGAAACTCTCGAAAATATCCTAACTAAATTACCACCCCAAAAGAAAAGAGCAATAGAAAGATCAATAGCGACAAAAATGAACACAAAAACCTCCACCTGGCTCTCAATAATACCCACAAGAAAAGACAACTTCGACCTGTCACCCCATGAATTCAGGGACGCCCTAGCCATAAGATACCTCCGCACACCGGTCTCCATGCCTACGTCCTGCGACGGCTGCGGCAGCGACAACTTCAACGTAGACCACGCCTTGTGCTGCAAGAAAGGCGGCCTCATCACACGCAGACACAATGAGATAAGGGACCTTTTCTGTGATCTATGTCAACAGGCCTGGGGAAACGTCACGAAAGAGCCAGTCATCTCCGAAGGAGACTCCGGATTGCGCGGAGACCTGGCCTGCCGCGGGGTGTGGATCGCGCAGAGGGAGGCGTTATTTGATGTCCGTGTCGTTGACACCGACGCTCCCTCCTACGCATCACGCCCAGTTGCAGCCGTCCTTCGCTCAGCCGAAGACGAAAAAATGAGGAAATACTGTGGCCCATGCGAGACACGCCATGCCACCTTTACACCCCTGGTAACCTCAGTCGACGGGGTCTTCGCACCACAATTGAAAACCTTCGCCAAACACCTCGCCGAAGCACTGGCAGACCGCTGGAGCCGGCCCCTCGCCCCAATAATGGGATGGTTACGCGCAAGAATCCAGATCGCGATCATCAGGGCCAGCAGTATGTGCATCCGTGGCACCCGCCACAGATGGCAGCGCTCTGGTCTCTGCGAGGATGGAGCTGCACTCCCCGACGGTTTGTCATGACTTCGCCTGTGATAAACCTGTCCCTATATTACTGTTTATTTAATTCTTGTTTTACTTCAGTTAACAGTAGGATTTTAGGTAAATTAAAAAGGACACAACTTTTTTTTAAAGCTTTTAAGTAGCAACCTATGTATACTCGTATTTGTTGAATAAAGTTTTTATATACCTTAATACAATACAATTTCTGGTTTTGCCAACGGGTGACACCCAAGTCCATCGACACTGTGGCTTTTTAGTGAAATAGCTGTTGCTGATGCTCAACATTTGCTCGAAGGCGAACTGAAGTAGACGATTACCTACATCTTTCATTTCGAGAACCTAAGCCGTGTGGGCCGATTATATTGTCGTCATCCAAGAACTGTCTAGCTCCAACTTTGGCGTTGAAATCGCCAAGTACGATATTAAATGTGCCTCTGTTGTCGTCACAAGCCTTGCTTAGCAAATCATAGAAATCATCAACATCGTCATCAGAGTATGCAGATGTTGATGCATATATTGTCTGGATGAGTGTAAAAATTTTATGGTGCGACATTCTGAACCTGAGTATACGGCAATCGGATCCGAGTAGCCTCTAAATTCGATAATATTAACTTTCCATTTTTAGCCACCAAAAATCCAGTTGTGGTCTACATGTAGATGTAGACAGACCGCCACCGGCTCCAAAATGGAAAAACACATTATCTTCTCTTTCCTCTGTAAAGTTTCCTTCTCTTCTTACCTCTGAAAGGCCAATTATATCCCAACAAATATCTTTGAGAGCGTTTTCCAACTTCGCCAAACGCTCGACTTTCTGCAAGGTTCGTACGTTATAGGTTACGATATCAAGTTTATCGGAATCCATTAAACGTTAGCCAAGGTTGTCTGACGGGGGATCGTCTTCACCCGGGGATTGTACACGCCCTTGGCCTGAGCACCGAACTGCCTTCCGTCAGAGACAGCTCGGTTACAGGATTATGAAGGAATAGACCATTGTTACCCACCATGCTGGTCCATTGCACTGTTAGTGGGTGGCCAGAGCCGCGTTCGTTAGTTGGCAGGGTGTACCGCGTGCAGGAGAGGATGGCTTGGGCCCCGAAAGATGTTTTATGTGATCCCTTACACTCCAACATACATACATTGATGTTTATTTATATATTTTTTTTAAATTTCAAATTGAACCTTTTTAATACATAAGCGGAATTATTTAAATTGATTAGACTTTTTTTCTCTTATGCTCGACTACTAGACCCTTATAGGTTGCAACTTCTAAAAGAAAATTACAAAATAAATATAATTCTACATTAAAGCAAAAATATATCAATAAAAAATAGTAACATTAAAGCCGACTTAATGTCCCAGTGACACCAGAGTTGACCAGACGACAAATTACAGACGCATATGGGAACGTAACACAACTACAACTTTCATCTACCGAAAGATCAGGGGCCTTACCATGCTCGTTTAATAGCACGGTTAAATCAATACTAAAACAGAGACACCGCTCTTGTTGCGTATGGCGCCATCTCGCTCTTAGTGTGGTTTTAATATTGTTTAAGGCGATCACGGTTAGGGGGCCAGTCAAAAGAACAGCTACTAAAAAAATATGGGGATGTAATGCAGTTAGTTGTAGAAATATTCCTGTTTCAATTCGCGTGGTGTCACAGTGGCACTAAAACCGCACGAGCAGCGAGATATGGCGCTTAAAAAAATTTTATACAACTATGTTGGCAAACAAGCAAACTGCCCACCTGATGGTAAGTGGTAGCAATCACCCATAATACATGTGGCTCTAGTGAAATTCGCAGCAAAATTGCAACCCCCACAGTGTACCATTGTGTACGTTGCCAACTTATGACATAAAGATGTAAAGTCACGGTACCCAGTAATTTCACTGCCATATCTTACCCTTCAAACCAGAACACAGTAATGCAAGCACTGCTGCTTTGCGGCAGAAATAGGTAAGACGGAGGTACCCAAGCAGACGACCCTCTGGTACAGAGTCTCCCTCCAGTTAATAATGCAATAGCGCTGTTTATGTTTCAATATTGTCTTAACCGCCCTTATTCAAGGCTTCCAAACCCTAATCCGGCGAGCCACATCCGGCCAGCCCACGGTCCACAGCCAATTACCATCAAGCTGCTTGGTTTTTAAATCGTAAACAATTTTTTTCTGACTACGGCCTTGCCGTTGGATATCTTTAGCTCTTGCACACTCACGCGGACCCACATTTGTCGCGTTGGCCTATACCTGCTGCTTTTAGTTTTTAATTGCATATCTTGAAAATTACAAAAAAGTATGCGTCAGTGGCCTGCTGTTTGGCCCGACAAATAAATAAAGTCAGTCAAGTGCGAGTTAGGCTCGCGCACCGAGCCAAGGATTTTTTTATATGTATACGGTTTTCAGATTTTTCCTTAACATGTGCTATACGTTTCTTGCCAAATATCATGCTTCTATGTCAGCGGAAAGTATCCTTTGGGTTAGTTATATTTCCTTGTCAAATTGCAAAATTCGTCATATCTTTTGGTCGCGTAGAGATACTCGTATATTGGCCACGGGACACCCAAAAACAAAACGCAAAACATTTATAAATAAACAAGTTTGTAGCGATACCTCTGGTTAATATGTTATTTTAAACTACAAACAAATTCATAACGACATGAGTATAATAATGATTCCAAAGTTTCAAAGTAGCGCCTTTGTCTTCACAACTACGGTCTCAACCAAAAGCAACTAGCTAAAATACGCAAATCAAACATCGATTAGATCTTATTTGATGTGATTCGTTTTGTTTAATGAATAAGACCTAAAATGAAAACAAAGTATGGAAATCCATAGGATACTATGATGATTATGACAGTTTAGAAATACTCAAAACTTCGTAGTTTAATTGAGTGCCTTATTTCAGTTAAGTTAACGGCCTACAGGCTTTATTTAGGTGACTTTATTTACGTACAGTACGTAAATAAAGTCACCTAAATTTATTGCGAAACAGTAATGGATTCAGCTTTGTCTTAACTTAGGTCTATTCGAGCTTATCAACAACAAAGACAAAACAGAATCTTTTTAATTTCAGAGTCAGAATAATTGTTGTTGGGAGTAGGACACTTGCGAAAAGGGTTCAAAGCATATCTCTGTTCGCAGAGTGCGCATTTAAATATTCCTTGTTGTTTTAGGACCGTGTCAACAAAAGACGCTATGCTAAGACAACATATTAATTGCAAATGACCAGAAGGCCTACAAGGGCTTAAGGAGGGGTTTGAGGATTCTACGAAATATATATATATATATATATATATATATATATACATATATATATATAAATAAAGTCTTTTGTGATTTTAATTTCTAAATTATTATTTGTGTTCTGTTTGGTATTTTTGGGTAATTAGTTTTTTTACATACGACGGAGAAGCTCTTGGCTTTCATCTCGTCTGAGGGTAACTGATGTTAAGAGCGAAGCTGGAAGTAAGTGAGCCTCTCCTTGACTCCTCAAAAACTGAGGAACTGGCTATCTTACAGCTATAAAATTGCTGCCCCCTGGGGAATCGAACCCCTGGTCCTTCCGATTAACACCCGGTGATCTCACGGTAGACCACGAAGGTGGTTTTCTAAAAAATAATTTTAGTGATGAGAAGTAAGGAAATTAGTGTACGGGGTGAATATTAAAGTGTACCTGTCTACAGTCTAATCTAAATAATGGGATGTATTAAAAGTTAAGTTTTAAAGGCACACCATTGGCGACCAATTGAATGTTGATCCCATAAAACTGACGTTTGCATCATGTTGCGATCAAGCGTTGGATAAGCACAAATAATTTCGGTAGGTAATGACAAAACATTTTTTTGACATTTGTATCAATCCTAACTAATATAATAAATGCGAAAGTGAGATTGTTTGTTTGTTACGCTTTCACGCCTAACCCACTAAACTGATTTTAAAAATTCTTTCACCAACAGAAAGCTACATTATCAGCGAGTATCCCTATCAACGCAAAAGAAGCCGCGGGTAAAAGCTACTATAATTAAAATCTCATATTACGAACGATTCTATTTTTGCGGATTGAAGGGTAACACTCAAATGTTAATCAAACTTACACCCATTAAAAGACAAACGCATAAACTTTCAAATGACATTCTAAACACGACTCGCCAAGGATCGAACTAAAATTCACGTCGCGCTCAAAGTTTCGCCTCAAAGCATCAAACTAATGGAATCGCCCTATAACTTGAGAGCTCTCGTAAATACGGTCCAGTTTATTATCTGTGCGAGATTTAACAACCGCCCTTAGGCGGAGATGTTAGTCGATAACTTAATATTAGCCAATATCATGCGCCCGATTACCTCACTAAATCAAATTATAACTAACTAGACGTTAAGCGATATCATTAGCGCGGTAATGGGGTAAATGCGTTTCGTTGCTTCAATTGCGCTAATTAATTTTCTCGCTGCTAACTCATGCGCTTTATTAGTCCTCTAATCAAAGGGCTGAGTGTTTTTTAACGACAAGAGGGAAAAAGTTACTGCAGACATTCTTGGAGTGGAACGCTACTATAGACTATATATTTATCCTTTGTTATATTTTCGCAACTTTTTGCGCATCGGTGGATTTTAAATGACTTCTGATACGATTATATGTAAAAAGAGGCTTGAAGACCAGGCCAGCCACGAAATGTTCTACTTTGCGGAGGATGGTATTGAAATTTGGTTGATCAATGAATAGTTTTGTCACCTCGCCAGGTTCACGAAGGAAAACATTACTTTTTGGTACATCTATACGAGTACAATTGTTTTTAGTATACTGGACCAATAAAAAAAATCTAACCAGTTATTGTATTGTAGTAAAGTTTTACATGAAATTTGGAACCGCTAATTAAAACTTATGAAAGAAGTGTAGGTATATAAATATCTTTTTTTTTCGTGGGAAAATGCGTGACCGCACCGTACCCGTCGTTGGCTAGACGGCGAGCGTGTGTGGGGCTCTCCCGGCAGAGTGCCAGGCCTACCCACTAAAACCCCCCGGTTTTCTCCCTGCCCTTATGGGCGCGCGTGGTAGGGTCCACAATGCGACACCACTACCCACGCGCCCGGATGTCAATAAATATCTATAGCATCAACGTGTTTTTCAGTGGTTTAAGTGATTTCGAAAAGGTCAAGCAGACGAGTCTCCCTGTGAGGTCAAAAATGATAATGATATCAAAAAAATCGGTAATCTTTCGACCTGACTATATCAACGTTGCTACCATCCCATTTTTGCTAACTCCATAAAAGAATTAGAAAAATACAACCCGATTTGTGGAAAGACAAGACGTTAGGTTCTCCATCAAGACAATGCGCCGCCGCCAGCTCAGTTTGAGTTGTCTGTCAATTGGTTTTTGGTCAGTACAGCATCCCAGTGTTAAACCAATGTCCACCTTATTCGTGGAATCACCGTGAGACTTTTATTTGTTTATTAAGATGAAATCCACATTGAAAGAACCAAGATTTGACTCCGTAGAAGCCGTAAAAATAAAAGCGTCTCCCGTCGCTGTAGAAGCTGACAGAAGAAGACATCCAACACTGTTTCGAACCATGAAAGATTCACATGGAGCGTTGTAGGAATAGAGGAGTTATATACATATTGAAAGTGATAATAAGTAAATATGCAAGTATGAAATCAAAATAACATGTTTTAGAGCTACATAGTCTCATTGTCTGTATGACAAAGTTTTTTTTTGTAATGATTTATTCATTTTCAACTTAAAAACTTAACTTTTTAAAAGAAAATACATGGCCAATTTCAATAATCTCGTCTTAGAGTCTGACACACGAAACATTAACCTGACATTTTTTCAAGTAGCAACACTGATACCATGTTCCCATGTAGTTTAGTTCAACATGGTGATTTTGATACTTTGTAATAAACAATTTCATAATATTTTTTTCTTAATTTCTGTCGAAATATTACAGATATTAAATAATTTTAACATTCATGAAATCCAAATACAGCGATTTCTTATAAAAGGCTCATTGTTGGAAGTTCATTGAAACTAAACATTACCTAATATTTAATTTAAAAAAAGTATAAACTCCTTTTTTTCCTACTATATTCAAGGAAAAAAAGACAATCCTTTCACAAATTTAACATTCTAAATTACTACATAAATAAAAAAATATTAGAATATTTCAAGTATCAAAATGTATTTTACCTTCTGTAAAAGTATTACCAGAGCTAGAATTTTTGAATTTGCCGCTTTTTTCAAAGTTCATGTTTCGTGTGTCAGACTCTAGCTTAGGACAATCCTAATTAGTATGATGTCACTTCTTGTCTAGAATGAAGAGAATGTGACAGCATGCATCCTAAGCTACGCCAAGGTTAATGAAATTGGCCAACAAGTCACAAAAAATAAAAATGTACACACGCTTTCATATAATCTTTTGAGGAAAGCAGCACATGATACCAAATAAATTATTCCACAAAAATGATTTCTTGGTCCAATTTTATGTTAAGAAATCATTTCTGCCCAACAATGTTTAAACACGGAAGTGGGCTAAAGTGAACAATGAAGTTACCGACATCATAATAACCTCAATAAATGACGTAGTAAAAGAAAAAATGTAATTAAATGCCGACTGAACAGCGTGAAATCGTGAATCGTGTTGAATTGGGTTTGACGTTTCATGACAATGATAACTTGACAGGATTTTTTAATTAGCTTGCTTGTAAAATGGTGGGTAAATTGTTTTGTTTGATGTAGGTAGTTAAAAAAACAGTTGTGAAGAGTTGCATTTTTGTCGAGACTTGTAATTCATCGCATAGCCTTTTTTTAAATTAAGCGTCAGTGTTTGGGTCACAAAAATGCACAATGTAAAAATCCTATCGGCTTTATGTTATAATTAAATTGTTGTAATTACTGTGAACAATTATATTAGGTACTTATATGCATTGTTTCTTATCATGGAGTTTGTTATGCATATAGTCATTAAAAACTCTTTAGGTCGAGAGAATTCAAAAATAGTTATTTGTTATACATGAGTGCAAAGTTGCTTTTTAACCGCGAAGGTGAAAAATCTTTGCACTCGAGTGCAACACGTAACTTTTCATCTCCCCTCAGCGAGGAAATGACTAAATGCAAAATAAACATTTACAATCACAAGATACTTTTATTTCAGTTTAGGTACATATTTACTACAACATTATGATAGGTAAGTATTACAGAAAAATATAATGTATAACCTCTCGTTTACACCAAGGTATATTACATGTATTTGACAAGTTTTATGCAATGTTTTCGTTTATTGTTTACACTCGTATACATGTATAAAACTTGTTGAATACAAAACATGTATGAAACTTGTTGTATGAAATTGTTTCTGAACTACTAGTTGTCTACATGTTTATGATGTCACGTTTTATACTTGTTGTAGATAAACTTGTAGAAAATGACACGCCAGTCCGGTAGTTTCATTAATATTTTCTACTCAATTGACTATTCAATGGAAAGTAAAGATGCTGAGGAACTTTACTTCATGAGTGCAGTATACTTGTTTACACGGTTATTTTTTTATCACTGGAAAATTTTAGGGACGCTTCAGGACACATCAATTATTATAAATAAAATAAAAACAATGAAATAAAAAAAATTGTTTAATTAAAAAAAATTTTTTTTTTAGTTAAAAAAAATTTTTTAATAAAAAAATCTAAAAATGCTGCTCTCAACTAGTGCAGCATTTTTGTTTTTTCTTTGTTTTTTTTTTTCTTCTCTTCCCCCCGTAAAATAATACGGTCCGTCCGGTAAAAGTTTAAAACTTTATCCAACAAGCATGGATAGAGTTTAAAACATGTTTTAAATTAGTATGATACATAAATTTCAGTGAAATAAACAAAACTTGTTATAAACACGATTGCTTTTTGTAAGTGTAAACGCTGTCATGTATCAGACTAGTTTGAATATGTCATAGATCTAAGTGTAAACGCAGATGTGGTTTATACTTGTTTAGAGACTTGTTGGCAACAGTATGAACGAAAGAATGTTTGAGACAGTTGCAATACATGTATAAAACAAATAATTATGTTTTGACAAGTATTGTATGAAACTAGTATTTTACTTGTTTCTTGGTGTAAAGGAGGGGTAACAAATAATACGTTTTTTTTACTTGTTTTCATGTTTCTTATTTATAACAATAAGACGTCAAAACAAAATGGCGCGCGCAAAGCAAATTAAAAGCAAGAGTACACCAAGGAGGTTCAGAGTCTGAGTTTTTAACAAATTTAAAAAAGTTGTATGATAAATTCGTTTAATGATGTTTTGAAATCACATATCTAGTGCACGCAATGTTCTAAATTCAAATTTACTTTAACCTCAAGCGGATAAAAACGGCTTTGGCGGTCAGATATCGAATAGCAAAAATACTCTTTCCGAGATGGGGGGATAAAAAGATATTTTCATCCCCCCATCTCGGAAGGAGTATTTTTATTTTCATCCCCCCATCTCGGAAGGAGTATTTTTATTTTCATCCCCCCATCTCGGAAGGAGTATTTTTATTTTCATCCCCCCATCTCGGAAGGAGTATTTTTGCTATTCGATATCTGACCGCCAAAGCCGTTTTTATCCGCTTGAGGTTAAAGTAAATTTGAATTGAGAACATCGCGTGCACTACAGTCTGATTTTTAATTCGACGGAATTTTGATAGATATCATCCATAGACAAATCAGATATTAATAAACTTTTCTGCTTAGAATTATTTAAATATTTACTAACAAAAAATATGAAACTGAATTAGATCAAGTAAATGACACTGTAAATAGTGTTTGTTTTGTGCACTCAATGCACACTAGCTAGAATGTAAATTTTTAAATGGTAAAACAGAGTAAAACAACATATTTCTCAAATAAAAATATTTATTAATTATCATCACATATCATCATTGTCGTCATCATTATCAACTCGGATTATAAAAGAATCACACACACTATCCAGCAGATCATTAAGAGGGCACATTTTATCCTCTTCTTTAATAATATGATTTATGAATTCATGCCATTTTTCAGCTGTGATATTATATGCCCTCTAATATTAATTGTTTCACTTTGCGCAACTTGTACCGCGGTGCATGACGCGGCGTAAATAGTTTTTTAATTTTAGATTTGACATCTTGTTATATTGGCTCTTAGAAGAAGCAATAACAAACGAAGAGATTTATCTAAAAAAGGTTGGCAGCCTATGGATTATTGAACAGGGATCCCAGTAATAGAAAAATTATTTCCTTGACAATTATTGTAACTTCAATAATATGACATTAAACAATGTAATTACCATTTTAAAATGATCAGTAATTTTTAAGTCTTAGTTTTTTTTAATTGAAACCTTAAATTCCATAAAGGTTTATTTTTTTATTTTGCTAAAATGCTCTCCCTTTTTAGGAAGAGTTTTTCAATGTTGGCAACACTTCTGAAATTTCGTCGAATTCCGTCGAATTAAAATTCATTAAACCTATTTACTTCCATCTCCATGGTGCCGAATTTATCATATAACTTTTTTTAAATTTGTTAAATACTCAGACTCTGAACCTCTTTGGTATACTTTTGTTTTTAATTTGCTTTGTTTCATTTCCTCGCTGAGGGGGGGATGAAAAGTTACGTGTTGCACTCGAGTGCAAAGATTTTTCACCTTGTGCTCTTTTGATTCCCTCGCTGACGCTCAGGATTCTAATTTTTGAATCCTTCACTTGCTCGGTCATTAAAGTTGAGCACACGGTTAAAATCAACTTACTTACTTACTTACTTACACGGTTAAAAAAACTTTGCACTCATGTATAACAAATAACTATTGTCGCGCTGTGTGTCCGAACAACTGAGCTGAGCGCGACGGGGACAACAGTAGCTCGGACCGAAAATACCTATGAAAAAAAGTACACAAAATATACATTTCGTAGTCCCCTGTTTTCTCCGCGAAAAATTGACCGACTTAATAACTTTTCATGCTAAAAATTAAAGCAAGGCTTTTTCTGTGTTTCTATGTTTTGCTTTTTTCATATACGAGTAGGTAATCTTGTTTAATTTGTTTGCTGGACGTTTGAATATAGCAGAAAATTAGGTCAATTTTTTAGGTTTTTTTGCAGGTATAAAATCCCTTTTGATAATTAACTTTTAAAAAAAATCACATAGGAACATGCTTATGGTGGCCATTGATTTTATTGGAAAAATAGAGGAACTATAGTGTCCAGGAAGGAAACAGGGGACTACGTTTGTATGGAAAAACGGTCTGTACGATTTCCTCTTAAGTGTAGGTGCAGTGCAGGATAGATTTATAACAACAAATATAATATTTTATCTACACTCATGTTCTAATTCTAATATTAAGAACTCAACACTAATATTTTAAAGGCATAACTTAAAGCCTTTGGCCTTTTACAAATTACATTATAATACAGGTTCGCCATACAAAACCAGTACTTTAATGTAACTCGAATTCCAATAAAATACAGTTCAATTGACGAAGCCCGACCAATTAGGTTTTGTCACAATTTTCTTTTGTGCCAGTACATTGTCTATGGCGGCGCGTGCAACAGCGCATGCGCGGTAGAATGTTGGTGTTGGCGCCATTTCTCTGAATTTTTCATTCATTATTGTTTGATTTTGTTTTAATTTTGTGTCTTTTATTTAATTTAGGTAACCACTGATTGCATGAGTGTAGATAAAGTAGTGTATGAAATTGCACATAATTAGGTATTAAAACACTCGTGTGGTACTATTAAAATTCTCGGCAAGCCTCGAATTTTAAACACACACTAGTGTTTTAAGACCCCCTATTATGTGACTATTTCATAAACTACTATAACACGCCACGTCCTCTTTGAAAGGTAAGGCACAAGTGCAATATTCGCACACTTCGAATTTTAATAAGTCCCAGTGTATTACCCCTATTTGCGAGCCTACTGTCACTGTCCCTTAGTCGTTCGTTCCCTGATCCTTCGTTTCTACTATATCCATAGGAAGAAAGGCATACCGGCAAACCGGTGCCAGGCATACCTTTTTTAAACACTACATTAATTTTCCCGAATTATTTGTAAATTGCACGAATTCCCCTAAATGTATCATGTGAAAGGTATATTTTTGCCATTGTTAGAGTAAAATGATGTTATAGTAGGGGAGCCCAAGAGGGGATTTTTGCAGTTACTCGAGCGCGTCAGATTAAGATATGAGGGATACCTTGCAAACTGTAGAAGTACCTCTACTACATGTGAACCTTTTGTGTGGGGTTCATTTTTTTATACTTCGGCTAACTGAAATCGTCAGATTATTGTCTACCATTATTCCCGTTATTATTTTCTTTAAAATAAAAATTAATTTGACTGCTATCATTATTACCTCAGTGATTTTTTTCCAATTTTTGGTTTGTAACTTTGCGACTCTCATACTCCCTTGTGACGACAGATTCGAATCGTCAGATTTTAACAGCACATACTTTTTAGCGTGTAATTAACCTAACTTGCAATAATCTGACACGTTAAACCATTTTTATGTGTCCACTATTTTTACTTGAAATCTTTGAAACCCCCTGGCCGCCTTCCCCGCCAGTGAAATGAAAAATATTATATAAAATTTTTTGGTCCCTACAACCTTTTCTTCAAAGTCCAATGAGTCCCAAACACGCTGGAGTGACTACAAATTTAGCATTCTGGCCTCCCCTACTTACTATTACTGAAATATTGTAGCATTTAAATAAGATTTAAATATTAAATCACTGACATGTCTTGACATAAATACATTGTTGTACATTCTGACACAAGTATGACTTAACGTCAAAAGGCTTTTTGACGCAAACAACCATATATGCAAAAAAAAACACCAACTCTTGAATTTTGATCATTGTGTCACTGCATTGTTTTAAACATTGAACATTTTACATTTTGACACTTACACAATCAAAGCCTTTGGACATTCAGTCACAGGAGAAACCAAGTCCCGAAAGGTTTGAAATCCAGTAACGGATATTTCATCGTGCTATAAGCTTTGAGTGCTACAAATTTTGACGACACGTTTAGAGCAGAGGTCGAGTGATCACCTACTGCGCAACGGGTCGCGGATTCGATTCCCGTACGGGACAAATGTTTTGTATGGCCTACAGAAATTTGTTCCGGTCTGGGAGTATGTGCATGTGATATTCTATGTTTGTAACTGCACCCACGACACAGGAGAAAATCCTAGAGTGGGGCGACGTAAAAAAAAACAAGACGACAATCGCCATTTCCTTTTAATTTTGGTGCGTTCCAATAGTGTATATACCAAAATTTAAAATAATAACATTAAATTTTTGTTTTTAAACGCTTGGAATGATTTTGCGATTCGCAATATATGGGACTACTTAACGAAACGGTATGCGTTGGCTACGGCTGTCAGTTGCCGCTTTAATTGAATCGAGCGTCAGAGCAGTGATATACGGGAACCAAGCCGTCGGCGCACCGACCGAACAATTAATCCCACATAAACAATTACAAAGGATCGATTTATACTCGATAAATTCGGATCGAATACGCGGCCGCGGCTCTCGATGATTTAAACCGAAACGAGTCAATTACAAAAACATGTCGCGGTTAGATGCTTTACGATTTCATTTAAAATCACCTCGAGCAGTATCGATTGGTTGTAATGGGAATCGATACATTGCGCCCACGCACTATCACACTTCAATATTACGTACGCACACAGCAACTTAATATAAGTTACATTGACGTCTAAAATGTCTTAGAAAATATATTTCTTTATTTTTTTAGATCCAAAATATAGAGCTAACTATTTTTGTCAAGTACCTTTGTTGAGTCTATCTACAAATGTGTTAAGCTAATTCCGAATTCTATTAAGAATTAAGAAGAAACTAAATGTTTCAAACTTATGTTCAGTACCCAATAAAAAGACAGCCTGCTTCTTTCTCTGAAATGGCTCAACTATAATATTTAACTAACTAAGAATTTAATTATTATTTCACACATCGCCTAGTGTGTCTATATAATAACTGAAAAGTTTAACAGAAGTCCACAGGTCGTTAAAGTTGATAGCTAAGTTCAACACAGTTAGCTCCGGTGCGGGAACCTTTGGGAAAATTTTAGTGCCCACAACTCCCATACTGGCTTCGGACACTGTAACTCACTTTTATTATTTACATACCTTTCGAGTTCCAACTACCGGGAAGCGTGGAATCTGCTTTGGACGAAATACCAAAACTTCGCCAATTACATATATAAAGGTCCGAGCAACTTGCCTATGAGATACATTCGCTAGTATTGAACATTAGGTAATAGTTAGTAGGTTAACGTTATAGTTAATTCTGTGGAATATAATACGTAGTTTTATTTGAGTTACGCATTTCCCTGTAACATTTACTGAGTAAAATGCATTATACACTGTATCTAGACATAAATGCACTGTATGTAGACTATAATATTTTTATAACCCGAAGACGGCGAGGCCTTGAATATCAGGTAAAGTAAAGAGTTATAAAAAATTGTAATTAATGAATTTGTTAAGGTCGAAATATCAATATAAAAAACTACCTATCAAAATCAGACCAACCCAAAAATTGACAATAAGTTTTCTGATAACAACAATTGGAAGTTATGATGATTCGCAACCATTGATTTACTACCAAACGTAGATAGAGCACTTCATACAAAAACGCGCTTAAAATCTGTCACCTAATCGACTATACATTTGTACGCAGTTAAATAGGTAGTTGAATATGCACACCCGAATTAAAATTACCACAAAGAAAGTACCGTATTTATCGAATTCAACCTTATTCTTTATTATTACGGCAACTATTTGAAGTACAACCGTGTGCAGTTACATCATTTCATACCTAGCTACATTAAATTTGACGTTTTAGTAATTGCTACAAGAAAATATCAACTTTATACTCTCAAACATAATGCTTAAAATTGCTTATCCAACGCATGGAAAAGAACTGCACGAGGCCCGATTGGGCAGTTCTTCACCGGCCCACTTTTCGAACGTTCATGCGTTATCTACGTTTGGTAGTAAATCAATGTTCGCAACACAGTGACAACCCACCAACAACATGGTTATGGGGACCTTTCATTTAGCATAATGTTGTTTGTCATAAAGACGCTTTTGGCATAAATCACTAAGCATAATAATCGAAAAGCATAACATTAACGTCACATAATTATTTCATTGCATAATTTGTATAAGGCACAATTATCCAAAGGCATAATTTTATGAAGCATAATTAATGAAATCCCTTATTTCTTTTGACATAATATTGGTAGTCCTAAAATGTTTTGCCATAATTTTAAGTGTCATAATTAATGATATCCCTAATATTTTGGGGCATTTCTTATAATTAGAAATGATTTTATTTTAAGGGATATCACGTTCATTAGATACAATGTTTACTCTCTGTTTTACTAAACTTTTTATAAAAACATTTCATATATTATTTTATTCAAATATGATACTCGAATAATCTATATTTTCATTGGTATATTTTTTTCATAGTATATATTGATTTATTATTTGAAAAAGTAATTCATTCATGCTACTAGTGACAGAAAGGAATCGCTGCAAAACCGACTCCACGTAGTCTTGTTTGTCCTACCCCTAGATTGCAATTCAAACCCGAGTAGGCGCGGAGGGGCGAGGCGGCCCGCGAGCTGAGGAGCAGGTGACGCAATCCGAAGCTGCGGTGGTGAGCGAAAACCATCTGCGACGATAAGCTCGCGTGGGACCGCCGGAGCCCCGCAACGTCGGGGCCGTGACAGAAACCATGCATGTGCATGCTTGCTTGCGTGTTACATGCTTGCTTGCACTGTGCATACTTGCTTGCATGTTGCATGCTTGCTTGCATGTTGCATGCCTGCTTGCATGTTGCATGCTTGCTTGCATGCTGCATGTTTGCTTACATTGCTGCATGCTTGCGCGCCTTTTATGCCTAGAGAAATTCTGCGTAATTGTATTGTTCGTTGTGATTAATATGCTAAACATTAATTATGCTTTGAAAAATTATGCGTCAAGTTGTTCTGTGTTTTGAGTTTACGGGTTTTAATACTTATGACAAATGATTTTCTGCCACACAATATTATGCTTATTACCATTCTGCTTCCTGATTATTATGCGTCTCGACGATTATTACAATCGAAATTATGGAATATGATTTTATGACAATATTTTTTATGCCTAGAAATAGAGAGCCCATGGTTATATCTACTAGTGTAAAACTGAACTGTCAGTCGATGAAATGTTAGCCAATTGCGATTCGACAAGGGGCTAAGCTGCATGACTAGGCCGCTCACTTGTATATGCTGTAGTACTTCGGTACACCAACGGCTATTTCGCTGGTATCCCCCTATCCGGTTAAACTACCCTCTGGAACCTTTACGCCCCCGGTGAAGGTACGTTCGGGCTCGGAAGGCCAATTCACCGAACGCACCGCCTGCCATAGTCTATCCTTTTTTCTAGGGCGGGAGGATCTCTTTACGTTACACAAGGGACTGGAAGCTGACAAGGCTGTCCCTTGAATATACTGTAGGACTCGGGTAAAAACCGCGTACCCGACTAAACCACCCTCCTGTACCTGTAACCTTTTCGTCCTCAGTGGAGGCACGCTTGGGATCAGACTAGCCATTTCCCGAACGCACCCCCTGGGGACAGACCCAGCACAGCGATGTGTTATTATGATACTGACACAACGAGCTGGGACTAACCTAAACTCGCTAAGGGAGGGCTCACCAGATTACTAGGTTGAGACCCCCCAGACGGGCGACCAGGATAGAAACCGTAATATCTCCCAGACGGTTGGCGGTCGGCCTGGCCAGATTGCTCCCTGGCTGCTTAGGGTAGTTGGTGCGCGCCCAAGAAGGCGCGCCTCCTCCTATCCAACCGGTTCTAGTCTATACCTTTTTCTTAACATAGGGAATGCATTGACGCACCGTCCAAACCCCCGGGTAGGGGCAAGGGTGTATGGGACTACACGGCAGAGTGCCGCGACTACACACTTAACTCCCCGGAAACACCTCACAAGCTATTAGTGAGCAGCTACAAGCATGCGCAGAGCGCTGAGCTCGCGTGAGTCGCTCGGCCGGGATATAGTAGTATATTCTATACCTACCTTAACTCTACTGGAGTGTAGTCTGGGACCGAGATGATTAATTAATCGATCTTAGAGATGATAGCCCGAGCCCAAGCTCAATTTATTAATTAATAATAAAAAAGATATCAGCCAATTTTAAACTACACATAAATGTTTTTTATAATAATATAAATGCTTGTCGGAAGATTTACCTATTTTTGTAAAAACGTATATTTTTTTCTTAGAATTACCTTTATCAAGATGAAGTTATATTAGATGTTTTATTCTTATTTATTTACACCGGTAAATATCGCGGCAAGCTTTTGAGTCATCTTATTTTTGTATCATGTAATAAATTGATGGGTTTTATTTATTTTCGTTAATTTATCTTTTTTTAAGAGCATTTAAATAAAAGTTTGCTTTTAAAAATGTTTTTCTATCAATTTATATAATATTTTTTAGTTATCGCTAGTCGCTACTATTACCGTGTCACTGGAGATGTTTCTAAGCCTATTCATTCATCAATGTTTCGTCGACGTTAACCTGTTAATTTAGTACAGTCGGCCATATTGTGAGAGTCGTACAAAAATATGTAATCCACCTTTTTGCCACGACGGCCATCTTAGATTTCTTTTTATTAAAGGCTATATTTTACAAGTCAAATTTAATACTTGGGGGGGGGGGGTGTACAAAAATAATCCACCATTTATTGCAGCGGCCATTTTGGATTTACAATCTTATTATGCATAATTGCATTATCATCAGAACTAAAGGTGTGTTCCAAAATTAAACTCAATGAAAAACTGGCAAGGGGGTGAAATTGACTTGCCAGTATTGACCCAAAACAACATACTCGTATACATTGCAAGTTAAATATAAAAGCTTCTGAAAACAAAGAAACAGAATGCGAAAACCATTACGAGAATAATGAAATTTCTCACTACAATAGAAATATGTAGATTGGACCTACAGACCCGCTTCTTTATAATCACTTTCCATTATTTTGTAGGAACTAGTTACCCTTTTGATTAAAGTGACCGTATAACCATAACCGAGCCTTAAACTGGCTATAAAAAATAACAATCATTTCAAAAAAGTCGCACACTCTATCAAATGAATTGCACTTTACTTATCCGAAAATTTTCTTCTTTTACTTATTTCGAGGTTTCCCCCTACCTACTTCTGGGAAAATTATTGTGGTGCGGATGTATGTTAGTATTATTAACGCATTAGTGTAATTGGATAAGTGGCGTGTGTCGTTTCTGAGTTTGGAAACTATCTATCTGCGCAAAAATTACGTCGATCTATCCCTTGCTACTACAAGGAATGTAAGAACATACATATATAGTATGTACGTACATTCTATTAACCATATTACTTTTGCAAAAATACACTCGCAATTCTTTTAAAAAAATATTAAATCATCATCACAAAAAGCGCTTAAAATATGTTTTGATGATTGGATTATTCGTTAGCGTAGTGTATCGTTTCTTAAGGAGCATACTTTGAAGGCGATCAAATAAATTTGGGTTAATAACTAACATTGTGTGTCAAGAAAATACCCCACCGAGAGGCTCTGGCCTATACGCTTAGTAAGAGTGTTTAGGCTTTAGTCAATCACGCTGGCCAATCACCGATTATGATGCTGGCCCATTGCGGATTGGTCGACTTCACATGCACCTTTGACTTTCTTCGCAGATGTATGCAAGTTACCTCACGATATTTGCCTTCGCCATAACTGCGTTGGACAAATGTACATAAAAAATTCGGAAAACGAAAACACATTGGTGGTAGTCGCAGTGTGGACCCTATCACGCGCGCCCATAAGGGCAGGGAGAACACCGGGGGGTTTAGCGGGTAGGCCCGGCTCTCTGCCGGGAGAGCCCCACACACGCTCGTCGTCTAGCCAACGGCGAGTACGGTGCGGTCACGCATTCCCCTCGCCGAGGCCTGTGCCGAGCCCACAGCGCCCCCGACGATTTTTTTAAATTTTACTTATGAATAAAGAAGAAAAAAACAGAAATACTTATTCTTATCATCATCATAACAGCTTATACACGTCCCCATCGAGGGGCTCGAGCCTACCCTAAGTTAGGGTGATTAGGCCTTAGTCAACCACGCTGGCCTAGTGCGGATTGGTCGACTTTACATACACTTACTTATTCTTATGAATAATATTAATTCAAGCAACCTTTAATGATTATAATAATACGTATCGTATCGTATTACAAAATTACATCAAGCTACAATTATATTAATTTTATAAAACAATATGAATTCAAAGCTGCAGCCTTTGGTAAGCACTCTTTATCACATTAGAGCACTAACGAGATCAAACATTTACTTAAAAACAATTAACTACGCAATGGAGACTAAAATTTAATTACTTTATAAGGGTTTATATCACTCAAGTATTAGAAATAGGTACTTATCAAATGATAAACTTTGATCTCTTGATACAGATTTTAATTCCTTTTTATTTTGCTCTCGTTAATGGTACTAAGTAGATACTTTTAAATTTTACGGCTACAAATAATTTGATCAATTAAAAACCTTTATCATAGCTAGGTATTCTATTTTCATTTTAATGAACTAGCTAAGAAATATTTAAGTCATAAAAGTTAGGACGCAATACACATCTCACAATCCTGATTCCTTTATAGCTAAAACCAACAGTTGCTCCACTGTTCCCTCGCACCCACCTAGGACGCCCGCGTCGACATAAAACATAACTTTACGTCTTCTTATAATTCAGAAACGACGTGTGAAATATAAGAGCAGAGTAAACATAAAATCCACGGGCCACGTTTTTATAACTCGGCAAATAACTCATTGTCAAAGTTCAGAGTTTCTCTCGCTGATCGCGTCGTAAAAACGACCAGCTTTGAGCAACCTTTATTGAAACAGAAATGTTTTATCGCTGTTATCTTTTACTTTTCCCCACATAAACACTTAGGTTCATATTTATGAAGTCAGTTTTTATGTAGGCAAATATTGAAATGAGCCTCATCAATTCCCTGTAGTCGAGTTTTGCTCGCCCAAAAAATTTATGGCGAAACATTGTTTCGTCAGTAAACCTTTAATGAATATTGTTTGTGACTTTTAATTAAAATATATTCCGTTGTTCAACGGGGATTAGAAACAATTTTAATATGCTATTAAGTCCGTGTTTGCTATTTCTGGAACTTTTACACTAACGTAGGTATATAACGTACGAGTGAAAGTAATTTCCTGCTTAAAACCGAATACCTTACATCGTACCGTAAGTACCTTACAACCGTACAAGCCTTTCATCGATTTTTTTTTCGGATTAGAGTGATTGAGGTATTGTTTTTAAACAATTTGAATCGTAAGAAGGAGTTGCAGGATTTTTAATGTTACTTCTAGAAGTAGCTTTCATGCAATTTTAACGTTTTCTATTTTTTGAGGTGTTAGTAATTTACACTCAGTTTGCCTGTCAGATTATGATTAAGTAGTTAAAACTTGCTCTAAAACACAACTTTGCATCATTTGGGTACATTCTACATCGAAGGAAAATTTAAAAGCATTTAGACTTTGAATGCATTGCAAAACATTCTGTCTGACCCAAAAATTACGACGTAACACAATCATTTTCGAATCATTAAGCATCCTTGTTATTGCGATTTGATGTAATTATGATACTTTACTCCTCGTTAGAAAATTCGATCGAAAATTTATCCCTAACTTAACAAATTAATCATAATGATGTTAAATGGAGCCAATGATACATACTTGGATTGGTTCAGAAAGCTCCTTATAAATTCCGTACTGGGTTATGATCAACTAATTTAAAACAAATTAGATAGCTGAATGCCTATATTTTTAATACTAACTACTAACTACCCTCCCCGGTCCGGGTATACTAAACATCTTTTGACAATACAACAATATAAGAAATCATAGATTTGGAATAACCAGAATGTCAATCTGTCAATTTGGTCACTTGTTATATGAAAATATTTACTACATTCATAATTTTTACCTTTTTGTATAATTTTACAAACATTTTATTTTATACAAATCTTATCCTGACAATTACGAACACAACAAAATAAGAATTAACCCATTTGATGCAGTCGTTTTGAAGTTATGCGCGTACATACATTTCGACGATTCATTTTTATTTAGGTACTAGCTGACACGGCGTACTTTGTATCGCCATGATTTTTAACTATATTACTGAAATGTTTGTTTAAATTATTGTAATTTTTATATTACACAAACCTTGTCCTAACAATAACGAATACATAAAACCAAGAATCATTCAATTTGGTGCAGTCATTCGAAAGTTATGGGCGTACATATATTTCGAAGATCCGTTTTTATTTATATTTATTTATATATATATATATATATAGAAGACATATATAGATATATATACTAGCTATACCCGGCATGCATTGCAATACCACGTAAATGGCAATTTTTAAGACATGAAGACATAATTTCCCCGAAACTGTTTACCAACGCTTTGGAGAATGTTTTCAAGACACTTATTGGAAAGGACGAGTCTACTATTTGCGGATGACATTGTCATTATGGCAAAATCTCTACAGAAGCTTATGCTGAATGATTAGCCTAGGCGATTCTTCAATACGAGTGGATGTCGATATGAACATAGGTAACATCAAAGTCATGCACAATGGTCGTGTTGCCGATAGACCTATTGTTGTAAACGGTGCTACTCTCGAGGTTTTTTTTGTGGGCCTAGCAAATGACTCCATTCCACCTGATGGTAAGTGGAAGTGGAGTCCAAATGCAAAGATAACTAGTGCAGGAGAAAGAATACACGCTGCACTGGTCACCCTCGCCTTGCCAACATACAAGGTGCTTCTTCAAGCCTCTTTTAAAAGGCCCGGGACTGTAAAAGACGTATGCTGGCAGGAAATTCCATTTTGTGATTGTGCGATAAAGAATTGAGTTACCAAATTTCTTTGTACGCGTTGGAAAGGTAGTCACAGTGAAAGAGCAGGCCAGCACGTGTAATCCTTAAAAGGAGAGGAGAAGAAGGGATTAGAGAAACAAAACAATCGCGTCTTCGAAATAATCACCGTGGTAAAGACGGTAGAACGCACTTAGTGACGTCACCTCTACATCGCCAATGATGCGTGTTGCGCGCCGCAACCTATCCAAAGCGTCGGGCAAGTACTTGACGGAACCATACCAGAGGTGCGAGCAATACTCTACACTGAACCGTACTTGCGTTTGTTCAAGACTTCGAGTTTTCGTGAAGCTATTTTTAATACGCCTTCGATGGATCGAGGCTGTGCAAGAATACGTATATCTTGGCCAAGCTATACAACTGGGGCGGCACAGTTTTAAGAAGGAGGAACCAAGAAGGATTCGCTTGAGCTCGACGCCATTTGGGAAGCTTCGACACATATTTGAATCATCGATCCCGCACAATCCCTAAAAACGAGGTTCTTCGACCATTGCGTCCTACCCGTAATGACTTACGGAGCCGAAACTTGGCAACCCACTATTGTTTAGGTTCACAAATTTAAGGCGAAAGCGTACAGTGTGCTATGGCGAAAGCTATGCTCGGGGTGTCATTTGGACGACAAAATTCTCAATAAATTCATCTAGACACGGACATTGCTGGCACAATCAGCACGCTGAAGTGGAAGTGGGCCGGCCATGTCTATAGACGGACGGGTGGTCGATAAAGCAGACACGTGTTTGTTAGAGTGGAGACTAAGACTAGACGCCCTGCGGCACGATGGACTGACGATAGCGGATGATGCGGGCTGTCAAAAACCGGAATGGTTGGCGCTCTTTAGGGGAAGCCTACGTTCAGCAGTGGACGGCGACAGGCTGAAGCGAAGCGAATTGATTTTTGTGGCTCATTTGAGTAAGTTTGAAAGTCATCTAATTGGATACCACATAATAGTGCTGTGGGTCACAATTACTAAGAAAGCTTTAAACGCATTGACGCCAAAAACCACTACTAAGTATTTACTAAACTACCAATAAAAATGGATTGGCTTACCGATGGATACACGAACACCTTGCAGTATCACAAAACACTATTTATGCACTGTGTACTTGATGTAGAGGCTAAGTTATTTACTACTAAAGTATAAGGTATAGGTATATAGTACTTTTATAAGGCCTAGAACAAACTTGATCTAATCCCTTGAATCACTGCACTTACATATATACAAAGTATATACTGTTTATAATAAAAATGGATCACTAAATGTGTTGCTAAGGGCAAACTCGAAAAAACGCACTGAAAAAACAGAAATTTATTAAATTGTATAAATAACACAACTGTGACACTGACAGGTTTTGACAAGACAATGGTTCACATGTGGTTTACACGAGAGCGTAGTGAAAAGCCTGTTTATGGCTTTTGATCTATTTTTGATCATTCGCTGTACGTCATTAGCTGAGAGTAGTCGTGTGTGCAAATATCTACCCTCCTACCAAATAATGTCTAAAAAATGTGATAAATGTAATAAAAATATTTTAAAGACGCGTCCGGGAATCGAATGCAGTAGATGTGAAAAACTAGTTCACCTTACTGTGGAGTGTTCAGCAATAACTGCAAAGCAAAAATCGGCCTTGCGTGCAAACGAGAATTTGGAATGGATATGTCAAGATTGTAAACAAGACTCGCCTAAACGTCGATCCATAATTGTTCCCGAAGATGAAGAAGACGACGAAGAAATTCTCTCTGCTACTACTTTCGTTGACGGAAAGAAATTGCTCCGAGAAATGACTGAAATAATGGAGAAAGCGTTAAAACGAGAATTGAGTCCAATAACACAATCATTTCAATTCCATTCTGAAAAAGTTGAAGAGCTGTTGGAGACTATTGAGGCTTTTAAAACTACAACTTTAGAATTAAAGAAGAAGAATATAGAACTTAATAACAAGTGCAACAATCTACAAACTAGAGTTGGTGCTTTGGAACAGCGCTTGAATGAGATTGAGCAGCAAAAGCTTTCGCAAACGATAGATATCTTCAATTTACCATTGGATGATAAAAACGATGCAAAAACAGCTGTAGATAAGGTGGCTGAGAAATTACAACTGTCATCGAAGGATATTGTCGATATAAAACGTATTGGTGCTACGAAAGAGCGATCAGGAAAAGTGCAAATTAAGCTGTATTCAGACGTTGTACAAAATAAATGGCTGCTTAAGGCTAAAGAAGCCAGTATCATAGTGGAAGACATTATCCCTAATGCTCAAGAAGCCATATCCAAGATGCCAGTATATTTAAGCGAAACACTAACTCCCTATAATAGATCTCTTCTTCGTAGTGCTAGAAAACAGCTAAAAGAAAACGGATATAAATTTGTCTGGTGCAAAAATGGAATTATCCGAGCTAGGAAGAATGAACGAGAACAATCGACGGTTATCAGAACTGAATCTGACATCAAGACGTTACTTTCGAATCATTCTACGTTATATGTATAGTGCGTCTGTGTGTACGTATATTTCAGTATGTATGACACTTTATACTTATAAATATGGCTGTTGCATTTGATGATATTAATGAACTATTTAATTGCTCTAATATAAATTCGTTTATGCAGAGTATTTCTTCAAATAATAAACAAACTATACTTACTTGCATTCATATTAACATACGGTCTCTCATAAAAAATTTTGCTGCACTGGAACAAAGCATCAATACGTGTCAAAAACGTGTTGATGTCATATTTATTTCCGAGGCTAACATCACCGAGCCATTGAGAAACATGTTTTCGTTACCTGGATATAATATGTACACCAAGTTGCGAAAAAATCGTAAAGGTGGGGGTATTATTGTTTATGTTCATAACAAACACAAATGTAACATATTAAAATTCAAAACAACACACTTTGAGTCTATCTTGCTTAGAATAACAACACAGTCAAAATATTCGGCTTATATGAGTGCAATTTACCGCCCCCCAAACCTAAGTAAACACCTTTTTATTGATGAACTAAAAACACTTATTAAACAAGTTGATAAACGTAGTGATTTCTTTTTGCTCGGTGATGCTAACATCGACTTGAAATTAAATACCCCATTCACATCCAAATACGCAAGTACGCTTCACAGTTATGGCCTTGCTTGTGGTATAACAGCGTATACTAGAATTGAGATATCAAATAATAAAATTAGTAGGTCCTGCATTGACCATATCTACGCTAGATGCCACGAGCAAGAAGTATACACTGCGGCACTCGATTCGGTACTGGCCGATCATAGACCCATCGCGCTCGCATTAGTCGAACCGGCGGCGGCGTATAGGCAACCAACATGCAACCGGTGCGTATACAGGTGAGTTATGATTGTCATAAACTGAGCCAGTCTTTGAAAGAAGTGGACTGGAAAGTAGTAGATAACATGGAATGTCCGGAAATGATATACAATTTTATTAGTAATAAAATTAATACTTGCTATAATAATTCTACAAGAAAAACTAAAATTAAAGATAATAATAAAACAATGATAAATAAATGGTTTAATAGTAAAATATCGATGGTATGTGCATATCGAGATAGTCAATAAATGGATAAAAGATAGCAATAATCTTACACTGAAACACAGCTATAACAAAGCAAGAAATAAAGCTAATAAGATAATTCAAAAAACAAAAAATAAACATTTTTATAATGAAATCTGCGAAAATAAACACAATCCAAGATCACTGTGGTGTATATTAAATAAATTGACAGGTAGATGGCAACCATCTGTTGATATAAGTTTATTAAATGCTTTTGAGAATAATATAGTTAAACCTATAGATATAGCAAATAATTTTGCAAAAACATTTTTAGATAACGTCAAAAATATTATACCACAGTGTAATTTTTATATATTCAATAAAAAAGAGTATACTAAACCTGCTGACAGATCAATTTATTATAGTAAAGCCACTTCTGAAAACATAGAAAAACTAATTAAAACTCTTAACACTAGGAAATCAGCCGGATGGGACTCTATACGTGCTATAGATATTAAATTGATATGTAAACAAATATCACCTGCTATTGCGAAATTTATAAATACTTGTATTAAAACGGGTTTATACCCGAATGAATTAAAAACAGGTATCGTGAGACCTATTTTTAAAAGTGGATCAAAAATTGATTATGATAATTATAGGCCCATTACTATATTACCAATGATTAACAAAATTATGGAAAAATTTATTAGTAAGCAAATATATAATTTTTATGAGAATAATAATATTTTAAACAATTGTCAGTATGGCTTTCAGCCCAAGAAGAATACTACTCAACTGCTGTCTAGATTTAGCAATGAAATTATGACAAATTTAAATGAAAAGAAGCATATATTAGTTATATTTGTCGATTACAGTAAAGCTTTTGATACACTGCGGCATGATGAAATGATTGAGCGGTTAAATGAGTGTGGTATTAGGGGTTCATTACTGAACTGGTGTCGCGACTATCTGAAAAATCGCTCCTTTTGCGTTAAGGTAAGTGATGCGCTCAGTGATAGTATTCCAGTGACAGAAGGAACTGCCCAGGGATCTGTAATGGGCCCTCTTCATTACATATCCTATGTTAATAGTGTAGTAAATATAATTAGAAAATGTAAAATATTTCTGTATGCTGATGACACCTGTTTGGTGTCAGCACATGATGATATTGAAATAGCTTTGAAACAATTACAAGATGATTTTTCTAGCTTGCTGAAGTGGTCGCACGATGCAGGTTTGGTTTTAAACTCAAAAAAAACTAAGTTAATGTACATAAGTTCGTCTCAAAATAGAATCAGTAAACCATTGAAAATTTTAGCACATGAGCATACGTGTTTACATAATAACATCTTACCATGTACTTGCCCAGCACTTGATATCGTTGATAAACAAAAATATCTTGGTTTAATAATAGATAGTCGTATGAAATGGATTAATCATATTGACTCAGTTTGTGACAAATTAAGGGCTATAATGGCCAAACTCTCTATAGTTAAACGCAATATTCCCTTCAAAGTATTGCTTTCATTATATAATGCACTTGGTGAATCAGTATTATTATACGGACTCAGTAGTTACGGGCTTACATATAGGACACATCTGGACAAAATTTACAGCTTGCAACGTCGAATCCTAAAAATCATCGTACCATATAATATTAAAACAAAATTTAAGGACAATGACTATGGCTTATTTAACTACTGTAAGATTATGCCAGTTCACCTTAAAGTTAAGTATGCGTTACTTGTGGAGCATTATTTTAATGAGAGCATCAGCAGAATAACGCACTCGAATGAAAAAAATACGCGTAGCTTACAAAGAAAGCAGTTGATGTGCCCTCATTACAATAACATGTATGGAACATATCAACTACACTTTAAAATCCCACAACTCATTAATGAATTACCTGAAAATATTAAACAAAACTTAAATGAAAAGAACATTAAATATCAATTGAAGAAATACTTTCTGTCAACACTCTTATTGTAGTTTATATATTTAATATAATTACTGTATAAAAAAACTTAAATTATTTGCCAATTTAAAATTTTCTTTACTTTCATTCATATTTTATTCGCTGAAGTAAATGTTTGCATAATAGAACATGATGTATCTTGTCTTTTTTTTTTTCATCGATTACGCTAAGGTGGGGAACTAGGTGGTTCTTTGGTGCACACACACGCACGAATACATCGCTAGCGCGAGCTCACATATATGTTAATCCATAACTACCCACTAAGTTATACGTAATTTTTTTTGTGTGTACCTACTGTTAAACTGTTTAATTGTAAATATTATCTGTGCGAATCGGCATCACTCAGAAAAACTAGAATTAGTTTATGTAGTGCTGTCTTATTATTTTCCAATGTTTGTAAAAAATAAATAAATCAAATAAAATAAAAATAAAATGGGCTTTCAACATTTATCATTATTACTCGTCTTAAATATTCCCCTGCCTGCCCCTGCACTAGCTGCTGACGATGTGCTTAGTACTATGATAAGCACCATTTCGAACCTGTCGTACACATACGAGTGTCCGTAGAACAATATAAGTAGTTATTTTAATTTTTATCTTACAAAAAATATATTATTATTTCATTCGTGAAAAATTACCTAAAATTCAGTTATGATGCAGTAGTTTTATATTATCTGTGGTATTGATTTCGTCAAAATTTGTAGGTCTGGAATGGTGTCCCGCACAGACGTAATACGCCTGTGGTGTCCGGTGACTTGATAAAATTTCAATAGGAGCCTCCTCAGACATAGAGTCTACTCGATAGAATACTAACCGTCGCGATAAATATAATACCGCAAAAGGGATCACGGACTAAACGATCCTTATTTTTAAACGACTTTATAAAAGGAGGATGTTCTATGCTCGACTGTATCTATTTTTAGCCGACTACTACGCTTAATGTGGACCGATTTTAACTTTTTGAAATAGCGGTAATTTTTTTATATATGTATATCTAAAGGGACGTATTGACTTTTAATTGTATTTCTTTCAAGTTTCTGCGGCATGCTGGTGATGGAAAGTATAACTCCTTAACAGTTAGGTAGGGAGTTAGAGTTACAGAGAACAATTCTTTATGTAAATATAAGAATTATGAATCTTTATCAAACTACTAACGATTAGTAGTATTCTTTCTTTCGAGATGTTTACGTAAAGTTAATGTTACCTATACAGAAGTAGGTACCTACTTGCACTGGAAAGAATTAGTCGAATATGAACCTGAACCTATTGATTTGGATTATTGTAATTTCAATAGCAGCGGAGCCTTTCAAGGTCGTCATTATCAATGTTAAGGCGGCTTCCCACGGCCTGTGTTTTCGCGGGCGCCCTCAGGCCGCGCCGATTTTTACGGACGAGCCCGGACGACAGGCGAGCTCGCGCCACCTCGGGCGCGTGGCTTCCCACGGCCTGTCTTTCCACGGGCGCCTCTGGGGCCCTATTTTTGAATCATTCTTCCTGCATCGATTGTTTTGTTTTGTTTTCGACGAAAATAAAATCAATATTGATCTTCGTCGTAATGTTCTATTGATTTTCATCGCAAGAAAAACGAAAATAAATAGGAATCGAGCACAGATGACACTTGAAAAGCGCTCGCAGCCGGACGAATGATTCAAAAATAGAGCCCCTGGCCACGGGCAAGTTCGCTCCACCTCGGATCGTGCCCGTGGTTGATCGTACAAATTCAAATTCTGTACTAACTAAAAAATAATCTTGTATATCTATATAAATAAAAATGAACCTTCGAAATGTATACGCCCATAACTTTCGAACGATTGCACCAAATTGCATGATTCTTGGTTTTATGTATTCGTTATTGTTAGGACAAGGTTTGTATAAAAGAAAATATTTAGGTAGGTTTTTGGTATACCCGGGACCGGGCCGGGCAGCTAGAAAGAAATAGAAACGCGGTTCACGAGTAATCTAGTCGTTTGAACTGCTATTCGAAACTGTCATGTGAAGAACGCGTAGCTATTTCTGTAGCCTCATTCATATTATTTAGTGGATATTACTTACGTTATAAAAAGAAGCAGAAGAGAAGACGCTCGTGGATGTCATCATTCAACTAAAGCAGATCGAGGTAAGTTATTAAGAGTTTTAAAATAAAACTTCTTTTACATCGCCTCAAATTTTTTCGTCCATCTATCGCATATCGCATTACACAAAAACATGAGATCTTCAATTTTACAACTTCATATAGGTCGGGATTGGTCAGAGCTTCGTCTTTAAATTTGTGGGATAGTGGTTCGATTCTGGTGTAGAACGTTGTTTATTTATTATTTTGTTTTTTTTTAAATAATTTATTTTTTGTATGGTGTACGGTATGGTGACTTAGCCCCAAGCAAAAACAGAGCTGTGAATAAATAAAACCTAGGTTTATATCTATACTAATATTATAAAGAGGAAAAATTTAATTGTTTGTTCGTTTGATTGTATTGAATAGGCTTCGAAACTACGAAACCGATTTTGATAAAAGTTGGTATAGGGATAGTTCGAGACCAGAGGAAGGACATAGGGTAATTTTCCTACGGGAAAATATAAAACTCCCACGGGAAAACAAAAATAACGCGGACGAAGTCGCGAGCGGAAAGCTAGTGAAGCATAAAATTATAAAACAATAATAATCAAAAAACTTAGCTAAGTAGTTAGTTATCAAACTAGCGGGGTTTCAGATTATTTAATTTTTATTATCAATTTCATACATCGCCATCTAACGAATATCAGAAGAAACATTAAAGACTTCGACCACACAAAGATTAAAAATTAAATAAGGAATATTTCAAGAAAAGCAAAGCACGTCAAAACATGCTAATGTGGGCAGAGCAATGTTTCGATCCGAAAATTGAAAATTTTGTGCGACACATATTTCAAAAATATGAAACATATTATGATAGATATTATAATGAAATACATACCCAAAAAACAAAACAAAATCAATCATTCCGTTTACCGGACGTAAATTACTGACATCTATTGTCGGATTTTTAATTACTACGTATTGACGTGGTCAACTTGACGTTGACGACACGGTTGGCGCAGAGGTCGAGTGATCGCATATTGCGCAATGGTTTGCGGGTCCGATTCCCGTACGGGAGAAATATTTAGTATGGGCTACAAAAATTTATTCCGGTCTGGGCGTATACTGTGCATGTGATATTCTATGTTTGTAACTGTACCTACGGCATAGGAGAAAATCCTAGTGTGGGGCGACGTGTTTAAAAAAACAACTGTTGAGCACATTTATGTGCTTTTGCAGCAGACTAGATTGAACATTCAACAAGTTATCGAATTTAGTTCGAAAACAATATTTTATTTTAAATTAAATCATTGAGAAGTTACTGACGATTTTATTTCTACAGAATGAGTTATAATAATTTATAACATTTTTGTTTGACACAAGCTATGCCATCTGGAACTCATTACAGATTGTTGATCGAGCCCACCCCAAGTTGCTTAGACCTTAATCAAACACGCTAGCTCAGTGCGGATTGGAGTAAAGACAAGTGAAAGCAAAAGTGCTCGGCAAAGCAGTCAAGGCCAATAATACATTTTTATTAAATACCTACGATCCAAAAAAAATAACTTGCAGCGTGGTTTCACAAACCACAAAATGAGTTTTAATTATTTTGTCGACTCAAAGTAACATAGTTTTATGTTCATATAACGGAACGCATATGTAAGCTGATTTTGCTAAATAACCAAACGGAAAATGACGTATGTTGGCCAGCCAGACGCACGCGCCACCTCGGGCCGCCACAGGCCACCACAGGCAATCGCCCGCGCCTTCGCGCCGTGCCTTTGAAGTTACCGACAATCAGCGGATACGCACGGGCGAGCTCGGGCCGCTACGGACGGCACCTTTCCCACGGCGCGTCGGGGCGCGAGCTCACCCGAGGGCGCCATTTCGAAATCACGCGCCGCCGACCAGCAGATACGTGGGCGAGCTCAGGCCACCGCGCGCCGCCACGGGCGACACCCTTCCCACGGCGCGGCGGCCCGAGCTCGCCTGAGGGCGCCCGTAGAATCGCGCGCCGTGGGAAGCCGCCTTTACTGAGCTAACGATGTGAGGTTTCTTGTGGGTTTAGAGCTTAGGGACACTTCTTTTTTGAAAATTGGCTTGGCACATACTTAAATATAAAAATGTGATGTTATGTGTATTCTCATATTATTATTGACTTTTTTGTATTTTTGAAGACCATTGCTATCCTTTGCAAAATATTATTATATGCATAGGCAAAGTCAGTGATTATTAATAATTAAATAATTTAGTTAATTAGATTCTTGGTTGAAGATTTTTATGGTTTTTTTGACATCAATAAGTGCCTGTAACTATCTATATTGAATAAAGATTTTTAAGTTTGAGTTTTGAATTCTGAAAGTTTGGCAAAACCACCTCCGTAGCCGAAGAAGTCTCAGTGCCATTCCTTAAGAAATTGCCAATAACTAGTCAAATTCTCTGAATTAACTTCATAGGAATAAGCAAAACAACACCGACAGACTAATTGTTCTCTTGCGATCTTGGTTAACATACCATAATGAATCCCAATTTCAGACAGCACAGCATACAATTCCACTTTAGGCAAATGACTACTCGCTTTAAGTAAATTCTTCAATTTGCAAACAAAAGTTTACTTTAGTCAGGGTTTTCATAAAATTAATATCTCTTGGTGCGGTGAACAGGTAAACGGGAACTTCGGTACGTGAGCTAACTTTCTGGAGACATGAAAGCGGAAAATTTAATATTCCCGCAGCATGTAGCTACTCCGTGTTAGTACGGGCAGGAACAGAACCTTATTGGAGATTTAAAAAGTCAGGTCATATGTGCGGCCTGGTTTGAAAGCTAAAAGTTGTCAAACGAGCAAATTTGAAGGCTTATCCATTATTTTCTTGTGTTGGGTGACACTTGTAGGCGCATGAACTTTCATCCCTAAGGATATTACGTATGACCTATGATGACTTATCTTTTGTTATCTGTTATTTTTTGCTGTCTGTTAGATCATACAGCTTGTATTGTACGGGTGAACAAAGTAGTAGAGACTTTGAAAACAACTAAGAGAAGAGCCTTTCTGACTCAAAATTTACCTACACACATACCTACCCATTAAAAAATAAAAACCAATTCATTTAACTCGGACAATAAAAAAAGCTGTTTGTCTTCTATGCGATTTTTGCTGATTCGTATTACTTATTTTGGTTGTTTTTATTAGACGTAAAAAGGATCTAAAAATGTCAGAATATTTTAAGATAGTTGCCAGTATAGTTCGATCAGTAGACTTGTTTCTCGATCTATAAGGCTAACTTCCACCAAGTTTGTCGCATTAGCAACAATGTAACAATATTATATCTAGTAAAAGTGTTTCGTTTTCACCTTCAGATATTGTCATCAGGTAAGGTGAAGGCGAAGAGATTCTCCAGAGAGAGAAGCTTTCATTTAAATGGTCTAAATAGAAGAAAATAAGTTTTAAGTTGAATCAATCCAAGCAATTTGTCACATTACACAATTAATGATATAAAAACTTGCCGCGAGATCTACTTTGACTTAGTACCTATTTTATAAAAAACAGACTATTTTTATTAGATTCACTTATGTTAAGATCAATTATTGTTCTTCTGTCTAAGCAAACAATACTGGCTACAAGATAAGAATAATAAGAAAATACACTTCCATAAACGTCTTCCCTTCAATATCAATTTTCAGAAATTTCGAAGATACTGGTTTAATAATTTCCGGCGTGCTTTCAAGTCGCGATCGATACCTGTAATGTGAAAATCCGTCAAAGAATAATCGTAAATATGTGGCGTTAGAAGCAGCACAATGATTACCTACAAAGTAATTGCTAGAGCAGCGTTTTATCGCCAATAAATTACTTCCTTTGACACATTAGTACTGTTTTATGATTGCGCACTGAAAAAGATGAAAAAGACGGTACCTACGTTTGCTCACACGTCAATAGAAGAATCAAAATCGACTTCAAAACACATAAAATATTTTAAAGATAACGTTAAAACAAACAATCATCAGAAGTCAGTGGCTTAGTGTCAAGCGATGATAAGTAGTAAAATTAATGATCCAATGTTTTTGTATAATGCGACTTATGCGACAAACGATAGATGGACGAAAAAAATTGAAGCTATGTTAAAAAAAGTTTCACTTTAAAAAACAAATTAATAAAATAAACAATAGAGCAACAAAAACCAAAATAATTAAAAAATAACGCTCTACACCAGGATCGAACCACTGCACTGCCACCCAGATTTAAAGTCGAAGATCTAACGTAAGATATAGACCAATCCTGGCCTATATGAAGTGGTGAAATTAAAGATATCATTTTGTGTAATGCGACATGCGCTAGATGGTAGAAAATTTGAGACGATGTAAAAAAAGTTTCACTATAAAATCCTCACTCTAAAATCATGAAAAATAGTCGCTGTAAATTATTATTAAATGCCCTATGAGACCAATGGACAGTACGTAATTGAGAAGCGGAGATATTTTTTGAGATATCCGTCTGAATCACTAATATTACACACAGGTATATATTTTTTTACATGTAAACAACAATTTGCGACGTTAGGTAAATACGTTATATTGATTTGAAATGTTTCATGACGTCATACGTAGTTAAATTTTCTACTTACTTGTGACGTACCGAGGCCCCGCTCTTTAACTTTAAATCGCTTTATATCTGTAGATTTTTTGGTACAAAAAATACATGTCCGATATTTTTTATTACGAGTATCTACCTGACGGGCTAATTAGATGTCGATTTTTCACAATTTTTGACCTTCAAATGGCATTTCTTCAAAATGACAGAAGTCAATCTCATATTAGTACACGCAAAAGCTGTTAAGTTGTTCTGCTGTGATAGGCCACCTTAGAGATAAGGGCAATCTTGAAAAGGGCAACATTATTCATGAAGTTCGATAAGCACGCAACCTTAGCTTACATCAATATTGTTTAACAACTGACAGAATATTGACATAAAATGTTAGTAAAAAAAAAATATTTTTAAGAGTGAAGGCGAGTTTTGTGTATTTGAATGTACTTTCGTGTATATGCAACTAAAAAGATAAAACATCTTCCGGCAAAATCCCATTTAAGCAAGTTTAACGGAAACAATATCAACACCCTCTTCTGATAAAGGTCTGACAGACGCTCGAGCAGCTAAAAATATGAAGAAAGCGTTATTAATAACGTCCAGGGTGCACATGGTCAAATAAATTCACCAACGCAATATTATGGAAACAAAACAGTTAACTATAAGTCTTATGTTACCTATATAACGGGTATATTGCATTACGTTGTTTTGTTTTGATGTTATGTATTGTTACCTATACATCAAAAGAAATCATTTTTTTATGTATTTTTTTTAATTATTACACAAAAATGAATGCCGATGAAAGACGATCATTAGTTAAAGTTTGGCACCGACTTCAAAACAAACATTAATTTTGTGTGTATTCTTATATTGTTTTTGAATTTATTGTTTTTTTTTTCGTGCTTTCTATCTCTTCGTAGAAGTATATTTGTGGTAAACACCCTGTCAGCTCTTCAACAGATTAACTTTATTAAAGCGTGTATTTATATATTGGCGTTCAGGGCGCTTGATCGTGTCGCTCTCGGGGATGGCAGTACAATTGTTGAAATGTAAAAAAAAACAAAATGGGTCCCCCCAAATTTTGGACTGAAAAATGTACTTCGGTACCGAGATAGGTTAAGCCCTGAGTAAGGGCAGGGAATAAATTGTATTTCAAATATTAATGAGTTTCCTGAGGAACGTGAGATATAACCGTCCTCACGATACAAGAATTCCACGCAGACGACGCGACCACATCTCAGCACTGTAGTACCTTTTGTAAAAAACCGGCCAATTGTTCCGAGGGTTCTGTACAAACTTGTTTCCTGCTAAATTACATAACTCTAGGTCAACGGCAAGTAAGTACCCTATAAATTTTGATTCCCTTGAGAATGACGACATGTACGTTTTTTGCGGCATAAACGGCTTTATTTTTTTTTACGTTAACTTAGAAGTTTGATTTTTTCACAGCTTCAAGGGACTGTAGACCTGAGTATATGGTTTTAATTTCAACTCGATACCTCCACGCGTTCCCGAGATTAAGGTCTTGATAGACAGACGGACGGACGGACAACAGAGTGGTCCTATAAGGGTTCTGTTATTTTTCCTTTTGAGGTTCGGAACCCTCAAAACAGTATTTTTTATATTAATACAAACCGTAAAAATTTAAGGAATTACAAATTAATGGTCGCTAGTGATCACATAATAGGAAGGTTTATAATGTTTCTGTCAACTAACTAGTCGCATCGCCTTGCGAGTAGTAAAGCTAGTATGTACTACTCGTCTATTAAGCTAGTACTATATTATGCGTAATACCTGTTGGCTTGTGACAGGCACGGGGCTAGGCAAGGTGGTCATAAATAATCATGTTATTGAAATCGCCTGTTCACCAGGTAAGGCGGGCTTCACTCACGGCCGACATTTGTAACGCCCAGTAGGTAATTGCTGCCTACTACTTGGTTTATTACGCACAACTCTTAAAGTTACCAACGTGGAACTAATACCTCTGAGTGTATGCAATGAAAATAGGTAGTTGATGATTAATGATTATTATATACACTTTATTACAACAAAAAATAATTTACGCACAGATGTATTCCGGATGTCGGTAAGCGAAGTGTAGGACGCCCTCAGTCTAGGTGGAGCGACGATCTTCGCAAGGAGAAATAATGTTGATGAGCAATGTTACATAAGTACATAATATTCATAATAGTACATTACGATATAAATGCGGTATATTGGTTATAACTCACGAGGCGGATTTTAGGCCCGAGCCTTAGGCAAGGGCGTAATAGAACCGAGTGTGTATAACCAATATACGCACGTATATCGTACGACCTCTTTCAACACACTTGAGAGGAAAAATACTAAAAAAACTGAATTTTTGGAACACAAATAATTGTCAATTTGTAGACAAAACTAAATAATGGTATGAAAATAATCGTTGGAGAAATCATGTAGTTCATTGATGTCTTTTATATTACCTCTAGCTTTTTAAAAATATAATACACTAGCTGTGCCAGCGAACTACGTTTCGCCGTATATTTTTTACCCGTTTTTGCAACATTTGTCATTGATGCTCAGCTCCTATTAGTCGTAGCGTGATGTTATATAGCCTAAAGCCTTCCTCGATAAATGGACTATCCAACACAAAAAGATTTTTTCAATTTGAATCAGTAGTTCCTGAGATTAGCGCGTTCAAGCAAACACAAACAAACTCTTCAGCTTTATAATATTATTAGTATTAGTATAGATTACCTACTGGCGCTGCCGGCAAGTGCAGCATTGCCGGACTCTTTGATGCGTGCCTCGGCTGTAATACACGCGTGTTTGATGAGCTGCTTTATGTATCTAAAACCGGTAAAATTGGATCCACTTTACGAGCAAGTGTGTTGAAAATACTTATTATTAAATAAATTTCTTTTAAATAAAATACTCCTGACAATAATGTGACTAAACTCTACTGAGATAGTGTTGCTTAATACAGGACTTAAAGCTGGCATGTGACTGGCTCTGCTAAATGTAGTAGTAGTAGGTAGACGTTTATTGCTTACTATCAACACACAAACATTGATAAAAACACACAGAGATACAGGTTTACAATACACATAATAGTTCAAAAGAGCTATCAATCAAGCCTTATAAAGTTTATTTTGATTTGATTTGATTCGATTGAATAATTTAATACTTATACAAACACCTAAAAATATACCTATACATACACCCGAACCATGATTAAGATGTATGCAATTATAAATAAAGTGAGAAAAAAATTGACTCTACCTACACCTGTATGGAAATTGGGAAAGCTTTATCGGAATTCGGATGGTCTAATATTTTTCTCCTCTTCTAAGTCACTTGCATACAATATTGCATTACAACATGTATTAATATTTCAATATGTTTCATATACGATGATTTTTAAAAATGTAGAAATGTCCGTAGAAATTATCGTAGCAGATATTTAATTCTAAATCAAATGTAAAAATACACTCATGAACATCAAATCACATTTGGTTTTGTCAAGAAGCGAAAAAGTTCTTGCTGTGTCACGTACCACCGTATCATACAGGTGGGAATGTAAAAAAGTAATTCTATATTTATAAAAAAGCTTTGCTGTCTAACTGACTGAGGTATCATCTTAGAGCCACAGCTACTAGAGCTTCAAGCATGAAATTTGGTAGGTACAGGGATTCATGGGTTTATGAAGGCGCTCACTAAGGAAGGGTTTTTTAAAATTCGCACAAGAAGCTGCGATATCCCCATCCGAAAAATAAGAACAAACCGACGAAGCTAACGAAGTAAAACAACATAGCGGTCGTAAGCTTCTGACAAATTTGTTACAAAATTAAGTGTCACTTGTCACATCAAAGGAAAATTCCTATCAAATTTCAATTTTTCCTAGTAAATTATTTTAGAGAAACTCGAAGACAGATCGGTGACCAGTCCCCGTTGACAGCATCTGTTCACAAGTTGACGTATATGAATCAGCCATTGCCACGCTCAAGCATAATTTAGGAAACGTGACGACCCGACGTTTAACGCCACCACCACATGGACCCTTCAGTGAGCATTACATCCCTGCGCATCGGTTAGCAATACCACGTACAAAACATTTAAATAACAATCGATTAGCTACTTCTGAGGTACAGCACTGAATGCTTCATATTTACTACGAGATCATGTATTGTATTTTGCCGTCATATTACATACACCGGTGGTGTATCATCCCATCGTACAAATAGTAAGCCACAATACTGCTTAATATTCTTTACTATTTGTATAGTCACCTTTTAAAACTCCCCATTAAAATATTCAAATATCCTTACCCTCCTTACATTTAAATGATGAGTAACTGGGAAACCCACCAAACATTCAAATTCAACGACTCATACTCTGAGCGAAAATGATTTTCAATGCGAGTGGACTGGATATTTTGTCGACACAGCTTGTGTGCAAAACCTGTTTGAGAGAAATTACTAGCCCTCACCTACATTCGAAGTACAAAACACCGCCCATCTTAGTGAATTCCATTACCTGCAGTGATAAGTTTCATTGCATTGGAGTAGCAAGCTTCCATATCTTGATTTCAATGCATGTTTAATAACTGAACGGTTTATGTAATACTATTGTTACTAAACCGTCAATATGCATTTAGACCAAGACGCGTAGGCAGTCGTGATAATAGTCTGCGGGCGGAAGACGCGGGCAAACACAACAATGTTTATTATCCGGCGAATGTTTAGATATCCGTTTAAACATACTTACTTACCTTTTACAACTGCCTCAATAATCTGAACATTACTCAGAGTCAGCAGCACAGGTTCCACCACCATACTCAGTTTAAAAATTCCCTTTCTACGACGCCTCTCAGTCAAGAATATGGCATACATTCGCACTCTCAACGGTGCACACTTAAAGCTGCGAGACGTCTCCACCAAAATTGTAGCGTCGGTAAACCTCAAAGAATCCGGTCTACCGAACCGCACAGCGACGCCGATGTCGTTGAGATCACCTTTTAACACCCTGCGTATATTCACTTTATACACTGGCGCATCATTTACAATACTAGCACCGAACACTTTCCCTGTAAAAACGTATTTCGATACTAGAGTAGCTCGTTTCAACGCAACCCTATCATTTATTGCACTCCTGCAGTCGTTGTTCACGATCTCTAATTCCATTTGCACTTTAGTCACAAGTAGCACTAGAACTACAATTGAAAGAGCGACGGTTCCCATGTTGTCATAGATACACGTACGCAAAATGAGAATTTTCGCGATAGTAAATACAGCACCGTCTAGATGAAAGCCGAAGTGGGCTTGTACTATGAGCGTGCGCACGACGTCAGGACGCAACGAAAGCTGCCGTGCCGTGCTGACTCGCACCCACGCTCCAGAGCATTCACCTACCCCATATATTTACATACTGATTGGTACCGCGTAAATAACACCACGCAGTTTGTAATAGGACACCCGATGATTGGATGCGACGTTTATCGAGACACCATCTTGATTTGTCCCCCGCGCCATTATAGAAAGCCCATTTGTTACCAGAATGTCCCTACAAAATGTTATATAGTACGAACAAGTGATCTACTGCGGAGGATTAGGAATAAATTTACTTCTGCCGATGGAAATTCCGTGATAATTGATTCCTTAAACTCGAAAGCATTCTCTTTTCCACGGGACGTTAATGATATTGAATTAAGATTCAATCAATGCAATCAATGTTCTTATTTGCAAAACAAAACTATTTTTTTTAAAGAAAAAAATTGTGCATTCGTTGATATTATATGCATCATCATCATCATCACAGCTCATATGATACGTCCCCACCGAGGGGTTCGAGCCTACCCTATGTTAGGGTGATTAGGGCTTAGTCAACCACGCTGGCCCAGTGCGGATTGGTCGACTTCACATACACCATTGAATTTCTTCGCAGATGTATGCAGGTTGCCTCACGATGTTTTCCTTCACCGCAGGAGCGTCAGACAAATGTACATATGAAATTCGAAACGAAAAACACATTGGTACATGGCGGGTCTCGAACCCCGACCTCCCGATTGGAAGGCAAGTGCCGAGACTACAGCGCCACCGACGCTCTTTAAGAAAAAAATTGTGCAATCGTTGATATTATAAGCATAATAATAACAATTAAAAAACAATGGATATTTTTCAGTCAGAAGCGAAAATAAACATTTTGAAGTGAGCCCACTATCAATGTCAATAGCGAATAGTATTCACAAAAATAAAATTGAGTCCTGTATAAAATAGTTATTCGCCGGTTCCTAAGCATTGTTGTTTAGTCTCGATCGAAGACATGAAATTAAAATCACCTCAAGAATTGCGACTTAGTAAAGTTACGACTGAATTTTCACGAGATTACAGTTTTAATCTGGAAATATGCTCATCCTTAATAGATTCGCAAGCTTATTGAAGCACTTCTTATCATTCGCCTGCCAGTACGACGAAGAAAATCATTAGCGAGAACATCAGAAATCAATTTGTTTCTTGTGTCTTCCGGCCTCTCCTTTCGCGATCCAAAGAAACGAATATCATTTGAAGAGAACAATTTGTTACCGTCAATTATAGACGATTTACGTTACTGCCCTCTTTAGGATCTATCCATTAATTCTGAACTGTAAACAGTACGCGTTATGTATTAGCATCATTAACAGCATTGGAAATTCCTCGTAAAACGAGCCCGCGCTTAGAAACTAAGTGATTTAAAGTTAGTTTTGAAAATGTGATAGCATCTTCCACAATACACGAACAGTCATTAGAATCATTGTTATCTGGTCACGCAAATCGGATAAAAGGCCACAAATTTATTTTATTATTAAAATTCACATAACACAGCAGTGTTGTTTATTCTTCCTGTTAATTATAAAATAATACAACAAATCATATAGCAATTGTCTCGTTTGAATTCACCTAATTCGATCCACGGCTACTTCTGGGGGACTTGAAAAACGATTTGAATAATTAAATTGCGAAGCATCCTTTTATATTCGTATTGGTGCGAACATAAGTATCATAAAATTAAAATTCATGCCTACAAAGGCGCTCTAGTGGAGTTGCAATTAATATGAAAATCTCCGGACAATATTTACGCCAGTGGCACCAGCGAAATTATTACACAGTTTAATAGTAACTGACGGCCCGTATTTTACACGTCGAGGGGATTACATGCAAAATGTAAACGTAAAGCAGCGTTATCCAAATTTAATGGTCGCTATTTTGACACTTGATCATTCGAATCTCCTGAAATGGTCAAAGGTGGGTGAACTTTAAGCATTATAAAAGGCATTGGAGGCAGAAGGCAGGAAGGAGCTTTTATACATTTGGAAGACGAATCTTAACATTTGCACATCGGTAGATTTTTCAAAATCATGCAGTTTCTTTTACAACATTCAAATAAGCTTAAAAACTTAATATAAAGAATCAAAGTTAATTTCTCTGCTCAGTAAAATAAATATTGATTTGGAATTTTGCGGTTATATTACTTTAGCATTGGTGTTAGGCTACCACCATAACAAAGAAACACATATTTGAGCTGGCACACATATAAGTAATGTTGCCGAGATTCTATATTGTTTTTGATACTTACATATTTATACATTCTTTTTACTATTATTCAAATTCTGTCATTTCGTTCATGTCTTGTCTTTTGGTGGTATTTCAATATTATTTAGTAGGTATATAAAATACCGGCTATAAGTGTCGGTGTCCCATTTCTTTTAACAGTGAGTTCAGACCAATGTTAATATTTGTTTACCAATGTTTATATTTCCCTGAAAAGCTTTTAAAGCGAAAAAAGAAGTTTTCATGTTTAATTTTTATTCATGTTACGCAGTTGACGTGCGATGACCCAAACAGCTGATTCCGCGCGCAGTATATGATGGAAATGTTATACGAATTATATTGCGAAGTTTACTTTTGTGTATTTATTGTGATTTTTTGACAGAATATGATTTGTAAACGTTAACTAAGTTATATCACACCAGAAAATTTAAACACAATAAAAAAATCGGAATATTTATGAATTTTCCGGGAGAAAATTTCAATGATTTTCAAATTAGGATCATGGTCTGAACTCACTGTTAAAAGAAATGGGACACCGTCATTTATACCCTATATAGTTATTTTTCTATTGGTTTTTTTCTATTTATTAGTTGATAATTTATAAAATGTACCTACTATCTACTGCTCTCCGTTATATTAGGTAACGTAATATAAGCAGGATTGTTCTTTATTTTACTTACATTCTATACTTCCATATTTAGGTATACCTTTTTATTGTTATTCTGAATCTGTCATTTTGTGTTCTGTTCATGTCTCGTCTTGTGGTTGTATTTGAATCTAATTATATAAATTATACCTATTTTTTAAATTACTTTTCTCCATTTATTAGTTAATAATTTATAAAACTATCCACTACTTTCCGTTATAAGTAATTTAATCAGAATTGTTCTTTTTTTAGTTAAAAAAAGAGTTGCTCTACACTAGGATTTTCTCCTGTGTCGTGGGTGCAGTTACAAACATAGAATATCACAGCACATACGTCCAGACCGCAACAAATGTATGTAGGCCATACAAAATATTTGTCCCGTTCGGGAATCGACGGTATTATAAGCGAAGGGCACGGCATAGCAATACATCGCTTTAGAACTTTGTTATAAAACGATTTATTACTAGGTAATTAACGCGCTTGCGACATGACGAACTTTTGGTCTAAACGTATTATAGCAGCGTATTATTATCATTTAATCGTTAAATTTTATAGCGATAGCGGTATACGAATCTTCGCGGTAATGTACGCACCATAATACCTACTAGAGAATTTTACCACAGAAACAAGACAACAATCTTTCCAAGCGCGATAGAGACAAATGCAACTCGGACCTTTAAGAAGTACACAAAATATACGTTTCGTAGTCCCCTGTTTTCTCCGCTAAAACTAGGCTCATTTAATTACTTTTTGCGTTAAATATCAAAGAAAGGCTTTGGCTGTGTTTCTATGTTTTGCTTTTTTCGTATTATCTCGTCAAATTTATTTGCTGGATGTTTGAATAAAGCAAAAAATCAGGCCAATTTTTCAGGTTTTTGAAGGTTTATATCTCATTTAATAATTAACTTAATAAAAAAGGAAAACATAGGAACATGCTAATAGTGGCCATTGATTTTTTTGAAAAAATTAGAACACCTATTGTCGTTATCCAAAAGGAAACAGGGGACTACGTTTGTATGGGAAAACAACCCGTAATCCTCTTAATGTCAATTATTTTTGAAGTAAATATTTTTCAAAAATCTTTTTTTTTTCTTTGAAATCGAATCAAATGCAATTTCAACCAAACTACTTTCAAGGTGTGCGATATTACTTTTACAAGTTGTTATGATATAACCATACTAATATTATAAATACGAAAGTATGTCTGTCTGTCCCTCCCCCTCTGTTACCTCTTTACGCCTAAACCGCTGAACCGATTTTGATAAAATTTGGTATAGAGATAACTGGAGTCCCGGGAAAGGACATAGGCTACTTTTTATCCCGAATTTTAATGAGTTACCCAGGGAACGCAGGAGAAGTAGCGGGCAGCAGCTAGTATGTATATAAGAGCAAAAATCTCGTTGATTTTATTCAGTTAGCGCACAAAGATTTCGGACTATTGTTTTGATATCGCGCATAGCGTACACATTTTCCACGCACTCTGATTAGTTCCGCAGCTGTCACCCGACTGCGGCACTGCGGCTTGAAATATGAGCGCACCTACGTTTACGTAATCAAAATAATCCCCTCCACTCTAGAATTATAACCAGTGAATAAACATAAAAGACCGCGGCTGGCTGTTCCTGTAATTCTGCGGTAGAAACGTCGTAAATAATTGTCGAGCCTTCCCGTTAATTCCTTGCTAAGAGTGAAGCGGAAGCTACAAGATCCTTATCTGATTCTGGAATGTCACACATCGAATTTTATGGAGGTTTTCTAAGGTCTAAGACAACATATATAATTAATTAAAATATTTACCCTCATTGTCTCTACTTTTCTGACAGCTTCCCAGGAAGGTCGTTTATACCTTTGCAAAAGAACTTTGGGACCTGCACTTAACAACCAATATAAAAGGCATTTTGTTAATTCAAGGAACAATTTTTTTTAATATGTAAAAATTATGCAAGTCGTGGGAAAAATGGTTGGTCCAGGGAGAGGGGTGAAATAGAAGAGAAAAAAGGAGAAAGAAAAGGCGTAAGCGGGTCTGGCAGCGAAACCTCTGAACACAGAAGACAGAAGTCGGTAGCAGTGGTGATTTCGCTGCCACCGGAATGGAAGGTATATAATATAGCAGGTCTGACCTACGCAGACACCTTTAATTCAATATTTGAGCCGCATTCGAGCATGGATCACGTATTTCCTACCCCAAAAGTGAGGTTACAGGCCGATTATGGAGGTTATTGGAGAGCGCAGAGAGCAGCGCGCGGCAGGAATTGCTGCCCTCATTTAAGGGGGCACAGTCAGTCCACTAGCGCCGCCATTCGTTTTTTATTAATTATGATGAATTAAAGACGTTTCTACAAAAAATAGCACAGCCAGGAACTCAATATAGATATTTTAGATTTTTTGAGCTATTCAGGCATAGATTGAAAGTATAGGAATAATCATAATCAGAATTATTGCTAAAAGTGGCCACTTTAAGCAATAATTATGATTTCGACTATTCTATATGGTTAATGTGTACAAAATACGTAAATAAAAATCTGAATGGCAAAATTGGCAGATAGGAGATGCTACAGTCGCCACCATCATAATAAATTCACGATTTAAGCTACTTACTGCATAGAAAGCATTAAGTAAATGTTCTGATAACTTAAAAACTTATTTTAAAAACACTGGAGTCACATTTTGCCCGCAACAAAACACCATGGCACTTCGACAAACTGTGATCATGCCGTGATGGCCAAAAAATGAAGTTGCAACCAAAAGCAATTCGTAGTGTTGTCATAAGTATAACCTGCTTTCTATTTATACAATCAAAAGTTACTAAAATACGGTACTTTATTTAAAATTCAAATTTTAACTTATATTTGACTCAGCGGGTTAAATATCCATTAAGGGCAAAATTGGACGGTTTCGCGGTACATATACATAATACCTATTACCGTGGTCCCGGTGAATTCGTTGATTGTTGCCAGAACACGTCTTGTGACTGCGCCTCTTCGTGAATGTCATGGCGATAATTAAACAATCCCCGGGTTTGATACTAACCAGCTATGAAAATTCAAACTATGATATGCCCTGCTATATTCGTCTTTTGTTTGTACATAATATGCGGAGACATGGCTTGTATAACTAATTTAACATATAGCCTGAAACATGTAAGTTGGTAATTAATTACCTACTAAGCCATAGACTCGTCAACATGAAAATTGATTGTTGGGTACATTCTGATAACTTGATATACATCAAGGCTTAATTTATTTACTTAAATATAAATGTTTGTTTGTTTGTTTGTTTGTTGGTTGACGCAAAGCGCCATTAGCTTCATCCATTCATCAGCACGTGAGGTTGACTTACATCTCGTTGAGATGTTAATTGGAGGCCCTTTTTCTCTTCAGTAGACCAATATCTGACTCCCTAAATATTGAAATGGAGCGGAAAACAAACCGTCATAACCTTGCAACGCAAAAACCGAGCACTGGCGACATCAAACGCGATCAATATCGTATATAACATTCATCAAATAATAAAGCCGAATTCAAAACTTCACGTTTGCGGGAGCATGTTTTATGACTGCGTGTCGTAAGCCTTCGGCGGGCCGTACGCGATGCCTCTAAATAATAAATTAGGGTTGGTAAGCCCTTAACCGGAGCGTATAGGGGACACGCTCCGAGTGCAGGTGTCAGGGTAATTTCCTTTCCTTCCGGAGATGGGAGCGGTTTAACGCAAAGATGCTTCAAGGTATTTCGCTTTTATAATTTAAGTAGGTACGCACAAATAAGAGTAACTGACCTACAAAAATGGAATGGTGAAAAATAGCCATGTTGATAAGTACACTGAAATTATTGTTCGTTGAGTGTCATGCATTCATTCGCTATTTAATTGTATAGTTTCGCTTTATCGAACACCGTGAAAACCGACATTTTGAAATAATTACTCTGAATTAACAAAATCTTTCTAAGCAAAAGCTGATATCAACTGGTTCTGTGGTTTTTTTTTAAAACATAAGAAAGATAAAAAGAATTTATAGGACTAGGCCCCTTTAGATCAGTAACCTGCTTGAATAAAACAATAATGTCGAATATTCATCAATAAATGCTCTGTTAGCACTGTTGGCAGCAACATTACAACGATAACTATTCATTGTTCTAATTGATAACAACAGGAGGTTACGGCAACTACCTAAAGGTAGGTATCAAAAAGTCTTCACACTGTCCATAGTCCACATTAAGCTCAATCCCCACCTTTCCGGGCCGTGCCCGGGACGTGGACGGGACGTGTTTCGTCAGTGGCTTGAAAAAATATCATTGCGTATTTTTTATATGAACTCGTTCACACACGTCCGTGTCCGGGCCGGCGACGGAGCTTCCGTACCCGAACCGACACCGTGATGTGCGCAGTGCGCCCGTCCACCGATATTACCAGTGCACGTCCGAGTTTTATTAAATAAAATTAATGACGAGTTATTAGTAGAAGCGATATGCATCTCTGCAGTTTTAAACAAAGCATGCAAATGCATATTGGTTTCCGTAAATGGTGCTTAAGAGGTACAGATTGAAGTTGGTGGCCCTGACGTGGCACAGATCTCCGGTCTTGCCACGGACACGGCCCGGCCACGTCCCGGGCACGGCACGGATGTGTGTGGATAGACCTTTATCGGAATGAAACGACAACAAAGTTAAATATTTGTCACGTCCCATTCCACTTTCGTCGCGTCACATCGGTGTTGGACGTAAACGATGACGGGAGAATCGAAATGAATGGAGCTTTTAGCGTATTACAAGCGCGGTTAGAACGCCTGTTGCCGCGATATTAATCCGCCTACTGAGCGGTTGTCATTATGGCTAAACTCTCGTTTCATATTTAGTCACGACGACGCGTCGTGATATATATTTCGTTTGCTTTTTTAATTTTTGTTGCATGTCATAAATGAAAAATTTATAGGCCAAAATAAAAAGGTCTCTACTGCAACACTACACTGGTATGTACAATGGTAGGTAAGTACCTATGCTAGGAACTTATATAGAAAATACTCAACGCCTTACACTTCGCCAATTATTAGGTACAGATTCCGAGCTGCTTCTGAGAATTCCCTGAACAAAAAAAATCACTTTAAAAAACTAAAAAAAATCCCGACCCGGGGATCGAACCCGCGACCTCGGATTAGAAGCCACACTTGCCAATTACTAGACCAACGTTGCAGTCTAAGTCAGACTACCTATGTGTAATAAGACTAAAATAAAAATACCGAAAAAAGAGAGAAATGTTGATTATGTATGTCTTGCAAGAAAACATGTCTTCAAACTCAATCTATGTTAAATCATAAAATAATATCTCTCAGTCTATTAATAAGCGAAACAGGTTGTGTATCTTAATGCACTATTAGAGCCTAACCAGAGGTTGCGCAAAGAACCTTTTATTGTACCTACACACCATTAATCTACGACAGTGCTGCAGCAAGTGTGAAAACGTGGAGAGAAACGAGCTACAACACTGAGAAATTAGTTTCACGCATATTATTTAGAACACTAATTAATAAATGGCGAAATGCGAGGGCGGGTCGGGTTGCTACATATCTTTTATTTGAAGGAAACGCGAAGGTTAGTCCACTTACAACCACACTAAATCAATTAAGTGATAATAGCGATCCAATTAATTTATGGTCAAATAGGGAACATATACGAGTATGTATCTACTTATCAAATAAACGTTAAATATCCACATTTAATTTACAACACATTTAAGTCTTTTAAATTATCTTTGACCAAAATTCAATTTTTACTGATAGGATAGGAATGGGATAAGAATTCTTTAAAAATGAATATTGCAAATAATTGTGATTTGTGACCCTAAATAACCACATGAAATAATGTGAACATTAGGCATAGCATATTATATATTATACACACAATTACATTCTGTTATGCGGTCGCTACTTCGTTATTGACAAGGAAGTTGGTGAAAAAACCATTTACGACTTGCCTTCAGTTGTTCGTCTTAGAGAATAATGGCTTTAAATTTTGAAGCTCTGTCTTTTATGAAGTAGACAACGATAAGGGGATTATAAAAGGCAGGAGGGGGCGAAGTGTGATAAGGAAATAATGGGGCGACGATGAAAACTGAGAGAAATGACTGGAAATTTATCTGCGCTTTTATTACGTATCAACATAAAAAAACTGATTACGATCATCAGATAGACTTTTATTGAATTAAAGATATTAATGATATCTTCGGAATGTCAAATTACCATCGCTATCTTGTGGAGGTTTATCGCGTTTTATTTTTCAAATTAAAGTAACCAAAATTGCCTGAAACAATTTCATTTTAATCCATTAGAGGTAATCCTGCTAAGCGCGATAAAATGGCCCGCAGTTCGAAGTAAACGGGTCATCCAATATGTTGCATATTTAATATTTTATCTACAATTTAATGTGTACCGGCTGAATTCATTGAAAAGATAAACCCTCAAACATTATCTAGGTTTCGGCTCATTACTTAAAATATTTTGTAACAGAAATTAATCCATCTTAGTAAAATATTACAATTAACAAACGACGCGAGGTTACAAAATCACGCCTAATCGCCAGAAAACACTACGGTTTTATACCATTATTTATTATAGTTAATTAATATATGTAGGTATATACATGATAAGTAAATCATACGTTCCCTTTGCAGCCTTGACAATTTGAACTGTAACTGTGTCCCCCTGAAGAGAGTCGAATGTACCAAATACCTGCGGATTATATTGGACCAGCACCTCACATGGCATCCTCAGATCCAATTTGTCACTGAGCAGTCTGAGAAAATTAATATGGGTATTTAAAACTCTCCGTCACATTACTACATACAATCTTTTGAACAATATATATGTTCACGCTCGAGGAAGAGCGAGTGGCAACACTGCATTATAGTCTGTGCAGTGAGAGCCTTTTTTTGGCGGCCGGCCGCATGTAATATGTCAGTCGAGTCGGGTCGAAATGTCATGACATTGTTAGAGGTTATGTCCGGGCCGGAATAAAATGTAATAGGTATAAGTTAAGGCGAGGATTTCCCAAATTTGCCGATCTTAGAACGTCTAGATCTGGATAATATTAGAACCCACAATTCTGAAATTCACACACCTTAAACTTGAAGATATAATCTAGTGAACTGTGAAAGTAGAAACACGATTTACTCCATTTCACTTGATAGAAAAAAAATCCAAACATAGGTCTAAATCAAAAACTAAAACCACGATTTGAAATCGAAATATACATAAAACAGTATAAAAGTTATACCAAAACATGTAGTTCGTTATTATCTAGTGAACTGTGAAGACAGATTTTTTGATGTCATATAAAATATTTAGGAAAATGACGAACATTCTATAATTTCGCTTGGTTGCAATCGCGCTCCATATAAGACAGTACTCGCCAAGTCGTCTCAGGGTATGGTCATGTCGCTTCGTGTCGCGGGCGCAAAAAAATATTTTACGTGTTTCTTTACGATCGAATTTTAATTTTGCAGTTTGCGTTTATTTTGTTAACTTTCATTATTATTATAGATTAGTGTAGTAATATGGTGAATAGTGTAAATAATGGATTAGGTATAATAAAGGAGAAAACTATTTTAATCCTTCTTCCTAAATTATTTTATGTGTGAAAAAATATGTTTTTCGTTCTTTTTTTCTATAAGTTATTTTATGTGTAAAAATCGCTAATAAAAGAAGTCAAAGACGAAATGTTAAATCAAATGCATACAAAAAATGCTGAAAGAAAAGTGGTAAATATTTATTTCCCAAATGTTTATATTTTATTGCCGCGGCCATATAGCACAGTGCAGTGTTAATAAACCAGTATGATAATTTCTTCAAGTAAATATGCAACGATTTATAGGTTCAAAATAATGTTTCCTATAAAACTTTATTGCTGAATTCCTTTAAATACTTAATGTTACCCCCTTTATTCACAACGCCGTGCATCAAAGCTTTAGAAGGTAGAATCAACAGCACATTATACATGTAGCTAAATAATAGAGTTTTATTCGAGCCTATGTATTATATATGATTATGAACAGTAAAACAGTATTTTAGGAATATTTTAAATTTCGAAACATTTATGGTCAAGCGTGAGTTGATTATAAAAAAGTAAAAAAATAATTAACAAAAATTTCCGTTCGATTTATGTAAAGATCACTTCATTGTAATAAAAGAAAATATCTGATCAGCGGAATTTTGTGAAACTTTATAAAATTTGCTTTTGCTCGCTGCTTCGCCCGCATAAATGTCATAGAGGTTCCATACAAACTATTATTTTTTAGTTTTACCCCCTTAGATGGCGAATTTCCAACATACATGTCAAATTTCCACTTTTTGTGCCTTTTAATTACGGCTGTGCGTAATCTGTCAGTCACTCAGTAATGAAAGTGTTTTTATATAAATACGTCGGCCCACACTAGGATTTTCAACTGTGTCGTAGGTGCAGTTTTTTTCTTTTTGAAAACGTCGCCCCACACTAAGATTTTCTCCTGTGTTGTGGGTGCAGTTACGAACATAGAATATCACATGTACATACGCCCAGACCGGAAAAAAATTCTGTAGGCCATACAAAATATTTGTCCCGTACGGGAATCGAACCCGCGACCCATTGCGCAGTAGGCGATCATTCGACCTCTGCGCTAACCGTGTCATCAAAGTTACAAACATAGAATATATTACATATCACATGCACATACGCCCAGACCGGAACATATTTCTGTATTCCATACATAATATTTGTCCCGTAACTACAAAAAAATATTTTACAAAAAATAAAAACCGACTTCAAAAACACTGAAAACTTAAAAATTATATAAGAATAGGTACAGACAACATCACACTTCTGTATTGAAGTCGGCGCCAAACGATAATCTTCTAGAAAGTGTTAAAATTTGTCACCGACTTCAATATAGAAGTGTGATGTTGTCTGTACCTATTCTTATATTATTTTTAAGCTTTCAGTGTTTTTGAAGTCGTTTTTTATTTTTTGTAAAATATTGTTTATTTTTAACTTTTCAGTGAATCAAATCTTTTTAGTGAAAGAAGTGTGTTTTTAGTGCTTTCCTCGATTTTCTATGGGATCCCATCATCAGATCCTGACTTTGGTGACCATGAGACCACCCTTGCTCTATACTCTATCGAATACAAAAATAATTTTGGACATCGGTTTAAAAATGACGGAGTTATGAGGTAACAAACATAAAAAATACAACCGAATTGATAACCTCCTCCTTTTTTGAAGTCGGTTAAAAATATTTGGGAATCGAACCCGCGACCAGTTGCGTAGTAGGCGATCACTCGAACTCTGTGCGCTAACCGTGTCGTCAAATGTAAAGTCATCATGGTAAAGAACGCTAGCTGTGTAGTACTTCCCGAGTTTTCTTACAGGCCTAAGGTGGTAGAATATTAATTAATATTTTAAAACCAGTTTGCTTAGAGACTAATACGGTTGCCTGATATTCATAGCGATTTGTGGCTTTCTTCTTGATAATCTTGTTTAGTACATGCACGCCCCTGTCACTCACGCAATGCAGCGTTATAAATACCTACCACTAAGTAGCGCGCCGGCGCGCCGACCGCTGCGCACACGTGTAAAGAAATTCTTAGGTTGTGTGTGAAGTCGACCAACCCGCACTTGGCCAGCGTTGATGATGGTAGCACATCAAAAACAGGTTTGAGCTTGTTTCGAATTCATCTAATAATAATATGATGGATGACATACCTGCCAGAGAAACCTGTCACAAAAATTGGGATATAATTAAAAACAAAAAAACTATCGTTTTTGATGCTTGCTAAGGCAAGGATAAAAATACCTCCGTCTTACCTATTTCTGCCGCAAATCAGCAGTGCTTGCATTGCTGTGTTCCGGTGTGAAGGGTAAAATATGGCACTGAAATTACTGGGTACCGTGACTTTACATCTGATGTCACAAGTTGGCAACGTACACTGTGGTTCTTGTGGGGCTTGCAGTTTTACTGCGAATCGCACAGGAACCACATGTATTATAGGTGACTGTTACCACTTACCATCAGGTGGGCAGTTTGCTTGTTTGCCAACTTAGTAGCAATAAAATAAAACACACAACATTACATTTTTATTTTGAAGTAGTTTTTGTTTTGAAGTGGTGTCGGTATTTTTGTAAAAAAATATTTTTATTTTTTTCGTGTAATTAATAATAGCTCTCTAAGTCAACTTGAAAGAATATACCTAACTGAGAGTCAATACGTACCTTTTATATCTAAAGACTAACTCCCTAACTCCTTAAAGTTAAGGATCCATCGTAAGCTCAGCATAGTGGAAGAATCCTTGAGATGATGTCTATCAGACGCAAATACCTGAATAGCTTCAGAAAAATAACAGAAAAGACGTTGGACGTGCCTATTCTCTCGATTTTAACTAATACTAGATCCTGACTTGATGGCATGGAACCACTTCGGGGGTATACTTTTCTGAATACAAAAAGAATTTTGAAAATCAGTTAATAAATGACGAAGCTATGAGGTATGTGTTACCTCATAACTTCGTGAAGTCAGTGAAGTCGGTTAACAAATCAAATCGAAATAAGTTATGGTACTTATTTATTCAGTACTGTATTAAAATACCTACATATATCTATTAAAATATTTTTCTTCAAACTACTCATTAATTTTACTCTAATCATCGGAAAAGGCAACACTAAGTAATACATTACTACCCTGGAAAACGGCAGTAGTATTGTATGAAATTTCATTAATGACCCGTTCAACATAATTGCCCTGTTGTTTGTTTTTCTAATTTAAAAAGAAATTACAATTCATATTCATACAATTCATACAAAATGTAGGCATTTTTCCAAAGAGATTTGAGTGGTTGTATAAAATGTCACAAAAAATACACATGCGCAAAACAAGTTGGATAGGACCCTACAAAGCCAATTTTATTTAAAAAAGAGAGGCAATTGGCTTTAATGGCGAAGATTAGCTTTTATTTTAATAAATTAAAAATTGTATTCGAGTGAATATTGTGCAGTGAAAGTGGTGTTTTTTCAGGTGCACATTCATGTTGACGGCAAGAAATAAGGGTTTTGTGGTGTACATGACAATGAGTTTTTTTTTGTGGATTTTCCACTTCCGTCACCACCGTCAAGATAAGGTTTGGTTTCTTAATAAGAACAATTTGCATTTTTTTTGTCATAAATAAATAAGTTTTTCTACAGTCAACTTCAGTTTTTTATTATTTTTTAATAAGTTGAAGGAAAAGCAGATTACACACCTCGTAAGTGAGCTATTAATGCCCTCGGGTTATTAGTGCCCTTGAGCAAGTGCTCGTGCACCAAACATCCGCGGGCATTAATAAGTCACTTAGCGCTCGGTGTAACAATCTACTATTTCTAAATCAAACCGAATAGCCGTCAAAGTCAAACAAAAAAATTTAACAGTGCTTTATAACAGGGTGTCCCAGAAGCCGACGTCAAGCCGAAAGCAGGCGGTAGACTAACTCATATATGTTATCAGAAAAATATTTAAAAAAATCTAAGTCACCTATTTAAAAAAAAAATCTAACATTTAAAAAAATCGATATAATTTACACCCCGTGACGGTTTTTTCACTCTTGTTGCTACAAATCTTGACTTTTCTAAACATTTTCTTTTGTTTTGCAATCCTGAATAATGTTTCTGTATACTATAATCTAAAATTTAAAGCCAGCTGCTCCAAATTAGAAGACTATGCCATTTTTATCTAAATTAAATATTCGAAATGAATTTTTCGCATAGCTTTAACAAGCTGTACTGAAAAAAAAATGTACTATGCGAGTTTGGCAAGTAACTGCAAAAGTTGGCGCATTCAATAAGGATTCCAAAATGGTATGATACTTGGTAGATAATTTCTACGATTGCAGACAATATTTTTTTTCCAAAAACAGGCAGTTTTGAACAAATTTTTCTTACGTACTTAAAATTTATTCTAATGTACCCATGGTTTGCTTTAAGACTGTAACTTTAACATTCTAGTTTTAGTGAGACCGGGAGAGTCATTTTACGAAGTGTGAGAGAGACAGATAGTGACGCTAACGTGACAGAGGCGGAGAGATTCGAAGTATGAGCGAGACAGATAGTGACGCTAACGTGACAGAGACGGCGAGTCTCTCACAAAATATTCATTTTACGAAGTGGAAGTGAGACAGATAGTGACGCCAATTATTCGCTAACGCACAAACAATACACATCAGTACGTTTCGCTTCTTCGCTGCGCATCTTTTTGTATTCGTTCGTGTTGATTTCGTGCTTACCACTTTCTGCTTCGTTTATTGGACTTGATTGCTTGTGATTTGGATTCGGACTGTTTAGTGTCTCTACCGACGACCTTTGCTTTGCTCCGGACTACCTATCGTTATTGTGTAATTGTGTAGTGCCACCATGTCTGCGTACACAATACAAGAATACGCCAACATGCATTAAATTTATGGGGAATGTAGATGCAATGCCAACGCTGCAGCTAGACTTTATCGTGAGAGGTACCCAAATGCAGCTCGTTTTCCGAATCATCGAGTCTTTATAAATGTGCACCGATTACTCTTCTCAGAGGGCCGACTGCCGAACCAAGTACATAGTGAAAGAAGATTTCGTCCCCCTTACGAGGACGTTGTACTAGACATTGTCGAAGAAGATCGGAGTATTTCTGTACGTGGAATAGAGAGAAGCACAAGAGTACCCAAAAGTACAACCCATCGGATTTTGCTAAGAAATCAGCTACACCCGTAACACGTACAGCGAGTACAAATTCTACTACCCCGGGACCATCGACCCCGTGTTGCTTTTTGTCAAACAATGCTACAAAAACACAGAAAAGATCCGCGATTCTTCGAAAAAATTTAGTGGTCAGATGAATCGACATTTAAAAAAGATGGTTACATGAACCTACACAACTTACACGAGTGGCATATCAAAAATCCTCATTTGATGAGGCAAGATAGATCACAATATCGATTTAAAGTGAATATGTGGACTGGAATTTTAAATGGACAAATAATAGGTCCTTTTGAGCTGCCAGAGGCCTTGACTGGTGAAGTTTATTTACATTTTTTACAAAATGATTTAAGAAATCTACTGGAAGATGTGCCACTTAACATTCTAAGAGATATGTGGTTTCAACAAGATGGTTGCCCAGCTCACTATGCCAGCTCAGTAAGAGAATATCTCGATGAGGAATACCCAGGCAGATGGATAGGACAATCTGGTACTATCTCGTGGCCAGCCCGTTCCCCAGATTTAAATCCATTAGATTTCTTTTACTGGGGAGCGGTGAAAGAAAAAGTTTACGCAAAGCCAATCGAAACTGTGACTGACCTACGGCAAAGAATAATAAAAGCAAATGATTTTGTTAATAATGGAAGATTCGCCCGCTTGATAGCCCGATCTTTTTTAAGAAGATGTCGAGCCTGCATTAGAGCTGAAGGAAGACAGTTTGAACACCTGTTGTAAATCTTGACATTTAAATAAATTATGTTAAACAATTTTTGTGTATTTAATTTATTTCACTATCTGTCTCTCTCGCACTTCGTAAAATGACTCTCCAGGTCTCACTCAAACTAGAATGTTAAAGTTACGGCCTTAAAGCAAACCATGGGTACATTAGAATAAATTTTAAGTACGTAAGAAAAATTTGTTCAAAACTGCCTGTTTTTGGAAAAAAAAATTGTCTGCAATCGTAGAAATTATCTACCAAGTATCATAGAAATTTTAGATCAGAGTATACAGAAACATTATTCAGGATTACAAAACAAAAGAAAATGTTTAGAAAAGTCAAGAATTGTAGCAACAACAGTGAAAACACCGTCACAGGGTGTCAATTTTATCATTTTTTTTTAATGTTAGATTTTTTTTAAATAGGTGACTTAGATTTTTTTTCATATTTTTCTGATAACATATATAAGGTAGTCTATCACCTGCTTTCGGCTTGACGTCGGCTTCTGGGACACCCTGTATATGCCGCCGCGTCAGTCATATTCTTAGCTTTTGTTTTAAATACTACTTCTAGCTAATCGAGCATTTCTTGTATTCTAGTGATGCATTCTATACTGCACAAAAGAAATATGCATAAAATTTGAATTTACATTTTATTAATAACACATCATAGAAACATTTAAAACCTTTGAAATTGTGAAGAAACGGTCTAATTATGATGAATCTTGAAAAAGTCTAATTATTGATAATTGCTTTACGTCTCTTTCTTATAAAATATATGTTTGTATCGGTATTATAATGGTGGACGAGTACAATGACGTCACTAGCAAATAAAAGCTTTTTAAACTTTGTTATTTTTTAAGTTATTAAAAAAATCACGTGGTTGTTTGTCAAATAAAAATACTATGTAATGTAACAATTAAAAAGTGTCCATATTTACATACAAGTAAAGATATTATAAAAAATAGCAATGAAGTCATGAAGCTGTATCTTTATTGGTTGTATTACTGTAGGTACATACCTCAGTTTATAAATCAATACTTATTTGTAACCTAGCAAAAAGTATATTGCATACGATATAAAACGTCCTTGTTGTACTGTTATATTTTTACTGTGCGGCACATGATGTTGGCGCCTGTTCAGTGGCCGCGTCCGCGCTAACGTCATATACAAATGAACGGTGTGAAGTGCGGAACATATGGGCTTGCACGTGGAAATTCCTCGCCTTAAGAGCGGGTATAAAGCTAGAAAAATATCAGATTTCACCCGCGCGCCTCCCATGTTCCGGTCTCGACCATCGCAGCGATAAGTTCGCTCCCTCTTCATGTTTTGTGTGATCGCGCACAGTATAACCTACCTTAGGCAGATACAATTGGCTAAGTGCGAGTCGGACTATTTATCCGTACTTTGAACTGTGAATATAAAATACTTTTCACTTGTGATAAGTAAAACGAAAAGGTAGGTGATAAATATTATTATTTATTTAGAATATAGGTATTTAACATAATAAGTGCTTTATTTACATTTACCTGCTAAGCACTCGTCGGATAAGCATAGGCGTAAACATATTTGAAACACCAAAAATACTTGGAATACAGATTTAAATAATACGATAAATATATTTATTTACCTCTCTTATTATAATGTCGCTTTCAATTTTTGAAATTGTTAACCGTAAGAATCGCTTTAATTTACAATAATTAATGTGTGTATGGTAAAATTCTTTTTTTTTTCAGAATACGGTCTATACCTTGGCTATGAATGATAAGTCGTTCACTTGCATCATACCTAGATACTTTGGTCTTTTGCTTCCTTAGCTTTCCGTTTTTTGAAAGCCGTCTTTGCCCGATTAACCGATAAACCCGTCGTTCGGTGTTACTGAAATCAAACAATTAGTGTTAAAATTTAGTGTGAATATGGTGGCACCATTTTATCATTAGATATAACTTTTAATATGGAGCCAAAACAAATCTAGCCCAGTGTAAAAATCATGATGGCACTAAAATCAGAAAATCACTTAGATGTCGCTATAGTACAGTCGCGAAAGTTTATGCTCGACTACTGTTCGACTTCGACATCGTGTAGCAATAAGGACAAAAAGCAATCGATCATAAACTTTCGCGAATGCACCTACAATCTTAACTTTTCCACTGGGCAATAAAACTTCTCAGTGGTGACAAAATCTATATAAATCGCAATACGTTTTAATTTTTTTTCCTAAATCTGGGGGCACGGCAGTGCCCCCGCCAAGTTGAGCGAGAAGCAAACACTGCCGTACCATCCTTTACTGGATCCATTTCGCGGCATTTTCAGTCCCCTATTTGACAACCTCTGGATAAGATCAGAACGCAGAAATTTTCGTCATCCAGTAAGCTATAATCACATACTTAAAATACAAAATTTCAAGTCTGTAGGTCATTTAGTTCCGAAGTTAAGCGAAAGCAAAGTTTCGCATTTATGACAGACACTCACTCACTCACTCACTCACTCATGATCATCAAAATAGAACTTGTACTTCCCATAAACTCAGAGAGCTGAAATGTGGTACAGAGTTAGGGTTTAATGGCCACATAAAGGGAAAACTATAAAAACTAGGATAATCGAAGATCTGGAGTACCTGGTGACCCTGTTTAGAAAACACAAGAGCCCAACCAAACTATTAGAGATATCGTCATACCGCCTTTACAGAAAATATTCAACTTGGTGGGCCGCTTCCAATAAAGAAAAGAAAGAAGAAAAAAACAACCCCTAAAAATAAAAAAACTGTGTCAAATAAGAAAATCTAATAAAATAAATCAATAAGCTCACGTTTCAACAAAAAGAAGTGAAATCCCACCAAAAACATTCTGTAAAAAACTAGCCAAGTCTCGATGGAGCTGCTTGTTTATCTCTAAAAAGTAATGAAATCTAGACAAAGTCGTGCCAAGTCTAAGGTTCCTTACTGCGATTTCTTTATTATTATAGTTAATGTTGTGTGACTTGGTCGTTGAACATTCTTTATACGTTAGTGGGTACAGTTCATCCTAAATGAAAAAAAGTCAAACCCACAGTTGACCATTTTTGTAACTCTATTATGTGTCCTCATTGGCTGTGGGAGTGCACGGGGGTCAATAATTTACTTATTTTTTAACTTCGCTGCACCGTTTTCGAGATATAAGCATTTTTGTAAATATTTTTCTTGAAGTTATGCAGGGTTGAAATTCCTTACTTGTCTGACAAACTCCGACAAACTGCCGCCTATCTATATCAGCAAACAGATTTTTGCTATGCTATGTTTTTCTGTTTTCGATATTCGTGTGACTCAGGGTCAGGTAACATTGCCCCACCTGAGCCACACGTATCTCTGAAACGCGCAAGCGACAAACTCTGATGCCGACAAACTCAGACATACTATACCTATCTCTGGACATTATAGCGGCATACTCAAACAATCTATTTTCCAGATTTTTTTTGTGGCCTAGCTGTGGTCAGCCACACCAAGACTAAGTAGTCTGGGTGTGGATGACACAGATAGTCGTCTCTTACGACATAAACAGAAAGAAAGGTAGTGGCGTCTCATATATTCTAGAGTTTGTTCATAGTCAAGAATGAACTATACATAATATGTACTTGTGCATACCTAATCGCACTAAATTACCTTATTCGTCTCTTACAACATACACGGGAAGAAAGGTAGTGGCGACAAATTTACGAGTATTCTAGAGTTTGTTCATAGTTTAGAATAAACTATGAACTATAAATGTACTTAATTATACTAAACTTCCTTAGCCGTCTCTTATGACATACACGGGGAGAAAGGTAGTGACGACTCGTGTATTCTAGTTTGTTTATAGAACAACACAAAATGAATGATTTCAGTTATATTACTGAAATCATTCATTTTGTGTCGTTCATAGTTCCATCTCTAAAAATAATTCTCATGTCAAATCAAATCGATCAAAGATTAGTAAATTTTCACTAACCTACGTTTCAGAAACTCGAACTGATTTAACACTACTGTCAAATGTTGCAGCATGTTAGTTGAATAATGATTTGATCAGCCTTTCGGAAATTGGGTGTAAGTAAGCAACATTTTGCTTTGCACAAGTTAGCAGTATACTTGTTTAATTTGCAGGTTTACGCAGTCTTTGGATTGCCTCGATAATATTAAACTGTATTTAAAATCATCGTTGAAACCAGTATGGAATAACAAAATTTTTTGGAGAGAAATTGGTAGTAACTTATTTTGTACAAAATTTTTTTTAGGCTTTAGACGTCGGAATATTGTCTAAAGTTGAAGATGATCTGAAAAAAAACAATATAAATTTTTCGTCCTATTCACTTAATTCACGTAAATTCATTCATTATTATATCATGGTGCTATATTATTTACGTCTATAATATTAATCTCTATCTCTCGTATTCTCTCTCTCTCTCTCTCTCTATTAATCTATCTATAATTTTATAACAAAAAAAACAATAATTTGAACGTCTAAAGAAATGAAATGCCTAAAATTTTAACCGAAATTTTGAAGCAATTTTGGTTAGAAATAGATTTTCACATCAAAATATATTTTGACAGTAAATTAAGTAGATTTTAGTCCCCAGAAAAATCTACACAACATTTATTAATGTCCTAAGTTCAACAATTGCAATAAACTTACAAATTTGATGAGAGCTTTCCGCTTACGGATTTGACTGGATCGTATTCGTCAGCTTGTGTGATATTTCGTGTTGAGCTCTGAAATACAAAATTACTATAAATAATTAACAATAATATATAAATAAATATTTTTTTCCCATTCACCCCAATTATATAACCCAATTAGTATCATTAAGAATTTGTAGATTTCATAGAAATAACGGATAAACATACATAAATAAATAAAAATGAATAAAGCACAAGTAAATATAAATAAACATACACGTCCATGGTTCGAGCACATACATATATTCATATTTATCACAAAAAATCTGCTCCGACCGGAATCGAATCCGGGACCGTTGGCGCCTAAGGCGCCAAAGGTCCACGTTCTAACCATAGCGCCAGACGGTCGTCGCTTAATTTTAATTTGTTACAGTAATTATACTTTTAATTACTTAACGAAGTATGATGTGATAATTTTGCGTCTTTATATAATCAAAGTTTCGCGTCAAATTGATTTAATTTATGTTAGTACTATAAAAAGTTTACATACTGTCACCTACGTCCAGCACACGAGTAGTCAAACGCATCAATTTGTTTTACATACACTACCCGCGCCTACGTTGCACCAGCGCTTGTGCATTGTATTGTGTTATTAAAAGTCAACGCGCATGGGTCTATATTGTAAGGTGAACCTACTTATTAACGAAAAAATATTACGTAAACATAATAAAAGTAAAGTAATAGGTACATACCTTCTACAATACGCCATAAGTTGAATTTTTGACTTCTTAAGTTCTTTCAGACAATTTTTTTTTTTGGTTTTTTCATTCGCCATAATTTGGTCGATGTATTTTCTCGGGCTGGAACACAGAAGCACAGTTTACTCGTCTCAACGGAGCGATCAAGACTGATTGATGAAATAAAACATACGTGTTACCTCGGGTCAGGTGCGACAGATGATAGCGTTCTGCGCGGAATAAGAACGTTGTAAGCGCCGAATTACTTTTATTTTAATTACTCGTAAAATATACATTATTTTTGCAAATCGCTAGTACAGTTACTAGGTAATATAGTTTTATATTATATATTAAAAAATTGACGCAGTTATATGCATCACATTGAAAAGCAATCGATTTTGCTTGAAAATTAGACGTATCTTCGCGATTTTTTTCTATCGATAAAATAATTTAATTTTATGTTTTCACTCAGTGTGTTCACTTACAAATATAGTTAAATATCTATTTTAAAAAAATTGGGTAGTTCAATATTCAATTTCAAGTGTAGATTTCAAATCTACGATTAGCAATTTAGCTTTATACCCCCTCTCGCGGCGCACCTAATATCGGGGTGCGAAAGCCCGCTTGGTGTTGTGCAAAAGCATTATCGTCGCGTGTGTGAGCCGTGGTGGCCTAATAGGCATTTGTAGTGCTCCGGTCTCCACCGGTGGATCCACCGCAGAACTTCAGGAGCCGCGACTTCCTTCGAGCTAGCTCAGGAAGTCCACCGGCTACATACGCAGACTGAACGGAGACAAGGTAAACATTATCTGTATCGGTTTTTGGATTCAGCAATCAAAGCATCATTCGGCGAAACGCCGACGTGGTGGTGTCTACTCCGGGCACCACCATCTCTTGGTAGCAGAGCGTGGTTTTTAGATTTGAGTGGTTGATTAATATTGTACAATTAATATTGTAATCTTGTTGGTTGTCCAAATGGGCAATACATATTAATTGGTTTTTGATTGCTGATTTTAAACCGACTACAATCTCATTTGTGGACCGATCTCCCTAACTAGTTGTCATTGTCATTGTATATGAAAAATTGGGGTTAAATGCCTTTGTTGTTCTAGATAAGTTCTAGCATTTACCTATATTTGATTTTGGTTTGTTTTTTCATATCTTTGTTTTGCCCTTGAATATTTTGTTTGTTAAGTTGTAAACTTATACTTGAATTTAATTTGTTGAAAAAATTTTGCTGCTAAATGACTTTGCTGTTGTTGTAATACACTATTTTGCTGTGTTAAGTTTTAGCATTTACATTTGATTTTGTTTTGTTTGCCTTTGAATATTATGTTTGTTAAGTTATTGACTTAATACTTGAATTTAATTTGTTTGAAAATTCTGTTGTTAAATGCCTTTGTTGTTCTAGTTAAGTTCTAGCATTTAGGCGCATAACACATTGCACCGGACACCGCTCCGGTGTGCGGCGCTGCGGTTTTTAATTTTGACTGAAGAATCTTAATTTGTATAAACCGCAGAGTATAACACACTCACACCGCATGGCCGTGCGGTTGTGCGGCGCCCGCGACGGCACCGCACTCCCGGACGGTGATGCGGTGCGGTCCGCGAGGTATGCCACACTGTGCCGCAGTATCGTACGGATTTTTGCGTAGAAAGGACGTGCATACGCGTAATAGATCTCGACATAGATAATGCGGCGATGCGGGGCGTCGTGCACCGCAGCTCCGGACGGTGATACGGAGCAAACCGTACGGTGGCACGGTTCCGTGCCGCCGCAGCCGCATGCGGTTTTCGTCCCTCCGTACACCGCAGCGGTGTCCGGTGCAATGTGTTATGCGCCTAACACTTGATTTTGGTTTGTTTATATATTTTGTTCTGCCTTTGAAGTTCCTCCCGATCTGTTTTATTGTCTGCGGCTGTCGGTCTGTTTGTCCGTGTATTATTATAGTGTTATTAATTTTGGTGCAAAATGGTCCCGCCAGTCAGCCCGCTTAGTGGTGCCCGCGCGGGTGCACAAAAGATTTTGAGATGGTTTGCTAGTGCCGTCGCTTTGGTAGACCGACCAGACCGAGAACAGGCCTTGTTAATTCGGCATGAGGGAGTACCTGCTCGCTTGAAGGAATTGGAGCAGCTTTTCGTTGCTCATCAACAATATCTGCTCGACCACCCAGCCGAGGGTGCCGCTGAGTTGCGGGCAGTCGACCAATTTAATGCCGATTATGATCAATGTTTTGAACAGGCGGATGTGATCATAAACAAGGCTCAAGCTATCCTATTCGCCCGGAGGGGTGAGTCGTGCACGCCCGGGGAGGTCAAGCCTACCCCGGCCGGCTTGCTGGGCAGACTGCCCACTTTAGACATCCCAACCTTTGATGGGAACCTGGCTTCTTGGATGGGGTTCATTAACCTCTTGATAGCCTGGTTCACTCGAGGGACGACCTGTTCCCTAGCCAGAAATTGGCCTATTTGCTCTCTGCCTTACGTGGAGAGGCTGGTGTGCTTGTCCAGCATCTACCTGTCAACGATGACAGTTATGAGATTGCAAGGGCGTTGTTGACCGCCCGGTATCAGAATGTTCGCTTGCTAGCGGACACACATGTGGCTGCCATTTTAGGGCTGCCACGAGTATTGCGGGTCTCCTCATTGAGGAAGGAGATTTTGAACCCGCTGTTAAGCGCTATTAATGCGCTCAAACGACTTGACCTACCGGTGGACCAGTGGTCCTTCATATTGCTCCACCTCATCCTCAATAAGCTTCCCATGGAGATGAAGGGGCGTTTTGAACAAAGGTATGGGGGCAATAGTGCCTCGTACCTACCCCCCTTCTCGGATCTCCTCAGATTTTTGGAGGATGAGTGTCGGATGACCGACCACTTGGATCTGGCTCCTATACCGGGACCGAGTACAGGCCGCTATGAGGCGACCCGGGCAGCGCCACGGAGAGAGCGCCGCCCGTACAAGCAGTATACTGCAGTGCGGCAGAACTCTCCACACGGGGAGAGGCCGATGCCTTGCAAGTGTTGCAAGCGGGATGGCCATCGTTTGCCGGCCTGTCCCAAATTTGTTGGCCTACGCACCGAGGGGCGTAGGAATATGGCCAAGCAGCGGAATTGGTGCTACCGCTGTCTGGGGGCTCATATGGCATCGGCTTACCCCCACCCACGAGATTGCCACTGTTGTGGAGGGGCCCATCACCCCCTCTTGTGCTTTAATAATAAAGACACTCGTGAGGTGGTGAGAGAGAGGGACTCGCACACGGGCGGGGGCCCTCGTAGGTCACCCACATCTCCGAGGAGATCGGAGGGGCGTGCCACCCCTTCGCGGAGATTGGACAGGCGCCCCCCTCCAGTGAGAGGATTGGGCGCCCCACCCCCCCTACGGGCGGGGGGGATCGACGCGCCGCTTATCAGGCGCCACCGCGGGATTGGGCCGCGGTTATTAGGGAGCCACGTCGGGAGCCGATACGCTTCTCTCCCCCTATGATGGAGAGACCCCGTTTATCACGGGCTCCCCCAACCTTCGCCCATCATGGGCACCGCCCGGCCCCCCGATGCAGCTTTGGTCGAGGTGTGTACGTGCCGGATTGGGACCCGCTCGAGCGCCTTGAGCGCCCTACTCCGCCGCCGCGCACGCATTTTTCCTTTCCCCCTTCCCCCCCGTTGCGGGGAATGCGGGAGGATTTTCATTAAACCAACTGTCGGCTGCAGCCCCCCCACAGGAGCAGGTGCTGTTACCAACAGCCTCCGTACAGGTGTGGGGCCCGAGGGGCACCTTTGTTTTAGTTCGCGCCCTTTTGGATACGGGAGCTCAGGGTTGCATTGCCTCCAGCTGGCTGGTCCGGCAGTTGAGTTTGAACACATCTCCATACCTTGAATCGGTACGAGGAATCGGAGACCTGCGGATCCCGGATCCGATCGGTCAGGTTTTGTTCTCCTTCTCCCCCCACTTCTCTTCAGCGCCCAAAATTGGCGCTACCGCGATTGTTTATGAGAAGGTTGTTGGTCAGCTTCCGCAACAGCACGTTTCGCGCGCTGTCGTTGATGCGACATCAGGAATGACCTTGGCTGACCCTTCCTTCCACCGAACCGGTCCGATTCACTTATTGCTCGGTGCCGATGTTCTAGGCCGCGTGTATTGTGGGAAGAGGAGAGAGTTACAGAAGGGTGGGCTGGTAGCCTTATCTACATCGCTTGGGTTTGTAGTGATGGGACCAGTTAGGCATAACCCACCATCTCCATCGGTGGACAGTTACATAACTGTTAGCTCCACCTTATCGGATGTCCTTCAACGGTTTTGGGAGGTGGAAGAGCCACCTACCGTGAAGCGAGTGAACCCCTTAGACGAGGAGTGTGAGTTGTTCTACCAGAACAATACAGGTCGCCTTCACTCGGGACGGCTGATCACTCGTTTGCCCCTTTTGTCAGTTCGCCCCTCACTTGGCAGCTCCCGGCCGTTGGCCGAGAAGCGGCTGCTGTCCATGGAGCGTCGGATGAGTAGGAACTCCGACTTCAAACAGAAGTATGTCGACTTCATGCGAGAATATGAGCAACTGGGGCACATGTCGGTCTCGCGACTGGACTGGCGAAACGAGGAACATAATTTTCTTCCTCACCACGCGGTTTTGAAACCTTCCACTGGGAAGATACGCGTTGTTTTTGATGGGTCAGCTCCTACGTCTACCGGAGTTTCGCTGAATCAATGTCTGCATGCTGGACCGAAGTTGCACCACGAGGTGGGCGATGTATTGACCAACTTCCGTCGCCATGCCGTCGTCTTTGTGACCGATATCCGGATGATGTTTCGGCAGACTGTGATTCACCCGGACGATAGACGATATCAGCTCATATTATGGAGGGAGGATCCCAGAGATCCCATGCTAGTCTACGAGCTGAACACCAATACATACGGTCTGCGTTCGAGCCCCTTTGTGGCAATTCGCTCACTTGTGGAACTCGCTGAACGTGAGCGGTTACGATACCCTCGCGCATCCTTGGTTCTCAAGAAGGATGCATTTGTTGATGATATTTGTACGGGCTCCTCTAGTGTCGAGGAAGCCTTAATTTTGCGAGATGAACTAATTGCTCTTCTCGGGGCTGGTGGTTATGAACTGAGGAAGTGGATGTCCAACTCACCTCAGCTTTTGTGTGACTTGCCAGACGACCACCAGCAGGAGCCTCATATTTTTGAGAATGCCAACACTCCAGATTTACTGTCTGTTTTGGGAGTGCAATACAGACCTGTCCAGGACACGTTCACCTATCGATTGGAGCTGCCAAGCCCCAAGGTCTGGACGAAACGGTTGGTTTTGTCTACAGTAGCTCGTACCTTTGACCCAAATGGCTGGATTAGTCCCGTAGTGTTTTGGATGAAGTGCTTCCTACAGGAACTTTGGTCAGCCGAAGTGTCGTGGGATGAGCCCCTCTCGGGCCGTTTGCTGCGAGATTGGGAGTCCTTCATGTCATCTCTCCCCGACATTAACCGTGTTAGTATCCCTAGACATATACTGCCTAAGGGACGGTTTACGGCCAGCCTTCATGGCTTTTGTGACGCGTCTGAGAGTGGATACGCAGCCGTCGTATATATCCGGACTGTCGATGATAGAGGAGCTGTTAAGCTCCACTTGCTAATTGCTAAGAGTAAGGTTGCTCCACTTCGGACTCGATTAACGATTCCGAAGTTAGAATTGTCTGGAGCTACTCTTCTGGTTCGGTTGATGAACCACGTTGTTGACACCCTGGGACGTAGTGTGGACTTTGAGTCGCTCTTTGCTTGGTCCGACAGTCAGGTTGTCCTGTGTTGGATTAAGAACTCCGTCCACTCCCTGGAAGTATTTGTGGCCAATCGGGTATCCCAAATACAGGCCTCGAAGGCCACGTTGATTTGGCGCCACGTGCCAGGTGAAATAAACCCTGCTGACTGTGCATCACGTGGCAGCGAAGCCCCTCAGCTTATTGACCACACTCTGTGGTGGGGTCCCGAATGGTTGTTACAACCGTCTTGGCCTTCCACACCAGCTGTGGTGAAGGTACCAAATCCGGGCTTGCGTGTTCACGCTGTCGAGACTATGGCGGCTCCAGAGCGGGAATTTTTATTAGACCGCTACAGTTCTCTGGACAAGTTGCTCGGCGTGACCGCTTGGATAAGAAGATTTATTCGAAATTGTCGCCGGCCTCAGGACAAAGATTTGTGTCCGGTCCTCTCACCGCAGGAGCGCCAAGATGCTCTTTTGCATTGGGTGCGTATGACCCAGTCTAGAGCGTTTGAACCGGAACTTAAGATTTTCCGTACCGGGACGTCCAAATTGAAGGGACCCTTGGTGCGTTTGACTCCCTTTCTGGATGATAAGGGATTGTTGCGTGTAGGAGGCCGATTAAGGCACGCTAACTTGCCTTATAGATCACGTCATCCCCTGTTGCTCCCCAAGGACGGACCATTGGTGCGATTGTTGATCATTGATCGCCATGTGAAGAATGCTCATGCCGGATGTAATGCATTGACCGCGCTCCTCCAACGGGAGTTTTGGATTTTGTCAGCGCGAAGAATAATCCGATCTGTTATCTTTCGATGTCTGCCCTGCTATCGTTTACGCCCCGAGACGATGCAGCCCCAAATGGGTGATTTGCCTGCTGATCGTGTGAATGAATCGATGACCTTCTTAGGAGTTGGAACTGATTTTGCGGGACCATTCACTATAAAAACGTCGCGACTCCGTAATGCTAAGACTGAAAAGGCTTACTTGTGTGTGTTTGTTTGTTTGGCCACTAAAGCCGTTCATTTGGAGGTGGTGAGTGCACTCACCATGGGCGCTTTCTTAGCAGCGTTAGGCAAATTTGTCTCCCGCCGGGGACTGCCTTCTCTAATTCGGTCCGATTGTGGGACGAACTTCAAGGGCACTGATAGACATATAAGAGAAGTTTGTGAATTTTTAGATAAAAATAATATTGAGATCGGATCCACACTCTCCCGTAGGGGGGTAACATGGCGATACTCCCCGCCGTCTTGCCCTCACTGGGGAGGGATTTTTGAATCTGTTGTAAAGGCCGCCAAGACTCACCTTCGCCGCGTTATTGGGGAGACTATTCTCACGTTTGAGGAACTCGCGACGGTGTTTCATAAGATTGAGGCGGTTCTCAACTCGCGTCCGTTATGTCCGTTGTCTACCGAAGCGAACAATTTGCAGGCCCTCACGCCGGGCCATTTCTTGATAGGCAGACCACTTAACGCCCTGCCCGAGTATCCTTATAGAGATATCAATCCCGGACGCCTTTCGCGGTTTGAGTTGCTCCAGCAGCTTACCCAGAGCTTCTGGCGCCGCTGGCACCTTGAATATTTACACATTTTGCAACAGCGCGTTAAGTGGTCAGATAAGACAAACCCACCGAGGGTTGGAGACCTCGTGTTAGTGAAGGACCCAAACCTGCCACCCTTACGTTGGCGTCGCGGACGCATTGTCTAACTTACTCTAGGGTCTGATGGTGTGCCCAGGTTTGCCGAGGTCCTAGTTGGGGATTCTGTTTTGAAGCGCGCGGTCGCTACTCTTTCTCGCCTCCCCTTAGACTGATTTGGCGGACAGTCCGGGACTGTCCGGAGCGGGGGGATGTTCACGCTCGAGGAAGAGCGAGTGGCCACACTGCATTATAGTCTGTGCAGTGAGAGCCTTTTTTTGGCGGCCGGCCGCATGTAATATGTCAGTCGAGTCGGGTCGAAATGTCATGACATTGTTAGAGGTTATGTCCGGGCCGGAATAAAATGTAATAGGTATAAGTTAACTAACAAATTGTATTTTGCGCGGCGCACCTAATATCGGGGTGCGAAAGCCCGCTTGGTGTTGTGCAAAAGTATTATCGTCGCGTGTGTGAGCCGTGGTGGCCTAATAGGCATTTGTAGTGCTCCGGTCTCCACCGGTGGATCCACCGCAGAACTTCAGGAGCCGCGACTTCCTTCGAGCTAGCTCAGGAAGTCCACCGGCTACATATGCAGACTGAACGGAGACAAGGTAAACATTATCTGTATCGGTTTTTGGATTCAGCAATCAAAGCATCATTCGGCGAAACGCCGACGTGGTGGTGTCTACTCCGGGCACCACCAATATATACGCCACTGGCTCAGTCGGTCTTAACATACTGTATTTCAGCATGGGAAGGTGCTGCGAAGACAAAATACATATAGAAGTTCAAAGGGCTCAACGTGCCAAGGCCGCCCCCTCCAGCGCCCCACGACCGGGCTCCCCGACCGCGGCCGCGGCTTCCGCGCCTAGGCCGCCTACCGTTAGGCCCCCGCCACCCGTCTTTGTCCAGGACAAATCGTCCTGGAACTCACTCTCGGCCGCTATCACGGCCAAGAAAATCCCCTTCACGCACGCCAAATCGTGCAAGGAAGGCATCAAAGTCACGGTGCCGTCAATCGACGCCCACCGCGACTTAACCCGATACCTGCGCGATCGCAATATCTCCTTCCACTCATTTTCGCTCCCTGAAGAGCGCGTCCTAAGGGTGGTCATTCGTGGCGTCCCGAAGTAAGTCGACATCGAGGCCGTTGAGGACGACCTCAAAGCCCAGAACTTCCCCGTCCAGGCCGTGCACCGCATGTACGGCCGTAGCCGAGCCCCACTCGACCTACTCTTGGTAGTCCTGTCCCACACTCCAGAGGGCAAGGCTATATTCGATCTCCGCACTGTGTGCCATATCTCCGGCCTTCGGGTCGAGACTCCCCACAAGAAATCCGTCCCCGGGCAATGCCACAAGTGCCAGCTTTATGGCCACGCAGCCCGTTTCTGCCATGCCCGCCCTAGGTGCGTCAAGTGCCTAGGCGACCATGGCACGGCCGATTGCTCTAGGCCGAAAATCCCCACACCCGACCTACCCCCCGCCTGCGTGCTGTGTGGCTAAACCGGTCACACTGCCAACTACCGTGGGTGTCCCAAGGCCCCCAAGCCCCGCCCGGTCCCAATCCACCGCCAGCCGCAGCCGCGTCGGTTTCACTGCGGCCGGCCGCCCCTCTGCCTCCGCCCAATGCGTGGCTCCAAGGCTCCCCCCGCACTCTTATTCCGCGCCCCTTACAAAACCCTAGGGTTGTCGCGGCCCCCGTCTCAGCTCCCACCGTCAAACCCGTGGCGGCGCGACCCGCGCTCAAAGCGCCCCCCGCATTCCCGGCCCCTCGCCCTGCCCCCCCTCAGTCCAGGCCTAAGATACAGGCGACGCAGCCCTAGTAATGGGACTCATCGCTGTCATAGACACCGATGAAATTTCCGTACTAGCGGCCAAGATCCGCTCTGCAAAGGGCGATCTCCAACTCGTCGTCAACGCTATTAGCGAACATAACGACTCCATCAAAGCCCTAAAATCCTTTCTTGCGAATAGCTGTTATTAATGGCTTCACAAAGGATGAAACCCCGGTCCCTGACCCTTGCATTTTACAATGCTAATAGCATCGAAGGTCAGAAAGACGATATCACCGCCTTCTTGGCCGAACACTCCATTGACGTTTTCCTAGTTCAGGAAACGTTCCTAAAGCCCTCCATTCGCGGTCCCCGCATCGCGAACTACAATCTCGTACGTAATGATAGAGCTGGCCGCGGAGGCGGCACTCTTATCTATTACAAGCGGTCACTTCACTGTGTCCCGCTCGACTCCCCGCCTCTCACCGATCTCGAGGTCTCGGTCTGTCGACTAGGCATGACCGGGCACCAACCCCTTACTATTGTGTCCGCCTACCTCTCCCCCAACCGCACCCTTCGCAGGGCCGAACTTGAGGCGCTGTTTGCTATGGGAGGCGCCGTCATCATTGCCGGCGACTTCAATAGCAGACACACCCAGTGGAGCTGCACATCCAACAATGCCAACGGCATTCGGATGCGCAGATACACTGAATCGCTCGGGTTCGACCTAGTCACCCCCATGTCCCCTACCCACTACCCTCCAGTGGTGTCGCACGCTCCTAGCATGCTAGATCTGGCACTGCTTCGGAATGTAGCTCTCCGGCTGCACTCCATAGAGGCGGTGTCGGCTCTATCATCAGACCACCGACCTGTCATACTCCAGCTAGGCCCTCCGGCCAACGCTGGAATCCCACTCAAGACAGTGACGGACTTGAAGCGACTCGGGTCTCTACTCGAGTCTCCTTCGAGTCCGGAGCTCGACGCCCTCCCCGACTCCCTCTTGACCCCCTCTGACACGCTCCAGGCGATCAGCGCCCTCAACAGCTGTCTCACGGCCGCCGTCAGCGGTGCGTCTAGGCAGGTTCCGGCGGTGGACCACCATCGCTCGAGACTGCCTGACGAGTTGCGACAGCTGTTGCGGGCGAAGAACGCCGCTATCCGAGCGTATGACACCTACCCCACTGAGGAAAACAGAACTCATATGCGCGACTTACAACGTGCCGTAAAGCGCGACATAAAAGAGTTCCGTAACAATCAGTGGGGTGCTCTACTCGAAAGCATCTCGCCATCGCACGTGGCTTATTGGCCCTTGGCGAGAGCGTTCAAGTCAGACTTGGTGGCCCCCATGCCCCCTCTCCTCAAACCCGACTCCTCCAAGGCTTTCGACGACGACGAGAAAGCCGAGTGCCTGGCCGACAGCCTCGAGGCCCAATGTTCACCCAGCACTCTCCCTGTGCCCCCCGACCACGTCCAAATGGTGGAGGACGAAGTCGCTAGACTCTCGGCCCTCCCACCGACGTCCACCCTTCCTACTGTGACTGTTGATGAGGTGCGAACGCTCATCAAAGACCTCCGTCCCCGTAGCGCTCCCGGCTCCGATGGCCTAACAAACCGCATTCTTAAAATCCTTCCCGCCCAGCTCATTTGCCTTCTGGTAGCTATCTTCAATAGCGCCATGGCCCACTGCATCTTTCCCACCGACTGGAAGGAGGCGGACGTTGTCGGGATTCCTAAGCCCGGCAAGGACGCCACCCTCCCCTCCAGCTACAGGCCTATCAGCCTTCTCAAGTCCATCGGCAAACTCTACGAGCGGGTCCTTCTGGCCCGGCTCAAAGACTCTGTTGTCTCCCGCAACCTCCTTCCGAACGAGCAGTTTGGCTTTCGAGCCAAACACTCTTGTACCCACCAAGTGCACCGCATCACGGAGCATGTCCTTTCCAACTTCACCCGTCAAGGTAGAAAACGGGACACAGTGGCCCTCTTCTTCGATGTAGCGAAGGCTTTTGACAAGGTCTGGCACACTGGCTTAATTAATAAGCTCTTTAAACTAGGCGTGCCAGACCGTCTCGTGCTCATCCTGCGAGACTTTCTATCGAACCGCACTTTTCGCTGCCGCGTCGAGGGGTCCCGCTCTCGCCTCCATCCCATACGAGCCGGTGTCCCTCAAGGCTCCGTGCTCGCACCCTTACTCTTTTCGCTCTATGTGAACGACCTCCCCAAGACCCCAGGTGTCGAACTCGCGCTCTTTGCGGACGACACAGCCCTTTATGCATCTGGCCGCAACATCCATCGCCTCTGCAAACTCCTCCAAACAGCCGCCGACTCCCTCGGCGACTGGTTCCGTACCTGGCGCGTCGAGGTGAACCCCGACAAAAGTGCAGCGATGCACTTTAGGCGGGGTCCACCCCGACGCACTAACGCCAATCGCCCCCAGCTTAAGCTGTTCGATCAGCCCATCCCTTGGTCCACCCGCGTCAAATACCTGGGCGTCACCCTCGACTCCCGTATGACGTTCGCACCCCACATCAGCGCAGTGCGCAACCGAGCGCTCTTTATACTCGGCCGCCTGTATCACCTCATACGCAGTAGCAGTAAAATGTCACTTCGCCACAAGCTGACACTTTACAAGACCTGCATCCGACCCATCCTAACCTACGCTTGCGTAGTTTTCGCCCACATCCCCAAATCTCGCCTCCACAGGCTCCAAGTGGTCCAAAACTGATTCTTGCGCCGCGCCACTGGCGTTCCCGCCTACATGCGCAATGTCGACCTTCACTACGACGTCGACCTCCCATCGGTTGAGGCCCACATTCACGATCTATCCCAACGCTACTTCGCTAGCGCCACCGTCCACCCAAACTCCCTTGTTAGACAGGCGGCCGACTACACCCCCTTACGTAGTGTAGCGGCCAAAAATCGTCGACCGAGGAACATCCTCCTCGATCCCCCCGACCCGATCACACGAGCGAACGATCTTCTCCCTCCGCCTTCCGACTCACTATCAAACACTGCACACTCACGCACTAGTCCCACACACCGCACTCGTAGAACAAGAGTGCGAAGGCCCGGTCTACACAGTTTGCGATATACCAGGTACAGACATGTGCCTGGTCGCTTCTCCCCTCCCTCCACTACACGGCGAACTCGAGCGTCCGAGCCTCAGAGGCGCGCTCCCGTTGCAGCCGCTCCCCGCACCGGCTATAACCGCCTGGTGACTCTACTCAGAGAGCGGGACACCCCCCGTGGTGATGCCTCTCTGAGCTAGAAATCCACCAGGTTAGGTAAGCCAAACGAGGCTTGAGGACCCACCAAAGTTCTCGCCTTCTTACAAATAATCAAGGTGAAGCTGTAACAGCCATCTGCGGCTAACAGCATAGGTCCTTCAAAAAAAAATCAACGTTGTTTATTAAAGATCATGTATTTCAAGCCTTATAAATTCCCAAAAGATCTATATAAATTAGCCGATCTACCCACAGTGCGACAGCTTTATGTGTTAAATGCTACCTCAAATATTCACAAAAATTTAACATACAATCCCGCACAAAACGAAAAGGAGACCAAGTTATCAAATATCTAAACACAATACAGTCTTCGCCTCGATACAATTTGATTGGCAAGGTGGCAACTTATATAACTAAATAAATAAAAAAACGAAAGATTTATAAACTTAGCATGCGTTGTAAAAGAAGTGTATTATCATAGCTAAAAACTCTCGACTATGTTCAAACTGAACAATTACTTAAATTACCTTATAAATCCCGTCATGCGGTCATCGTACCGGAGTAGGAGATCGCAGTGGATCCCAATGTCTGCGTGCGGGGGGGCACCGGGGACCCTTCCGTGCCGCGTATCAGCTCATCACACAACCTGCGCCCCCACTTTGAACTACGCTCTGCCCTTTCTTCGTTTGTCACCGGGACTCTGCCTCACATTTAATCCTTCCCCAAAATGCTCAACAACAATATGAAGGTCAACAATAAGAAGCGAGCTCCTACGGCGGACAGCCAATCCACATTTAAAGTGGATTTCTGCAACATCAGGGGTCTATCAGTAATCTCGAAGCCGTCCACCACCATCTCGAGACGGCTCGGCCTGCCTTGCTCTTCTTAACGTAACGCAAATTGCTGCCCCTGACAATTCGTACCTGAAATACCCGGGCTACGAACTGGAACACACATTCCTACGTAAAGTCGGGGTGTGCGTATTCGTCAGGGGTGTTTGCTGTCGCCATCTTCGGGGCCTCGAGCATCGGGACCTGTCGTTACTATGGCTGCGCGTGGACCATGGTGGTCTTACCCGAATCTACGCGTGCCTTTACAGGTGTCATGTCAGTGAATTAGGGTCAGCTCCGCTTTTTGAGCATTGGATTGACCGAGCGTTGGAGCAGTACCAATCTGCGGAGGTGGTGGTCCTTGGTGACTTTAATGCTCACCATAAAGAGTGGTTAAAGTCCCGGACCACTGACCTCCCGGGTAGGACTGTCTTTAACATGGCTTCGGCCTATGGCCTCTCTCAACTGGTGGTACAGCTCACCCGTATCCCAGATATAGAGAGCCATGAAGCCTCCTTGTTGGATCTACTGCTGACTACGCGAACAAGCGGATACAGGGTTGTGGTCGATGCTCCTCTTGGATCATCGGACCACTGCCATGTCCGTAGTACTGCCAGTCTTGCGCTACCCCATTGCGTGTCTGCGGCTGGCAATCGTGCAGTTTGGCGGTATAACTCAGCAGACTGGGATGGACTCCGAGAATTATTCGGATCCTACCCCTGGAAGCAGCTCTGCTTCGCCTCCGAAGATCCCGATACTTACGCAGATTGCGTCACTAAAACGGTGCTGATAGGAATGGAAGTTTTCATACCCAACGCCAAAATACCTGTTGGCGGTCGTAGTCGTCCCTGGTACAATAATACCTGCAGGAAGACTGCCCACCTCAAGCAATCTGCGTACATCGCCTGGGACAACGCCAGAAAAAGTCGGGATCCTGACGTGACGGAGAAGAAGCGACAGTACAACGCTGCTTCTAGATCCAACAAGAAGGCTATTGCTGAAGCCAAGGCGGAACACGTGGCCAGGGTTGGCGAGCGACTAGGAAGCTATCCCAGTGGAAGTCGTGCTTTTTGGTCGCTGGCCAAAGCTCCGCAACGTAATTTCTGCCAGTCCAATCTCCCATCACTGCGTGTAGCTGATAGCAGCCTGGCCCACAGTGCAAAAGAGAAGGCCAATCTCTTTGTCCAACTCTTTGCTCTAACTTGACTATGGACGATGGAGGAGCCACACCACCTACCATCCCTTGGTGTAAAAGCTTACTGCCTGAAATACGCATTAAACAACGTGCGGTCAGGCGGGAGCTTTAGCTCTTGAACATCTATAAGTCGAGTGGGCCGGATGGCATTCCAGCAGTGGTGCTTAAGACGTGCGCCCTGAGCTGACCCCGTACTAACGCGCCTTTACCGCCTTTCCTACCAGAACAACAGGGTTCCATCTTCGTAGAAGTTTGCTCACGTCCACCTAATTCCCAAAAAGGGTGACCGATTCGACCCCTCAAATTACAGGCCAATACCGATAACGTCCTTGCTCTCCAAGATTATGGAGCGGGTCATCAACTCCCGCCTCCTACGGTACTAGGAAGTCCAGCTGATTAGCGACCGACAATACGGCTTCCGTCACGGCCGTTCAGCTGGTGATCTTTTAGTTTACCTGACCCACCGTTGGGCGTAAACCTTGGAGGGCAAATAATAATAATAATAATAAAATTTATTTCAGACTTTCACAAAATCCATATAAATTTGTTAGTAAGTTCCTTAATCCTATGTTAGTAAATAGAGGGTTGCACAAAATAAAATAAAATAATAATTAATTCAAAAACTTGAGTGTTCCTCCCATATGCATCGTAGTCCAATGCATACGAAGGGGACAATCAAGTTTGTCTTTCCATACCTCCAGGACTCCATTTGAGCTCTCCCGAGATCTGCGCATTATAGAAGCTATCCGTTTTCTTATGATGCTGTGAAAACCATCAACACCAGCTTTAGCAAACATAGCTGATGCGCTGCAGTATCTGGGAAGGCCCATCAGCATCCTGAAGGCATTATTATATTGTACGCGGAGTGCATTATAGGCCTTCTGCGTATAATCACTCCACAAGCTGCAGGTGTAGAAAGTTTGACAGTAGGCCTTAAATAAGGTGATTTTGACGTCACTCGTACACCTAGCAAACCTGCGTGCAATCATATTGCATCGGACCGCCAATGACCTCCGCTCTCTCTCAATATCACCATTATCTATGAGATCTTCATTTACAATGTGTCCTAAATATTTAAATTCAGACACTCTACTTAACGGCTGACCGAGGAGATTCACAGGCGGTACCACAGAGGGTTTTTTATTGTTGACACGGAACACCACCAACTCGCTCTTTTTGGTGTTATAAAGAAGACCATGCTCAGCGGCGTATGCCTCACAAACAGCCAAAAGCCTACGCAACGCACCTACCGATGGACTCAGCAACACCATGTCATCAACATAACTTATACTATTGATCATTTGTCCATCAACTGAACAGCCTATCTTGGTGCCGCTGAGTGCATCGATGAGTCCGTTTACATAAAGATTGAACAGCAAAGGTGAGGATATACCCCCCTGTCTCACCCCGCACTCCAACACATATTCATGCGACAACGCGCCTGCCCACTTGACCTGGTTAACTTGATGGCCATACCAATACTTTAACGTCGTAATTAATTCTGTTGGAACGGATACATCACGTAGTTTTTTCCACAGAATGTCATAGTTAACCAGGTCAAATACCTTGGAAAGATCCAGGAAAGCAGCATATACCGGTGTTTTTCTTTGTGTGTAGTAATTAACGGTACGCTTCAGCGACAGAATAGCAGTCTCCGTAGACAGCCCGTAGACAGCAAAGTTAAGGCTCTCGCCGTGGGACTAGATATAGCTAAGGCGTTTGATAGGGTCTGGCATAGAGCTCTTCTCACGAAGCTACCATCTTATGGAATCCCTGAAGGACTCTGCAAATGGATAGCCAGCTTCTTGGATGGTAGGAGTAGGAGCATTAAAGTCGTCGTCGACGGCTGCTGCTCCAAAACCATGCCCATAAACGCTGGCGTTCCACAAGGTTCGATGCTCTCCCTAACCCTGTTCATTCTGCATATCAATGACATATTGTCCATTGAGAACATACATTGTTACGCAGATGATAGTATGGGTGATGTGCGGTATACCGACCACCAGAATGTCCCTCGGATTTCGTTGCAAAAAAGGCGGTGACAACTTGTGTCTGAAGTCGAGGACTCTCTAGGGCGAGTCTCCGAATGGGGTGCAAAGAACTTAGTTAAGTTCAACCCCACGAAGATACAAGTGTGCGCATTCACTGCGAAGAAGGACCCATTTATCGTAGTGCCTCAGTTCCAGGGAGTTACTCTTCGTATGTCCGATGGTATTGGGATCCTCGGTGTGGAAATTTCTGCCAAAGTGCATTTGGGAGTCATTTGGATGACAAAGACAAATTGGCGAGCAAAAAACTGGGCGTCCTGAACAGAGCCAAGCAGTACTTCACTCCTACCCAGCGGCTGATGCTTTATAAAGCACAAATACGACCGCATATGGAGTACTGCTCGCACCTCTGGGCAGGAGCTCCGAAATATCAACTCGACCCTCTTGACAGGGAGTCAAAGGCGTGCATTCCGCATTATCAGTGATCTCAATATCACGGCCTCAACGGAGACGCTGGAGCAAAGGAGGGACTTTGGTTCTCTTTGCGTGCTCTATCGGCTCTTTAACGGAGAGTGCTCTGAGGAACTGTTTGCAATGGTGCCCTCGTCACCTTTTTATCATCGCACCACCCGCCACCGCAATAGAGTTTATCCGTACCACCTGGAACCGATCTTGTCTAGCGCAGTTCGGTTTCAGCGTTCAATTCTTCCACGTACGTGCAGACTCTGGAACGAGCTCCCAACTGCGGTGTTTCCTGAGCGCTACGATATGTCCAACTTCAAACGAGGTTTAAAAAGAGCACTTCTCTCCAGGTAGGCAGCAACTGAGCTTTGCCCCTGGTATTGCAGATGTCCATGAGCGGTGGTTACCACTTAAGGGAAACCCGGCTAAAGTGAATACCCCGGGCAAAGCGAATACTCCCAACTACTCTTAAATTATTTGTTCATCATTCAACACGCCACCACTATAACGTTCGGCCATCTTGGCTTAGTGCGCGGCAAACACTAGAGCGAGGTGCCGCGTCGCGTGCCGTCCACAGAGTGGAGATTTGTGTTTTCGTGAAAAAAGATTGATTTAACAAGGCAAGTACATTGATATTATTTCCAGTATTATTAGTTCTTGATCTTTACGAATTGTTTAATTTGATAGCATATCAAGGTAGGTTTTTATAATATATTTTATACAGGATCAGAATTATTAGTTTTTGTATGAAATGTGTTAACCTCAAAAGTTACCTAGTCGAGCAAAATGAATAGGGCAAAGTGAATCTATAGTATCCACCTTGCCCGCCAAGGTACGCTTACGATTTCATAATGTCCGTCATTTGTTTCAGATGGTGAATAAATATGAAAAAACTAATAAAGGGTCGTGGGATAAAAATGTCATGCAAACACCTATTTATTTGTGCAAAGCTCAAGTGTCTATAAAGGGCAGAGCTAAAAAGTATGGGTTGTGGCCCATGCAGCCTTGTACCGACATGTGAAAACCGGCCGAGCTTTTCCAAAACTGGGTCGATTCCGTCCTGTTTTCACTGAAGATCAGGAGATAGAGTTTATTAAGTTTATTACTTACGTTTTTAGACATTAAAATATGGGTATTCACTTTGCCCGAGTACTGTATCCGCTTTACCCGGGGGTCCGGGCAAAGTGAATACTTTCATACGCGTTGAAATTTTATTTACAGTTCATGATTGCTTAATTATTAAGAGTAACTGATGATGGTATTTGTGAGAGCAATTAATAAAGACTGATTTGTGCTAGTTATTTTGTTTTTGTATCTTATACCTTTTCTGCTAAGAGATAAATATCTTAAGGTATTCACTTTGCCCGGGTTTCCCCTACCATCAGGTGGGCCACTTGCTCGTCTGCCACCTTTAGCAATAAAAAAAAATAATTACTCTTGTAAATATTAAACCTTATACATATAAATCTCGTATATGTATATAAGTAATAACCGGAACACAGCAATGTGTTCCGGTTTGAAGGGCAGTGATATTAATAGGTACCGTGACTTTACACTGATGTCACAAGTTGGCAACGTAGGTAGGTACACTATGGTTCTTGTGGGGGTTGCAGTTTTGCTGCGAACACACAAGCCACGTGTATTATAGGTGACTGTTACCACTTACCATCAGGTGGGCATGCAGTTTGCTTGTTTGCCAACTTAATTGCAATAAAAAAAACCGGACCCGTGGATCACAATCGCCATGGCTTCCACAGGATGGCCGGCGATAGCGAGGCCGACCTTTTTTTTTTCGCGGAGAAATGCGCAACCGCACCGTACCCACCGTTGGCTAGACGACGAGCGTGTGTGGGGCTCTCCCGGCAGAGTGGCAGACCTACCCACTAAACCCCTCGGTGTTCTTCCTGCCCTGATGGGCGCGCTAAGCGAGGCCGACCTAGGCACTTTACGAACGTTTTAACCAAAACTTTAATTTAATATGGAAATGTTGAGTATCTGCGTTACCGTTCACAACTTTTGACAACTGACAGCTGTCAAGGTGTTGTCAAAATGTATGGGAACGGAATCATTTCTGATTGGGTGAAAATGTTTTAAATAGTGCGATTGCCCCTCTGAACGAACATAGCATTGCACAGGGACATTTCTCAGTAGTGAGACATAAAATAAGCTAAATAATAAGAAATCCATAAGAACTGGGGGGACACAAAACTTAATATTTCACAAACCCATTGCTGAATCGAAAAATGGTGTTAAATGTTTTTGAAATACCCTTGATCTCTGAGCAAAACTGCGGGCGGACAGACAGACAGACGGACATGGTGAACTATAAGGGTTCCTTGATTATAACGGAACCCTAAAAAGGTCAAATGCGTGTCACGCAAATGACTTAGAGTTTTAAGCATAGTGTTGAACTATGTACGCCACGATAAAAAAAGCGTATCCTTCTAAGTATTAAATATCAGCGTAGTGGTTGTAGCTTAACTCTCATGATATTTTCTTCGGGGCCGAAACGAACACATTTCAAATAACGTCAGCTTCACCGAAAGGGGAGGCAAGGCAAAATATGTAACCTTATATATAACTTGTGTATTGAAACTGTTTGTTATCCCATAATAAATAAATAAATAAAGCCACTTTCGTTTTCCGTAATTATACTGTTTGGGTTCCAAAACTCCCACAACTAAACACGGATCTATCTACCTAATTAAGAGCAATAAGCCGATAATCTGACACTGAACCGAGTTAAGTTACGAGTTATCTATTTACATCTTTATGCAATGTTTGAAGGTATGTAGAAAATAGATAACTGCCCAAAAAACTGAACTATTATGATTCACAATATGGTTCATGAAAAAGTTTCAATTAAGTACTTTTCACAGTCTGCAATTAAACAACTTGATGATTACTTGCTGCAAACTTTCAAAAGTTATTACCCTTTTAATATCCAAAAAAGTTATCCGTTTTAGAATGCATTTTAAGACATAATAAAGGATTATTAATGCAGTGTAATTGTCAAAGAATTTTCTGGAATGATTATTAATTAATGCTCCATGTATTTACAATAATGATACGTTGTTTTTCATCATATTATGGGATTATTTTTTACCTCATCATTACTTTCCCTGATCTGGGGGCACGGCAGTGCCTCCGCCAAGTCGAGCGCGAAGCAAACACTGCCGTACCATCCTTTACTGGAACCATTTCGCCGCATTTTCAGGCCCCTATTTGAGAACCTCTGTATAAGACCAGAACGCAGAAATTTTCGTCATCCAGTAAGCTATAATCACATACTTAAAATCCAAAATTTCAAGTCTGTAGGTCGTTTAGTTCGGAAGTTAAGCAGAAGCAAAGTTTCGCATTTATGACAGACACTTACTCACTCACTCACTCATGATCATCAAAATAGAACTAGTACTTCCCATAAACTCAGAGAGCTGAAATTTGGTACAGAGTTAGGGTTTAATGGTCACATAAAGGGAAAACTATAAAAACTAGGATAATCGAAGATCTGGAGTACCTGGTGACCCTGATTAGAAACACAAGAGCCCAACCAAACTATTAGAGATATCGACATACCGCCTTTACAAAAAAATATACAACTTGGTGGGCCGCTTCCAATAAAGAAAAGAAAAAAGAAAAGAAAGATTTGTAATAATAAAAAACTACTCCTAAAAAGAAAAAAACTGTGTCAAATAAGAAAATCTAATAAAATAAATCAATAAGCTCACGTTTCTACAAAAAGAAGTGAAATCCCACCAAAAACATTCTGTAAAAAACTAGCCGTCTCGATAGAGCTGCTTGTTTATCTCTAAAACATTACTTTTTAGAGATAAACAAGCAGCTCCATCGAGACTTGGCTAGTTTTTTACAGAATGTTTTTAGTGGGATAAATATTACACCTTGACATTTGCGTCAAATTATAAATGAAAGGCATTTATTTACATTCAACTATATTATATTTCGCGTAAGTTACAAAACATCAGAATAAAGATAGATATGTCAAAGATAACAGTAAAGATGTGTTTAAGTTTATAATATCACATTAAAGTTCGATAGTTTCAGTACAATAGTTAAAATTGTTAGTTTATTGTAATAATTTCAATCAAATTAAATTATTTACAATATATATTTTATTACAAATAAGGTTTTTTTATATTACATGTATATTTATATACTTTCGATATGGGTTAATATTAGCCAGTAGGGAAAAATTGAGAGAACTTCAATTTATATAGCTAAGTAAATACAATGTACAGAACAAGAGCATGTCCAATAAACATAATAATAGTACATTACGATATAAATGCGGTATGGTGGTTATAACACTTATAACTCACGAGGCGGAATTTCAGCCCGAGTCGAAGGCGACGAGGGCGTAATAGAGTGTGTATAACCAATATACGCACGTATATCGTAAGACGATTTTCAACACACTTGTGAGGAAAAAATATTTAATAAACTGAATTTTTGAATAACACAAATCATTGTTAATTTGTAGACAAAACTTAATAATGGTATGTAAATAATCATTTGAAAAATAATGTAGTCCGTTGATGTCTTTTATATTACCTCTAGCTTTTCAATAATTAAATTGGGTATATTACTGCCGCGGCCGGCAAGTACAGCATTGCCAGACTCTGTGATGCGTGCCTCGGCTATAACACACGCGTGTTTTATAAGCTGCTTTATGTAACTAAAACCGATCAGATTAGATACACTTATGTATGGTATTGCAAAACTTACCGTCACGTCACTTACCTTAGCAAGAACTTTCCTAAACTTTTCCTAAACCCCAAGGTTGCCTGGTAGAAATTGCTACCTTAGCAATAAGGCCGCCTATTGTTACTTTGTATCTTATATTATTATGTCCTGCTTATGTATGTTTCGTGTGCAATAAAGTATTCAATCAATCAATCAATCAACATGTAAGTAAGTACATACAAGGTATAATAAAGACAGTAATGCGGAAGAATGACAGCACTGATACTGAGTTTAAAAAATAAATATTTAATGTATGGACTTGATTGAAAATAATACAAGAAATTTTACAATAACTCGGCAAATGTTGAATAAATAGAAACAGATTTCTTTTCGACAGTTTTGTGTTCAGCATGCCTATTTTTCAATAATACAATTTTAGTTTCACACAACAACTTAAAGAAACAGAGTATTACAGTTTATTTCCTATTGAAGATTAATAACAATAAAATCCTTAAACAAGTAAGCCATAAACATTTAGAGCCATTTCATTGAAATTCGTTAAAGAGAGTAGAGAGTAACGGAGATTTTTTTATGATCAAGAAATGTTATATCAATATTACAACAACATACCTTAAGGGCACACAACATGAGCGATATTATGAGGAGTGCAAGGTCGCAGCCCGTGGCCTGTGATCGAGAGCCCCCTTCCAGGCGGTATTACGTCGCGTCCACTCACGCGCAGGCGATGAATGCATCCAACAAAACCATTGGGAGGCGCACCAGACAATCTAAGTCCAAGTTCAATAACCGATTTTTATTCGATTTTATAAAAAATAAAATAAAATAAATAAATATCAATATTCTTATCCAAGCTAGATAAAGGGAAGTGAAAATAATAAAACTAAAACTCACTTTGTTACATTCTCAGGCGGATGGCCGATATAAATAAATGGGTCAACATCTAGGGAACTCATTCGTCCTGGTGCAGATCCTCGAACTGTCGCAGTACCAAGTCTCAATACCGCATCCTTCTTATATCGTCTCGCTGAAACCTTTGACTTGCTATCTATTTTAACTTTCCCTGAATATAGCTCCAGAGGGCCTCCCCCAGCATCCCAACGCAATACCGCTCTACCGTCAACAAATCCGAGCAATAAGTGGTCCTTCGAGCCGGACGCACTGACAAGAGCTCCTTTACCACAAATAGCAGATACTTCAGCCCAGATATCGAATCTTTTCGCTGGCAGCCTCATTCGAGCCGTCATTCTCGCATTCCCATCAAATAACGGAGCTTTGTACATTTCCTCAATTTCCTCCTCTAAATATTCTTCGTACAACATATAATCTTCTTCAACTTCATTACTCAATTCTTCACCATATTCTTCTAGTTGAACATTAACCTTGTTCTTAACAAGACAACTCTTTTCCTGTACATCAATGTCGATTTCACTTTTTTCTGCGAATTATTATAATAAAATAGTTAAAACTGCTATTATTTAAAATGCTTATAGTAAAGTGCCTCTTTCTCTACTTAATTAAATAACAATCGGTGCAGTCTACTTGGCTGGCATTATCTAAGACTAGCGGTATCCAACGGGGGGGAGGATATCGATACAACTTAATTCAGGATCTGGACTATCAGGTTTGCCACTATCGCTGGTATCTACTGAAGCATCAGTATACTGGAGAGAGTTAGAAGGGGAATGTTTGACGTGTGTAGTTTCTAGGTTTTGGTTTATGGAGTGCTCTCGGTTGTGAATGGTGGTCGAGCGCGGTGAATCGACAGAACGACTACCTCGCCTCACATGCGGAGTTTCCTGTGCGCATGGACCGAACGCTTGCACAACGATGTCTGATTGAGTTCGGCACGCGTGAGCACGGAGATGACAAGTAGATAAGTAAGTCTTGCCGTCGCTGCTGCATACTGAAGGTCCATCTGTGGAGGGGCATTCTGTGCCGCCACATTCGCACGTCGCGAGCCCACTACGAACGAGACAGTGAGCTCCAAAGTAACACGTCATATGTTCACAGTTGGTTGCTGGTAGTTGTGTTGACTCCGCTGTTGAAAAGGACAGGGTTATTGTTAAGTGGTGGATGTATTAAAACGTTATAGCTTTCACAAAATTCTAAGGGAGAGGTCAAAACATCCACTTACGGTCAAAACATCCATTAGGTCCAAGAGTGTGCTCGTGGTTAGAACAAACAGTACACTTCTGCCCCTGGATGCCAGGCTTGCACACGCAGCGTCCGGTCATTTGTTCGCAATCCTCACGGACCGAGCCAAACGCTGAACAGCCACACGCTAGAATAAAAATTAACGTGTCGATATTTTCTAATCGATGAACAAAAAAACATTCATTTGATAGCATTAAAAGGATTTATGTCACCAACGTTTATGACCGTAGTCTACCTGTATTATATTCATTTATTTCGATGTTCCAGGGTATTTTTGTCAGTACCCGTGATACACTGCGCACATGTGTTTTATGAGTAGGTAATTCAATGTACTCTTGGAAATCCCATATGTTCGCGGAGTAAATCCAGAGAGAGTCAACGTATCAAGTGAACATACATATACGTTTCAACGCAAAAGACAAGAAAGTTTCAATTCCTAATTATTTAACATTACTAAATGGAATGAATTCTCGATAGTCGCTAAACAATTTAACAAACATGTTTCATCTTTTCGAGCTTTATTCTTTTGTCCTAAGCTGAATGCAACTCCGCCGAACCTCTAGCTGAAGTTAAGAGGACTGTGAACTTGTGAAGTGCCAATTCATAGCTCGAGTATGGATTTTCAAAAATGCAGTTTGTTGCAAACCGCTTAGAGTTGAAAGTCCGAGGCAAGTGCCTACATTTCTTATTGAAATATTGTTTTGGGCGATAACGGTTTTACCCCCCTAAACCTTTACTAAATTAGACACTTTTGATCTGATTAGATTCAGTATACCTTAATCTATGTTTGTACGTTTTGATTTTTTGTAATTCAGTATAATTTAATCAAAAAAAGATAAAATGCTCGAGGTAGTTTTTAAGTGTAAAATATAGATATTTAGATGCAAATAATTTATATTCTGAGCAATATTTCTTCAAAATCAAAACGTATAAACCTAGATCTTCATTATATATACAACATTTCAAAAAATTATGAAAATTGGACTGTGTAAAGAGGGTGAAAAGCGTTATCGCTTATTGTATGAAAATTTACAGCTTCGCAATCCTCTTGAACAAAAATTACTCACGAATACATCCCGTGTGGCCGGTCCCGATCCTCGGCAATCCCCAGTAGCCGGGTTGGCACCTATCGCACTTCTGTCCGCCCACGCCAGGTCTGCAGGTGCACTGGCCCGACTCATCGCACTGTTCGGTGACCGAGCCCAAGCGATGGCAGCCGCATTGTGACGGACATCCCACTCCGCCCGGTCCCCTGGCTGGGGTCACTCCGTCGGAACAGCAACCGTGCCATGACTCTTGGCATCCCTTCATTTCTGATACACCTTTTTCTGCGGACGGTACGATTCCACGATGAAGATGATTCTTCTGATATAGGTAATTTATATAGACAATTTTTCTATACTTCTTGACTTGGGAATTTTGACGTATTTTATCATGAAGCATAATTGATTGTGGGTTTTTGATACAACATGTATAGCATGGTCTTCAAGTGACAGCCGCGTACCGGTAGGTGCAGCGTTGGTAAATAGCGTCCCACAAGGTGGAAGCACGACTTGACGGAACCCCTCGGTCGGTGGCGAGCAGCATAGGACTAATGAGTTCGGTAGAATAGAATTGTTTTAACAAACCTTTTCTACAGCATCTCGCTGCTTTTGTCGTGTGATGACAATAGCTCCCAGTTGGACAGTCCTTCCTTCTCGGGCCGCCGCCGCAGTCAACCGGCCGACCCTCCGAGTCTAGGACCGGCTCGTCATCACCACACGGCCGAAACTTAAATAAAATAATTTACATGTCCTACAAAATCGGATATAAACGTAGAATGATAGCTTATATGAAATCATCAAGTAAAAACTCTAATGCAATAAATGGAGGTTTGGTAGATTTTCTATACAAATACTGCCATAGTTATTCCTATCAAAAACACCTAAAATTGTATGGCGTTCATAAAAATAAATCATGACAATTACCTCCAGACCGCGACACAACGCTAGAGGCCTCAGCCGCAAGTCTTCCTGACGCCTGCATGCTTCGAGCTTCATATGGCACAGAGTCGGATACAAGCGGAGGTCTGAGGCGCATACCGGAGCCGAAGTTGCCGCGGCAGCGGCCGCCGCCGCACAATCGAACAGACATGCGCATCTTAACAATTAAAAACAAAAAAGTTAATACACTAACATACGAGATCAAAACCTGCGCAAAACCTTTGGATACGGCTAAGCAAATTATTTAAATTTCATATAATTCTTAAATTGGCATAATATTTTATATTTTGTGACTGCACTTTATTTAAAAATGCAAAATAAGCTCTCTTATACTTACAGATGCGTGTTAGAGTCAGAGTGCACTAGAGACTTTTAGTTGGACGATAGTTTAATCGTTCACGGAATCAGTATAGATAGAGTTATTTTGAAGTGCACAGATTTAGCGATTGAAATTCGGCCGATCAAACGATCGAAAATGACTATGTGATTTCTAATCAATCAAACTATCGGGCAACTGTCAGCCAATTCAATAATGTGCATGAAGGACTATGCGAGCGCGCGCACTGCATTCAACTAAACAGTCGCCCGACTGTCGTTATACCGGCTCCAGACTCACGCGAGAAGTGAGAGAGAAACCCTTTGAAGCGGGCAAAAAAACCGACACCGATCGGAGAACAGGCGAGCCCGAGAATGATAAGGCGAGAAACCTATCACACTCACGAGTCTGGAGGCGCCTTAAAGGCGCCTCCAGACTCACGCCGAGAACGCCCGAGAAGTGTGAATGTGATAGGTTTCTCGCCTTCTCATTCTCGGGCTCGCCTGTTCTCCGATCGGTGTCGGTTTTTTTGCCCGCTTCAAAGGGTTTCTCGGGCGAAAAAAGAGAACACTATCACATTCTCGTTTGTTCTCAGTGCGACTGTGACCGTGGCGTAGATCGCATGGCATCTCGTGCCAATTACTCTATAAAAGATTTTAGTTGTTTTGAGATATTTCGTTAGTCTTTTTAGTTCAGTAATTTTAGACATACGAGTAAAAAATGTGGAAAAATGAAACAGAGTTAAAGTTTAAATAAGATTTTCACACAGAGCCCATTTGTGGGAAGCAAAACGTTTTCTATAAAAAAGTACTTTGTCAATAACCACCATCGTTTGAGCCTTTTTTTCTTAATATTATTTTTAATTTTCGTGTTAACGAGATTATAATGTGCTAACGCACACAATACCAAGGCAGTAGCACTGTCGTCCATTCCGGATCACGACCGAGAATGTAAATGAGAAGATCGCTGAGTGTGGATACCTTCTCGGTTCTCGCGCGAGTTTGGAGCCGGTATTAGACTTTGCATTCAGCGCGGTACCATACGGGCATGCTCGCATTTGACAACTAAACAGTTGGCTGATGGTTTGCTGTCAGCCCCAGACCTAGACGTGCGATTGATTACTTACAGATCGGTGTAGTGCGCGCGTGCCTCTTGACTAAACAGTCGACAGATAGTATATTTTCGATCGGTGTATGATAGCGACCAAACTATCGGGCAACATAAAGTTTCTAGTGCGCTCTGGCTCTTGTGTTCGGGGTTAACCGAAGGCAATATTTGAGTAGATTCATTAGCCTATGACAATAGCTAGCCTGGGCTGTCCGTTGGAATCAACTGCGCAGGTGGCTTCGTACGCGCACTGAACGCGGGCACATACTGCGGTGCTCGCAACCGGCTCGCTCGAACTCTCGGTCTCTTCGCCGACACGAATGTCGTTACTGTCCACAATCTTCACCGTCTTATTACCTAAAAATAATAATGCACAATACTTGTTTTACTATTGCTATTGAAACTTTGAGCAATATTTAAAGTCTCTTTAAAGAGTACTATACTCGTATCATTATCTGTGGTTGCAAAAATAAGCTGTTTATACAAAGAAATATTTACATTTGTACAAAGGTAATCAAACTGTCGGATGATTGATGAAATGATGACTATAAAGGATGATGGAACTAAATAAGAAAGTACTTTTTGCTAAAGGGGTGATAAACAGTACCTTACCATTCACCACATCGTTGGCAAGCGCGAAAGGGGCGGATAGGAATAAGGAGACCTTTTGACTAGGGGGCTAAGGGAGGCTGTATCTTTTGAACTTTAAACACTTGATATGTTGTGATTTGATTTTTGTACTTAAAAATTAAATTACCAGAGATAGCGTTCTCGTCTTGCGTTTCGGTGCATTCGCCGTAGTAAGCGACATGTATGGGCGGTTCGCCTCTCATCCGCGCCTCGCACGCGGCCTTTTGCAGCGCACATTCGTGCACGAATGTTTGCCTCGTGTTCGAGCACACAGGCTCGCGCTCTGCGTCCGCGCACGGCGACGTACACGCGCACGCGCCGCGAGCGCACCAAGTACCCGCTGGACATTGTATACCAGCACACGACTCTGAAATCATGCGTTAGCACTATCAATTATGCTTACACCGATCCAGCACGAAAAGGGGCTCTTTCCTGCCTAAAACCCTCATCGAGTTCACTTTATGCTGTAAGCTCGCCACTCATAGCAAAATCTGTTTTGTGCACTCATAGCATGTGTAAAAGTATTTCGGACACAAACTTTTTAATTACTCGGATGCAAAAAAGTTTTGAGCTAATTGCTTAATTGTTATCTTACGTATAATTATGATTTTTTGTTGATTGAAGTAAAAGTTTTGTTTGTTGTTTTGATGTTACATGCATTTAAATCATTCACTGTGTTCAGTAGTTTATATTAGAATCACTCCCTTTACTATGCACACAAGTTCGCGACTTAAAGTCAACAATCGCTGCAAAAAATGACTTTGCTCTCTTGTTGAACAAAAAACTATTTTCATCATATGCTGATAATAATATGTCGCTTTTATAAAACATGGAAGGCAATCAACTAAATGGTGCTACTACTAAACTACTGAAGTTAAGCAGTTACCAAATGGACCACCTAGTGACTAGAATACTAGAATAGAATAACTCGCATGGTAATGTTACCAAAACTCCACGCCGCCAGTACGACTACTTACAGCGTTGATTTCAATGGCATCATCGCAAACAAGAAGCATTAGTACTTAGTTCTTTCTTTCTTTCAAGTCATAGGTATATTAGTTCCAATATTTTAAAATACTAACCGCACGACCCCATATGTTTGATATGAAGTCTTCTTTTCTCACGGCAAGCTACGTCGCGCAATGCGCAAACACTGCTGTAAGTTTGATTATCGTTCCCACACACTTCCTCAGTCTCCTGGAATAAACAAAAATAACAAGATTGAATAAATTAAGAAAACTCATAAAATTTGATAGACCGTGCTCATTTTCTACTAACCGTGCCTTCCTCACAGTGCTTGGGGCAGACACAGCTGGCTTCAGATATGCCGTCGCTTTCGCAGACTGCATAAAACTCGCACTTCTTATTTTCACACCCGTCTGCAACAAGGTCAAGTAGTTGCAATTTATTACTTATCCTACAAGTTTTACTTACAGCTCTTAATTACTTCTCGAACAAACGTACTGCCTAAGTCACTTTGAAAAACTACCCCACACGTACGCAGTAACGAAACAAAAAGTTCCTCGGCAAAAGTATTTTGTAACTGCGTAGTCGAAACAAAATTAAATGCCTTCAAAGCCAAACATAGAGGAGAGCTTGTTTGATTACTAGCTTGCACTCTTACCCTAGTCGTCTTACGATTTTGCCTGCGTAAGTCCCAACACGAGTTTTTGCATGATATAGCAAACACCCATCCATCCCCACAATATCGTGAAACTCCCTCTCAACGCATGTGTTCCCTTCCTTCTACAACCCGATTTGGCTTGCGCGAAAAGGCATCATGCATTAACGGTCATCAGCTATATCTGATTAGTAGTCAGCTGGTAACTAGGCCTGTCGATAATTTCAATCAAGTGGAGCGAGATCATATCAAAATGCACATTATGAGGAAATCGTATAGATTGTTTTTCCATACAAACATAGTCCCCTGTTTCCTTCCTGGATAACGGCGATAGCTGCTCTATTTTTACTATTAGCACTTTCCTATGTTTTCCTTTTTTTACTAAGTTAACTATTAAATGATATTATATAAACCTTGAAAAATTTGGTTCGATTTTCTGCAATATTTAAACATCCAGTGAACAAATTTGACGAGATTATATGAAAAAAGAAAAACATATAAAAACAGACAAAGCCTTTCTTTAGTTTTTGACGCAAAAAGTAATTTAATCGATCGACGACGAATCGACGCAAAAAGTTTTAGCGGAGAAAACAGGGGACTACGAAATGTATATGTTGTGTAAGTAGGTACTTATTATTTATAGGTATTTTCGGTCCAAGCTGCATTTGTCCCTATCGCGCTCAAAACGATTGTTCGGGCACACAGCGCGACAGCAATACATTTAACAAATACCATTTCTAAATACTCTCGACCTTAGTGTTTCCTTTTATATGAATAACGCATTTGTTGCAAAACCCAAACACAGACGTATAAAGGGAAGCAGACTTAACATAATTTTACTCACACATTTGGCTGAGATGGGACCATTTGGCCATTTGCTGTTTTTTATTATTGTTAAACTTTATCATAGACTATGGCCAATAAACTTTTCTTTCTTTCTAGGTACCTATATCGTTTTCACTTTCACTCCAAAGTGCCACTAATATATATCGCTATTTCGAAGCCGTGGCAGACGCCACGTGGACGCCATGTTTATCTTTGTCAAAATAAGAGAGAAATTATAGCGTCGTGACATTGTGTTATAATGTTTTGTTTTATGATTATGATTATAAATAAAAATAACTGCTAATCGGACCAGAACAATGGTAAAGTGCTGTGCCACAAAGTGTTCTAACGCAGCATATAATAAAACTTCAGAAATTACAATAAAATTAAATTAATATTGTTTGTGTGCGAGTAATGTTTACATGTGGTAAATTTGCCACGCTTTTTGAAGGAAACGTTTAGTCTGCTTCCTTGTATACGTCTGTGCACCCAAGCAAGCAAAGTGTCTCACTGCAGGGTCCGTCGTACAGCACTTGCACGTCGCGCCGATGGCGGCACGCCTCCAGTTGCAGCTTGCAGCGGTTGCCGTACGAGATGCCGTCGGAGCCGCACACGGGCGCGAACTCGTTGGAGCACCGCGGGCACCGGCACAGGCCGCGGCCGCCCGACGCGATGCACTCCCCGCCGTGAGGGCACACGCGGCCCGCGCACACGCCGTTGGATCCTGCAAGATCATATAGGCTAGATGACTAAACATTTTTTTGCTTTAATAGAAGCTCATTCATATAATAAACTGAAAGAAAAAATCGGTTTTCGAATAACTAAAAAAACAACCAAGATAAAAGGAATAAAGATTTTTCTCCATCTCTTTCTAGCAAAACGGCAATTTACATGGGGTTTATATGGCCGTACTAAACAATTACGTCACGGTTCATGTCGGATCTCTCTGTCTAATCGCTTCCAAATTAACAACTTAAAATGCTTGTATCTAATGTATTTCTAAGCCGATTTTAATTCTAATTTCACAGAATTGTATCTTTTTCTACGGTATTTTAATATTTTATGACGGGACGTAAAAATTAGAATTCAGTCATGATCCCAATTGTAACAATATCTTTTGCACGTCAAAGCAGCTAGGTACGCCATTGGTTCACAAGTCTACGCGGGAGACCTTGTACTGGAAAGAACCAGCAAGAAAACCAGGACCAGCAAGCGTTTGACAGGTTGACATGAATATCAACATTGGCGCATATAGAGGGGGGGCCGGATGAGCCTTGCCCACCTCAGGATGTTAGGCTATCGATTCAAAATTCTATGATGGACGCCAAAATAGCAATAACCTCACATAAAATCATGGGCCAAGCAGGCCAGTAATTAAACTCTAGTTACGCCAATGTATATCAAATCTGTCAAAGAACTAAGTATATACCTACCATCAATTATTGGGGGTTATAATCCCCCGGTCGAATGTTCCGGTAACTGCATAAATAGTACGGACAAATACTTTTCTCATGGTTTTGAATGAGCTCGAATCATTTCCGACCTTAGTGAATAAACGATGAAAACAAATATTTGACTTACCGCAATCAAACCCCATTTGATTTGTCATTAATGCTGTCGTAGCATTAATGGCAAATCTACTTGCATCGTAGGCGTCGAAAACGCAATATTTTTGACGTCATTAGAAGACTCTCCCAATTTTCGAACAGGTGTAGAGTCAACTTTTTTTTTCATTCCTATTTGTATTAACAGACATCTTGATCTTGAGTATATTCAGGATGTATGCACATACAAGGTTAATATGATTTTTTAAAATTAGATTGTTTTGCTTTGTTTTGACGTCAAAAAGTGCCTGTAAACGCCTATGTTGAATAAAGATTTTTTAATTTGAATTTGAGTTACTTAAAAATTTACTTATACTCTCCTATTAGGGTACATTACTTATAAATTGGAATGAGCAAAAATCATGAAGCCACACAACACTTAGTAACGTATCGCGTACCGCAAGCCCCAGCGTGCAGCACGCGCAGCTCCCGCCCCAGCAAGCAGGAGGCCCGCCGCAGCTCGCACTCGCTGTCGTGCGTGCGCGCGTCGGAGCCGCACACCGGCCGCAGCACCGGCTCGCAGGGCGGCGGGCACGCGCACACCGCGCCGCCGCCCTCAACGCGGCACTCCGCCCCGTGCCGGCACTCCACCTCCGCACAGGGGTTCACACCTGCACCGACAACCCGTTTCCTCGTGGTCCCACTGGTAGGACCGCCAAGACGCCTAGTTCCTCGTGGTCCTACTGGTAGGACCACCAGGATGTATAGTTCCTCGTGGTACTACCATTATTAATTTGCCGTGCCACCCACCACGTGGCACTCCGCCCCGTGCCGGCATTCCACCTCCGCACAGGGGTTCACACCTGCACCGACAACCCGTTTCCTCGTGGTCCCACTGGTAGGACCGCCAAGACGCCTAGTTCCTCGTGGTCCTACTGGTAGGAGCGCCAGGACGCCTAGTTCCTCATCGTACTACCATTATTAATTTGCCGCAGTGACGCCGCCCTCAACGCAACACTCCGCCCCGTGCCGGCACTCCACCTCCGCACAGGGGTTCACATCTGCACCGACAACCCGTTTCCTCGTGGTCCCACTGGTAGGACCGCCAAGACGCCTAGTTCCTCGTGGTCCTACTGGTAGGAGCGCCAGGACGCCTAGTTCCTCGTGGTACTACCATTATTAATTTGCCGCAGTGACGCCGCCCTCAACGCATCACTCCGCTCCGTGCCGGCACTCCACCTCCGCACAGAGGTTCACACCTGCACCGACAACCCGTTTCCTCGTGGTGCCACTGGTAGGACCGCCAAGACGCCTAGTTCCTCGTGGTCCTACTGGTAAAAGCGCCAGGACGCCTAGTTCCTCGTGGTACTACCATTATTAATTTGCCGCAGTGACGCCGCCCTCAACGCAACACTCCGCCCCGTGCCAGCACTCCACCTCCGCACAGGGGTTCACACCTGAACCGACAACCCGTTTCCTCGTGGTCCCACTGGTAGGACCGCCAAGACGCCTAGTTACTCGTGGTCCTACTGGTAGGAGCGCCAGGACGCCTAGTTCCTCGTGGTACTACCATTATTAATTTGCCGCAGTGACGCCGCCCTTAACGCAACACTCCGCAACGTGCCGGCACTCCACCTCCGCACAGGGGTTCACACCTGCACCGACAACCCGTTTCCTCGTGGTCCCACTGGTAGGACCGCCAAGACGCCTAGTTACTCGTGGTCCTACTGGTAAGAGCGCCAGGACGCCTAGTTCCTCGTGGTACTACCATTATTAATTTGCCGCAGTGACGCCGCCCTCAACGCAACACTCCGCCCCGTGCCGGCACTCCACCTCCGCACAGGGGTTTACACCTGCGCCGACAACCCGTTTCCTCGTGGTCCCACTGGTAGGACCGCCAAGACGCCTAGTTCCTCGTGGTCCTACTGGTAGGAGCGCCAGGACGCCTAGTTCCTCGTGGTACTACCATTATTAATTTGCCACAGTGGCGCCGCCCTCAACGCGACACTCCGCTCCGTGGCGGCATTCTACCTCCGCACAGGGGTTCACACCTGCACCGACAACCCGTTTCCTCGTGGTCCCACTGGTAGGACCGCCAAGACGCCTAGTTCCTCGTGGTCCTACTGGTAGGAGCGCCAGGACGCCTAGTTCCTCATCGTACTACCATTATTAATTTGCCGCAGTGACGCCGCCCTCAACGCAACACTCCGCCCCGTGCCGGCACTCCACCTCCGCACAGGGGTTCACACCTGCACCGACAACCCGTTTCCTCGTGGTCCCACTGGTAGGACCGCCAAGACGCCTAGTTCCTCGTGGTCCTACTGGTAAGAGACCTAGTTCCTCGTGGTCCTACTGGTAGGACCACCAGGATGCATAGTTCCTCGTGGTCCTACCATTATATTCTGTCCCGTGTATATAAATAAGAATGTTGCACTTTCCTTCACTTTGTTTATATGGCTGTCATTGTACTTACCAGTAACCGCGGAACCCCATGGTCCGGCAGATCAACGGACGTGACTCTGGCGCCGCCTAATAGTATACACTAAGCCAGCGTAATGGGAAATGGCCCAAATCCCTCCTTGTTACCAACAGATGGATACAATAATTATCTAATGTATCTAAGAGAAATGTGCCTCACATAATATGACGTAAGTACGTGATATATGTCAGTCAATGTCTAAAAATATAAACATTTTAATCTTATCGTGATGGCAATAATGCATAATTTTGCTTCCTATGATTTATCATCCACTGCTCCTGTTTGTGCGTTTTAATCATTAAGATCTCACATCACTCTCATTAAGACTACAACTACACTTATGACTATCCCAATAGTATCCTTTTTGTGCCTGATATGATAATGATAAAGACGATAACAAAGAAACAACCTTACCGGTACTGCATTGGCCCTTAAATATAATCTTCAATTGTTTCCTAGCACGGCAAGACTCCCGGTGCATTTGGCACTCGTTGGAATACGTTTTTCCGTCGGACGCACACACGGGAGAAAACTCGAGCGGACACGGTTCAGCGCACCGACACGATGGCGAGCGCCGTTCATCCAACTGGCAAATTTCAGGATCGGGACATGTGACACCTGCACAAGGATCTGCAAGACGTTGAGACACATTAACATACTCATGCGTATCGATAGTTACCCACATTGTCATGGTGTTCTTTTATTGTCACGGGCAAAATTATCACCCGTAGTACCCGTAGTACTACCGGGCACGTGAATAGTACCACGGGCATAAAAAATACACGTGGTAGTTACTACCAGTAGTACCAACGGTAGTACCACGGGTAAGCACCGGCGCCGCTGATAAGAAGTAAGGAAGACGACAGTTACGTAAAAAAAGCGGCGTGTAGTTAAATTTTATTTTGGATAAAACCGATCCATATTTTTTATAAACAAAATCGATTCTACCTCGCTTCCAAACAATAACACGACCCTTTCACTACACTAACAGGACTACAATAAAATCTCATACTTAAGATACTCACCACATTTTCCGTAATATTTAAATGTTATATTAGTGTTGGATTCACAGGCAGCACGGCGCATTTCACATTCGCCGGGGTAGTCACGCGCATCGCTGGCGCAGAGAGGTCGGGAGCCCTCGTGGTCTCCGTAGCTTGGGCAGGAAACGGGGCATTCGCAGTTGTGCGAGCGGCCATCGGGCGTAGGGCGGCATAGGGCGCCAGGCCCGCAGCTCACACCACGGCAGGGATCTGGTACGTCTATAAAAAATAAATTAATTGAATATAGTGAATGAACCTAATCGTAACTTTACACAATACATAATCTATACAAAAAAAGGAACATGACATTATATTAACAATTTTATACCTAGATAAACCTACATTTAAAAAATGTAAAAAGTAAAAGAACGAAATACCGCACCTATTTCCCGGAAGACGTGTTTCGTATGAAATATCTTTGGATGAATGAAAATATAAAACAGGGTATTCGATTACAAACTACCATGCTGAAGAACGAGATAGACATTGGGATATGGTGCAAAGTGGGTATTCCCATACCGCTAATTAAATGAGCTACCGAGCTTCGACCTTATTCCTACATCGTAAGGGACCGGTACTTTCGAAGTTTCGATTTATCTATACACAATGTTGAAATTAAAAGGGAGTAATGGTTTACGACAATGACGGTAACATAGCCGTTAGCAGCTGATTAGACTGTCCAGAACCCATACCTATTTCTGCCGCAAAGCAGCAGTGCTTGCATTGCTGTGTTCCGGTTTGAAGGATAAGATATGGCGGTGACATTACTGGGTACCGTGACTTTACATGTTATGTCACAAGTTAGCGACGTATACATATGGTACTTGTAGGAGTTGCAGATTTGCTGCGAATCTCACAAGAACCACATGTACTACAGGTGACTGTTACCACTCACCATCAGGTGAGCAATATGCTTGTTTGCCAACTAAATTGTATAGAAAAGCCGCTAAGAATAATTTTGTTTCGTCCTTGTTGTCTTTGAAAACCACTAATACTTTTGTCCCATTTGGGGGTTTGTTCCGCACTCAGGCCTACACACACCAGTCCTATCGACAGGTAGAGAACCTTTGACAGGTACTAGGGCAACAATCCGATCGACAGGTTCACTTGTGACAGGTACTACGGTCACTAATACATTACATTCTCATAAAAAGGTACTTTGTGGGTACAGAGCTCAATCTATCTGCCACTGACAATATCAATGAATTTTAACCAAAAAAATGGTACTATTCGCGAAATACAAGTTGAATGTAAAAATTCATTCAACTTGTATATTAATACAAGTTGAATGAATTTTTACATAAACTAAACTATTTATTTATACAATTTAAAAAATGTTTTTACTGTATGTACCTAATGTTATTTTGAATTATTGAATTATATCGCAGTGTTAATTTCTATTTTATAATTATATGTAAATAATGTGATGTTGATTGTAGGATTTTTGTTGTGTACATCTAATAGTACCTATTACCTATATTTAGATACCTATTTAATAAAATAAATTGTAGCATAAATTTTTTAAAATTGTTGTTAGTGAAAATGTAAGTAACCTATGGTAATTTTGAACATGCGAGATACTACTGACTTTGTTTATTGATGTAAACATAATTTTTATGGAACTTTGTAAAATGTGACATGCCTAATATAACATTCTACTTATAATGTGGTCAATAATAAATAAATAAAGAAGGTTGCGAGGTGAACTGTTATACAATTAGTTTACCTACTCTATACCGGGCTATTTTTCCAACAGGAGCCACGCGAAAAAAAATCAGCTGTTCCATACATTTAGGTTCAATGAATGATGAACATTTGTATGGAACAGCTGATTTTTTTTTCACGATTTCGAGATTGGTCCCATAGTAAAAGATCTTCATTTTGCTTGTCTGAACAAGCACACAGAATTTGGCTCCTGTTGGAAAAATAACCCGGTATGTACTTACCACTGGGAAATAAATAGCATCCGCTTGTGGCAACTACGAGAACTGCGAATACCGCCACCCGGGCGGCAACCATTGTCCGGCCACAGCGTTGCCGATGACCCCTTCTGCCACCATCACACATCGTATTTTTGCATACCACTTATCATCGCTGTAAGAAAAAATATTAGTATTTTATAATTTTTATCATAAAAAATATTAATGATCTTCCGGCTCTTGTCTCCCTATAACAACATACCGTATTAAAGGCAGTCTGTAAATAAATGTATTTAAAAGCTCTAGTAGAATACAAACGCGTTAAAATAATAACACAACTAACTGCAGGGTACTGCTCCTACGCTCACGTTAAATATGGGCACAAAATAATGGAATGGTGAAAAGACAACTAAAGAATATGATCGAAAATAAGCGTGGAGTAGGTATAATAGGCTAGAGAGCTATATCTAATAGGCGAGAGCTTTTGACCAACTATACTATGTAGTTGGTTCGTCTAACTTTGTAAATGCGCCTAAAGAATAATAGCCATCTTTTTAGATAAAGACTGCGACACATTGTAAAACTGATCGATTGATACACAAAACAATGTCCTATAGTTTTAAATTTAATTAGCGTCTGAATAATTGTTGACTAAAACACACTTACCTATTACACATGCAGCGTAATAAGAAAACACAACTGTCTAAAACGAGTAACTTAGTTTATAATACACAAAAAAATGTGTGTTATGCACGGACAATTTGCAGCATTGACGTACTTTCTGCCCTTGTGCTGAGGGGTGACTGTCGTCATAGGGCTTACGCTGAATGCCTGAATGAATATTTGCACTTGCGCACTTTCGTTATCAACGAGGCGAGGGAATGACCATGAACCCGTATTGTTTTCAATTTAAGAACCAGGTTTTTATTAACGCGGAAAGGGGAAACAGTTGCTGTTTCAACTTCTAATTAAAACAGTCGCGCGTGTTTAATGCGCGGAATTGACACAATAAGATTAGAAAATAAATTAGAAAAAATAACACCCGACTCTAAAACCTCGATCGAAGTGAAAAAATGTGTTGGTTGACCCTTCAACTTTTATACCTACTTATATCCTTACATATTATACTTATAAATAATAATTTAATCTATTAAGAATACAATTTATTTATTAATGTCAATTTTAATTTTTAATATGATTCAGTTTATTTTTAATTAGCTGGAGATGTCATGTAAGCCTACGCTTATACTCATACTTAAAGTAGTGAATTGTGCGACCGACTCCTGCGAATGTGTAGCTAAGTTGCGCACTTAATTATTAAAACCGCTCACGTGCACACACACAATACCTACACACGCACGCACGCTCACACAATTTTTTTTTTTCTTTTACCTTTTCCTAATATGAACTGTACTTCGCTTTCGTGGATTAATATTTATTTCTTTTTTTAATACAACTTACCCTTATGTTTGTATTTTTAGTTAACAGAGTAAGTTTCCGTTATTGACTTATGTACAGAGATGTTTTTACCAAATTAAAATGTAACTAGAATTATACTGTGGAAACTATGTTTATAATAAATAAATTAATTAATTAAAAAACAAAGTCCCCCGCCGCGTCTGTCTGTTTGTCTGTTCGCGATATACTCAAAAACTACTGCACCGATTTTCAAGCGGTTTTCACCACTCGGTAGCGTGATTCTCGGGGAAGGTTTTAGTATATAATTTGTTAAGTTTTTGTATTTGTTTCTGTGTACATTAACGATATTTGTTGAAGATGGCGGGAAAAAAAAATTAAGGCGAAACGTAGTTCGCGGGCACAGCTAGTCTAGTAATATTTTGATACGTCGAGGAGCGTCGGTGGCGCTGTGAACTCGGCACTTGCCTTCCAATCGAGAGGTCCGGGGTTCGAGACCGCAATGTGTTTTTCGTTTTTCGAATTTCATATGTACATTACACCTTTGAATTTCTGCGCATCTGCAAAGAAATTCAAAGGTGTCTGTGAAGTGAAGTAGACCAAGCGTGGGCGTGGACTGGGCCAGCGTGGTTGACTAAGGCCTAAACACCCTAACTTAGGGTAGGCTCGAGCCCCTCGGAGGGGACGTTTGTGAGCTGTTGATCGTACATTACATCAGCAAACAGATTTTCGCTATGTCGATCTCGTTTCGTTTTCGAGATCCATGTAACGTTACCCCAGCTGAGCCACACATATCTCAGAAACGCGCAAGCGACAAACTCTGAAACTTGCCGACAAACTCCGAAAAACGCTGGATCTGGACTCTGGACATTATAGCGGCATACTCAATCTATTTTTCACAGTTTATTTTTATGGCCCAGCTGGGGTCAGCCACACAGATAGAATCGAATTTAAGCTGTAGGTACCTTATGCATGTAACCTTGCCTTGCACACTTGTCCATGCATGCCAAATGGAAGTCTTCTAAATATACAGTGCGTCCCACGGCGATGCCACATGGAAGATAAGTAGGTACCCTAAATACTGTAGATAAAAAAGAAGAATTCATTTTGATTTTGAAAACAATTCTCTTTAATCCTCGATAAATCGCCTGTCTGAAGGTTAGTTTTGCCTCCGCCCGGATGCAGCAACTGCTGGACCGCCTACCGACATGGCTGGACAACTGGCGGATGGCCGTCAATGTGGGTAAGACGGCCGCCATCCTGGTCGGGTCACAGCGCCGCATGCCACCGCCGCTGACACTCAGCGGACAGGACGTAGCTTGGCAGACCACAGTTGCTTACCTTGAATGCCGCATCGATCGCCAACTGCGCATGGTGCCCCAGGTTGACCACGTAGTCAACCAGGCCAAGATGGCCCGTGGCATCCTGCGCCCGGTGATGGCATCCCGGCTACCGCTGCGTACGAAACTGATGGTCAACAAGTGCTACGTTCGTTCGCGACTAATCTGTCCTATGCTGCCCCAGCGTGGTATGCCTTGTGCTCCCCGACCCAGCGTTCCAGACTGCAGGTGGTCCAGAACGTCTCCGTGTCGCGTGACGAACGCGGGGCGCTACGTTAGGAATGACGTCATCGCCCGGAGGACGTTCGGAATTTAGGGATGCCACGATATATCGGAAAAGCGATAAATATCGATATCGTCATTGAAGTTCAACACCACGTAAGTCATTTTTGTCGGAAAAAAGACCACACGACGTTTTTCGAATACTTCGCATTAATCACAAATTCGTACTAACATTATAACGGTTTTATTTTTCCTAATGGATCCAATGAAATGTATGTAAGTAATGGAATGGCATTATACGAGGGTGGGTCAAAAAGTTCGCGGAATGGAGGGTAAAAAGTAAGAAATAAAACACAAAATTATTTTTCCTTCTCAATGTATTCCCCCTTAACTCTAATACATTTATTAGACCTATCAATTAATTTAGATATATAATAACTTTGAAAAAGAATGATTTCTCTTTGTCGTCAAAATAGGCCGAAATTGCGCTCTTCACTTCTTCATCGCTGGAAAATTTCTTCCCTCGAAGCTCTTTTTTCATTTTTGGGAACAAATAATAATCACTTGGGGCTAAATCTGGGCTATAGAGAGGATGTTCCAAGATTTCGAAGCCCACTCTTTGAACAGCAGCCATCGCAACTTGCGCCTTGTGCACGGGTGCATTGTCGTGCAAAAGGAGCACACCTTTAGTCAATTTTCCCCGTCTTTTTTCTCTCACAGCATCTCGCAGACATTCTAATAGTGCAGCGTAGTACTCTCCAGTGATAAAGACACCCTTTTCTTTATAATCAATAAGGAGGATTCCCTCGGAATCCCAGAAAACAGTACCCATGAGTTTTCCAGCCGACGGAGACACTTTAAATTTCTTCGGAGATGGTGTGCCCTTTTTGTGCCACTGCATGGAGTCTTGTTTGAACTCAGGCTCATAATGATGAACCCAAGTTTCATCTCCAGTCACAATTCGGTTCAAAACTTCATCCTTTTGTTCACCACAGAGCGCTAAAAACTCGCGACAACACTCAACTCGCCGCTGCTTCTGGTGTGGCGTGAGCATTCTCGGCACCCATCTTGCACACAACTTTGACATGTCAAGATGGTCGTGTAGGATGTTCAAAATGGTTGTAGCTGATACTCCAATCATTTCTGCAAGCTGTTTCTTCATTAAACGGGCATCTTCCAATATGATTTCTTCAAGTTTTTCGACGTTTTCTGCCGTGGTTGCCTCGACAGGCCGCCCTGGCCTCGGATCATCTTCAATCGAATCCCTGCCTTGCTTAAACAGGTTGTGCCACTTGTAAACCATGGTTTTACCAGGGCAAGAGTCCCCGTAAACAGAAGACATCTCTTCCAAAATAGTCTGGGGAGGTTCTCCTTGTGTGGTAAGGAACTTGATGACTGCGCGAAACTCAATTTTCTCCATGTTGCAAATTTTCTTCCGGATTGACTGATGTGTAGCTTCCGGATTGATTGATGTGTAGCTCAGGTAATTATGACCTATTTTTTTGGAAACTTAGTATTTATACTCTTAATGAGTGCCACAACTAGTGCAAGTAGTAAAAAGTCACCTTTCCCTCCTCCATGCCCCTCATTCCGCGAACTTTTTGACCCGCCCTCGTAATAGTTCTTGAGGAATCAGGCGCGGACCTCCAGATCAAAACTAGGTGGTCTCAACTAATAGACCACGGGCGATTAAATGTTTTTTTGTGCCTCCCGTGTAGACTTCTTAATGCTAGCTTTTGGTCATATATGTATAATTGTGCAGTTTTTTAACTCTTTGTAAAAGTTGCTATTTTGACATACGCGGTGTTAGAACTTCAACGACGATATATCGACGCCTAAATATCGACAATACGTCGATATCGATATCGAAAAAAAACTCGATATTGTGACGAAATATCGAAAACTCTAATTAAAATACAAAACCAAGAAAAATGCTGTTACTGGCAACATTGAAATCAGTGTTGCCAGTATCAACACAACAAAAAAATTATTCTGTTAGACGCTAATCTGTTGTTGTAATCAGTGGTCAAAGAGATGCACTGTTGAGTCAACAGTGTAGGTACAGCGAATGGTCATCCATTATGTTGACTTTACTAAGGAAATTTCTGAATTTCTCTCTAAAACTAAGTATAGTAAACCAGAGTAATGTACAGCGAATGGTCACCATCATAGCCCATCGTGTAGAGGGGCCTTAAAAACTACATTGGATTTTAATAAGCTTTTAAAAATGAAAAATATCGCTTCAATATCAATATATCGGCGTATTAGACCGATATATCGATATATAACTATCGACTTAATTCGATATATATCGATATCGATATATCGATGTTTTTTTAAAACGTTGCATCCCTAGTTCGGATGCCGACGGTGGAGGAGTTCGTCGCGCATCTGGCGCGTCGAATGTTCGACAACGCCGACAACGGGCCCCATCTCCACCTCCATAATATTGCTCCCTATGTCCCCAGGCCTCATGACTCTTCCGGACGAGCGCTGCCCCGCGACCTGCTGTCGCCCAGGGCGGAGAGACCGTGACTCATTACCGTCACCACCACCATCACCATCTGCATCCTCACGACGAGGCGACCCACCCCGGCCAAGACTTCGCTTCGTCAGCGACTTCAGTGACGACGCCACCACCTGACCAGACCTCGTATCGCTTATGGCTTGTAGTCTGCCGCGGTACCTCACCGCTCGCGCGCGTGACTCGCCCAGGGCCGCGCCGCCCCTATGTGCGAAGTGTGCAGCGCACACAGGCGCCAAGATGCTAGGGGCGCCAAGATGCTAGGGGCGCCAGATGACGAAACGAGCGCGGGAAGAAGATCCTCCATGACGACAAAAAATAGGCGCTTCTTAGGCTTTGCACACAGGCGCTGCTGGGGGTCGGCGCGGCCCTGGACTCGCCTAAGCGACACCACCACCGGAGATGACAACTACCACCCCACCAAGACCAATGGCCCCCTCCTCCCCCCCACCGCTCCTCCGGGCGCAGTGTAAGTCGCGGCCTGCTCTCTGGCGCTAGCTGAGCTTGGGAGATGCCCCTCTAACCCGGTGTGCTTGACCGCGGAGGGCGGTGCATCGATCCCGGAGTCGCAGCACAGGGAGGTGGCGAAGAGGAGCCCGTCACGAGCGCAGCTCGCCGAGAAGATGCCCGGGCAAGGGGCCCGAAGCCCGCACCCGACCATGGCGGATGAAACTCTGTGTGTCCATAACATTTTCTGAAAGCTGTATAAATTTCCTTTCAAATGATGTACCTCATACCCTTACCATTGGTTTAAAATGCAAACATGGTTTAAATGTTTTTAAGATATTAAGGAGGTGCAAATTTTGTGACGCCGAGTGTAGGTACAGGTAACAAATTTTCGCTATTTTTTCGTTTTCGAGATCCGTGTGGCTCGGCTGGGGTAACGTAACCCCAGCTGAGCCACACATATAATATCTAAAACGCGCAAACGACAAACTGAAACTTGCCAACAAACTCTAGACATTAAAGGCCTTACTAATAACCATTGTATAAGCCTTGTATAGTTAAGTAGTGTTTTGTCTCTTTTGTTCGAATTTGAAATGTCATTCGAGTGAACGTGACAAAACACTGTTTTGTTGGGATTCGAAATAAAACATTTTGTTATTTCGCCATGTTGTTTCATTTTATTCTCCTCACAAAGTACAAACCAAGACAACCATTATTCCAGCAACTTCTATACAGCATAGATAAGTAACCTCACAGACTAACAGTAACAATATACGTTCGCATTCAGGTAAGAACACAGACTATAAAATAATAGTTCAATATGTTTAACTAAATCAGGCGTATACAATGGTTATTAGTAAGGCCTTAAAGCGGCATACCCAAACAATCTATTTTTCAGTTATTTTTTGTGGCCCAGCTGGGGTCAGCCACACACTGAAATAATACTACCTATATTTAAAAAATACACTTTTTAAAAAGCATGCTTTATTAACGCGTAGAAAGTGCACTAAAAAGGAGAAAAAAATTACAAAAAATAAACCGACTTCAAAAACACCAAAAATAATATAAAAAGTCGGTTTTAAAATATTTTTTTTTCTTTGCTGCTATATGGTGATCCAAAATCTGTATGACAAAATAAAAGCGTGGGGCGCTCTTCATAATCCATTTCTATGATGAGCGCCCCACGCTTTTATTTTTAGTCATAATGATTTTGAATCACATGTAGCAGCAAAGAAAAAGAAACATTTTCCCCTTTTTAGTGAACTTTCTACGCGTAAAATAAAAGCATGCTTTATAAAGTTTTTTTTTTATTATAAGTATGTATTAGTATTATTTTCTACTTTTTAGTATTTAATCTTCAAATAACGTAATAGTGTTCTGCATTCAACAAGGCAAGCCCTTTCATTTGATATCCATATCGCCGGAGCTGTACAAAAATATGTAATCTGTCATTTTGTTGCGGCGGCCATCTCGAATTTAATCTTTTTCCATATAGTACTGTATTCTGCAAGTCAAGTCCTTTCCTTTGATACCCATAATGCGGGGGCTATGCAAAAATTTGTAATCCGCCATTTTGTTGCAGCGGCCATTTTGGATTTACAACAATAATAATTATGCATCATCGGAACTAAAGTTTACCAGATTTTACCTCAATCGGACTCTGGCAACCTTGCAAGATTTGACGCAGACAACCAGTGTGAGTTTTTTCTTTTTTTAAATAAAGCTTTTCGTACTCGCCAATAGGAATCAAACGAGCCCAAACTCGATGGGATTCCACTTTCCAGCTCCAACATTAGATAGCTTCGTGTCATCATAATAAATATTGCATTGTCTGTCACGCGATATACACATGCATACAAAATTTCAGCTCAATCGGAAACCGGGGAGTGGGTCTTTAACTTGCAAGATTTCATTACAGACACCGGGACAGGTAAAAATAAATTAATTAAAGCTTGTAATAATGTAAATGCTAGTTTGTTTGCTACGCTTTCACACCTAAGCCACTGAACAAATTTTGATGATATTCGGTGTAGAGATAGCTAAAGCCCTTGAGAAGGACATAGGCTACTTTTTATCCCGAATTTTAATCAGTTCCAACAAAAAATAAAAATCGACTTTTTAGTCGTTTTTTAACGCTCAACGATCAATAATGAAAACAATCATTAGACTTTTATATTTGTATCAGTAACTACCCACCATGAAATTCAAATAGGTATGACAGCATATCAACAACGCTTTTAACCACACTATCCGACCGACATTTTTTTTTTAAAAATGTATTCTATTAAGATCAAGATTTCCCCGTTTGCATAAAATTAGCGGTCACGGTCTAAAAATTCTAGCCGGGCGCGTTTCATGCTACGCTTTGTGTTTTATTATTCTATGTCACGTCTGTACCCAAATTTAGAACTCATTTTCATTGGTCGTTGACCTAATCATTGCGCCTATGTGCCTAATAAGTGTGCGCCATCAACATACTCTAGCTCTAGTCTAGGATCACCAAACCGATGAGCTGCACGGATCCGACTCCACTACCCACACGCCCGGGCAAGCCCGACCAACTAGTCGGGCTATCGCCAAGGACGGAATTCGGAAGACGCCTTCGCCTGCCTATCCGTCTGCGCCGGATGGGAGCGGCTTGAGGATCCTTCTGCGAGATGACATCCTCGCAAAAGGAGGCGACAGCCCTCCATTCCGCCTCGCCGCGGAGCATGGCCACGACCATGCTCGGCAGCGAGAGGTTTCCGCCTCCCAGCGCAGCGTTGAGTTCGCTGCACTGGCGTCGCCAAGCCAGGTACACCAATAGTGTGTGCGGGCCCACACTATTGGTGTACCCGGTGCAGGTAGTGAGCGAAGCAGCTATGCCCGGAAAGTACCTGCACCATGCAGAATGTTAGGCTGCGCTGCCGGCGCCCAACCCACTCCTCCAATAGTGGGATGGACCCTACGTTCCAACTTATAAAACAGAAATAACGTAGTGCGTTGCGTATGCAATTCTAAATATAGTTAAGTTGTGGCCTTATTTGCAAAGTTAATTTAGCCAAATACTTTGACCACGAGAAAACTGATTAAAATTGATTATTCATAACCCACTTTTTGTAAGCTCGAACCACTTTTGGCCGATATACTCGTAATTTGGTCACAAACACTATTACCCAATATTTTGCAGTTAAAAGTAGTTTTGCCCAACGTCCTTAGTTAAAACCACTTTCGACTGCGAAAATCAGTCAAAATTGTTCAGTCGATACGGTCCCTGACGGGAGCACACGTTTTCGTAATATGACGAATAGGTCTGTCGGAGGTCTAAGGGCATCGGTCAAAACAACTTTTGCCTGATTTTTGCAGTCAAAAGTGGTTATGACTGGTTATGAGTTTGGACTGTAACATCTACACTCATTGGCGTATCTAGTTTTTTTCTTGGGGTGGGCCTGGCCCTTGATTTTTGTTTACAGTTATCACTGTTCGGCGTCCATCATGGAATTTTGAAACGGTAGCGGTAGATGGAATAAACGACATGCTGGGGTGTGCACTAGGCCATACTGGGGTGGGCACGGACCACCCGGCCCGCCCTCTATATACGCCTGTCTGCACTCGTATTCAATCGTTTTTAGGTTGCTTTCCTCTGCGCAGACGAATTTTGCCGATGCGACCTACGTCGTTCTAACCCGAGAATGCCGCATACCCATTTCAATAATAAGGACCTAAAAAACAACAAAATAATAAATGTCTTTTTTACCTTTAACAGTTTAATCTAACACCACGCGGCATTCTCATATTTTCTGCACTCCATTTGTGTTTTTATGGATATTCTATTCTTTGTTAGCCATTAGAATGATTTACACCAGAGCTTGCAGAGTATCAAATCGTGTAAATAAACCAAAAAGGTATTTTATTTTTCGCTCTGATTTTGTCCAATTAGTTCATACAAACAAAAGTAGAATAAACTAGTTAATAATAGACATAAAAATCAACTTTAATGTTTATTATCATGGTTTACACCATTATTAAGACGATCTGCTCTTATTACATTCAATCGTATGTAACAGAGAATAAGAATTTACATAATGTATAAAAATAGGACTGTATGAGCCCTGACGTGACTCTGAAATGCACAGAATGGGAAATTAATGCACAATCAAACGCTCTTTCCTGTCCACTGCTAAAATGCAATGACAAATTTTATGTGCTCCTCTCCATTAAAGCTATACACAATTTTTGAAATTGCACATGATTTTAAATTTTATGCAACCTTACCAACAATTTGCTAATCAATTTTTTGTACATTTACTATGAACTATATATCACCTGTTTCTCTGTCAATTACATATCTGTAAAATACATTAAACGTGATGAGTCACTAAATAAATAGAAAATCAGATAGTATATAAAAAAAATATTATTCAAACCGTTAAAACCGGCAACAAATTGAAACAATATATAAAAATTTATGGTAATCGTCTAAGTCTGTATGTACATCAACAATCAATCGACAGATTTATTTGGTAATAAATAAATTTACTATACAGTCTCACTTACAAACACAGCAGTCACTATTACATTTATAAGTCTATTTGAATCGATGCGCTTCGCTTATCATCACATAGATAAAAACACAGCACTTTTTTGTCACTTACACTTTATAGTTTCACAGTAATACCAGTGTCCACGGAAAGAGATCACCTTATGGCTATTTACAAAAAAATTACAAATATTTACATCCTTCAATATAAGTTAGGTGGGGGGAGCGCGTCGGTCATAGTCCCTTCTATAGACTTCGCGTTCGTATTCCCTGTCGTCGTATTGGTAGTCGGACTGGCCGTAGCCCCGCCACTCGTCCTGGTACGATCGCACGGGCGGGAAACCCATCCCGCTGGCCATCGCCGCACCTTCATAGTAACCACCGTACGGTCCCGCCATTGCACCAAATCCCCCGTACCTGCTATCAACAGAAAATGGGCCCTCAGTTTTATATGACAAACTATGCTTCTATAGGATCAACCTTTACACTGCTTGTCGAAGGTGATTCCGTCACTGCCGCAATTATTAGTAAACAGGAAACATTCACATCCGAATCGGGCATCAGGCTCAGCGGTGAACAGTTCGGCACCATTGTACGTAGAGTGTAGAAACATTAATGTCGCCAAGGTCTCTTGAATACGGAGTTGAGCAGGACACTGATAAGTTTAAAAAAATCTCGTAAAAATACTACACTCGCGAGCAAAAGTTTGGAATCAGTTACTTGAAATTGGTTCCGCGTGATCTTGCTTACTAAATAAATTTTTAATAATCATAAAAATGACATCATGTTAAAGGTGCAACTGTCCACTTTAAATCGATATAAAATTAATTCATATCGAGCCCGTAATTGTGGAGTTATCCCGGATTAAGTGAAGGAGGTAGGAAAACAAGGAAATAGGGAAAAATAATGAATGAATAAAACAACAAAAATTATTAAATAAAAATTTTATTTATCTTTAAAAATAAGTGTCAATATTTTGTGTTTCCTCCCCTCGCCCTAATAACTGCTCCAAGACGATTCTTCATAGACCTGATCAGCTTCTGAATTGATTCTTGTGGAATACCTTCCCACTCCTCAATCAACGCTGATTTCAGCTCATTCAGACATGAAGGAGCAGGAGTTCTGGAACGAACCTTCCTCTTCAGTTCATCCCACACGTGCTCAAGTCAGGGCTGAGCGCTGGCCATTCCAATGTGGCAATACCGACTTCTTCGAGGTATTCCGTTGTTACACGGGCAGTGTGACAACGAGCGTTATCGTGCATAAGGAGGAAGTCATCACCGATGTATCCCGCATAGGGAACGACATGTTCCAGGAGAATATCGGAAATGTACCGGTCCGAAGTTAGACCGCCTCCTCGTCCCCCGCCAGGCACGAAAACAAGCTCGGTTTTACCATCGAAGGAAATGCCGGCCCACATCATACAAGAGCCGCCCCCATAAGCCACTGTTTCAGCGACACAGCACTGTGCAAATCGCTCCCCAGGCCGCCTGTAGACCCGTCCTCTTCTGTCGCTACCGTGCAAACACATCCTGCTTTCGTCGGAGAACAGGACTTGCCTCCATTGCTCAACCTCCCAATCAAGATGGGTGCGAGCAAACTGAAGGCGTGCTTGTCGGTGAGCTGCCGTGAGTTTCGGGCCCGTGGCAGGCCTTTTTGGAGTCAGATTCGCTTGCTTGAGTCGTCGACGAACTGTCCACTCGCTGGCTGCTACCCCACGAACATCTCGGAGCTCCTGTTGGCCGTCGACACCAATCAAATGTCGATTTCGGAGAGGTTGACACGATAAAACGGTCATCCCTCTCCGATGTGCACCGGCGCCGTCCAGATCTTGGTCTCGGGATAAAGCCACCAGTCTCCCGAAAGCGCTTATAAACTTTCGAAACACAGGATTGGCTTATGTGGAGCCGACGAGCGACAACCCGCTGGCTGAGCCCTTCTTGCAATAGGGCTACGATTTGTGCTGCTTCTGTAGGTGTTGTCTCCATTGTCGTACAAGGTAAAGGGTCAAAAGTGGCGGAGATGTGTACCGGTCAACGTGTGAAAGTCGACTGATAAAGAAAATCCGATAACAGGTGCTTTTATAGGGGGTCAAGAGGTCGCAACTCGTGACGTATCAAACAATTGAAACACGTCTTTTTCGATACACCTTCACTTAATGCGGAATGGCTCCATAAATACTGGTTTGTTTTTAATGAATTCGGTATCAGTTTAAAAGTAAAGAGTTGAACCTTTAAAATGATGTCATTTTTACGAGTATTAAAAAAGTATTAACTACTCAAGATAACGCGCAACCAACTTCAAGTAACTGATTCCAAACTTTTGCTCGCGAGTGTATAAGCTGCTCTTCATTCAAAGTAAAGTATAATTTATTCAATGATTGACTAAAAAAGGTCTTTGGAAAGTCGTAACACAGTCAATACTATCGTTATTCCAGCCTTCCTAATACTATTATTGTATTGCTTTGCATATTGCATAGTCTTTCCTCAAGAGTTAGAGTTTTGTGTGGGTGAAATTCGCCCATTAATCTGATAGTCTGGTGCACTATTAGATGGTCAGTTTGGCTTTTATTTTAAATATGTTCTTTATAGACCCTATGGTACCGAACAACACTTTATAGAACTCATGGCGACAAACGAACACTTTATAAAATGTACGGGTATGAAGAAAACTTTACAATATTACATTACTGTAAAAACTTCCAACATATCGAGTAGACTGGCTGGCTTTTCGAACTGAACACTATCGTACCCACTTTATGTACGGGTATGAAGTCAAACTTTATTATTACATTATTGTAAAAATTTCCAACACATTGAGTAAACTGGACTGGCTTTAAACGAAGAAAATCGAAGTATCTCACCTCCTCTTGTCGTGCGGCCTCGAGTTGCGGTCGCCCCGATACTGCCGCGGCCCGGGGTATGCGGGCGCCGACCACGCGGGGTGAGCCGGGTGATCGGGGTGAAGCGCGGCCGGGTTAGGCATCGAGTACGGCGCCCTCGCCCGGGGATTACCCAACCCGCCGCTGTCCCGCCGCGTGCGAGACCTGTCCCGGTCCCGGTCCCGGTCCCGGTCCCTCTCCCTCTCCCGCTCTCTGTCCCGGTCCCGATCCCGATCCCTCTCCCGGTCCCGCTCGCGCTCCGATCTGCCCCGATCTCTGTACATCAAATCGTCTCTCTTCAGGCTATCCCTATCCTTGCGATCCTTGTGTTTGCTTTTATGTCTGCTGGGATGGAAGAAGCGAAATGACGGTGAGCACGATGTGAACATGTTAGTGGAGGTGACATTAATCACATTAATTGAAATACACTTTGAATTTTTATTCGTTTATCAATCAATTATTTTTTAACTTTAAAAAACATCACATCAAGCGCAATCGAATCATACTATTATAAAATTAAAAACGTAAAATTCATTCAAAATCAAAATAAAGCTTACGGTGCATTTCAATTTTAATTAATAAAATGTACAATAAAACTTAATTCAATGCATAGCAATGATGGAGGATGGTATGATAGATGCGTTGGAGCTGTTGTGATTCTACAAAATACATGCAGTATACCCTTACCTTTCATGACGTTTCTCGCCGTGATCTTGATCGCATTCGCCATCTTCCAATTTCCGTTTCGTACCAGACGCATGTGGTACTTTATCCCCTGTTTTACCATCCTTTTCGGTTTTAACTTTATCTAGTTTCGGCCTTTTGTCTTTTTTGTCATTTCCATCTTCATGTTTTCCTTCCCTTTTATTTGACTTTACGTGGTTGATTGAATTGTGGTTGTTCTTATTGTTCGACTAAAATTGAAACAAACATTTTAACTACGCAACAAAAACACTACCTAAACACTACAATGAGGAAACTAGTATTTAATACCTTTAAATGTTCTTTACGTTTCCCATCCTTTTGTTTGGGATCGCCTTTTTTCTTTTGTCCATATTTGTACAATTTATACAACTGTTTTGCATCGAAATTTGTGAATTTCGATACAAAGTACCAGAGATTACTTCTCCATTCGACTTTTTTCTCAGGGTCTGGATAAGCTTCAAGACATATATCTATTTGATTGCCTATTTGCGTCAGGCAGGTACGTGTTCTAGTTACTTGCTCCGATTCTGATAATGTTTGATCAGGATTATCAAGTGCTCTTAAAGCTTTTTTGACAGGTCTCATTTTTTCCTTGCACTGTAAATAAAAATCATTTACTCTATACGAGGTTACTTTTGGAGCAGGAGCTAAATTTTGTGTATATTATCGTTCAGTGGATGTTGAACATTTTGTATGGAACAGCTGATTTTTTTTTTCGCGATTTCGAGATTGGTCCCCTTGTGAAAATTGTTCAGTTAACTTTTCTAAGCAAGGACACAAAGTTTTGTTCCTGCTTCAAAAGTAGCTCCGTATAAAATATTTTTTATGTAACTGTATTAGTTATTTTCGCTACAAGTGCGGGAAGCCTGTCATTACGAGTACCGACAAATGTCGACCCAAGCCGAAGGCGAGTGTTGACAGTCGGAACGAGTTGAAATAACAGTCCCGCACGTGTATTGAACAACTTTTTTAATACAGTTGCGAAAAATGAAACAATAAATACAACCATTGTGTAATTTATTTCTTATAAATTTTAGAAAAAATGGCGCCAAATATGTCGTCGTACGTACACAGCAGATACAAAGCAAATGCGTGCTATGCTTTGCTTGCCGTTTTTAAAAGCAAGGTTCGGCCGTGCTTTTTGTTATGCTTTGCTTTTAGGCATGCTTTTACTATAATACAAAATCTGGTAGACCAGTCAGCTTATTTAGCGCAATCTTAACTTAGCATACTAGAAAATAAGCAGGAAAAAAGGAAAATGTGTGTCAGATTTTACACATTTGACATTTGGTAAAGAAAAAGCACTCGTGCGTAATGGTGACCTTCCCACACGCTAAACAGTCCTGCAATATACCACTTTTTGAGCAACTGTATTAAGAACTAAATAGTGTATGAGTTGTTACCTCTTCAAAAACAGATGGATCTAAATCGCCCAAAACCTCTAAAGCCCGTGGTTCGTTATTTGCCGTAAAATGCATTGGTCCATCAGGTTTCTTGCGAGTTTTAAGTTTTTCAGTCTTACGTTCTTTGCCATCTTTCTTAGTGCGTCTCTTAAGATTTTCTTTCCTATCATTAGAAGTCTCGTCGTGAGTAGATATATCATCAAGTTTGGTTTTCAGCTAAAAAATATCAAGGATCATGTCAAACTTTAATAATGTCATTCAAAAAATATATTATCTATTTTTAATTTACATGTAAAATTATGATGAAGAATTACATACCTTGTCTTTATTATCAGTTTTATTTGGTTTATTGTTGGTCTTTTTATTTTCATCGCCTGAACTAATGTCATCTTCAATAATATCTTTTGTAACAGGTTCTTTAGCACCGCGCTTCATTCGAGGCTTTTTTTGTTTTTGTTTGCCATTTTTTTGGTCCAAGAGCTTTTTTATTAGTTTTAATAAATATTCGGCTCTTGATTGTAAATGCTTAGCTTGAGGCTTTTTCTCTTCATTGGTTAATATCTTATCACCTATTTCAAATGAGGAATCCATTTTTATAGCTTCCCATGAACCCATACCATATTGGTAAATGCCAGCTAATAATTTAGAATCATCGGAAACACTCCAATCACAATCAAAATTAGCTGGCCTTGTCCTAAAATAAAATCAATATGAAATGTTACAATATGATAGTTGACCAAGACAAATATTGCGTCCTGGAATGAAAAGGGTTCAGCTATAGAAAAAAATGTCAAGGATTACCTGAAATCTAACTGCCACTTTAGCCGTTCTTCTTTTGTTTGAGGTAAAAATTCATCGAGAGGAGCTAACTCATCTAGACAAGCTGACAATGTTTTAGCGTTCACAGGTACTCCACCTAATTTAAAGCTTTTTCTTATATTTTTGCGGCCGCCATTTGGTTCATCTGCAATTTCACTTTTCCTTTTAATATTGCACTAAAGGGCAGACTTAAATCGCTAAGGCATTCTCTATCAATAAATCTGACAAACAATCTTATGAAATCAATAAGAATACCTACTACTCTGTCAAAAAAGTACCGGGAAAAGATAAATAATACGTTCAAATGTATTTTATTTTCCTTCAGAAACGATACAATTACGCCAATGAATAATCCAATCATCAAAACATTTATTAAACGCTTTCTCCAGAATTGAGTTCCGCCCTCTCCGCGAATTCTGGTTTATGTCTTCTAAAGAATGAAAACAGGTGCCACGATGTGTTTATTTAAGTTTAAGAAAAAGAAAGAAGTCCACTGGAGCCATATCTGGGACCCTATTACCGATCTTATGGTTTTACAAATGATATCATAGTGCAAAACGAAAAATAAGATTTCTGGTCAGATTTTCGATCATATCATTAGAGATCGGTAATACGAAATGCAGCATTTCATGACTTCTTTTTCTCAAATTTATACCATGTCATACGATGAAAGATCCATAATAGGCTAGATGACTAAAAAAAATTTCTTGCTTTAATAGAAGCTCATTCATATAATAAACAGAAAGAAAAAATCGGTTTTTGGAATAACTATAAAAACAACCAAGATTTTTCTCCATCTCTTTCTAGCAAAACGGCAATTTACAAGGAGTTTATATGGCCGTACTCAACTATGACGTCACGGTTGATGTCGGATCTCTCTGTCTAATCGCCTTCAAATTAACAACTTAAAATGCTTGTATCTAATGTATTTCTAAGCCGATTTTAATTCTGATTTCACAGGACTGCATCTTTTTCCACGGTTTTTTTAATATTTAATGACGAGACGTAAAAATTAGAATTCAGTCATCATCCCAATTGGCCTGCTGGTGAATAGGGTGGTTGCTCGATGGTATTTGTGAGTTTTTGGTCAAATATTTATTCACAATCATGGCCTTGTGCGAAGGCGCATTTAGTGATACAAAATCCAAGAATTTTCTGTCCACAAAACGGAACCGTTTTTTTTAATTTTCTCTCTTAAGCGCCGCATAAAATATGCCTCATTTACCGTTTCACCTTTTGGCAAGAATTCCGAGTGCACGACACAGCGATAGTAAAAGAAAACAGTCAACATGTCTTTGACTATTGATCGACTTGGGCGTGGTTTTTTAGGTTTAGGTTCAGTTGGATGCCGCCACTCCGTAGCTTGTTGACTAGTTTGCATGTCTAATTCGTAAACCCACATCTCGTCACCAGTAACAATGCGTTTCATGAATGTGGGGTCGGCATTGACTCGTTCTAGCATGTCCTCAGCGAGTTTGAGTTTTTTTTGGGAAAATTCAGGTCTTTGGGACTAGCCTGCCGGCAACATGTTTCATACCCAAGTGATTAAAAATGGGACGGATCGACTAACTAAAAACAGCACTGTATTTAATCTAAATAACAGGTGCAACTCAAACTCCGCACCAAAATGGAAAACAGCTGCACCAGTCTAACAAGAAAAAAAATTTATTTGGAACCATAAACAGATCATTCATTCCCGACACTTTTTGACAAAATGTATTTACAAAGGTATATTGTTGATATCATCATCATCATCATCACAGCCCATATACGTCCCCACCGAGGGGCTCGAGACTACCCTATATTAGGGTGATTAGGCCTTAGTCAACCACGCTGGCCCAGTGCGGATTGGTCGACTTCACATACATCATTGAATTTCTTCGCAGATGTATGCAGGTTGCCTCACGATGTTTTCCTTCACCGTAGGAGCCTCAGACAAATGTACATATGAAATTCGAAACGAAAAACACATTGGTACATGGCGGGTCTCGAACCCCGACCCCCCGATTGGAAGGCAAGTGCCGAGTCCACTGCGCCACCGACGCTCATGATATACTGTTGTTGTTGTTGATATACTGTTGAAATTAATAAAAATGGCAATTTTCTGCCTACTTACTATTAGTTTCTGATGTGTCATTGATAACTGCTTTACACCTTTCTTCTAGGATTTCTCCTAATCTTTTTAATTCTGCTAACGGTTTCTCTTGTAATTCTGCATCACACGCAATACTATCAAGATGTTTTAAAGGCGCAGAAAATCTCTTATAACTTTTAACAAATCTTCGAATCTGTAATAAAACATTATACGGTCATATATCTGCCCGTGAACCACGTTTCGCCATTATAAAGTTAAACGCAATAATGAATATTGAGGTCTATAACTATATAACAGTAATTTCATCAAAATCGGTAAGGACAAACATTGTGACATGATATTTTTATATATGTAGAAAAAACTTTTATTTTGGGCAAGTAACTACCTTTATCACTGACCATTGCCAATTTGTATATAATAAAAAAAGAAAATATATACCTATAAGATTAATCATACTACTTTAACTATTCCAAATAAATGTAAAAGAATGCAGATTGTAATGACTTGAGTTACTAATTGTAAAGAATTAAATCTATAAAAAAATCCATTTGAACCACAATTTAATCCCAATAACCCGGTTTTGAAGTCCACGCAATCGTGGACTTCAATCGTGGCGATCAGAAATCATTTACAATGAAATCTGCTCATAACAAGTAACAAGACGTAATAATATAAGTGTTTTGTACAACCCCTGAAAACCAATAACTTAATACTTAATTTTAAATGATTCATTTTATAACAATAATTAAATGTAAAGTATATTGATAATCATTGAATGTAATAAAAGAAATATAAAATGTCTGAATAAAAGGCTTCTAATAATCCAGCTTTATCTAATATATAAAATTCTCGTGTCACAGTGTTTGTTACCAAACTCCTCCGAAACGTCTCGACCGATCTTTATGAAATTTTTTGTGTATGTTCGGTAGGTCTTTTTTAGTTAGATATTTTTTATTATGGCGAAACGTTTTTTTTTATTGCAGAAAGTTGGCAAACAAGCAAACTGCCCACCTGATGGTAAGTGGTAACAGTCACCTATAATACATGTGGCTCTTGTGAGATTCGCAGAATACCGGGTGTAACTGAACACCCCAATAAGATTTAAGGGGCATATAAATTAGATACTAAATGGACCTTCAGTGCTTGTCTGAGACCTGGAACCCCACTACTTTCAGAGTTATTTGATTTTAAACTGAAAGCAAAAACTTTCAAGTGACAACCATAATCAGCTCTTAACACAAAAGAAATTAAAACACAAAATGACACGTGACAAACGTGAGTGTAGTATGCCTCGTACGCTTACGTAGGGCTGACGGCACTTAATACCCAAAAATAATTGATTAAGTTCGTATGATGTGAGCGTAGTTTTCCTCGTATGCTTACGTAGGGCTGTCGGCACTTAATACCAAAAAATAATTTATTTAGTTTGTATGGGAAAAAAAGTAGGTTTGTTAGTCCTAATATTTTTCTTACAGAATCTCTACTTTTGATGGATATGTCACCGTAAAATTGCAAATACCGTTATATTGTAATCTATCTCGCGAGATTGTAAACTATCGAAAGATTGTGAACCGTAACACACTGCTTACAATTTAACGTATTTTTTGCGGTAGATTATAATCTATCGAAGTGAAACTGTTAGATCACAATCTGTCGCGCGTTAAATTGTCAACTGTCCGAAGGCTGTCCCTGATTGGTTAGTTTTACAGAAGATCTTTCTGTGTCCATAGAATTAGGAATCAAACACAAGTGTCAGTCAAATAAAATTAATGCACTTCAATAATAGTGACAGCAAGTATGTATTTATTATTTAGTAGTTAAATAATATTTCTGACATCATAATATAGTAAGAAAAATTGTAACCAAATGAGAAAATCAGAAAGGTAACAACATTTACTTTTCAAACACAAATTAAGATTGAAAAAATAATAAAAAAATTTCGCCGAAGCAAATTAAACACAAACTAATTAAAATAAAAATGAAAATCGAAACGTAACAAAATTGTCTAAGTATTAGAAAAAAAACGATACAAAAACTTGACTTATTGTAAGAGTAATAAAAATAATATGAAAAAAAATACATCAAAAATGTTTCCTTAGCCTACAAGTTCCCAATACGGGAACATTTTTATTGGTGCATTTTTCTTTCATATTATTTTTTATTACTCTTACAATAAGTCAAGATTTTGTTTCGTTAATTTTTCTTACCATATTATGATGTCAGAATTATTGATTAACTACTAAATAAAAAAATACATACTTGATGTCACTATTCTTGAAGTGCATTTATTTTATTTGACTGACACTGTGTTAGATTCCTAACTCTATGGACACAGAACGCTCTACTGTAAGACGGACCAATCAGGGACAGCCTTAGAAGAGTTGACAATTTAACGCGCGACAGATTGTGATTTAACAGTTTCACTTCGATAGATTATAATCTACCGAGAAATAATCCGTTAAATTGTAAGCAGTGTGTTACGGTTCACAATCCATCGATAGTTTACAATCTCGCGAGATAGATTATAATCTAACGGTATTTACAATTTTACGGTGACAGATACATACCCTTAAATGTTATTGGGGTGTTCAGTTACACCCTGTATAGATAGAAGATAGATATATAGAACCTCTTGATCCGTGAATCCCTTGATCTTCTCCCTGTGCGACGCCGGCGGACGGCCTCGTTTCTTTGGACGGCCGTCGTCCGCGCTGGCATCGCCTTCAGAGACGTCGCTGTCGGCGTCACCGTCACCGTCACCGTCTGCCCCGTCAGCCCCTTCGCCGGAACCGCGACCACGTCGTTTGCGACCGCCTTCTAGTATCATTATGTAGGTGTGTATGTATAGATTACCAATTGACAGACGATTCAAAGGAAGTTATTTTAAGACAGATTTGAGTAAATTTTTTGAACAGACCACATTGGATATACGAGGGGCATTCAATTATTACTTAGCCTCGCCGCCCGATAGCGCTGTTGTTACAAAAGAGTTTTACTATCGTGCAGTAAATACTTTTTGAAGTCTACTAAGAAGTTTTCAATCTTTTCCCTTCATTTGTTTTGTTTTGACAGCCTTTGGAAGCGAGCGTGTCGGTCGGTTTTACAAAAATGGAAAAAGAACAATATCGTTCAGTGATTAGATTCTTGTTTTTAGAAGGGAAAACGCGCAGCGAAATCAAAGAGCGCTTGGATGCTGTGTACGGTGACTCTTCTCCTTCGATGGCGACCGTCAAAAATTGGTTGAACGAGTTTGCTCGTGGCCCGCACGTCGGTTTTTGATGAGCCACGCCCAGGTGCACCGAAAACGGCTACTACGGAGGAAAACGTAAAAAAAATCCACGATCTCGTGTTGGCAGACCGGCGATTGAAGATTCGCGAGATAGCTGAGACTGTAGACATCGCAGAAGGGACAGTGCATCATATTCTGCACGAAGAACTGGGTATGAAAAAGTTATCGGCGCGATGGGTGCCGCGTTTGCTCACACCAGACAACAAGCGCAACCGTGAGACCACATCGGCGACATGTTTGGCGCTGTTTCAACGCAATCCAGCGGAGATCTTGCGTCGTTTTGTGACCGTCGACGAAACATGGGTACACACCAGAGACCAAGGAACAGTCGAAACAATGGACTTTACCCGGCGAACGTGCTCCAAAGAAGGCGAAGACTGTTGAATCGGCCGGAAAGGTGATGGCCAGTGTTTTTGGGACTCACAAGGTGTGATCTACATCGATTACCTCGAGAAGGGTAAAACATTCACGGGGCTCTACTATTCCGACTTATTGGGCCGATTCGACGCCGAATTGAAAAAAAAACGGCCCCATTTGGCAAAGAAAAAAGTGCTGTTCCACCACGACAACGCGCCGGCTCACACCTCCGCCGTCGTCATGGCCAAATTGGTCGAATTGCTGCCCCATCCACCGTATTCTCCAGATTTGGCTCCCTGTGACTTCTTCTTGTTTCCAAATCTGAAAAAGTCACTCGCCGACAAAAGATTTGGGTCGAATGATGAGGTCATCGCCGCCACAGAGACCTATTTTGAAGACCTCAAGAAATCGTATTTTTTGTACGGGTTAAAAAAGTTGGAGCATTGCTGGGCCAAGTGTATTGAATTGAAAGGAGACTATGTTGAAAAATAGATCTCTACTTTCTTAAAATTTTCGTTTTTCCTTTGTAGGCTAAATATTTGTTGAATCGCCCTCGTAGTTATCCCCTAACAAGTTTTGCGTTGCGTTTAGAAGAGCATTCACTGATATGAATTCATACCACTAGACTGGCTGTTCCATAGAAATAAGAGCAATTTTTTTTGCTGATTACAAGATATTTGAATGTTCGGTTGCCCGAATCCAAAAAACAGCATTCTACATTCATATACTTTTATGGCACTAATTAACATAATTATAGCAATCAATTTCTTATAAGTGGCATATTATCTAAACTTAAAATAATTACAGAGCCTAGAAAGATAAAACATTAGTTAAAAATTATTTCTTATTCTAAACATTTCTTCAATTGTTACAATTAATTAATTGTTTTAATTTTAAGTGTCAATTAGTAGCATAAAATATGCATTAAATACAGATTTTTCGCATTTCGTTTCAATTCCGTTTCAGTGTATATTTTTAAAATTTAAATGTAATTTTACTTATTTTTGAAAACAGTGATTATTTTAATCACATTTGCTATGATCAATGCTTAGGGTATTTTCTTCATTTTCCACCCTGTATATTATGTATATATTTAAAACCTTATATAAAGAGGCTTACTTATTTTTTAAAAATCTTATATATAAAAATGAATCGCTGTGTGTTAGTCTCGCAAAAACTCTGAAACGGTTCGACAGATTCTTTCAAAATATTCTGTGTGTATTTGAATAGGTTCAAGGAAGGTTTAAACGTACACTTGGACCCGGTAGGTGGCGCTGTAATCGGGCGGGACAACGTCCGCCGGGCCCACTACTAATAAATAAATGAAGAAAAAATTTTGCTCAGGTGGGGATCGAATACGCGTCTTCAACGTACCGTGCTGACCCCTTGACTATTCGGCAACCGAGCTCTTACCCGACCCGACGAAATGTCTTTTGAACTTTGTTAAGCCAAAGTGCTTATTTCCTTGTTTTGACTCAATAATTATATATGTGTAATTTAAGCCTGTCACAATAGTAAGTTTGTATACTACAAGTGAAATAACATCTTCACTGAGAATCACGACTATTGATATTGAGCTGATATAACACTCAAGAAAGTATGGCTTGATATAAAATACCTTAAAAAATTTTGGAAGACTTTAACGCTATCATTTTGAACCCCACCGCTACCGGGGAAGCTGACACTCATTTCCTTATAATATTGATATTTATGATTTGCAGCCGGTATAAAATTACTTTTATAAATGTGTTCGATCACCCCTACTGTAGGAGCAGATTTATTATTTATTTTAGTTTAGGAGGTTCAATAATTTTTAACATATATTAATAATTAACACTTACTGCCGTCTGCATTATTTTGTTGTAATTGTTTTCTTCTAGGCGGTAAGTACAAATCTTCCATTTCTTTGGTTTTCTCTTCTTCAGCTATGGTTTTGCGTACATTTTCAGGAATGATATCATCCTGTAATAAATAACTTTATCAAACAATCTCTGTATAACAATAAGAAATTATATATATGACTAAGCTTTCCGCTCGCGGCTTCGCCTGCGTTATTATTGTCTTCCCGTAGGAATTTATCTTTTCCCGTAGGAAAAATAATTTTGTAGCCTATTCAAGCCTGGATAATAAATTTCGTAGAAATTGGAGGAGATTTTAAATATTTTCCATAGAAACTTTCTATCCCTATTTTGCACCCTAAGGGGGTAAATTCCAATAAACCATATAACACGTGTTCAATTAAATATTTTTAAGAGCATGAATCTCAAGTTTTATCAAAAATTGAAATATTTTTTCATACAAACTTGCAACCCCTATTTCATCCCTTTAGGGTAAAAATTTTTATACACGGTTATTTTTTTATCGCCCTGGAAAATTTAAGGGAAGCTTCACGACATGGTATTAAAATGATTTAAATATGAATAAAAAAAATAACTCACTTAATTTTATATTAATTCTCTAAAAAATCCCAAAAATGCTGCACTAGTTGAAAGCAGCATTTTTTTTTTAATGTAATATTTGATGTGTCCTGAAGCGTCCCTAAAATTTTCCAGGGTGATAAAAAAATAACTGTGTATATAGAAAGATAGATAGATGGTGATTGGATTTGTTATTTCTTTTCTCTCAAAAATATTCTATGTTTCTATTGGCATAAACAATAACCATAGAAATAGTAAAAAATGGTTTTCGCATACCCAACCACTCTTACTTTTTAGTGCTTAAAAACTTAATAAAAAATATTTAAGACAATAAGTAATCACACCGCATAAGTTGCGGGACACCAACTTTAACACAATAATTTGTTTCATTGTAAAGTGGTTTAATTTATTGTATACTCGTATTTTTATTTTATTTGTGGGACAAATTTTATAATGGTCAACAATTTTGCATTTTTTAGACGATTTTCTTAGGTTTAGGTTATATCTACTTGCGCATCCCACCACAAATTTCTTTGCAACCAATTAAAAATAAACACTTACCCAATCCTTGCTTTCTTCTTCAACATTTTCTTTTTTCACTTCCATTACAGCTTTATCTTCATCAAAAGCGAAACTAGCCACTTTGAATGCAGACAACAATTCATCTCCAACCATTGAAGGGCCTTCATCTCTAGTTTCTGCCCTTTGCAAAATCTCATCAATATCACACTGAAAATATTGAGATTAAGTAAAACATGACACAATAAAAAGGCTAGTATCAGTTATTATTACACATGATGTATTCAACTTACGACTGGATCTTCATCGTTTTCGTCATCATCTTTGAACAGCTCCTCAGCTCCAAACTTCAATATTGCATTAAGATCCTCTTTATTGAATGGATTATTAGCAGTAGTACCTGCAGCATCTCTCTTGTTAAGCACTGTTCTGCCTGTAGTGTCCATCCGTTGTATAACAAGATGATCCAAAACCATTTTTCTTTTTGCTCTTTCTACTATGTCTTCTTCAACAGAGCTAGCTGTAACTAACCTATAAATATTCACCTAACAAGAGGGAAAAGTTCAATCACTAAGAGATATTGATTGCAAACACAGCCAAAGTGAGGTTATAACTTACCTGATTTTTCTGACCTATCCTATGTGCTCGTGCTTGAGCTTGTAAATCATTTTGTGGATTCCAATCTGAATCAAAAATGATGACAGTGTCTGCTGTGGCCAAATTAATACCTAAGCCACCAGCTCTTGTTGAAAGTAAGAAGCAAAAGTCCTGAGAGCCTTCAGCATTAAAGTGATCTAAAGCCTGCTTTCTTAATTCACCCTTTATGCTACCATCAAGTCTTTGGAAAGGAAAGTGTCGTCTCTGTAAGTATTCTGCCAATATGTCTAGCATTCTAACCATTTGAGAGAAAATAAGCACTCTGTGGCCAGTCTCTTTTAGCCTGCAGAGAAGTTTATCTAAGAGTAATAGCTTTCCCGAGCCTCTCAAAAGTTTCTGAAACACAAAAGCAGTCAATGTGATGACTTGTAAATGTAATTTAAAAAATTGGGTCTGCCAGTAATTCCCACAAACTTTATTATTATTTGTATAAGCGAGTTGCTGATTAAGTTACAAACAAAACACAATTTTATTTAAAATTAATAATCAATAAATCACATTCAACCTAAAGCCAATTACCTCTACTGCGTCTGTAGTGGCCAGAGATGCTCTTGATTCAAAATCTTCTGGTTTTGTTAAAAGGGCATGATTACAACATTTTTTTAGTTCTATTACAATATTGATAAAAGTGTTTATTGAGCCTTTGACACCCTTACGTAAGGCACTGTAGTTTTTTGTTAATATCCATTTGTAATATTGTTTCTGTATAGAAGTCATCTGTACCCTCAATATTTGCTCTACTTTTGCTGGTAACGACTTTTCCACGTCCTTTTTTTGTCGTCTTAAAATAAAAGGTTCTAGTTGTTTATGTAACTTTTCATATCCTTTTGTAGCTGCATCTTCGTGATCTTTCTCAAACTCTTCCCATGACTCAAACCTTTAAAACAAAAATAACATACAAATAAATACTTAATCACAGAAAAATGACCCGCTATGTTTCATTCACATTAAGAAGAATAATTAATGTCACTTTTTTTAATGACAATAAACTAATGACTATTTTATTGTCATTAATAAAGTGAAAACTATTATACCACAAACAATATTCATTACGTATTGAATACTTAACAGTTCATTTTCGTCTAACTTTTATTTTTAATTAACAAAGTTATATAATATTTAGTATGTGATTTTAATATCGCAATTATCACAAGATCCATTTTTTTACACACGCGGAGAAGCTCTAAGCCTTCATCTTACCTAATGGTAAGTGATGACAAAGCCGAAGATGGAATGAATTTCACTTGTACTCCTTAATAACCAAGGTACTGGCTATCTCACCTCTAATTGCCAGGACACGACAAATGTTTTTAGCCTTACCTAAATTTGTCGTCATTATAACAATGACGACAAATTTAGGTAAGGCGGTGGATACTAGCCAGGCGGACTCAGAAGCCCTACCACAAACCAAAACAAGCAGAAAAACTTGTGCCCCATGGGGTCTCAAGTCTCAACCACTAGACCACAGAGGCAGTTAAAAATAAAATCATTTTCGACAAATGTTCATAAAATATACATGCAGAAACAGATAAGTAAATACTCACTTATAAGGCATAATGAAATGTAGCAGCGCCCATAGTTCCTTCAATGAATTCTGTAAAGGTGTACCAGTAACTAAGAGTCTATGGTTGGTTTCAAATTCCTTAAGTGCTTTATATAATAGTGAATCATCATTTTTTAACCTATGTGCTTCATCCACTAACAAGCAGGCCCAACTGAAAGACCTTAAAAACTGTCGATCTTTTAATAATATCTCATAAGTTGTTAAAATGGCATTAAATTTAAGCCTTTTTGAGCTTGCAAAGCTCCATTCAAATTGGCGTATCTAAAACAGAAAAAGAAATTAATATAAAATATTCATATCACAATAAAAGCATTTAATTAAATAACAATTGATGAACTCACAATGTCTCTGCTAATAACATCTCCAATATACGTCACAACATTTATATCTGGCGCCCATTGTTGAAATTCTCTTTGCCACGCAGTCATGGTGCTTAAAGGCACAACGCATAGGAATGGTCCATAAAGTTGTTGCGATTTAAAGAGGTAGTACAAAAAAGATATAGTCTGAAAAAAATACGATTTTTATTGAAATAAATACAGCACACCTTTTATTTGGTGTAACTCTGTAGAACTAATGATTCGCAAATCTTGCATAGACTGTTATGAGAATGATTGTTACATTAAGGCGCATAGTAGGGTCAATCATAAAAAAATCACTACATAAAAAACCGGTTCTCTTCATAAATATTGAATAAAAAAATCTTTAAAAAAGATATGTTATTATTCAACGCATTCTTTAGAGGATGGTCTTTTTAATTTTTTGATAAATTAATTAAAACTTGGTTAAAATGTGACCCAAACATGCCTCGATTTTAAAACTATAAACCTAATCGCTTCGTAAATATTAGGTTAAATCACATACTTTCGATTTCAATAAATAAAGTGAACAATATTCTAGGGGATGGTCTTTTTAGATTTTTCTTATTCGCCTTTATTAATTTTTTATTGAAATAATTCATCTTACGCGTAAAGGTTTGCTTGAATATTCCCCTCACTCTCACTCACTCCTATGAAATCAGTGCGGGACGATCGACGCAAGGTCATTGAGACCACTATGCGCCTTAAGCGTAAAAATTATTTCTGTGCATAAATTAATAGTTGGAGCACTAACTTGCAAACTAAAAAATATGATAAAAACTAATAATAATATTTTAAATTATAAGATAACTGCCATCAGTCTTTATTTAGTAACTATAATAATATGTTTTGAAGTGTGTTATTTGGATGTTTCAGCTTAGGAGGCCATTGGACTCAATTCTGTGCGCCCGCCGTCTAAATAACCTAAAACTAAAATTTCTAAATTTAAACTTAATTTAAATGGCCGGTTAAGCAAGTGCTATTCTACGGTAACAGGTCAACTAAATTTAGGCAGAGCTTAAAGCGTAATTCTAAAATGTCTAAGATTAGTTTTAATTGTTTGTGTTGTTATCGTAAAAATATTAAAAGTAAATTAATGGATGGATCTTGTTGTTAAAGAAACTAAAACGGGTTTATGTTTATATAACAGTTAATACATTTAATGTACATTTTTATTTTATTATTAACAATAAAATTGTAACTACTAAAAAAATATTTTTATTTTCCTATTCATTTAAAGCGAAAACAATCAATTTGGGCAGAATTAAAATTTCTACCTCATTTCTATTTCGATTTGTATTTTTCATTACCAAAATGGTGGATTTTAGCAAGGTTTTAATTTTAATCGGGATGATTTTAGTCGCCGCTAAAATTAATCAGTTTAGGAAGTTTACGCGTAAAAATCTCACGTCTGGAATAGCGTTTGGACGGCTAAACCTAATGGCCGGTACACACATTGTTTAGTGTTTAGTGCGAGTGGCTTGTTTAGTGTTAAGTGTTTAGTAAAAAACACGTTCGGACAGCTTCTGTTTAGTGTTAAGTGTTTAGCGAATAGGAACGTGTTCTATTTTTTCTGCGAGTCGCCCCTCCCGCTCTCCCGCCTTCACCCCTCACTTAACACTAAACACTCACTAAACACGTCTGAACAGATCTGTTTAGTGTTAAGTCCATATAATGAACAAATAAACTAAACACTGTTTACTAAACAGTGTATGGACAGCACCTACTAATCACTTAACACTAAACAGTATACTAAACACTAAACACTAAGCACTTGACTAAACAATGTGTATACCGGCCATAAGTTGAATTGACCGTCTAAAATTAGAAACGTCAGATTCAAATTAGCAATGTCAGTTGAATTTGACAGTTACTGTAGAATAGGAAAATGGTTTAGCGACACCTAAATAAAATTAGGAAATTTAGCGGCCGCTTCAGAATTGAGTCCATTGCCTCGCTAAGCCACAATGCAGCCTTACACAATGTGCTTACGTTTTAGGCGTTTCACAGCTTGTGTCTTATGCAGTAAAATTGTAGCTAAATAATTGAGTGATTGGATGATGGCAGATCAAAGCCTTATTTTCTTTGTTCAAGAATGTTTTAACCTGTATTTATCTAGAGACATTAAATAAAATTGATAGAAAATAGTGTATATTATTACATTTACCTGTATAGTTTTACCTAATCCCATTTCATCAGCAAGAATCACAGAATTGTCTTTACACCAGGAATGTATTAGCCAGTTCAATCCATCCATTTGATAGTCACGAAGGATATATGTCTAAAACAAAAAAAAAATTAAGCTAGCTTCAAAGGGAAACTATTCAAATACAGCACTTGCAGCACCTCTTGATAATGGCACATTTTCAGTGGTAAACACACCTTTAGGCAAAGGGATTGAAAGTAGTTGTAAGATTGCTACTGTTGAAAAACTGGTGAACTCAGAAGCTTAGTATTGAGTCAAAAAAATCGAAATTATTGTATGTCAAATATCAATTAATGTGAAAAACAGCAAAAATAACTAAAACTGAAATTTTAGTACTAGCTTAGGATATTTAAATATGGTAGAAATATCATTACGGTTAAGACGTAACAAGTGACAAGTTCGCTTTAAACAGTTTACAAAATCGTTATATTTATAAATGGAGCAACTGCTTTTATTTTAACATATTATTTGGGAGAATCTATAAGTTAACACAACAAACCTGTGTACACGCGATGCACGTAGCACCAACTAGTTACTTAAACAGCAAAAAGCTTTTATGTCAAGCGGACCTGTGCTTACTTAATTCCGCGATTAATTGTGAACGTCAGGATGGCACATGTAGTGCCTTAAATCTCGATGAAATATATTTTGAACAATGGTACCTAAACTGTACTAAATAGTACCTATACACAGATAAACTGTACCTTAATCCTTTGAATGTAAATTAAAAATTCTCCTACACCTGCCATTCTGACGTCAGGCTGGCCGATGCACTGTCATAACACGTTTATAGCTACAACTATCATTCTGGAACCTATGCCAATTAACTGTACCTAAATAGTACCTAGTGAAATATATACCACACATAATGCAATATCATTAGAATTCACAAAAAAATGAATACAGAATTTTGTTTCCTGGCCCTAAAAGGCAGTAATTTTGTGTTATTGTGGCAACAAAAGGATTTCAGCAATAAGGATAGAAAAGATTAAATCTTCAAGAAGGACAACACTTTGTCAGGAAGAAGCAAGACCGAAGAAGATCTTTGAGGAGCCCAGGATTCGAAAATCGTTATAGCTAAGAAAGAAGAAGATAACATCAAAGCTGGCATTAATTGTTAGGGTAAAACTACATTATAAAAATAAAACTACGAAGTGGGTAATGGGACCTACAATGTTTCACATAACTATTAATCTTAATCGGCCATAAGAAAAAAACAAATACACAAACTCTTCTGACACCGGGAATCGAACCATTTGTTTTTTTCGAGGGGAAAACGTGACCGCACCGTACTCGCCGTTGGCTGGACGACGAACGTGTGTGGGGCTCTCCCGGCAAAGTTCCGGGCCTACCCACTAAACCCCCTGGTGTTCTCCCTGCCCTTATGGGCGTGTGTGATAGGGTCCACACTGCGACTACCACTACCAACGTGCCTGGGCCAGGGACCTCGCAGAAGCTTGAAGTGCTCCTCGAAACTCCATCGGGGGTCTAAAAACAAGCCGAGGTACATGAAGTGCGCCTCGACCGGTATACGGACCCCCTCTAGTCAGACTCAGACCTAAGAGACGTCGAGGGCCACGTCCAGGCCCAAGAGGCGAATGCGTCGGACCACCAAACAGGTGCAGGCCGACGCAAGGTGAGCCGCCTCCTCCCCCGTTTCGGCTTTTGCTGCGACGAGCGTGTCGTCGGCGAAATTATTCACATCAAGATTACGTTATAAGTAAAAGTTTTAGTGTAAAAGTTTATTTTTTCTTCTTAGCGCATTTAAATAAAAGCTTGTTTTTAAAAAGGTTTTTTTTAGTTTTAATTTATTTTTTACCTTTTAGTTATCACTGGACACGTTTCTCAGTCTGTTCAGAATTTCAGCTCAATCGGTTAAAGATATCTACTTCAAAATAGATTTTTTTTGGTTTAGAAGTTCGCAATATTGGAATTATAGTGACATCACTTTATTTTGCACGTTACTCTTAGCAAGACCTTTTATTTGATACCCATATTGTAGGGGTGCATTAAAAATAATTGGTCCGCCATCTTGGATTTAAAATGACGTCACATAGTCAACCATGTATTGTCATCCAAACAAACAAGCATAAAGGACAAACATTGATTTTTGTTTATAATCAATGATTTTTATTTCAGATTATGTATATTTTTTATTTATTTAGGAAAGTTATTGTATTTGGTACTTTTAAATTGCGTTAAGTCATAGTGTAATATGGCGTATTATGCGGGAAATCGTATTAAGCTGGTTTGTCTGTACATATTTGGGTTTTCAATTAAACAAAAATAATAAATGTTTAATATAAGGAACAGATTCCGTACGCTAACATTATTAACAATGAATTATTTGTCAGTGAAGTTGTTATCCCGGTGTTCTTAGAAGCAAACAGACGTATTACTTACCATTACTCATAGAAGCAAAATTTTATAATTTATTTACCTACGAATCCCAATGATATTTTTATTATGTGTTGTATATTTCACTAGGTACTATTTAGGTACAGTTAATTGGCATAGGTTCCAGAATGATAGTTGTAGCTATAAACGTGTTATGACAATGCATCGGCCAGCCTGACGTCAGAATGGCAGGTGTAGGAGAATTTTTAATTTACATTCAAAGGATTAAGGTACAGTTTATCTGTGTATAGGTACTATTTAGTACAGTTTAGGTACCATTGTTCAAAATATAATTCATCGAGATTTAAGGCACTACATGTGCCATCCTGACGTTCACGATTAATTAATAATGTGCATCATATATATGTGCAATCCGCATCCATAAGAACCACAATAAAAACTAGTAATATTAAAACTGTACTAAAAAACACTTTGTGTAATTTATAAAGATACCTTCATATTATTGTGAATGTAAAGTTCGTTTTTTTTGCTTATATTTTTTTTAGATGCTTGTTTAACACCTAAACGTAATATTATGAGTTTGTACTTACTTACCTATACTTACTCGTCCGTGACGAATCAATAATTTGCAAAGTGTCACACACAAACCCCAGAGGTTGAAGTGGCACTCTTATTGTAATAAATGTTGTTATTTCTTTTTCAATAAATAAATAAATCAAATAAATAAATCTCAAACAATCACCTGATCTTTGCCTAGATATTCGGGTTGTTCTTTAATTTGATGGAATTTTGGTCGCCTTCTTAGAACTGGACAGTGTCTAGAAGGCGTTGTCTTTGCAGCTTCACGTTGCTTGAAATGTTCAACTTCTTTGGGCCACCGTTTCTCTATGAGAGACGAATCTTCCCATGTGGCGTCAGCATAGGGTAAAGACTCCCATTTGCAAAAATATTCGTGTGCCGTGCCACCACCTTCCAACTCCCTTGTTTGTTCGGCTAAGATATACAAAAATTATTGAAATAAATTTAGTATATTTAATGTAAATGTATTAGAACCAATGTAATGTTTGGATGCAATATTACGTTTGACATAATAATAGTACAGCAATGTGTTCAACAAACTACACTCCGAGCCTTAAAGTTCAAGACCTTAAAGTGTCAGAGCGAGTTGCAACCAAACAACCAATCGAATTTGATGGTTGTAAAACGCTCTGACGCTTATTACTGAATAACTCTTTCCTGATTAGATGATATTAGGGCCTTTATCTTTTACGTCATCTGCTAGCAAGGGCGAGAAATTAAAAATTTATATGAAAGAGAGAGATAAAAGATATTATTGCTGCAACGCGTTCCACATCTCCGAGTGAGTTAAAAAACAACCGAACAACTACACTGTAATTCACTAAACTCGTCCTTAAGATCATTGACCATTTGGCCGGTTACAGAAACTTAAGGCGCTACATCGAAAATGAATCAAACAATGGGAGGCGTGGTCTATACGTAAACGCGGGGCGCCCCCCGTGCCCAAGTAGCTAGTCTTTATATCGATGTCATCAAAGTCGTGAATGCGCTGCGCGTAAAATGACTCTCCAGGTCTCACTCAAACTAGAATGTTAAAGTTACGGCCTTAAAGCAAACCATGGGTACATTAGAATAAATTTTAAGTACGTAAGAAAAATTTGTTCAAAACTGCCTGTTTTTGGAAAAAAAATATTGTGTGCAATCGTAGAAATTATCTACCAAGTATCATACCATTTTGGAATCCTTATTGAATGCGCCAACTTTTGCAGTTACTTGCCAAACTCGCATAGTACATTTTTTTTTCAGTACAGCTTGTTAAAGCTTTGCGAAAAATTAATTTAGAATGTTTAATTTAGATAAAAATGGCATATTCTTCTAATTTGGAGCAGCTGGCTTTAAATTTTAGATTAGAGTATACACAAATATTATTCAGGATTACAAAACAAAAGAAAATGTTTAGAAAAGTCGAGAATTGTAGCAAAAACAGTGAAAAACCCGTCACAGGGTGTATTGTGTATTTTATACATTTTTTTTAATGCTAGATTTTTTTTTAATAAGTGACTTCGATTTTTTTTTATATTTTTCTGATAACATATATGAGTTAGTCTATCACCTGCTTTCGGCTTGACGTCGGCTTCTGGGACATCCTGTATATAGCGCCTTAAGTGTAATCTCATTTTTTGATATAATTATTCCCTATCAGATATTACAGGGGCCTACTGTAACAGATGAAGATCTGCTACCTAAAGACTAGTTTATGTTACATTATTGTAGCTAAGATTTTATTTAAAAACCTTAGTAGTATTTTTTTTTGCTTATAAGTTTAAAGTTTAGAAAATATTACCTATTATTCTCTCAACATTATTGTATGTTTTTACTAATTCCTGTTGTAATTCTGCTTGACATTCAAAATAATCAATATCCTCGGGTCCTGCTTGTTGTCTCCACCATGACAACTCAGCTTCTTTTTTGATAAAATTTTCCAATTTTTTCAATCCTTTGACTTTTTGTTCGTTAAGTGACGCTTCAGACTCCCAAGTATTATGAATATGTGACCACCCTTTCCATTTAATGAGGTATTGAGGTTCTGTAGTTTCAGGGTCATCTGGATTGCAGTCTTCATTTGGATCTCCATTTTCTTCTATATAGTAAATGGTTGTCACATTCCCAGTGACTGCATAATGATAAGAAGACATTAGCTAAAATTCAACATCATTTTTGCACCAAAATGCAAAGAACACTTAAATAATAGAAACATTAAAATATTACAAAAATACTAATCTCTTGTTATGCTTATGACATACACCATCACTTTAGGTAGATATTTAAAAAAAATGTATATATAATTGTTATTCAAAAAGGATTCTATCAATCAGAACCAAATTTGAAATATTTAATCAAGAGATCGATACAAAGGACTGTGTTTTTATTTAATACAATTGCATGCATGTCATTTGATAGGTAAATGTACGTATAAAAGTAGAGCCTCAGAATTGTTACCAGAGAAATTCAAATAAATTGAAACTTTAAAAAAATAAATACCTACCTACATACATACAGTGAGTGCCATTAAAGATGTGTGATATGTTGTCTGTTGGTCTAAATTATATAACCCTCAATATTATCAATCAATTCATACTCAAATACTCAAGTTATGAAAAACCTTTCAGTTCTTGTTCTTCTTTCTACTAAAAACTACTAAAAGTCACTGATACTTAAAGGTCACACAATGTCATAATTAAGACATGTTTTATTTGAAGGCATTTATAAATATTATCATATTGTATACTGTTTATGAATTACAAAACAACACCACATACTATAGATTAAACATGTGAATATATTGTAAGGACATCAATGTTACAAAATTAAATTGAATCAATTACTAAACTGACTAAAGTAATTGTAATATTTTAAAGATGAAAAATATTGGGGGAGCAAGGGCAGCGTTTACACCTTAGAATTACCAGAAGAAAAAAAACTTTTTTTTATGTTTATTAATTATTTATACCTCCTTTTTTTCCTTGTCTTAGACCAAGAACCCTCTCAATGGTTTCACTATGATCTTCCGGCTCTGGCTCCGCTTCACCGTCACCTTCTACTTCCAAAAGATCTGAAGAATCTGTCTGTTCATCACTTGCCTCCTTGTAACTAACAGCTGCACCAGTTCTCCGTGTTGCTGTTCTGCTATGAGAGATCAAAAATTTAATTTTAATAACAAGCAATTTGTAAATGTAAATGGTCATTTAATGTCATCTTTGTCAGTTTCTCTTTATCGTGTGTCATAAAATACACAACTATAACACAGACTTCATTGCTAAGTGATTTCATTCAAACAGTGAGAAAATCAACTGCAATAATTTCAAATATATGACTAAATGAATATAACCTATGGGCTTCTTCGTCAGAACCTTCTGAAGATTCATCTTCATCGCTTGAAAATCTTCTTCTAGCCGGTTTTTTTTTTCTAAGAGGTACACTCCTTTGACCTGGTCGTTTTGATGGAGGTGGAGGTGAACCTTTTATATCACTATCACTTTCTGAAGTATCATCAGAGTTCCAAGAATCACTACAAAAAAAAATTAGTTAAATAAATTTAGAATTAAATACAATCAATTGTTACAAAACATCTTAATGTATTTTGTGTACCATTTTTTTCTGTTTCTTTTATTGTGTGACCTTCCTCGCTCACTTGAATCACTATCTGCAAGCTTAAGTCTATCTGGCTCTTTTCTAGATCTAGCGGATCTTCTTATGCCATATATATCTGGATTTTCTTCCCATAAATCTGACTTAATTCTACCATGAGCACTTCTCGATTTAGGCTTTGAAGTTATTTCTTCATCTGATGAATCTTTATCAGTCTGGTGCTCGGATTTAGAAGAATTTGCATGACTTCCTTTTGGTGATGACTTTGTGTCATCACTGTGATGTGATCTGTCCGCAGCAAATGATTTTTCCGAACCTGATCTATCATGTGATTCAGAACCTGAAGAACTAGATCCACTATCACTACAAATAGAAAAAAATCTATAAATAGTATTGATTAAAAATAATACAGCAGGCTGTCAATAAAACTGTCATAACCTACTGTAATTTTCACTTTTGTAAAATAAATTATGCTATTAATAATGATTAATGCATTTATGTACCATGTACCTCTAAAAGTAGCCTTTATAAGGAGAAGTTAAAACAATTAAATTTTTCTTCAATAATAGAAAATATTTTAAATAAAATGGTTATTATACCTTTCACTTCCCGAGCCTGAACCACTAGAATCACTTTTATCACCTTTCTCACTATTAGACTCGCTCCCAGAATCATTTGTGTAATCTTTCTGCAATAATAATATCATGAATTTTAAAGACTTATTTGATTCATGTCTAATCTGCCAAATTAATTTTGATAAAATCCAGAAAAACCTTGGAGTGCATTCTTTTCTTTCAATACAAAAATTTTGACAATAACAAGTAACACAATCGGTTGAAGGAAGAAAAGAACACTTGCAGTCATAAGGGTAGTCAGAACATTGTTAACCATTAAGGGTGCGGTTCATAATCAGATATCAGTGCAAACAGTTGCGTGCATGCAAACAACCCGTTCAATTCATTAGCACTGCTCACGGACGTAAGCACTCAGATCAATTTTGAACCAAGCTTTCGATCTGTGAGTCGGGTCAGGTTGACAGTTAATGTAATTTGAAAAGTAAAATTGGAGGGAGACGTATTGTACCTCCAGTATCTTTACAGAGCACTTCTCTATTAATTGTAGATAATCTAATGAAAAAATAAATTCGAACAAAATAAAATAAAAATAAAACTGATGTTGACTTTGACATTGACAGTTCTGGAGACAGTGCACTACCTCTTTTCTGTTAGCACTGTCAGCATCAATTGATGACGTAATCAATAGGGTAGTTGACTCATATCAGAATTGATTAAAATATTGTTTATTTCTAATAGTATTTGGCATAAGGTTCCACAATATACCGATTTTAATAAATAACAATGAATGATTACTGTAAAATTTTAATTTGAAAATGCTAGAAATAATCTTTTTTATTTTACGCCGTAAACGCTTTGATATCCTGTGGTCAGGGCCGTGACGTCACTCATATAGTAAACAAAGAAATGTCAAATTTGATCCAACAACTCGTCGTTGTTTTTGTGAGGTTATTTCGCCTCGGTGTGCTTTGTTTACTATAAGACTGACGTCATTTGATGTATACCACAGATAATCAACAGACTGTCATGGCTGACCCTGTTTTCGGTCCAAAATTGAAAATCTTAATTTAAAATAGATTTTTTGCACTTTTTAGCCATCGAAAAAAATAATATTCATGTGCTATGGTCTAATACAACAATTATGAACATTTTAAGCCCTACTTTAAAAAAGGGTCAACTAGCCTATTACGTCATACCGCATACAAAATGCGCACATGAGCAATTTTGGACCGATTGTTTGCGTGCAAATAGCGCACATGAGAGCTGATATCAAATTATGAACCGCACTCTAAACCTGCATGCCATCACTACTATACTGACAACTGAGCGTCCATGTAGTTTTCATCATATTTTCCATTAAATAACATCATAGTTCAACTAATAACTGTTACATAAATAATTCTACTTATGTTAAAGCAACTATGAACTCACTTTTTTGACATATTTACTAAGCCATAGGAACAGTAAGTCATGTCAAGCTTTACATTTTCACTACGAACACCGGTGCTATTATGAGTGACATAAGGGTGGTGCAAAGGTCAAACAGTATACGTAAAGCTTTACATTTTGACTACGAACACCACCGCTATTTAGCTATGTGGTGCTTACTGTACAAGCCCCAATAAACAAAAACATTTATTGTTATTAAACTATACAAGACACAATTGTTAATAGGAATTTTGAAAATATATATTATTGTAAAAGATTTTTTATTGAATTGCTTTGGAAACTCTATTATAATGTTAAGGTTAGCAAAGCTGAGGTCCACAATACTTTGTTTCAGGGCTTAAATGATTGATTCGTTACATAAACATGCTCAAAATCCATACTTTTTTAACCACAACCGTGGAAAGAAATACAGCGATGAGCATAATACTTAAAATATAATTATATAAATGTAATTTCAAGGATGATATTTCATGTAATACTTAAATATTGACCTTTTAAAATTTTATAACCTTATAACATGCAGTGCGACCCATCCAATGAAACTATATTTTGTATGAAAAAAATTGAAAGTGATGAAATGTATGGTTTAACAAATATATCAAATTCTGTGTTTTAAATTGTTCTATTTTCAGTATTGCTTAGATATAGCTGAAATATAAAACATCCTTCATAATTCATGGGAAAAAACAATTAGCCCAAACTATATTTTAAGGTATAAATTCACTTATTCCACAAGAAAAAGTTGTGATTTCTAAATGTAATCTAAAGCTTTCTCCCGTTCCAAAAACTGCCTGTAATAAAATATTTGAAAGAAATTGTACCTCAAAAACAGTAAACATAACCTCAACATCATCTATCTTCACAAGTAAGAACAAATTTCAATCTAAAATTGCAAAAATTACCACATTTCTAAAACAGTATATCTTTGCCATTACAAAAGGATTACGTAACAAAGAAACTTTCGGTACAGTTTCAAAAGATAGAAACAAACATTTTCATACATAAAATCATGATTTTTTACTGTAAACAATGATAGAAAGGACTAAATCCAGAATTACGACTTAAAAAATTTCCCAAGATAAAGGGCCACACCCAGCTAGAGTTTCATGTTTTTCGGTAAGAGAAGGACACAGATATAAATTAACGAAAATAAATGCATAACAAAAACAGTAAAAAAGCTGGAAAACACTTACCAAGAGCATTTTGTAGAAAAATCTAGGAATACGCCGTTACTTGCAATAATAACAAGACAAACCCACAAAAAAAGTTTTTTTTCATCGGAAAAAAACAATTATAAACAAACTAAAAAACAATCTTTAAAGTTTAGCAAGTCTTATCCAATAAAATACAAAAAAATATTTTGCAGAAAAATCTTGTCAAGCGACGCCATTTTGTGATCGCTAGAATTCTGGTGACGATGGAAATGAAAAACTGGTGATTTCCCAACACAAATTGTAATAAAACACAGTAAAAGTTTACGATTATCACAACAAAAACGAAAATGAAACTCTAGGGACGACGGAAATACTACGATGTGTTAGAAACGTTACGAGCACCGCACACTACCAGCGAAACTCGAAAGCTACAGCCATATTGCCTATTTCACCCCTAGGTATTTGCCATCCGTCAGTCGTGGGTGTTGCCAGTGGTAGATATACTGAAAAGTAACAAGAAACAGCTCAAAAAGTAACATTTTCTCGAGAAAAGTAACATTATCTTATTTTATGTTGAAAACGACACTAAAGGCCTTACTAATAACCATTGTATAAGCCTTGTATAGTTAAGTAGTGTTTTGTCTCTTTTGTTCGAATTTGAAATGTCATTCGAGTGAACGTGACAAAACACTATTTAACTAAATCAGGCGTATACAATGGTTATTAGTAAGGCCTTTAGATTATAATAAAATATGGCACTTTATTATACAAAAACAAGCAGTTTTTGTCCCTCTAGATCATGCTTTAGTTATGGTTGAAAAGAGAATTTTATCCAAGAAAGTGAAGAACATTCAATTAACATTTTTTGTACTAAAGTATGGCCAAATGGGTGACACCAGAGCCGTAAAAATAAAATTTTAAAAAAAATTCTGGTGATCCCACATCCTCTTATACCGGCTCCAGACTCACGCAAGAACTTGCGCGAGAACCGAGAAGGTATCCACACTCAGCGATCTTCTCATTTACATTCTCGGTCGTGATCCGGAATGGACGACAGTGCTACTGCCTTGGTATTGTGTGCATTATAATACATTATAATCTCGTTAACACGAAAATTAAAAATAATATTAAGAAAAAAAAGGCTCAAACGATGGTGGTTATTGACAAAGTACTTTTTTATAGAAAACGTTTTGCTTCCCACAACATGGGCTCTGTGTGAAAATATTATTTAAACTTTAACTCTGTTTCATTTTTCCACATTTTTTACTCGTATGTCTAAAATTACTGAACTAAAAAGACTAACGAATATTAATTAAAATCTTCGTTATTTTCTTAATTATACATATTTATCACAAATTATTTTGTTAAGCACTGATAAAATAAAAATAAAACTGATGTTGACTTTGACATTGACAGTTCTGGAGACAGTGCACTACCTCTTTTCTGTTAGCACTGTCAGCATCAATTGATGACGTAATCAATTACGTCATACCTACCGCATACAAAATGCGCACATGAGCAATTTTGGACCGATTGTTTGCGTGCAAATAGCGCACACGAGAGCTGATATCAAATTATGAACCGCACTCTAAACCACAAATTATTTTGTTAAGCACTGATAGCACAGATGAGAGACTATGTTAAATGAAAGAGTATACAATAACTGTGAAGTTATCTAAATGATACTGATATGCATCAGCCCCCCTAGCACGTCCACCAAAACATGATATGATAAAGTGATTTATCACAGTGAACTGTTAAAATACAATAGGGTTTCGTCATATTTTGATAGTTTACCGCGATAAATCGCTTTATCATATCGTGTTTTGGTGGACGTGCTACAGGGGCAGACACCACAAAGTATTTTTTTTATAGAATAATTGGCACGAGATAACATGCGATCTACGCCACGGTCGCAGTTGCACTGAGAACAAACGAGAATGTGATAGTGTTCTCTTTTCTCGCCCGAGAAACCCTTTGAAGCGGGTAAAAAAACCGACACCGATCGGAGAACAGGCGAGCCCGAGAATGAGAAGGCGAGAAACCTATCACATTCACGCTTCTCGGGTGTTCTCGGGGGTTCTCGGCGTGAGTCTGGAGGTGCCTTTAGAGCAAAGCACATACTGAGGCGCGTTCAGCGCCTTCGCGCGAAGTACAACTTTTCGCTCTAACCCCGTTCAATGCCTTCGAGCGTGAGTAGCGTGACAACCGGGTGAAACAACCGCCCGTTCAAGACCTTTGAGTGTCGGCGCGAGTTACAACCGAACAACCATCGAATTTGATGGTTGTAAAACGCTCTGACGTTTATGACTGAAATACTCTTACGTGATTGGATGATATTGGCGGCCATATTCTATAATGCTATCTACTAGAAAGAGAGAGAAATAAAAAATCATGTGAAAGAGGGAGATAAAAGATTTTGTTGCTGCAATCCGTTCAACGCCTTTGAGCGAGTTAAAAAACAACCGGACAACTACACCCAGAGGCTCTGAACGCGCCTCTGCTGACAAATTAAGGGTGCGGTTCATAATCAGATATCAGTGCAAACGTTTGCATGCATGCAAACAACCCGTTCAAATCGGAAGCACTCAGATCAATTTTGAACCGAGCTTTCGATCTGTGAGTCTGTCAAGTTGACAGTTAATGTAATTTGAAAACAAAATTGGAGGGAGACGTATTGTACCTCCAGTATCTTTACAGAGCACTTATCTACTAATTGTAGATAATCTAATGAAAAAATAAATTCGAACAAACTAAAATAATAATAAAACTGATGTTGACTTTGACATTGACAGTTCTGAAGACAGTGCACTACCTCTTTTCTGTTAGCACTGTCAGCATCAATCGGTGACGTCATCAGTTACGTCATACCGCATAAAAATTGCGCACATGAGCAATTTTGGACCGATTGTTTGCGTGCAAATAGTGCACACGAGCACTGATATCAAATTATGAAGCGCACTCAATAACAAACGAACTGACAGCAAACTTAGTATGAGACAGCAAACGAGCAGCAAACAGACACGGACGCCACTAGAGGTGCTTGCTCGCTCGTGTCACTTGTGTGCTCGCTCGCCTGAGTAACCGTTTAGAAATTCAAGAGATGAGTTTTGCGATGCGATAGCGATAAAAATAGCGAAGTGATAGCTTTTCGCACGCGGTCATCACTCGTAGCATCAAGTCGTTTGTCGTTTCAATCACAACACGGTTAGCGCAGAGGTCGAGTGATCACCTACTACGCAACGGGTCGCGGGATCGATTCCCGTACGGGACAAATATATTGTATGGCCTACAGAGTCCCGTCTGGGCGTATGTGCAATGTGCATATCATATTCTATGTTTGTAACTGCACCCACGACACAGGAGGACCCAGTATGGGGCGACGTTTTTTTAAAAAAATCAAATGCATCCAGCCAGGCCTATTCGCTAACAACGGTTGGTAACTAGAACTGTCATTTTTGAAAGGCACTATAAATCCATTACTGCGGCCGTACCTCCTAACTCATAGCGATCACTCGCTATCGCTGTTGTGACATTAGAACCTCAATTCTTCTGAGATTAGAACAACAGTTTTAATGTCACAGGTGACATTAATTGACGGATTCGCATCAACTTGAGTGCGGGACGAGGCAGGGTGGAGTAACCTCTCCAACCCTATTTAACTTATATTTAAATAACTTGATCATAGAGCTTAGCAGTCAGCATGTCGGATGCCACATTGACGGTGTTTGTGTTAACAACCTGAGCTACGCTCATGACATGGTGCTGCTGAGTGCATCCGTTTGCGGTTTGAGGAGGCTGATTCGAATATGTGAGGAATACGCGTGTGGCCACGGTTTACAGTATAACGTAAAAAAGAGCCAGTGGATGATTTTCGAGTCCGATGGAAAAAGCCCTTTGGATATACCTCCTGTGGTGCTTAACGGCGTTCCTCTGGAAAGAGTAGACCATTTTAAGTACTTGGGGCATGTGGTCACCACCAACCTTAAAGATAACGAGGACATTGGTATTGAGCGGAGGTCTCTGTCGATCAGAGCTAATATGATAGCCCGCAGGTTTGCTGGTTTTTCTGCGGGGGTGAAAATTACGCTCTTTAGTGTGTATTGTACGTCCCTCTACACTTGCAGCCTGTGGTCTAATTAAACACAAAGAGGGTGTACAGTGACCTTCGCGTCCTCTATAATAATGCATTTAGGGCGTTGTTGGGGCTGCCCCGATTCTGCAGCGCCTCAGGCATGTTTGCGGACGCACACACGGCCTGCTTCTATGCGACTATGCGGTCACGGGCCGCGTCCTTGGTGCGCAGAGTTTGGGCCAGCCCCAACACCGTCCTGGCGATGATAGCGGGTAGGATCGACTGCGCCTACCTCAGGCACTGCTGTGAGAGACACGTTTCGGTACCTAAGCCAGGGAGAAATAATTAATATATTTTTGTATTTAAAAGAGTGTGTAAATCTCAAGTTGTATTTAAATAGGTGTTTTTATTTGAATTTGACAATGTTTTTATTTTAATTTATGATTTTATTTATTTTCTTTAAATTTTATTTTAACTGACATTTATTAATGACAATTTATGATATGTGTATTATTTTTTTTATGACATTTAATTTTTCTTTAATTGGTTATTTTTCTTTGCAATTTTGTGATTTAATATAGTTATATTTATTTATGACATTTAATTTTGATTGATGATTTTTGTTTGTAATTTTCTGATATGATATGATATGGGTCTATGTAACCTGAAATAAATGAATTTGAATTTGAATTGAGCTATTGTTCCAATGTCACGAAAGCGATAGCGAGTGATCGATCACTTGTTTAGATCAATTGTTTAGTGATCTTAGTGCGCGCACGGGTGACTTTTGTCACGGTGACAGAAATGTTTTTGTAACTGTCGCGTCACGCAGGTGCGCGCACGGAGGGCGACTGAGGGCGACAGTGACGAAACTTTTTTGAAATCAAAGGTTCCAGTGTTGCCAAGTTAGTGAATTTTCCACTAGTTCTGGTGGTTTGTTGGTGGGCTATTACGTTTCTGGTGGCTGGTGGTTTATTTACTGGGCATTAAATGTCAACAACTTATGAACTTCATCTAATGATATACTAGTCTGTCATCCCGAAATGTGAAAGATTTTTTGTAATAATAACTTTTAAATTCTAACAATACATTCTAATAGTGTATTTACACATTATTTGATGTTTTTTTAATTACATATGTCATTTTTGTGGAAAATATTAGTATAAATTAGTTTTTTATTTTTTTGTATAAATTGTGTATTACTACTGTCTTTTTTGTTATTTCAAAATGTGTTAAGTAATAAAAAAGATTTTTTAAGCAATCATTTTTTAATGTTCGTTGTAGTGGTTTCTCAATATATTTGGTGATTATGAACTCGATTTATTATTATAAAGTACCAATGGCGTAGCCAGGATTCTATGTAGGGAAGGGTGGGCCAGGTCATCATTACTGCATCGTCAAGATGTAAATAATAACTAGATTAAGTTAAACATGCAACATTTCCTTTGATTAGATTCAAGGCTAGAGTGAATAGATATTATCTAGATCTACCTGCTTCATCCTCGACCACACCGTGACTTAACATCAGGCGAGTTGGTGGCTCGTCGCCGGCCAAAGAAGTCACCCAGCTGTCACGTCGTAACGTGCGCGCACCCACAATGTGTTATACGCTGTTATACGGCAGCGTTCATGATAGCAGTAAAAATTACAGTTGTAGTTAGCAACCGAAGTTACAGAATAGGCCCGCAGCCATGGATTTAATAATTTAAGTCCATGCCCGCAGCACTATGAATGTAAACTTTCTTGGATGCGTTCTTGGCTTTTATTATTTTTATTAAACCTTAAACTCTGGTCTCAAAAGTAACGTAAAAGTAATATTCTGAATCGTGTAGCATGGACGTAACATAAAAGGGTCAAAAGTAACGTAAAATGTTACAAAAGTCACATTCTGGCAACGCTATGCATGCAAACCTTTCTAGCTGTCATTGTCAATGTGAATCTCCTTATGGCTGTGTCTATTCGGACCCGGGAGTCGATTCATATTGGTGAAAGGGAAATGAATCAGCAGATTATTTAGCAAAAACAATAGCTCGGAACAATTACATTCCACATAAATCAATAATGCTGCCCGTGACGGACATTAGTAACATTTTAAAACATAGATATAGAATGAAATAGATGGGCTATTAAAGCCGTCAAACATGAGGAAAAGAGATAAACTTATACACATTGCCAAAGGAAAGAAGAAGATAGCATCATTTTTTTTTGTCCTTGTTACCGTATATAGGTGAAACTGGTAGTGGGGATTGTTTATCACCAGCGTCTGGTGCTAAACAAATACGTGGAAGAAATTTGTTCTGTGAATTATAGCTTACTGTGTAATTATTTAACACTTTAACACCTACAAGACCATTTACAATTACGAGTGCGGTTCCTAATTTGATATCAGCGCTCGTGTGCGCTATTTGCACGCAAACAATCGGTTTAAAATTGCTCATGTGCGCATTTTGTATGCGGTATGACGTAATTGATGACCGATTGATGGATACAGTGCACTACCTCTTTTCTGTTAGCACTGTCAGCATCAATCGGTGACGTCATCAATTACGTCATACCGCATACAAAATGCGCAGATGAGCAATTTTGGACCGATTGTTTGCGTGCAAATAGCGCACACGAGCGCTGATATCAAATTATGAACCGCACTCCTGATTATGAACCGCACCCTGTCAGAGCAAACGAAATTAAAAAAAATACAGTGTCGATGGCTGTATGGCTATGCCTTTGCCTGTCTCAGTGAGACAAAGATACAAAAAAAATCATTTTAAATAAAAACGTTTAGCTTTTTCGTCTATTCTTTTTAAAAATTTCGGAATTCGCGATAATTTGTTTTTGCGAAGTCGTTGATTAATTATTTGTTGATATTTACAGTTATTGCGTAGCAATCCTTTTTTACTAACAACCCAGTAATGCCTAGAACTAAGGCAGCAAAGCGATCGGTTAGGGAACAAGAGAAACCAATCGAAGATGATGTGTTTAAAATTTTGGATAAATTTGGTAAGAACTTGAATTCCAATTTCCCTTGTTTACCCTAAAATGGATCTTGAGAGTTGAGACCTTTGTAGTGGTATCGCACATATTTAAGGGCACCACTCTGTTACTATTTTTTCTATTAGCAACTCGCACGCTTTACGGTCAACCCAAATTAAATAGCCGTGAGCAGATGTTTACTTTTTAATATTTAGCACCTAATACCAATACTATAAGTACCTATTACTTTGCAGTGGCTGACCAAAAACATCAAATAGACAGTAGGATACAAATGAACACTAGAAATATTGAGCTAGCATTCAAGATGTTATTAGGGTCTTACAGCAATTCATACTTACAAAAAACAATTGGAGAGCTGGTAAGTAATACTTTACACTCGTACTTTTAACTTTTTGCATGTAGGTCATTATATAAATTTTGTGTTCAGTTTGTTTGTTTTACTTTACTGCTATTTTTTGTATTGTATTGTGTAGGTAGTTATAAAGCTATTGTATCTAGTTTTTACTTGATCTTAATGGTAATTGGTGTAGCACGTAATTTCTTCAATTCTTTATTCAATTTACATTATACACTATCAAGATGAAATGATTGTTAATATTTTACTTTTTGGTTTGAAAAATGGTATAAATTAATAGCAACAAATATTATTACTGCAGTAATAATTTCATGTAGAAATAACAACTTGTGAATCTCAATATTTTCTTATGTTATATATATATTATTTCAGAACACTGAAATTAGACTAAAAGAAGAGCCATTTATGCAAAAAAGACATTCAAGCCGTGCTGCGTCACATGATGATGGTAGTATTCATACTGTTATACCCACTCTATTATTCTATTCGCTCCTATTACTTCATATTAACATTCATATATTGTCTTACCCAAAGAACATATACCTAGTTAATTGACTGTCATTGATCATTTTGCAATGTGTTTTTCTGAGGTCTATTAGTATGCACCCATTACTGCTTTTATTATATGTTATTTTTACTGTTATTAAAAGCATTAAAATCTTAAGAGGTACTTAACTGTAATATTGAATTTAATTTGATCCAATTTTATAGTTAAAAAATAAAGTGATGGTAAATGTTGCATATAAAATATTTCATTACATCATTTCGTTTAGCTGTGTTATCATCATTACTTAAAGTGGCTTTGGTCTTAGAATCAAAAATGTATGTAGTAGGTATGTAGTTTAATGCCCTTTTAAGAAAGTTAACGCACGACAGATTGTGATTTAACAGTTTCACTTCGATAGATTATAATCTACCGAAAAATAACACATTAAATTGTAAGCAGTATGTTACCGTTCACAATCTTTCGATAGTTTACAATCTCGCGAGATAGATTGTAATCTAACGGTATTTGCAATTTTACGGTGACATATACAAGCTGTTATCGAGAGCCATCATGACTTCCAGCCTCCCGAAAAAGCCGGATTACGTAAAAGCTTTATTACCATAGACCACATTCTCTGATTATGTCGAGACCTGGGCTGCACTTAGGTCACTCCAGAGGTGCCAAATAGACTACCGATACATCCAAGTGTTGCAGTCATAGTACGAAAACGCCACTATGTCAGTCTGCCTTTAGGACCAAAACTCGAAACCAATACGACTTCAACGAGGTGTGAGACAGGATGACGTAATGTATTAAGCTTTTGGACTGGAGAGTAAGTATATGACTCACCTTCGTTTTGCCGATGATATGTAGTCATGGCTGAGACCGTGGAAGATCTGGGCACAATGCTCAAAATGCTCGAAGACCTCTGTAGAGTTTCCCAACAAGTGGGTCTTCCAATGAACATGGACAAGACCAAAATCATGGTGAATTCCCATGTAATACCCACTCCTGTGAACGTTGGAGGCTCTACACTCGAAATTGTTGACGAATATGTTTACCTGGAGCAAATAGTCCAGCTCCGTAAGTCCAATTTCCAGAAAGAGGTAAATCGACTAATCCAACTCGGCTGGGCAGCGTTTGGGAAGCTACGCAGCATATTCTCAGCCAGTCTTCCGCAGTGTCTTAAGACGAACGAAAGTCTTCAATTTGTGCATGTTGCCAGTGTTGACGTACGGAACTGAGACGTGGCCGTTTACAATAGGTCTCATCAGAAGGCTTAATGTCACTCAAAGGGCAATGGAGAGGGCTATGCTCGGGGTTTCGCTACGCGATCGCATCAGAAATGAAATCCGTAGAAGAACTAGATTCACCGACATAGCCCAAAGAAATGCAAACCTTAAGTGGCAGTGGGCAGGACACATAGCTCGCAGGACTGACGGCCGTTGGGGCGGAAATATTCTCGAGTGGCGGCCGCGTACCAGGAGACGCAGCGTTGGTAGGCTCCCACAAGGTTGACCGACGATCTGGTGAAGGTCGCTGGACACTGCTGGATGCGGGAGGCGCAGGACCGATCAGTTTGGAGATCCCTGGGGAGGCCTATGTCCAACAGTGGGCGTTTCTTGGCTGAAATGATGAATGACTTCTTTCAAATCACAGTCTTTCCGTAGTTCGGATAATACAACTCAAATCACACACAATTATCATTTGGATGCTAAAAAACAAAGTAATGTGAAAAAAGAGAAATAAATAGGTACAACGAACTTTATCAAGACGCACGGGCGCGTGCATGTCCAGCCAAGTCTGGTGTAATTATTATTCTATTCCGTCCAACATGTTTACCCCGCAAGAGTGCATTAATATTTAAAGTTACTCACTTATCAAATCGGCGTCAACAAAACAACACACCCACTCACAGCGCGTCTGCCAGTTTTGCCGACCAGCAAAACTGGCATAACTGGCATAATAAATATTAGAAAATTCTTGATTTTCTAATATTAATATAATAACGTTATTTATTAACTTAACGGTGAAATAATGATAATTTTGATGACTTTTATAGTGCCGAAAATTAATACATTATCGATCGGTATTATGCGGAAACTGAATCCACAAATGTGGAATAAGTTTTATGTCATGATGTGGGAGATGCAAGTGAAAATAATATGATGATATGATAATAACTTGATATTTAACATAAATAGATGTATTTATAAATTTATTTTAATAAAGAACCGAAAAGACCGGTTCTCCGATTTACAGAACCGGTTCTTTCAGGGACCCTCAGAACCGGGAATTCCCGGTTCTTTTGGAACCGGGAAAAACCGGTTCCGATGCCCTACTCTGAACCTTGAAAATTATAGGCCTATCTGCCTACTACCTAGTGTCTGCTCTTCTCATCCCTGATCCTCAGCAGAATAACTAATCTGATTGATGATTGCCAACCCCCAGAACAAGCTGGCTTTCGTTCAGGCTTCTCTACCACAGACCATATCCACACTTTAGATCAGATATTTGAGAAATACAAAGAGTATAACCAACTGATGTACGTAGGATTTGTGGACTATTCAAAAGCGTTTGACAGTGTATCTCATGAATCAATCTGGAAAGCTTTAAAAAATCAAAACATTGATCCCAAATACATAATCATTATCAAAAACATATATTCAAAGAGTGTCAGTAGAATAAGATTGGACAGAAAAGGAGAAGAATTTCCAATTGAGCGTGGAGTCAAGCAAGGATCCAATCCATTGTCTCCAAAACTTTTTATAGCCGTTTTAGAGGATTTGTTCCGAAATATTGACTGGAATAAACGAGGAATCTGGATACATGATAGATACTTGAGTCACCTCGGCCCCCCTAGCACGTCCACCAAAACACGATATGATAAAGCGGTTTATCGCGGTGAACTGTCAAAATAGGGTTTCGTCGTATTTTGACAGTTCCCGCTCCATCACGACCATTGCAGGGGCCTCGTCGAAACTAAACAAGGCAGATTTGGCGGCTGTCAATGCCAGCCTAGCCCAAGTCATGGAGGTCGTCAGCCATCTGGCCGTCCTATCGCAACAGCAACGGGCGGAGATAGTGTCTCTGCGCACTACGGTTTCGGAGAGGGAGGACGCTTGGCAGCGCGATCGTCAACGTGCCGCCAGGGCGGAAGCGGAAGCCACGACAGCCCGGGAGGAGACCACCAGGATTGCTGCGAGTACGGCGACGTCGACGGCGATGGTGGCCCCCGCGGGTGCTCCGACCTCGTATGCTGACATGTTAAGGCCGAGGCCGTCTGGCGGACCGGTGCTGGCGTTGTACCCCGGCGAAGGGTCGGCACTCAAAACATCGGACGAACTAAAACTTGCAGTCAAGTCCTCCATCGCCCCCGCCAAACTGAACATCAAGGTAGATAGGGTGAGGCGCGTGGGAAACGCGGGCGTGGTCATTCAGACTCGCACGCCGGAAGACCTCAATAGATTAAAGGCGGCCCTCCCATCGTCCATCAAGGCAAGTGAGGTCAGAGGTAGGCAACCCCTAGTTGTTATTAGGGACCTAGACGGTAAGGAGCCACCGCTAAAGGAGACCATACAACAAATATACGAGCAGAATTTTGCAGACGACACCAACTGGACATGCGACAAAATGCTAGCGAACAGCAGACTTGCTTTTAGGAAGGGCCGCCTCGGCTCATCTCAGTCGGCGATGATAATTGCCTGCTCGTCGGAATTGCGGAGGGCCCTTGTTAATAAAGGCCGGCTGTATATCGGGTGGGATTCGTGTAGGGTCGAAGACTTCACCACAGCCATCTGGTGTAATAAATGTTGTCTGTACGGCCATAATGAGAAGCGGTGTCGCCAGGAATCCGTCACCTGCACGAGGTGTGGTGTGATGGGACACAAGGCCGAAGAATGCAAGCTGGAGCAGCCTAGGTGCGCCACCTGTCACCGATTCGGCCAAAAGAACGCAGAAACACACGAAACAGGTGCACGCGACTGTCCGGCGCGTGTACATGCTGAGCGACGAATGGTGGAGACAACATCATATTAATATGGCTTCGTCTAACAAAATTACAGTCGGCCAAATAAATCTGGCGGGGGCACAACTTGCCACACTTGAGCTACCCCGAGTAGCGGAAGACCTGGGGCTAGACGTCGTTCTTGCTCAGGAGCATTACCCTGGCACCCAGAGAGACGCTACCGCTTGCAGATTTCTGCAGTGCGGTACGAACGCCAAGGCGGCGATCTATGTTCGTCGACAAGACCTCCCATGCGCCTTCTTACAACATCTGTCGAACGCACACTGCACAGTGTGCCATGTACTCATCGACGAAGAAGGTGTATATATGGTGTCCGCGTACTTTCAGTACAGTGACGATATAGACGTTCACCTGCAACATCTCGGCGTCGTCCTCGATTCCCTTCGTGGGAAAAGAGTCATTATAGGGGTAGACTCTAACGCACACTCGCCGATGTGGTACTGTCAACCGCGGCAGTATACGGGGCGAGGGCCAGACGTCACGCACCGCCGAGAGCGTATGGAGGCGTTTATCCTGGCTCGAGGACTTAGGCTGGCGAACGCAGAGGGCGAGCCACCTACATTTGCAACAGCAAATGGGGCCTCCAACATCGACCTCACACTGACGAGAGGCATCCTGGCGACAGGATGGCGAGTGCTGCCAGATCACATAGAGAGTGACCACCGGCTCATTACATTCGAAGTGGCAAGTCGACCCACTCCTCGCGCTGAGCCGCTTGGAGGGGAGCCGATGAAACTGCGGGATCGTGGGGTCGATTGGAAGCGTTTTGAGCGTGGGATCCATGGGAGGGTAGGAAGTATAAGGTGGAATCGGTCCGCCCAGGAGATCTGTGCTCAGTTCACCACCTTGGTAGGGAGCACCGCGAAGCAGACCCTGGGTGTCGTGCGTACAAAGTCGCACGGGCACGAGTGGTGGACTCCACAACTCGATGAGCTGCGTAGGCGTAATAACCATCTGCGTCGGACTTGGCAATCGACTCGCCGGGCCGGGGGGCCCGTCGAGGCCGAGGCCAAGGGCCGTTTCCATGCGCATAGGCTTTTATATAGGGGAGCCATGGAGGAGGCGCAGCTTTTGTATTTTAGAAAAATCGCGGAATCGGGAAACCTGGACCCTTGGGGACAGGCTTACCGACTCGCGAGCGGGCGGCATAGACCGCCAAGTAACGTTATTAACGGCACGATTTACGCCGAAGGCTATGCTGGTAGTGTGAATGAGGCCATGCACAGCCTCTTGTACTCTCTTTGCCCGGACGACGATCTGTCCAGGGACACTCCCTATCACAGGCAAGTGCGTCTTATGGCCTCAATGTCACCTCCAGGAGAGGATGCGCCTCCTCCTTTCCAGGAAACTGTGAGGGACATAGTTCGGGATCTTCCCAACACGGCACCGGGAGCCGATGGGATCAGTGCTCGCGTAATACAGCACACGTGGAGGGCCGCGTCGGCCGAGTTCTCTGAGGTGTTTAGGCGATGTGTCCGGGAGGGCTGCTTTCCGGATGTCTGGAAGGTCGGTAAGCTGATTGTCATCCCGAAAGGGAACGGCAAGCCCCTTACCGACCCGAAGGCATACCGCCCAGTTACTCTGTTGCCGATCTTTGGTAAAATATTGGAACGCGTAATTTTGAGCTGCGCTCCGCAGATCACCAGGGGGTTATCGGATCGCCAGCATGGATTCACTCGAGGCCGGTCGACGGTGTCTGCCCTAAACACCATCTTCAGGGCAGCGCGAGAGAGTTCGTCAAAATATTTACAGGTACTCTTTTTGGATATCTCTGGGGCCTTTGATAATGCGTGGTGGCCTATGGTGTTGCTCAAGGTGAAGCAGGGGGGATGCCCGCCAAACATCTTTAAGATGTTGGTGGACTACTTCCGCGACCGCCATGTGAGCCTGTCCGTGGGCCATCACAGGGTGTCGAAGGCGGCAACGATGGGTTGCCCGCAGGGATCGGTGTTGGGACCCACGCTCTGGAACGTGCTGATGGACGACTTGCTCCGACTGCCATTCCCTGGGGGGGTCAGCGTCGTGGCTTACGCCGACGACGTGACTATTCTGATCGAGGCCAATTCCCGGGCGAGCATAGAGGCCTCGGCCTCTACGACTTTGCAGCTCGTCGGCGACTGGGGGGCCCGTAACCGACTGGAATTTTCCCCTGCCAAGTCTGCAACTATGACGATCAGGGGGAAATTCCAGAGGCCACCAGTCATCAAGTTCGGTGGGGCCTCTATCAGAAGCGTCACGTCGACCACGGTGCTGGGAGTGGTAGTCGACGCAAGCTTATCGTTCGCACAGCATGCGTCATCGATAGGGGAGCGGGCGGCAAATTGCTTCGGCAAAATGTCAAGAGTGTCGGCGTCCTCCTGGGGCATTCGCTACAAGGCGCTAAAGGTCTTGTACCAAGGCACCTATGTGGCGACGGTGACGTATGCTGCTGCAAGCTGGTCGGAGCGTGCGACCCTGCATGTTGTGCGAAGCGCATTGTTGCGCACCCAGAGACCCGCCTTGGTCCTTCTGACCAAGGCGTACCGTTCGACGAGCTCTGCCGCACTACCGGTGTTGGCCGGTGTATTACCGGCCGACCTCGAGGTAATCCGGGCGGGCGAACTAGGCGGAGTGCGCGAAGGCCGTGCTACCAAAGAGGAGCTACGGAGTGCCCGACTCCGAACATCTGAGTCCGCTCTTGCCTCCTGGCAGGAGCGTTGGGACACATCGAACCAGGGGAGGGAGACGTTTCGGTTCTTCCCGGACGTGGCGGCCCGGCTCAGGTTTACTTGGGTCGAGCCGGACTACGAAGTCTCGCAGCTACTGACGGGGCATGGCCATTTTAACGGTAGGCTTTTTAGGATGTCACTGTCCGACAGTGCTAGGTGTCCTTGTGGGGAGTGCGAGGATGAAGATCTTCACCATGCACTATGGGAATGTAGTTTATATAATGAGGCGCGTAGGGAATTGGTAGATAAGGTGAAAGCGCTCGAGACGGGACCGATTTACTTCTGTGATCTTGTGGGGACGGAGGCGAACTTTCAGCGGTTGCGGGACTTCGCGCGACGGTGGTACAAGATTAGGAGTGGGTTGGATGGAGGTGAAGAGCGAAGAGGGCAAATGCCCGAAGAAGTGTGTTGAATAGATAGTAGACGAAGCCAGCGGTACCACAACGGTGGGCACACGGCGACCTGGTGGTGGACACCGAAGGCGTAACGTGTGTTGTCCGACCCGGATGGGGAGAAGGACACAGGGACATACAGGCGACAGATTTAAATAACTTGTAGGGAGTCAAGAAGTGTGCGCGGCTAGAGTGCGATTACGCAGGTTCCGCGCACATCTCCCGTCGTTTCGGCCCGTATAACCAGGATTGGTTGAGTAGGGCCATGGGTTGGTGGAGGGTGTATAGTTCACCGCGATAAATTGCTTTATCATATCGTGTTTTGGTGGAAGTGCTACGAGGGCTGATACGCAGATGACATAGTTGTGTTTGCTAATACAGCTAGGGACCTCCAAACAATGATTCAGACCCTGAGTAATGAAAGCAATAAAGTAGGCCTGCATATGAACTCCTCAAAAACAAAGGTAATGACAAATAGCTACCAAAAGTCTATACATATAGAAGGAAACAACTTACCTCTGGAATATGTTAATGAATACATATATCTCGGGAAGCTAGTTTCTTTTGAGTCAGATAATAATGAAAAAGAACTAGAACGCAGAGTCAACAACTCATGGAAAATTTACTGGGCTCAAAAAGAAATATTTAAAGGAGATTATGATATGAAGATAAAAAGAACAGTGATGGATACATGCATATTACCTTGCCTTACCTATGCATGCCAGAGGGTCAGACATGGGTATTTATGAATAAAATAAAAAATATGATACATTATACACAACACGCTATGGAGAGAAGCATTCTAAAATTGCGAAAAATACAAAAGCTAAAGATTAAAAATATAAGATACAAAACGAAAATAACAGACGCTCTCCACCACGCCCTAAAATTGAAATGGCAATGGGCAGGACACATATCCAGATACAAGGACAAACGGTGCACATTACAAACAACAAAGTGGAAAGCCCCCTTTAGGGAAAAGAAACCCAGGCAGGCACAAAAAGCGATGGCTTTTCGCTCCACCTGCTCAAGAATGACATATCGCACCTTTAATCAAAAAACGAATTAACTCAAAAATTACGAATATTGACATTTTCTGTTAAAACGCATTAACGCGACGAAAAGAATACTCAGATTTCGACAGCGGCACTCTTCTGACCAAATTGAGCGAGATGCACGATCATACTTCTCTTTTAAATTAACACGATTCGTCAAGTCGGTTCTCAAAAAATGGCGTGATTCAGTGATCCACCGGCAGTGAATGAAGGAGGAAGTGTTGTTTTTTGGTGTATCGTAGAATAGTTCTGTTTCCGATTAAAAGGTAACTCGTAAGGATTCGTGGTTTTAAAACTAAAAAGCATTATTTTTAAAATACTACGTTATCTTTGAAAAGTAATTCACTCAATGTTGAGAGTATTGCGAATTAATTCTGTTTTGTTTTAAAGAGCTGCTTAAACTACAAAGCTAACGCGTAATAATTTACTTTTGTTTTAAAAAACCCACATTGGGTACAGGAGTAATTGAGTATGCATCACTGTTTTGTAAAAAATATTAAATGTAATAAATATTATTTTGATTTGCTACGCTTTATCATTAAAAATGACAAAAAATAGCTAAAAATTTTTGACATTACTTCTTCTTTCCTGTAAATAGCATGTTAAAAATGTTTTAATTCTGTTTACTATATTCAATTATTATTGTAGATTATAAAAATGACGTCATCTTGGAGATCCAGAAAATTGTTGGGCTAGATTTCCGAAACGGAGATTAATTAAAAAAATTAGAATTATATCTATTATCAGAAGAAACATTCTCTTCACATTTTTCGGTATACGCATCTTTTATATGTATAGCGAGCTGGAACCGTTTTACGAGATTTTGCCATCGAAACTTACGATCACCTCTATTTCTTCTTCGTGTTGACATATTGTTGCCATTTCTCAACATTTCTTACTCGCTTGCGACCTATCCGATTATTTCACAACCGATCCGTAGTCATACCTTATTGTCACACCAGTGTGACTATAGTTAATTTAATTTCTCTGTAGTCACACCACAATTTTTCTTCCGTGTCACAGTCTGAGTCAGAAGTTGATGCTTCACCAAACAGAAAGTTTTTCTTTTTATTTTATTTTTAATTTTACATTTTTGGGATAGCTAACAGCTTCTTAAAATAAAATTAACACCGGCTTATAATGTCTTAGAGCTATTGATAAGCTACCGCATATAGGTAAACCATATATAGTAATACCGCATATAGGTTTTTGGCAGTCTTATGAAGAATCTGAGATACCTTCGCACTATTTATGAACGTTTGAACCAAAACCGAATCGTTACCGTTCCCATATGATTTGGCATCTGACAGCTGTAAAGGCGTGGTTAAAATGTATGGGATTAGAAACGTTTCTGATTTGGTTCAAACGTTGTAAATAGTGCGATTGCCCCTCAGAGGTCTTATATTCGAACATGTTTGGTAGATGTAATTCCTAAATGCAAATACACTTAATGCCGAAAATCCCAGAAATCCTAATAAAGCCTATTTTACTGTAGAGGGGAAGATAATTAGGGTCTGTAAAACTTTTTAAAAATACCCTATCAATCTACCCAAAAAAGATCAGTGCGATTAATGTGTATCGTACGATAATTCTAATGTTAAACAAAAACAAGATATGGAAGAGAAGTATCAAAAGCACTCAACAGAGAAGAATTTAAGTCGTATTGAAAAACAAAGTGCTCGTCAAAATGTAAGCAAGGATAGGAAAGTCGTGATTTACGATTTAGAAGCTGTATTGCAATGTCTTCGACTCGACATCAACATAAACGGCGAGTACATGACTCACCTTCGTTTTGCTGATGATATCGTAGTCATGGCTGAGACCGTGGAGGATCTATGCATAATGCTCGACTACCTCTGTAGAGTTTCCCAACAAGGGGGGTCTTAAAATGAACATGGACAAGACTAAAATTATGTCGAATTCCCGTGTAGTAGGTACCCACTCCTGTGAATGTTGGAGGCTCTACGCTGGAAGTTGTTGACGAATATGTATACCTGAGGCAAATAGTCCAGCTCGGTAAGTCCAACTTCCAGAAAGTGGGAAATCGACGAATCCAACTCGGCTGGGCAGCGTTCGTGAAGCTACGCAGCATATTCTCGGCCCGTGTACCGCAGTGCCTCAAGACGAAAGTCTTCAATTCGTGCGTGTTGCCAGTGATGACGTACGGAACTGAGACGTGGTAAACGGCAATGGGTCTTATAAGAAGGCTCAAAGTCACTTAAAGGGCAATGGAGAGGGCTTTACTCGGGGTTTCTCTGCGTGATCACATCAGAAATGATGAGATCCGTAGAAGAACTAGAGCTACCGGCATAGCCCAAAGAATTGCAAACCTTAAGTGGCAGTGGGCGAGACACTTCGCTCATAGGACTGACGGCCGTTGGGGCGGAAAGGTCCTCGAGTGGCGGCCGCGTTCAGGGAGACGCAGTGTTGGAAGGCCCCCCACAAGGTGGACCGACGATCTGGTGAAGGTCGCGGGAAGCTGCTGGATGCGGGAGGCGCAGGACCGATCGGTATGGAGATCCTTGGGCCTATGTACAATAGTGGGCGTCTCTTGGCTGAAATGATGATGATGATTGCAATGTCTTTTATTATACACGGTTATTTTTTTATCACCCTGGAAAATTTTAGGGACGCTTCAGGACACATCCAATATTATATAAAAAATAAAAAATGAAATAAAAAAAAAAAAAAAAAAAAAAAAATCTCTAAAAATGCTGCTCACAACTAGTGCAGCATTTTTTGTATTTTTTTAAAAAATAATATAAAATTAAGAAGGGGGGTTATTTTTTTTATTTATATTTAAATCATTCTAATACCATGTTGTGAAGCGTCCCTTAAATTTTCCAGGGTGATAAAAAAATAACCGTGTATATAGCAATAGCTTTTTATTATAAATCTAAGTTAAATAGTTACAATTTGACTCTAACAGAATTATTGAAAGGAGATAAAAATGCATATGATACGGTACATTGTTATTTTTGAACTGAGGTAGACGCTAAACGGGGTGCCAATGAAAATGAAATGTATGCACGGAAGATACGGAACCTAAAGAAATATTTTTTTGCTCTGACAACTGCTGTGGGCAGAACAAAAATAAATACATTAGAACATTATACTTGTATGCTGTAACTCAGTATTACACATAATTTTTTAATACGTGGGCACCATTGATTTACTACCAAACGTAGATAGAGCGCTTCATACAAAAACGCGCTTGAAATCTGTCACCTAATCGACTATACATTTGTACTCGCTGATATATACTTGAATATGCACGCCCGAATAAAAATTACCATAAGGAAAGTACCGTATTTATCGAATTCAACCTTATTCCGCATTATTACGGCAACTATTTTAAGTACAACCGTGGGAAGTTACATCATTTCAAACCTAGCCGCAGAGCAAACGACGTTTTGGTAATTGCTACAAGAAAATATCAACTTTATACTCTCAAACATAATGCTTGAAATTGCTTATCGCGTTGTCGCTCCAACGCAGTGCGAGCGAGACGATTGTGATGTACTGACACTGACGCGAAGCGACATGTTTATGATTAAAATAATTGTTTTTGATTGGTTTTTACGTATAAATCGAATATTTGAATACATGATAAGATGTGTAATGAGTTTACTCACGCAAAATATGAAATCCCGTCTTTTTTCTGTCGTTTCTGGCTATTGTTACCACAACTTTTGAATGCGCACTTCGGCATGTTTATGTGCCGACAGCTAATCACTCACTATGGAAAGGAACTGCACGAGTCGCGATTGAGCAGTTCTTCACCGACCTACTTTTCGATCGTTCATGCGTTATCTACGTTTGGTAGTAAATCAATGGTGGGCACACTCAAAACGAAGCTGACAGTTTTCATAGTCTAATCGAAAGGAAGTTAAGAAATTACCAATTAACATTTGAGTCATTTAGGAACTTCAAAATTCTTCAAGAGCAGTAGGGATATAATTTGAATATTGACAATGATGGACAGACTGTAAACTGGAATCATATTAAGGTTTTGCAAATGTTAAAATCAGAGCCATTGAGCTTTTACTACAAGACTTCAAATAGTGACAGTACTCTCAAACAAGTTGATGTTAGAAATAAAAGGAAGAAAATTACTAAAATATCCGAAATTTCTTTAAGTCAGGCTTACAATCAAAGGCAACAGCAGAGTGAGAATAAAAAACTATTTAAAAGAGTTGTTAACGAAGTTGATTCCTTCATTTTATTTGACTTTTTATGATTCAATAATTTAATTTATACTATTGCCCCTCTAAAAAGTTTATTTTATTCACTGAAAATAGTGAATAAAAAGCACTTTCATTTAGAACACACCGATATATTTTTTGTAAGTTAAATTAGCAATTTGATTGTTATTATTATATGATTTGTGACTATTATTGTCGAATTCATGAAAATAAAACTTCATGGTTAATGCTTACCTATGATAACGTTTTACATTCTTTAATAAATTCAAGATGATTTTTGAAACTTTGTTTAATTTTAAACAACATTATGATCTTAGTCTTATATTAAAAAAAAAAATGTAACTACTACGCCAATTATAATTATCCAATTTGAATAGTTTTGAAAAGATTTAATGTCAAATGTTCTCAAAACTGTCACCTTTGCTTTAAAATTTAACTGTTTTTTTTCGACTTACTACGTATATGTTTTTTCATATGCAAATGATTTTTTAGCATAAACAGATTTATGTAAGAACTTATTTTTCAACAAAAAATTTAACTAACTGATATAAGTTTTAGCATATATTTTATATTATTATTGAAATCTGTATAGTATAACCTAATCATAGCTGTTGTTAAAATAATGAAAAGTTTAATAAAAATAAATTTATTGACATTCAAAGACGGCACAGGAAAAGAGCAAAACATTAAAAAACGCTCATTACCAAAAGTTGCTATTTTTGATTTAATTCCTTTTTTGATTAAAGGAGCGATATTTTAGGTCATGTAAACTTAACATAAAATAACTATTTCAAGCCTCTGAAAACATGGATAGAATATTGTACTGAATTTCATTAGGTCCTTAGTGATTGAATTAATTTGTATTTAGAACACAAAAAGTACTTAAGTTTCGACAGAAACCCATCTTATATTAGGCGCGTTCCATATAAGCACGGATTTGCAACACTTTCAACATTTTAGCATCAAAGCATTTCATTAGCCTTTAACTTTTCGTGCCTGGTTTTGTGTGTTCCATGTACTTAAACATTTTTGCCATGAAAAGTTAACATCAAATACTATGCGAATAGATGGGTTCTCTGATACCACTTTTTGGCAGTTTTCCAATTTGACATTTGGACTCTTTTTTTCATGAATCAGAAAGATTTTCAACAGATTTAAAAAATAAATTTAAAAATATTTATGGTTTTAGCCGATTCTGATTTATATTATTTGAAATATAAGTTGCTGGACTAAGTAGGTGAGGCATCAAACTTCAGCACGAAAAACCAATTCCACAATTAGGGCGGCTAGAAATGTTAACATTTCTTATAAGAAACGCAAAACGAAGCTATCATCAGATGTCCAGCCCCCTAACCATGATCGCCCAAAACAATATTAAAACCGCACTGAGAGCGGGATGGCGCTATACGCAGCAAGGGCGATGTCTGTTTCAATATTGTTTTAACCTTGCTATAAGCGATCATGGTAAGGCCCCAGATAAGCATCACCAGCAAAGTGGTGATGCTTATCTGGAACACAGCTATTCTGAATCGACAACATACGTTCAAAAATTCAAACGAACGCGCTAATCTCAGGAACTACTGATTTAAATTGAAAAATTCTTTTTGTGTTGGATAGTCCATTTATCGAGGAAGGCTATATAACATCACGCTACGACGGATAGGAGCTGAGCATCAATGACAAATGTTTCAAAAACGGGTAAAAAATATATGGCGAAACGTAGTTCGCTGGCACAGCTAGTATTTAATAAAATCAAACAGAAATTTGAACTGGCCATGTATTTTACCTTTGTAGATTTTAGTTTTCCAAATTTAAAAAGCAAACGGATTGAAAAGAAAATCGTACAGGCCGTTTTTCCATACAAACGTAGTCCCCTGTTTCCTTCCTGGATAATGGCACTATTTTTTTTTCTAATAAAATCAATTGCCACTATAAGCATGTTCCTATGTTTTCCTTCTTTTAATAATTAAATTGTTAAAAGAGATTTTAAACCTTCAAAATCCAAAAAAAAATCTAATGTATTCAATCAAACATCCAGCAAACAAATTGAACAAGATTATATGAAAAAAAAAAACAAAACACAGAAACACAGAATAAGCTTTGCTTTAATTTTTGACGCAAAAAGTAATGAAATCCGTCAATTTTTCGCTGAGAAAACAGGGGACTACGAAACGTATATTATTTGTACATTTCATAGGTATTTTCGGTCCTAGCTGCAGTTGTCCCTATCGCCCTCAGTTTAGTTGTTCGGACACACAGCGCGATAGCAATACATTTTACAAATACCTATTTTTGAATTCTCTCGACCTTGGTGTTTCCTCTTAAGCACATACAGCCATTTCTTCTCTATATTTTTTTAATATAGAAGTTTCGTGACTTTTTAAATAATAATATATTATTATTTGAATAATAAATGAATTTATGATTTCATATTAAATTAATATGATTTTAAATAAATGCTGTATTTCTTACGTATTTGTTTCTATTTTCTCGCAGGTGGTGCGAAAAGTAGGGTATTATCTTCGGGGTTAAAGCAATCTTACGTCGCGGGTGAGCTTAAAACTCTCGCTACACCCAGAGCTCTAGACATAAATCCAGGAATAAAATTATTTAACACCCCCGCTGCGCTCGGGAGTTAAGCATAGAGTCCTTCGTTACGCTCGCGATTCGAGTCTACATCCGTGACATAAAACACTGCTTTTATCCCCTTGGTTATTAAATTTTTTCTATTTCTTTTTTGTAATCTATAAAATAAAATTAAAATGTTATATATAAAATATATAACGATCCCGCGTCACGATGTTTGTCTGTTTTTATCTTGATTATTGACCTCAATATTTATTATTGCGAATTAGTGGCCTTATTCATAAAAATATTTAAGCAATGTTTAAGTTAAGTAATGTTGCTGTCTCTTTTGATGTCCTTTCTTTTGTAATGAGATTGAAAGTAACAGCAACATTATTTAACTTAAACATTGCTTAAATATTTTTATGAATAAGACCACAAATGGCTTGTAATTATAAGCTTCATAGGTTGTAAACAGATGGCGGTGTGAGTAAATTTATCAATACAACTCTTGGTTATCTAGGTTAAATTAATCATCCAATAGATGGCGTTGTGTTCCGGTTACTTTATAACTACCGAACCACATCATCGCGTGGCCGAGTCAGCTAGTTTTCCTATAATTTTCAAAGTTTCTCTTAAAGAATCTGAAGAATGAAATCCGAACTTTGCCCTACCAAAATAAATCATTGGGAAGTTTCGGCATGGATAATATCTATTGTGGATTAATTAAAGGAATTGGACGTGTTTATCAAAATTCATATTATTCATAATATCAGATTCCAATCGAATTGACTATTTTATTTATTTTATTTTACTATAAAGTATAAACCCTATTTATATTTTGCCATTATATTTAAGTCTACCAAAGCTTCTACTTCTAAATCTCTGTCTGTTATAATAGCGTTACAGTTGTAGCTACATCATCACATCACATCATCGATCCATTTACATCTTCTGCAGTCTACAACGAGTTGGTTGTTTGTTTCGTGTGTGATATGATTGCAGTAAATTCCCTTAGACTGCTCTTACGACGCCGCACGAACAAATACATGCTCTTCGTAGCTACATAATCATAATTAAATAAAGAAACAAATATCTATAAATCGTTATTTTGGCATTTAACCTTCATGCATATACTTACACATGTAGGTACTAACTCATCATACATTTTCCTTTCCACTAACTGGGTGCTTTTGGGACAGGCTACCTCACGGAGAACTCATCGCAGAGCTCTGGCGACAGGGGCCTAAAAAAACCGACTGGTATGTGACTTATGTTAACCTTAACATTAGAATAAACCTTTAGTAAAAACAAAACACGCAAGCAGCCAACAGCAGCAAATAATTTTCAATGTGCAAAAAGTGTTCGTCAAGTATCAATTTGGCGGCAAGATCTTGCTTTATATTTCATTTGGGCTCATAGGACTGTTCATTGAACACACTGCCAACCAACCTGGGTTAACAGCGGCTTGAAAATCAGCTTGTGGGAGTAATGTACCTGACACAAAGTTATTTACATTCTGAGTCAATGTACGCGTGAGCGACTACGCGTACACATGGAACTACAGTACACTTATAATTTTCACCTAGTAAAATGACCAGTTATACACACATCGGCACAATTAGCGGAACATAAAAAAGGCAGAGTATACATATCTGGATTTAACGCTTCTCTTTAACAAGTCCCAAACATGCTCTATTATCTATAAGAGTCATATCTGGGGACCTTGCTGGCCACTGCATCACTGTTACACCCACATGGCTTAGACATGCTTGGACTGAGCGAGCACTGTTAGCCCGAGCACTATCCTGCATCAGAATAAAGCTGTCATGACTATAGGGGGGCAAAGGCACAACGTTTTCTTCTAAAATAACCTTGATCTACCTATCAGCAGTTATATTCCCTTCATCGACCATCACTAACTTCGTACGTGTTCCCCCCCCCCACACCAAAACTGAGCATTTTCTGATATATGCCACCGTATTATCAAAATTAGCCTGAATTTATCGCTCTCCTTTGTGTCTTCATATCCTCTGCCATCCATCGATCTCGTTGAAGAGCACTCTAAACTCATCAGCGAAAAGTACCCGCTCCCATTGGTTTATGTTCCAAAGACAATGTTCGCGTGCAAAGTTTAACCGATGTACTCGACGGTCTTTCAAGTTTTGGCACTTTAGCCGGTACATACGAGCCAATGCCCTCTTCAAATCTTTTGCGAAATGTATGCTCGTTTACTTGCACTCCTTTCATGACTTCAAGTTCATTTCGGGCCTGCACAGCCATTACCCGCGTGTTCCTGCGAGCTTGAACTTGTAGAAAACGGTCATCCCTCCTCGAAGTGCGACTTTTTTGCTTTGGCCCTTCCTCCTCACAAGAGAATCAGCCAACCTGTACCGTCGAATACTGTGATGAATCGTTGAAATTGAAAGCTGAAGTCTATAGATCTGTAGGTATGACCTTTCTTCGCATTTGATCTCCCCAAATTAACTCTGCTGATGTTAAATCGGGCATTTTTAGTTTATTTTAACTAAGGTGCCTACTTTTGACACGAAAAAAAAACTTTTACTAATAAAATGGAGAATTTTTGGAATTTATAAACTTTCAAATTTCTCCTCAGAATGTGCTCGAACTACTCACAAATCAGGGAACGGAAACAAATCGATATAAAAATGACTGTCGCCTAATGTTCCATTTTTAAAAAGTTCTAAATAAAAAGGTAACATAACTGGCCAGTCTTTTATGAAATATTATGAAAAATAATGTATTTTTGTATTTTGCTAATTGTGCCGCCGTGTATATGTATTAAATGTTCGATTTTTTCTGTAATAGTACATCTTTCTCCCAAGTGCTACATAGTGCTTTATACTAAACCTGTGAGGAACATTTTAAAAAACTTGTTTCACTGAAATTGTTTTAAATAGAATTATGTATACTAATTTAGCTTAAGTATTTTTTATTACTAAGGGGGTTTTTTAAGTGTATAGTGCCAATTTCTTAACCGCGTTGTAGATACCAAGCAGCGCCATCTATCGGTACTACTTAAATTGAGTGACAACTTAATATGGTATAGTACCGATAGATGGCGCTGATTGCTACAACGCGGTTAAGACATTGTCATTGTACGTCTATAAATACTCCCCGGTCATAAACAATGATTTACGTAAACCAAACCAGTCTTTAAGAGTGGAAACTAAGAAAGCAGCTTTAAGTGTGGAACCTGGTCTTTTTTTGAAAACATACTCCCAGTATAATTCCCTTGTTCCAGGGTACTTAACAAAATATACAAAAATATTATTGAATGTGTTTGTATGGGTGTCAACTCAATATCACTTTCGCTACTATATTTCGACATTTTAACTTTTATTACATAAACTCACGCGCGTCAACAGGTTAGAAATTGAATTTAGTACAACTTTTCCTCCCGCTAAAACAAGATAGAAATGGATTTCATACTAACCTTTCCTCCCGCTTATTTAGGTCGTAGAAAAGACTAACTTTCTTTTTCACTTTTGAGGGAATAATGACTATTGTTCCGATCAGGTGTAGTATAAAATACCTTGACTGTATTATAAATCTTGCCTAGACTTTTTTAATAGAATTATTGTTATTTTTATGCAGTTATATCCAGCAGTAGCCGTTCCACTCGCCGCTCGCGGTCAGCGGAGGCCCGGCGCGGGAATAAGCCTCCGCCCACAATCCAGAGCAGTCGCTCGCGATCTGTGTACCGCACCCCAGCGTATAATAAAAATGCGGTTAACAACTACCCGGTCATCACACCTAAGGTGCGTTCTGACGTAATTTTGTAACTGTCTAAGTGTTCTAGTAGTTGAAAACACACGGCAGAAGTTTTCTGCTCGGTTTAGTCAGTGGTAGCCCTGGCTAACTATCACCGCCTTACTGAAGTTTGTGATTCGACAACTAAAGGTGAGATAGCCAGTTCTTTAGTTGTTGAGAAGTACAAGTGAAGCTCATTTCCATCTTGGGCCTTATTACCATGAGGTGAGATGAAGGCCAAGAGCTTCTCTGTTGTGTGTAAAAAAATCAGATGAAGTATTGCTGCCGAGTGCGTTAAAAAAATTACTAGTCTCGCTTAGCGCAGCTCTAGTGGCAGGGCTAATCGAACCTAGGCTTCTGTCTTACAAACAGGCAAACGACTATTGACAACGCGAACAAGGAATGTAACCGGGCGATGAGAGCGACGGTCTAGCGATGTGTGGTAGTTAGTGATAATAGTAGATTGTAAACCAAGGGGATAAATCAGTGTCTTATGTCACGGGTGTAGACTTGAATCTCGAGCGTAGCGAAGGACTCTATGCTTAAATCCCGGAGTCCTGTGTGTAGCGAGGGATTTAAGCTCACCCAAGACTAAGACTGTTTTATCCCCGAGGAAAATACTCTACTTTTCGCACCACCTGCGAGAAAATAGAAACGAATACGTAAGAAATACAGCATTTACTCAAAATCATATTAATTCCATATTAAATCATAAATTATTATATTAAAAGAGTCACGAAACTTCTGTTTGAAAAAAAAACTATTCAGAAGTGGCTGTGTGTACCTAAATCTGTTTGCTTTTTTAACTTGGAAAACTAACGGCCAAATACTCAAACGCTTCTTAACTTACTAAAGGTCTTCCTAATTTTAAGGAGGTCTTATATTTAAATGAAATACTGAAACAATTTTTAATCGTTGATAACGGCTGCTTTTGTAAGAGAGACATATATTTGTACGCTGGTCACATTAATAAATTTTTCACATATTCGATAGAAAACCATCTTATATTGTTAAGCGAAAAAAAATATTGATTCTGAATCGACAACATATGTTCAAAAATCCACGAAGACATAAAATATAATAATATCAAACAAAAATTAAATCTCGCCATGTTTTTTACATTTGTAGATTTAAGTTTTCCAAGTTTAAGAAGCAAACGGATTTAAGCACATACAGCCATTTCTTCTGTATATTTTTAGTGACGTTTCAACTAATGTAATAATTTATGATTTATAATTATATGGTTTTGAATAAATCCTTACCTATCTTTTGTGTTGGCACCAACTTCAATATAAAACTGTGATGAAAACGACATAACCCTATCGAGTTTGGCCGTTTGATTCGTATTGACGAGTACTTTGATCCTAAATGGTAACCATCTGGGCCTGATGCTGGAAGGTGGCCATAGGAACTCCGCAATAAAACTGCACAACCCTATCGAGTTTGAGCTCGTTTGTTTCGTTGTGGCGAGTACTTTGATCATACATGGTAACCAGGGTCTGATGCTGGAGCTGAAAGGTGGCCATAGGAACTCTGCAATAAGACGACACAACCCCATCGAGTTTGGCCTCATTTGATTCGTATTGACGAGTACTTTAATCCTACATGACAACCAGGGTCTGATGCTGAAGGTGGAAGGTAGCTATAGGAACTCCGCAATAAAACAACACATCTCCATAGAGTTTGGGCTCGTTAGATTCAAAAATATAAAAGCTTGTCACAAGAATTACCTAAAATGTTTTTTTTTTATTACCAATATCAAGATCAAGTTAAATAAGTATTGTATTATTGTTATATTTTCATAAAAAATGTAACATGTCAGTAATAAATTACTAAATGTTTTTCTATTCTATTTCTATTCTATAAATTAAAGTTTATTTTTCTCTTTTTATGGCATTAAAATAAAAGCTTGTTTTTAAAAACCTATTTCTACTATTAGTTTTATAATTAAAAAAGTACATATTGATAGGAAGGTACGATCAACTTTCAGTTGCATTTACCAAATAGGTTTGTAAAAACATTAATTTTATTAGTTTTAACATATTTAGAAAAATAGTAATGGTAACTATGTATAAGAAAATCTCAATCATAACTCCTTACGCGCCACTTGAGCGACGTCCGAAGATCCCTTAAAATAAGAGCGACATTAATGCAGTTAATGTGGCATTAATCACATGTCAAATGATAATTGACGTTTGAGTAAGTATACGATTTTGGTTCATTTTTGTTGATAAAAAGACCTTAAAGTTAAGACCGTCTCTAAAATTAAGAGTGTTAATGTTTGTTTTGAGTATGAGTTAAGTTGCTCTCAACTATTTGAGCAGCTCATAAATATCTAAGTATCGTTTGAATATTCGGCCGTAAAACCTACAAATGTAAACAACCTGTCGAGATTTTTTATGTTTCATTTTGTTATATTTGTGTATTTACGGATTTTTGAGCATAATATGTTGTCGATTCAGAATATTTTTTTTCGCTTAACAATATAAAATGGCTTTCTATCAAAATTTAAGGACTTTTTGTGTTCCCAATACAAATTAATTCTTTCTCTAGGGAAAGATGGGAATTGAGTACAATATTCAATCCCTGTTTTGAGAAGTTTATTACTTACTTTATTTTGGGTTTACATGACACAGAATGTCATTATTGAGCAGGTGATGTGAAAAAATTAGTTATTACATTATCTTTCAATCACTCTGTACCAGGGTCATGTGCTTGGGTACCTCCGGCTTACCTATTTCTGCCGCAAAGCTGCTGTTCCGGTTTGAAGGGTAAGATATGGTATTGAAGTTACTGGCTACCATGACTTCACATCCTAAGTCACAAGTGTACACTGTGGTTCTTGTGGGGGTTGCAGTTTTATAGGTGACTGTTACCACTTACCATCAGGTTGGAAGTTTGCTTGTTTGCCATCTTAGTTGCAATAAGAAAAAAAAACTCAGTAAGTAACTCAGTCCCACAAATAATCGCTCAGTCGCTCATCCGGTCACTCGTTCAAGTTCGTATTTTATTTTATATTTAAATATTAAAATGACATAATTTATTTAATCCTATTGATATTCGAGTAATTAAAACAAATGCGAAACATGTTTTTTGATTGAATGAAACGAAATGATTGGTTATTATCTTAATAAGGAAATATTGATGTTAAAAATGGTGTTAACATTTTCTATTAAATAAATTCTGTGTTTTAATAGCTACCCAGTCCCACGTCATTGCCTATTTCATCACAAAATCACAGCCTTGTCTCGTATTTTATAAGGCTATGTAAGTCCATATATCCTTATAAAATACGCGTTCCAGGTGACGCATTCACAGCACAATAATGTTAGTTTTAATATCATGGAGACAGATGATGTTAAGTCAGACGAACATAAACGAACCATAATATGCCTTTAATAAATTGAACCTTGTTAAAAATACTACATTATCTGAACGATATAATTTATTGTTGAATATACAGGTGACTCCTCAAACGCCGCTGACTGTACTGCGGCAACCGCGTCAGGGTGAAATGGTGGTTTCCATGTCGGGCTCACCAGTCATGGTTCCTTCTTGTTACACGTGAGTATCTCGTTATAACAGCAGTGCATACAGTCTAGTGATGAGACTCGAGTGATGTTTTTTCACTCGAGTCACTCGCCAGTGAACAACAAGTCATTCGAGTGCCACTCGAATGAAAATAAAACTCGAGTGACTTTTTTTCATTTGATTACTCACTTGTCAAAGCTGCTGATGAGACTGTAGTCTATTTAAGGTTTATAAAGTAAATAAAATAAAAAAAATATTATAAATCAATTATTCAATTTTTAATCTTTAATTTTTCATAGCTTTCATCTTTAGTGGCTTAGCTTTTATATTATCATATAAATAAAAAAAATCTTAATTAGGTACCTACTATGAACATAAATTGTTTTTAGTTTCTCACTCGAGTCTGTACAGGCCACTCGAGTGGTCAGAGTCTTTCGAGTTGACTTGAGTCACTTGTAAATTGAGTTGTTTTAAAAACATACTTGAGTGCGAGTAAAAGAATAGCTACTCAAGTGACTCGAGTGAAACACGGCTCGAGTCCCATCACTAATACAGTCCTGAAAGTACATAGGCTAGCCTAACTTAAGTGGATCCGCTCAAAGGCGTTGAACGCATTGCAGCAACCAAATCTTTCCATAACACATTTTACTATTTGCTTAAATGCTATTTTTAATGTCTTTTTAAGGCTTTAAACATACCCATATTTACATTCCACGCGTTTTAGGACTCATTCATGCACTCGTCACTTAAACATATTTTTTAAGTGACGAGTGAAATATATTATCAAAACATGAGATATATTCAGTAAACATTTATTCTCAAATCTTCTACAATAATCTTTACTGGTGTGTAAGATTATTGTAGAAGATTTGTTTTAGTTTTCTTATTTAAAGCGGTTTAAATAGTTCTAAATTTTATGAATTTTACCACTTTTAATATATCACTTTTTCTATAAGAAATCATCCTTTAGCGTAATCAAACTTAAACCACTTAGAAACGAGGTATTATTAAGGCAAATAATAAAAAAACTGTATTTATAACATCATTATAGGTAAATTTTATACAATCAAAACTTATCGAGAGTTTATAACAAAAAAAATACGCGTCGAAATTTCCCTTAGTTCTGCTGCGATTTCGCAGCAGCGTAACCTCTAATGCAATCGATATTTCTGAAAATGTACTGAGTACAGCCCTGGTAAAATTGTAATTACCATAAATGTAAACATGTTTAGAATCTTTGAATGTATTAAAATTTACTGAAAATATCTGTTTTACTTTCATGGGACATGACATGCCATACTTGCATGCACCTACATAATCTTAAAAAAAATCGTTCCTTTTCTTTTTTTTATTCTTTAACATAAAAGCCATACACCACATATCGATCAATATGTGAAAACTTTGTAAATAAAACGATCTAAAATTAAAATATGAATAAGCTTTATTACATCACGAAACTTACCTGTTAAAAGTGATATCGTCCGTGCGTTCCGAATTGCGATAAAAGCGATAATATCGCGAATCCGACCAAATTAAATCGTCACAAAATATAAGGGCTATTGAATCAGTAGGTTATGTTGTGACTTTGGTCGGATTCGCGATATTATCACTTTTATCGTTTTACGGAACGCAGGGCGTATGGTTTCTTACTCGTATAATTGAAGCACAATAGTACATTATGATACGAGCGCGCTGTGTTGGTTATTGCGTACGAGGCGATATTGTGCGCGAGCCGCAGGTGAGCGCGACAAGAAAGCAGAGTAGGTACGTAATGACCAATGCGCGCGTGTATCATACGACGTTTTTCAACACACTTGCGAGGAAAATAAAAGATCTTGTGGTATTAATATTTTTCTGAAAATGACTGCGCTTTTTTATCAATCTACCACTGCATGAAAGTATCGTATGCCGTCAAGTTCTTATTTATCATTTGACTTTGGCGGCAACAAACTCTTACTCTCGCTTTGCGCCTCCATAATTATTTCCGGCGGAGTTAATAATATGGATTCTTCTTCACTTGGACTCGACATATTTGTGGATAATCAATTATCAATTACAACAAATAGGCAAAAAATTTAAATAATATAGAAAATGCCGCGCGCCTTTTTTTTTCGCGCGCTGCCCGGGCATGGCTAAACTCTTCATACAGCCAACAAAAAAGGGCCAAACAGCCAACATTCAAAACTAAATAAACCGAATATTATAGTTTTTAAAAACCAAGTTTGTGTGAATTTTTTATAATTTATTTTAGTTAAAGTTATTATTTATTGTTTTTTTTAAATGTCGTTGTTAATTTAATATTTAAGTAACCAGTAGTAGGCTGTTCATTTGTTTCCAATTGGCAGCCGCATAAAGTCGTGTTAAAAAAAAGTGTATTAAGCGACAAATTTAAGAATACTGGACATACATTTACTTTGCAATCTTGAACAAATTAGAATTTGTCGTGTTAAGATTACCGCACTTGTGTGCGATTATGTAAAGTGAAAAGCACTCGTGTTTAATATACTGAATAACGGGTCTAAATGCAAGGTAATAAGACACACTTTACGAGCAAGTGTGTTGAAAAAGAGCATTACACATTGTATTTTCACGCAATACACACAAATATTTTGCAGAAATAGATCAGGGTTAATAATTTATTGCGTTGTTTTGACAAATTTGACAGTAGCTTAACTTGAAGATTGAGTCTAGACATGCGTGCCGCACATGCACAATTTTTGTGTAGCGTAATACACATTACGAAAAATACTACAGAAAGATAAAAAGTGATCGAAATACTAATTTTACTATTGCTAAGTAGGCGTGACAAATGTTAGATCTGCTTACGGTAGTAAACAATCTGTGGTATGCATACAAGTGAGTGAAAAGTGTGTATACGCGTAGTAGGTACCTATTTTTAGTTTCTTAAAAGTTGAGTTAAAACCAAACTTCAAATTGTATAATACTCATTTGAAATGTAAATGTGTCTCGTAGCTCCTTCGGTACTGTGAACAAATGTATCCGCTCTTGCAGTCTAGCGGGTACTAAGTTGGCAAGTTATATACGGCATCTTAATAAATTGTATACAAACTTACTGTGGGGTATATTTTTATAGGGCGTCCTTTTTATACAACCAATTTGGCTAACAAACAGTTCTGCCCTTATACCTGAATGGTAGAGGCTATAGTAATCCGTATTTCGTATGTGGTCTCAATCTCAGTGTTTTGCAATTAAACAACTTTTATGAGAATCATTCTCAGAGAATGTTCTTTACAAGATTTAATGATAATAGAGAAAGATGCTTTTTATCTCTATCTCTTCTCTATATACACATAATTTTCATTTATATCATAGTATCTGATACTATGATTTACATGAAAATTTTGGGTTGAATGACATTACGGGAAAACACAATTTAATAATTAGTTTTAGATAACGATAAATTATTTATTGGTTATTATGAAACACCGTGTATAATAAAATCGTAGGGGTACAAAAATCTGTAATTGCGAAATACACATAATTTTCATTTATATCATAGTATCTGATACTATGATTTACATGAAAATTTTGGGTTGAATGACATTACGGGAAAACACAATTTAATAATTAGTTTTAGATAACGATAAATTATTTATTGGTTATTATGAAACACTGTGTATAATAAAATCGTAGGGGTACAAAAATCTGTAATTGCGAAATATTAAGAAAAAAATACACAGGTCGCCTTAAAATCATTAGCAGAACACGATAGAATAGTTTTTTTTTTTTAATTGTTTGTTTGTTTGTCTGTCTGTTTGTCCGGAAAGATCTCCGAAACTACTGGACAGAATTTGATATGGCTTACACCACAATGCTTAGAATTTTCCGGAAGAACATTTAGGCATAATATCATTTGTTTAAATTCACTTTTTATATTTAGTGAAAAATACCATATAAAATTTTCGAACAATGCTTATGTAGAAAATCAACATGGCGCACGTGAAATTATTTTGACAAGTCTGTCACATAGTGCAAAGAAAATTTTTATATTTTCTGTTAATGGCTGTGCCCATCTGGATTTCGCCAACCAAGAAGTTTAGAAGTTTAAATTGTCTTTTTCTTATATGTCGTACCGTGGTGGTAAGGCAAAAGGATCAAGCCATACAACCAATGTATAAAGCATTTTTTATGACAATATTACGTCATAATAAAATTTGTAGGTTGGTTTAATTCTTGACAAATTTTCATAAAATGGGGTACAATTTTTGAAATAATTGAAATGTTGAAAAGTGAAGATACCCATTTCAAGGTATTTTGAAAGGTGTTATATATTTTTACATTATGACTAAGGAATCAAACTCTTTCAACCATTTAAAACTATTTAAAGGAATAGATTCATATTGATAATTAAAAAAAATATCTGACTGCAATGATTCTGGGTTACGCGTAGAGGGACGGGACGGGACTCTTGATCCTAAAGTCTAAAATGACGGATCACATTTTTTTGGATCCACCCAAGGAGCATGGATATCGAACGAAGAACCTACGAGTAAAGAGTAGAACACATTGAACCTAGCCACGTTGACTTAATTCGACATGACTGCCGATAAAGTTCGTTTCCAAACCCAGCAATATGAATATCAAATGAAAGGTCTTGATAAGTAGAGCACTATAACCTGGCAACATTGACGTAAATTCAACATAGCTGCCGCTCAAAAAAGGTGGATAAAAGTTCCTTTCTAAACCCAGCAATATAGGTATCAAATAAAAGGCCTTGAAGAGTAGAGCATTATGAACCTAGGAAAATCGCCCTAAATTCAACATGACCGCCGCTCAAATAAAACGGATACAAGTTCGTTTCCAAACCCAGCAATATGGGTATCAAATGAAAGGCCTTGATGAGTAGAGCATTATGTGAACCTAGCAATATTGATATAAATTCAACATGGCCGCCGCTCACAAAAGGTGGATAAAAGTTAATTAGTTTCCAAACCCAGCAATATGGATATCAAATGAAAGGCCTTGAAGAGTAGAGCATTAGGTACTTAGGAAAATCGACCTAAATTCAACATGGCTGCCGCTCAAAAAAAATTTATTAAAAGTTCGTTTGCAAACCTAGCAATATGGGTATCAAATGAAAGGCCTTGATGAGTAGAGCACTATGAACGTAGCAACATTAACATAAATTCATAGCCCTCTCCCCCCCGGACCGCGGAAGCGTTTGGACGTGTTCACTGTGTCGAGTGCTTAAGAAATTCAAATTAAAAATTGAAAATAAAATTAATAAAATAGTGTGCAGTTCGTGGATTTGAACCGGCGTCGCCTGAGCCTCAGCCGAGCTTTGGGTTTGTCGCTGTTGCCGCTGGGCCAAATGCTCGAGTGACAACTGCGCGAAATTTTGCTACCAATCAACAGATGTCGTAAAGGCAAGCTACGGCACCAAGGACTAGCTACGTGCTACGCGATTGCTACGACTATCTACGGACAACTTGTGTGAGTGAATGCCAGCTATCCTGATAAGAATTAAGCGAACATAATCTCTATTTGTATCGAAAATATGTCTAAAATTCCGCGTACTCCACCTGCTAACACTTCTGTACTATATGGTTCTCTCTCTGAATCCGATCTTCCGGCGGTTAGCGCAAGTACTGCGAAAAGTGACAATAGCATTAGCACTCGTAACAAACGCCAAAGAATGGAATCTTCACCCGAAAACCCATCTACCTCGTATAATTCACACCCTGGAGACTTAAGAACGGATCTCCTGAATATGTTATCGGACTGGAAAAAGGACCAAGATCGGCGTTTGAACGAGTGGAAAACCACCCTTGACGACACCTTGTCTAAATTAGTAACAGAAGTAACTCACCTGAAAAAAGAATGCCAAGAAATTAAAAAAACAAACATTGAAATAGAGAAGGGTATGGAGTTTATAAATAAAATTCAAGAAGAAACAACTACAAAAGTCAAGGAAATCGAAAATCATAAAAATTCTAATATTGACGCCATAACTAAATTAGAAACCAAGATTCAAGATATTCAATTCCAGTCAAGACATGCAACTATTGAGATAAGAAATATCCCATACTCCGAAAACGAAAAGTTTGATAGCCTCGTGTCAATTCTTTCGGTTATTTGTAAAGCGATGGAAATGAATATAAACCCATGTGACATACGCGACATTTACCGATTGCCCGGGAAACCTGGAGTAACAAGACCCATTGTTGCGGAATTCGCCTATGTACATTCAAGAAATGAATTGGTATCTAGAATTAGAACATTTAATAAGGAAAAACCAATTTGTGACAAGCTAAATACTCAAACTATCGGGTTGCCAGGAGATAAAAAACCGATTTATATCGACGAACATCTTGCCCCATCACAAAGGAAATTAATGTTTGAAACCCGTCGGTTTGCTAAGAAACACAACTATTCATGCTGGCACTCAAATGGCAGAATATTTTTACGTACGGACACAGATAGTAAACCGACTATAATCCAATCTGAGAAATGTCTATCTGATTTAATGAAAAAAATATGACTGATTGTGATATCTCACTATTATGCTTATTTAACGTGTTATCTACTGTGCAATTACTTTTTTTTTTTTTTTTATATATATAAGGGTCGAGTACGGTGCTTAACTCTGACAAAAGCCAAAATTGCATTTAACTCTAAGTGTAAAATTTATTTTTTAATTATTGTTTACATTTTTCTTAAAAAAATCATGTTAGTTCTTAAGTTACACTATATCACAAAGACACACAATATTAAACTCAAAGTCTCTCAATACATTTTACTCTTACACAGCTTACATATAACAGACTATAAAACAATCCTGATATTAACAAACACTTTAAATTTAATCCACTCTACCGCATTAAAATTCAATGAATCCATTTCTATTGGTACTATGTACAAGAATCTAAAAAATTTTGTATGTACAGGTCAATATTCTTGTTCGTTACTAACTGTTACCGTTACTGATATCCTAAATAAAATTCGATTCAACAAATGAAATTATAAATGAAATAGATAATTTTAAAGTTGCCCAATCATCCAAATGTAAAATAGAGGATTGCCGAAAGCTAATTAAAAACCCTGAATTGAGCTTAAAAATAATTCACCAAAATATTCGCAGCATTAATTGCAATTTTTCAGATTTCTTAACACAGCTGGAGAGATCAGGGACTAACTGGGATGTAATAATCCTCACAGAATGTTGGTTACGCCAAAACCCCAATTTACCTTCCATTGAAGGGTACAACTTTGCTGTAACCGAAAAAAATTTAACACAGAACGAAGGCGTTGCAGTTTATTTCAAGAGTGGTTTAAAGCCTTCAATATCTGAACACAACATTCAAGGTGCGAATAGTTTAATAATAAAAATTAATAATAACATAAATGTAATTGCAATTTATAGACCACCAGGTTATAAAAATGTCAACTCCTTTTTGGAATCTCTAGATGATCTTCTTAGTGGATTAAACTGCACTAATAATATCCTTATTGGAGATATTAATATCGACATTAAGGAAAGTAATAAAGATGCCAACTCATTACCTTATCTTAACCTTCTAGCTTCTCACAGCCTACTACCGGCACACTTATTTCCAACTCATAAAAAAACTTGTCTTGATCACGTCATGCTTAAATGCATTTATCCTACCTTTTGTTATGTTGCTGAAACTTCAATCACCGATCATGACTCTGTGATCCTCATAGTAGAACGCCGTATAAATAGTGTTAAAAACTTTTCTTACAAAAAAATTGATTATACTGGTCTTGATGAGTCCATGAAAAATGTAAACCTTAGTCTAATTTACGATATAGAAGATGTTAATGAAGCTACATCATTTCTTGTGTCAGAGATTGATTCTGCAATAAAAGCTAATACTCTAACAATAAAGATCCCAAATCGCAGGAAGATAAAAAAACCCTGGATGACTATCGGTCTTTTAAGATGTGTGAGAAATCGAGATAAGCTCCACCAAAAACTTAAAAAATATCCTGATAATGAAACGATCTCAGTAACATACAAAAGGTATAGAAATTTTTGTAATCGGCTATTAAAAAACTTAAAAAAGGATTATGAAAGTAGCCTTCTTCAAAAGGCAGCTAATACCAGTAACAAAGCTCTCTGGGACACTGTTAAAAAACTAACTTATTGTAATAAGGTCCTTAGTATTCCTTATGACCTAATATCGAAGACAAATCCTTTAGGTTCAGTTAATGATATTAACAAGTTCTTTGTTGCCATAGGCAAAGATCTTGCTGAGAACACATCCCACATTGGCCTTCATAGTAAAACGCATCCCTCTGGTACCCTATATTCATTTGTTCTGATACCTTGCGACGAATTCGAGGTTAAATCCTGTATCTTATCCCTAAAGAAGGATAGTACAAGTGGAAGAGACAATATCTCTGGAGCCCTTCTTAAGCGTTACCACCACATTTTAGTTTCCCCACTGACTTATTTATTTAACCTTGTCTTTACAACAGGAATTTTCCCAGACTTGTTCAAGCTCGCTGAGATAATCCCAGTGTATAAAAGTGGTGACAGGGGCTGTGTCAACAATTTTAGGCCTATATCTAAACTACCTACTTTATCTAAAGTACTGGAAAAACTTATCAATAAACGTTTAGTTAACTATCTTGAAACCAACAATCTTCTCTCTAGCTCACAATTTGGCTTTAGATCCAAGACCTCGACAAATGATGCAGTACACGAACTCACTGATCATATAGTTACCCAACTGAACCGGAAGAAAAAAGTGGTAGCAATTTTCTTAGACATTGCAAAAGCTTTTGACACAGTCTCTGTCCCACTACTTCTTGACAAGTTAGAGGCATTGGGAATCCGTGGTGTTCAACTCACCCTTTTCAAAAATTACTTAAGTAATAGACTCCAAAGGGTAAAAGTGGGTGAATTTACTAGTAGTGACCTGCCGATAAACTATGGCGTACCACAGGGTAGTGTATTGGGTCCTACCTTATTTCTCACATTTATCAACGAACTATGTGATCTCCAATTGTTGAATGGCAAAATTATAACGTTCGCTGATGACACTGCCCTTATTTTTCATGGCGATAGCTGGGAAGAGGCCTTTAGCTTTTCACAACGGGGATTTGACCTGGTAACCTTATGGCTCCGAAAGAATGCTCTTACTCTTAATGCCGGGAAAACTAAATTCATGCCCTTTTCTGTTAAAACTTCTCCCAGGGAAACATTTTCCTTAAAGGTGCATACATGTACTTATAATGAACTGTGTTCCTGTGATGTAATCACTATGGTTGACAATATCAAATATCTTGGTGTAGTAATTGATAACAAGCTCAGCTTCAACCTTCATCTAGATCTTCTCTGCTCCAGAATACGAAAACTGATCTTCATCTTTAAAAACCTCCGCCACGTTGCTGAGAATTCGATTTTAAAATTAGTTTACCAATCCCTCTGCCAATCAATTATAATATATTGTATCACTGTGTGGGGAGGAGCTTGTAAGACCAGTTTATTAAAAGTAGAAAGAGCCCAGCGTGCTGTTTTAAAAGTTAGTTACTCTAAACCGTTTCGTTATCCAACTAAAGATCTTTATGCCCTAGCTGGAGTTTTGAGTGTACGTCGATTATTCATTCTTTATACTGTGCTTAAACAACACACCATCACTAAATATGACCCCGTCATAATTGCAGACAAAAGGCTCAAACACAGAGTCTGTACTTCAAATATCCAGTGGACTTCGGCCTTTTCAAAAAGATTCTTTGGATTTTTGGGCAGTTATTTATATAACAAAATCAATAAAAATATAAACATATACCCGCTTAGCAAGTATAAATGCAAGGAAAGTATTACCAAATGGCTACTAAATTTAGACTATGATGCGACTGAAGAATTGCTTGCAGTTCCCTCTTAACAGGTTTACGCACATACTCCACACAGTGGACACGTATACCGCATTCCCATACATTACACTTCACGCACATACATTTACAATAACACAAGCAAACACCACACACTCCCATCACACACGCATACTTCCAAGTTATAATAATTTTCACATTTGAGCTCACACAATGACATCTTTACTTTACTCTAATATTATGTTTACCCTTTTGATGTTTCCATCTGGTTCGGATGTGGAGAGGCTGGTAATCTGTCATACAGGTTTCCTAGTACAGATACCAGTCTCTCACATAGACTTTAAATTATATAAGAAAAAAAAAATGTCATTACTTACTAAGCTATATGTAATTGTAATTGTCTGTGTGAGAGAATAAATAAATAAAACATTATTATAGCCGCTGCTCAAAAAAGGTGGATAAAAATTCGTTTCCAAACCTAGCAATGTGGGTATCATCTGAAAGGCCTCAAAGAGTCTAGCATTATGAACTTAGGAAAATTGCCCTGAATTAAACATGGCTGCCACTGAAAAAATGGATAAAAGTTTGTTTTCAAACCCAGCAATATGGATATCAAATAAAAGGCCTTGATAAGTAGAGCACTATGAACCTAGCAACATTAACATAAATTCAACATGGCCGCCGCTCAAAAAAGATGGATAAAAGTTCGTTTCCAAACCACGCAATATGGGTATCAAATGAAAGGCCTTGAAGAGTAGAGCATTAGGAACCTAGGAAAATCGACCTAAATTCAACATGGCTGCCGCTCAAAAAAAAGGGATAAAATTTTGTTTTCACACCAAGCAACATGTGTGTCAAATAAAAGGCCTTGATGAGTAGAGCACTATGAACCTAGCTACATTGACATAAATTTAACATAGCCGCTGCTCAAAAAAGTTGGATAAAAGTTCGTTTCCAAACCTAGCAATATGGGTATCAAATGAAAGGCCTCAAAGAGTAGAGCATTATGAACTTAGAAAAATTGCCCTAAATTAAACATGGCCGCCGCTCAAAAAAATGGATAAAAGTTTGTTTTCAAACCCAGCAATATGGATATCAAATAAAAGGCCTTGATAAGAAGAGCACTATGAACCTAGCAACATTAACATAAATTCAACATGGCCGCCGCTCAATAAAGATGGATAAAAGTTCGTTTCCAAAACTAGCAATATGGGTATCAAATGAAAGGCCTTGAAGAGTAGAGCATTAGGAACCTAGGAAAATCGACCTAAATTCAACATGGCCACCGCTCAAAAAAGGCGGATAAAAGTTCGTTTCCAAATCTTGCAATATACCTAGGTATCAAATGAAAGGCCTTCAAGAGTAGAGCACTATTAATATAGGAAAATTGCCCTTAATTCAACATGGCCGTTGTTGAAAAAACGGATAAAAGTTCGTTTTCAAGCCCAGCAATATGGGTATAAAATGAAAGGCCTTGAAAAGTAGAGCACTAGGAATCTAGCAACATTGATGGAAATTCAACATAGCCGCCGCTCTAAAAAGGCGAATAAGAGTTCGTTTCCAAACCCAGCAATATTGGTATCAAATGAAAGGCCTTGATGAGTAGAGTACTATGGACCTAGCAATATTGACGTAAATTCGACATGGCCACCGCTCAAAAAAGGTGGATTAAAGTTCGTTTCCAAACCTAGCCATAAAGGTGTCAAATGAAAGGCGTTGAAGAGTAGAGCACTAGGAACCTAGGAAAATCGCACAAAATTCAATATGGCCGCCGCTAAAAAAAATTGATAAAAATATGGGTGTCAAATGAAAGGCCTTGCTTGATCAGTAGAGCACTAGGAACGTAGCAACATTGACGTAAATTCAACATGGCCGCCGCTCAAAAAATGCTAATAAAAGTTCCCTTTCAAACCCAGCAATATGGGTATTAAATGAAAGTAGGCCTTGAAGAGCGTCGGTGGCGCTGTGGACTCGGCACTTGCCTTCCAATCGGGGGGTCGGGGTTCGAGACTCGCCATGTACCAATGTGTTTTTCTTTTCGAATTTTATATGTACATTTGTCTGACGCTCCTACGGTGAAGGAAAACATCGTGAGGCAAACTGCATACATCTGCGAAGAAATTCAACGGTGTATGTGAAGTCGACCAATCCGCACTGGGCCAGTGTGGTTGACTAAGGCCTAATCACCCTAACATAGGGTAGGCTCGAACCCCTCGGTGGGGACGTATATGAGCTGTTATGATGAGGCCCTGAAGAGTACCTAAAGCATTACGAACCTACAAAAATTGTCCTAATTTCGAAATGGCCGCTGCTCAAAAAAGGCAGAATAAAGTTGAATCATTATGGAATAAAAAGGAAAAAACTAAACACTGTGTTAAGCATTTTGATGGCGAAACGTAGTTCGCGGGCACAGCTAGTAATTAATAAAAATGAATGCCATGGACTTGACACTTGCAATATAAAGGGTCAAATCAAAATTATACATAGTTCTTGTGACACCTTTATATTCTAGTGGGTTATGTTGTTTGCAATGAATTTTTACAAAAAAAATAATTATGACATCCATCAGCTTTTTATAAAATTTTTACAAGTAATTTAATTTAATGTAATTTCGTTTCAATTTTAACTTAATTTTCACAGAATGCAGCCCGAGGAAAAGGCCAATTGCAACATCCTGTTACGGGATGGCACCATGCTATCCCTTCAGCCGAAACAGTTGCGCCAATCACAAGCGTACATCCCTTTCTCGCTTATGGATGAAAACGTTCTATTGCAATTGAAAACATTAAAAGAAAACCTTGACAAGGTTGTCAAACTTGGCGAGAAACATACGAAGTGATACACACTGTAGAAAAATATACTTTAGCAAACTATTTTGAACACTTCAGTATGAAATGAAGTGAAAGCAGAATATAATGCCATTAAAAAGACTTAGCTCCAAATCATGTAAAAGTGATACTTTATTATTAATTATCATCAAAAAGGAATGCAATTGAAGTGTTTATAATTTTCTTTCGTTACTTGTGCTCAGGGCTCAGCCGCTTAAAATATTGATTTATTATTTGTGAACAATTTTTTCGCGTCATTTTATTACCAACCAAATAAGATATCTTATACTTAAAAAGAACACACTCAAAAAAAAACAAACTCAAAATTGTCACATAAGTTACTAGAAATAGTACGTAACAAAAATGATAAATTTGAATCATATTGATAAATTTCTAAGTTATCATGTTGAAATATTAATAAATACATAGATTTGGATGAAATTTTAGGTAATAATAAGGTATAGCTTCACAAAAAGCAGTGTATAAAATTAATGCGCTAAAAGTTGTAAACTAAACATTGTAAATTATTTTACTAATATGATATTCCCATGTATGTATCTACCTACTGTAAATAATCAGCTTTAAAACATTTGATTGTATTCCAAATTTCAACAAGCTTGTGTGCGAGTGTGTGCGTAATTAAATATATTTTTGATATTATGTTGTTTTCTTGGCAGCAAATCTCCTACGATAAGGTTATTTATTTATTTATTTATTTAATGCTTTATGTACCTACATAGAGTGTACAAAGGCGGACTTAATACCATTAGGCATTTTCTGCCAGTCGACCTTAGGTTAGTTGAGAGACTATCAAGGTAGATGTACAACATATCGGATCCATTTTATTGAAATAACAAATACCTACGCATATATAATCTATGTGAACTATATTATAATATATTAAACGCGCATACAAACTATTATCCTGTATATATATATATATATATATATACAGGATGTCCCAAAAAATAGTGTCAAGCGTAAGTCCAGAGTTAGAGCACCTCTTGGAGTACCCGAATCACCCCCATGTATGTTCCGCGATTATTCGTAGTTTTCGAGTAATAATTTTTTTTCTGACTTTTTGAAAATTTTGATCCAAAGAACTTAAAAATTTTAAATAAAAAAAAGTTGAACATTTTAATGTTTTTCTTTTTGCCACTGAATCATCTTTAGTGCTTCTTTTATGTCTAAAATAATCAGCTTCGTAACTTTAGTGGAAATTTAGAAAACAGTAGTGTAAAGTCAAAATTTTAATGTGAGTGAATAATTACTTAAAAATTCATCTTTAAATTAAAAATTTAAACAGGCGAATTCATGGTTTCTAAGTATGTGTAAAAACTTCTCTAGACTCTCTGCTTTCATAATCATTTAAAAAAAGAAGTACTTAATAGGTAAGTAATAGGGCTACTTTGGCTTAAATCGGCCATCAAAGACAGCGAGGTGAAAATTTCATAAAATTTACCAAATTCCTATCAGATGATAAAAAAAATATCTGGTCTTTTTATAATTTCTAAGGTTCAGATTAATTACAATTTAGCAAAAATTAACTACATGAAACCCATATTTAAATATTTTTCTCGCGGATCACATCGGTTGTAGTGTTGGATATAACGCAGTACTTACCTGCTAAAAAATTGCCCGAGTGAGAGGATATGAAAGAGACCGCATTATTGCTATCTCTCTCACTCTCATTGGCGAAATGGATAACTGTAACTGAGGAATGCTATTCTTTGTGACAAGGGGATGAGGCGGGGGGTGTAGTCCGAGCGCCTATTGTGTTCTGGCGCCAGACGTTTGCCTGCTTTTGTTTGCGCCTTACGTACGATACGCTCATTTGTGATTATTTGACGAACTTTGCTTTCTTTACGGACCTTGAGTGCGATTACGATTTGGTTTTGTGTGAATACGGGATTTTGACAAATTTGGCATTCTTAACGGACTTTTCAAGCTCTTCATTTTGTGATGTCTTTTTCATCGCAAGAATATGCTCTTATGCATTACTTTTATGGATATGCAAGAGGAAATGCTTCTGAAGCAGCCAGGTTGTTCCGGCAGCAAGTACAAAATGGAGGTGGACCTCAGCCTGAAACTTGGCCTGATCATCGCATGATTTTAAGAGTACATAACTCTTACATGGAAGGACGCCTACCAGGTAGAAGATCGGGGCGCCCATCTGAAATGAGTGACCCAGATACTGTCCAATCAGTGGTCGAAGAAGTGGTGAGAGATCCATCAGTTAGTGTAAGATCAATAGAACGTCGAATCGGAATTCCGAAATCACAAGCACATCGAATACTTAATCAAGAGCGTTTTCACCCATATCACATCCAGAAAGTTCAGCAGCTCAAGCCCGCAGACTACCCGAGAAGGGTGGCATTTTGTCAGGAAATGTTACGGAGACAAGCTGAAAACGAAAATTTCTTTAAAAATATTCTATGGACTGATGAATCACATTTTAAGCGATGTGGGGTGTTTAATGCGCATAACTACCATTCGTGGAGTATTGAAAATCCACACCTCACAAGGGAATCTAATTTCCAAGAACAATTTAGTATCAATTTGTGGTCAGGCATCCTAAACGGACAGCTGATTGGTCCGTTCGAACTACACCGGACCGACTGAACAGCGAGGCCTACTTGCAATTTGTACGACGTGATCTCGGCGTCTTATTAGAAGATGTAGACCTATTAACGCGGAGAAATATGATTTTTCAAAACGACGGCGCTCCATGCCATTTTGCTAGAAATGTTAGACAACATTTGTCTGAAACATTTCCAGGCAGATGGATCGGTCGTGGAGGGCCCATTGCGTGGCTGCCACGGTCCCCCGACTTGAACCCCATAGATTTTTTCGTCTGGGGATACTACAAGGAATAAGTATACGCCAAGGACATTACAAACGTCACAGTGTTAAGAACAAAATTAAGACAAGCGGAAGAAACAATAAAAAACAACAGAATTGCATTTATAAATTTATAAGAAAACTTTTTTAGACGATGTAGAATATGTATTGAGCACGAAGGTCGTCATTTTGAAAACTTTCTTTAAGCGATCGAATAATAAATACTTTGAAAATAATGTTTTGTTTCATTTATTAAGTTATAATAAACCTTCAAAGGTTATTAAAGATGGCAGCAGGAACAGTTATTTTTGACCTTCAAATAATACATTTTTAGCTTTTCTACAATCATTTTTGGTTTATTAATAAATAATTGGAATTTAAAAAAAAATTATTCAGAAGTCGAGTTTTATGAAATTTTCACCTTGCTGTCTTTGATGGCCGATTTAAGCCAAAGTAGCCCTATTAAGTACTTTTTTTTTTTAATTATTATGAAAGCAGAGAGTCTAGAGAAGTTTTTACACATACTTAGAAACCACGAATTCGCCTGTTTAGATTTTTAATTTAAAGATGAATTTTTAAGTAATTATTCACTAACATTCAAATTTTGACTTTACACTACTGTTTTCTAAATTTCCACTAAAGTTACGAAGCTGATTATTTTAGACATAAAAGAAGCACTAAAGATAATTCAGTGGCATAAAAAAAAACATTAAAATATGTTCAACTTTTTTTTATTTAAAATTTTTGAAGTTCTTTAGATCGAAATTTTCAAAAAGTCAAAAAAAATTATTACTCTAAAACTACGAATAATCGCGGAACATACATGGGGGTGATTCGGGTACTCCAAGAGGTGCTCTAACTCTGGACTTTCGCTTGACACTATTTTTTGGGACATCCTGTATATATTATATCTATATATATATATATATATATATATATATATTTATATAATGTTAGTAAGTATATACGTATTAATGTATAATAGTAATTATGATAATATGTAGGCTTTATATATGTATAGCCGATTCACCGAACGCGACCCCTGGGAACAGGCCCAGCGGTATTCGAACGAGCTGGGACTTACTCGAAAAGGGAGGGGTCATACAATTCTCGTTCATTCGAAAAATTAAGTACACATTCGTAAAAATGTTCGAAATTCGAATTTTTTTCGAAGGAAACATAAGTTGTGCATTCTTATACCCCATTTACACTCGCGTGCGAGCCGCTAGACGAGCCACGAGCCGAGCTACGAGACGCGAGTGTAAAATGTGCGTGTGGTGTGAGAGCTCTTTTTTTAAAAGTTATAATATTTAGGTGTTCGAGCCTTCGCTTGACCCACTAGTGAGATTACCCCTTTGAATTTCACGATGTTGCAGTGTGTAACTACCCTCAATTATCGAGAGTATTCCGTCAGCCACGTGGTGTCCGGATGGTTGTAGGCTAGACATCGTTGACAGCACGCCATTTTGAAATCAGTACGTCTTTGAACTTCACAGTGAGCAGTGTGTTGTAAAACATTTCTTCTTTTCTTCTCAGAAAATTAACCTAAACTTGTGCATATAAACGACATCAAGTAAAGTGATTCTGTCTACGCCTATCGTGAATACAAACAAGGTATGTAATTCCTTAAATTATAAAATATTGAACTATTCAACATACATTGAAAGGCTGTGACCAAAGCAAATACCCGCTCCCTTGGACGGTATCAGATCAGGATGGGCCTGACAATTTGCACATGACGGCTGCTACAGCAGACGGATCGGCCGGCGCAAAGGCTGTCATAGCCGACAAATCAACCGATGTAATGCCTTTCACGACCGGATGACAGCCGTTGCAGCCGACACTACGGCTGTCGCAGCCGACACGACGGATGTCGCAGCCGTCAAGACGGCTGTCGCAGCCGACGCGACGGATGTCGCAGCCGTCAAGACGGCTGTTGCAGCCGACATGTCAGCCGTCAGGACGGCTGTCGCAGCCGACATGTCAGCCGTCACGACGGCTGTCGCAGCCGACATACCAGCCGTCACGACGGCTGTCGCAGCCGATATACCAGCCGTCACGACGGCTGTAACAGCTCACAAATAAGCCTAAGCGACTGCTGTTTATTCAGACAATTGTTTGATCTATTGCAGATCATGAACCAGACAACCCTGGGAGCTTTGGCGGAATGGGATCCTCCGGAAGAGGATGTGCAGGCGCACACGCGTTTAATAAGCGCTATTGATCAGCATTATCCACCGAATTGGAGAGCATGGGTAGTGAATATAGTTTCATACGAGGATCTGTTCGGAGAAAGCATTGGTTCGGATGACGAAAACAGATTACGCTTCGCTCTACCGACTATAGACCTAGCCTGCGCATTGAGTAACCAGACGCTCTCCTCTCTGAGTGAAAGAAAATTTAAAGTGTTTAAAAGAAGGTTGCTTAGCTGGCCTTTAGGCAGGGCAATCATTTATAGCCCTTTAGCCACGACGAAAAAGGTTCATCCCGATAACGCGTATAACGGCTTCCTAACCCACTTACAAAAGCTGAGACCCAAACTTATTTCTCGCCACGATGCTTCGTCTTTTATTCGGGCAAATAACCATGAGCAATCAAGTCAGTCCGACCGGTCTCCACCGGTAACCCAGCGCAAAAGGACCCATAGCCCAGAATCAGAAGCACCAGTAGCACATAAAGCTCCAAGAACTACGGAGAGCGATTCTTTGAGTGAGTACATAAGACAGCAAAACGAACTCCTAAGCAGACTTGTTCATCTATCGGAAAGTAACTCTCAAAGCATAAAGGAGCTTCAAAATAATAAACCACTCACAACGGATGACGAATGTAACAGCATTGGTAATGAAACGCCAGTATCAAATGAATGGAGAGCCCCTTCTATAACAAATGACGACTACCAAGTCAACGACGAGCCATCTGTGGACAAGAATATTCATGCTGACACAGAAATTTCCGAGGTTGAGTTAGAAAACGAACTATTCAATAGCTTCGAAGCCACCACAATTGAATCAGAAGCAAAGATTGGAGCTGCAGACCCTGCATTGGCCAAACAAGGAATTCACTGCCAAAGGCTAGGGACTGAAGGTTGGCAAAACATCAGATATGCCGACGTCCAAAAACAATTTCAAGCCACACCGGTATTTACGAACCTTAAAACTAACAGCTTATTAGCAACAGTAACGCCTCAGTGGCAATCAGTGGCCCTCCTGGAGAAAATGGACCTGTGTCTAGGGGCTATTAGCAATGGCTTAATACAACAAAGGCAGTACTTTACGGAGATTTTCAACAAGGCGTCTCCCGAAGTTAAAAAGCATATAAATAAAAACTTCTTAGCCAAAGATTCAGCATTCCGGAAAACGTCAGACGCCTTACTCCAATACACATGCGGGAAAAGGGCCGAAATCCTACAACAAAGGCGAGCTATTTACAAACCGAATAATAAAACGTTAAATGAACTCCTTCAGGCAATTCCGCCTTCTCCTACCCACCTGTTTTCTGAGCCACAGTTATCAGACCTAATAAAGGAACAAGGTGGACTCATGAAGTTTTTTCCATCGCGATTTCGGAACCCATCATATAAGCCAAAAAACACCAGGAGAGAGATTGCGCCCGCTAATGTCGCTAGAGAAAAGAGGGTTGACACTCACAGAAGACCAACATTTAGACCCCACCAGGATCGTTACTCAAGCCGTACTACGGCAAACACAACCAAACGCCAGTTCCAAATCCCAGCAGGGAAGCAAAGGAGAAGCAGATTCGAGGGGAAGAAATAAGTTTCGTGCAGGACAGGTGAGCGAATACGTGCATGTATGGGAAAATCTGGGCGCGCCAAACTCAATACTGTCAATTATTTCTGGTTATCGGATTCCATTCAGCACGTCACCCCCTTTAAGTGTTCTTGATCATAAAAACCCTACTCGTTTTCAGTTAACACCTTCACGAGATATGAAACTGGAGCTAGAAAGAATGATTAGCTGCGGCGCTGTAGAAAAGTGTACGTTTACCTCCGGTTATCTATCTCCTATGTTTTTAAGGCCTAAGTCAGACGGATCTAAAAGAATGATTTTCAATTTAAAAGGACTAAATGACTATGTTAACCCCCCTAAGTTTCGGCTTATTAATCACCACAAAATCCCCGATTGCATTAACAAAGATGATTATATGCTCAAAGTTGATTTGTCTCAAGCCTATTTTCATATCCCGGTCATCAAAACTCACCGCAGGTTTCTAGCCTTTAACTACGACAGAACACTTTATCAGATGACATGCTTACCATTCGGCTTAGCGACGGCTCCTTACGCGTTTGCAAAAGTAACTAATTGGGTGGCTAACCTTTTCAGGGAGGAGGAGATAAGAGTGGCCGTCTACTTGGACGATTTTCTGATAATTCATCAAAATGCAGCGACTCTACATCAACAAGGCCAGTTTGTCAAGGAAACTCTAAAAAAGTTGGGCTGGTTCATAAATTCAGAAAAATCCGTGTTTGTTCCAAAACAAGAGATGGAATACCTAGGAATAATTTGGAACACAAAATTGAACACGAAAAAATTGCACATATTAAAAACAAAGAAGATCTGCCGCCTCATACGTCAGTTCCTGAAAAGCAACAAATGGACCTGGTGGGAAGCAAAGGTACTTTTAGGGAACCTAAGCTTTGCAACATTCGTTGTTCCTCTGGGCAGATTGCACACCCGTTACATTCAGATAGAGTCGAACCGATTACCACGTCAGTTTCCACATCAAACATTCAAACTACCAACTATAGTCAGAGAGGAGTTGATATGGTGGCTTCAAAATATCAACAAATCGTCACCAATTCATGCCAAAGCGGCAACAGTTTTTGTGACGACAGACGCTGCAGGATCAGGCTGGGGAGCGACAATCAACGGATCGAACGTATCGGGAACATGGGAAAGACATCAGCTAAGTTGGCACAGCAATCAAAAAGAGTTATGGACTGTTCTAAAAGTCATAACTCGTTTCGGGTATCTGATGAAATACCAAACTGTTATGGTGCAATCGGACAACAAGGCCGTAGTCGCCTACATTATGAAGGAAGGAGGTACAAAGTCTCTGCGGTTGCTACGCACGACTTTGCAAATACTAAAATGTGCTCAACTACACCGTATACATCTAATCGCGCGATATCTGCCAGGGAGGTACAATGCAACGGCAGACAGTTTGTCCAGAGCAACCAAACTTCCAGAGTGGACCCTAAAAAAGCAATTCCTAGAACGCCTTTTCGGTCAGTTAGGTACACCAGAAGTGGACCTCTTTGCAAGTGCCCAATCCGCAATTTTGGACCAATATGTCAGCGAGGATGCGCGAGATCCGAACTGTCTATTTGTGGACGCATTCAGCAGACCGTGGACATTCAAACTGGGGTGGCTGTTTCCTCCTCCCGCGCTTATACCTCGTGTCCTACAACACCTAGCACGGAGCACCGGTATATACCTTATGGTAGCACCCAAATGGGACCGAACATTCTGGAAAGCAGAGATCAAACAGAGATCAATATGTGCGCCGTTGACAATCCCGAATCTTCAGAACAATCTCATAGACCTGAGAACAGGGAGACCACCAACAGAGATAAATCACTTATGTTTGCAGGTCTGGAAGGTTCGGGCTGGTCCGATATGACTCGGTGTTGGCCCGTGCACAGCAAAAAACTGCTAGAAACGTCGTGGCGTAAATCTACTCTGAAAACGTACCAGCCAGCCTGGAAACGATGGAAAAAGTGGGCACAAACAAATAAATGCCAAGTGAACAATCCCACACCCGAAGAAGTAGCCAGGTACATATGTTTCCTTCACAACGACGAGAATTTGGCACCAGCAACAATTGCCGTACATAAATCGGTCGTCCTCACTTTTGCAAACCCAGCGCAGCGAGATTACATGAGCAATCATCCAATTATTCAACAAATTTTAAAAGCGGTTTCTCTCAGCAAACCGCCAGCTCAAAAATCATATACTTGGGAAGTCAGTCACCTTATAGATTACCTGAAAACTTACTCTATCGATGAGAATAGTATATTTCAGGTATCTCGTCATACCGCTGCACTCCTTTTGCTAGCCTCTGGACGTAGGATTCACGATCTGACGCTGCTAGCGACTGACTCCAACTCCATGAGTATCTCTGATGATTCTGTTATCTTTTGGCCTAAGTTCGGATCCAAGACGGACTCCACGAAGTACAGACAGTCAGGCTGGAAATTGTTAAGTAGTGATATTGAAAGACTGAATATTGTTATATGGATAAAAAATTTATTGACATTATCTAGTAGTAAAAGAGCAGCTCAGTTAAAAAGCCTATTCATCACCACACGAGGACAGGCTAAAGAAGCATCTCCCTCTGTGATTAGGGGATGGATTCGCACACTTTTTAAGGAAGCAAATATCAAGGCTTCTCCGGGGAGTTGCAGATCGGCAACCAGTAGTAATTTTTGGATAAATAGGAACGTTGATTTGGAAGATGTGATCAAAAGAGGTAACTGGAGAAGCCAAGATACATTCCTACGTTATTACTTTAGAGAAATCAATCGTCAGACTTTAGAAAACAATAACTCATCAGGTTTATCACAATCATTTGTAGCTCTATAATAAACAAAATTGATTAAATTCTGGTTTCTTTCGTACAAACCACTTAAAATAAATAGCACAGTACATCTAGCCATAGTCGCCAGCAGAGTATAAACATATCTCACTAGTGGGTCAAGCGAAGGCTCGAACACCTAAATAGAAACGTTTTCCCCCCGAAGGGCAGAAAACGAATATTTAGGTTTCAGCCGAAGCTTGACCCACCGTTGCCGACCTTGCCGGCGAAATCGTGAGAGTACTGATTTCAAAATGGCGTGCTGTCAACGATGTCTAGCCTACAACCATCCGGACACCACGTGGCTGACGGAATACTCTCGATAATTGAGGGTAGTTACACACTGCAACATCGTGAAATTCAAAGGGGTAATCTCACTAGTGGGTCAAGCTTCGGCTGAAACCTAAATATTCGTTTTCTGCCCTTCGGGGGGAAAACGTTTCTATTTTTACGAAATCAAGGAAGAATTTAGGAAATAATTGTGAAAACAACATGGTGAAGATAAAAAAATTGTGAAATCAATAGGGAGAAAGTTCTGGTCGATTAACTGGAACACTCACTCTGCCAACCAGAGAAAATACGTAACTCCGGTCTCAAAATATTTTCGATATAAATGTTCAACATTTTTATGTGGAATAATTGTGTTGAATTTGTGAAACCTATTCACAAATATTCAAAAGATTTTAACGGTTTATAAGGATTTGGCAAAGGTTTATTTGGAACACTCAGTTCTCTTATGGTGCAGACGGAGTGTTCCTAAACTTATCAACTTTGGCTAAATAAATCGTTAATATTCTTACTCTGTTTTACGAGTATAACGCAGAGTCAATTTGTGAAACAAAAACCTTAACGTAAAACATAATAGTTAGAGAATAAATGAAAAAAAAACTTTCTTTTCAACATCCCGTGCGAGAGCTCCGTATTTTAGATTTTATTAACATAACCTGAACTTAAATACAAACGGAGGCAAAATCAGAAATTGTGAAAATGTTGTCACTAAAGTTTTGACACGTTTTTTATTTCTGAGATTGTTTAATTTAAACAATAATCAACATTATTACATTTCTATGTGAGAAATTTGTTTAGGGTGACCATGCATACTGGGTTCTGGAAGTTAATAAGTTAGGTTCAAAAAAAGACAGTGTGTAAATATATAAAAAATAAAAGTGTGTAATTTAATCATCTGGCACAATGTGGATATTCCCCTTCATGAACATTAGTATGTTGAAGTTCTCGTCTGAGAGTGAGGCTCGTTTCGGTGTTAAAATATCTTTGCCGGTGGAAAAGAGACGTTCAACTGCAGCGCTCGAGGGTATAGCAGTATTATATTTAATATAAGTAACAGATTTATAAATATCTGTTCCTCGAGGAATGCCGCATCATTAAAAGAGTTTGGATTTCGTGTCTAGCCACATTTTGACGAGAGATTGAGCTTTAGCCTTTAATGATTTGAGGCTCTTAGGTTTTTTTTTGCACTGAGTAACAGAATTAAAAAAGTCTTCCTCATCATTGTCATTGTTTCTCATTGCTGCCTCCGTCACTGAAACTGTCCCTGTCCTTTGAACTTTCTGAAGCTTCTTGGCGTAACGCCTCCTCTACCTTATTTTCCAATCATTTAAAAAAATGTGTCCGACAAAAAAATGGTCACCCTATGCATTTCTCGCTTAGAAATGTAATAAAGTTGATTATTGTTAAAATTAAACAAGCTCTGAAATAAAAAATGACTCAAAATTTTAGTGACAACATTTTCACAATTTCTGATGTGGCCTCCGTTTGTATTCAAGTTCGGGTTATGTAAATAATATCTAAAATACGGAGCTCTCGCACGGGATGTTGTAAAGAAAGTATATTTTTAATTTTATCTCTAACTATTATGTTTTACGTCAAGGTTTTTGTTTCACAAATTGACTCTGCGTTATACTCGTAAAACAGAGTAAGAATATTAACGATTGATTTAGCCAAAGTTAGTAAGTTTTGGAACACTCCGTCTGCACCAAAGAGAACAGAGTGTTCCAAATAAACCTTTGCCAAATCCTTATAAACCGTGTAAATCTTTTGAATATTTGTGAATAGGTTTCACAAATTCAACACAATTATTCCACATAAAAATGTTGAACATTTATATCGAATATATTTTGAGACCGGAGTTACGTATTTTCTCTGGTTGGCAGAGTGAGTGTTCCAGTTAATCGACCAGAACTTTCTCCCTATTGTGTTCACAATTTTTTTATCTTCACCATGTTGTTTTCACAATTATTTCCTAAATTCTTCCTTGATTTCGTAAAAATATTATAACTTTAAAAAAAAGAGCTCTCACACCACACGCACATAGTGTAAACACTGAGCTTGTGGCTCGGCTTGCGGCTCGTCTCGCCGCTCGCGTCGGGAGCGATTTTTCGGGCACGAGTCAAAGGGGCTCGCGTCGTGGCTCGCTTGCGCGCGAGCGCGTGGTTACACTTGCGCGCGAGCGCGTGGTTACACTCGCGCGCGAGCTTCATATCCACTCGAACGTCCGCCACGCGAAGCGTGGTGGGTTTCAAAAGCAAAAAGTAGTATATCTCAAATATCAAAGGTGCCGTCATTGCGGAATGACTCACCCCGGCGCGTACGGAGTGTTCAAAAAATTGCGGAGAGTGACATATACTGTCTACAAGAGAACAAAAAATACGTATGGAAAGGTAATTTAATATAGAAGGAACTTATAACAGTTAATTAGATAAGGATTAATAATTAAATGAATGAAGCGCGAAAATGTTCGGAAGGTCGCGGAAGACCCGATTTTTTTTAAAAAATTTTTGCACAAAAACTATTTTATAAAACTTTAAATAACCATATATATTATTATAGCCCTATTCTTGAAGATTATTTTGATATATAATAGTTTTGGGTAATATTTTTAATGAAAAAAGAAAAAAATAATAAAATCGATTACTTACGTAATTATATACGCGAGATGCGCACGCGCGACCTCAAATTTAAAAAAAATGCAAAAAATAAATTATTGTGTCTAAAATTAAATAAAAAATACGTATGGAAAGCTAATTTAATAAGGAATGAACTTATAATAGTTAATTAGATAAGGATTCATAATTGAATGAATAATGACGAGAATAGTAACTAAAGTGCTTAAAATTTCAAAAATACTCACTTTTTGAAAAAAACGTTTAGTGTGGCAATATAACACTATAAACTATCATAAACCATACATAATAATGTAGCCCAATTCTTCTAGTTTATTTTGATATAGAACACTCTACGAAAATACTAATACAGACTAAGTAAGTACGCAATAAATCTCATCGGTCATGGAGTAAGAAACGTATGAATACGGCCAAGTAAGTTAAACCGCAGACTATGACAAATTTATTTCAATCTAAGACTAAAAATAAATTGGACATGACCTGTCAACTTATGAAAGAGACTATTGGCAAAGGAATAAAGCCATAGAGAAAATATTTTAATTTTCGCGATTTTTTTATCACACCGCGCGGTTTTACGCAAAGGGTAGGTCGTTAGTACCCAGGTCGATCGAGAAGCTTACGATTTTGGGGCTTATATGCCCCACGGACGTTCCAGTGGATATAAAATTTATAATTTTTGCTTTATTTTTTACAAATTTTTAAGAAATCTTTAAAAATTTTTAAGTTGGCTCTTGATACGTATAGTTATTAACAGTCAATTAAGATTACTTTGGTTAACCGAGTACAAAAATATCAATACAGTTGAATTTTCGTCGGCGCTGGTAAGACCTTAAGTGGCCGAGTGTTCAAGGCGTCAACACGTTGAAGACGCGGGTTCGATCCTTTCCCAATATGATTTTTTTTCTTTATTGATTTATTCCTTTCTTTTATTTTTTAAAAATTGACTAGAGACGAATCATCATTTTCCAATGACCAAAGATAATTTATTGGATAGTGTACAAAAAATTATAACAGAACAAAAGAGACCAAATCCTTTCACAAACAACAGACCAAGTAAAAAATGGTTCCAGTCCTTTCTCAAAAGACATCCCATACTGACACAAAAAGTACCAGATAGCTTGACTAGAGCCCGGGACAACGTGACTGAGAATGATATTATTAACTGGTTTCATGAAATCAATGATTATCTGAACGAAAAAGATCTGAAAGCTGTTCTAGCCGACCCAGATAGAGTATTCAACACTGACGAAAGTGCGTTTTTTTATCCCCAAAACCAGGGACCCGATTCTCATGTAATAGAACTTTTCCGCATGGTAAATTCGTATGCGAATTTTTCGATTCTACTGAAAAGTTCGAATGATTCGTATGAACCGTATTCTGGGGTACCCATAGAACAATATTACCAATCGAACTAGGAAGTCGGAAATAACATTGACAAATTAATGTTTCGTACGACGTTCATGAGGCGTTTTTAAAAACACTATGGCAACCACTATAATTTACATCTTAAAATAGTTCTTTTTGGTAAAAAAATATAACTAAATCTATTTTAACACAAAATATATTTTTAAATGTGATCATATTTTCTAAAAATAATACTTATATTACAAAATATAAAAGTTCAATTTTGAATATTTCGTAAAGTACATTGATTGAAACGGAACGCTCCAGACAGCACATTCATAAGTTCTGACGTTAAATGTCATTAATTACAACAAAGTTTGTCTAAGATAAATATTGAATTGAGACAAATTCTTATTTTAATTATTTTATTTATATAATAATTTGTTATGGAGCAAAATAATATATCCAAAAAATTTGCTAGTGCGGAGCAAAGGCTTTGTCTAGTGTTACGCGCCACACCGCCTCAGCCAATCGCAAGCCAGCCGAAGCCAGCCAATCAGAGCCAAGCACGTGTTGCCATGTGACAGCCAGCCCAAGCCAGCCAATCAGAGCCAAGCACGTGCAGCCATGTGCCAGCCAGCCCAAGCCAGCCAATCAGAGCCAAGCCAAGCTAGCGCCTTACTATCGGAGAAACTATAAAATGCCGCGCCATTTCATATTTAGATCACTTCTCTGTTTTACTGTTTCTAAGACGGAACTCTGCCCGATTGTAAATCGAAATTAAATCAGTGTGATTCTGCAACGTCTACTTTTTATTTTATCCCGTTACATATCAGAAGTGGGATAAATATAAAAAAAAACCTAAAACGTAGTTAATGCGTCGAGTGTATGCCGCCTGGTCCGTCCGCACGAATGGGGCAAATCTCCGCGTGAAGATTCATCCGAGACAACTAGTGAAAACGAAGACAAAGTTTCGCCACCAGCCTCGCCTTCAGTTCGAAAAATCCTACGCAAGCTTTTGAAATCAGAGGTACAAAAGGCCATGAGTTCTTTAAATTACGAAATACACTCCGTCACTACAAGAAAAGAACCCCGTGCAGCCTTGCTAATCCCCGAGTTCGACCCGGATAGCGAAGAGTATACTACTGCGACAGCAAGGCTCAAAAAAAATTTGATCAACTTGGCGAAATTCATATGGATGGTGCGAAAACATGAAGTCGTTTCATCTGCAAGATAGATTAAGGAGGTCAAGCAAGAAGATGGTACAACCGGCTGGATGAATACGATTACTATTGGGAAGACTGGAAGCAAATGTTGATACGTGCATTTCCCAGACATCGCAAATATGGATTCGATGACCAAATATTATCAGGACAAAGTCGCCATGTGTTTTCGGTGTAAGTTGTCAGACAGCGCAGTTGTCTCATGCATCATTCGCGGTCTACCACCAGAGCAGAGTCACCAGCTGCACTACTACACCGCCTTCGGAGGTTCAGGTTAGCCCACATTTTATTGCACTACCTTTGTAGCCAAAATAATCTATTGCACACTAGCCAAGCCAATATTAGCACAATCGGGGCATCAAACATAGAGGAAATCAGTTCAGATCTATTAAATAAAAACCGATTATGATTATTTGATTGCTTTACTAATCAATTTCCCTGATTATTTTGCGAGTAAAACACAAGACTTAGGATGTACAGATTTATTAAACATAAAAATAAAGTTAACAAGTGAACAGCCTATATACCGTCAACCTTACAGCTTGTCGCACAATCAGTAGTTAGATCCAAAGTGTCTGAATTGCTCGACGCAGGTATAGTTCAAGAATCTGAATTATGTTTTGCTTCTCCCGTAATTCGTAAAAAAAAGAACGGCGATAGTAGACTTTGTGTTGACCCTTGCCTAATATCGATGATTAGGTTTCCAAATTAGCCATTAAGAATTTCTTTACGAGTCTTAATTTGGCACAAAGTTACCATCAGGTCAAAATCAACCCTGCAGATAACCACAAAACAGCCTTTATAACGCCACATTGGTATTTGAATATACGCGTGTTCCGTTTGGCTTAGATAACGCACCGTCTGTTGTTATACGAATAATGAATAAGGTTGTAGATTCAATACGAAATTCCAATCACAAAAGGCGGTAGTTCAAAAACCCACAATGACTTTCCCGATAAATATGAAATGTTAGCATTCTTAGACAATTTGTTGCTACCCTCTTTTGATGTTCAGTCAGGTTTAGATATTTTACAAAAAGTTCTTCATAAATGAAGATCGGAAAATTTAAAGTGAAATGTGAGTAAGTGTTCATTCTTATAAAACAAAATTACATACTTAGGACATGAGATATCTTCGAATGGCATTCAACCAGGTGAATCAAAATTGTTAGCAGTGTCGCAGTTTCCTACCCCTAGTAGTGTTCATGAAATACGTCAATTTATAGGGCTATGTAGCTATTTCCGTAAATTTATTAAAAGCTTCGCAATTTAATTGCTCGCCCTTTAGCAGATTTAACAAAGAAAAAGCAGTTATGGAATTGGGGCACTGAACAAGTCGATAGTTTTCAACAATTAAAACTGTGTTTGTGTACAAGGCCAATACTGGCTTTATATGACCCTGTATTACCAACTGAGATTATCGCAGGTATTTTTTTTACGAAAATACACTGATAATTCCCTTAGGCCTGTGATGTATTTCAGTAGGGCAACGAGTAAAGAAGAAAGTATATACCATAGTTACGAGCTTGAAACGCTTGCCGTAGTAGAATCTATGTGTAGGTTTAGAGTGTATTATAGTAGGGATACATGTAAAAGTGGTAACTGACTGTACTGCCGTTCGCGCCACCCTTACTAAACGTGACATTATCCCACGTATTGCTAGGTGCTGGCTGTCAATACAAGATTTTGACATGAGTGTACAATATGGTGTGGGGAAAAAGTTAAGGCATATCATTGTTCAGCTTAAAGATCGCTCTGCTGCCCCTGATATAAACAACAACTATGTGCTCTCAGATGATACTCTATAGGAAGACATTGTATGGTAATCGCCTCGTAGTGTCTGCATTGATCAGATAGACTAGTTCAGATGCACCACAATGATAAGTCATTGTAGGCTTTCAAAAATGTATAGATTTAATAAAGAGGGAGTAAATGGTACATTGTTCCCTATTCCGAAACCCACAGAACCCATGGTCATGGTTCATGTCGACTATATTCCCCTTTTGTAGAACAGCAAAAGGTTATCAATATATGTTGGTTATTACAGACTAGCTTCTGCCCGCGACTTCGTCTGCGTGGACTTCAATTTTGAACAATTTTTAATTTTCCCTCTGGAACTACTTAAGGAATCGGGATAAAAGGTAGCCTATGTCACGTTCTTTTCCATGTCAAAGGCTACATGCATGCCAAATTTCATCCAAATCCGTTCAGCCGTTTTTGAGTGATTGAGTAACAAACATCCAAATATCCAAACATACACACTTTCACGTTTATAATATTAGTAGGAAGTAGGATAATTTCTCTAAATTTGTTATTGCCCACCCACGGTCAATTCAGTAAAAAACAATAAGAATACTTTAAAAAATATTTAGTTTATTGGTTACCCTCATAAACTTGTCAGTGATCATGGCAAAGCTTTTAACAGCATTTATTTAAAAAAAATTCAACTGACAAGCAATTTAAGTACATTTTGACATCTTTTGCATGTCCACGAGCCAATGGTTAAGTGGAACCGGATCTTACTGAATGCGTTACGTGCGATTGATCCTAGCCAGACTTCTAATAATTGGGCCAATAGCTTACCTGACATTATTTGGGGTGTTAATAATACTGTAAATGAAAGTACAACATAGTCGTATAGCCCTATGATTTGATGTTATGAAAGTAATAATGAATCTGTTGAAATCAGACGTAATAATAGATCTAGTGCGCGATTAAAATTAGAAAGCCATAAGATGAAGCGTAACGTCGATAAAAAAAGGAAAACTAGTCGAATTTACAGAAAGGGAGATTTAGTTCTTTGGCGGCAAGCACCCACAAGTAGTGTAACAAGAGTGAGCACTAAGCTTGATGATATTTACTCTGGCCCATATATCATTACTAAGGTGTGGGTAATGACATATACAGAATCCTCAGTATCAAGGGGTTCCGAGGCTACAAGGCCTTTACTAGCCTGGTTGCATCGGACTCTTGAGGCCCTATCACAAAATCACAGTACCCTATATCATACAGTGCCAGTAGCTCTGATGACCAGCTTGAAACCGAAGATCTCATTGACCTACTTGAAAGCTAACCACGTATTTTTCCATTGCGGGAGCAATGATTGTTTCAGGACGGCCGACTGTTACGCGCCACACCGCCTCAGCCAATCGCAAGCCAGCCGAAGCCAGCCAATCAGAGCCAAGGACGTGTTGCCATGTGACAGCCAGCCCAAGCCAGCCAATCAGAGCCAAGCACGTGCAGCCATGTGCCAGCCAGCCCAAGCCAGCCAATCAGAGCCAAGCCAAGCTAGCGCCTTACTATCGGAGAAACTATAAAATGCCGCGCCATTTCATATTTAGATCACTTCTCTGTTTTACTGTTTCTAAGACGGAACTCTGCCCGATTGTAAATCGAAATTAAATCAGTGTGATTCTGCAACGTCTACTTTTTATTTTATCCCGTTACACTAGCACATTTAGTAGAAGCCGATCCACAGCTGAAATGTGGCAAACTTGATTGTCCAACTTAGTCCCGAATCATTCACTAAGAATGAAGCTAAAAGGCGGTGGATAAACATCAGTGAAGATATAAACTCCATCACAGGGGCTAAAAAAACTTGGGAGGAGCGGCGCAAGGTAAATTTTTGAAGTTATCCTCGATGTTATGTGTATGTGGTTCGACGCTTGCTGCCTCTAATTCTTCCACCAAATTGGGGTAGAAGTTCACCAAAAACTCTTCCTCATTCATTTTAATGAGACAAAACACAGAGAGAAAACAAAGTTTGAGCCAGCTTCGCGGTTTGTGCATAAGAATAAACAAGTATAGAAGCGAAACTCCCGGCCGTCGAGCGCTCAAGGCCACGTTATTCACCTACCGTTTGATTTCCGTTGAACGGAATCGCCAGTCAAGGCGCGCACCGCATCCCGCACGTACGTGACTCCTTCCCGCGCGCCGCTATCTACCTAGTCGCCGCGATGCCGACTTATTGTTGCGTTTATGGGTGCAAAAATAATGCCATAATAACCCCAAATTTAAAGTTTTACAATTTGCCCGAAGATAAAGAAAGGTAAGTACAAAGGTATATCTACTTGTTTTATTCAATCCTCTCTAAGCAACTGCGAAGATGACTTGGATATATTTCTTTTGAGCAAAGACGACGGCACAGAACCTTTTTTTGCAAACCATATGACATCGGAGATTTCGCCGCTTGCTGTTCCGACATGCGATTACAGGTCTGAGGGCCTATTACCGATCTCATGGTTTTGCAAATGATATCATATGATATCATAGTGCAAGACGAAAAATACGATTTCCGGTCAGATTTTTAATCATTTGTTTATTATTTAATGATGACATCATTGAAATTATGCCATAGTGATGATATCATTGGAGATCAGTAATACGAAATGCAGTATTTCATGACTTCTTTTTCTCAAATTTATACCATGTCATACGATGAAAGATCCATAATTGGCCCTCAGATTTGCCTACACAAAACGCACTTTCCTACGTTTGTGGGTATCTACTCAAAAAATGCTCGCTTAAACATGAATGCCCAGCTTTCAATAAATACAGAGATTACAAGGGAGAAAATACAGAAAATTCTCAACTATTTATTCATTTTAAAGCATTCAATCGGACAAAAATTTTCGGAAGTTTAACTGTTCCTCCGGCACATTTTGTAAACTATATTGAGAAACTCGAGAATAAATTTTATTTTTACCGATGGTGCTGGTGCGATCTTGCTAGATTACAATGAAAAAAATTGTGTTTCAGGTACCTTGTGAATATTTTCCTATTGATTACCTGATTAAGCTTTTTATAAGAATGCGTATTTACTACGCGCTGAAGTTTAATAACCGAAACTTCAAATCATCTACAAAAACGCCATCTTTTATAAATATCAGACATTTGTAAATATTTCTGTTGAATTGAAACCTTTTAAATAAAAATGATTGAATATTTTAAAATTATTTTTATTATACCTTTAGATACAGATACAGTTTTATTCGTAATATTCATTACATGTCAAAGCTAATACAATATAATGTATTGTTTCTAAAGCTGTTATTGTAGTGCAATTTTGAAACTCTGAAATTATGGGATTTTTTTTTGTCAAGTCGGGAATAATTTGAATTATGAGAAACTTTGGTACTGCTATATAGGTATATTTTTATCGACCTTTGTTACTGTTCCATATAAAATTTAAATATAATCAATACTTGATTAAAATTATGAAACAACAGATTTTTTTTCAAGTGAAAATGTTGGTCTGATAGTAAAAAGTGAGCTTAGGTTTTATCCATTAGTACATTCATAACTTCAGCTCTTGGACTATAAACGTAGGTACGATACCTAAATTACAAACCATTTTTGTACATCGAAATTCGAAACATTTTAATGATGTTGTTCTCTAAGTTGTAGGGATTAAGCTCAATTAATCAAAAATAGGCAGGTTCTTATAACTACGGAATCAAAAAAACTAAAAATGTGGGTACTATTGCTAAAGATAGTCGCTCGCTCGCTACACTTGAAGTACAAAATCAATAAGACTCGGTGTATACTCAGTTTCTCATTTAATGTAAAATATGGAGGTACCTATATAAAAAATATTGTAGTGGTCACCATACGTCCATGTGGTGACCCTAGCGGCGCCCGCAGACTACTGCGGGGCGTTACAGGAGGAAGGGCGCTGTAGGTATGCAAATAGCGGCATTTGGTGCACCCACAAAGGAGATTCGCTTCTATACTTGTTTATTCTTATGGTTTGTATACAGAATACAGAAATAATCACAAACTCCTTGTATTTTTATAATTTTGAAACACTTTTGACAGCTAAATTCGTATACGAACCTCAACTTCGACTGGTCCATACCACTCGTTGCGTTCGAGTGATGTTCGTTCGAATTATTTCGATTGTGAAATTCCGAGAATACACAAACTGTGGTTCCTTCGAAAAAAATTCGAATTTCAAACATTTTTACGAATGTGAACTTTTTTCGAATGCATGAGAATCGTGTCCCGGTCGTGTTCTAGCTAAGAGAGGAGAAAAACATCTTTACAACGCTTGTGGTGATGATAAAGATAATCTAACCGTCCTGATCACAGCGAATGCTGCCGGATTACTTGCTCCTCCAATGATTATTTATAATTATGAACGTATTCCTGCATATACAGGGTGTCTCAGAAACAATGGATAAACCTTTAACTGTTGATAGGTTTCGTCGAGACCTCTCTAATCTCAAATTTTGACTTTAGTAAAAATATCTCGGTTTTCAAGATATTTGATAGTTTATGATTTTTTTTAAAAATGCCACTTTTGGTTGGTTTTTAATGTGCCATTTTTACAAATACGGACTTTTTCTGATTCAGGTTTTTTTAGCTTCTAACGGAATAGTTCAGCTATCAATAACAGTGGTTAAAATTGAGCTAGCTAATCACGAAGTGCTTGGAAAAAACAATGTTCCAAAAAAAATTAAACAAGAAATTATTTTTCTTCGTGTTTGGTCTGCTACCATGCAAAAAAAATGTATGACGCTCATCCTGCCCATTATCTTAAAAAAATGCTTAGTTATTCTAGTTTCAAAAAAGGTATGATAAACTTATGCTAAATGTATCTCTGAACTTTTATTACTGCTTGAATAGCAAATGGTATGAAAATTTTAAAAAGATTGTTTGTCGGATTAGTTATTTTTCGGATTAATTTTATTCGGTTAATTTAGTTTTCCAGTATTAAGTTTATGCTTTCTTGACTTTCTGACTGGTTGAATAGCAAATAAAATGAAAATTTGAAAAAAAAAGGTTTTTTTTCCACTAATAAGCACTTAAAGCTTATTTGTAAACATTCGTTTGCGAGTCACAGAGTTGAGAAACGTGTTTTTTTTTGTGGCCCCTGCCTGCCACATGTCTCATCCACTATGCGCAAATCAAAAAGGAGCCTTATCATTAACAGCACATGAGTCATAAGCATTTGCAACCTTACCTGCTATCGAATTTCCTGGAAGGACTTTTTTTACCTGCGTCTGATCATTGGGTTCTTTGTTACGATTGTTAGTGTCTTTCTGAACTCCGGTTGTGACCCACGCGTGTTTTCTGTATTCGAGAGATTCGATAGAGCTTCGATGATTTTAAACGATATTTTGCTGTGGTTTTGGACTTGACTAGCTTTGCGATTCGGATATTGTTTGTGCTGTGAAACCTATTGACAACTGGTGATCATATGGACTTGGCTAGCTTTACGATTTGGATATTGTTTGTGCTGTGAAACCTAACTGACAACCAATACATAACACTGAACATGCCTAGACATCAGTACACGTCGCGCGAATATGCAAACATGCATTTCGTTTATGGCGAATGTCGAGGAAATGCTAACGCTGCTGCTCGTCTGTACGCAGAGAGGTAAGATTATTTATTTTCTCTTTAATTCAATCAATCTTATTTTTTTTAAATCACACACATTTATTGCAACTTTAGTTAAACGTATCAGGATGGGTCTTACATTATGTTATCCTTCTAAAAATAGTCACACGCCGTGTTTAATTAGATTTTAAAATTAAATGAATTAGTAAATTTAATAACGTCATTTTTTGTATTAGGTACCCCAACGCACGTCACCCGGACTATCGAGTTTTTGCTCGGGTACATAATTCGTACTGCGAAGGGAGGCTTCCAGGAAGAGGCATTGGTGGTGCAGGGCCAGGAAGACCAGAAAGAAACGACGATGAAGAAGTAGTAGTCCTCGACGAAGTAGAAGAAGATTCAACACGTTCTGTGCGTGGAATTGCACGTCGAACCGGCATTAATAGAAGCAAAGTGCATCGCATATTGAAAAAATACCTTTTGCACCCTTTCCATATTCAAAGGGTCCAAACTCTACAGCCTGCTGACTATCCGCGCAGGATTGCATTCTGCAGAATCATGTTAAATAAAATAAGGGAGGACCCGCAATTTTTCAATAAAATTTTATGGACGGATGAATCCTCATGCCGGAGAGATGGATATTTCAACATCCACAATCTACATAGCTGGCAAGTTGAAAACCCACATTTGATGAGGGAAGATCGGTCCCAAGTTCAATTTAAAGTTAACTTGTGGATTGGGATTATTGACGGACAGGTGATCGGGCCATATGAACTTCCAGCTACACTGAATAGTGAAATTTACCTTAATTTTTTACAAAATGATTTACCCGGCATGCTAGAAGATGTCAATTTAGAAGTGAGGCGGAGAATGTGGCTTCAAAATGATGGGTGCCCAGCTCACTACGCAATAGTAGTAAGAAATTATTTAAATCAACACTTCCCACAAAGGTGGATAGGCCGGCTCGGCCCTATTTTATGGCCGCCCAGATCGCCGGATCTAAATCCCTTGGATTTTTTTTATTGGGGATGTCTGAAAACCTTGTCTACGCGAGGCCAGTATCCTCAATAACAGAGTTGCGTACTCGCATACAAAATGCAGCTGCACACATAAAAACGTCTGGTTACGCGCGCCGCATCAAACTTTCTTTTATAAAAAGATGTAGGGCGTGTATCAGAGCGCAAGGACGCCAATTCGAACATTTATTGTAAATTTAATAAAAAATTAAAATTTCATGTTGTTTTATTTCAAATTCTTTATTCAAACTAAGAATTAATAACTATTCCGAAAAAAATCTTTTTAAAATTTCATACCATTTGCTATTCAAGCAGTAATAAAATTTAAGAGATACATTAAGCATAGGTTATCATACTTTTTTTGAAACTAGAATAACTAAGCATTTTTTTAAGATAATGGGCACGATGAGCGTCATACATTTTTTTTACATGGTAGCTGACCAAACACGAAGAAAAATAATTTCTTGTTTAATTTTTTTTGGAACATTGTTTTTTCCAAGCACTTCGTGATTAGCTAGCTCAATTTTAACCACTGTTATTGATAGCTGAACATTTCCGATAGAAGCTAAAAAAACTGAATCAGAAAAAGTCCGTATTTGTAAAAATGGCACATTAAAAACCAACCAAAAGTGGCATTTTTAAAAAAAAATCATAAACTATCAAATATCTTGAAAACCGAGATATTTTTACTAAAGTCAAAATGTGAGATTAGAGAGATCTCGACGAAACCTATCAACAGTTAAAGGTTTATCCATTGTTTCTGAGACACCCTGTATATCTGCCAGTATTCTCAATGAATGGGGGGTAGGAAAATCAGATAGCGGATGGATGTGTAGTAGTACCTTCTACGAATATATTACAAACATCTTCAATCCCTGGTTGGAGCAAAACAATATAGAAAAACCAGTTTTATTCTTTTTGGACGGCCACAAATCCCATCTTACTTTGCATCTTTCAAATTTTTGCTCCGATAATGGAATAGAGGTCATAGCTTTATATACCCAATATATACCCAACTCCACTCATATTCTGCAGCCAAATTCAAAAATCTTTATTCAACATAGGCCTTTACAGGCACTTATTGACGTCAAAACAAAGCAAAACAATCCAATTTAAAGAAATTATATTAACCTTGTATGTGCATACATCCTAAATATACTCAAGATGTCTGCAATTACAAGTAGGAATGAAAAAAAAAAGTTGACTATAGTTACCTGTTCGGAAATTGGGAGAGCCTTCACGAGAAGAACAGGCAAGAAACTCGAAAGGTCAAAATTTTTTATCTCCTCTTTTAAATCGCCATTTTCAATTTTGATTTTGTTACAGAGTCGTCAATTGGAATCTGACCTCAAAGCAAAAGTTTGAGCTCAACTTCCATTACAAGAATAGATGTGTTAATTCACATTATATAAGCTATCACTGAGAGAAGTGCGTGAACTTAGCTTATAAATTGCTCTCACTGAACGTTTCTTTAAAATAAAACGCAATACATTGTTAAATATTAGAATTGAGAGTTCAAAATTTGTTTAAGCTAAGTTCTTGTATACAAGTTGGGATTTTATTGTAGAAACGTATACACAGGCCTCTAAAAGAATTATTAATTTTTTGGAGCCTGGTATTTGGTAAAGCTAACATATTCTTTTGTCTAGTATTAACTGAATGAATATCACTATTTTTACAAAACACATGAATATTCTTACGAACATATATTAGATTCTCATAAATATATTGCGACGCTACTGTCATAATACCAATTTCTTTGAACTTTTCTCGCAAAGAATCTCTCATTTTAAGGTTATAGATTGCTCGAATAGCCCTTTTCTGCAGTACAAAAACAATCTGAATGTCGGCAGCATTTCCCCACAACAAAATACCATACGACATCACACTATGAAAGTAAGAAAAGTATACAAGTCTTGCTGTATCAACATCAGTCAGTTGAAAAAGCAGTCAGTTAATGGAAAATGGAGAATCTCGGACTAAGCCTTCGCAAAGAAAATTTTACTTCAGTACTCCAAAAGGCTCTCAAAAATATTTCAAAAGATTCGATCAAAAATGGGTTCCGGGCTGGTGAGCTCTTTCCATTCGGACCCGATTATATCGATTATTCCAAAATTAAACCTAAGCAAGTCTCATCTACAGAGAAAGTTATTGATTCAGCACGGAGTAAATTCGTCAGTTATTTAAACAAAGAAATTGTAAAAATCTTTTCAGCACAGAAATTACAACAGTTTAATGATTTCTTCTACAAGGACAGAAATGCTCTTGAAAATAGCCTCCCTGATGAAGACATGAGTTTATATCTGATTTGGGCTAAAAACAAAGCGGGATATCTTTACAACTGTACATCTCACGAAGATATTTTAGAACAACCACCTCATCTTTTGGAAAATCCTGCAGTAGAAGAAGAGAGACCTTTCATTAATAACGACACTATGACTACAAATAAGCTACAAGAAACGGAAAATAAAAACATACAGAAAGAGCCACAAGAAGAAAGTCCTTTTACTAATAACTTTATTTTAACTGAACATAGATCTGACGACACACTGCTCAATATCGTTACTAATCTTCTACCGTCAAGTACAAATGTGTCAAAAGATACCCCCGCTGAAAATTCAAGTCTCGGTTTGCCTGCAGAATCCATCAATAAATTTAAAAAAACTCTAAATAACAATAATGAGATTAAGGACACTGGGAACATACCAGAAAAGGTTCAGTGCCTCTTAGATGCTGCCCCATCGTCATCAATTACCGTTACATGTCAAAATACTCCCATTGAACATAGCTCTAATGTTTATCTCAAAGTATCTGCAGAAGATAAAAACCCTATACCTGGACCATCACATAACTTGTTACCTTCTACATCAGCTATAAATAAGCTTTCTAAAACCACAGCTGTTTCCTTAATGATGACACTGCCAACGAGTGACTGTGGTACAACTTCTGAGCCTGGTAATGTTATGCCTGTTGATGTCGAAAATCCCAGCACTTCTATGAACATTTCTGAAACACCATCGGGTTCAAATTTACTATCTGAAAATAAATACAAAAACGGACAATCGATGATACCTTGGGAGTCAAAGTTCCAACGCCTTTCAAAAAGTTTTTGTTTTAGCCAGAAGGTGAAAATAGAACAAAAAAAATAATAAAGAGGGAAAAAATTCCATCAGCAGTTACTGGCAAAGCATGGCGAGAATATCACGAATATAAAGAAAAACAGAAAAAGAAGGAACAAGAAGAAAAAGAAGAGAGAGCTAAAATAAAACAGGAAAAAAAAATGTTGAAAGAAAAAGCTGCTGAAGAAAAAAGAAAGATACGTAATTTGAAACAAAAAAGAAAAACTCAAATCAAATCATCTTCTGACGAGTCAAATGTCGAAATTGAATATGCTGAAAGTGGTGACAGTTATATTGAAGATGAAGATTATGAGTCTGAAGCCGAGCACAAAATATTAACTAGCCAATACGGTCAAAAATCAAGTGCACATCTGCCTAAAGGACTATCAAAGCGGAGGACACGATCACCTGAATGTGATACTGATTTAGACATGGACATTCCATTGAATACATTATCTTCAAAGAAAATTCGAGGAATCGGACAGAAAAAAAGTATTAATAAAGGATGTTACGTAATAGTTAAGTATGAAGATGAATATTTTCCTGGCATAGTAGAAGATGAAGATAAAAACAAAAATCAGTATGAAGTGAGCACTATGGTTTTGTCAACAGGGAATACTTCTAGATGGCCGGAGAAAATAGATAAAATTTGGTATAACATAAATCAAGTAACTGAAAAAATGAATGAGCCTATTTGCCTCAATAAAAGAGGTTTTTACAAGATACCGGAAATGGAAAAGTATTTACCCGACATATACAACTAGTAGTAGTAGTTTTTTTAAACTATGTATTTGAAACTGATTATGATTACTTACAAAAAATTTGAGACATTATAATCCTCTCGACGCATAATGACATATACGCATAACGACACATTTGTGGAAATAAAAAAATACGTGAAATGACTACTCGCAAAACGACATATACGCATAACGACACATCTGTGGAAATATAAAAATTCGTGAAATGACTACTCGCAAAATAACATAGGTATACGCATAACGACATATTTTGTGTAAAAAGTACGCAGATATATCAGAATACGAGCCAAAGCGAGCTAAGCAACATAATATTATAATATATTATGCGTATGTCTTTATGCGTCGTGAGGATTCTGATCATCGGATAATAGAGGCACAAATGCAATTAATATTAAGAAAAATACCTTTTGGCCACAGTGAATAAAGTTCATACAAGCAATTCCTACCCTACAATTTTAAAATAAAATATGGGAATAGTTCATATTTGTTTTATTTCATTTATAGTTATTTTTACTGCAACACAGAAGAAACTATAATTTGAATGGATTGTAAGTAGTATTCTTTTGAATATTTTTACTATTTCTTGCGTATGTTCGCTATCAAAAAATTCTGTAGAAATTGCATTGGCAGTAATGACGTCATCCCAGTCTTCTGTGTCTATATGATTTGCACACAGTTTTGTGTTCGGCGATAAATATAAATTATATTTACTTAATAACATCGCATTATGGAAATCTGAAGGCAGGTGTAGATTTATTGCGAAGCCGCGGGCATCAGGTAGTTTATAATATAAGTAGGATTTTGGGACTATCTAATGCCTCGTATCGCGATGTATTGCAGTGAAAGAAACAAAAATGTACTAAGTAATTAAGATATATTTAATTCGTGTTTTTATTAAATACAAGCTTTAAAGAAACTTCAGGTACGGGATCCTGTAAAATATAATGCATGTGAAATGTACATTTAACTTAGTAATAATTTCTTAAATATAATCCTTCCTAGAAAAGAGACGGTTGTATTTTTTTTGTTTTTTTAACGCTTTCAAATATTTATTACACTCATCAAAAAAGTCTAAGCAACATGCATGATATTACAAATTTACCATTTATATTAATTAATTTCTAAGTATTTACTCACTCAAAGTGCGTAGGTAAGTAAACTTTTTTGTTATTGATGACATACTGGCTGGTTGTAAAAAAAAAAATCGATTATGTTTTGTTTTTTCATTAAATTCAAATGACTGCGAATTTGTTTGAATTTAAGTGCGTTTTAATTGCTACGTTTAGTCTTGATTTTATAATTTTACCAACCATTTAAATAAAGTTAACGACAAAATTGAATCGTTAGACATTCTTTACGTCATGGAGCGACGTCATTTGACGGCAGATGAAATGCAAAGAGCTGTAGGGATGTTTAGTCTTAATTTTATAATTTTACCAACCATTTAAATAAAGTTAACGACAAAATTGAATCGTTAGACATTCTTTACGTCATGGAGCGACGTCATTTGACGGCAGATGAAATGCAAAGAGCTGTAGGGATGTTGCAAGCGGGATGTAATCAATCTCAGGTATCTCGACATTTTGGCGTTCATAGAAGTGTTATTTGTCGTCTTTGGCAGCGCTACAATAATACAGGGGAATCCGCTGAACAGCATCCAGGCCGTAAAAGGAGTACAACCACTCGGCAAGACCGGTACATACAACTGACTGCAAGACGCCAGCCGATGTTAACCGCTCGAGAGATAAGTTTGAGGCTACAAAATTCAAGTGGTGTTGATGTAAGTCCCCAAACTGTGCGAAATCGACTGCATGAGTACGGCCTACGAGCTCGACGCTCAATCAGGTGCCCACCGATACGTCACGGGAATCGCGCTCGTCGAAATTAATGGTGTAGAGAACGCATAACATGGAACCAGGAACAATGGGACAAAATTATGTTTTCCGATGAGTCGCGATTCGGGTTTAGACCTGGGTGGTGATTTTGTAACTCATCGATTGATCAAAAATCGAACTGGAAGCTGGATGACTTAATGAAATAAGCGGAATGATGTCTATTAGTTATAAGTATTGGTTAATTTATTCAAAAAAATATACCAAGATCACTCAGACGACGACGTTACAGAATGTTAAACATATTAAAAATCAGTTTTATTCAAACAGAATTCTCATATCTATACGATGGACGATTACCGATGAGTTACGAAATCACCCACCTGATACAAGAAGGGTGCGCGTGTACCGTCGGCCCGGAAATACTGAAAGGCTCAGGTGCGTTCAGGAAGTTCATCCATACAGCGGCTCAACAGTTATGGTATGGGCAGGTATTATGAAGAACAGGCGAACTGAGCTCGTTTTTGTAAATGGAAACATGAACGCTGAAAATTACGTTGAGGATATTCTCAGACCTTATGTCCATTCATTTGCACAAACCTTTGGTTCCGATTTTACGTTAATGCATGACAATGCGCGTTCACATACAACTCGGCGAACCAGTGGATACTTGGCAACGGAGAACATCCGGGTATTGCCCTGGCCTGCACAATCGCCAGACCTCAACCCCATCGAGCACGCATAGGACATGCTCCAGTGACGTGTTTTGAAGGACTTGGACGGAGTGACAACAACCCAACAGCTGAAGGATTTGCTACAATTCCATTGGGAGCGAATACCGCAAGATGACATAAACAGTCTCATTAATTCAATGAATAATCGTTGCCGACAAGTTCTGAATAGCAGAGGAGGCCATACTTTGTATTAAATTGTCCTATTCTTTCACAATAAATTCATTTTCTTTTGAAATTTCATTTTGTAATAATTTTAAAAATAAAATACAACGTTATAATGTGAAGAACAATCCTAAAATTTAAATTAGTACATGTTGCTTAGACTTTTTTGATGTGTGTATAACACCTATCAAAGTTTATGTATTTCTTTCTTCTATTATTCCTTTCAGTGCTAAATAAATTCTTCACCATTCATCTATCCCATATAGTTGACTCCTTTTTCAAACTCCAAATATTGGTCATTTTGCGTAGAGGGTATGTCAATACGCGAATTGGTTGTTTTTCGAATGAAATATTGGTCGTTATGCGTATTAGTCATTATGCGTATTGGTCGTAATGCGTATTGGTCAATACGCGTTTTTAAATTAAACATTATTGGTCATTATGCGTCGAGAGGATTATAATTACCTCGTTTACACCAAGGTATATTACATGTATTTAACAAGTTTTATGCAATGTTTTCGTTTATTGTTTACACTCGTATACATGTATAAAACTTGTTGAATACAAAACATGTATACAACTTGTTGTATGAAATTGTTTCTGAACTACTACTTGTCTACATGTTTATGATGTCACGTTTTATACTTGTTGTAGATAAACTTGTAGAAAATGACACGCCAGTCCGGTAGTTTCATTAATATTTTCTACTCAATTGACTATTCACAATGGAAAGTAAAGATGCTGAGGAACTTTACTTCATGAGTGCAGTAACTATACTTGTTTACACTGTTATTTTTTTATCACTGGAAAATTTTAGGGACGCTTCAGGACACATCAATTATTATAAATAAAATAAAAACAATGAATGAAAAAAAATTTTTTTTTATTAAAACAAATTTTTTTAATTAAAAAAAATTTTTTTTTATAAAAAAAATCTAAAAATGCTGCTCTCAACTAGTGCAGCATTTTTTGGATTTTTTTTATTTTTTTTTTCTTCTCTTCCCCCCGTAAAATAATACGGTCCGTCCGGTAAAAGTTTAAAACTTTATCCAACAAGCATGGATAGAGTTTAAAACATGTTTTAAATTAGTATGATACATAAATTTCAGTGAAATAAACAAAACTTGTTAAAAACACGATTGCTTTTTGTAAGTGTAAAAGCTGTCAATTTATCAGACTAGTTTGAATATGTCATAGATCTAAGTGTAAACGCAGATGTGGTTTATACTTGTTTAAAGACTTGTTGGCAACACAGTATGAACGAAAGAATGTTTGAGACAGTTGCAATACATGTATAAAACAAATAATTATGTTGTGACAAGTATTCTACAAGTATTGTATGAAACTAGTATTTTACTTGTTTCTTAGTGTAAACGAGGGGTTACATTGTTTCTTATTAAAAGATAGTAAAAGCACAGAATATATAATAGTACTACGTACAGAACGGCCACTCACCTTCTCGCACTCATTTCAAATACCTCACCCCACCCAGCACTTCGTTGTAGACATCACTGACGCATAAACAAGCCCTTGTTTATGCGTCAGTGATGTCTACGCGCGATCGCTCGGGCGAGTAGACTCGAGCGCCGGCCGATAACAGAGACAGCGCTATGCGGGTAAACGAGAAGGCAGTCGCTGCACTTCCCGCGTCATTTCGATTGATAACCGCGCACTCAGCCCTACCAGATTCCACGCACACATTTACGCGTGTACAAACGTCATTTGCTTAAGTAGTAGTAATAGGTAATTGATTTGCGAACGTTGTATGGAGTGTCCGGGGTGTGGTAAAAGGTTAAATAAGTAGTTGCCTGTTTGTAAAAATATTTTATTTTTTAAGTAACTGTTTACGTATGTGTTTGTTACATGTTTATTTTTAGACTATAATGTTGCCTAACTGACCTATCTGGTTTGTGTGTTTTTTTTTGATCTCATATAATACTACTACTTTTACTTTGTGATGATAACTATTTTTTAAGAAGTAAGTACTTAGTAAAATAGTTTTAGTTTTTAATTAAATATCACTTAAGACTGATACTCGTTCAAAGTTGTAGTAAGTATATAAACTTTACAAAAATAACTTCAATAATGTTTTAATTTATTCCTGCCTTGTCTCATCAAAATTCACAAGCATAAAAAAATTGATTGGTTGTATTGTATTAAAAAATTGACTATTTGCAAATTTTATGTCGCTAACTGGTGGTTGATTAATGGTAAATGTTGAAAATTGAGAGTCGATTATTGGCATATATGTTGATTACTGGAGGTCGATTTCTGGAGATTCAGTGTCGGTTAATGGTGACATCAATTAATTTTACTTTTAATTCAATTTCTCGTAAGTACATATTTTGGATAGTATTAAATGCCATAACTCATGAAACTTTAAGGTATACCTTTATCGTTTTTAACAATCAATAGTGTTCTAAGGTTTTCAACATTTTTGTTTCACGCACGGACCTTAACATGTCGATAACTGGTGCCATTACGCTATATAGATTCTAGATGTTCTGTAGACAATTTGTGTTTACGAACGCTTTTTTAATATACTGTTAATAATATTAACAGTATTAAGTTAATACATTTTTTAAGCGAATAATTTGCTTTGCGATCAAACTCTTGTTATTATGTAAGTCATCCAAACGATGAACGAGATCGAACGTAAAGATGCATGATTTCGAAAATAATTGCTAAAATATGCAACTACCGCTAAAAAGGGATATGCAAATGCATTATGCAATCATTATTTATTATACTTGAAAATGTTTTTTTAAATTTTTGCGTCACTAATGAAGAAACTGTTTTGTATTTTAACAATACGAAAATTAAGAAACAAATATATGAAAAATTTAAATCTTGGTTATTTTAACGCAAGTGGAATTAAATTCACTAATTAGCCACATATAGGTATAGGTGCCTAGCCAAATCACATTCTTATTCTTAACCCTTTATATTTAACCTATTTTAAAAGTTATACAGTTACGTTATAATCTATCAAAAAAATTAGTCATGTAGTAGTAAATATAAAAATAGCATTATTTGAATGTGTTGAATCTTGGAAAATGTATCTTGAAAATGGGTAAATTTATTATTTATATGGCATCCCGTAAAACACGCACACATAACAATGTGCTGTCATTGGCATGCTTCACTCTTGATTCAACAACGCTCCGTCCGTCTTTTTTTTAGGTCCGTGACGTCGATGATAACTTAAAATACTTATCTTGCGCCACTCCTTCCAAGGTTTAATAGCCCCTGTTATAGAATCAATATTTTTATTTATATTTACCCATTCTTAGAATGAGCTTGAAAATTTACCACTTTTCAGCTGTGGGTCGGCTTCCACTAAATGAACTAGACGAAGTTTTTGCTCCGCACTTGCAATTTTTTAGGGATATTTGCGTTGTCCGACCTGCGGGGTCACGTGGCGGAGGCCACAGAAAGGGGAAATGTAGTGCTGGCGGTGTCCTTGGACATCGCCAATGCGTTTAATAGTCTCCCCTTCGGCACAATCATGGAGGCCCTCAACCACCACGGGGTTCCCCCGTACCTGTGCCGAATCCTGGGAGATTATCTAAACGGGCGAGAAATCCTCTGCCTCAAAAGGGGCGGGCGCATTGAGCGCCATCCTATGTGCCGCGGCGTTTCACAGGGGTCTGTTCTTGGGCCCTTGCTCTGGAACGTCGGGTACGACTGGCTCCTCAGAGGCGCCCTTCCGACGGGGGTGCGTCTCTTTTGTTATGCTGATGACACTCTCGTCACAGCAAGAGGGGCCAGTCTGGCCGATGCGGTACGCCTAGCCTCGGTGGCGTGCACGCTGGTCGTTGACCGAATTTCCATGTTGGGCTTGAGGGTCGCCCTTAGTAAAACCGAGGCTATAGCTTTATGGCACCCGCAGGAGGCCCCTCGCCGGAACATCCATTATGGTGGGCGGAGAGGTTGTTCAATTGAGGCCACACCTCAAATACCTGGGGCTCACCATTGATGGCAAGTGGGGCTTCGACGAACACTTTCGTTCGTTGGAGCCCAAACTCCTAGGTGCGGCCGACGCACTAGGGCGCCTCCTCCCAAACGTTGGAGGCCCGAGCGCCACCTGTCGACGCCTTTACGCCGGAATTGTGCGCAGCATGGCACTGTACGGGGCCCCCGTCTGGGCCGACGCTCTCAGCGCCCGCGCAATACCTTCACTGCGACGAGCGCAACGCGCCATGGCGCTGAGAGCCATCAGAGGATACCGTACGTTGTCACATGCGGCGGCCTGCGCTATCGCCGGCACTCCCCCGTGGGAGCTAGTGGCGCACGCACTGGCGGCGGCCTATCGTGTGCGGGTTGACGTGAGGGAAGGGAACCGCAGGATAGCTCCAAGAGAGCAGGTCGCGGCCCTGGAAGGGGCACGAGAGGAAATGTTCCGCCTATGGCAAGAGAGCCTGGGTGAGCCGTCTCCGGAACTCTTAGGAGAACCGTTGAGGCGTTGCTCCGCGTGCTGAAACCATGGGCGGAAAGGAAGCATGCATCGCTCATGTACCATCTGGTGCAGATCATCAGTGGTCATGGCTGCTTTGGCCGTTATCTGCACCGGATTGGGCGTGAGCCGACCGCTGAGTGCCACCACTGTGGCGCTGCGGAGGACTCAGCACAGCATACTCTCGAGGAGTGCGCTGCCTTTTCCTCGCAGCGCAGCAGTCTGGTTTTAAGTGTTGGCCCTGACCTTTCTCTCCCATCTCTAATGTCCAAGATGGTCGAGGGCGAAGAGGCCTGGAATGCAGCAAACTCCTTCTGTGTGGAGGTCATCACACAGAAGGAGGTGGCAGAATGGGCCAGAGAAGATGACCCAGCGGCAGATCCCTGCCGCCGCAGAAGAACGGGGCGGAGAAGGCGGCAGTTCGCTCGCCTTCTTCCTCCTGACGGTGACCAGCGGGACGTGGGTCCGGGAAGCCCGAGTCCTGCATTGCACAGGCCACCGCCAGTCGTCGATACTCCTAATGCCCAGGAGCATCACCGGCCTTTCCATTTTAGGGAGGTGAGAGGGGCTCGCCGTAGGCGAGCAGACGCTGACGAGGTCATGGAAGTGTCCGAAAGGGTTCCCATGGCCTTGTCCGGCGACGGGGCGTCCCTCCCCGACGTATCCTCTTCGTCAGATGACGGGGAGGATGCGGCGGTGATGGACGTTCTCGTGCCAAGGCGTTTGTGAGGGGGCATAGTGGCCCCGGAGAGTCCGACATAACCTCGCGCCTACCCAACCGCGAGGTATGCGTAACGCATTTCCCAACGTTAAAAAAAAGGGATATTTACTTAGCACCATAACCGATTATTCCACTAATAGAATAGAGGCAAATTCAATATTCGCACAAAACACTTTTGTTTGCCACACAAACTTTGATGTAATAATGTCCTAACTGATATTCGGTCACGGCGGCCAATCTCAACAGAGACTAGCTATTTGCGCAGGAGATATTATAGTGACTGCGCAAACGCAAGTGCACTCGCTGTTCCTTCACACGCCTACTCCGATGAGATGGTTAGCCGACACGACCGGGGCGAGATCAGGCGCAGGACCTACAGTTTAATGTGGCTTCCGAAACACGGAGAAGATCGAGAATTTTCGTATTTTGGTCACCCATCATAGGACTGACCACAGTCAACGTTGCATAACCTTAGCGATCGGTCGCTAAGCGCACGCGTCAATAATGCGCCACCAAGCTCCTCAGATGTAATGGATGACATTTGACGTAAGAACCTATTAATATATTGTCCGGAGCGTTCCGTTTCATTCAATGTAATACTTTACGAAATATTCAAAACAGTTTTTATATTATTGTGTTTTGTAATATATGTCTCAGTTTTAGAATATATCAAAAAGAACTATTTTAAGATGTAAATTATAGTGGTTGCCATAGCGCTTTTAAAAACGCCGCACGAACTTCCTAGTTCGAATGGTAATTGTTCTATGGGTGCCCCAGAATGCCATATAGGTATACGAATCATTCGAACTTTTCAGTAGAATCGTGAAATTCGTATACGAATTTACCATGCGGAAAAGTTCTATTACATGAGAATCGGGTCCCAGGACCGTTACGAACGGTACGCTATTTATTCTATGGGTAAACGGGAAACGCGATACAGGTCTTGGCCACCTTTACACATGCCTCAAATACTCTACCCCAGTGTAGCGATGGGCGATTATGAGTGAAAAGAAAATTGATTGTCGATTCATTCGCCGTCGCCGAACAACAATCGAATAACACGATATCATCGGACATACAGACAGAGTTTCATCCGCCATGGGCGGGTGCGGGCTTCGGGCATTAATCGCCCGGGCATCTTCTCGGCGAGCGGCAGCTCGCCGGTGTGCCGGCCCTTCTTCGCCACCCCCCTGTCCTGCGACTCCGGGATCGAGGCACGGCCCTCCGCAGGCAGGCACCGGGTTGGAGGGTCTTATCCCAAGCCCAGCGAGCGCCGGCGAGCAGGCCGCGACTTACATTGCGTCCGGATGAGCGGTGGGGGGAGGAGGGGGCCATTGGTGTTGTGGGGTGATGGTGGTCATATCCGGTGGTGGTGTCGCTTAGGCGAGTCACGCACGCGAGCGGTGGGGTCACGCGCGCGGGCGTGGCGTCGTCAGCGAAATTGCTGACGAAGCGGAGTCTTGGCCAGGGTGGGTAGCCTCGTCTTGGGGATGCAGTTAGTGATGGTGGTGGGTCACGATCTCTCTTCGCCCTGGGCGACAACAGGTCGCGGGGCAACGCTCGTCCGGAAGAGTCTGGAGGCCTGGGGACATAGAGATAGGGAGCAATATTATGGAAGTGGAGGTGGGGCCCGTCGTCGGCGCTGTCGAACATTCGACGCGTCAGACGGGCGACGAATTCCTCCACCGTCGGCATCCGAACGTCCCGGGCGATGACATTATTCCTAACGTAGCGCCCCGCGTTCGTCACGACACGGAGAGAGACGTTCTGGACCATCTGCAGTCTGGAACGCTGGGTCGGGGAGCACAAGGCTGCGGTAGCATAGGTGAGCCGCGAACGAACGTAGCACTTGTAGACCATCAGTTTAGTACGCAGCGGCAGACGGGATGCCAGCACCGGGCGCAGGATGCCACGGGCCATCTTGGCCTGGTTGACTACGTGGTCAACCTGGGGCACCATGCGCAGTTGGCGGTCGATGCGGCATCCAAGGTACGCAACTGTGGTCTGCCAAGCTACGTCCTGTCCGCGGAGTGTCAGCGGCGGTGGCATGCGGCGCTGCGACCCGACCAGGATAGCGGTCGTCTTACCCACATTGACGGCCATCCTCCAGCTGTCCAGCCATGTCGGCAGGCGGTCTCCGGGCTGCATCCGGGCGGAGGCAAAACTAACCATCCGCGACGAGGCGAAAGCGCTGTCGTCGGCGAATAGGGCCAACACCACGTCCCGCTGCCCCTCCTGGAGCTGGTCTTGGAGGGTCGGGATGTTGTCGGTGTAGGGGGCGTACAGACACGGCGAGAGGCAGCTGCCCTGGGGCACTCCTGCGAGGATAGGGCGTGGTTGGGTGGTGGCGTCCTCGACCGAAACCACGAAGCTCCGACCCCGGAGAAACGACGCCAGCAGTCTCACGTGGTCGGGCGTCGGGCGGCACGCTGGTGGCAGCCAGCTTGAAGAGGAGACCGGGATGCCACACACGGTTGAAGGCCTTCTCGATGTCCAAGAAGACCCCCACGGTGTGGTTGTCCCGGTTCATGGCGGCCGCGAGGCGGTAGAGCACGTGCGCCAGCTGGAGCGTGGTGGAGTGGCCGCTGCGGAATCCAAATTGCTCATCCTGTAGTGGGACGAACGGGCGGATCCTCCGCAGCAGCAGTCGCTCGAACAGCTTGGCCACGTGAGACAGCAGCGTAATGGGTCGGTAGCTGGACAGGAGGCGCCTACGCTTGTCCTTGCCCGGCTTGGGGAGGACGATGATACGCCCCATCTTCCAGGCCACGGGGAAGTGACCGGTGCGCAGGATGCCATTGAAGAGCCTGGCAAGTGTCACCAGGCCCCTGCGGGGTAGCCGCCTGAGAGCCGCGGAGGAAACGTTGTCGGGCCCGGGCGCTTTCCGCCTGTTGGGGCGAAGCACCGCCTTGCGCAGCTCTGCGGGGAGATGAAATCGTCACCCCGCAACTGCGGCGCTGGGGTCGACAGAAATTCCTCGACTCGGCTCAGCACGTGCTTGTGGTGTTCGACGACAGCGCTGTCGGTGGACGCTGCGCGAGGGGTAAATACCTCCTGCAGGTGATCAGCCAGGATGTTGGCCCGGTCGGCGGCGGCGTAGCATCGCTTGCCCGCGCTGTCCAGCAGCGGGCAGACATTTTGCCTCGTGCAGAAAGGGGCAGAAATATACTGACCGGCTAAAGTTAAGATATTAATTTCTTTGAACAATTCTCTAAGTGTGTCCCTAGTCCGTAAATTGTAAATGGTGCGTATTGCTCTCTTCTGTTAAAAAAAATTCTTTCAATATGAGCCGTCGAACCCCATAACAACAATCCATAAGACATAATACAAGTACTATGAAAATAACTGAAATAAATTAATCTCGCCGTTTCAACATTAGTTAAAAGCCTGATTTTCTTTACTGCGTACGCCGCCGAACTAAGTTTGCTAGCCAAGGATTCAATATTATGTGAGTCCCATTGCAACCGTGAATCTAAAGTAACCCAAAAATTTCGTGTTCAAGGTCAACAAGGTCAACTACATCCTTATTCATATTTAAGTGGGTATCAATCTGCCTTACATTTGGCAAAGAGAATTTAATGCATTTCGTTTTCTTAGAATTCAATGACAAATTATTAGTTGTAAACCAGAACAGAACTTTAGAGAGAGCATTATTTACATCGTCAGATCATTGCTTCCCTCGGTCAACCTTAAATAATAATTATGTATCATCTGCAAATAATACAGTCTCACATAAGTCTTTAATGTAATAAGGCAGGTTTAATGTAAATTAAAAAGAGTAATGGACCCAATATTGATCCCTGGGGTACCCCCATAAGAATAGGTACACTGGCAGACTCCGATTTATTAACGACAACTCTGCAATCTGTCAGATAAATATGATTTAATAAGACTTACTGCTTCATTTGAAAGTTTTGAAACACCATAATGTTTAAGTTTATGAATAAGCGTTTCGTATAATGATGCCAATGGCATGACTATCGTTTCGGAACGATCGTGAATGCGCTTAAGTCAATAATATTAAAACAAAGATAACCTCAAAAAAATTTAACTCGTAATTTCAATTGTATCCTGTGATATCCAATCTTTAGCAGTTTTTCTTTACCTTTAAAAGAGCACTGCTCTTTTAGCGTCTTCAGGAGATAGTTTGAGGTTAACTACTTTGTTTTCTTCTTCAACAAAAACTGGTAATTCTAATGTCGTCATTTCTTCCCTATATACATAGCTGGGCAACCGTTAATCAAATAGTTAACTTCGATAATCGTTAATCCGTTACTAAAAAAATTAACTTCGTTAAACGTTAAAACGTTACATTTCGGAAGATTTAACGCAAGTTAACGTTAATCGTTAATCCGTTAACACGTGATTAAAATTGTATTTTTTATATCGTTGCGTTAGTGATCTGCTTACAAAAACTGTTGTTTTGGGTTCTGGAAGTTAATAGGTTAGGTTCAAAAAAAGACAGTGTATAAATATAGGGTACAATGAAACGAAAAATGGCATTTGTATTTTTTAGAAAAACTGTGCTTTATATTTTGATTATATTTGTTTAGAACGATCAACAACGGTTCATAATCTACCTATTAAGAACAAGAATAAGTTAAAAAATTAACCTTAACCTATAAAAAACTGCGTTTTTGCTCAACGCCTCTTCTATTTCAATAAGCCCCAGGTCTGGGGTACAATGAAACGGTATCTAGGGTACATTGGAACAAGGCTAATAAAGTAAAAAAAATAATGAAAATTCTATATTCATTCCTGCGTCTCTATCTCCTGCTGCTTTGGTTTTTTTAACATAAAGATGCAATTTTACTGGACTTGGCATTTTTAGGTCAGCAGCAGTTCGTTAACTCGTACCATATCCTACAAGTTCAACAGCGCTGCTCGGACATCGTTTTACTATCTAAGCTCTTATCTGTCGTTTTCTTACGACTTTTCACCATTATTACTTCAAAATATGTAACAAAAATCCAATAATCTATCCCGGGCATATAATAACGGGGCAACAATGAACACTGTCTTATAGTACCCCGTCCCATTGCGCCCCATACAGTATCTGAATCTTTTAAAAATATCTTTAAAATGTTGGGTTATGTTTTTCACTTGTTACTGCATTTAATGCGTAAAGTGATTAAAAAACATGCAAGAAAATATAGCATACCTCTTATTGATACTTTTCTTGTGAAATCGAAAATTCTTCGTAACGAAATTACAGCTTTGGAGCCCTCAAAACAAATTTTTCACATTAAAACTTTGTTGTCGAAGACTGGTCATATTGCACTGCGCTATCATGTGCCGCATGAGACGCTCTTATTGATCGAAGTAAAACTGCGTGAATTTGTTGTAAATTACAATAATTATCGTCTTTGTTTTATTGTACCCCGTGTTCCAATGCGCCCCACTTGTCCTATATAAAAAATAAAAGTGTGTAATTTAATTATCTGGCACAATGTGGATATTCCCCTTCATGAACATTAGTATGTTGAAGTTCTCGTCTGAGAGTGAGGCTCTTGCCGGTGGAAAAAGACGAACGTACTTGTCAGAACACGTTTTTCGCGACACAGCGCGGTGCCTGTGCGGTATCTTTTTGGTAAATAGTAGGTACTTACTGGATTAACGATTAACGGACTTAGGATAATTTAACGGAAGTTAACGAGTCCGTTAACATTTTTTAAAGTTAACTTAAAAGTTAATCTGTTAATAGAAATGTTAACTTCGTTAATTAACGATTAACGGATTAACGAGTTAATGCCCAGCTATGCCTATATATAATTCAATTTTTAGGATATTTGGCTCATTTTTGCCTTCAATACAAATACAGATTAATTTTCAACCATCGAACTAGCGAACCAAAACAAAATGTCAACTTGACAATGACATTTGACTCAATCAATACGTCATCACATCCAACGTGAATGCTGTTGTCGCGAAACAGGGTTAAAACAATATTGAAACAGAGACACCGCTCTTGCTGCGTATAGCGCTATCCCGCTCTCAGCGCGGTTTTAATATTGTTTTGGCCGATCATGGTTGCCGCCTGTTAACGCGCTTACAATGCTGATGGTCACTATAATCGCGAAACGCAACGCGGCGAACGATAGCGAGTGATCACCGAGAAGGTAAGGTAGAAACAAACTATTTTTTTAATAAACATTAAATTGTGTCGTGGTTTGTTGTGACGCATCAGAAGAAGCGTATCGGTTTCATACATTTAATATAGCTAGAAACACATTATTACAGTGTGGTGTGTTGTGGAGGCATCTGTCGTGGCGCGGACCGCTCGACTGCGATCGCGCCAGAATAGTGGCTGGCTTTTGGCGCGGATTCTGGCGCGCCACAACAACATAACACAGTAGTGTGTTTCTAGCATTGTGTTGATATTTGCGCTGGCGGACGCTCGTTTAAATCAAAATGATTTAATAGAACTTGTGCGTCAACGAAACCTGTTGTATGATACAAAGTGCAAAGAATATAAAGACTATATTATGTAATCTACTATCAGAGCTGCTGCTTGGAAAGATAGTTCAGGAATATCAAATGAACCTACAGGCGTACTTGCTAACTACAACTTTTTTAAGAAACTATTCCATGTGTTACGGCGGCGTTCATAATAGCAGTAATGGATATTAAGTTTCTTTCAGAAATAATCGTTCTAGTTATAACCGTAGTTACGAAATAGGCTCGCTGTAAGTAAACAAATATTTATTTAAAATAAATATTTTTTTAAGCTAGCTGCCCGGACAGACTTAGCTCTGTCAAAAGTTATTTACTCTGTGATTTGTATGGGAAAAGAAATGAGTTGTTTTTACTATTTTCCACGCATTTTTTATGTTTTTTTTTCTCCATAAGATCCTTTCTTGTGCCATAAGAAAAATATGAAATAGAAATTAGCCGAATCGGTCCACCAGTTCTCGAGTTCTGCGCTTAGCAACACATTCGGCAATCCATTTTTATTTATATAGAAGACATATAATATTATATCAATAAATCACTCTCAGAATTAAAAGAAAACATTGTGAACATGCAGTCGCTGCAAAGCTTTGATTGACACTGATGAGAAAGACCTTAGACCATTTAGTACTAAATGGTGTAAAGGACGAGACACAAGGGCGCGTTCCGTTTCGTGATTATAGTGACCATCAGCACTGTGAACGCGCTAACAGGTGGCCAGTTTCGCGACAACAGCGTTCACGTTGGATGTGATGACGTCACTGATTGCGTCACAAACAACGTTTACAGTGCTCAGGCCGAATTCGTAAGCACCGTGAGTCAAATGTCATTGTCACGTTGACATTTTGTTTTGGTTCGCTATTTCGATGATTTAAAAATTACTCTGTATTTAATTTGAGGGCAAAAATAAGCCAAATATCCTAAAAATTGAATTAAATATAAGTAAAAAAATAAGGACATTAGAATTACCAATTTTTGTTGAAGAAGAAAACAAAGTGGTTTACCTCAAACTGTCTCCTGAAGATGCTAAAAGAGCAGAACATGGTAAAACGTAGGTACAAGGCAAAGAAAAACTGCTAAAGCTTGGATATCACAGAATACAATTGAAATAACGAGTTAAATTCTTTTTGAGGTTATGTTTGTTTTGATATTATTGACATAAGCGCGTTCACGATCAGTCCGAAACGATAGTATGCCATTGGCGTCAATATCGCGTCTATTGATTCGGTCCGGGCGTGAGCAGTCTGAGTACTGTGAGTAGTGTAGTCTCGAAACGGAACGGGGCCCTAGTGTGCAGAGGCGCGTTCAGCGCCTCTGGGTGTAGTTGTCCGGTTGTTTTTTAACTCGCTCAAAGGCGTTGAACGGATTGCAGCAACCAAATCTTTTATCTCCCTCTTTCACATGATTTTTTATTACTCTCTCTTTCTAGTAGATGACATTATAGAATATGGCTGCCAATATCATCCAATCACGTAAGAGTATTTCAGTCATAAACGTCAGAGCGTTTTACAACCATCAAATTCGATGGTTGTTCGGTTGTAACTCGCGCCGACACTCAAACGAACGCGCCTCTGGGCCTTCGCGCGAAGTACAACTTTTCGCTCTAACCCCGTTCAATGCCTTCGAGCGTGACAACCGGGTGAAACAACCGGCCGTTCAAGACCTTTGAGTGTCGGCGCGAGTTACAACCGAGCAACCATCGAATTTGATGGTTGTAAAACGCTCTGACGTTTATAACTGAAATACTCTTACGTGATTGGATGATATTGGCGGCCATATTCTATAATGTCATCTACTAGAAAGAGAGAGAAATAAAAAATCATGTGAAAGAGGGAGATAAGAGATTTGGTTGCTGCAATCCGTTCAACGCCTTTGAGCGAGTTAAAAAATAACCGGACAACTACACCCAGAGGCGCTGAACGCGCCTCTGAACGCGCCTCTGTGTGCACACCCACCGTCACGACACAAGGCGTCGCGCCACAACCAACACAACACAATAGCGCCATTCGGAGCGCACCAAAAATGACAATTGATTGACATTGACAGATTTGACAGACAGTACCTAGGTCACCTGTTACTTTTTCAAAATTTTCTTGAAGAATAGTTTTAATTTGTGGTTTTTAATGCGATGAATATAGATGGTCAGAAGTGGATTTCTTACCTACAAATTCTTCTCCGCAGTAGAATAATAATTACTCTTAACCGAAGTACCAAATATTGCATTGATTGATGATCTTTGGCAAGTCAAGGTAACTTATCATCATATTGGTGATTTTAAGTCATATAATAAAATGATCAAAATGAAAACAGTTTTCTTTGTTTTCTTGAATTCAAAAAGTATCTAGAAAGTTTTTAGAGCAATCCAGTAAGATTTATCTCGCTTTCGCTACTTTTATTTGAAACTCTTTAATACATTGTATCAGGCTCAGGCATCTTTTTTACATGTGTTTTTATGCAATAGAGACCTGAGGCGCGTTCAGGGCCTTCGCGCGAAGTACAACTTTTCCCTCTAAACCCGTTCAATGCCTTCGAGCGTGACAACCGGGTGAAACAACCGGCCCGTTCAAGACCTTTGAGTGTCGGCGCGAGTTACAACCGAACAACCATCGAATTTGATGGTTGTAAAACGCTCTGACGCTTATGACTGAAATACTCTTACGTGATTGGATGATATTGGCGGCCATATTCTATAATGTGATCTACTAGAAAGAGAGAGAAATAAAAAATCATGTGAAAGAGGGAGATAAAAGATTTGGTTGCTGCAATCCGTTCAACGCCTTTGAGCGAGTTAAAAAACAACCGGACAACTACACCCAGAGGCGCTGAACGCGCCTCAGTACTCGACCTTTTCACTCAGTCTTTGTTTTGTTTTTACGTTTAACTTGAGCTTTATTCTTCTCTGGAGACCCAAAATTTTCATGCAAATCATAGTATCATCATCATGTCTATGATTTACATGAAAATTTTGGGTTGAATGACATTACCTGTAAACACATTTTAATAATCAGTTTTCAATAAAGAATTGATTATTTATGGGTTATTTTGAAACACCGTTTATATCATGATATACACGGTGTTTCATAATAACCAATAAATAATCAATGCATTATCTAAAACTAATTATTAAATTGTGTTTACCTGTAATGCCATTCAACCCAAAATTTTCATGTAAATCATAGACATGATGATGATAGTATGATATACATGAAAATTTTGGGTTGAATGACATTACATGTAAACACATTTTAATAATTAGTTTTAGATAACGCATTGATTATTTATTAGTTATTATGAAGCACCGTGTATATCCATTGATATATAGCCTCGAACCCTGGTATGTGCACCAGGTGTTACAGATATAGTCTGAGAGCCAAACTATTACGCTGTATGGAAGATTCAACATTAAATTTAATCAGAATTTATCATTAATTAGATGCGCTAGTTTATTAAATAATTAATTAGTAATCCAACAATATTTATTACAGCGTAATCAAAAAATAATCATACAAAGCTATGTAAATTCCTTAAAAAACAGCTAAAATACTATAAATAATTTTTATTTACATTTAAATAGCCTTATTAATTATCTTTCTTGAAAGTATATAATCCTCCTTTATTTGTAAATGAAAAACAATTATACTTAATAACTCTTTACATAACACTTAGTCTTTTGTAATACTAATGTTCAAAATGCTATCAGTTCAGTAATGGTATACTTTTGTTTTATTTACGTCCCTTAATTTATATTTTACTATATCCACCACAAAAATATATGATTTGTGAAAATAGTTAGTGTATAAAATAAGCTCGTTGGTCGTTTCGGCCTACGATGTTCGTCCCACTGAGATGATTTTGCAATTTGTACAGTCGCCGTGAAAAGTGTTTTTGAAATTTAAGTCAATATTCACTCGTCATATGGTATACAGTAGCAATGCGGTCGAGGAAGCTTTAGAAAACTTACTTGAATAAAATATGATCATTAGTGTTTTATTAATTATTTATTTATTTGCTTGCTTACATGTATGTATTTATAGGTGTTAACAATTTTATTTACATTGTATCAGTACATGCACCCCACAAGGGCACTGCATAGCTAATAAACAAAAATTCTATAACAGTTTACAATATAACATAAACAATAATTAAAACTTCCACAGCAATTTAGAAGGGAGGATGGCATTATTAATTAATTAATTGATATTATAGTATGTTTATATTACATATTTTTTATGATTTTTTTTATTTCTATAATAACTATTACTTGAAGCTTTCTAAGCGAGTGAGCTAAAGAGGCAACTAATAGGCCGTGAATCGACAAACGAATATCCTTTGTATGATAGCACTTAAAATAAAAATAATCTTCATTCAATATAACTTGATAAAATGGTTTCCCGAATCATCCAACTCTTTTTTACGTTTTACTTTCAGAATGTGTTTTAGTTGATATATAAGTCTAATTTAAATTAATAATCGTTTTTAAGCAATATATTTTATAGCTTTATTAGCCTTATAAGTTCGTATAATTTAGTTTATACATTCTAGCATTTTCTTAAAATTTGGTGACATTATTAGAAATTAACATTTTGTGCTTTAGGGTAAAGTTAAAATGTGTCGGCGCCCAAATGTATTGTATTTGAATGCAGTTTATTCCAAAGTCAAGGTCCAGCGAATATACGAATATTTGATGTTAGCCAATGACGGTTAGGAGATCCTTACCTATCATTGGATCCTTACGTATCATTGGCTAATTTTTACGTTAAGAAGTTCTTAACTGTCATTGGCTGATAATTTCAAATATTCGTAATCGCAGAAAAGAACTAGTTGACCTTGGACTGATAAGAACCCGTGCCGTCAAAGGAAGGGCTGGATGCATTCCTTTGTTTCTTTATTACCTAGTTATTTGTTTACCTCCGTGACAAAAATATCAAATAAATTGTGAATTGTAATCTACTTTGCAGTAAATTATTTAAAAAAAGTGGTTGTGTGTGGCTGAAAAGTGCATCGGGTAAGTTTCTATAAATGTAAATTAATCTAATAATATCTAATCAATTTATTTTCGTCATAATTTATAACAGTTTTTTTAAAATTATGTAATGTTATATTTTATACCTGAATTATAATTTTCAATAAAACTAATTTAACTTTAAAAAGGTAATGTAATTGAAAAACAGTCACTTTAATTTGAAATTCTATGCATTTAAAATTTAAAACATTTATTTTTTTTCTTTTTAAATATGCAATCTGTTACTCTGAGAACATTCAGCAAATGGTCGAGAACTTGCTATTGGTCTTTGGGGCAGTATGTCCAGTGACATACGCCCTTTATGGTTCATTACATATTTGTGTCAAGCATAAGTTTAGTCCCTTCCACACAGATCTCTGGGAGTCCTTCGCTTTAATCTTTTAAAAGTTGCAGTGCTACTCATCAGCTTTGTGGCCAATCTGTTTGGGTGGTTTTTAAGTCTGTTCTTGTATGATCTCAATGAGTCCCTGATCTCGTCCTGTACCGATTTGATTTTAAGATCATGGTGGAGTTGTTGGTTTGTTATATACCATGGGGCATTTGTGATTATTCGCAGCATTTTAGACTGGAATCGTTGTAACATTTCTGTGTTCGAATTGGAGGCAGTCCTACAGAGCTGAATCCCATACGTCCATATGGGTTTAAGGATACACTTATACAAGAGCAACCTGTTATTCATAGATAGCTGTGATCTTTTGTCTAGCAACCAGTACATTTTTCTCAGATGAATTCCCAGTGCCTTACGTTTGGTGAATATATGTTTTTTCCAGGTGAGACGACGGTCAAGAAAAAGTCCAAGATACTTAGCTTCATCTGCTTGGGGTATCTGTACTCGGTTAAGAAAAACAGGTGGGCATGAGTCACGTCTCACCGTAAAGGTTACCTGCACTGATTTGGTCTCGTTTGCTTTTATACGCCAAGTAGGTAGGCAATCTGAGATGTTATCCAGGCAGCGTTGGAGCATATTGCTTGCTTGCGTTGGTTCTTTGTGGGCTACCATGGCCGCTGTGTCATCAACAAATGTACCAATTATTACGCCATCCGTCATGGGCAGGTCTGAAGTGAAAATCAGATACAGTGTCGGGCCGAGCACACTTCCCTGCGGCACATCTGCATAGGCTCTGTGAAGTGTAGTTGTGTCTTCCCCTTGCTTAACATAGAAATATCTCTCGGCAAGATATGATTTTAAAAAGATGTAGTAATTTATCGGGAGTAGGTTTTTTATTTTATAGAGCAAGCCCTCGTGCCAAATTCGGTCGAACGCTTGTGAGACGTCCAAGAATGCCGCGCAGCAATATTGCTTATTTTCAAAGGCCGTGTGGATGCCTTCTACCAGCCTATGAACCTGTTCTATTGTACTGTGTTTTTTACTGAAGCCAAATTGGTGATCAGGTATTTATTTATTTTTATTTATTTCTTACATCTACTTATACTACATAGGGCTATCTAGAATGTTTATAAGCCTAAATAAGGCTTGTCTAAACATCAAGTTCTCACTAAGAATACAGAATCAAGTAAAGTATTGATATCTTAAGCTTATTAGGTATACAAATCATAAAGTGAACATGACGTACCAGACACGCCAGGGATTTTAGGTAAGTGCTAAACTCGGCAGCGGTACAAAAAAAAGATATATTTCTGAAAATACCGCTCACTTCTGCTACGAAACCGGTCGGCCGGCTATCTGGTACGTCATGTCGAGTGTATGTTCAACACACTATAAAGGATGTCCCATTCTATGAACGGATTAGTTGATGCTAAAACTTATATCCAATGGCATGTAATAAATGAAGGCATAGTAATAAATAATGGAATATTATGAATTATTGTAGGTTAATTATTTTAAGGTACTCAGGTAATGCTTTTTTAAAAGAATCTTTATGTTATTTTGTGTTATTTTGTTTTTAAGATCTCTAGGTAAGTTATTGATTAAATGTGGAATTATGTATTGGGAGTTTCTTTTCCCATATTCATTATTAAATGCCGGTTTACTTAATATCTTATTCGTGACGCATCTAGTAAATTTAGAATGAATTATTTGTTTTTTTTATTTCCTCGCGAAAGTATTGTTCGTTTAGCAAAGTAAATTCAACTTTTTTGTGTATCGGAATCACACCACAGTAATTGAAGAGACCCATAGGATCTCCACTATATTCTTTTTTTATTTTAAGAGGAACCAGTAACTTGAGTAGTCTATATTGGATGTTATATATTTGGTCAAGGTACGTTTTATATGTGCGACCATAACTACTTAATCCGTAAGACAGTATACTCTCTGCTAAGGATTTATATAAAGTCAGTAAAATGTCATAAGGTACTTTACTCCTAATTATATAAAATTTACCCAAGATAGATCTGAGTTTATTGCACACTTTATCTATGTGTTTCGCCCAATTAAATTTATTATCTATCACTAGACCCAAGTAGGTATGCTCCGTCACCTGATCAATATTGATACAGTTATTACTGCATTGCGTATTACCAGTGTGGAGGCATCCATGACAGTGAGCTATCACTTCAATTGGATTTGGATAATAATTGTGGCTGGAACGAACGTGTATCAGTTTAGTTTTTTTCGCATTTAGTACCAGCCCAGAGTCATGCGACCACTTACAAATTGCGATAAAATCCTTTTGAATCATGTTTTGAGCGACTATTGGATCTTTGTCCGCTGCTATTAAGCAGGTGTCGTCTGCGAATTGAAATACTCTACAGTACTGAACAACGTTAGTTATATTATTCACATACGCAAGATAGTGCAATGGGCCAAGGACTGAGCCTTGTGCTGTTCCTTCAGAACTATTGACGGTTTCACTAAACGTTTCTCCTATTTTTACTTGAAAACAGCGCTCGCTAAGGTAGTCTTTACACCAGTCTAGTAATTTGCCCCTTACACCACTATTTTCGAGCCTTTCAATTAGAAGATCATGTCGCAATGTATCAAAAGCTTTTCCGTAGTCTATAAAGACCAGTATTACGTGTTTTTTTGCATTTAGGTGATCGTTAACTTCATCTGTGAATCTTGACAATAGTAACGTAGTACTTTTCTTTGCCTGGAACCCATATTGTTCATTAGAAAGGATGTTATTTTTAGAGTAGAAATCATGGATTTTGTTACATATATACTTTTCAATAATTTTATCTATGACTGGGAGAACTGTGATTGGACGATACATTGCGTAGTCACACGTGCTACCACTCTTATGAATGGGACGAACAATGCCATTCTTAAGCTTTTTGGGATAGCGTCCTGTTGCAATACTAGTATTTATGAGCCTTGTAATGGCACTTACAATTCTATCCGATAGCCTTATTATATCAATAGCTCGAATGCCATCAGCTCCAGGAGCTTTGTGAGGATTAGTGCGTTGAATAATTCGAGCTATCTCGCTTTTTTTTACTTCTGGGAAGAATATAGATTTATCTACCGACTTTTCGTAGCTGTTTTTATTCAATAAATTGTGTGTACAGTTAGGAATAATTGATTTTACGTTAAATTGAAATTGGTTTGCAAAATTATCAGCTAGTTTTTTAGAGTCTTTCTCGTCAAATGCCTTCGAAATAAAGTGATCTATAGAATTAACTATTTTACCTGATATGTTATTTATTATTTGCCAAAGTTTTTTAGGATCGTGTTTTGATTTGCTTATTTCTAACCTAATTTGTTTATTTTTCTGTTTGTTTATAATTTTATTGGCTTGATTTCTTATTTTGTTATATTCAGCTTTGATAATTTTATTACTCGTGTCCTTTAGCCATTCTGAAAAAAGCTTGTCTCTTTTTTTAGTAATGCTTAATACTTTTTTATTGACCCATTTGTGTACATTGCGTTTTGAATTATTATTATTTTGAGTGTAATTTGATTTTTTATAGCACTCATCAAAATTTTGACAAATATAATCATATATTTTAATAGGGCACTCCATAGATGTAGCATAATCCCAGTTAACTTTGTGCAACAATTCTTTACTCTTGCTATTGTCAATGCGGGTAACATAAGTAGGGACATCCTGTACATGAGCGTTACTTACTAATGCCGCAACCGTAGCCCTATGGTCAGCCAGTACGGTGCAGAGCGCAGCGGTGTACACTTCTCTCATGCGGGATCGAACGAAAATGTGATCAATGCAACTTTTGGTTATTAATTCATTAACTTTTTCAATTCTTGTGTAACTTTTGATACCACATGAAAGGCCGTGTCCGCTCATTACGTCCATGTATGATTTTTTAATCGGGTTTGTAATTTTTAAGTTTATATTAATATCGCCCAGAAATATCAAATCAGTGTTTGCGAATTTATGTAACATTTTGTCTATTTCTAATAAGAAGTGTTGTTTACTACAGTTTGGTGGTCTATACACTGCGCACATACCTACGGAATATGTCTTGGTTGTTATGATACCGAGCAGGCATTCGAAGTGTTGTGCGGTAGCTTTAAATTTGGTGAACTTGTGTTTATTTTTTATGTAAATAATTATGCCACCACCTCTCTTTTGTTTTCTTAATTCTGTGTACATAGTATAGTCCTGTAAGTTATACAGTGATTCGATATTTTCTGAGATATTTACTTCGGTAAGCACCAGACAATCAATTGATGACTTCGAGTTATATACAAGGAGTTCTATTTTCGAGAAATTTTTTATTAGAGATCTTATATTTACATGCGTAAATATTAGATTCTGACTATTAATAGGTATTTTTTTTTGAAATTTCGATATGTTAATACAATCATCAAGCTCTGTAATGTTATAATAATCGTCTATATAATCCATTAATAAGGTATGTTTTTAATCGGTTAGGTAGTAAAATAAAATAAATACGTATGAGTATATAATAAATTAGGAATAACTGGGAATAATTCAGCTTATTTTTGGCTGGACAATAGGTTTTGGATATCACTCTTAGATCTAATTTTAAATATTTTAGCATTGTCATTTTTGCGTACCAGAATTTTTCCGTCCTTAATCCAGATGTATTGGAAAACATTTTTCATCTCTTGCTTCGCCTGCCATAGAAGATTTTTGTGGTACAAAGATAACGCCTCCTTTATATATATTTTTTCATTAGCTTGGGGACCAGACAAATGAGATAGAATATCTTTTACAGTAACAGGAGAACTGCGAGCCTTGGTAATTAATTGTTGCTTTGATGACTCATGGCGAACTCTTAGTCTCTTACCCGTATCGCCACAGATCCGTTACGTCTGGGTGGCAGTGTTTTGATGGATATTATATCTTCCTTTCTTCCGCCAAATTTTGCGAACACGTCCTCCACAGCTTTCGGAATATCCATGTCCTTCACGTCTGGAATACCTAATATTTCCACTTGATCAGCCAGTAACTGCTGTTCCAATTCGTAGCTACGCTGTTCCAGGGCCTCAATCTTAAGGAGATATGACTTGTTCAGGTTATCAAGATGGAATATTTTTTTCTCCATATCTTTGACTTTACTGGTAAGGGCGTCCACTGATTCTGTAAACTCATCCACTTTTTCACTGCAATACTGAAGTGAAGTAGATATAGATCTTATCTCCTGTGTCACTATATTTCTCACTTCCTTTCTCAGATCTTGAAATAATTTTTTTACATCAAGTGTATCTCCCTGATTCATACCTTCATCGTCATCATCTTCTTCGCAATCCCCTAATGTTACGAACGACCTTCTACGAGACGAGTTCTGGTTACAATCGTGACATGTCCACTCTAAGTTTTCGGCTGCTTTCAGAGCACTTAGCTGTTTGGTACTTAACCCGGAACATCCTGCAGTTGCATGCACTATTTTTTGACAACGGCTACATTCCAAAATAGTAGTTTTCTTGTTTAATATCTTATTACAGCTATGACATTTAGCCATGACGAGGGTAGATATCAATTTCCAGCTCGCTTACACACAGTGGTCAGCACAACGCGCAAGCACGGTGAGAACTGATGATGATTGATGATTGATTGTATGATTTTGCGCTTCGCCAACACTGTGCTTAGTCTTTTCAAAAATAAGATCTCCATAACCTTTGATAGGACGGGTAGCAAGCTAATTGGTCTGTAAGAGGATACATCCTCTGGAGCCTTCCCAGGTTAAAGTATCATTTTAATCTGGGCAACTTTCCACTGGGGTGGGAAGATACCTCTTGTCAGAATACAATTGAACAAGTGTGTCAAGAACAGCAGCGCTTTCTCGGGTAGTTCGCGGAGTATTTTGGCAGTTATTAGGTCATACCCGGGTGATTTCTTCAGGTTCAGTTTTCTGATGGTGTCAATGACTTCGAACGTTTTGATCCTTTCGATTGGGAGATCAAGTTGGAATGGTTCGTCGCGACACTTACGTAGCTCATCGCTATTGGTGCTTGGTACATTCTGACTAGGATTTGGCACGAACACTTTTGTAAGGTAAGATGCAAAAGCTTCGCCCTTCTCCAGGTCACTTTTTGCCCAGGAACCGTCGCTTTTGCGTATTGGAGGATTAGAGGTAATTGGTCGTTTGAGCTTTTTGGTTATCTTCCAAAGAGAATAGTCACTGGCGGCTGCGGTATCCAGATTGCGCAGATGGTTCTGTATCGCTTCGTTGCTTTCGCTCTTTAGTAGCTTTTTGAGCTCTCTATTTTTCAAAGGTTGTTTGGAAGAAATTGCTTGTCAGCATTAAATCCGCTTTTTGTACTCTACTATTTGTTTCATAATTGTCTCCTCAGTAATGTATTTTATGTACAATAACGAGTTTTATTACTTATTAATTTTTGACACTCATCCTGACCATCCCTTGAAGTTTCGCCAATAAATTAAGTTTATCAAACACAAAATTTATATCACAATAATAATATTTTTTTATATTTGTCTCCCTTAGAATCGTCAAAATGAATGAAGTTCAGCTTTCAACGTCACGTGGCAATCTGACACTATTTATTGGAACTACGAAACGGGGTAGTCAAAAGATAATAAGGCATGATTACGAGTACGATTTAAAAATAAAAATTATAGATAGATCAATGGGTCTTGTACCCACTGGACCTTCAAGATTCGACCCAAAAGCAAAAAGTGCTTATTGGACCTCATTTACAGGGCCCATTCGACCTTCCTAAAATATTATATTCAATGCGGCCATTGGACCTCTTTTTTGAATTCGACTGGTACCTACTGGACCTTCAAGATTAGACCCTATTGCAACTGTACCCATTGGACCTTATTTGTATGCCCCATTCGACCTTCCTAAAATATTATATTGAATGTGCCCATAGAACCTTTTTTATGGGAACCATTGGACCTTATTGACAGTTTTATTCAAAAAAGTACAGTCACAGAAAATTGAAGACTAAAATGAAATTAATAGAGCCAATACCATTGAAAAGTAAGTAAATACCATTGAGCTGTTCTAGCCTATGTATGTACCTACTTATATCTCAATCGGCACAGCCACTAATTCCGAGCAGAAAAAAATATGGAGAAAACCGGACGTCCTTTTTTTTCTTACAATTAGAGTTGTATTGATATTCACTCTCACGACATTCGTCCTGCTCTCGCCTCTTGTATTGTAGAGCAACGTTCAGTGGCAATATTTCTTTCTCGTTCTTGTCTATTGTTTACTTTCCAAAAAACTACATGAAGGGTTGAAAAAAGGTTACTTTAAAGGAGTAACAAAAAACTGAGTTCTTGTCAACTATTGATTTTAAGTAATATGTAGGTAGGATTAGAAGTTACATTCCTCCTATATTGGTTCTGTCGACATCGCACTTTAACATAATATTAAATCAAAGACAAAAATCTTTATACAATGTAAACCTTCACAAGTATACTATTGATAGTCAATGTACATTTGATTAAATAAAATAGTTAAAACTAAACTAAAAAAAACACCCATATTATAGTTTTAAAAAATGGGAGATCAACTCAGAACTGAATATTAATTAACATAATTAATGACATGTAATTATGTTGATTATTCCCCTATGATCCAATCTGGTGGTCGTCATTTTTTTTTCTATTAATTTTTAATTGTATGCATGCTTAATCTGTTTTTATATAAATCATTTTTTTTCTATCTCAAGGTACCACTCGTCAAAGCTCTGCCGAAGGTAGATTAAAATCGATAGAATAGTATACTAACTAAACTGGTCTTTTTTTACCAAAAAGTAAATAATGTAATATTTTAATATAGGTTATAAATCACAGATCGATTAAATTTATGTGATAATATGTGATTTATTTAAAATATTTTTATAATTTTTGTTTGGCAATTAAGATAACTTATAGTTATAAAAAATATTCTCTATTGTCGTTAAAAGTAAGGTAAAAAAGGATCTGTGGTTATGTGATTATAGTAGGTTATTTATATTTTATTTCTTTTTGATTTGTTGCTGATGATTAATATGTTGAATTTTATAAATATGTTGATTAAATATTTTGATTTATATCTTTTGTTTTTATTTCTTTAACAATTTTACTTTTCTGCATGACTGTATGTAACATTCCAAAAGAAAAGAGCCAAAAGTCCACGTCTTTTTGATAAAAAGTCTGATGGATCCAATGGTGTAGGTAATGTGTAATTTTGAAGGTCCAGTGGGTACCATGTTTTTGATAGGAGGTCGAATAAGACGTATCGATAATTTTGAAGGTCCAATGGGCACCAGATTTTTGATAGGAGGTCGAATAGGTCCTATCGTGTAGGTAAGGTCCAATTATGAAGGTCCAGTGGGTGCAAGACCGATCAATGTTGTGGCGTTATTCGAACAGAATATTATGCTTTGCGACGTTAAAGACCTCTACAGACCTAAAAGCGAAACACGCGAAACAAACCACTCCCATGCACCGATATCACCTAAAGATACTGATGTAAAAATACAGATACATAAGTGCATAAAGGCTGTTGAAAAAAAATTGTCTGATCCAATTCATTAAGTGATTAAACTTATGAGTGTCAATTAATAATGGTGTATAATTTTTTAGTTCTATTACTTTTTTACTCGACTGTTTCTATTAATTTGTTGAACGGGCCGAAACGACCAATAGAAAATAAAAAAAATAATCGAACTGTCGTTTCGTCCCGCGGGCCGAACATCGCGTGGGACGAAACGACCAACGAGCCATAAAATATAATATATTTAGTGGTAATAAAAAATGAGTGCAAAAATATAGCTGTCAGAAAACCTAAGAAGACTTTATTTAAATGTCAAGTTATATTGTTATAAATTAAAATCCACCGTAAAAACAAAGAAATAATATAAATAAACTTGTAGGTTTGCTGTGAAGTAGGTAGGTTCCGCTTCCGATCGATGCGCGATGAAAGCGCGCTCCCGTGCAACGAGAGAACGCAACAAATAAGCAGGCCGCGTTATAGAATAATACTTATTGTAGAGTTAATGTTCTTATCTGTTTTTTATATTTAGAAACGTGTCAAAATAATGTAATTTTCGGTGGATTTTATGATTCTTAAGAGGATTGTGAAGCTGTAAATTTTCATACAAAAAGCGATAACGCTTTTCTCCCACTAAACATAGTCCAATTTTCATAATTTTTGGAAATTTTGTAGATATAATGAAGATCTAGGTTTGTACGTTTTGATTTTGAAGAAATATTGCTCAGAATATAAATTATTAGCATCTAAATATCTATATTTTAGACTTAAAAACTACCTCGAGCATTTTTTTTTTTGACAAAATTTTACTGAATTACAAAAAAAGCAAAACGTACAAACATAGTTTAAGGTATACTGTATCGAATAAGACCAAAAGTGTCTAATTTCGTAAAGGTTTAGGGGGGTAAAACAGTTATCCCCCGAAACAATATTTCAAACAGGAATTGTAGGCAATTTCGACCAGTTCTTGCAACTCTCTCTATCGCACGATACGGGTCGGGGGCAGGGGTATGATGGGGCCATGATGGGGCATAATCTAGTGATGTGACATAATGTTATCGTAGTTATTGTTGCCTATGGAGGAGAAAGTAATATCGATATATCGATCAATACTGAAATTTATTACTCAAGTCTACACAAATACCTTCTACATGAAGTAAATGTCTTTTCGAATACGTTTATTGATTTTAGTGTTTTATTTTAAGGATCTTATTTCAATACAAACCTTATTTAAGGGTAAGCAGCCTGTAGCCTGTTAACTAACTGTAAATTCCCATAATCAAAATAAAAATATAAATTGTAAGTATGTAGTTGTTTGTTATAATACATAGATATGTGCCACAAAGACACAAACTCAAAAGAAATTCGTTTTTTGTTGCTCACAAACTATTTTGCGTATAACCGAGTTGGAGCAGCTAAAAAACGTGTAACAAACTATATGCAAATAGCCTTATTTTTAATATTATTTTACGTGTACTCGCGTTATGGAATCTACGAATGTATAAAAAATACAAACTACAAAGTAAATAATATATGTAGGGTAGGCAGGGTAGGTAGGGTAGGTGGAGAAGGCACCCTTCGTACGGTTTTAACGTTTTTTTTAAATAATATAATTTAAATCAGCTGATTACATATAATCCTACTAATAGGTATTTTTTTTCATACGACAGGGAAGCTCTTGGTCTTATATCGGAACACAGCAATGCTATTAACATGTTATTATGGCAACAAACTTAGGTAAGACGGTGGTAGCTAGCCAGGTGGGCTTAGAAGCCCTACCACTAACCAAACCGAGCAGAAAAGCTTCTGTCCCCGTGGGGAATCGAACCCCGGACCTCACGATCAATACCTGGTGGCCTCGACCACTAGACCACGGAGGTGGTAAAAATTAAAATTCTAAAACTATTAGTATAACTAGGTACCCGAGATTAGTGTATAAAAATGAGAGGTATTTTATATTTGTTGCATTATTATGACAACTCTAAATTGAAATTCGTACGAATCTACCCCACACATGGGGTACTTTCATACAGTATTATTCCTGTTTTTCTGACAGCATAGACTTTTCATCAACTGCTTGACTACAAGTATTCTTTGGTTAATAACTTTGTACAATGTTTCTGAAAAAAGTTATTTACTCAATAAAACGCCCTTGCCCTTGCCTTTCCTTTGGTATTCCGTGATATTCCGGGCTTTTCGAGGAATCTTGGGTTTGAGCATCAATTATGGAAACTCATAGAGGGATCAGTCACAGAGCCCTGTTGTTAACCCTGATTCCACCGACGCACATCACTTCTGTTTTGCTGCTGACTAATTCAAAGATGGATGGAGATGGAGCTAGTTGCAGATGATGTTACGTTTGACTTTTAAAGAAATTGAGGTGAACACCAACAAAAATAATCATATATATCATCATCATCTAAGACTTTGCTTCTACCATGGCGGTATAGGCCTCCTTCAACTTTCTCCATTCCGTTCTATTTTGAGCTACTTTAATCAAGTTCGTGCCCACCATCTTGACGATGTCCTCCTTCTTGACGATGTCCTCCTCTTGGAGTGTGTAACGGAATGCTGTGGTTTAGAAATTGTTAAACATAATTTGATAATTGTATGTATGTATAGAGTTCCAAAAATAAATAAAAATAGTCTTGACATGTTTCATGAAACACTTGAACGAATTTTAAATATCGTTTGTGACCATAAAAATAAAAAAGTCGTTATATGCGGAGATTTCAATATTGACATATTAAAAGATAATCCCAAATGTCGCGATTTTAAATACCAATTATTGAGTCGAAATTTAACACTTGAATTAAAAAAGCCGACAAGACTAGTAAGTGGAACATGTCTGGACAATTTTGCTCATAACATTAAAAAATCAAAGGGTGAAGTTATAGATACAGGACTTTCGGACCACACTGGACAGTTACTGAAATGTCCGGTAAAGAAGTCATGTGCTCTAGAAACATGGTACATTAAGCGTCGTGACCTCAGTGAGGGATGTTTAAGAATATTTAAAGGTTATATAGAAAACTTAACTTTTCACGACACATTAAACTCAGATGATCCAAACGTAGCATATGACTGTTTCTTTGATATTTTTAAATGTATCTATGATCTCTGTTTTCCTTATAAAATCATTAAGAAAAGCTCAAAAATCAAACAAAAATGGATATCTAAAGGAATAAGGACTTGTTGTAAGAAAAAACGAGAACTTCTTTGGCAATTTAGATGTAAAAAAGATAGAGAGGCTAAAACTGCTTACAAAAGATACTCCACAAGACTAAAAAAAATAATCAAACTAACACAACGTTCACAAAATGATAATTTTATTAGGACATCTAAAAATAAATCTAAAGCTACATGGACAGTAATAAATAATAGTAAAACTATAACGCCTAGAGAACCTATACATAAAATAAAAATAGGCAATACATGCATTACTGACCCCATAGGTATTGCTAATGCTTTTAATAATTATTTTATTGACGATGTTAGAGAAATTAATAATTACAATAATGATAATAATACAATTGACATTGAAAGTAACATTTACTCCATTTTTATGAGCCCTACAACACCTGACCAAGTACTTAATGTTATTAAGTCACTAAAAAACACAAAAAGTGTTGGTTTTGATGACATATGTACCAAAGTAATAAAATATGTTGGCAATCTTATCGCATCACCTTTGAGTCACATAATAAACTTATGTTTTTCTACCGGCATATATCCAAATAACTTAAAAACTGCTATTGTCAAACCACTTTTTAAAAAGGGGGACAAAGAATTGACCAAAAACTATCGTCCAATAGCCTTATTGTCAGTATTTTCCAAAATTTTTGAAAAAGTGCTTCATAATGTTCTTTACAATTTTCTAGAAAAACATAAAATACTAACTAAAGAACAAAAAGGTTTCCGAAAGCACACTACTATAAATACTGCCATTTATGAACTCGTGAGAAGAGCGCTAGATACTTTAGACAGAAGGATACCATCATGCGCTGTCTATATGGATATGACAAAAGCATTTGATCACGTGAATCATAAAATATTAATAGAAAAACTAAGTCGCTATGGCATACGTGGCAATGCACTAGAATTGTTAACATCCTACCTACAAGACAGATATCAATATACTGAGCTTACACAAGTCTATTTGAATAGTAAAAAAGAATTGAAATTTAAGTCTAAAAGAAGGCAGATTACATGTGGGGTGCCACAAGGTAGTGTATTGGGACCTTTACTATTCATCATTTACATTAACGATATAGTTAAATCAATCAAACACCCCATGATACTTTTTGCTGATGATAGTACTATCTTTATAGAGTGCACCGATGGTAATTACACAAATTACGAAAATGACATAAATAAGACTTTAAATGATATTATTAAATGGCTAAGACAGAATACATTAAAAGTTAACTTAGAAAAGACAAATATAATGCATTTTACTCAAAAAAAAGTTTGTCCTAACTTAAAAATTGATTATGAAGGTAATGAAATAGAAAAAACTGAGGATACAAAATTTCTTGGTATCTACATAGATAGCAATATGTCATGGGAATCTCATTCCATTGAAGTTTGTAAAAAAATTTACAAATTCTCATTTGCACTTTACAAATTAGCTAAAACTTCTAATCGAAATACAGTCTTGACAGCTTATCATGGTTTTGTTGCGTCAACTCTTCGTTATGGCGTAATATTTTGGGGCAACTCTACCTACAGAGAAATATTACTAAGGGCCCAAAAACGATGTATTAGGGCTATATGTGGTCTAAAACCCGTGGAAACTTGTAAGCCACATTTCAAATCGCTGAATTTATTAACATTACCATGTATATATATTTTGGAATTGTGTATATTCGTAAAGTCTAATCCAGACTTATTTAGAAAAAAAGATCATGTACCTAACCTTCGCCCTAGAAAAACTGCAATTTGTACAAACATATGTAATACCGCACTAATGCGTAAGAGTGTCATTGAAATGGCTCCAAGAGTTTACAATAAATTGCCTGAAACCTTGAAACAAAGTAATTTAAATAAATTCAAAATTATCTTATCAAAAATACTTATACAAAAATGTTACTATAATATAAACGAATATTTATGTGATAATACAATTGAATTTTAAATTTATAATTAATGTATAATTTCTAATGTATAAATAATGACCGTTTTTAAATTTACCATTTGACTATTGTAATAAATGACATAATAGACATGATGTTTTAAAATTTTCATTTGACTTTTGTAATAAATAACATTATTGACATTAACTGACATTATAGATACTTCCAATAGATTGTTGTAAAATTTTGTTTTATCTGACATTATAGATAATTTCGTATGCCATTTGAGGCACATCATGGAGTTACCACTATACCACACTACTTATTTTGTCAACTTTGTACCACCTATGATGACGAATAAATAAATTTGAATTTGAATTTGAATTTTCTACCGCATCTGTGGTCTCCCGTTGGGTCTTTTACGGTTCCATGGCCTCCACTCTAAGACAGTTCTGCACCACGAGTACGGCTTTCTGGCTATATGTCCAGCCCATTGCCACTTGAGCTTTGCTACGCGGTGTGTAATGTCCGAGACCTGACTCCGTTTTCGGAGCCAACTTTTCGTTTTCTTGTCCCGGAGTGTTACTCCTACCAATTTTCTTACCATTGCTCTTTGTGCCACCACTAGTTTGTGAATGATGGCCTTAGTTGTTACCCATGTCTCGGCTCCATAAGTAAGCACAGGTTGAAGATCCGCGCTTTCTGTTTTATGCTAATGTTCATATTAAAAGCAGCCCAGCCCAATCAAAAAAAATTATTATTATTTAAATTACTTTTTATTTTTGTATCCCTGTTCCTATTTAGTTTGTATGTAAAAACAAGCTTTTGCCCGCGGCTTCGCTCGCATTCGGGGTAACACCGAAGATTACAAAAAAAAATAAGGCAGGTATTTTTCGTTGGTAACAGAGTCTGTGTATTTACCGATTTTTAGCTTCCTACCCTGAAAACTGCAAAAAGTCCCATATAAAATTTCACCCCCTCTTTTAAAGGGATGGGGGCAGATTTCCAAAAAAAAAATGATGCACGATTTTTTTGTTAGTCATAAATAGTTCGCATACCAATTTTTAGCTTTCTACCTTGAAAATTGCGAAATGCTCCATACAAACTTCCACCCCCCATTTTAGGGAAGTGGGGGGTTAGAAAGAGACAAAAAGTAGCCTATGTCACTCTCCATCCGTTCAACTATCTCCACTTCAAAAATCACTTCAATCCGTCGCTCCGTTTTGCCGTGAAAGACGGACAAACAAACACACACACTTTCCCATTTATAATATTAGTATGGATATATATGTTTAGTGTTTTTTTTTTCAGAAAAGATTCACATCTCAAATGCAAATCATTTTAATTCAGTATAACACTCATCTTAAAAAATGGCATTTTCCTTAGACAGGTAAATGTAGGATACATACTTTCATAACAAATAGTCCTCACCCTCAATCTCAATCATATAAGGTATTATAGGGATACCAAGTATTAAGTGCCTTCACAATAAATTTCAATACAGAAATAATTTACGAAATGTAAATAATTTCTGTATTCCGAAACTTATCTACTAAAATATTATGAAGAAAGAAGAATAAGTACGTTTCTATTTTTGTTTGTAATGAATAAACTCAAAAACTACCAGACTGATTTTAAAAATTCGTTGGCCAATGGAATGCTACATTAGCACTGAGTAATATAGACTATAAACTATTTTTCCTTTGTGAAAACAAAATTCCCATACGAAAAATGAAAGTAACGATGGCGAAGTTGCGAGCGGAAAGGGAGTCAGAAATATAAGCAACGCAAAACATTATGAACGATAGAATTAATAGTATAATCTCGAGCTCTCGCGCCGGAGCGGCCGCCCGCCGCCAAGTCGCGCGCTGCTGTCGTAGTGTGCGTGAGAATTTGCGCATGTTGTATTTGTGGTGTAAACGCGGGGCCGGAGGCAGAGCGGTGTGAAACAGATAGCATTTTAGGAAATACCTACTCGCGCCGCGCACGATTACTTCACAATCCTCTTAATGTTATTTAGGCTCCGAATTTTTAACTATCAAACATGCAGGACATCTTTTGGCCCATAAGAAGAATGGACGCATGAAACTTATCAACTTTATCAGAAGTATCGACATCTTTATATAGTATGTACTTATAAAACAAAGTTTGTACGTTTAGATCTTTTAAGCTACATGATGCATTTAAATGCAGTTTTCAGCAATAGATAGTGACTCAAGAAGAAGGTTTATATACAGGGTGTCCCAAAAAATAGTGTCAAGCGTAAGTCCAGAATTAGAGCACCTCTTGGAGTACCCGAATCACCCCCATGTATGTTCCGCGATTATTCGTAGTTTTCGAGTAATAATTTTTTTTCTGACTTTTTGAAAATTTTGATCCAAAGAACTTAAAAATTTTAAATAAAAAAAGTAGAACATATTTTAATGTTTTTCTTTTTGCCACTGAATCATCTTTAGTGCTTCTTTTATGTCTAAAATAATCAGCTTCGTAACTTTAGTGGAAATTTAGAAAACAGTAGTGTAAAGTCAAAATTTGAATGTTAGTGAATAATTACTTAAAAATTCATCTTTAAATTAAAAATCTAAACAGGCGAATTCATGGTTTCTAAGTATGTGTAAAAACTTCTCTAGACTCTCTGCTTTCATAATCATTTAAAAAAAGAAGTACTTAATAGGGCTACTTTGGCTTAAATCGGCCATCAAAGACAGCGAGGTGAAAATTTCATAAAATTTACCAAATTCCTATCAGATAATAAAAAAAATATCTGGTCTTTTTATAATTTCTAAGGTTCAGATTAATTACAATTTAGTAAAAATTAACTACATGAAACCCATATTTAAATATTTTTCTCGCGGATCACATCGGTTGTAGTGTTGGATGTAACGCAGTACTTACCTGCTAAAAAATTGCCCGAGTGAGAGGATATGAAAGAGACCGCATTATTGCTATCTCTCTCACTCTCATTGGCGAAATGGATAACTGTAACTGAGGAATGCTATTCTTTGTGACAAGGGGATGAGGCGGGGGGTGTAGTCCGAGCGCCTATTGTGTTCTGGCGCCAGTCGTTTGCCTGCTTTTGTTTGCGCCTTACGTACGATACGCTCATTTGTGATTATTTGACGAACTTTGCTTTCTTTACGGACCTTGAGTGCGATTACGATTTGGTTTTGTGTGAATACGGGATTTTGACAAATTTGGCATTCTTAACGGACTTTTCAAGCTCTTCATTTTGTGATGTCTTTTCATCGCAAGAATATGCTCTTATCCATTAAGTTATAATAAATCTTCAAAGGTTATTAAAGATGGCAGCAGGAACAGTTATTTTTGACCTTCAAATAATAAATTTTTAGCTTTTCTACAATCATTTTTGGTTTATTAATAAATAATTGGAATTAAAAAAAAAAATTATTCAGAAGTCGAGTTTTATGAAATTTTCACCTTGCTGTCTTTGATGGCTGATTTAAGCCAAAGTAGCCCTATTAAGTACTTTTTTTTAAATTATTATGAAAGCAGAGAGTCTAGAGAAGTTTTTACACATACTTAGAAACCAAGAATTCGCCTGTTTAGATTTTTAATTTAAAGATGAATTTTTAAGTAATTATTCACTAACATTCAAATTTTGACTTTACACTACTGTTTTCTAAATTTCCACTAAAGTTACGAAGCTGATTATTTTAGACATAAAAGAAGCACTAAAGATAATTCAGTGGCATAAAGAAAAACATTAAAAATGTTCAACTTTTTTTTATTTAAAATTTTTGAAGTTCTTTAGATCGAAATTTTCAAAAAGTCAGAAAAAAAATTATTACTCTAAAACTACGAATAATCGCGGAACATACATGGGGGTGATTCGGGTACTCCAAGAGGTGCTCTAACTCTGGACTTTCGCTTGACACTATTTTTTGGGACACCCTGTATATAGGTAATACATGCATATTAGTAGAGAAAAACCAAAAAATTTAAGGATTTGTAATGTGACGTCGTAACAAACATATTTTTGTGCACTTACATTGTAAACACTGGCTAAACCTTACTAGATAGATCAAATTAATGTACTACGAAATTGTACATCTCAAAATGACAACAACGTCCGCGATGGTATATGTGTATCTCCTAAGGCAAACCATTTTTATCTTTTATATATTACAAAAAATGTGGGTTATTTATGGGTTATTTATCAAGCTATTTTAAACAATACAATACAGTAGCACTATTCGCCTTGGATATCCAAAAGTCGAGTGGGCCCGATGGTATCCGTCCTTTCATGCTAAAGACGTGTGCCTCAGAGTTGACACCGGTTTTAACGCGTCTATTTCGGCTCTCATTCATTTGGCGTAGTCGCGACCTCATGGAAGACGGCTTTAGTGCATTCGATCCCTAAGAAAGGTGACTGCTCGAATCCGTCCAACTACAGGTCGATAGCTATAACATCTTTGTTTTCAAAAATAATGGAATCAATTATCAACCGCCAGCTTCTTCGGTACGTAAAGGATCACCAGCTGCTTAGTGACCAACAATACGGCTTCCGTATGGGTCGTTCTGCTGATGATCTTCTAGTTTACTTGACATATCATTGGGCAGAGGTAATTGAAATGAAGTGGGAGTCACTGGTTGGCAGTGTGGCACTAAGCGCTTCTCTTAAAACTTCCTTCGTATGGGCTTCCCGAGAAATTATGTGGATGGGTCACTAACTTTTTAGCAGACAGAAGCATAAAGGTCCTAATTGATATTGAATGCTTAGTCAGACTCACTGTCTATAAATGCTGGTGTCGCCCAAGGATGTGTGCTATTACCTATACCACAGTTTAACAATCATACAGTTACAAAACGAACCTGTTTGCGCAGAGAAACAGCGGGGAACTCACGGGGAAGCGTGGGCGGCGCCGGCGCGGTCCGTGGCCTACAAACTCGCCGAGTTTGTTTACTCGAACGCTGATGGTAGAAGGAAACGACTGTGTGTGATTGTGTGATACGCGAGCGAAATTTGCATTGGTTTTTTACGTGAATTATTTATTACATTACATTATTTATAATGGTGCATACTTGTTTTGTATACGGATATTTTTCGACCGCAAAATACAATAAGGAATTAAGATTCCATAGATATCTTGCGACGCGAAGTATATTTATTCCTATTATTTCTTATTATTACTTAACCAAATTGGTATCGTCTAGTACTATTATTTATTATATATACACTATTAATATCCGTCGTATAGTGATATTATACTAGTAAAAAGTTAAAGCATAACTTCAAGATTTAAAAAGTTACAATCTGCATCTATGCACTAGGAGTGTTTAGTGCAATAATAATAAATACTTCCTTGTTAATTCTCAAATAAATTTGAATAAACTCTAGAATAAATGTATCGCCGCCGCTACCTATTTTCCCATGGATATCGAAAAAAACGACTAAAATAGTTTAGTGTAATTTAAAATATAGTTTATAGTTAATTCTGAACTATGAATAAACTCTATAATACATGTATCGCCGCTACCTAGGTATCTTTCCGTGGATGTCGTAAGAGACGACAAAAAAGTTTAATGCAATTTTTTTTACTTTGTATACATTTGCATACCTTTCAAATATGGCGAACTTAGGTAGGTATTCGATGTCTGTACTTTAATTCACCTACGAGCACCGATCACCTACCTGACATAGCTACATAGCTAACATATGTAAATGTAGTTAGGTATATGGGTACTTCTTGTAAATAAATTACATTATAATCTCATTTAAATTATTTTTCTTTTTTGACAACCCTTACACATTTGCGAGTGACAGCGTAAGTTCCCACGCTGCCGGCGGCATCGTCCGACATCAATCGCGTTTCTAAACTGTATGATTGTTTAACCTATACTATTCCTTCTGCATATAAATAATAATAATAATAATAATAATTTTATTGACCAAAATATATATATTTTTTTTACACATTACACCTTGAAACTTAAATACCTAAACTAGGTCTAGCCTGTTCTTATAGGTACATATGCTCATCCTGGATTGAATTAAAAATATGTATTGTGTTTTTTCTGTAATATATGTATGTATATGGTTATAATATATAAGTAAATCATGCAAAATATTAGTTATTTGGTATAAATGTATGCACTTAAATAAAAGATCAAAAGATTTTATTATTTTACGGTATTCATTAATTGCTGAATTAATGATATAGTGCAAATCAGCGGCATTAATTGTTATGCAGATAACAGCACGAAAGACACCTTCTATAACGGGCGTGCGAACATTTCTCGGGAAAACGTCATTGAGTGCCGGAATAAACTTGTCTGAAATTGAAACTTCATTAGAGAAAGTTTCTAACTTGGGTCGACTTAATTTAGTCCATTTCAACCCTACAAAACGACATAGGTTTGCGCGTTCAGCGCCAAGAAAATGCCATTTGTCGTATCTTCTCGCTTCCAGTGCACTCCCCTAACTGCCTCAGCCAATATTGAGATCCTTGGTGTCGACATATCAAGCGAAGTTCATTTCCGTGACCATTTAGAGGGTAAGGCTAAATTAGCCTCTAAGAAGCTTGGTGTGCTTGATCGAGACGTTATTTCACTCCGGCGCACCGCCTACAGCTTTACAAAGCGCAGGTTCGTTCGGCCTCATGTGGAATACTGTTCTCATTTTTGGGCAGTGGCACCCCAATACCAGCTTCTGGACCGCATTCAATGGAGAGCGACTTGAATCGTCGACTGGAAATTTCAAATCGGCTTGATACCTTGGCACTGTGTAGAGATGTCGCAAAACTATGCATCTTCTATCGCATTTATTACGGGGAATGTTCCGAGGAATTGTTCGGACTAATGCCTGCCGCCTCTTTCTGCGTACATCCTACCTTAAAGGACAGTAACGCACTTGTAACTCCTCTGGGGTTGCGGGTGTCTATGGGCGATGGTAATCACTTACCACCAGGTAATACGTCTACTCGTTTGCTCCCATCCCATAAAAAACAACATTCCCCAATTATATACATTAGAAGATACGTTGTGCATTTCATGTAGATCAAAATTGCCCTTTACACATCATTAAAATGAATATCTTAGAAGATAGCAGAGATTTAAAAAGCGGGGGCGGAGCGGCTGGCGGGCCGTACGTCCGTCTCGGTTGGCAGCGGCTAGCGGGCGCGGGATGTGCCTATATCTATACATCCTGTAGTAAAGACTAATCATAGTTATAATATTATTAATCACTCCACACTGCCCCTGTTTTACCGATCGAGTTTTGTTGGAGAACTATCTGTTGGAGCAAGCCCAGTGTTTAGACCACCTGCGAACCAGCATCGAGATATCAGGCACACTCCTGGATATTTCTACGGAGCCACCCACATTTTATTATTTATTTATTAAAGAGTTTGTCACAGCTGTGACTGCGTTACAGCCGGGTAAGGCGCTAGGAATAGATAATGTACACGTGGATATGCTGAAGGCTTATGCTGCTACGTCTGCGTTGCTACTATATCCCTTTCTTAACCGCCTTAGGAAGTTGGACAAGTTCCCGTAGGGTGCAAACAAGCACTGCTGGTGAAAGTACTGAAAAGGGGAGACCTGTCGCGGTAGGTACGACAAGTGGTATCACATTGTTGCTCTCCGGAGGGCAACCAACAGTGTAATGAGGCGACCTGCATACATCTGCGAAAAAATTCAAAGGTGTATGTGAAGTCGACCAATCCGCACTGGGCCAGTGTGGTTGACTAAGGCCTAAACAAACACTAGTAACTAAGGGAAAGCTTGACCTATAATAGGCCGTACACTTGTATATGCATTGCATAGCGGATTGCAGTGAATGAATGCAGTGTGTGTAGATATAGTTAGTAGTTTGCCGATTTTTATTCGAATAATAATGGCGAGGAACTACTCAATCGATAATCGAATGCGCAGTAGCACAATTTTCGATTCAGTTAATTGTTTTGTTTTGCAACAATCACCCATCGCTCTACGAGCACGTTATGCCCAATCCCATACTAAAAATTTGAAACTGCATAAGGAAACTACACTCGGGGACAAATTTAGAGGAACACTACACTTACATAGATTCAAGCTACTTTTACAACATCATATCAATGTGTGATTGATCTTTAATGCGTTTGATTGTTATCCAGGATTCATGACCAAGGCCATAACGGATAATGACAAAATTTCCCTATTTGTGACCTGGAGAAGAACGGTAACTTTTATTAGTGGTCTTTTTTATCACAATCGCACAACTGGTTTTTGCGGTGAATGTTTTTTTGGTAGCGAATCCGATAGCTAGAAAGCTGGTAAAATTACTCGTAAATAAGGTGTTGTATGCTGAAATACACAGCGTTATCAAAACTAGAAGTGAATTTTTATCGTTCCTCTAAATTTGTCCCTGAGTGTATTTCGGGTAACTATTTTATTTTCATAGTTTTCCGCACTAAATGCTACCTTTCTATTTTGTAATGAATATTTTTAGAAATATCTACATAATTATGTACCTATGTAACAGCGCTCGCGACTATTTGTATTTGCCACTTCTAGTACTTATCTGAGTCCCAAAAGACAGGCTGTGCCGAGTTTGGGACTCGCAATTTCTTCTAATAGGCTAAGAAACCATTGTACAAATACCTCAAGACTGTAATTTAATGCTTGTACTCGTGTTCATTAACAAATAAATATTATTATTATTATTATTATTACTATTATCAAAACCAAAGCACACCAACGCATGCTAATGTGGGCAAAGTAATGTTTCGACACGCAAATCTGAAAATTAAATGCGATTGCTCATATTTCAAAAAAATATTATTCTAGATAATAAAATGATGATTACCGGAGGGAGATTCTGTACCAGGGTCGTCTGCTTGGGTACCTCCGTCACAGATTACATAATACTAGTAGTAGGTCATTGTCGTTCACGTAGGAAAATTAGAATGTGATTTGTGATCACAAAATAATTAATCTGTATTAATGAGCAGCACGGTAGGTACTTCCGTCTTACCTATTTCTGCCGCAAAGTAAAATAAACAGTAATGATTTATTGTAGCCATTTTTGAAAATATTTGTATGTTCCATTGGATCATCATCATCAACAGCTCATATACGTCCCCACCGAGAGGCTCGAGCCTACCCTAAACTAGGGCGATTAGGCCTTAATCAACCACGCTGGCCAAGTGCGGGTTGGTCGACTTCACACCCAACCTGTAAAGAAATTCTTTCTTCACAGGTGTTGTGCAGGTTTCTTCACGATGTTTTCCTTCACCGTAAAAGCGTCGAATAAACGTACATATGAATTCAAAATTTGAAAACACATTGGTACCTGGCGGGGTTCGAACCGCTACCTCCCGATTGGAAGGCGACAGCCTTACGCATTACGCCATCGACGCTTTTTTCATTTGATACTAATATATATTTTTTCTTTATTCTCCAGTAAACACCGAAAGTTGTGGACAAAAGGGAAGAGAAGAGAAATGTCATAATTTTACAATATTAACCTCTATAGTAAGTATAAATACTAATGTTTTTTAACCAGCTTTTATTGACCAAAAAACATATTTTTAGTAAACATAAATAGGGTTGATTGATTATGTAAATTAACTACTTAAATACTGCTTACAACTATAAGGAATATGTTCATGGAGATAAAAGAATTAGGTCGTCGCTGCAATAAAAAGAAGTTTTCAGTCTACATGTTATTGCAGGTTCGGAAAGGAAAATTCTTGCAATATTAAACAAGTTAGTTAATACATCCACTGCTGGGGAAGGGATGCTGGTCCAGGGCGGGTTGGTGCTTAAACTATATGTTATATACCTGGTGTAACTGAACGCAGAAATAATATTTGAGGGGCATATAGGTTAGATATTAGGACGGACTCTAGGTGCTTGTCTTAGATCTGGAAACCTAATACTTACCGATACCGAGTTAATCGACTTAAAACTCAAAGCAAGTGAGAACCATAGTTCAGCCGACTATGGAATTAACACAAAAGAAATGTTTACACTGAATGAAATGAAGAAACAAGATACGCTTAAGTAATAGTCGATAGTTAGGATCCAAAAATAATTTATTTAGTTTATATGAATTAAAGTGGGTTGATTAGCCCCAATATTTTTCCTACAGAATCACTACTTCTGATAGATACTCGTACATACCCTTAAATATTATTTCTGTGTTTCGTTACATTCTGTATGTAGGTATATGCACTTATTATTCAAAGTTTGTATTGTAAATACTGTATCTGCTTGACGTTATTGTATTTTTTCAGGAACACTGAAAAAATGTTTTATGAAGAACAAGTTGTCATCGTCGTAATTTAACATTTTGTACGATTCATATCGTATAATAGGTACTGTGCTTTAGAACAATGAGTCTTCTTGATCTTCCTGAAGAAGTATTAATCATTATAATTAAGTACTTGGATATTAAATCCCTGCATAATTTGTATAACTGTTGCAAATATACACGAAATGTGTTGAAAATGAATCGTGTTGTAACAAAGTGGAATATATCTCTGTGCCCATTACCAATGAAATATCTGGAGAGTCACTTTTATAAAGATGTTGCAAATAATTTACAAGTTATGAATTTATGTTTTCTCCCTGATATACGTAGATCATTGTTGGTACGAGTTCTAAAACATACCAAGAATCTTAAAACTTTGGATGTGTCTTATACAGATATTGATTTAGATGATTTTATATGTGTTTATCAAGTTTGCCCTTCTATTAAGAATATTACCATGAATCTAACTATACGTAACGAATTCCAAGTACAATTTCTGGAATCATATCAACATGTATTTAAAAACATGGAAAATGTACACTTTGCTGGAACTACTGAATTTATAGTACATTCAAATCTGGTATACCATATTTTGAAAGAATCTAAACTTAATCAATTAAAACTATGTATTATCAAAGAAGATGATAATCTTCTGCCGACAGTAATAAGACTGCCATCCATGGGCGAGACATTGAATTTTAAAGAAATGTTTGTTTATTTTATGAAATTAGATTATACACGTCGTTTGCTTAAAATATTTCAAGATATGAGCGAGTCAACATTTGAAAAGGTATATATGTTTTATGGGAAAATGGGTGCAATAGAGGTATTCGCAAGCTCGATATTTAAGGATTTTTTCCCTGATAATTTTGAGTTAAACATTTCTTCTCTTGATGATTTTCATTTTGATGGTGATTGCGGTAGAAACTTACTTGTTATGGTTTTTAATAAATCAGCAGTAGAGTTTGGCGACATATTTTTTTCAAGATTGTCTAAAAAATTAAAATCACACATTGCATATGACCTTTTACTTGACAGAAACTCACCAGCTCCAACAAATTATGAATGGTATTCTTCATATTTACGTTACCAATCGGAACTGAAACCTACAAACACCCTACATTGTTTCAAGAGGAGAAGAATAGCTAATCCCGGTTATAGCTTAGACTTCGACATGGTTTTCAAAAACAATGACAAAGTTAATTTAAGTATACATTTTCCCGAAAACTGTGTTAATTCTGTATCACTTTCAGCAACCTATGATTACTTGAGGAAACTTACTGCTTTAAGTCTTAGTGGAGTAGTACGCTACGCAATGGATTTTTTTAATGTGTTGTTTCGCTGTTGTCCTGCCCTTGTAACATTGGATGTAACTGCTCCATATATATCATCCTGTGCTTCAGCTATTTCACGTTCTATAGCTTTGAGTAAAGTGTTAAAAAATTTACGACTAATTGATCGTAAGCTTGATTTTAAAACAATGTTTGAATCGCTTGCTCATTGTCATACTTTAGAAAATATTCATATTATTGATACGTATGACGTTAAACTGCCCAGCCCGTCGATACTTTTTAAAAGTTGTAAAAATTTATACAATTTTTCTATTATGGGAACTATGTCCAATTCAGCTCTTCTGCGGTCCAGAAACTTTTATAATAATATTAACAGAAGTTTAAGTAGATCTCGAATTAAAATAAATATATCAAATGATATCCGCCCTGACGGCAGCCACTTATTTTATTATGATCCTTCGCTAAAAGTATTTAGAGCGTTTCCAATTAGTCCAGACCAACATTTTATATAAAAATTGCTGTGCCCGCGAACTACGTTTCGCCATTTATTTTTCATTGATGCCCAGCTCCTATAAGTCGTAGTGTGATGTTATATAGCCTATAGCCTTCCTCTATTAATGGACTATCCAATTCAAAGAATTTTTCAATTTGAATCAGTAGTTTGAATTAGCGCGTTCAACCAAACAAACTCTTCAGCTTTATACTATTAGTAAGTAAGTATACACAATCCTATTTTGCTTAATACATTATTCTATTTTGTTTTTCATTTTTGTAAGAAAATAATAAAAAATAAATCTATCTAATTGTGGAAAACATTTAATGGTACTCGTACAAACGCAATCAAAAGTTATTGAGAACTGTGTAGGTATTGTGCGAACTGCATTTGAACTGCAATTTTGTGGGAGTGCTATTAACATGCAGTCCGTCTATAGAGTTTCGGCGATAAATCTATACCCATATCTATACTATTGTTACGTTTTCGGGGTGGGTGTTTTATAGAAAATTCGCGAAACACCGACAATTAGGGCGTTTTCGCACTTTTACGTATTCGGTTCGTGTTCGATACGTGAAGAAGATTGGCAAGCCTGGTACTCATTAAAATATGAAATGTAGGATACTGAATTTTGGATATTATGTTAACGATACTAGTTTACCTATTTTTCTTTAATTGAGGAATTTCTATAACTTTTGTAAAGAAAGAAAAATTGATTTTACTATTTCAGTGAATATTGATAACAAAACGCATCTAACTGACAAGCAATACACGCAAAGGTAAATAAAACAAAAGCAGAGGCGCGTTCAGGGCCTTCGCGCGAAGAACAACTTTTCGCTCTAACCCCGTTCAATGCCTTCGAGCGTGACAACCGGGTGAAACAACCGGCCCGTTCAAGACCTTAGAGTGTCGGCGCGAGTTACAACCGAACAACCATCTAATTTGATGGTTGTAAAACGCTCTAACGTTTATTACTGAAATACTCTTACGTGATTGGATGATATTGGCGGCCATGTTCTATAGTGTCATCTACTAGAAAGAGAGAGAAATAAAAAATCATGTGAAAGAGGGAGATAAAAGATTTGGTTGTTGCAATCCGTTCAACGCCTCTGAGTTAAAAAACAACCGGACAACTACACCCAGAGGCTCTGAACGCGCCTCAACTATCCAATTCGTTGCAGAAATATCTATTATCGATTAATCCACTCATTTTCATATAATTGATCGATTAATAACAGTTACAAGACCAAAAATAGTACTAGAACATAACAATATTACTTTTCCTGGTTTTGTCTTGAGGTTTTAGTTAAATAAGATGTCTAAGGAAATCTAATTTTAATCGATAAACCTATCGATATGTCACGTGACCGACTGTTACCACTGTCAACTGTGAATGTCAACGTCACATTCACTGTCAGTGTCAGTCGAGTCGTGGGGGTGCGTTCCGAATGGCGATGATATCGATGTTAGCGCGCTAAAAGTCTTTCGTTAAAAAAATCCTTCCTCAATCCATAATAACAATTACTGTACTCGTAATGTCAATATCAAATTCAATCTTATGTTTTGACATCTACAACGTTTTGTTAACTATTAATTACGTTTTGTTATCTCTGTACTCTATGTACCATAATAATTTTCAAATGCGAATATCTTTTTATTTTGCAGTTGTAGAAATATGATGTAATTACCTTTTTTGTTACATTACTAAAGAAAAGACAAAGAAATTCGTGGTATTTTTATCACCATACACTTCGTCTGATTACGGTACCAACATTGTATGGCTTCCTGCCAATCTTCTTTACATCCTAGCGTTTGCGCACTTATCCGTATTCGATTCGTGTTTGAGACGGTTGTGCGATAAACGTGAAGATGACGGCATCACTTCCTATTTTTAAAAACTCATTGCAATTTAGTACTCATTTGGTACTATTCGATAACAAACATTATAATTTTGCTACTTAGCTTAGACAAGAAGCCGGAAGCCGGATTGGCTTTCATTATCAAAATGGCGGGATCATGCTCAATCATTAAAGTTACTATTACCGTACGTAAAAGATTAAACTACTATATAGTACCTACTTCCAGAAATTGAAAGCAGTTTCTTTTAAAATCGAATATTTAAATTCTGATGGCACAAAAAATGTATGTAAAAAGAACAAAAACTGTATGAAATATTTAAAAAACAGACAAGTACAAATAGGTGGCCTTATTGCTAAAAAGCAATTTCTTCCAGGCAACCTTGTGACGAAAGAATGAGACAGCATATTCAATAGGAGAAAGGGTACAGAACTATGACTAAGTAGTTTGTTTTAGGTATGGGAAAGGAATTACGAGCAAAAGTTCCAGCTTAATCAATTGATATTTAAATAAGCTCCTTTCATTCCATTTATAACATTTGTATTTCAGTATAAATTGGTCATTTTATATAAAAAAAAAACGTTTAATAATAAAAAAAAATTATAAATACATAAATATAAACGTTATCAACAACTTCATCAAATAATATAAATAAATTATGGAGACCCGCCATCCTGATGCACATCTAAAAACGACTCGAAGTGAGAATTTATGGATCGAACACGAACCGAAACTAGGACGGCCAAACCGGATCAAAACCGAACACGAATCGAATACGAACCGAATACGTATAAGTGCGTAAGCGCTCTAAGAGATAAGATTTAATTGAACACTTAGGCGCATAACACATTGCACCGGACACCGCTCCGGTGTGCGGTGCTGCGGTTTGTAATTTTGACTGGAGAATCTTAATTTGTATACAAAAACACACTCGCACCGCATCACCGTGCGGTTGTGCGGCGCGCGCGACGGCACCGCACTCCCGGACGGTGATGCGGTGCGGTCCGCGGGGTATGCCACACTGTGCCGCAGTATCGTTCGGATTTTTGCGTAGAAAGGACGTGCATACGCGTAATAGATCCCAATATAGATAATGCGGTGATGCGGGGCGTCGTCGTGCACCGCAGCTCCGGACGGTGATACGGAGCAAACCGTACGGTGGCACGGTTCCGTGCCGCCGCAGCCGTATGCGGTTTTCGTCCCTCCGTACACCGCAGCGGTGTCCGGTGCAATGTGTTATGCGCCTTAATAAACCACTTTACTTAACACTGTACACCACTACTACACTGAGCACTTAGTATAACTATAAGACGCTTCCAAGTCGCGGATGATCGCCCAAGTCGCTTTGTATTGATCCGTTCAGATTGCTCTCTTGCAAAGAACTGTCCGTCCACAATCCGCATTCGCCCTCGTGCTTACTTACAGGATGTAACTGAACACCCCGATAACATTTAAGGGTATGTATCCATCAGAAGTAGAGATTCTGTAGGAAACATATTAGGGCTAACAATCTTACTTTTTTTCCCCATACAAACTAAAGATATTATTTTTTGGTATTAAGTGCCGACAGCCCTACGTAAGCGTACGAGGAATACTACGCTCACGTCTTACAAACTAAATAAATAATTTTTTGGTATTAAGTACCGACAGCCCTACGTCGCTTACGGAGGGCTGTCGGCAGGAATACTACGCTCACGACTGTCACGTGTTATTTTGTGTTTAAAGAAGATTGGCAAACTTCCATACATTTTCAGACCTGCATTTAAAGGTCGCATTCACTAATGAAACTTAGTGATATCTATAGAACACCTTTAGACTAACAAAAAAGTTAATTGTTAGTACTCTGAAAAAGTTGGGATTTAAAAGTTATTCATTGTTGATATTATATTTTGAGGTTAAAAATTCATTGTGTGTGCCGTCGTGTAAATTGTGAGCATTATTGTCTTCTAATTATCGTCTTAGATCACCTGTATGTGCCACTTTGATTAAATAGATATCTATAAAATTAGTTTTGATTATTAAGAAATATGATTTCTTCATTTTATTGGCCGCAATTTCGCACACAGTTATTTTTTGGTATTTTTAGCAAAAAAGTTGTATAGTTAAGCACTGATAATTTAAAATAGCCTAACAAGTGCTAAGTCGTTGAAAAATCCAATAAACCACAAAAACTCAAGAAACAAACCAAAGAACCACAAACGAACACAAACAAAACAAATGAAAACAGAGTGAAGTGATGAATGAATGAATTGCATCCATGGATTTATTGCATCAATGTTCATGTGGCTAGAAAGCAAAGGAATCTCTGTTAAACGTTCTTTAATTATTTTTGTGTAGTAAAGTACGAAAGTAAGTTCTTCAGTAAAAACTAAGTGCAAATATCTTTTTACTCCGGTCTTCAAAACTCACGATTTTTTTTGAGTCAGTTCTATACATTCAACTTTATTTATTTTTTAGGTTTTCAAATGTAAACGGTCTATAAAAATATGAGGTCGGATTTCGCCAGTCTTCTTTCTTTTGTGTTAAGAGCTGATTATGGTTGTCACTTAAAAGTTTTTGCTTTCAGCTTAAAATCAAATAACTCTGAAAGTATTGGGGTTCCAGGACTCGGACAAGCACCGAAGGTCCGTTTAGTGTCTAACTTATATGCCCCTTAAATGTTATTGGGGTGTTCAGTTACACTCGCTATAGTAGGACCGGTGAACATTCGAGGCATTCGAGAATGTTCGATTCTCGAGTATTTCGTACCCAATCGATTGTGTCTTTCCTTCTCGAAAGTTCCGTCGTATTCCCGATTATGTTCTGTCTCTGTCAGCATGTTCTATCTCTGTCAGCCAGTACGCCTTGAAGTTTCTAGATGCATTTCGATCTATCTTTTATATCTGGAATGTACTGACTATTGTTGCCCCTTTCTTATCGTGCTATATCACTCACTCCTATTGGAAGTTAAGCCCATAAGGGGTCTTGAAAACGGGTTTTCAGGTTATGGTGTGGTTCGATAGAGGGTAGCCTGAAACGGACTGAAAACATGTATCAGGCGCCTGAAAACAACGGCAACTTGGATAAAATTTCGATATTCTAGTATGTGATAGAGCACCTCCTGAAACGCCCTGAAATGCGTTTATAGGCTGCTGAAAACGCCTCGAAGGCCAAAACAACCACGCCGGAAGTTTCTTATACCATCGGCGTAACATTATTATAAAGCTGAAGTGTTTGTTTGCTCAGGAACTAAGTATTGATTTATATTGATAATTTTTTTTTGTGTTGGACAGCCCATTCCATTAATCAAGGAAGGCTATATAGCCTATATAACATCACGATGTTTTCATTTTCCGACATCCACGCGAACGAAGTCGCGGGTACAGCTAGTATATACAGGATGTAAAAAGACGCATACCGAAGCCCGCGTCTACGCATTCAGACCAATAAAGCAATATTACGAAAAATCAATGAAACGAAATAATTTTTAGGCTTAAAAAGCAACGACAATAAATACTACGCAATGTAACGCCTGCCCGCGCCTGGCTTGCGCGTCCGGATATCGCATCGGTGTGTGAGTCAGTGCGAGTGCGTGTAAAGCAAGACGAGTTTCCCGCAAGAGATTCCTTTTCAGTCATACATTTTGTTAAGAAATACTGATTTTTTCGTAGATGTTTTGGACGAAAATTATCAAAATACATTTCGAACAGTTTTGTATTTATAAACATCTCGAAAAAAAAATATAACTTTAACCTTGAATATCTCGGCAGCTATTAGTTTCACAACCATGGTCTAGAAGACTTTTGTCTTCTCCCATCATCACTATAGTGATGATGGGAGCAATACGTGAGTTTCAGCTTCGGTACCGGTCTTTTTACATCCTGTATATACGAGTATATTGTGTATGAAGCAATTAGATGATTGCCTCTTGCGACCTTGATGTTTGAAACCATCATAGTAAATTTTATACATATAAGTTTTTTTTTGGTATTGCTATGTGTTATGGTCTTAGAATATTTAGCCTATGGAGATGGCACGCAACAAAGAAAGAAAAACCATTTATTTCAAAAAATCGCAGTATACATTTTCTGCCACATTGTACATACATTACATACATACATACATTGTATGGCACACTACGAAAATCTAGAATTCAATTACAGATACGCACACTATGAAAATATTATCTCAGAATAAAGAAACACACGGTGTGTTTATTGTTTTTGGTGTTTAATTTGTGTGAAAAAAAATATGATTTTGAGGTCGAGGTACGACGACACGCAATATTGGTTGTGTTTTCATGTATTGTAGTATAGAAGTTTTGAAGATAGGTAGGTACTTTGCATTTGGTAGCTGTAAGCGAATGTTAAGTAGGTATCCAAAATGTATTATAGGAATTGCTTTGGGTAAATACATTGAGAATGTGTTAATTTAATTAAATTATATTAATACTACATTCTAAGCTAGCCATTTTTTATACTTTTTGAAAGCTGATTAGCTGTATGTAAGCATATATTATGTATCCAAAAATGTATCATACCAATTGTTTTGGGAAAATACATTTAGAATGTATTAATTTTATTAAATTATGTTAATATTGCGCTATAAGCTAGCTGATTTCTATGCTTTTTGAAAATTTATCGTATAAAAACCAAACGAACTGATCTCTTTAGAATAAGTACTTATATGTAATGAATGTAATGATATCCGCCTTTCATGGTGTCTTTCTTATAACAAAGTATAATAACCAGTACATATTGCATGTGATCGAATTAGAGGGTAGTCAGATATTATCGACTATCCTTGTAGACATTTTAGCTTGTATTTAAGTGAATATGACTCCTAATTTTAAATTATAATGTTATACATTTTATGAAATAATGATCCTATAATACTTAATTGTAATGTTTCTTATTTATTATGCCTACTATCCCTTTATGCTTTACCTTGTCGGTAACTTAGGGCCCCGTGAGGGTGAAATGCAAATAAGAGTTCTTTTCTGAAAATTTAAATCAAATACAGAGTTCGGATCATGTCTGTGTGGAAAGAGAACGATTGCTGCAGGAATTGAGGGCGTTGCTCTTATTCTTTATTATTATCGTGTTTCGAGTTGAACAGGATAAACAATAGTTTTAGTCCTTTCAATCGTTCTTTGTTCATCACAGTGTGTCACAGTTTTGGAGCACAGGAAATAATACTAAAGCTGAACGCACATTTGTCTGCTTCACCGACGTATCCTTATCGTCTGATGACGGAGAGGATGCGGCGGTGATTTACGATGTTGCGCCAAGGCGTTTATGAGGGGCATCGTTGGGTTTTAGTCGGTAGGCCGCGGTTTCTGGCTGGCATTCTGCCACCAGGGGCCGCGGAGAGTCAGACATAACCTCGCGTTTTCCCAAGCGCGAGGTATGCGTAACGCATTTCCCAGCGTATATAAAAAATGGTATGTGGGGTAAAATGGGGTCTAGGGGCAAGATGGGAGCTCTATCCCTCTTCACAGAATAAACAGATGAACGCTTCTTCTAAGTCATCGTCATTCACCCCAGCATATGCAGTATGAGCCCATTGCCTTCAGAGCTGATATTGTACCCAGTTTTCAGTAGATTTAAGATAAGTGTATCTTTCTCATTATTAAAATTGTGCTTTTTATCATTGCTTTCAGCCAACGGGTATGCCAGCTGCCTTAAATCAAGAGTAGTTAGCCCAAAAAGTCGTTATTCCATGTTCCATGCTTCACATATTCCGTAAGCTCTTGTTCTTCTTTTTGAGAAAAAACAGACTATACCTAGATCCTAGTGGCAAGCCAACAGTAATCTCTTCACCACGTTTAATTTTCTGCACATAGCGCTCCAAAGTAGTTTGTGGAATAGTATTTTATCTATAGCTGCTCTCAGGGACTGTTGTGACCAGTCTCCTCTTTTTGTCTTTTTTTGTAATTTATATGTTTAGGTAATCTGAAAAACAAAATATCTCTGTAAAAACCAACAAAGAATGCGCATTCTAAGTAAGTTACCCAACATAATAGCTTATTTGACGATCTGAGGGGCATGATGGAGTAATAGGTATATACCCCATTATGCCCCGTACGACCTACACCATCTTGCCTCAGTCACTGTGTTCAAAGAAAAAAAAACTAAAATACACGCTTGGAACTAAAGTGATTTTGAATTTGTCTATCGACAATAAATAAAATGGTAAATGAAACATGCAAAACAATCAACTCAACTCTTTTACTTACCTACCTGTTTCTGAAGTCGCTAAAGAACACAAAATATTATATCAACTATGCACTGAACGGAACGGACACTTATTAATAAACAAAGAACGCACGTGCACTCTCTCCGACTGTTATGGCTGCCAGTATTGCCAAAGCATACCATCCAAAAGTTACCATAAGTCGGTAGAAAAGAAACCTTTTTCTTGGAAAAGTAACCTTTTTAATTTTTAGTATATCAGTGACAACTTACACCGATGTAATACACGATATTATTAAATTTAAATAATTGTTGCGGGCTCCCTTAAATTCATGTTTACTTAAAAAAAAATATAAGTTTAACTCTCAATTTTTTCCATATTATAAGTACCTTAAATCGCCTCTTTTCTTTGGTAACATTTAAGTTTTTATAAATATTTTCTTCCTATTCTGTGATAACTATACTATTTGCACTTCACGTGAAACAATGCGGTTCATTTTACATGATCTTTGTAGGTACAAAGATCATGTAGTCATCAAACAACCAACAAAGATCATCTTTCGTATAGGTATACGAAATGAAAGCCAGAAAAGTAACCTTTAATATCAAGTAACCTCGAGTGCTCAAAAGTAACCTTCTGGCAACGCTGATGGCTGCACTGAGCAATGTCCGACAGCGGCCTCTGGTTGGTTAGGTAATGCGCCGCCACGAAAAAACGTTTAGTTTCTTGTATAATATGTGGGACCCCATCTTACCTCAACAATGATAAATCATCTATTTATTGTGAGAGTTTTCACAATGCTCTGAAATATGAAGTTCTCGCAAATAAAATAGCATCTGATTAATCTCAATTTGCTTATAATGAGTCTTGTTTTCTCTTAAATAACTTCATTAACAACAAACACAGAATCCCGAGCGTTGCACTGCCTCCGCAAGCATACGTGAGAACTCCTCTGTAGTATTGTGGACAGTCTGTCTCGTCTTCACATTTACTGAAAATAAGCGACGTATTAGAATCATAAAAGAAAATTAAAAATGGTCATAAAGTTTAATTCGAACCTGATTCGTACCTACCTACCTACTACCTATTGATGCCCGGAGGAATACACGGGGCTAGTTTTTTCCACTTCAGATACAGATAGTTATTACTGGAGGGAGGATGGTGGCCCGTGAGGTGGCAACCGCCTTGGAGGATGCGCGAAACGAAATGTTCCGCCAGTGGTATAAGGAGCTCGGGGAGATAAGCGGGTCGGCCTCCGGTACTCTTACGAGGACTGTTGAGGCCATGAGACCCCTCCTCACCACTTGGTCGAACAGGCGGCATGGGGCGCTCATACCACCTGGTACAGGTTCTAAGTGGCCACGGATCATTTGGTCACTACCTGCACCGAATAGGTAGGGAAATGACGCCCCGATGCCATCATTGTGACGCTGAGGACGACGACGCCCAGCACACCTTAGCGGTGTGCCCTGCTTTCGTCGAACCGCGACGCGCCCTAATAGAAATAGCCGGCGAAGATCTCTCCCTCCAAGCAGTGGTTTCGGCCATGCTGGAGAGATAGAGTTATTGGGAGGTAGTTAACTCCTTCTGCATCAATGTCATGACACAGAAGGAAGTGGCGGAGCGGGCCCGAGAGGATGACCCCCAGGCTGATCCGTGCCGCCGTAGGAGGGTAGGACGGAGAAGGCGGCAATATGCCCAAGTTCTTCCTCCTGACGGTAACCAGCGGGACCTGGGCCTGGGAAGCCCGAGTCGTGCATTGCACCGGTTACCGCCAGTCGTCGATCCCCGGATGCCCCGGGGGATCGCCGGCGTCCCCACCCTGGGACGGGGGGGGGGGGGGTGAGAGGGGCTCGCTCAGAGCGAGCAGACGCCGACGAGGTCGTGGAAGTATTCACCCGAGTTCCCATGACCTTGTCAGGCTGCGACGCGTCCCTTCTCGGCGTATCCTCTTCAAATGAATAGGATGCGACGATAATGGATGTGCTCGCGCCAAGGCGTATGTGAGGGACATCGGTGGGTTTTAGTCGATAGGCCGCGGTTTTCTGGCTGGCACTCTGCCCCCAGGGGCCGTGGAGAGTCCGAAATAACCTTGCGTCCTCCCAGGCGCAAGGTATGCGTAACGCATTTCCCGAAGATACAGATAGTTATTAAAAAGCTAGCAAGCTAGTGATTCTGTGGCTTCGGGTGTAGGTAGGTACTGTTCATGTGGACACGAGACTAGTTTTTCAAGTAAGCATACTAAGCTAATGTTAGCATAATTGCTAGGTTAGAAAACGAATAAGAAAAAGTTAAAACTACACATGAAGCCAGAATTAATAGTTTAGGTACTAGTTTGCTTTCCTAGCTTGAAAAACTGGTTTTGCGTATGTGTATTTTTTCAGTTACGATGCCAAGTTTACCAGACCGAGACCGCTCACTTAATGTCGTAGGACTCGGTCCACCACCAGATGTCCCCATATCCGGCTATACTAGAGCTATAGATAAGTTAGGTACTCTTACTAGAGTATAACTTGATAAAATTTTTAACTTGAAGCTGTAATTTGTTTGCATTCCTTTTTAAAATAATTATTTTAAAAAAATCACTAAGTTTAACAATTCCGAGATGGATTTTAACTTAGTAGGTATCTTTGGGAATTCAGTGTTTTGGGATTCACTCCACTCCATATACCTAGAGAATTGTGCTCGGAGAAAACTACATTCAGACTTGTGAAAAGTGTCTTATTCTGATTTTTTGGAGCGTTTCCATCTAGTTTTTGGAATGTGTTATTCCAAGCAATCATATTCCAAAATCAAAAAGACTTACTAGTTTTCTATTGCAGCAACGGCGATCCCAGTTACCAGCTTGTCCGCAAAGGTGACAATTGAATAAATAGCTGCGCCCTGGTGAGAGTGGGGTCCGATCAAGTCAGCTGTTACGCACAGACTCGAAACTAGCGTTATAGAGCTGCCAGCGCCTAAAAATGTAATTATAGCCTATTATATTTATATAAAAATAAAAAAACAGTATTTTTTTGGGTTCCGTACCTCAAAAGGAAGAAACGAAACCCCTGGATCTTCAATGTCCGTCTGTCTGTCAAGACCCTTTTTTAACCGACTTCAAAAAAGGAGGAGGTTATCAATTCGACCCGCCCCCCAACCATGATCCCAACGGGATGGCGCTATACGCAGCAAGAGCGGTGTCTCTGTTTCAATATTGTTTTAACCTTGCTATAAGCGATCATGGTAAGGCCCCCGTATGTTGATTTTTTTGTGTAGGTATGTTACGCGATGACGCCGCCAGTTGTGCACTGATTTCGTATTCGATAGAGTACACTCCTGGGGTAGTCTCAAGGTCACTAAAGTCAGGATCTGCTGATGGGATCCCATATAAATCGAGGGAAACCCTTAAATTTTATAGGTATTTTCAACGTGTTTTGTGTGTGTTACGCGATTACTCCGCCAATTGTTGACCGATTTTCATAATTCTTTTTGTATTCAATAGAGTATACTCCTGGGATGGTCCCAAGGTTACCAAAGTCAGGATCTGGTGATGGGACCCCATGAAAATCGAGGCAAACCCTTAAATTTTATAGGTGCGTCCAATGTGTTGTTTGTTCCGAAGTTATTCATGTACTCGTATTTGCGTCTGGTAGTCATGAACCGAGCTGATTGATGATGGAAGGATCCTTAACATTTGGACCTGACCTGACACCTCAATTTGCACCTAAATTGATTTAGCTGCCAAATTTTAAGACTTTCTAGGAGATCATCGTTTGGCACCGACTTCAATATAGAAGTGTGATGCTGTCTGTACCTAAGTATTATTATATTATTTTTAACTTTTCAGTGTTTTAAAGTCGGTTTTTATTTTTTGTAAAATGTTTTCTCAGTAACGCGTAGAGATATCAAACTGAAATTTATATCAAATACTCAACGATTCAAAACTTGTAATGTTCAACGCGATCAAAAGATGTGACCGTTTATGACATATTTTTCTTTTTTTTTTTGAAATTTGAAAATAAGCAATGTCTTACATACTGCGAAAAAATTTGATCTCCGTTATTATGTATTTAGATAATTTTGTAGGGAACCCCGAAGCGCGAGCCCAACTCGTAATTAGCCGGTTTTTATGAGGTGCTAATGCGCATCGCAGATTAGCATCCACCTCATAAGCCAATGACCTGCAGAGGCGATCTAATAAGGGTAATACTAGATTATGCTTGTGGGCAGGATTGTGTGGGACTCACATATCACTAAATCAACCTCGTCATGTATTTTGTCTATATTTAGGGTGGGTCTGGGAAAACTCAATTTTCCGAACCCCCCTGGGCTGAAATCTCGGTCAGCTACGAATAGGGTCTTAAAGCCTGTGTGGAATTACCTGGGACTTAAATTTAAACCCTAGAAGACTGTAATCGCGAGAATCAGGCAATAGCCACTAGCGCGTAGGCCACACCTGCCTTTTTATCGGCGGGAAAAAAAATAAAAAAATAAAAGACTAGACGGCGAGCGTGTGTGGGGCTCTCCCGGTAGAATGCCAGGCCTACCCATTAAAACCCCCCGGTGTTCTCCCTGCCCTTATGCGCATGGTAAGGTCCACCCTGCGACACCACTACTAACGCGCCCGGGCAAGCCCGACCAACTGGTCGGGCTATCGCCAAGGGGGAAGGCCACACCTACCTTTTTTTTCTTTTTTTTTCCGGGGGGAAATGCGCAACCGCACCGTACCCGCCGAGGCCACACCTACCTAGGGCGGCCAGTACCTACCTAAGTAGAACAAGCAGTGAATAACAACAGTAAGGACGTACAGTAATTACCTACTTAATCGAGTTGATCTTTTGGTAATAGTTTTTATAAGTTGCGATGTTCTAGGCATGACGGTGACGCAGGGCGGATCCAGGATTTCATTTTGGGGAAGCCATTCTGACAACGTACGGAGCTGGGTATAAATTACAAGAAAACAAAAAATAATTACGTAAAACCGCGGTCGCAGCTAGTCTATATAGGCCTAGATACTGTTGCTGTTGCTAAATTTAAGAGGTTTGGAGGTTGAGGCAAAAACAGGTTAGACTTGAAGTGTAGAAAAAATCATTCAGTTTGGTTACTTACTCATTACATCGCTTAGAAACATTTTTGAATAAGAATTTTGTACAAATCAGTGGAATTTCTTACCGATCAATGTAGCGACTAAATATATTTGCACAATATTAGCTTGTGGGTCTATGGCCAGAGCTATCCACAGGCAACTTATCAGGCTTAAGGAACTTCCAATAAGGTATGCCACCTGGAACAAAAGTTAACTTATTTTATTTATGAAAAATTTCAAAAGTAGGACTTAGGTAGGTGTACAAATATACTGGTTACTTAATTTAACAGGCCAAACACCCAATTTGTTAAATGTATGATTTCATCACAGAACATAGAACGAGATGTGTTCTGTGGATTTTACATATACATACATAATTTTCCGTTAATATTTATTTCAGCTTTTATAATTTTACTTATTTCATTTTACATTCGATGGTAAAGTTTACCACCGCCACTAACTCTCTGTTATTACAAAAGGTTGACTGGTAGAAAAAGCCATAAAGTCCAACGTCTAGACAAAAGTAACTTTTGGATATGCACAAACATTTAAATAAATAAGTTAGTATTGGGTGTTCGGGATTCCGATCAAGAACTCACGCGAATTTATTACATAATATGTTACAATACCAAAAGGCTAAGTTGACTATATCGTGGCTTATCCACTGGGGTCCCGTATACCCGGCAAAACCTATCCCCGGGACCTCTCCCCTATGGTGGCTTCGTTCGAGATCATAAAGGTCCAATTTGCTAATCTTGTTGTTCAGATGCGAAGTCAACGAACCCGGTGGACTCTACCTTGCTCTGGTGGCCCTCCACAACAAGTTAGTATCTACTAGGCCAGCGTTTCAATAAATACGAAATTATCGTCGAGTCTTTAACCGTTCATAAGAGCATATACATTATGTCCAGGGAAGTAGTAATCAAACTACAAGTACCTAATTCAATACTGCATAATGTGTCATTAGGTAAATTCCCTATTCCACAAACTTATCTAACTATTTTAGACTATCTTTCCGCTCGCGACTTCGCCCGCGCTATTTTGGTTTTCCTGTGGGAATTTTTTTCCCGTAGGAAAGTTACCCTATGTCCTTCCCCTGGTCTCCAACTATGCCTATACCAACTTTCATCAAAATTGGTTCAGTAGTTTCGAAGCCTATTGAATACAAATAAACAAACAAACAAACAATCAAATCTTTTCTATTTATAATATTAGTATGGAAGACTAAAATCTTAGCCAACCTGAGTAGTGAGCCCGCCGCGACGACGCGACAAGGAGCCTTTTGTACAACAATATGATCGGAACTAATCATTTCCTTTAATACTTGGAATAAAATGCAAACAAAACGTGTGTAAACCACCTTTTTTTTATGATATCTTAAAATAACTAAAAAAATGTAATGGCATGTACGGTCGCGGTCAGAAAATGTTTACCAGTTTTGAAATTAGATTCTTCAACATACTTTTTTCACTTAAGTCTAAAATGTCATATCAAGTTACTTATTACCTTTTAAAAGTTATTATGCAAAATGACGTATCGAGAATGACAAAGAGAATTATTTATCACTTTTTGATTATAAAACTCATTTCTTTATTTGTTGACGTCCAATAATTTTTGCTAAATGTCATCATTTAGCAAAAATTATTGGACGTCTTTTGGACAAGAGCAAAATTTTACTGATTACAGAAATGATTCGTCGTTACGAAAAGAACGGTTTCACACCAACTAGTTATTTTGCTGCTTTATATGATGAAAGCGCTGACGGGATGACCTAAAAAATTTCCACGAAGATTGGTGGCATGTGGCTCGAGACATGATTTTGTCGAGGGATTTGGGGGAGGCCTTTGCTCAGTAATGGGACAGTATAGGCTAGAGAAAAAAAAATTATGTGAGTGCTCGGACGAGCGGACGAGTTTTGCACAGTGCTGGACTACACAGACACCATGCTGTTAAAGTGGAGCTGAAACTTCACCACAAAACAGCCCGGCTTAATTCTGCGCGATAACATCTCGATTTTTAATTGTTAGAATACTATATTTACCGATGAAAAACTTTTAAATCAAGCCAAATCGGAAGATTATCTTTATGGCGTTATAATAGAACTCGGTATGATGAAGCTCATATCGTGCCTCAAAACGATGTCAGGTCGATGAGCCTCGACGGCGTCGGAGAGCGTTGGAGAACTGGCTAGGTACTGCCAGAATTATGTCGCTTTAGGAAGAAGTGATGCTGCCTACAGTGCGCGTAGTGTATCCTGCATCAGAATTCCCACACATTACTTACGTTCAAGATAATGCACGGATACACATGGCCCGTGCTATGGCGTGGCTGAACCTGCACCGTGACATTCATCCCATTCAATGGCCCGCTCGGTTTGCTGATTTAAACCCTATTGAAAATTTATGGGGGCTTTTGGTTCAACGCTGGAACTATCAAAATAAAAGAAACCCTCATGCTCCTAGATCACACTGTGCTACGTGCCGTCATAGCTGCGGAGGAAGGTTATACTAGATATTAAATAAAGATTTCTAAAGTTTCCAAACCTTGATAGTAGTCAGTCCACCTAGAGCGATTGGTTGTCATATCATTAGAAAAAAGTTAATCTATGGTCCATCAAATTATTATGAATTAGACATTTAGAACTTGTGACCTAAATGTGTGCATGCAATTGTGATCCTTAAGGTGGTAAACATTTTCTGTCCGCGACCGTATATAAAACTGAGGAAAAAGTATTGAAGTTCTTGTAATTCGGCGAGGTTTTAGCCAAATCCTTGATTTGAAGTATCTCCATCGATAAAAACGTTCATAGATTACCCTCTTAGTCTGATTGTTACTTCCTCGGACATACTGTATAAGGGTATACTGTATAAATTATGATTACCTTGTTACCACAGCTACTTATGTTGTTTTTAAGAAGAAGCGAGAAAAAGAAAGATGAGATATATAAAACCAAGGGCACACTCGCTACCAGCTCGGATCCCGCACTCGGATTGAACGCCAGTCTTTCCTCTAAAAAGAGAGGCACGTAAACTAGACTAAGGGCCCAGTATAATCTTGAAAATACATACCTGAAAGAAAAATAAATGTTAGGGTGGTTTTTGACCAATAATGTGCTAGCTCCGTGACGTAACAGGCTTTGTGTTTGGGGTGCGGTTGCTAAAGCTAAGTAACGTTCGCCGTGTGTCACCTCCAAGATGGGTGACCAAAATGTAATTCTTATATCTTGAGCTCGTCCGTGATTCAGAAGGCGCGTTAAATATGGGGTCTTGCAGCTGATCTCGCTCCGGTCGTGTCGGTGAGTCATCTGCAAATACTTGCGTACTACGTCTCCCAGGCAGATGGCTAGTCCGCTACCGAATATCGGTTAGGAGGACTCAAGCTGGGCGGCGAGAGAAAAAAAATGTTTGCAGTCGACACAAAGTTTTCGCTCCCACCGCAACCCTCCGATGGGAAAAGGGACCGCTATTGCACAAACGCACATTTCACAGTCTACAGCGCATACAGACGCAAATGATACTCATTATTTTATGTCTGTACGAGTATGCGTTTCCGTGATTGATCCTTTAGTTAGACAAAATTCCGTTAAGAAGGTCGATTTTTCGGAAACTTGTCTATAGGATCAACAAACGAGAGAATAGTTATACAAAATGAAAAATATAAGTTTAAAAACTGCGCCCTAGTGCATAGGCGTAGGTATAACCATAAGAATAAACAAGTTTATTCTTATGGTATAACCCCCTAAAACGTGTATTCCATTAAAAGACCTAGGCGAAATGATACCTTGTCATTTTTATGATATAGTCATTAGTGTTGTTGTCACGAGTGTTGTGTAGTCTAATAGTGCTATCTAGACAACCTGAGACCGACCCAACTTATGAAGGTGGGTATGTCGCGCGGAAAACTTATGATTGCTTATTACTTAGAATGCATTATTTTGTGTTGACCTTCCGATCCCTAACGTACCTCCACCAGGGGCGGAGAAGAATCTGAAGGTGGTTTAGCCAGGTATGGAGACATCAGCGGAACATACCCAATCGGGCCGTCTAGTCACTTAGCTCCTTGGCATCGCAGCAGATACCCCCGCCGCAAAAAAAGGTGACAAACTTGCCACTGAACGGACTGAATATTAAATATACTGAGTTTATAAGCATGCAGGTAATAATTTCCTTTCTTCATTCTTTTTAGAGGGTGAATTTTCGGGTCGTTACTCGTGGTCTCACTACTTTGCCCCACTGGTGGGACCACAAGGAAATGTGGTTCCTCGTGGTCCCACTGGCCAATGCGGCCACGTGGAATACCATTAATCGTTCCTCGTTGACCCATTTATAAGATGCTCTAATTCCTTATAGTCGAGTTCGACTTCGTTCGATTTATCAAAATAGTTTGGTCACAAAGAATTTATGGCAGGCAGTATGAGTTTTACTCATAAAACAAACTATCTATTCCTGCGAGGTTGCAGGTGCATTAAAATTAACTCTGTATAAATGATAAAAATAAATTTTTAGCGGATTATTTACGAAGAAATTTCCTTTTTTTCGTTTTGTTGCATATCTTTATAATCGCGTGCTTCGAGTGCGATAAGGCCGTTTAGCTTTCGCGACGCCGATAAAACATAAGGAATATAGAGTAAAGTAAATTCAAAAAACCGGCCAAGTGCGAGTCGGACTCGCTCATGAAGGGTTCCGTAGCAGCAAGTAACATAATATATAAGTTCTTGTAGTTCGTTGTAACTTTGATCGTTGTTTTAAAAAGTACTTACTAGATCTCGTTCAAACCAATTTTTGGTGGAAGTTTGCATGGTAATGTACATCATATATTTTTTGTAGTTTTATCATTCTCTTATTTTAGAAGTTACAATAGCGGGGGGGGGGGGGGGGACATTTTACCACTTTGGAAGTGTCTCTCGCGCAAACTATTCAGTTTAGAAAAAAATGATATTGGAAACCCCAACATCATTTTTGAAGACCTATCCATAGTATACTCTACACGTATGGGTTTGATGAAAAAAAATTTTTGACTTTCAGTTCTAAGTATGGGGAACCCCAAAATTTTTTTTCTATTTTTGTGTGAAAATCTTAATGCGGTTCACAGAATACATCTACTTACTTACCAAGATTCAACTTAAATTATAGGTAACCATTTTATTTACTCGTTAAGTATAATTAGTTAAGGAATAAAATATTTGATTTTGAAATTATAAGTTTAAAATATTTTCTTCAATGTTTACCAGTTGGTAAGTGAAATTTTAGTTGATGCTGAACGCGACAGATACTTAGGTTGCCAGTCCGAAATATCTAAACATACAGTGGATAACTGAAAAGTTGTGGAGTAACAAAAAAACGGTGTTACAAGTATAGTTCTTATAGTTTCAGAAAAAAGTGGCTGTGACATACTGACGGACAGACAGACAGACAGACAGACATGAAGAATCCATAAGGGTTCCGTTTTTGCCATTTGGCTACGGAACCCTAAAAAGCGTGGTGTTTTATTTTTTTTTACCTGACCCACATTTTTTATTTGTGCCATCGATTCTGAACAAACTTATTTCAGGCTTAGCGCAATTGACTGGTCAAAGCCATAACCCTCCTTTGCATCGTACCCATATCGTACCTAGTAATCAGATAAAAGTGGACCGATCTAACACTTCCGCACTGAAAGAATCCAATCCAGCATGGGATTTCAACAATATAATTTGTAATTTGTATTTTAAAACTTTATCAATAAAATAACATGAACTTATATTGTGGTAGTTGCAGAAGATTATAAGTACTTACAATAGACTAGCTTGATATAATAATGGCATCGTTAAAAAGAAAATTAACTTCGACTTTGACTGTGTTTCAGCTTTATCTCCTTCCTTCATCCAGCCATTTGTAGCGGAATGTCCATTCATTTTACAATCTCTTGGTCGAAGTTTAAAGAAAATATGAAAGAGCGCAAAAGATAATACGCCGATGCTAGATATTATCAGTGACACATCCTGAAACAGTGACACTTCTATTAACCACTAGAAAATGAAATTGCAAATTATTGATATAATTTAAAGCGATCAAAAATTTATTTATATTCACCCTGAACTTATAGTCGTCGGCTGGGCCTATAAATGTGCTGTAGTTGGTTGCTCTCAGTACTATCCAAGTGATTAGGTATACCATCAAACTAGATATGACTGATGCCATATATCTGAAATAAAAGAGTTATTTATTATTATCTTTATATTGCATTGCATAGAAGCGTCGATTCTGCCATTAACCTATGTGTTTTTCGTTTTTCGAATTTCATATCTACATTTGTCCGAAGCTCCTACGGTGAAGGAAAACATCGTGAGGCAACCGGAATACATCTGCGAAGAAATTCGAAGGTGTATGTGAGTCGACCAATCCCCATTATATTTAAAATGCAAAATAAACATTTTTCACGCGGTATATTTAACACGCATGTATGTTATTTATGAAATTTGTTGATATTCATATCCAGAGGTTTAGAGTTGGATTCACTTGGAGGACTGTCGCCTTCTTCTGTGAAGACGTTATTTCCCAGGAGACTGCGGTGCGGGCGAACGCGGAAAGAAGATCCTTTTTCCGCCTCGCTCCGCCGCAGGCTGCTGGGTGGAAGGAGATATGCATTCGTATTAGGCCCCAATTACCCTAATGCAGCTGAGGAGAGATTAGCCAGGCGGTCCGAAATTTAATTGGGACATAATATAGCGCTAACCAGTGTGCCAATTCCACAAAAGTATACGTGTTTATGGCATGCCAAAAACGATTCAATTACGCTTGTTTTTGACACCGCTATATTCTTGATATAACACTTACTAACAAAAGCATAAGATACTATTGATATATATTCAATCACCGTTGTGTGAATAATATAATAATATAATAACCGTGGAAAACATAACATAAGTATTCTGCTGGCGTTAACACATTTGTAGCGTGTCAATAACCCTTCAATAGCATCGCATTTTATATAGTTATTGTTAGTTAGCCGATTACTAAATAAAACATTTGTCATTATTGACTAATCAAGAAATTGTAATACGACTAATTTGCACAAGGAAATGCGTACAAAAGCGACAAAATCAGTTTTATTGAAAGGCTATTAAGACACGACAACGACGATTAGCGGAATTAAGTCCTTTTATTGAAGTACTATTGGAACACGATAGCGACTTTAAGGTTAGCAGAATAGATGCCCTGGTTGCCCTTTTGGGTGGTCCTAAAGGAGTCAACCTGGTGACTCTTCCCTAGGTTAAGTCCTAGCTTGTTTATCATACTGCTCGGCCTGTCTCCGGGGGATGCGTTCGGTGAATCAACCTGCCTGCTCTCAGACCTCAATCGGAGGCGAAGTGGATTTGGAGGGAGGTTTAGTCGGGATGAGGGCATCAGCGGAATACCCGCTGGAGAAATAAGGAGCCTTTCAAATCCGCATCCATTCAATACGCCTTCATGATAATTATTTTCTATCGTTATATTTTTCTGATAAAAATATTATGCATTTTCTAATATTTCTATGCGATATTGCATAAGTCCATTGCATTTTATAGTTTGCTTGGTTTTCTGCATTCCAACGTATTTCTCTCGATATATTTCTACGCACGAGAGATCGGTGCATTGGCTCCTTATTTTAATTTAACTTTGGTTTATCAATCAAACTAATCTAACAACAAAAATGTAACAAAAATTTAAGCTATAACATAACCTACCTTATAGATGTCAATTCTGATCGAATCTGCAAATTGTCCGTGATCGAAGGGATCATAGAGAGGTGTGAAATTTGCACAATGGCCCACCCGATCTGGAAGAAGACTATGAGTGCTGCGTAGTAGAATGGCATCCACACTCCTAAGTAATTGGTTTCCTCGCTAATCCAACACCCCCAACATCTCACGAAGAGCAAAGGGAACGTGCAAGTTACTAGGACACTACCTGAAAGCGAAAAACCTTAAGGTACAAAGAGATCCAATAGGTTATAATGATATTTAAAGAAGTTAATAAATGAATACAGAGCTGAAAGATTTTCATTTTGGACCCAACTCTGAATTCGCGTTCCATACATTTCTTTCGAGTAGGTACCTAGGTCTGATTTTTTCGCGTTGGTCAATGGTAAAAGTTGTTCACTTTGATGGTCTGAACGACCTTTTTGAATATCATCACATCTTTTCGGAACAGCTTACATAATTATAGCGTGATACAAAAATACCTTAAAAAGAAATTAATTAAAAAACCAATATACGACATTCAACCCTATATCGTTTTAGTTTAACAAAAATTATTATATTTCACTTTAAGGGTAGAACTTATTTTGTTACACGTTGTATGGCAGGAGGTAATCTATATATTTAAATTATAAAATAATAAGAATTGTTTTGTCCGTAGTCACTTTTATGCCGTAACGGTATAACCATGCTGCTTCCATATCACAGAACACAGAAAGAGGTTAGAAGGGCTATGTGGGCGGGGCACGCGTAGCCACAACTATGACTAAATGCTCATACTTGTGGCCCCGCAACGCGAACGCGTTGTTTAATCACTGACGGACAACTACAGTGAGTGTATCGTGAAGCGCGGCGCTATAAATATAAAAAAATGCCTTCTTGTGCTATAATTACTTGTAAAACAAGAAGTCAGGTGTCAAGTGTAGCTAAAGAAGGAATTTCTTTTCATCGGTAAGTAGTAAATTAATCATAATGACCATATTCCATACATCATAATGTCAAAATCCACCAAAACTGATCATAACGATAAGTTACATAATATTTTTCTAAAAAATATAAATTACCGGCAATGTACGCCCGCGATTTTTGCCATATTACTTAGAGCGCGTAATGTAGTACACTGCTTTCGGTAGTGACGCATTTGGCTTAATGAGCATTAACGCAGTAGTCGCAGTACAAGGGATAGTGCCGTGCTAATCAAAAAACGCACGCATTACATTTTATCGATAAATGTATATTTTAAAATATTTGTATAAAGTAAAAATAACATATTATTTGTCACTTAAAATGCCATAATAATAATTATTACTTATCGATAATACAGAATGTTTGGCGAAGCTAACACCTACCCTTTCATAACATCCTATTCATATAAGTACGGCGATGTAATCAAAGATTAAAATTGTAAAATTAATTTCAATTTTCACGATACAATTAGTTCGATTAGTAAAAAAAATATGGGCAAATTCTAAACTAATTTTACAACTTAGAATTTTTAATATCACCATAATATTTATATGACTATTTTAGCATAGGTAGGTGGCCATGCAAGACATGAAGATTTGAGTACTTTAAAAAATAAATTTACAGGTAAATATTTACTTTACAAATATTTACTTCTCCATCCAACTAAAATATCCTAACAACTAAACTACCGCACGTCCGTTTGTCAGATTATCCATTCTAGTTTATGCTTTCAGACCGGTGCATTATAGTATTATAGTTTTTCTTTTATTTTACGTCTAACCTACAACATTTTTGAGCTAAAAAGCTTTAATTTTGTTACATAGAAACAAAATATTACTTGAATATTATTAATTATAAACGTAAAATGAAAGTAATAATTATCTTTTGGTTTTCTAAATATTTCAAATGGTTAAATTGCTGGCAATATTTAATATCGATAGCTATTAATCGATGTCAATCACTAAAATAATGTTATTTGTACACGCGGCTCTGGACGTCAGTGAATTTCTATAAATGAGGAGCCCAGTGAGCGTTGTGATTGGTTCAGCCCGATTTCGCGCGACTTTGCATGGGCGGTGCAAGGAAAAGAAGTGGGAGCAAAACTGGCGATAGCGGTACCCGTACAAACGGTGCATGATTGCCTTTCTAACCTCTTTCTGTGTTCTGTGTTCCATATCATTACAACTTTTTGGAAAAGCTTATACAACGTGATACAAAATACCCTAAAGAGAAATTAAAAATGGCAATTATTTTTTTTTAATCATGTCATGTGACACCGTTCCAGACAAATGACGGATGAAAGTTTAACTGTGACCTGACTGAAAAGTTGATAATAGGGTGAAGTTTATGTCGCAAGGATTGCAAATTTGTCATACGAGTGATACATCATCATAACAACATAAGACTAATAATATTTTTTTTATACAAACAAGTTGGCAAACAAGCAAACTGCCTACTGTACGTTGCCAACTTGTGACATAATAGGTATGTAATGTCACGATACCCAGTAATTTCACTGCCATATCTTACCCTTCAAACCGGAACATAGCAATGCAAGCACTGCTGCTTTGCGGCAGAAATAGGTAAAAAGAAGGTACCTAAGCAGACGACCCTGGTACAGGGATTTTAATTTACCGCATCTACGGCCTTATTAATAAAAATTTTACTCCTTGGATCATCCTCGGATTAGTTACTCCGTGTTTTGTCTTGTTTTGACAGACAGTTATGACAGCCGACATGTGCGGAAACAAAACAAAACACGGAGTAACTAATCCGAGGATGACCCAAGAAGTAAAATTAAGGCCGCTAAAGTTTATAATTTTAACATTCATGAAAATATATCAGCTTGACACTTGAAGGCATATGAATTTACAAATATTTTATTCTTTTGTTTAAAGAAATAAAAAAAAAGCTACTATGTTCACAATTTCCAACACTAATCGAGTGGGCGAACCATGTTGGTGAACCGGTCAACGCCCATAGTAATGAATACTTATGTAGAGTTAATGGCTGAAAAACGTAATATAATTTAGTTTTTAAAACGTAAAATATTAAATCACACATCCATATCGGTTACCTGTCAAATGCCAAGACTTCTTTGTGCCATAACGATCCGCCAAAACACCAACAGCTGGTGTTGCCAAGGCATCGATAACCTGACCTGAAACATTTTGAAGAGGGTTTTTGAATAAAATTATTGTCTGGAAAAGCTTGCTAATTGATAATAGTTGATATTTTTTGTATTTTATTAACATTGTCGTGGTCATTATTCTGGTCATAGAACACTCATGCTCTACGACCAGGTTTACCTCTATCTTATTCTATCATAGACAGGTGCAAGGTAATCTTCTGTTTTCACGGTAATGTAGCTTTTGTTTTGATGATGATATGACCTCTTTTGAAAAAAGACTATTGCATAAAAATAAATCGTACGCCTTACTTTAAAAATCACCATCTTACCGGAGTCTGACACAATGCATACATTGTCTTTGTTTATAGGGAAAATTGCTAGTTCCTCTAGCTAGACGAAGATTCCGTAAGTAGGTATATACATTTTATCGTCAGTATAGAAAAAAGAGCACAATAAAAATTTTATCACTAAACCAAGCAGGTCTCACCCAACGGGGAATTTCCAAAAACTTAATGTTAGCTTAAAAAATATGTACAAGGAAACTCGGGCTAAATTTCACATATCTATCTATAAATAGTTTAAGCTCGGTGATTAAGATCTGTCAGTATTATAATGAAAAAATTTAAAAAATAAGTAATAAGTAATTTAAAAAATAGTAATAATAAGTATCTTTGTGTTTAAAATCAACCAATAATAAACACCTAATAAAAGCATGCCGCCGGCGACCGCAGCCCTCATTTCCAGCACTGCTTGGAAGAAAAGCATCATGTACGAGAACCACATAGCCGCGCAGAGGTCGTTGTAGACGTGGCCCAGGCCATACAGGAAATTTTGGCCGATGCGCCATCTCCAGCGTCGCCTGGGTTCACTGCAACAATTAAATAAAATAAATAGTTAGATAGTATCAACCCCAATACGGGTTGTGTTGGGCCAGTGTGGTAGAATATGGTCCAAACTGCCTTTCTTGGGGAAGTTGAAATGGTGATACTTAATATGCATTATTTAATATTTATCTCCTTTACCCGTGGACCGGCAACTGAACTTACAAAGGACTATTCATTAAAAGAGTTTACTCTACAATTACTCTCTAGCTCTCATCTGGTTTTGAGGGCGGAAGGATTACTAATGGTTCAACGTTAACTTTAATTTTGAATAGATTTCAAAAAAGGTGAAATTGGAAAAGTCCTCTCAATTCGACTGTTTTTAATGTTTGTTACCTCAAAAATCCGTCATTGATTAGCCGGTTTGGAAAATTGTTTTTTGTTTAAGAGGGTACACTTTTCGATTGGTCCCATTATTACCAAGACAGGATCTCGTCATGGAACCTCAGGAAAATTAAGGGAAACCGATAAATTTCATAGGGATGTCCAACGTGTTCCATGTTTTTTCTGAAGCTTTTCAGTAATTTGCGTCTGAACGGATGATGGAAATAGAGTTTCGTTTATTAAATATAAGAGGAGCGCATTGATCCTTAGTTGTATTCTTTTAAGTTACTTCGATGAGCTGGTATTAAATTCATTCATAAAAGCACTAAAATGTCACAGTCTAAAATCACATTTTCATTTTGAAGTCGGTGGTAAATTTCAACTACTCGTAACCTTAGCTTGTAACTACATTAGTTCTAACATTTTTAAATCATTTATCATCCTTGCTTAAAATAACCGATTCCTATAAAGAAATATGATGTTGTGTGTATTCTTTTATTATTTTTGATTTTTCAATGTTGTTAAAGGCGGTTTTTATTTTTTATGAAATATTTTTAATCTTTGTTCTTTTTTCTAGCGCAGATGACTCTATTGACGAACGCTTTCGCAGATTTTTTGATCACAATCATCAATTGGTAAATCATAATTAATTATAATTAAGAAGGCTATAACTAGGTACGGGTTGGAAATAAATTTAATTTATAAATTACGTGCAAAACTTGTTAAAGTTGGTTACATTGGTCGAGATGTTTACTTTTTAGGGTTCCGTACGTCCTTCCCCCTTTAGGGGGGGTGAGAGGGGCTCGGTCTAGGCGAGCAGACGCCGACGAGGTCGTGGATGTGTTCACTCGAGTTCCCATGACCTTGTCAGGCAGCGACGCGTCCCTTGTCGGCGTGTCTTCTTCAGATGAGGAGGATGCGGCGATAATGGACGTGCTCGCGCCAAGGCGTATGTGAGGGTTATCGGTGGGTTTTAGTCGGTAGGCCGCGGTTCCTGGCTGGCACGCTGCCCCCAGGGGTCGCAGAGAGTCCGACATAACCCCGCGCCTTCCCAAGCGCGGGGTATGCGCAATGCATTTCCCACCGTTAAAAAAAAAAAAAAAGGGTTCCGTACGTCCGAATAAAAAAACGGAACCCTTATAGGATCACTCGTGTGTCCGTCTGTCTGTCGGTCACAGTCAAATATCTCCGAATCTACTAGATCGATTAAGTTGAAATTTGGTACACATATCAATTTCTGTGACCCAAACGCAGATATGTGACGTTAATAGATGAAATCTGTATATGGAAGGTCATTTTTGAGGGAAAGGAGGAAAATTTAAAAAAAAATTGAAAACTGCATCGTGTGACATATCAAATGAAAGATCTTGTTGTGAAGATCTTAAATGTATTTTTTTTGTAATTTTAAAATAAATAGTTTCCAAGTTACGAAAATTGACCAATTATCTCCGAAACTACTAAACCTAAAATGTTGAAAAAAATACAAAAAATTGGTTTTCTACTTATAGATTATAGGAAAACCTATAAGAAGTCCATGATATTAAAATAACATGGTAAATCACTCTATTTAATATTGTGCGTACCAACTTACATTTGCAGGTGGAATGTGTGGGAGAACATATTTTTCAACTCATTGGAGTTAATTTATCTAGTCAATGGTACGGAACCCTTCGTGCGCGAGTCCGACTCGCACTTGGCCGGTTTTTTATAATAATATTAACCAACTTTAACAGGGTTTGCGCGTAATTTAAAAATTATTAATACTAGATAAGGAAATCACAATATGTCTGAATTGGAAATTATGAAAGTACCTGGCATAAGGAAACCGATTTCTAAAAAAGCGTAAATTTTTTTATATTGATGGGATCTTATATTTAAAAGTTCAAAGAAATGATCTTACATGTTTTAAAACTTTCTGATCATCGCTTCAATGAGAGTTTGATTTTTTGTTTATGTTTTAATACTATTTAATGTTTATTACTAAAGGCGATTTTATTAAAGCTAATAATACTAATTTATTGCAAATATTACCCATTGAACGAATTTGTGATTAAATATCGATACACACCTGGGTAAAAATTTAAAACTAATAACGTAAAGACAGAGCTATAAAATAAGGCGTTAATATAAAAGTAGGCATTAAATATTGGAGAAAGTTTCATTGTATGTCTTGTTACACGTTTAAGGAACTTGACTTACACGTTTAAGGTCCCTTATGCAATGCAATGTCAAATTTATAGATTCTAAATGATGTTATTTCTGATTGTTATAAAATGTTTCGCCAGTAAAAATACCAATATCGCTATTAAAAAATGGGTGTTGGTAGTAGAAGGGTCAAAATTTAGGGTTATAAGTGTTTTTGATGCCAAGTCATAAAACAAAACAAAACAAAAATTGACAAAAAAAAACTCTGGAGAGGGTCACTTGGGGTAAAAAACATAGCCTACGACCTTTTCTTAGACCTACTAAATATACACAAAAAATTCATAAAAATCGGTCAAGCCGTTTCGGAAAAGTTTGGTAACAAACACTGTGCCACGAGAATTTCATATATATTAGATAAGCTTTGAGTTAATACACTGAAAAACCTTTCGTAGCGTTGATTGTCACATTCCCTACCTGAAAATTTCAGTTTCAGTGTCCACCTCCTTATGCACCAAGTTATCGCGTTCTTCAATCGATCCATATTTAGTACACATTTTCCTCACGAATGATGTAAATGACCTTAACTGTGTATTATATTAACTTCACGAAGGCCATCCGACATTACTATCATTGTAATCAGAAATCTATTGTCAGTTACATAAAAAGCGCGCGTGTGGTGTGAAAGCCGGTCTCTATACATATGACACCGGCGACCGATCCTCGGGGACAGTACATCATGCGTAAAACTAATACGGTTTCATGCGAGAACAGACGGTTAACGTCGTAGTTTGACCTATTTAAGTAATCAATCTTTATTGCATCCATCCCTTTGAGCTGAGAACATTGACTGCAGATGCACATTGTTGCAGTAAAAACTAAATGTGCAGTCGTAGTCATTATAAATAAGTATACTGTAAGATTGCGGTGATAATACAGGTGACTTTTTTATCGAGCGAGTACCCATTGACCAACTTGATAGCACAACTGATTGTGCTATCAGGACATGCTTTGGTGGATTTGTCTCCGTGACACGTCTGAGTAGTTGGTTAATTGGTACATAGATTTTTCTATACTTTTAAGTACCTGTTACACAATTCCACCTTCCTATCTAATACATTACTGATTATCATCCCGGAATTTAACTATCCAAGTGGTTCTTCCTTTCATATAGGGGAAAGGGGCCCCAAGCGGGCACCCTAAGGTAAAATAGAAAAAAATCACTGGCTTTATGCAAAACTTAATATACTTTTATCGCGATCAGATGCCAAATTTATAGTAGTTTGACTCTGCATTTCCAAGTTATTCATTTGTCTTATAAATATAAAGTAGGAACCCAAATACGAAACCTTTACACTTGCTCACTTTGCCCAGGAGGTGGCCTAAAGCGGGCACAGACGACACGGTTAGCGCAGAGGTCGAGTGATCGCCTACTACGCAACGGGTCGCGGGTTCGATTCCCGCACGAGACAGATGTTTTGTATGGCCTACAGAAATTTTTTCCGGTCTGGGCGTATGTGCATGTGATATTCTATGTTTGTAACTGCACCCACGACACAGGAGAAAATCCTAGTGTGGGGCGACGTTTTTTAAAAAAAAACAAACAGGCATACGGGCAAAACAGGCACATGTAGGGCAAAGTGGGCATACAATAATTTTCAATTTTTATCTTAAAAAAGTCGACCAATATAGAGGAATATCTTTATTAAAACTCATAATAGGAATCATACTTTCTTTATTTTGTTTAAAGTTAACAAAAAGAATCTGTAATTATAATCAACAAAGCCTAATAAAACGCACTGTCCATTTCAAATATTTAATTTCATAGTTCTAGCTCTTTGTCTGCATTAAACACAGAGGTAAACCTTCCTAATTTTCTCTTGTGAGAATCTGTTTTCAGATGCCGCTGTAAGGTTGTGGTACGTATCAGGGATGTTATGGATATGATATTTCGGGTCTGGATACGGATACGGATATAGGAATAAAATTATATCGGTTTCGGATACGGTTACGGATATGTAATTATTTCGGATTATCCGTTAGTTTCGGATAGTTTCCGTTACGGATATTAGATTAAGTATCAATGTTTAATAAAAAACTAACTAATTATGAAAGAGGTTATATTATGACTAGAAATAATAAACAAACTGCAAGTTTCACGTGGCGCGCGAGCGGTGAAACAAAAACTTGTCGAAACATTTCGTTTTATTTAAACTCCGCCCTTATTCGAAACTATCCGAAATTTGTGAAACGGATACGGTTACGGATATATTTTATTTCGGATATCCGATAGTTTCGGTTACGGTTACGAAGCTCCATAACATCCCTAGTACGTATGCCATATTTTAGTTAGATCAGATACTATATATAGCTTCATCCACTGCAGTTTCACTCCGAAAACATTGTTGTGATTTTTTTATATTTATTCACCATCTGAAAAGCCAAATAATAAAAAATTAATGTTTACATGATAAGCTAATAACAAATGTTAGGGAAATAAGTACATAATATATAATTTAAAGTCTCAAATGGTTGTACAGTATCCCTTTACTATACAGCCATATGACTCTTTAAATTGTAAGCGGGCATACTCGCTTTGCCCTGCCCGCTTTGCCTTTTGCGCCACTTCATGTTTTATAAAACATAACCGAAAATATCTGGTCATATGTTTCAAGCAAATATCTTTAAAACGTGGTAAAATTAACACGTTACACTAGGTACCCATTGATATTTACGTACCACACTCACTATAAACCAAAACACAATGGACATACCTTCTTTGTTTTGAATAAAAATGACGATTTTTGTTTTTTGTCGCGCACACTTTATGTTATCACTAGCAGATAGCACTCAGGTCTGCCGCGGCCTGAGGCGGGCGGGACGGTAGGTAACGCCAACAAAATGCAACACCGCGGTGAGATTATAATTGTGAATTTAGAAGGGGGTGCTCGCTTTGGGCCCCTTTCCCCTACAGGGTATAAGTGACGGTGTCCCATTTCTTTTAACAGTGAGTTTTCAGACCATCGCTGAAATTTTCTTCCGGAAAATTCATAAATTTTCCGAATTTTTATTTTTTAATATAACTAAGCTAACGTTTAAAAATCATATTCTGTCAAAAAACCATAATAAATACACAAAAAATTAACTTCGCAATGTAAATCGTATATATCTCGATCGTATATAATAGGTCGGGGAAAAAGTTTCTTCGCATTTTTTAAGAAAATTCAAAACATTTTTTAATATAGTTTATTTACATTTAACTAAAGTATGTAGGTACCATTTTGTTCGATAACTTTTTGCCATCTTGTAGGTAGGGACATGATCCCATTGCTATAGAAATTTTTGGACTTCTGGTCAAAATACCGCGACAAGTGGTTTTGGCAGTCCTCTCGTGATGTTAACCTGACACTGCCTAAAGAATTCTGAAGAGACCGAAACAGGTGGAAATCTGAAGGTGCAAGGTCAGGACTATACGGCGGATGCATTAACACCTCCCAGCCAAACTCTCTAAATTTTTGCTGAGTGGCTAAAGATGTGTGAGGTCTAGCGTTATCATGATGAAAAACCACACCCCTTCTGTTGATTAATTCCGGCCGCTTTCTCTCAACTTCTTGCTTTAATTTCATCAGTTGTTCGCAGTAGAGTTCAGAATCGATGGTCCTGCCTGGTGGTAACAGCTCATAATGAATAATGCCCTTCCAATCCCACCACACACACAGCATCACCTTGTTGCGAGTTAACCCGGGTTTCGCCACAGTCTGTGAAGCCTGACCGGCCTTTGACCACGACCTTTTACGCACGTTCTTGTCGTACGTGATCCACTTTTCATCACCAGTTATCAGTTTCTTCAAAAATGGTTCGGTTTCATTACGTCGTAATAAAGAATCACAAATGAGTACACGGTTCATTAGGTTTCTTTCAGTGAGCTCGTAAGGTACCCAAATGTCGAGCTTTTTTGTGTACCCAGTTTTTTTCAAATGCGCCAAAACTGTTTTGTGGTCAATTCCCAGTTCTTCAGCTACGTCGTAACTACTGACATGCCGATCTTGCTCCACTTTTTCAAAAATGGCATTCATTTTATCTGTAATAGGGCGACCAGAGCGACGTGCATCTTTGACATCAAAATTTCCGGATTGAAAACGCTTAAACCAAATTTGTGCTACTCTCACAGACACTGCACTAGGTCCATAAACATCGCAAATTTTTTTCGCGGCTTGCGTTGCATTTTTACCTTTTTTGTAGTAAAATTTTAAAATGTATCGAATTTCTTCATTAGATTCACTCATCTTGGCGGTACGAGAAACAAATGAAAATTACACATTTTCCTAATTTGAATTTGGAATTATGTTCTTTAAAATTTAAACTTTCAATGATACCAAAACCAGCCAGATACAAATAGTATAGCCAAAGAGATTTTATTACAAGTTTATACATACTATAATGCGAAAAGACTTTTTCCCCAACCTAATATATCGAAAATCGCCATACATTCCGTAACTTGAAAATGAAAACTCCTTTTTTTCGCTTTAAAAGCTTTTCCGGGAAAAATAAACATCGGTAAACAAATATTAACATTGGGGTGAACTCACTGTTAAAAGAAAAGGGACACCGTCACTTATACCCGGTACAAAAAACCGCTTTGCATTTATTAAAACTAAAAATTTTACAATAAATAGTATTTATTGTAATTATAACCTTTTCATTTATTAGAGTTTGAATTATTTTTCATATTTAACATTATTTTTCATGTAATCGAACTATAAAATGTTCCCACAACTATAATTGTGTGATCGCGTTGGTCCATGGGTACCGCCTTTTTTTTATCACCTCGGATAATTTAAGGGACGCTTAAGGGCACGGTAGTAGAATGATTTAAACATTAATAAAAAAAATAACGCAACCATTTAATCCATACTTAATATTATAAATGCGAAAGTAACTGTTTGTTTGTCTGTCCATCTGTCGCCGCTCCGCTTTTTCCTTCTTAGATACGGAACCATCAAAAGGCACAGTGTTTACATCTTTTTAACGAAGACAATAAGTAGATCGTTGGTCTCCTACACGATGGCGATAACTTTAATCCAATTTCTTTAAATCTAGATACTCGAATTAAGGACTTTCTAGTAAAGAGCACCTATATGATCGAATCACTATACCTATCGCTCCGGAATTTAGGACATACCTACTTACTACAAATGCATTCAAGCGGTCGGCTGGTTCTATTATTGCAATCAGTACGACAGGAATAAACGTCATAAATTGACCACACATTTACAACCATTGCCTTATGTTAACACCGCATTCACTACTACGGACGCAATCATCACCATATTATGTAGGATCCTGGTACTCTTTAGAACTTTATCTGAACCTGACGGCTGTTGTAGTTGCAGTTGGTAGGTAATTAATAACTTACAGGAAAATCTAGGGAGTATTCTAACGAGGCAAGCAACTTTTGACATGTTTGACTGTAAGCCTGGTGCCGCAAGAAATACATAAATAAATGTTACATTTGTTTCGTCATGAAAACAGCGAAGAATTTAACTAACCGATTTCGGACCATTATGACACAAATGCAAAAGTAGGATTATGTGTTGGCCATATAAAACAGAGAAACGAGTGACGGAGTGACTGACATTGGATTGAACTTCATGGCGTGAGGTTATCCTTTATGGATAAATAAATATATATTCCCAAATTGTTTTAGCAAACAGGTCAGTTTAAATAACTTTAACTTAGGGATAGGTTAAAGAGATTGGTATTATTAATGATTATTTGGATAATAAAACTATTTGGACATGAGGTCAACTTTACACTTTCTTTTGATTGATATGTTAATAAAGCCTTTATCTTATGTGACCTGACACATCTAATCTTGTAATGGAAAATGAGCTCAAGCTTTTGCTTTGAGGCCAGCTTCCAATTGACGACTCTGTAACAATACAGAGAGAAAAAATAGCCCTTTCTGGTTTTCTTGCCGGTTCTTTCCAGTGCAAGGTCTCTCGCCGTAGACTTGTGAACCAACGGCGTAGCTGCTTTGATGTGCAAAAGAGATCAATTCTATTTGAATAAAAGATATTGAATTTGAAATGTGTCAGGGCTTCATGTTCTACGTTCTGCCTATTTAAGTCCTATTCGTAGATGCAATGGTACACTTATAAATTCTTGAAAAAAATTCATTGAATATATATGCTAAAATAAAACTTATTAACCCGATATTAATAAACGAGAGAATGTAGCGCGTTCGCCCATACTAATAGAAGGTACTCAAGTGCCCACAATATCTCGTATTATTTACAATCTAAATATTCAACAATGTGGTATTATTTACGCAACCTCTGTATCTCATTTACATCGGCCCAATCGATATTACGTTACGTTTCGAGACACGACTACCACGGACAGTGACATTTTTTCCCGACTTTCTTACATCTTTGTTGCGATGTCATTCTTTGGTTTATATTAAGATATAAGAAGAGGTATGGATGACATCTGGTAGACCGAGAGCCCGCTACTTGTATCGATAAGAATGAGATAATGTGGATTGATTAGAATTGATATACGCTAATTGGGTGTCAATAATAACATTTTGTCAATTTGGTCGGATCAGAGGGCCTATTACCGATCTCATGGTTTTGCAAATGATATCATATGATATCATAGTGCACAACGAAAAATACGATTTCCGGTCAGATTGTTGATCATTTGTTCATTATTTAATGATGACACCATTGAAATTATGCCAAAGTGATGATATCATTGGAGATCGGTAATACGAAATGCAGCATTTCATGACTTCTTTTTCTCAAATTTATACCATGTCATACGATGAAAGATCCATAATTGGCCTTTTATAACGGTGGGAAATGCATTATGCATACCTTGCGTCTGGGGAAGACGCAAGTTATGTCGGACACTCCGCGATCCCTGGGGGCAGGCTGCCTAGCTAGACAAAAGCCACACGCAAATTTTTCCGCAGAAATAATGTATGGAGATGACATTAGCTGCGGAAAAAATAGCGTGAGGTTGTCACAAGCTAATGTCATTTCCATACATCTTTACTGCGGAAAGACTGCGGAAAAATTTGCGTGTGGCTTTTGTTTAGACAAAAGCCACACGCAAATTCCGCACATAAGTATAACTAGATGGACAAACTAGACTGAATTTATTCGTATCCAAATAGTTATATTGAGCAGTATAACAGTTTCGATTTTTTTCGTCCATTTTATCGTATAACTAACTAATAGTATAACTAGTTGGACTAACCCCTCAAAATGATAAAACAGAACCCTTATACCATCACTTCGTTGTCCGTCTGTTTGTCTGTCTGTCAAGACCCTTTTTCTCCGGAACGCGTAAATATGTCACAAATGAAAACTGTGCAGTACTTTGGTTTGAGCTCTCTTTCAGCTGTGAAAAAAATCAAACTTGTAAATCAACGCGATTAAAAGATATGGCAGTTTATGTCGCATATTTTTCGTTATCCAAGGGAATCACACCTATAGGGTATTTGCAGTTGACCTAGAATCATGGAATTTCGCAAGAAGCAATGTTGTTCACACTTTAAGGAAAAAATCTAAAAACCGTAAATATACGTATGTTTGTACGGAACCCTTGGTCAGCAAATCCAATTTGCATTTAGCTGGTTTTGACCAACTTTCGGTTTAGTTTGCACGACTTATACCGAAATGATCGTTTTGACGTGTCCATACAAGATACCAGAGGGAGCCAAATCCATTTTGACCTATCCCTTTGGCCCTTCGCTGTTTATCCTTACTTAATATTATGAACGCGAAAGCTTGTGAGTATGGATGGATGGATGGATGTATGGGTGTGTGTTACTCTTTCACGCAAAAACTACTGAATGGATTTGGATGAAATTTTGTAGGTAGATTTGTAGGATTACGATAGGGATTAACATATAGGCTACTTATTATCCCGGAAAAGCAAGTAGTTCCCACGGGAAAGTAGATTTACAGTTTTTTCCTATGAACTTTTAAGGTGAAACATAGTTCGCGAGCACAGCTAGTCTACACTAATATTATAAAGAGGAAAGATTTGATTGTTTGTTTGTTTGTATTGAATAGGCTCCGAAACTACTTTACTGATTTGAAAAATTCTCTCACATTAAGAATCCTACGTTATCCCCGATGAACATAGGCTATAAAATTATTTTTCCTACGGGAAAATATAAATTCCAACGGGAAAACAAAAATAACGCGGGCGAAGCTGCGAGCGAAAAGCTAGTCTGCAATAAAGTTACACCCATGGCTCATCAATTACAGGATTCTTGCTTGTTGCTTAGATATAGAGTGATAGACTGTTCGACATTTACGCACAATTTGCAATTTGCAGGAACAGCGAAATCGCTGGTCTGTTATCGAAACAGTCGATCCGAGCACGATACATTAATTTTGCGACATTGCACATCCTACTTTCATTTTAGGTGTTACAATGTTATCAGTAAATGTAGCCCTTCAAAGCAAAAACAAATTACCTAAGATATAAATCCCCTTAAATACACACAAATAAAATAATAATATTTTATGTGCTTTGTTATTCTTGCAGCTATTTTTTGGCTTAATAATGCTTTTGTAAGTGGACCAAAATGAAGTGAGTGTGCGAAGAGCTTTATGCCTAGCCGATACGATAGAGTACGGCCACACGGCGGTCGATGGCCGTTACATGAGTAGGCGATTTAACTTGACAGTGGCTTCCGCACGTATTAGATTACCACCCTCGCCGCGACTCACGCTTCGCTTAACAGAGTTGTTGTTGACCCGAATGCCTTTCCTTACTTACTATCAATGGTGCGAATGTCAAGTTATAATGAAACAATTTTGTTGACAGCAGTTTATAAATCCGTCTCTACCTACAACTCTACTTTCTATTTTGTTTGAGCAAGTTTCAGCATAAGACGTAATTGCTAGGCGATGGTAACGCATAGGTAGGTATAATACAAATTATAGAGGTATTGTGAACGCTTTTTTTTGGGAATGCTACACAGATAGGTACTGCACGATTTTTAATATTGGTGCAGTTTCATTACTTAAATATTAAGAGTGTAATGGCCAATTGCACTAACCTTGTCTTAGCTTAGGACGATCTTAAGTGGCATGCACGATTTTAAATATTGGTGCAGTTTCATTACTTAAATATTAAGAGTGTAATGGCCAATTGCACTAACCTTGTCTTAGCTTAGGACGATCTTAAGTGGCATGCTGTCACATTCTTTTCATTAAAGACAAGAAGTGACAGCATTCTTTTTAGGATTGTCTTGGCTAAGACAAGGTTAGTGAAATTGGCGATAAGAGTCCTTCAAGTGAAGCAGAAACTATGAATTGTTGCCAGTTCTTCGTAAATGTTTTTTACACGCTTTTTATTGAGTTGCTCTGTCTGTTGGTTTCTTTGTCACGATCAAATCTTGCAATCGATTTTTCGACCACTTCTATTGCTCCAATTGAGCTCAAATTTTTTCTACATATTGATTCCCGGTGACAATACAATATTTTGGCATATTGGAATCACAAAAATGCTTAGTTATAGTACAATTAAATAAAAACTAATTTTATATGGGAGGAAATCCAATGTCAATGATGTCAATTTTTAATTTTGTATGAAATTGTATACTTATGTCGACCATCAAACATTTATATGATTCAATATGCAATAATTAACATTACTAATTATTAATTATATAAACAATTAAAGTTCTTGTTGATATTTTAGCATGACAAAAAAAATTGTCAAGTAAACGAATTAATTAACGCTTTAATTACGCTCTTATTAATTATTAGTTAGACTAAAAAGTAGTAAATAAAAAAACGTTAAAAAAACTTTTTAAAAACACGCTTTTACCGAAAAGACTAAAAAACGATTAAAATCATTTTCATAGAAAATATGAATTTATTGTCAAGACTAAAAACCAAGCGATCTAAAAAGTAGTAAATAAAAAAAGTTATTTTTTTTTTTAAAAAACACGCTTTTACCAAAAAGACTAAAAACCAAAAAGTTGAAAATAAAATCATCATCATCATCATTACAGTCCATATACGTCCCCACCGAGGGGCTCGAGCCTACCCTATATTAGGGTGATTAGGCCTTAGTCAACCACGCTGGCCCAGTGCGGATTGGTCGACTTCACATACATCATTGAATTTCTTCGCAGATGTATGCAGGTTGCCTCACGATGTTTTCCTTCACCGTAGGAGCGTCAGACAAATGTACATATGAAATTCGAAACGAAAAACACATTGGTACATGGCGGGTCTCGAACCCTGACCCCCCGATTGGAAGGCAAGTGCCGAGTCCACTGCGCCACCGACGACGCTCGAAAATAAAATAAGATCACACTTTTAGCAAATCAGGATTTTAAAAATTTTCTTGAGACAGCTAGAAATGTAACACAAAAATTTTCTCAAAATTTTAGCGATGTAGTACAAGAACACAATGACTCTAAAAGCGTGGGGCTTTTAGATTTTACACTTCTCTTGCTTACAAACTTAGTTGAACTAAGGAATACATCCTTTAAATTACGCCCCACACTTTTAGAGTCATTGTGTTCTTGTACTACATCGCTAAAATTTTGAGAAAATTTTTGTGTTACATTTCTAGTTATCTCAAGAAAATTTTTAAAATCCTGATTTGCTAAAAGTGTGATCTTATTTTATTTTCAACCTTTTGGTTTTTAGTCTTTTTGGTAAAAGCGTTTAAAAAAAAAAAATTAACGTTTTTTATTTACTACTTTTTAGATCGCTTGGTTTTTAGTCTTGACAATAAATTCATATTTTCTATGAAAATGATTTTAATCGTTTTTTAGTCTTTTTGGTAAAAGCGTGTTTTTTAAAAAGTTTTTTTAACGTTTTTTTTAGGATGTATTTAAAAAAAACTGGATAATCTTTTGTCCGGTTTACCAAAATTCTCTTGACCGGACAAACATCAAGAAAACCGTACTGTCCGGTCCAAAACCGGACATCTGGCATCCCTACCTAGGTACTGCTCCTATACAAATAAATAAAATTTAAGTGTCTGTTTGTAATGTCAAAATAACAAGTTTTTACTAAATGGGTATGAATGTATATCGGGTACCAATAACAGAAACACAATTTAAAAAAAAAATTGTCTGTCTGTCTGTTTGTTCCCGCTAATCTCCGGAACGGCTGGACCGATTTTGACGGGACTTTCACTAATAGAGAGCTAATTATATAAGGTATAACTTTTTATCAAGATCGGTCCAGCCATTACTATTCCGCGCGGACGAAGTCGCGGGCACAGCTAGTTTTGTATAAAACTAATTAACAACATCGGCATAACAGATAGTATTGTTTGTAACTACTGGATAAAAAAGTGGCTTCAGCGACATCTATGAGATATAAGTTGAACTCTCTCCGTGCGTTTGCTCTAAGGCAATGCTTTATGTCTGTATTTCGTTCTGCTACTGCTATCCCATAGCACTCAAATAGCAGCTATGGTGTCAGTGCTCATAATTAAATCTCAATGTTTCCGTGAGATGTCGCTATTGGCTACAATATTTTATAGAAGCAGTTGAATAAACCTACAAATACAAATAACTATATCTAACTTTACTTAGGTTTTTGTTTGATTAAGTACACGACACATGCAAACATTTTCTGAATGTTGTAGAAACCGCGATTAATGTGAGCGAGTTTGACTCGAAACAAAATCCGGTACAAACTTATCAAAATACTAGCCTTACTTTACGCAGCTTCGCCCGCGTTGTTTTTGTTTTCCCGTGGGAATGTTATATTTTCCCGTAGGAAAAATAATTTTGTAGCCTATGTTAATCAGGGATAATGTAGCATTGTAATGGTGAAAGAATTTTTGAAATCGGTCCAGTAAGTACCTAGTTTTTGAGTTTATTCGTTACATACAAATCTTTCTTCTTTATAATAATCAAAATATTAATTGCTAACTACATATTTACGGTTTTCAGATTTTTGTCTTAACTTAACCGAGAATAATAAAAAAAGCAATGTCTTACATTGCTTTTTTTATTATTCTCGGTCGACGGGAAGTACCCTATAGGTTTTGATTCCCCTGTGTAATCGCAAAATATGCGACATAAACGGCCATATTTTTTGATCACGTTGACTTTGCCTACAAATTTTATTTATTCACAGTTGAAAGACCCGATATCTATACAAAATAAAAATCAATGTATGTATGTTTGTCCTCTATGCGTTCCAAAACCATTCATAAACTCAAATGCTTTATTTGCGTAATTTTGGGTCAACAATATCAATGATCGTATTTATACATGTAGTTTTCCGCCAAAATTTGCCATAGTGGCGTGCAAATATTTAAACATAATATTTTGATTATGAAATCAAAATATTACGTTTAAATTTAAATAATTTTAAATTTTAAGACATATTAATGATAATATGTCTTAAAATTTAACATTATTTCGTTGATTCGTTTTCGAAAAAAATACGACGAAAATTAATATGATTTCGATTTTTGTCGAAAACGATACGAAAATCAGTAGAAATCGAGCACAGGCGGCGAATGATTAAAAAATAGAGCTCCTGGGGACGCCCGTTTCTAAAAAAAAAAACCGGCCAAGTGCGTGTCGGGCCACGCGCAGTGTAGGGTTCCGTATTTGCAAATGCCAACTTTGAGTTCACACTCACACCTCACAACACGTTGCCATAGATTACTAAATACGTTGCTATTAAATTAGGCATTATTATTATTATTAAAGCCGCAATGATTTTGTATTTCCTTAACTTCACGTGGTTCGTAAATTTTACTTTTCCGAGTACATTTTATAAGGTGTCGTCTATAACTTTTTAGTTTGTACTTAGTACCTACTCAACTCTGATAGTTTTCCTTTAAACTTCGTTATATACACGGTTATTTTTTTATCACCCTGGAAAATTTTAGGGACGCTTCAGGACACATCCAATATTATATAAAAAATAAAAAAAATGAAATAAAAAATAATAAAAAAATATAAAAAAAATTAAAAAAATCTCTAAAAATGCTGCTCTTAGCTAATGCAGCATTTTTTGTATTTTTAAAAAAAATTATATAAAATTAAGGAGAGGGGTTATTTTTTTTATTTATATTTAAATCATTCTAATACCATGTCGTAAAGCGTCCCTTAAATTTTCCAGGGTGATAAAAAAATAACCGTGTATACTACTGTTGTAGTTTTTTTCACGTGTCCATATATAGCCGTTTACCAGATGGAGGGGGGGGGGGGGACACTTACCTCTAACAAAAATTTGCATTTTAAAACCAAATATTTCAGAAACGGATCCCTAAATCGAAAAATGGTGTTCTAAACCTTACATTATTTTTTAAAGACCTATTCAACAATACCCCACACGATGGGTTAGTTGAGGAAAAATAATTACTCCCACTTTACTTGTATGGGAGCTACCCTAAAAAAAATTTTTTTTCAATGTTTTTTTCCACCACTTTTTTGTCATGATTAATATAGATACCCATACCAAATTACAGCTTTCTAGTACTTATAGTTTCTGAGTAAAAGCGCGGACAGACAGACAGACAGACAGACAGACAGACATAGCGAAACTATAAGGGTTCCTTGTTTACTACGGAACCTTAAAAATAGCATTTACGTGGCATTGCAACGCATGCCGGGTACAGCTAATAGTCCTTACATATTATAAAACAAAGTCCCCCGCCGCGTCTGTCTGTCTGTCTGTTCGCGATAATCTCAAAAACTACTGCACCGATTTTCAAGCGGTTTTCACCACTCGATAGCGTGATTCTCGAGGAAGGTTTTAGTATATAATTTGTTAAGTTTTTGTACTAATTTATTTTTGTGTACATTAACGATATTTGTTGAAGATGTCGGGAAAAAATAAATTAAGGCAAAACGTAGTTCGCGGGCACAGCTAGTTTGATATAAATTTCAGTTTGATATCTGTACGCGTTCCTGAGAAAAAGGGTCTCGGCTTAACAGACAGATAGACAGATACATGATGATAATGATTAGTCCGACCGGTTTCGGTCATGGCGACCACTTCGACTCCTAGCCGGTTATTTGGCGCTCATGCGCCCGAAGATGACTTATGTAGCCTATCTTCGCGGCGAAACTCCGTGCACATTGCGGGCACGTAAGTACGCCGTTTTCGTAACGGTATGTTATGGCAGCAGGTGGGCGAGCCTTTAGCTGGTCGCGTTTGGTATCAAGGTCAGTTTTACGCTGATCCTCGAACTCGCGAACTTTGACAGATACATACACGGCAACGAAGTGTCCTACAACCCTCGAATATTGCAATGTACTATTGGCTGTGTGCACGACTTCAGCGCCACCTAGCGTCTGCAACTCTGTTGGCTGTCACTTTAAAATTTGCTGCCCATTATTGGGCAGTCGCAGTTGCAGTCCATCCATTACTCGTTTAAAAAAGGAAGTCGGCGAATTGGGATGATGACTGAATTCAAATTTTTACGTCTCGTCAATAAATATTAAAATACCGTGGAAAAAGATGCAGTCCTGTGAAATTAGAATTAAAATCGGCTTAGAAATACATTAGATACAAGCATTTTAAGTTGTTAATTTGAAGGCGATTAGACAGAGAGATCCGACATCAACCGTGACGTCATCGTTGAGTACGGCCATATTAACTCCTTGTAAATTGCCGTTTTGCTAGAAAGAGATGGAGAAAAATCTTTAATACCTTATATCTTGGTTGTTTTTATAGTTATTCGAAAACCGATTTTTTCTTTCTGTTTATTATATGAATGAGCTTCTATTAAAGCAAAAAAAATTTTTTTGTCATCTAGCCTATTATAAGCCATCGTGATATGTTTTTTCTAACCCACCGGATTGCTTTGACATTTATGACAGATAACAGAGCTAACGTTATTACTTTTGGCACGGTAATTACCGTGCTTTTGGCCATCATGAGCGCTGCGATAGATGTCATTACCATTACCCCCACCTAGTACTTCGCACCCAGCGAAGTTTTCGGAGAGATTTTAGCTAGGCGATAGATCGTGTGAAATAAATACATAATATAGTAGATTCGATTTATCTCACTATTAGTAAGATTTGTTTTAAATGTAAAAGTTCTTGCTTGAGCTCCACGTAAACATTTTCTCCACCATAATGTCGCACTAACTATGCCAAGAACCGCTTTTCCGTGAGATCATGCCATTCTTATGATAAGATAGATAAAAAGTTTGTTTGCAGATAAGTGTTATCAACATTTTGATATTTTTGCCCTCAGTCTCCCTAAGTTCAAAAAGTCTGTTTGTAACTATCGTTTTTCAGCTGTCAATGTTACTTAGGCCGGATTCAACCAAACTCGTGTAAGTGTTTACACGAGAGTAAGCGCTGCTTATTCTAAGGGTAAGCTGATTTTGCATTTTACCAATTAATCATTTGGTTCAAAAAAAATAAATATTATGCTGTTAAAATAGCGTGTAGTGCGCTTGTGTCAAGAATTTGTTGTAATTTTGTGTTTGCCCAATTGACTTGTATTAATTTTTAGAGGAAATTGTATTGGCCTATGTACCAACCCTCTATTTTTAACCCACTTCAAAAAAGGAGGAGGTTCTCAATTCGATGCGTATGTTTTTTTGTGTGTATGTTACGCGATTACGCCGCCAATTGTGGGCCGATTTTCAAAATTCTTTTTGTATTCGATAGATAGAGTATACTCCAAGGGTGGTCCCATGGTCACCAAAGTTAGGATCTGATGATGGGATCCCATGAAAACCCTAATTTAGAATGAACCGAGCTGATGATGGAAGGATCCTTACTTTTAGACGGGACCTGACCTTATCTGTACTTGAACTGGTATTAAATTCACTAAAAGATTTCATTCACTAAAAGGATAAAAATAAAAAAAAAACATTTTACAAAAATAAAAACCAAATTCACAAAAGGGAACCTATCACTTGTCCGAAATTTGCTTGTTCGAATTTCATTTGATCGAAAACGGTTCACCGACGTCTTTTTGCCATTGTTTGTTTGCCATATTTTTAAATCATCGAAATATCATTTGACTTAGGTGTTGTTTTACCGAACAACATTTTACCGATTTTCAAATATTTCTTTTACTGGTCGAAGTTTCTTTTGAACTTTTTTCATTTGCCATATAATTTCACTTCACCAAAACAACATTTTACCGAATATTATTTGGCTACAAATGTTACATTATGTTGTGTATCTATTTTACCTCTGTGCTCATTGCTGGCTCATTCGTTACCTTTGGTGTAATACACCAAAGGTAAGGTTAGGTTATACATTGTGACCACGTCACGCACAGCGGAGCGAGCGAAGCATCAAAATGCATGTTGTATGCTGCATGCTTGCTGCATGTTGAATGCTGCATGCTTGCTTGCATGCTATAGGCTTGCTTGCTTCTTTGTTAGCATGTTCGGAAACACAATACTTCGAACAAATGTTATATCGGTTAAGCATAACTTCGATAAAAAAAATTTACCAAATGAAACGTTGGAGTAACGAAAAAAATCGAATTGATAATAGGTCAAATGATACAGTGGCAAACGTAATTTCGACGAAGTAAAAAAAACGAAACGAAAATAGTCTAAAAGATTTCGGTTAAATGAAATTCGGTCAAAAAATGTTCGATCTTATGATAGGTAACCTTCACAAACACTTAAAGTAAAAATAATATAAATACATACAGACAACATCACACTTTTATATTGAAGTCAGTGCCAAATTTTAAGACTTTCTTGGAGATCATCGTTTAAAATTAAACATAGTACTTTACGAATATGCCAAATTAATTCAATGAACATTTTTGAGGTGATATTTGTCTCAAGTTACAGAATATCCACTTTTCTAATAGTAGTTAATCATCAGAATTTAAATAACAAATAGGAAAAAATACAACATCAAAACAAACAAAGATAAATTGGAATCAAAATATAACAAATGCGAATAATTTAAACATCTATACATCAGCTCAACAAGCTATAAAAGTTAAAAACAACATGAAAAATATGACAATGAATCATTTTAAACAAATAAAACGATGTTTGCGTAATGTCCCCCCTGCTGTGCCGCGGTCATTCGGTCACGGTTAGCGTAGATCTGAAGCAGCGATCGGCTTAAGTAACCGAAGCGAATCTAAAGTGCACGGACAGACTTACTTATTCCGACTGTACTTTATCGAGACGTGTCTCTCTGCGCTCGTGCTGTGACTTTACATTAGAACTGTATGTAGGCTGTAGTCATGTACCTACCTACTTAGTTTATGGTAAATTTGGCAAAAAAACCGGTTAAAAGTTACTTTGTTTATACGCGAAAATTGTCAATACATTTGGCGTGTATTGTTTACACTGGACCTTTTTTTTAGGTCCGTGTGTTCACAGTAAAAACAGCCCTGCGAGCATGGAACTCTTGATAAACAAAATTTGACAGCTAAGATCGACATACTCGACAAAAATCTATAAATTTGACAGATATTCCTAAGGAGTAAAAAGGACAGATGCTTTTGTCGATCGATATATTTATGTCGATCGACAAGTTCATGCTCGCAGGGCAGATTTGATATGGATACTGCTGTCAAGTATTTATAGGTGAATTTGTGCGTATACAAATTTTACTAAAAAAATTATTTAACAAAACTACTTGTAGGTGAGTAGGATTAGTTAAAATATGAGGTACCTATCTAACAGACTTAGATATCTCTGATTGTTTAATGTAATTCAGTGCAAATACTCGACAAATTAGAAATATAATAAATTTAAAATATTCCACTCAAAAAGGAGAAGGAAGACCAGTATAAAAAAGCTGTAGTGTAGAATAGAAACGCTGACTCCAAAAAACTAGGTACTAAATTTGAATCTTGGTCTTTTTATAGCGGACCGATATTACGAAAGGTATGATCGCGGGCGGTCACAATCGATTGCGCAATCGAATGCAGTATGAAGTGCACCGGACTGCGGCCACTGATTTATGGCTGGCAGCCGCCCTGAGCATAGGTTCACCAGACAAAATGGGAAAACTACCAATAATGAGAAGGTACAGAAAATTTGTTAAAAAAATGATTATACTGGTCGACATGAAAATGTTTGTATTTTTTCCCAAATACTTGTAGGTACTAACATGTAAGGGAAATAAATAAAAAAATGTATGGCGATTTAAAAAGGGATCGAAAAAAAATAAGACCATCCGAGTTTCTTGGCCGTTCTTCTCGTGGAACCCCCTCCTAATTTCCGACAATATGTTTACGTTTTCCTTTTAGCGATTGCGATAGCGATTATCGCTAACGCTAAGCGATATAGGTAAGCTAAATGTATGGAATCAGCTTATGTCAAATTCGCTTTCGAGCGCGATTGTCAAATGTCATTGTATATCCATTTAGCGATTGCGATAGCAATTGTCGAAAACATCCTGTCTAGGGGGGCAGGAGTGGAGTCAACGTTTTTTTATCGTATTTGCAGACTTCTTGTTTATTTAGAATTTGAATTTATGTTTTTTGATATAAATTTACTTTATTTACTTTACAAAGATCTGAAATAGATTTCCGCTCGCGGCTCCGCCCTCGTTATTATTCTTTACCCGTGGGCATTTATATTTTCCCGTAGGAAAAATATTTTTGTAGCCTATTTAAGCCCGGATAATAAATTTCGTAGAAATTGGAGTAGATTTTAAATATTTCCCATAGAAACTTGTAACCCCTATTTTGCACGCTAAGGGGATAAATTCCAATAAACCATGAAACACGTGTTCAATGGAATATTTTTAAGAGCATGAATCTCAAGTTTTATCAAAATCGTTGCTAATTTAAAGATTTTTCCATACAAACTTGCAACCCCTATTTCATCCCTTTAGGGTTAACATTTTTTAAAATCCCTTCTTAGTGTGCATCCGCATTTTGAATTAAAACAACTGTCCAAATTAGTAATAATAGTAATTTAATACAGTAATAATAGTTGGGTACATTATGCTCCCATTCAAGCTTTACATTTGCACTACGAAAACCGTCACTATATTACGAACGACATAAGAACGGTCCAATCCAAAGGTCAAACAGTATAGCTTGACAAGAAGCTTACTGTACGTATTCAAGCTGTACCACAATGAGCCTTTACTACCTACATGAATATGTGATTTCTCTAAAATTTCGACTATCTTCCAAATCAATATTCTTTATTTGGGTGCGGTTTAGCCCAAAAAGAGAAGTTCCGTTTACCTTCAATTTCTCTAAAACTATACCTGTAACTACAGTGCATCAAAGATATCGACATTATTTAATATCACATTTAGGTACTACCTACATTAAGAGAAATTTTACCATTCCATTCTACGGTGCCTTAGGTTGGTAACCCTAATTTTGGCTGACGTCATGGTCTGCAGCCACGATAATTAAATCCAACATTAATTGATATGGCGGCACTAATGACACTTATAAATTATTGTGACTTCAATTTGATTGTTCATTGCAATACGAGTGTCCACGTATTTTTTATGACTCCTTAGTTCAAAAAGGTTCGACGTCGCGTGAGCCTAATGAGTCTAGAGGTAGACATTGTAGGTACATATTTGTTAAAAAATAATATTTGTTTTCGATAGGTACCTTATGGGAAGTTAATCAGTCTAATTTAGCTATTAATATAAATAATTATTATGTAGTTACATTTTTGCACGAGTGTACAGAATTTTGAATTCATTTATTCAGATTTCGGCATGTCCTGAATATTCCTTATTCTTTGTTTTCAGTTGAAAAGCAAACAAATACAATTTGATTTAACACGAATGAAAATCAAATCGGTAAACAGCTACAAATAAATACCTACATCTACAAGATTCTCCTGTTTATTTCAAACCTTATTAAATTCTATTATTTTTATCAAAATTTAATGTAAAATATTTAGCAAACATTAGGTATCTACTGCGATTTTTGTATAAAAAATCATCTAAATAGATATGTATGTACGAGTATGTCTAAGTATTTGTACTCTATTTTGTAAAATTGATTGTTGATTGATTGAACACTTTATTGCACACGAAACATACATAAGCAGGATATAACAATATAAGATGCACACTGCACAGTAACAAAAGGCGGCCTTATTGCTAAGGTAGCAATTTCTACCAGGCAACCTTGGGGTTAACGAAAGTTCTTGCTAAGGTAAGTGACGGGGAATAGTGCTATACAGTTCTAAGGAATAATATACATTACATTATAATTAACATTACTAAAACAGGTAACAACAAAAAGTTTTTAAATAAAAAAATACTTAAATAAAGTCACATAATATACATGCATGTAAATATATACATACATAATACATATACCTATTATATATATATATACACCGGGTAAAACGGGTAAGGACATGACTATTATTAGTTTTTTCCAGCTTGAGAAAATGCCTCTTAATTTTTGGCTCTTGATTGTTTTTGCATTGCACAAGTGGGCCAGGAACTGCTTGCGCACCCTACGGGTAGCCGTTCTTTCTGGCGCCTGGCCAAAGCTGTGCAATCAAACTTCTGCCAATCCTCGCTGCCACCGCTGAGACATGCCGATGGTTCACTTACTCATCAGCCGCAGGAGAAAGCCGACCTCCTGGCAAAACTCTTCGCGGCTCATTCCCGTGTCGATGACTGTGGTGCACAACCTTCGAAACTGTCCCATTGTGGCAGCACCATGCCCGATATCCGTATCAGACAGCGTGATGTGCGGGCGGAGCTCCAGTCGATCGATACTCGAAAAGCAAGTGGACCAGACGGCATTCCTGCGATTGTTCTTAAGAAGTGTGCAGCGGAGTTGACTCCGGTCCTGACGCGTCTATACCGTCTGTCGTTCTCTGCTGGTTGTGTGCCGAAATCTTGGAAAGAGGCCAATGTCCAGCCGGTTCCCAAAAAGGGAGATCGTTCTGACCCGGCTAACTATCGTCCTATAGCCGTCACTTCCATTTTGTGCAAAAACATGGAGAGGATCCTAAATACCCAGCTGATCCGTTATCTGGAAGGTCACTCGTTACTTAATAACCGACAGTATGGATTTCGTCCTAAACGGTCAACAGGTGACCTTCTAGCGTTCCTTTTGCACAAATGGGGTGAATCTATCGAGAAGCGCGGCGAATCGGTGGCTATTAGTCTCGACATCGCCAAAGCTTTTGATAGAGTCTGGCACAAGGCTCTTCTTTCCAAGCTTCCGGCATACGGATTACCCGCGCAGTTCTGTACGTGGAATGCCAGCTTCCTCCACGAGCGTAGAATTCGCGTTGTCGTTGACGGCTGCGCTTCGCGGTTCGTGGCAGTGAACGCTGGAGTTCCGCAAGGCTCCGTTCTATCCCCAACATTGTTTCTTCTGCATATCAATGACATGCTTTCCTTGGGAGCTATACATTGCTATGCAGACGACAGTACAGTGCATGGGGGATATCACGGAAGCTCAGGGGCTGCTCGTGGTGATATTGGTAGGGAGAGGCAGAATCTTATCATTGAGCTCAACAGGACGCTGGACCTCGTCTCCGAATGGGGCTCCAACAATCTTGTTGAGTTTAATGCTAAGAAAACACAGGTGTGCGCGTTTTCGGCGAAAAGGTCACCTTTCCTCCCCCTTCCTTCTCTTCAGGGCACAACCCTTCACACACAGAGCAACATCACCTTGCTCGGAATGAACGTTCGCTGCGATCTGAACCCCAGAGACTACATCGAATCCGTCATAACTACTGCCTCACGGAAACTCGATGTCCTGAACAAGGTGCGTAGGTATTTTGCGCCGGACCAACTATGCTTGTTGTATAAAACTCAGGTTAGGTCTTGCGTGGAATATTGCTCGCACCTTTGGGACGGCTCCGCTCAGTACCTGCTCGATGCTCTGGACAGATTGCAGAGTCGCGCTATTCGCATTATTGGCAATGTAGAGGTAACTAACACCCTCGAGCCTCTACAACTTCGTCGTGACATCGCCTCTCTTAGCGCCTTTTACCGAATGTTCCATGGGGAATGCTCTGAGGAGCTCTTTAAACTTATCCCTCCCTCTCCATTTCTTAACAGAAACACGCGTAAGGGCCTTCGGAGTCATCCGTACACTGTGTCCTCCTTCTCACACCGTACCAAGAAATTCCAAGATTCCTTCTTCTGTCGTTCATCCCACACTTGGAATTCTCTACCTGCGCACGTCTTTCCTCCATCCTACAACATGGGTTCCTTCAAAAGAGGCGTGAAAAAGCATCTTTTGGGCCGGCAAGGGGCGGGCAGGTAGGATAGTCGATGTCGTCCCTACTCTATCTGTCAACTCATTTGGGCCTCTTTCACCGCTTAACATCAGGCGGGAGGAGATAATTTGCCGGGTCCTACATAAAAAAAAAATATACATACATAATACATATACATATTATATACATATATATATACACCGGGTAAAACGGGTAAGGACATGACTATTATTAGTTTTTTTCCAGCTTGAGAAAATGCCTCTTAATTTTTGGCTCTTGATTGTTATATGTTTTACCCTGTGTTATACAAGGTTAAATTGAAATGAGGAGTCAAATTTAAAACATGACATCTAGAAATCCATGAAAAAGTAATTTTCAATCATGATATTTTTTGAATAATATACATTTTAAAGAGAGCGTCGGTGGCGCAGTGGACTCGGCACTTGCCTTCCAATCGGGGGGTCGGGGTTCGAGACCCGCCATGTACCAATGTGTTTTTCGTTTCGAATTTCATATGTACATTTGTCTGACGCTCCTACGGTGAAGGAAAACATCGTGAGGCAACCTGCATACATCTGCGAAGAAATTTAATGATGTATGTGAAGTCGACCAATCCGCACTGGGCCAGCGTGGTTGACTAAGGCCTAATCACACTAATATAGGGTAGGCTCGAGCCCCTCGGTGGGGACGTATATGGGCTGTGATGATGATGATGATACATTTTAAAAATACTCAGAAAAAACTTTAAAATCGGCTCTAGCTTATTTTGTGCGTTAACTGTATTCCTTATTTCATTGCACTGCTTAGCTGCATTTTCTGTGTATTCCAGTGTACCTACCTATTTTACGAATAAATTGAGCTTATATTCAAGTCTATTATATTCAATTCTATTTTTGACATAGAAATATTTGAATGGTATAAAATAGTGTATAAAATAGCTAGCAAACTAAAACAAAATGGTCAACAAAGTAAACAGTTATTTTTTGTAATAAGAGGGCAGTTATATTTTGATGCACGTGCTGATTTTAAATCACGAGCAGCGATTATTAGAACTGAATAAAGAGCATAGCGAATTCTAAAACTATTTGTTTCAAATTTAAAATTGATTTTTTGCTACGAGTGCTATCTTTAAATTACGAATTAGCAATATTGATTCAAATATTTTATTATGCACATAATGACGATTTAACTCACGTGACAATAAAAATGTGCTCTCGCGTTCAATATACAATTTTTCACGTCGACTAACGACTATCTCTTAGGCAGAGAGATTTTATAACAAAAATCAAATTTTCTTTATTACTGTTACTATGTGTTTATATTACTACTAGCTGTGCTAGCGAACTATGTTTCGCCTTAAAAGTTCAAAAAAAACTGTAAATCTACTTTCCCGCGGGAATAACTTACTTTACCAGGATAATAAGTAGTTTTTAATATGATAATCCCTGTCGTAATCCGTCTACCTACAAAGTTTCATCCAAATCCATTTAAGTAGTAGTTTTTGCGTGAAAGAGTAACAAACATCCATACATACAAACTTTTACCTTTATAGTATTAGTACTGTAGTATTATATTATCTGTCGTATTAGTAAGGATATATTATCACTAGCTGTGCCCGCGAAAAGAAAAAAGTGTAAATCTAGACTTTCCCGCGGGAACTACTTATTCTTTCCGAAATAAAAAGTAGCCTTTATGTTAATGCATGTCGTTATCCGTCTACGAACTAAAATTTTATCCAAATCCATCTAGTACATTTTGCGAGTAACAAACATCCATACTTACAAACTTTCACGTTTATAATATTACTAAGGATGTATTAAGGCATTAACAGCAATTAAATTTAGGTGTCCATCTGCTGTGAATTTAAATTATAAAGCATTTTCTGTTTTGCTATTAATATTTTAAGCTTTCATGTAGGATAAGTCGATTCCAGAACAGGAAAATCGATCAGTAAGAATTAGAGTCAAAATCTGTTGACGCGCGTTTTCGAGCGCGCATAAAAGGTCAAGTTGGCACCGAAAAGCGAAGAAACAGGTTCCGAGAACTGTCAATGACATGCAAAAGTAAATGTTCCAGGTGCGTACAGAATACGATAATACCGAATATTTATGAGCCACGCTCAGGGGACAAACAATCTTGTTACACAGATGCATGGGCGAATGAGTTACCTACCTACATTGCCCGTTGTGGACCATAAATCGCACTCAGACATTTTCGTCGTGGGTTCCGAATTTGCGATGTTGTTCCATTAAGCTCTAGGTATAGGCAGGTGAACCACGGTAGAACTGATCATAAAACTGACCGGAGGGAGACTCTGTACCAGGGTCGTATGCTTGGGTACCTCCGTCTTACCTATTTCTGCCGCAAAGCAGCAGTGCTTGCATTGGTGTTCCGGTTTGAAGGGTAAGATATGGCATTGAAATTACTGGGTACCGTGACTTTACACCCTAAGTCACAAGTTGGCAACGTACACTGTGGTTCTTGTGGGGGTTGCAATTTGCTGCGAATCTCACAGGAACCACATGTATTATAGGTCACTGTTACCACTTATCATCAGGTGGGCAGTTTGCTTGTTTGCCAACTTATCTGCAATATAAAAAAGTATAGTAAATATTATAACATTTTCAAGATAGAAGACACACTTTGTATACAATTCCGACTATATTTCGGCAATTCACAGTAACAACCAATGACGATTTCATTGAATCATTTTTGATTACTTGCTCTCACGAAAATAAAAACTGCCAGTGTCCTTTTCGCGATAAACTCTCTGTGGATGCATGAGAATATTTGTGACACCCATATTTTCATGTTAAGAAAAGCTATCCTACTGGAGCGGAGAAAATGCAGGTTTGAGTTCCCTTTGTTTTCTCAGAATGTGAACATTCAAGAAGAAAATACTTTGGTCCTTTACATAAAGACTAACTAAGCTCTTTTGTTTAAAATAACATAAAACTTTTAGCATTAGCGTTGAAAAATAGTTCGTGCATGTCTACCCCAGAAATGTTGGTCTCGTTAAATGAAATCATGTTAGTGTCAGAATTATTGAGATTAGCCGTGAGTCGTGATGAATTATTGCTCTGGCGTGTGTGGAGCTAAATACGAGAATTGGTCGACTTGCTCCAACAGTTCAAATATTTATTTATACAGTTTTTGCTAGGTATATTTAATTAATGTTTAACTATTATCTGTTATTTAATGTAATTAATGTAAAACTATTATCTAGCGATTTCGCATCTAAAAACCTATTTCAATAAATGATCAATACTAACGGCGGATCTACCGCTAAATATACGTTTAACCGCTAAGTATGTTTAATCTACATTATGCTTTTTCATTTATGCAACATTTCAAAATTTCAAAATATTGTGTGTTAAACGAGTTTATGACTAATCATATTTAATAAGAGATACGCAAATCGCCCTAAAAAGAGAACACCACGTAGAATAAGGTAAATAATAAGTAGTATGGAACCGATTTGATTACACATTACTATTTTAAGTTTATATTTTATATAATAATACTAGCTTTTGATTACCATTTTAATTGATTCCCTTTAGAAATATCCTCTCCCCCTTTTTACACCCTTAAGGAATGAATATTTCGGGGATAAAAACTATTCTTTATCCTTCCCCACAACTCAAGCTATCTCCATACCAAATTTCATCTCAATCGCTTTGCAGCGGTTATTGATTCCCCATACAAACTTCCACCCCCTTTTCTCCTTAAGGGGTGATTTCTGCGATAAAAGCTATCCTTCTTTTCCTGGGACTCAAACTATGTCTATACCAAATTTCATCTAAATCGGTTCAGTAGCTTAGGCGTGATGGCGTAACACACAGCAGACATAGTTACTTTCGCATTTATAATATTAGTAAGGTTTTATTACATTTTCAAGATGGAAAAAGTAATAAAATATTTTTAAGCTTTATTATATGTAGGTACATCAATGAAGTACGAGTATGTTTATGTCAATACAGAAACATACCAGGAGATATGCAAGTGCAGATGTGATTAGCTGTGTATACTTCATATGTACATAATATTATAAAACATGCCTACCATATACCTACTGAACTCTTTGTGTCCTATCATCTTTTTGCAGTTAGTTAGGTACTTATTTAGACTAACATCATGTCCAACATTCTCAGTTTGTCTATGTATCAAAAACGTTAACAGTTAACTATCAGACATGAATTGCCATATCGCCGGCGTTAATGCGATTTCCATCACCAATATCAGCCATGTGTTATAAGCTGACGCAACAAACACAGATTATCTAGGATATATATCCTGCTTGTACTGAGGCGCTATCATGTGTGCGAAATAATTTAAAAAATCGACTTTTGCATAGGTATTATGTCTAGGTGAACTTATTATAAGCTTTGCAGACGTGAATAGATAAATCGTGTTACGCTTCAATTCATGTCTTTTTGATTTGGATTGACTTTATGGGTTATTACATAAGGCACATTAGAAAATCTACAGATCTTATTAGCGATTGTATCAGAAGGAAACCCAGTACTAGGCGTCTGAGCCACCAAGCACCGGTGTTTCCATTAGTGTGAAGTAAGGCAGGCAGTGAAATTACTGGGTACTGTGACTTGACAGCTTATGTCACAAACTGGCAATGTCCATTGGGTCCTTGAAGAGGGTGTTTGCGAATGTTACAGATATCATATGTACGGACGACAACACATCAAGGTAAACCCTGTGGCGTCTTATGTAGTTGTAATAAGTACCATTCTGCAACAGATCTGTTTAGTCTGATGTGGTGGCGTGTGTACTATAGGGGACTGTAGCCACTTACCAACAAGAGGGCAGCCTGCTTATTGGCGAACTTTGTTCAGAATCTCGTAGATGTTTCAATACTATATTTTCTTTTTGATTGCACATATTATTATTTGTTGATGACAAATTTAAGTCTTAAACAATTGTCTGTTTGTTTGTAAACACTTTTTTACAGTATAAAATTTTGACAATACAATGTATTTTGGTGACATAACGGATGATATTGCAAAGGCGAATTTATACTTCTAACGGTCAATTTCACCAACCTTGTCTTAGCTTAGGACAATCCTAAGTGGTGTGCTGTCACTTCTTGTCTTTAATGAAAAGAATGTGACAGCATGCCTCTTACGACTGTCCTAAACTAAGACAAGGTTGATGAAATTTACCATACATAAGTATCACTTCCAGCCAATTTACAACTTACACAGAATTTCTAATTTGTATTTACATGTATTCAAACTAGTGAGCGTCGGTGCCGCAGTGGACTCGGCACTTGCCTTCCAATCGGGGGGTCGGGGTTCGAGACTCGCCATGTACCAATGTGTTTTTCGTTTCGAATTTCATATGTACATTTGTCTGACGCTCCTACGGTGAAGGAAAACATCGTGAGGCAACCTGCATACATCTGCGAAGAAATTCAATGATGTATGTGAAGTCGACCAATCCGCACTGGGCCAGCGTGGTTGATTAAGGCCTAATCACCCTAATATAGGGTAGGCTCGAGCCCCTCGGTGGGGACGTATATGGACTGTGATGGTGATGATGATGAAACTATGATTTTCCTGTTACTGTACTGTTAAACAGCATGGATAAGAATTTTAACTTGAAAGCTTAGAATGGCTTAGAACAACTAGATGATATGCAATTTTCAAAATATGTAATAACTGTCACGATTACAAAAGGTAACAGCACCTACATGTATGATTGTTATTATAAAAATAAATCGGTTGCATTATGAAATCACATACAGGATGTCCCAAAAACAATGGATAAACCTGTAACTATAGATGGACTTCATCATGGCCTCCCTTACCACAAATTTTGACCTTAGTGAAAATATCACGGTTTCAGAGATATTTATTGTTATTGTTTTTTTCGAAAATTTCCAAGTGCGATTAGTTTTTATAGTGCCATTTCTACAAATGGAGAGCTTTTTCGATTTAGTTTTTTTTTATTTCTCAAGCAATAGTTTAGCTATCAAAAACAAAGACTTAAATTTAACAAACTAGCGTAAAGTGTTTAAAACAAATTAAAACACAAAGAAAATTAAAAATTAAATTAATTTTCTTTCATGTTTGATCAGCTACAGTGTGAAAAAATGTAGGACGCTCATCGTGCCCATTACCTTAAAAACTTGCTTAGCTATTCTAGATTCCAAATAGGTATCATAAGCCTAAGTATTCTAAATATTTTTAATTTCATGACTACTGGAATAGCAAATAAGTAGTATTAAAACATCAAAAAAATATTTTTGTCGTAATAATAACTCTAAGTTTTTGTGTTAATGTAAAGGTGTAATGAGCCTAGGTATTCTGTATTTTTTAATCTCATGACTACGTAAAGAGTATGAAAATTTCAAAGTACTCGTTAAAAACATTTTTTCGTAAAAAAATCAAATTGAACTTGCGCCCTTATACACGTCCTAGACCTTTTAATAAAAGAATGTTTAATGCGGTGCGCGTAACCCGACTAACCCGACTTTGATGTAAGCAACTGCATTTTGGATGCGAGTCCGCAACTCCGCAATTGAGGATACCGACATCGCGTACACGAGGTCTTTTAGACATCTCCAATAAAACATCCAAGGGATTTAAATCCGGTGATCTCGGTGGCCATAAAATAGGACAAAGCCGGCCTTCGACCTTTTGGGTAATTTTCGTTTAAGTGATTTCTCACTCTTTCAAAAGTAATGTTTACATTTCATACCTTTCTGCGTATTGTCGAGCAGCAACGTTGGCATAACCTTGACACTCGCCATAAGTGTTTGCATATTCGAATGTCGTGTACTGATGTCTAGGCATGTTCAAAGTCCTAATAACGATTGCTAATTGTCAGAAGGTATCACAAATACAAACAATATCCAAATCGTAAAGCTAGTAAAGTCCGTGTACGCGACGCCAGTATCCTCGATTGCGGAGCTGTGGACTCGCATCCAAAATGCAGCTGCTTACATCAAAACGTCGGGTTACGTGCGTTAGGAAATCGTACAGGTCCCTTTTTATACAAACGTTGTCCCCTATTTCTTTCCTGGATAATGGCATTAGCTGTTCTATTTTTTTTCAAAAAATCAATGGCAACTATAAACATGCTCCTATGTTTTCCTTTTTTTATTAAGTTAATTACTAAATGAGATATAAACCTTCAAAAACCTGAAAAATTGGCCTGATTTTCTGCTATATTCAAACATCCAGCAAACAAATTTGATGAAATTATATGAAAAAGCAAAACATAGAAACATAGCCAAAGCCTTTCTTTAATTTTTAACGTAAAATGCAATTAAATCGGTCTTGTTTTAGCGGAGAAAACAGGGGACTTCAAAACGTATATTTTGTGTACTTTTTATGGGTATTTTCGGTCCTAGCTGCATTTGTCTCTATCGCGCTCAGAAGGATAGTTTGGGCATACAGCGAGACAGCAATACATTTTACAAATACCTATTTCTGAATTCTTTCGACCTTAGTGTTTCCTCTTTATTAAAAAGTCTAGGACATGTATAAGGGCGCAAGTTCAATTTGATTTTTTTTACGAAAAAATGATTTTAACGAGTAATTTGAAATTTTCATACTCTTTACGTAGTCATGAGATTAAAAACTACAGAATACCTAGGCTCATTACACTTTTATATTAACACAAAAGCTTAGAGTTATTATTACGACAAAAATATTTTTTTTATGTTTTAATACTATTGGCTATTCAAGTAGTCATGAAATTAAAAATATTTAGAATACTTAGGCCTATGATACCTATTTGGAATCTAGAATAGCTAAGCAAGTTTTTAAGGTAATGGGCACGATGAGCGTCCTACTTTTTTTTACACTGTAGCTGATCAAACATGAAAGAAAATTAATTTCATTTTTAATTGTCTTTGTGTTTTAATTAATTTTAAACACTTTACGCTAGTTTGTTAAATTTAAGTCTTTGTTTTTGATAGCTAAACTATTGCTTGGGAAATAAAAAAAAATAAATCGAAAAAGCTCTCCATTTGTAGAAATGGCAATATAAAAACTAATCGCACTTGGAAATTTTCGAAAAAAACAAAAACAATAAATATCTCTGAAACCGTGATATTTTCACTAAGGTCAAAATTTGTGGTAAGGGAGGCCATGATGAAGTCCATCTATAGTTACAGGTTTATCCATTGTTTTTGGGACACCCTGTATATACACGGTTATTTTTTTATCACCCTGGAAAATTTTAGGGACGCTTCAGGACACATCCATTATTATATAAAAAATATAAATAAAAAAAAATATTAAAAAAATCTCTAAAAATGCTGCTCTCAACTAGTGCAGCATTTTTTGGATTTTTTAGAAAATTAATATAAAATTAAGTAAGTGAGTTATTTTTTTTATTCATATTTAAATCATTCTAATACCATGTCGTGAAGCGTCCCTTAAATTTTCCAGGGTGATAAAAAATAACCGTGTATAATCTCATGCTGGACAGATTTATTAATGAATTCAGCAAATTAACATTAACGAATGATACAATTCAGATAAAATAAGATCTAAAATTCTAAATAATAGCTCTGAAATAACCGTGAATAATCTCATGCTGGACAGATTTATTAATGAATTCAGCAAATTAACATTAACGAGTGATACAATTCAGATAAAATAAGATCTAAAATTCTAAATAATAGCTCTGAAATAACCGTGTATAATCTCATGCTGGACAGATTTATTAATAAATTCAGCAAATTAACATTAACGAGTGATACAATTCAGATAAAATAAGATCTAAAATTCTAAATAATAGCTCTGAATAAAACGAGATAAGAATAAGTTCGGTAAAACACCTCTGAATACAGTTATGACAGCGATATGTTTACAGGTACGAAATGTATTGCAGCAATTTTGTCGATAAATATTCTACTGCGCGCCGCATAAGGCCTCGCATGATACGATTTATGGATGCAGAGCGTCTGAGAGCAGCCGTCAACCCTGATGTTGGAATGGCTGTGTGAGCGGTTTGACGTTTAACACCTACCATGTCAGATGCATTGCTCGACTTGCATTGTTAAGCGGTATTCGAATGTATACAGCCTGCTGCGTCTCCTCCTTATAATAATAAATAAAATATTGATTTTGAACATGCTAGGTTTATTATATTTTTAAACAAAATAGGGCAAGCAAAATATAATATGCTTATATTAGGTATTTAGGTACTCCTGCGAAAGTAGACGAAAATCTAATATATAAAAATCCCGTGTCACAGTGTTTGTTATTGCACTCCTCCGAAACGGCTTAACCGATTTTTATGTTTTTTTTTGTGTACCTATTTGGTAAGTCTGAGAGAAGTTGGTAGGCTATTTTTGTACCCCTAGGTGATAAGGGTGGCCCTCCAGATTTTTTTGAACAAATATTGTGGCGAAAGGAAGTACGCAGGCACAGCTAGTTTCATATAAAAATAACTTTCTATTGATGGCTGACTTGTATCTATCGATCACTGACTTGCCTGTTGAAAATAAAATTGCTTCTATACAGAAATCCTGCATGGAGCAAAATAGATGATGTCGATATAAAATTTAATACCATTGAGTTATGGCAGATAAGAATAACTATTTCACCGTTATCGTAACCTTTAGACAATTGCAACTATGGATTTACTTTAGCGTTGGTAACCTAAGACCCGCACCTTTAAAAAGGTGGTATTATGGTATTGAAAGTTAAAAAGGTTTGATGTCAAACAATAATCATCATGGAAAATCTTATGAGGGAGATAATGCATGACGGCGCGTGTCTGGGCATACATAATGTAACATTAGCCAACGATTAGCTTCAGGCATGGGGATGGCTGATAACAATTTAATTATTATGCGGCCCCCTCTTATATCGATCAGGGCAATCTTTGCTATCAGCACCAGCTTAACCCTTCCCCGGAATAACATTCATAAGCTGCAGCTATTTCAAAGGTAAAGCTTACGTAAGTGCATATACACGGTTATTTTTTTATCACCCTGGAAAATTTTAAAAACGCTTCAGGACACATCCATTATTATAAAAAAAAAATGAAATAAAAATAAATAAAAAATCTCTAAAAATGCTGCTCTCAACTAGTGCAGCATTTTTTGGATATTTTAGAAAATTAATATATTAAAATTAAGTAAGTGAGTTATTTTTTTATTTTGTTTTATTTATTTATTCATATTTAAATCATTCTAATACCATGCCGTAAAGCGTCCCTTAAATTTTCCAGGGTGATAAAAAAATAGCCGTGTATATAGATGAAAGATAAATTAATGTTACTGAAATTCGGTTCTCTACTCGTATGTGTAATTTGGTGTACTTAAAAGATCGGTTAGTTTATATGTAATCTCTCTCATATATCCTTATTTTTATTGCAAATTAAATGATTATTTAGCGATTAGTAAAACGGGGATCGATTATACAAGGTGTTTAGTACAGATTATATTGACAAGGGCAGGTATCGGCTTAATATACTGAGTATATCAAGCAGGTATTGACCAAACACGATGTATCTATATAAACTATAATTTTTGAATTTGTTAATATGAGCTAGTGGCCTACATAATTTTGATTATAGGGAAGTATTTTGTTTGCAAAAATATTAATCTCGTGTCTCGTGTCGATATTTTTTTTTATTTTTTCGATTTTTTTTATGATACTATAGCAGCTACCAATAATTATTGAAAGGAGTCAAGAGATTAAATAGGGATCTAGAAGTAACAAAAAATAATATTTCTCCTAATAACATCTAAATAATAACATAAAAGCTCACACTTTACAAACTACATACTTAAAGCTATTGATCAAAGTATTTAACGTTCTGGATAATACGGAATTACCTATGTATATCAAAAGAAGTAGTTATAATTCTTAATTCAAAGAAAGGTATCAATATAATTTGTTACTGGAAGCTACGTGTTTCAAGTAGCTCCAACGTAAGTCCTGTAGCAGTTCTAACACTGTTTTCTAGTTATTATTCAGTTTTGTTTGGTTTGATGTTTTTGTTTGTACTAATTTTAGTTAATTAGCATTGATGATGGTCATATTTAGGCCATAGTCCAGGGAGGTGTTATGCCGTCAATGGAGCTAAAACCGTCTGCCGTGAATAAAGGTTGTCACTTTCTTATTTATCATGTATGTATTCACCAGAATAAGCAGAAGAATAATAAATTGGAATAATAAGAAAAACTCCAGAATAATAAAAATATATTATTTATTAACCGACTTCAAAAAAAGGAGGTTAAATTAACAATGGTACTGTTACGTACAGATTTCAGATTTCAGCTCGACGCAGTTTGAAACCAATAAATATTATATGTGATTTTTAAAATCTAATACTGTTTAAAATTGAAAGAGTATTACATGAAAATATGCATGCAAACTGTTACAATATGTATCATCATCATCATCATCATCATCATATCAGCCAAGAGACGCCCACTGTTGGACATAGGCCTCCCCCAAGGATCTCCATAGCGGTCGGTACAATAAGTATAACAAAGAACTATTACTTACACATTTCTTCTTGAACAATCGTAAAAAGAAATAGTTTACTGTGGTTCTTTATGGCTCAGTGTGGATAACCCTAGCTATTCATGCAAAAAAACTACGATACTGACGTCGGATTAAATCTGTTTTTATGTTTATTTTTAGTAGCGTGACCTGGTTAACGATAGATCTTTGAACCTGTTCGATAGCGGCTGTAAGCTTCTTTCGTTTCTACACGCGGGAGTTAACCAGATGTTTGATGTGTTTTATAGATTTCTTTTTATATGATATTCAAATATTCTTTATGGTATTGCGAAAATGTAAACATGCAACTTTGACACTGCATCAAGGAAGCTCTAAATAGAGTCTCTACAGGAGTGAAAAATAAATAATATTTTAAAGAGTTTCATACAAGTTAAATGAAATAAAAAGGGAGATGAAGTTATGGATTGTTGAAAATGAAATGCGTTATGGCGCTGAAAAAGCACTTACTAAAGACATACAAGTATAAAGAAATCATGCAAAATACAAAGTTTTGACAAACATAGTTGTTGTGCACGAATCGCATCTCACACAGAAAATTTTTATTTGTATCAATTAGTAGATGTTAATTATAACATTTTCTTATAATAATATGCCTTCGTTAAGGAAAATTAGAGCACACTTCCTTGTACTTAAACAGGTAGGTTACTTCTTAATGAATTTCTTTTGTTCAAAGAATACGGTAAACGAAAGAAAACTTTCACCACGCAAAATTTTTACCAAGAACAATATACGAGTACCGTTCATATAAAGCATTTGTTATTCTAGCAAAGTTGCCAGAACTTGTTTAACCACTCAACAATGAAATCTTATTAAGATTCAGATACATGCAAGCAAACATTTATTGGTTTACAAACAATAGCGTTATCCAGTTCACCTCTGTAGCTCGCTGTGTAGCCGCAGAATAATAACGCCAATACGGGACTAAGATATTGCGAATTCAAGTTTGGTCGGTGTTGGTGCTCATTAATTTTGGTGCGTAGGCAATGTCACTGTGTCTACGACAATTCTGCCATAGACTTGCATTTAAAATAAGTTCTTTTCTATGAAAGTTGTCGACTTCTATTTATTGACCTCAATTACTAAACTACAATGAAAGCGAGAAAAGGTTATATAGTGCCATATTTCAAATATGCCAGCTCGAGGTGAAAATATTCTATTATTGACTTTATTTAAATAAAAATCGTCACAGAATCTTAACAAATTATATTTGGTGACAACTTTTTCATTACAGTAAATTGGCATGGCAAACCTACTTATACGAATGTATCAAAGAATATTGTTCAACGTTTATCTATACTAATATCATAAAGAGGAAAGATTTGATTGTTTGTATTGATTAGACTTCGAAACTACTGAACCGATTTCGATGAAAGTTGGTATAGGCACAGATAATATAATACGTATAGGGATAGTTTGAGACCAGGGGAAGGACATAGGGTAATTTTTGTACGGGGAAAATCTGACGGGAAAAGTTAGTTATAATGCAAACAAAGTTGCATACGGTCAGCTAGTACAGAATATAGCACGCTCACGTATATTTTTTTCTCCTGTTAACTACAAAGTAAGATAAAAAGTTTTATCCTATGTTTTTGCTCCTTGCATTATTGCTATTAATCTTCGATTGAAAACATAGTATACTAGGTTAAAATGAAACAAAATGAGAGAAATAAAAAATTCGACGCATCACTAAAATACGCGATACTTGTAGGTACCTACCTATCTTATTCAACAGACAATAAGATATTTACTGTTGGACTGATATTTGCATAATAGGTAATTAATCGAGATCGCTTTGACTCACTTCTGAGCTCTTGAATTAATACTGTTCTGGCAACTAGACCCTAGGGCCTGTGCAAATAAGTTAAGAGCTGTAGTGTTAATAAATTCAGTGGAATGGAGAAATTTGGAATTTTCAATTTATTTTCTTATTTGTTTAATTTTGCCAACGGACAAAGGAATCTCCAGTTTCTTTTAAATGAAGAAAGTTTTAGCCTTTTTTTTTATTAAAATTGGGTCATTGCCGGGACTGCGAGACAAGTGGAGTTTGAGTCTTGAATCGTTTAAGTAATTAATTCCAAGTTAATATTATACTCAAAAATGGTGCTACCTTTATTTGTTTTATTTACTGACTTCAAAAAAGGAGGAAGTTCTCAATTCGTCGGAATCTTTTATTTTTTCATTTTAAGTATGTTCCCCGATTACTTGAAGACGCCTGAACCGATATCTTCGATGAAATTCTTTTTTGTTTGAAAGGGTATACTTTCCAGGTGGTCCCATGGTCATCAGGTCAGGATCTGTTGATTGAACCCTGGAGAAATCAAGGAAAACCCTTAAATTTTATAGGCACGTTCAACGTGTTCCATGTTTTTTCCGAAGCTTTTCAGGTATTTGCGTCTGGTAATCATGAGCCGAGCAGGTGACGGAAGGTTCCTTAACTTTTGGGAGTAAGAGGTTAGTTTTTAAATACAATAGGCACGTATTGACCCTTTGTTGTATTCTTTCAAGCTACTCCGGTGAGCGGGTATTTTTCACTTGAAAGATAAAAATATTGTTTTACAAAACATAAAAACACGGCAGAAACGATATTGAAGTCGGTGCCAAGCGGTGATCTCCTAGAAAATCCTAAAATTTGGCATCGACGTCAAAATAAAAATGTGATGTTGTGTGTATTCTTAAATTTTATTATTGACTTTCCAAGTGTTTTTGAAGACGGTTTTTATTTTTGTAAAGATAAAATTACGTTATGTTTCATTTTTTTACAAACAAAGAAACGACAGAAACCTTTTATGAGACTAGCTGTGCCCGCGAACTACGACACGTTTCGCCATATATTTTTTCCCCGTTTTTGCAACATTTTTCATTGGTGCTCAGCTCCTATTAGCCATAGCGTGATGTTATATAACTTATGGGCTTCCTCGATAAATGGACTATCTAACACAAAAAAATCAATTTGAATCAGTAGTTCCTGAGATTAGCGCGTTCATCCAAACAAACTCTTCAGCTTTATAATATAAGTAAGTAAGTATAGATATAGTTTTGAAATGCAATGAAATTATTTCTGTAAGAAGGTAGTTGGAATATGATTTGCCATGATTCGTCCATTATTAGAGGAGTAGTTGTGAAGCCGGCAGGGCAGCCTTATATTCCCGATATTGCAGATTCTGACCTGACGGCTGTTCCAATCACTACCATGTTGCTCTCGGAATAGAAGACGGTCTCTAACTTCCTTAGTGGATGGGGTGGGGTTGGCTCGGATGGCCAACTACCGGCCGGGAGATATGTTTTCAAAGCCACCCGTTTGCCATCCGCTGACCTGGAGGTCCTGAGTTTGATTCTCCATGGGGCCAGTTTCGCAGATGTATGCAGGTTGCCTCACGATATTATCCTTCACCGTAGGAGTGTCAGACAAATGTACATATAAAGTTCTAAAACGAAAAACACATTGGTACATGGCGATCTCCAACCACGGAAAGCAAGTGCCAAGTCCACAGCGCCACACAAATGACAAGCTTGAATGGGAGCTTACTTTACCTACTAAAATAAATTGATTGATTTTTCTAGGGGTCAGTAAATTAAAAAGGTTAAGAAAAATTGCTTTAGTAGTTGGCAGCTGACTAGACCGCCCGTACAGGCATGCTGCACGGCAGTCGCGAGCGAGCTGCCACAGCGAGCGCGCGCGTCCTTTCCTATTGTGTTGTATCGATCTCGATTGGTCTAACTCGTTTGTTTGTATGGTTTTATCATTGTCGTTTTCGTTCTTGTTTCGTTGTTGCTGCTGTCTTGTTTATTAAATAATTTGTGTGTTTGAAGTCAAACACACAAATCATTACTTCATCATTTGTTTGTTGTCAATAAATTGTAGGTTATTTGTGTCCCTAGGTATAAGGTATTCGTTTTTTGTAAGTCAGTGTCTGTGCCAGTGGCGCGGGGGTCATTGCCCCGGCGCGGCTATAAATAGTTTGTCTTGGTATTGTTTATACGTTGCCTTTTATTTTGTTGCTCTTGGTTATATTATTTTCTATTTTATTAGGTTCAAGAATTGTTGTTGTTTTGTTTTTTTTTATGGGATTTTTGGTTGTTTTTAGTTTCTTTTTTGTAGGTTTAGGTTAGACTAAGGTTTGTTCTATTTTCATTGTTATATTTTTATATTTTCTTTTTTTACTTTGACGATCTTTGTGTACGACTTGGCTTTGGATCAGTGAAACTGTTTTGCTTACGATTTGGATTGTTTTTTTTTTTTTTTTGTTGTGCGAGAAATAGATTTTTAATCTGTTCTCGCCAACAAATTCGTTACTGGACTGGGTCCACGACTGGGCCATGTCCGACTCGGACGTGATGTCCGAGACGGACACTGCTGGTGAAGGGGGGACCATTAGGGACCCGAAAAACCTGATTTTCCCAGTGGAATCTGGGAGACAAAAAAGCCGCTCGCCGGTTGATGATGGTGTGGTTACGGCTGTCGAGGGGGTGGTGTCCCCGGAATTGTCAGTCTCGGACGTCGGGAGGGCAGCGCCCCGTCGCAGCTCTCGCATACGCCTGAATGCGTCTCGTCCCGATTACAGGGATATAAGTAGCGGGACAAAAGCGGCGTTGCCGGCGGAGGTGGATTTCCCAGCGACGTCACAGCCCGCTCTAAGGAAGCGGTCCATGCTGGGCCGCTTTTTCCAGGATCCGTTAGCAACGGACCTGGAGACTGAGACGGAGCAGGTCACGGCACCCTACGCCCCAAAGGTTCCCCGAACTCGTAGGGGTAGGGGAGGCCTATCGCACGGAGCTGGGCTCTCGCAGGCGAAGCGAGAGCTCAGGCAGGTAGAGGCCGACTCTGAGGAGTCGGAGTCGGATCGGGAGTCGGATCGGGAGTCGGATCGGGAGTCTGATCGGGAGTCGGGTCGGGAGTCGGGTCGGGAGTCGAATCGGAAGACGGAAGCCGTAACGGCTCCCAAAAGGAAAGGAAAGGGGATGCGCACTCCCGAACCCACTGCTGAACATCTCTGCAGCAGAGCTGAGGAGAGAGCGAAGTCGCTAATGGAAGTCGCGAGGAAATCGAAAAACCTCAAGGGGACGTCCGTGAGGGAGATTAGAGAGTCCTCCGACTCTCTACTCGAGATTGTCCGTGCTCTGGCGTCCAAAAATACCTCGGAGGAGATGCGTCGGCTCCAAGCCGACAACAAACGCCTCCGGGGTCAAGTGGACTCCCTAATGGGGGAAATGAAAGCCCTTCGCCGGGCTTTCTCGGAGCGGGGGGTAGAACGCCCAAAGGGCCGCTGTGCAAAGACGGCCCCTCTGATAGTAGAAAGCGCTGAGTCGGAGGACCTTGCCGCCGACGACGCAATGGAGGAAGAGCTGCCGGAGGTGCAGCTCCCGACGGCCCAACCAGCCGAGGCCGCCCCAGCCGTGGCCGTACCAACTGAGGCCGCACCCGCCGGAGGGATTTCCAGGATGGAGTTCCTTGAAAGTATGGAGTTCCTCCAGCGCGAGCTGCTGGCACAAGTCGGCTTTATGGTCTCGGCTCGACTGGAGGGCCTGGAGGTTGACGGGCGGCTTATGCCGGCTCAGGTTCGAAGGCCACCGCTTGCGGTGGACCGTGCAAGTGAACCGCAGTCACAGCCTCAACCGCAACGGCCCGCGAAAGTTGCGATGGGCAACACCACTCTTGCCCCGCCGGCAAATATGCCGAAGGAGGCAAGAGCGGTCAGAAGGAAGACTACGCCCTCTGCGCAAGTGGCAGTACCCTCTTCATCGGGGGCTACGGCGCCGGTGGCGACACCGGTCGATGACCCCATATTTATAAACCTATTCGGCTAAACCTTTTTGGGGAACCTCTCCGTTCCAGATATAGGTCATGTTCGGGATCAGCAGGAAGCACAGCACACATTCATTGAATGTTCTCCAGGAGGCAGGTCCATCAGTATAAACAAGCTGTACATCAATCCGTTTGGTCAGCATGATATAGTAGGCCACAAAAAAGCAGCATAATTATGTCGCTCCAAACATTTGCGTTTTTCTTCGATATCCACGATTAAGCATCGATAATGCTATTCTCGTTATCGTATTGGACAATATGCACTGAACAAACTAACACCTTAATTTAAACATTGGTTATGATAATTGCCGTCTATTGTGTGTGAAAACGACAGGTTAAGTACAATAGGCGCCAAGATTTGTATAACAAGCGTAGGTTTAAAAGTTGTCCCATGACCTACTACGATTAAGGCGGGAAAATCTATTGCCATTTTCGGATTCAATGACACTAACACCCACAAACCGAGTATGTAATTTGAATATTTTAAAAAAATCTTTTTAAGTTGCTCTTACATGTTGTGTGTAAGACACTAAAGTATTCGTCATTTAATAAACAAATAATAATATCAATAGTAATTAACCATATATATACGCATTCTCTACGCGATCGCATCAGAAATGATGAGATCCGTACAAGAACTAGAGTCACCGACATAGCCCAAAGAAGAACATTGCAAACCTTAAGTGGCTGTGGGCAGGATATATAGCTCGCAGGACTGACGGCCGTTGGGGCGGAAAGGTCTTCGAGTGGCGGCTACGTACATTACCGTCTTTATCATAACACGCGGGGCCCGTGCTCAGGGCCCCCGTCCGCAGGGAGGCCCAAAGAACCGACAATTTCTCTCACAGGTTGACTGCTAGTATATTTTCAAAATTTCCGTATTTGTAAAGATAACCCACATCTATGTATCATCAATATCTATCCAAAAGGGGCCCCAATTCATGTGTGCCCACGGGGCCCCAGCATAGCTTAAGACGGCCCTGGCTACGTACCGGGAGACGCAGCGTTGGTAGGCAGGCCCCGACAAGGTGAACCGACGCTGGATGCGGGAGACGCAGGACGGATCGGATCGGACGGAGCAGGATACCTGGGGGACATAGGCATGTCCAACTGTGGGCGTCTCTTGGCTGAAATGATGATGATGGAATATGCATATATGCAGTGGTGGCATATTACCTACAAACTTTGTTGAGTACTCGTAGTATAGGAAAGCGATCAACGTGTAGTATTTATATTCAGGAGGCGCGCTGCAATATCATGGTAATGTGTCGGAAACTTTTATTTATGATGTATTGACGTTACACCCGACTAATAGTTAACGAGTTCCCAACTAGTTACCCGCTGTTGCCGACAAAAAATAAATCGTCGAAGTCGTCCTGCAAGTTTTTTCTCGAGACGCAGATTTAAGTTTCGCAAGCGTTCGTGAAATAGTGAATGGCGAAATTGCAAGCTCAATACGTCGCCGTTGCAGCTTGAAAGTCGAGGCCGTTTTTAAAGTTTTACTTGTTTATTAATTGTTTTTAATTTAAATATTTCCTTGTTCATTAATAAAGCAAGTGAATGAAACATACATGGAATTGAATTCTTTGTAGCCCTATTACCTTATATGTTCGGTGCCTTTTAATTAGTTATTGTCAGCCATTGGTGTAGGTAGGGGTGGGGGGCTTGGGGTCCGGACACCCGCCATTGAAAATCAATTTACTTCCAAGTATCAGTATACACTAGGCAAATTGAAGTTTTAATCTGAACCCCCCCCCCCCCCCCCCCATCGAAAAGTTATAGATGGCTATGACACCTTTTATTGTTAAAACAAAGCATTAAACTTGGTAAATATATGAAATCCTCATACAAGGTGGTGCCTGTCCTAAGGTTGTCCTATGAGGGAAATAAATGAAATTTCAAATTTATTTCTAGCGGCTAGTAGGCTTACATGAAGTAGTTACACGTTCATGAAGCAAAGAATCCCACCAAAAACATTTTCATAAAAAATGTTGCCAAGACGAGATCTGTCACCTCAAAAGTTATCAGATCTCATGTAGAGCTAAAGCTTCTAACCCTACACGCCTTCAATTAACAAACTCTACTTTTTAATAACCCCTCTATTGACGTCATATCCCGAGATTTTTGTTTATTTGGTATAATCCAAAAAAGTTATGAGGGTTCACAAAACGTCGAAGAGCTTCGGGAAACGGTAAGTAGTGCCCTTGCACTTCGCCTGGCGGGGGCACTACGGTGCCCTCAGATTAATAAAATACTATATTTAAAATCCCAGTGGCCAATTAGGCAGTACAAAGTATGAAAATACTTAATTTTTCTATGTGCGCTTGCGCAACTTTTGGTGACAATTTTTTTAAACTCAAAATTAGTGAACAAAAATATCTTAAACTAAAAAAAACATAGGTGCTTGCGGAGCCATTCTGTTTAAAAAGGGAGGATAGAGATACATTTTAAGGAAACCCAAAGCAAATCTCTTAATCAAGTTTTAATGTTTAAACAAAAGAAATACCGATCGATATCTAACTTTATCTAAGGCGGTTCGGAGTTGGGTTAGCGTCAAACTTGAATGCAGCTCGAAATTCGAAATATCGACAACTGCTTTTATGCTCAACTTGTATTAACATAACTTGATATTGAATAGAACGAGCATCGATTTGAACATAAAGACTTGTAGGTTCATGAAATCAATTTATAGGATTACAAACCTTTACCACACTGTTCATTGCTTAATAGCAGAATTTTAACATTTCTATATAAAGTAACAGACGCCATTGTAAATCTTCGCGGTTCATTTTGTTTTTGGGCCTTTGCTAGGCAAAATCCTACTCTGCAGCCTAGCAGGAAGGGTTTGGATCGTCTTACATTTTCACGTTCAGGCCAAGAGCGGGTTCGACGGGACCGCCAGAACTCATCAGTTCATCGGCAGGGGGAGATTGGCTAGGGTACGTTGTTACTTGGTAAACATTAAATCCTTATTAATCCATATTTTATATTATAAACGCGAAAGTGTGCCTGTCTGTCTGTGTGTTACCTCTTCACGATGAAGTCGCTAAACCGATTTAGATGAAATTCGGTGTATAGAGTCCCGAGAGAGGACATACGATAGCTTTTATTGCAGAAGTCATCATTTAAGGGGATGGAAGTTTGTATGAGGAATCAATAACCACTGTACCGATTAAGATAATGTTTGGTATTGAGATAGTTTGAGTTGTGGGAAAAGATATAAGCAGATTGTATAAAAAATAAGCTACCCAAATTACTAATTCCACTCGGACGATGTCGCGGGCAAAAGCTAGTCCTTTACTTTTAAAGACACGTTTAGCGCAGAGGTCGAGTGATCACCTACTGCGCAACGGGTCGCGGGTTCGATTCCCGTACGGGACAAATGTTTTGTATGGGCTACAGAAATTTGTTCCGGTCTGGGCGTATGTGCATGTGATATTCTATGTTTGTAACTGCACCCACGACATAGGAGAAAATCCTAGTGTGGGGCGACGTTTTTTTCTTAAAGAAAGAAAGAAAGAAGAAAGAAAGTAATAATTTGGATTGTATCGAGCATTACGCTGCATGAAAATAATAATCATAAGAATAAATACAAGTTACATCTTTAAGTTATCAGCGTTCATACCGGCGTCCTATCAAACAATTTAAGTACCTTTCGAGCCGAGACTGTATAGTGTTTCACTGGCTCCGAGTATTATCTATGTTGTTAATGTTGATTGTAAAATGAATTTCCTATCGTATTAATATATCTAATCTCAGCAGTGGCACCGGTGCCAGTTCTACTTGAAATCCAGTTTTTCTAGCACTCCGGAATGCAGTACACACCTGCCTACTGAACATTGCTCTCGCCGTAAAACCTTATTGATAAACCAACCTATCAAAACAATAATACTTTGTCAAATAGTAATAGACTTAAATTAATTATACGGATATCAACTAAATCTCTTCAATAAACTTTTAAGGAAAGTCCAAAAATAATTAGGTACCTAGTACCTACTATATGTTAGGTACACATAGGTACCTACCTAAGCATTAAGAATATTTTTTATATGCAAATGTTGTTTTAAAAAAAATAGTGCACATCATAGTCGCAAGGGGTTACGTAAAATCTATAAAAGCTGGATAAGGGTGTTCTTAGATGAAATATTAGCCAATTTTCTGCACAAATTAAATCGGATGGAGCGTGTTTTCTGGACGTAAACATTTTTTTTAATTCGTCCTCAATAATTTCTTTTTTCCGCATTTACACTCTGGTGTATTCTACTTTAGCATTAAAAGATTTCTATAAAGGTACGACAAACTTAATTTTACTATTCTATGTTTCGAACACTATCGTTAGTAAATGGTTTACTGAACATTATAAACATGTATAAAAACCATAGAATAAGCGCCAGTATATTCTCTATACTATAATTCAGTAGAAGTCTGCTATTTTAAACTGTATTTGGCTACTTATGCAGTGACACTTGAAAGCTCTCTTTTCATCTTCATACTGACAATTTGTCATCGTAACGCACGAGTTCTTATATGTTAACTGAGCGTTGCTTAGTACTCTTGACATTAATTTAAAAGCTGCGAGTCTCCGACTTCTTCAATGTTGAGAGGCATTAACAATACTCCTTTAATGAAGAAAATAATTGCGTCTATTTGAATTTCCGACGGGTTTTGAGGCAGGCAACCATATAATCTGAAGTTTGTTGAATATTTTGTATTGAACAATACATGTATTAATGTTCTCGCAATATGAAGAAGTCTAAGGTGCAGACGCAACGAAGTTAATGGTTTGACCCCTGTTAGGAGTCTTCCTATACCTAGAGGTCAAGAGGCGACGCATGCAACACTTACAAACATGTATTGGCACATCACCATATTACGACATCACTACACTACACACTGTATTACAGGTTTCGGAGTGAAATTCCACCGGTAGGTAATTTTGCACTTTGTCATGTCAAATTGTAATCTCATTATGCTAATGCAACGCTCATGGCAGTGGACACTGTCGTGATTAGTACAACTCATGGGATCCAGCAATTTACGTATTGCAATTAACATTCCTTTCAAATTTACATCTAATAAAGCTCGCACTAGTTGCGTGATCGCTACCATTTTAGACAAAATACGGCCATTGAATACCGAATCAGTTCCAACTGTCGGAATGTTCGGTCCAAATGAAAATAATGAAAATACAAATCACGGTAGAGGTGTATCACAATTTTGCAACCGATGATGCGACTAATTCATCGAATCAGCCCTGCGAGCATGGAACTCTCGATAAACAAAATTTGATAACTAAGATCGACATACTCGACATTAATTACTAGTACTAATTCCAGACTCCGGACTGGGATTCCTACTGGGGATTTTACAATCACAAAAACTCAATAAAGTTTTGCTTGATCCGGTGATCGAACTCGGGACCACGAGTTAGCAGTTGCGCTTGTAGCCAACTAGACTGACGGGGTAGTCGGTGTTGAAATCTATACAGCCTAGCGGAACACTGAAATTCTGTTGAAAAGATATTGGGTCTAAAAAGCTACTTTTTTCCATACAAAATAAATAAAATTATTTATCGATCCTAAGAGTCGACAGCCCTCGCGTACCTTATTTCTTCATTCGACTTATTCGTCAACTGGCGAGTGCGAAACTCGCGAGCGCGCGCCAGTTGGTACCCTCCGATTTTATTTTATTATTTTGTCGTCAACTCGCGCGCACATGTAAAGTACAGTCAAATAAAAACAGATTGAAACAAAAACTACTAAAAAACTAGCTATTGCCCGCAGATTTGCCTGGGCTGGAATGTTTCAGTGTTTACATTTTTTTGTGTTGTAGAGTTCGCCATGTAGAGTGACGGTGACAAGAGGAGTTCAACGGCCGCCTTCATTAGAGGATGACGATAATTTCTATGACATACAAGATGCTGATGGTACGGATGATGTAAACGTGGAAATGGCGCCTATGAATCAAGAAAGGTCGAGGCGGCCCCGCACCCCTGTTGATTATCTTAGAAAGTTTTTTTAATTATGTTAATAATGTACCTATTCTGAATTATTACGGGAGAAATGGAATATGTCTCTATGACTACGTTTATTGAGCATGCAATAAACCTCGCACGCCAGTGCGTTGACAGCCGTCTGTGTTTCACTTGCTCCTTGTACTCGCATACTTTAGAAATTCCATTGTCAGCTGGACTATGGTTGTCACTTGAAAATTTTTACTTTCAATTTAAAGTCGGTTAACTCTAAAAGTATTAGTTTTCCAGATCTCAGACGGGCACCTAGAGTCCATCTAATACCTAACCTATATGCCCTTTAATTGTTATTTCGGCGTTCAGTTACACTCAGTGTAATAAAATAATAAGGGTCGTTTTGTCTTTCAGACCTATGTCTGGGGAATCTACTATTACGGATGGAATTCAGTGGGTCTTCGAAGACACAAATTTTATAGAAGTCACAGTGCCACAAGCCAGACCCCAAAGTCTCAGTGGAAACTTTATCAAGTCACGTGACACCGTTCCAGACCGCGGACGAATCAAAGTTTTTAAAATGTCCAAATCAGAAGAATAAAAGAATGCAACCTAAGACAGTGTAAAACTGATTTGTCGATTTAAAAATTAAATTATAAAACATAAATTATCCGTCTCCAGAGGATGCGCAGATTACTAGTCATTATTATTTAAATACCGCTGTACCTTTTTTTAAAAAAAATCGTACATAAAATAATAGTGCATGGAAAAAAATTAAAGACGAAAATACCTTTTCATTGATCCGCTACACAATTATAATGGTTTAATTCAGTTTACATACTTGTTTACGTTAATTTAGTTATTGCTATCAACCGTTCATAATAGTTGCGAATAGTTCCAGACAAACAACTGCGAGTAAATACATCAAAGTTGCTAATTTAGTCGTCATGAACGAACGTAAATAATCGAGTTTATTTAATAACAACATTCCAAGAAGCCTTACGAGCTAGGTAATTGAGTTTGAATATGTTTTCATGTAATAAACCTCAATTGAATGATCAAAAACTTTTGTTATGAGAATGATTTCCTTATGAAGCTAATACTCGTATTATTAAGAAAGTTGTCTAGGTATGTGTATGGTATAATACTGGTTACATATGAAATATTATAAGAGTATTTATATAATTCTAGCTGTGCTCTCGAGCTTCGTTAAAGCCTTTAAGTAAGTAGGTAGTTTTTTTATTAATAACTAGCTGTGCCCGCGACTTCGTCCGCGTGGAATAGTAACTTTTGGCAGCATTTTGATTTTTGTAGGCAATTTTTTTAAAGATCTTTGTTAAAAAGTAGCCTATGTTATACCTTATACAGGGTGTCCCAAAAAATAGTGTCAAGCGAAAGTCCAGAGTTCGAGCACCTCTTGGAGTACCCGAATCACCCCCATGTATGTTCCGCGATTATTCGTAGTTTTAGAGTAATAATTTTTTTTCTGACTTTTTGAAAATTTCGATCTAAAGAACTTAAAATTTTTTAATAAAAAAAAGTTGAACATATTTTAATGTTTTTCTTTATGCCACTGAATTATCTTTAGTGCTTCTTTTATGTCTAAAATAATCAGCTTCGTAACTTTAGTGGAAATTTAGAAAACAGTAGTGTAAAGTCAAAATTTTAATGTTAGTGAATAAGTACTTAAAAATTCATCTTTAAATTAAAAATCTAAACAGGCGAATTCATGGTTTCTAAGTATGTGTAAAAACTTCTCTAGACTCTCTGCTTTCATAATAATAAAAAAAAAGTACTTAATAGGGCTACTTTGGCTTAAATCGGCCATCAAAGACAGCAAGGTGAAAATTTCATAAAACTCGACTTCTGAATATTTTTTTTTTAAATTCCAATTATTTATTAATAAACCAAAAATAATTGTAGAAAAGCTAAAAATTTATTATTTGAAGGTCAAAAATAACTGTTCCTGCTGCTATCTTTAATAACCTTTGAAGGTTTATTATAACTTAATAAATGAAACAAAACATTATTTTCAAAGTATTTATTATTCGATCGCTTAAAGAAAGTTTTCAAAATGACGACCTTCGTGCTCAATACATATTCTACATCGTCTAAAAAAGTTTTCTTTAAAATTTATAAATGCAATTCTGTTGTTTTTTATTGTTTCTTCCGCTTGTCTTAATTTTGTTCTTAACACTGTGACGTTTGTAATGTCCTTGGCGTATACTAATTCCTTGTAGTATCCCCAGACGAAAAAATGTATGGGGTTCAAGTCGGGGGACCGTGGCGGCCACGCAATGGGCCCTCCACGACCGATCCATCTGCCTGGAAATGTTTCAGACAAATGTTGTCTAACATTTCTAGCAAAATGGCATGGAGCGCCGTCGTTTTGAAAAATCATATTTCTCCGCGTTTATAGGTCTACATCTTCTAATAAGACGCCGAGATCACGTCGTACAAATTGCAAGTAGGCCTCGCTGTTCAGTCGGTCCGGTAGTTCGAACGGACCAATCAGCTGTCCGTTTAGGATGCCTGACCACAAATTGATACTAAATTGTTCTTGGAAATTAGATTCCCTTGTGAGGTGTGGATTTTCAATACTCCACGAATGGTAGTTATGCGCATTAAACACCCCACATCGCTTAAAATGTGATTCATCAGTCCATAGAATATTTTTAAAGAAATTTTCGTTTTCAGCTTGTCTCCGTAACATTTCCTGACAAAATGCCACCCTTCTCGGGTAGTCTGCGGGCTTGAGCTGCTGAACTTTCTGGATGTGATATGGGTGAAAACGCTCTTGATTAAGTATTCGATGTGCTTGTGATTTCGGAATTCCGATTCGACGTTCTATTGATCTTACACTAACTGATGGATCTCTCACCACTTCTTCGACCACTGATTGGACAGTATCTGGGTCACTCATTTCAGATGGGCGCCCCGATCTTCTACCTGGTAGGCGTCCTTCCATGTAAGAGTTATGTACTCTTAAAATCATGCGATGATCAGGCCAAGTTTCAGGCTGAGGTCCACCTCCATTTTGTACTTGCTGCCGGAACAACCTGGCTGCTTCAGAAGCATTTCCTCTTGCATATCCATAAAAGTAATGCATAAGAGCATATTCTTGCGATGAAAAAGACATCACAAAATGAAAAGCTTGAAAAGTCCGTTAAGAATGCCAAATTTGTCAAAATCGCGTATTCACACAAAACCAAATCGTAATCGCACTCAAGGTCCGTAAAGAAAGCAAAGTTCGTCAAATAATCACAAATGAGCGTATCGTACGTAAGGCGCAAACAAAAGCAGGCAAACGTCTGGCGCCAGAACCCAATAGGCGCTCGGACTACACCCCCCGCCTCATCCCCTTGTCACAAAGAATAGCATTCCTCAGTTACAGTTATCCATTTCGCCAATGAGAGTGAGAGAGATGGCAATAATGCAGTCTCTTTCATATCCTCTCACTCGGGCAATTTTTTAGCAGGTAAGTACTGCGTTACATCCAACACTACAACCGATGTGATCCGCGAGAAAAATATTTAAATATGGGTTTCATGTAGTTAATTTTTGCTAAATTGTAATTAATCTGAACCTTAGAAATTATAAAAAGACCAGATATTTTTTTTATCATCTGATAGGAATTTGGTAAATTTTATGAAATTTTCACCTCGCTGTCTTTGATGGCCGATTTAAGCCAAAGTAGCCCTATTAAGTACTTCTTTTTTTAAATGATTATGAAAGCAGAGAGTCTAGAGAAGTTTTTACATATACTTAGAAACCATGAATTCGCCTGTTTAGATTTTTAATTTAAAGATGAATTTTTAAGTAATTATTCACTCACATTAAAATTTTGACTTTACACTACTGTTTTCTAAATTTCCACTAAAGTTACGAAGCTGATTATTTTAGACATAAAAGAAGCACTAAATATGATTCAGTGGCAAAAAGAAAAACATTAAAATATGTTCTACTTTTTTTTATTTAAAATTTTTAAGTTCTTTGGATCAAAATTTTCAAAAAGTCAGAAAAAAAATTATTACTCGAAAACTACGAATAATCGCGGAACATACATGGGGGTGATTCGGGTACTCCAAGAGGTGCTCTAACTCTGAACTTACGCTTGACACTATTTTTTGGGACACCCTGTATAATTAGCTCTCTATTAGTGAAAGTTCTGTCAAAATCGGTCCAGCCATTCCGGAGATTAGCGGGAACAAACAGACAAACGGACAAACATTTTTTAAATTGTGTTTTTGTTATTGGTACCCGATATACATTCATACCCATTTAGTAAAAACTTGTTATTTTGACATTACAGACAGACACTTTAATTTTATTTATTTGTATAGATAATAAAGGAAACTGTCTAATGTACACAAAGACAAAGGACAACAGTAAGACGGTGACAGCGCAGATCAGCACGTGTAGTCCTTAAAAGGAATGGAGAGGAAGGGATTAGAGAAAGAAGCTCTTCAGAACACTCGCCGTGATGAAGACGGTAGAACGCGCTTAGTGACGCAATGTCGCGACGCCATTGCAAAGGTTCGAGGTTATTAATCACCTTAGTCACCTCTACATCGCCAATGATGCGTGTTGCGCGCCGCTTCAACCTATCCAAAGCATCGAGCAAGGACTTGGCGGAGCCAACTCAGAGGTACTGTTATGAACGGTAGTAGTAGGCACGGAAATGCTTAACTTGCAATTTCAATTTGAATAAAAGCAATTGCAGTCATTTACAAGAAGAGTTGTCTTTGAGCCGCGTCCGCGTAAGGAAGTAAAAGTGAGGTCCCTAATCTTAGTCGTGACTGTAGTTTTTCGGGAATATATCCCTGTGTAATAATTGTAGTTTTTTTTTAAAAAGACTTCCGCGCCTGACCGCCTAACAATTGGTGTCAGAAGTGGGATCTCATAAGTGGCTTCCGTGTTAAGCCCAGAGATCCGAATCCGTGGTCGAAGCAGAAGTCTCCTGATCGACGGTCAGTCTCCGCCCCACGAGCAGAGCCCGCATCAGCGCAGCACCGCCACCAGCAGTGTGGACACCGTGGTCGACAGTAAGCCTCCGTTCTGCGCGAGCCTGCATCACTTCAGCTGCCAAACCCGTGGTCGACAGTAAGCCTCCGTTCTACGCGAGCCTGCATCACCTCAGCTACCAAACCAGTGGTCGACATTAAGTCTCCGCCCTACAACACGTGAGCCCGCACCACCAGTCACACTGAAATTTGGGAACCGAACCTCGCGGACTACAACTCCATACCATCAGGCCACACCATCAGGTCGTCGCTTCCACCACTTAGCGACAATAACAGCAACGCAGTATAATCCTACACGAGTTCACGTTTCAGTACGAGGTCACGCCGCCGCCACGACAGCGTCACATAGAGTTCTCGCGCCCGTGACTCGTCACCGTCACTGTCTTCGTCACGTCAATTAATTTTTTTTACCTACTCTAGAGACTATTTTATAACTTATTTTTAGCGATTATGTTCGTGACTCTGCTGATACTGTAAGTAGTTGTGTATATTTTTCTAACTAATTTTGTAATATTCTAATCCTTAAATAATTTTAATCCTTGCTCTATATCCTACATCTCCTAATCATACATTCACTATGTCCATCAAACCAGAAGGTAGCGACAAACAAGAAAAGGTCACTTTAAATGTCCTCACAAAATTTATTAAGCCTTATAATGGCGATCGAGAGACACTGCCAGCATTTTTAACAAATTGTGATAATGCTGTTTCTTTAGCTGTGCCAGAGCAACAACTTATTCTTACAAAATTCATTATATCGCAACTAGAGGGCAAGGCACAACTAGCATGTAGCCTTAAAACATTTGAAATTTGGACAGATTTAAAACAATTCCTGAGATCAACTTTCGGAGAAAAAAAACATTCATCTCACTTATTAATCGAATTGCAAAATTGTAAACAAAGCTCAACGGAGACTGTGACGCAGTATTCGTTGAGAGTCGAATCATGTCTAACTAGAATCCAAGCAGACATTCACTACTCAACTCAGGACAAACTTCAACTTCCAGGCAGAATTGCTGCTATGGAGGATTTAGCCCTCAACACCTTCATTATGGGATTAAATTCTAACTTGTCAACTATGGTGAGATGTAGAAACCCTTCTACGCTTAACGAAGCGATTACTCAAGCCGTAGAAGAGGAGAAATTATTTAACTTAAATAGATTATCACAGAGAGTAGTAAAAACGTGTTCAATTTGTCATAAAGATGGCCATAGTGCTTCCCAGTGTTTCAGAAGACTTCAAAATAATTCCCATAAGTCCTACCATGTTCCTTCACCTCCAGGTAACTCTGAAGGTCCACCTAGAAATAATTCTAATTTTAATTTTAAATCATGTGCTTATTGTAAAAACCGAGGTCACCTTATAAATGAATGCCGCAAACTTCAATATAATAATAATAGACGCCGTTTTACTAATAACTTGCAACCCGATTCTAGTGGATCACAATCACCGGGTCGATTTTCAAACCAAGCCGTAAATGCAAATGCGTCCACGTCAAGTAATAATAGACGCATACATTGTTGCGAGCAGTACGATAATAATAATGAAAATAACGAAGATAACGGCACTTGCGATGATTTAAACTAAGTTTGATTCAGGAACCGTGCCAGCCTGGATCGGTAGTTCATAAGGGCACAACCAAAATTTGTAAGTTTGCTACATCTCAAACTCCCATCAAGGATGATTTGAGTCATACTATTAATTTCTATACATCTCGGCAAGGTCACAAGACACCGAGTTATAATACTATTTTAAACGCATCTCGATCTCAATGCAAAGAAGCGAGTCTTTCGAAATCTTATAATAATAAATTATTACTAAATTCTTATTCATCTCAGCCAAAGCTGCTGAGTCATATTAAATCTTATATAAATTCATCTCAGCCAAGGACGCTGAGTAGTACTAAATCTTGTAAAGATTCATCTCAGTCTAAGATGCTGAGTTCAAATTCTTACCATAATTTATCTCAGTCAACACCACTGAGCACTACTAAATCAAGTACCTTATGCTATGAAAATAAGTGTAAATCTTATCTTAATTGTCATCTTACATCTCGAAATAAACCGAGTTCTACTAGTCTTAATTATGATCTATCTAATAATAAACCTAGGTCTAGCCTACCTAGCGATAATTCTAATCTTACGCCTAGTGAGTCGCATTTAAACGATAAATCTAATAATATTTCTATGCCTATCTTCGAGACAAATATATACAAATACAAGGTGTCCCTACCATTTACTTACCTTAAAACAAAATATTCTTCTAAGCGTCTTAGTTTTCTCGTTGATACCGGTGCTAGTATCAGTATAGTTAAATTATCAAGTTTAGTAAATAAACCTAACCTTTCTCAAGAAATAGTTAAATTAAGAGGCATAAACGACCTAGAATCGTATAGTGAAACCTTAGGTGCATTTTATCTTAAATTTAGGCTTTGTAATGAAATGTTTGAGCACAAATTTCACGTCATCAATGACGAAATTAATCTTAAATATGACGGTATAATTGGAACCGACTTTCTTAGATTTTTTGGTGTAAATATAGATTATGATTCAAACTTAATGTCAATGCAAGGTCATAACTTATCAATTTTTTTTAATAAACCTACTTATATTGTCCCGGCTCGTTCCGAAGCCGTAATTGAATGCTTAGTGTCAAATGATAAATCGGAACTGCATAACTTGCGCGAAGCGCTTGTTTTGTACCAAGTCATAAGCGATGGCCTTATACCTTGCAAATTGTATAGTATCATTAAAACCAAATAATAGAGTAAATATTTCAGTACTAAACACGACCGAATTTGACGTAGAGATAAACGATTTTAAGGTCCATTTAACGCCATTTGACTCATTTATAAAAAAAGAATCATCTCAGGTCTTCGAATCTATTAACGCAGCATCTTCATCTCCATCAGATCGAATCAATCGCGTTTTGAACCAAATAAGGCATGATCATCTTAATTCAGAGGAAAGAAATGCCCTTTTACAATGTTGTTCGGATTATAATGACATATTTTATTTAGATGGCGATCCTTTAACTTGTACCAACGCCATACAACATTCGATAAATACTAAAGATGCGTCACCCATTCACGTAAAATCTTACCGCTTTCCCGAATGTCACAAGGAGGAGGTAGATAAGCAAATTAAGAAGATGCTCGATCAAAATATAATTAAACCATCAAATTCGCCATGGAGCGCCCCTGTTTGGGTAGTCCCGAAAAAAATGGACGCATCCGGGAAACGGAAGTGGCGTATTGTTATAGATTACAGGCGCCTTAACGACGTTACTGTTAATGAGATTTTTCCTATTCCCCTAATCTCCGATATATTAGATCAATTAGGTCATTCTAAGTATTTTACGACCTTGGACCTCGTTTCTGGTTTTCACCAAATTTCTCTAAATCCTGCTGACGCAGCAAAAACTGGCTTCACCGTTATAAACACGAATGGTACCTCCGGACACTACGAATTCACCAGGATGCCGTTTGGTTTGAAAAACGCTCCTGCTACCTTCCAGCGTCTGATGAACGCCGTCCTATCAGGACTCCAAGGATTACACTGCTTTATCTATATCGATGATTGTATCCTGTATAGTCATGACCTCGACAGCCACATAGAGAAGCTTCGCTTGATATTCGATAGATTTCGTAATTTTAACTTAAAGTTGCAACCTGACAAATGTGAATTCCTCCGGCGTGAAGTTACCTATTTAGGTCATGTTATCACCGATAAAGGTGTCTCCCCTAACCCTGACAAAGTCAAGGCCGTTTCAGAATTCCCTATTCCTAAAAATCCAAAGGACATTAAATCCTTTCTTGGCCTCACAGGATATTATCGTAGGTTTATCGACAATTTTTCTAAAATTACCAAGCCTCTCACATGCCTATTAAAAAAAGATACCACATTTCACTGGAATATCGAACAACAAAGTGCATTTGACCTTCTAAAAGAAAAACTAATTAGTGCTCCCCTTCTCCAGTATCCAGATTTTACTCAGCCGTTTGTTGTCACTACAGATTCGAGCAACTATGCCGTAGGCGCGATCTTATCCCAAGGCCCAGTCGGTAAAGATAAGCCGATCGCATATGCCTCCCGTACTCTCAACAAGGCGGAAGGAAATTACTCAACTACAGAAAAAGAATTATTAGCTATCCTATTTGCCGTAAAAACATTCCGTCCCTATTTGTATGGTAATAAATTTAAGATAGTCACTGATCATAGACCGCTTGTCTGGCTTTTTAACGTAAAGGATCCTGGTAGCCGCCTTATGCGCTGGCGCCTAAAATTAGAAGAGTATGACTACGAAATCGTATATAAACAAGGAAAGTTAAATTCAAATGCCGACGCATTATCTCGCTATCCTATAAATACTATTGATATAAATAGCTTAAATAACGCATCATATGAAAAATATTTCAAGGATCAATTTATAAATAAAAATAACGCCTCAAATACTGTTATCGAAGAGTGCACTCAAGGATTGCACTTATCCAAATTAAAATCAATCGCTTGTCCAGTCTCTTTAGACTTCGATTACTCTATGCCTCACTGCGAGGAATTGTTATCACGGCTCGAGAATTCCGCTGACTTGCTTAATTCTGAACGCGAGCCCTTAACTATACAAGTAGTAAACAATAATGATACTAACTTCTATTTCTTATACACTAAGGTTCATCATTACGAGGAAACTAAATTTAGAGATATCTACAACTTATTGATAAAATTAAGAAATAAAATTCTAACTGATAATTCTAACGTTACAGATCTTGCCTTATCTGATTTTTCAGACCCTTTCTCTAAGATAGCCTATACTAAAATATATAATATGATTTCTTATGTTTTCCACAACACTAATATTAAAATTTATATTTATAAAAATCAGCTAATTTATCCAACCCCAGTAGAAGTACCTAAGATCTTAAAGGAAAATCATGACTCACCTATTGCGGGTCATCCCGGAACAAAGCGCATGTATAATCGTATTGGAGCTGCATATTACTGGAAATCGATGCGCTCAGACATAGAAAATTATGTCAAAAATTGTAAATTGTGTCAAGTCAATAAGCCATTAAGGCAATCTAATAAAGCTCCAATGGAGATAACATCTACATCAACCAAACCCCTAGAGAGATTAGCTCTGGATATAGTCGGCCCATTGCCGGAAGCTGGTTTCCAAAAATTTAAATTCATTCTTACTCTCCAAGATGACTTGACAAAATTCACTAGTGCCTACCCGATGGTATCTTCCACCAGCGAAGAGATTGCCCGAAATTTAGTTCACTTTATGTCACTCTTTGGTTTCCCTAGAACTATCTTAACTGATTTAGGTACATGTTTTACTTCTGATTTGTTTAAACAACTGACAGAGATTCTTAAGATAAAATCTTTATTTACTACTCCATATCATCCACAGACGAACGGAGCCCTTGAGCGCTCTCATTCAACTCTCAAGGAATATTTGAAGTCATTCGTAAATGAAAATCAAAATGATTGGCACTGTTATTTGTTTACAGCCATACTCTCTTATAATACAACGCCACATTGCACTACGCAGTTTACACCATTTGAGCTTATGTACGGATATAAACCGTCAATTCCTAGTTCCTTATATGATACACCTAATAATACTACTTATAACGAATATATAAGAGCCCTTCAGTACCGAATGCGTTTTAGTAGAGAAAAGGCTATAGAGAATATCATAAAAAGTAAAGAAACTTCAAAACAGTATTATGATTCTAACTCACGCGACACTTCATATAAATCTGGTGACATGGTATATTTGAAACATCACCACAGGCTTCGTAAGGCCTTATCCCCAGTATGGAAAGGCCCTTATAAAATTATTAAGGTGCACAACAAACATAACGTTACGTTACAAGTAGGTCGCAAGCATATAAAGCACCACACAAATGAAATAAAACCTGCTTCATCTTAAATTATTATCTCTTTAATTTCAGAGCCTTGTGCTACAGGTGCAATGCTGAGTCGAAGATTACTCCAATCACGCATAGTCCTGGCATCTATTATGAGCCAACAACAAATATACGATTTTATAATGATTACTGGAAAGTTGTGACGCATATTGAAATCGTTAACCTTGAACCCTATCTTAATAACATCGAAAGATTATTACAAAAATCTCATGATCTGTGTGAGAAGTTATCCTCACAAGACTTAATTCATTGCAAAGATAATTCAAGTCCTATCGAAATAATAATGAAATCTAATTTCGTTAAATTACAATCCCTATCGCATATTACATTAAATCAAGCGCCAACCAAGGTCAAAAGGTCCTTAGAATTTGGTGGCGAAATTCTTAAATTTTTCTTTGGCACTTTAGACGCCGATGACGCAAGCAAATACGACTCCGCCATAGAGTCATGCCAAAAGAGCGAGTCTGAATTGTATCGTTTAATGAAAGATAATATACACGTAGTAAAATCCACAATAAATAATTTTAACTCTACTATTTACAAACTGAATCAAAATGAACAAAAATTAAACTCTCAAATAAATACTATGAATGAGATCTTATCTCAAATAACGAAAACCGATAATATATTAAATCATGTGTCTCGTATAAATAGTTTATTTAACGTTATCGAAAGCTCTTTACTTACTATTTCTAATTTCCTAGATACCACACTAAATGCTATTTTATTTACTAAGGTCAATATTTTACACCCGAGTGTACTTAGCCCTCTGAATCTCTATAATGAATTATCTAAGCATAGTAATCATATGAATAAAAGACTAGATTTTCTAATTCCCTTAAGTTTACAAAATATACATTCTATTATCGATGCGTCTCAACTTAACTCTTATTACTATAACAATAAAGTAGTTTTTGTCTTACTAATTCCTTTAACTACAGCTGATAAGTTCGTTGTGTATAAGAATATACCTTTGCCGACTCCGCATAATGAGTCACAATTCAAAACATTTGCACTGATTAAGCCTTCAAATTCTTTTATCGCATTAAGTGACGACAGAATGCACTATGCCATGTTAGATAATTTAGATAAATGTAAGATTTTAAGTAATGACTATTCTATTTGTCAACTCGTCTCAATCTACTCTTGTATGATTAATCCTAATTGCGAATCAAGATTGTTAACAGAAATAACTTTATCATTGCCATCTCAATGTGAAACAAAATTATTATATGGTGAAATCGACATATGGCAAAAGCTTAATAATAACAGATGGATTTATGTACAATCGAGTGTTACTAAGTTAACCATAAAATGTGATGATGATATTAACGATTATCTAATTGTAGGAACAGGTGTTGTTAAGATAACCGAAAATTGTATTGGTTATTCTAAGACGACTCAGTTGATTCCAACTAGCTCATATTCCATAATGATGAACTCTCCTTTAGATATAAATTTCGATATTACATTAGACGATTGTTGTAACAAAGAAAAATTAAATAAATCATTACCACATTTATCTCCGCTGTATCTTAGTAAGATTAATCTCGATTCACTGACTCATTCAACACGAGAAATGGATAATCTAGAAAACGAGATAAATAACTTACAAAATCAAAGTCACTTTGTAAAATACGGTACTTATTATTCTTCATTTACTTACATTTTAATTTTGAGCCTATTTCTATTTTGTGTGTATAAATTATATAAATGTTTAACTAAACGCAATGCACATAATTCTAGTTGTTGTATACAGATTTTTAATCAATGTCAGAATAGCAAAGTTGTTACAAAATCGAAGAGGTCAAACACTATTGAATTAACAGACATATCTGACGAAAATGAAGATGATAAGATGTCAATAAAATCCTTACCGGCACGTAGAACTTATGAAGCTATACTTAAGGTTGATTCCAAAAGAAATTTAAAAAACTTTTAAAAAACAGACTTGTACCATGAAATTGTTAACCTTTATTTTTTTTACCTACCTATTCTTATAATCGATGTTACTATCTAGTTGTAAGAAATTAAATTTATAATTTTAAACGAAGTAGTAGTTAAATAGACTTAGAAAATTTTGTAACTGCTCATGATAATTCCTATTACCTATTTTTTATTTTACTATACTATGTCTCCTGAGTAGAACATGAATAATAATAATTAACTTAGATATTTAAAAAAAAAGAAACCTATAACTAGATTTAAATTGTACTTTTCAACTTGTATTTGTAATTTGTATTAAGATGTAACTAATTAAAATTAACTCTTCCATATAAAATCAGTTCTATATTTTGTGTTTAGAAATGTTAAACATATTTAAGTAAATTAAATCACTAATCCATGAAAATGTAATGTGATTTCTACTTTTTGGATATGAAATTTAAAGTTATAAGGGTAAATAGCTACTTACACAAAAAAATACAAGTTCATTTCATTACTGAACTTTCTATAATTTTGTTAATCTTATGGAAGATTCATCTTAAGGTCTTGTTCTTAGAGAAATCTCTAGATTTAAATCTAAGTTTACTTTTTATCATATTCTATAATATTTTATTGTGAACTAAATATTAAGTTTTAATGTAGACCTCATTTTTCTTCTACTCGTTTTGTTTTTTTTGATTCCGCTTCTTCTTAAGAGATGAAGCTTCATCTTAAAGGGGGGAGATGTTATGAACGGTAGTAGTAGGCACGGAAATGCTTAACTTGCAATTTCAATTTGAATAAAAGCAATTGCAGTCATTTACAAGAAGAGTTGTCTTTGAGCCGCGTCCGCGTAAGGAAGTAAAAGTGAGGTCCCTAATCTTAGTCGTGACTGTAGTTTTTCGGGAATATATCCCTGTGTAATAATTGTAGTTTTTTTTTAAAAAGACTTCCGCGCCTGACCGCCTAACAGTACGAACAATATTCTACACAGGACCGTACTTGCGTTTTGTATAGTAAGCACAATTGGTCAGCCGTGAAAAATCGCCGCACCTTGTTAAAGACTCCGAGTTTTCTTAAAGCTGTTTTTAACATGCCTTCGATGACTATGTTAACATGGGTAGGTTTCGGCTTGATAGGGTGTCTACTAAACACCTTGTATATCTGAATCAATATACAAACTTAAGTATTTTATAGAATTACTGTGCCATAACAATATTTCAATAAAAAAATATAAAGAACATTAATGAAAAAACTAAAATTTTTGCAACTAGAGGTGTGATTTATAACTTATTGGTAATTGAATTTAACGATTTCAGACTTGGTGCCGTGGTGAAAGTTGTTCAGTTTGATGATCTAAACAACTTCTTTAAATATCACATCACACATTTTTAGACCACCTTGTATTACATACACTCTGTAAAAATGCCAAGTTCGGGCTATTACGATTTAAGTTGCAGTCGTCTGAATGTGAAACATCGGAGTTTTAATCGTGGTAGGGCCTCGTTGTCACATTACTTGCAAGGAAAAAAGGAATGGTCTCAAAACGGTTTCAACGGTTTTTCATTCAACAAAATTGGTCTTCTGCAACTCACGCCATCATCGATGCAGTAGAGATTCTACTACTACAGCAGACACTCATTACTTTTAGTTTTAAATGGTTTTTGTTATTAATATTTCTATCTAATAAAGCTTCTATCTATAATATACAGGGTGTCTCAGAAACAATGGATAAACCTTTAACTGTTGATAGGTTTCGTCGAGACCTCTCTAATCTCAAATTTTGACTTTAGTAAAAATATCTCGGTTTTCAAGATATTTGATAGTTTATGATTTTTTTTAAAAATGCCACTTTTGGTTGGTTTTTAATGTGCCATTTTTACAAATACGGACTTTTTCTGATTCAGTTTTTTTTAGCTTCTAACGGAATAGTTCAGCTATCAATAACAGTGGTTAAAATTGAGCTAGCTAATCACAAAGTGCTTGGAAAAAACAATGTTCCAAAAAAAATTAAACAAGAAATTATTTTTCTTCGTGTTTGGTCAGCTACCATGTAAAAAAAATGTATGACGCTCATCGTGCCCATTATCTTAAAAAAATGCTTAGTTATTCTAGTTTCAAAAATGGTATGATAACCTATGCTTAATGTATCTCTTAAATTTTATTACTGCTTGAATAGCAAATGGTATGAAATTTTAAAAAGATTTTTTTCGGAATAGTTATTAATTCTTAGTTTGAATAAAGAATTTGAAATAAAACAACATGAAATTTTAATTTTTTATTAAATTTACAATAAATGTTCGAATTGGCGTCCTTGCGCTCTGATACACGCCCTACATCTTTTTATAAAAGAAAGTTTGATGCGGCGTGCGTAACCAGACGTTTTTATGTGTGCAGCTGCATTTTGTATGCGAGTACGCAACTCTGTTATTGAGGATACTGGCCTCGCGTAGACAAGGTCTTTCAGACATCCCCAATAAAAAAATCCAAGGGATTTAGATCCGGCGATCTGGGCGGCCATAAAATAGGGCCGAGCCGGCCTATCCACCTTTGTGGGAAGTGTTGATTTAAATAATTTCTTACTACTATTGCGTAGTGAGCTGGACACCCATCATTTTGAAGCCACATTCTCCGCCTCACTTCTAAATTGACATCTTCTAGCATGCTGGGTAAATCATTTTGTAAAAAATTAAGGTAAATTTCACTATTCAGTGTAGCTGGAAGTTCATATGGCCCGATCACCTGTCCGTCAATAATCCCAGTCCACAAGTTAACTTTAAATTGAACTTGGGACCGATCTTCCCTCATCAAATGTGGGTTTTCAACTTGCCAGCTATGTAGATTGTGGATGTTGAAATATCCATCTCTCTGGCATGAGGATTCATCCGTCCATAAAATTTTATTGAAAAATTGCGGGTCCTCCCTTATTTTATTTAACATGATTCTGCAGAATGCAATCCTGCGCGGATAGTCAGCAGGCTGTAGAGTTTGAATATGGAAAGGGTGCAAAAGGTATTTTTTCAATATGCGATGCACTTTGCTTCTATTAATGCCGGTTCGACGTGCAATTCCACGCACAGAACGTGTTGAATCTTCTTCTATTTCCTCGAGGACTACTACTTCTTCATCGTCGTTTCTTTCTGGTCTTCCTGGCCCTGCACCACCAATGCCTCTTCCTGGAAGCCTCCCTTCGCAGTACGAATTATGTATCCGAGCAAAAACTCGATAGTCCGGGTGACGTGCGTTGGGGTACCTAATACAAAAAATGACGTTATTAAATTTACTAATTCATTTAATTTTAAAATCTAATTAAACACGGCGTGTGACTATTTTTAGAAGGATAACATAATGTAAGACCCATCCTGATACGTTTAACTAAAGTTGCAATAAATGTGTGTGATTTAAAAAAAAATAAGATTGATTGAATTAAAGAGCTCTCTGCGTACAGACGAGCAGCAGCGTTAGCATTTCCTCGACATTCGCCATAAACGAAATGCATGTTTGCATATTCGCGCGACGTGTACTGATGTCTAGGCATGTTCAGTGTTATGTATTGGTTGTCAGTTAGGTTTCACAGCACAAACAATATCCAAATCGTAAAGCTAGCCAAGTCCATATGATCACCAGTTGTCAATAGGTTTCACAGCACAAACAATATCCGAATCGCAAAGCTAGTCAAGTCCAAAATCACAGCAAAATGTCGTTTAAAATCATCGAAGCTCTATCGAATCTCTCGAATACAGAAAACACGCGTGGGTCACAACCGGAGTTCAGAAGGACACTAACAATCGTAACAAAGAACCCAATGATCAGACGCAGGTAAAAAAAGTCCTTCCAGGAAATTCGATAGCAGGTAAGGTTGCAAATGCTTATGACTCATGTGCTGTTAATGATAAGGCTCCTTTTTGATTGCGCATAGTGGATGAGACATGTGGCAGGCAGGGGCCACAAAAAAAAACACGTTTCTCAATTCTGTGACTCGCAAACGAATGTTTACAAATAAGCTTTAAGTGGAGTGGAGTGGAGTGGCTTATTAGTGGAAAAAAAACCTTTTTTTTTCAAATTTTCATTTTATTTGCTATTCAACCAGTCAGAAAGTCAAGAAAGCATAAACTTAATACTGGAAAACTAAATTAACCGAATAAAATTAATCCGAAAAATAATTAATCCGACAAACAATCTTTTTAAAATTTTCATACCATTTGCTATTCAAGCAGTAATAAAAGTTCAGAGATACATTAAGCATAAGTTTATCATACCTTTTTTGAAACTAGAATAACTAAGCATTTTTTTAAGATAATGGGCAGGATGAGCGTCATACATTTTTTTTACATGGTAGCAGACCAAATACGAAGAAAAATAATTTCTTGTTTATTTTTTTTTTGGAACATTGTTTTTTCCAATAACTTCGTGATTAGATAGCTCAATTTTAACCACTGTTATTGATAGCTGAACTATTCCGTTAGAAGCTAAAAAAACCTGAATCAGAAAAAGTCCGTATTTGTAAAAATGGCACATTAAAAACCAACCAAAAGTGGCATTTTTAAAAAAAATCATAAACTATCAAATATCTTGAAAACCGAGATATTTTTACTAAAGTCAAAATTTGAGATTAGAGAGGTCTCGACGAAACCTATCAACAGTTAAAGGTTTATCCATTGTTTCTGAGACACCCTGTATAAAGCTCGATTACCACTTTTCTATTATATTATTACAAGGAACCAACAGTAGACATTACTCACTTTCTTTTTATATGGTTCTTATTATAGGTATAGTCAAAACTGGTCGGGCTAGAGCGGGTGCGTGAGTAGTGGTATAGCGTTCTGGAGAGCTATTTTTGAATTACGTATGCGACTTCGAAATCACCGATGTGACTAATAATCACCGATTTTCAATAAATCTTATTTTTGAATATCACTTATGTGACTACCTTAGTCACGGATGTGATTTCATTACGAGTGCCCTCACCCACTCGTAAACAAGTCATAGCTGTGGAAACGTTATCTGTGTTTTGTTATTTAGAGAACATATTGACAAGTTTGAAGTAGGTGTGTGTTGATTTTTCAGTCAGTCCTCTTAAATAGTTTTTTTTTATCTTGAAATTGGTTAGTTGAGTAACTTTTACGGTTTTAAGCATGTAGATTATACACGGCTATTTTTTATCACCCTGGAAAATTTTAGGGACGCTTCAGGACACACCATTATTATTATATTAAAAAAATATATATCAAAAAATTAAAAAATCTCTAAAAATGCTGCTCTCAACTAGTGCAGCATTTTTTGGATTTTTTAGAAAATTAATATAAAATTTAGTGAGTTATTTTTTTACTCATATTTAAATCATTCTAATACCACGTCATGAAGCGTCCACTAAATTTTCCAGGGTGATAAAAAAATAACCTATAAATAAAATAAATAAAACAAAATATAAAGTATAGCAATAAACTATAAGTATTTACTAGAAAAAAGCTACTTAAATGTAGGTACAGAATAGAACCAAAAGTACTTCTTACATTACTTTAGTTTTCTTTTTTCTTGAGTTGGATTTAAAATTTCTCAAATTAAGTTTGAAATCTTTTGTGTCACAAACAAACTTAGACCACTATTTTCTTTTATTTTGGCCTAGTTGCAATGACTTTTTAGCCGTATAATAACCGGTACATACCGAAAACGGCTACATTCTGCTTGGAACCGAACCCTTACGTATGTGTGTACTTTATCTATGTTGGCAGCTCTGCGTTCGACTTTCAAAAATAGGATGTTTAGTAATTCGTGACCTCAAAGTCATCGCTGACTATTTAGTCAGCGGTGATTTCTAAATCGCATACGTAATTCAAAAATAGGTCTCCTGGGCCCTATTATAAACGCCCTAAAGGACAGAGAACAACGGGGGTTTTTGGTGGGTAAGCCTGGCGCTCTGCCGGGAAAGCGCCACACACGCTCGCCGTATAGCCAACGGCGGGTACGGTGCGGTCACACATTTCCCCGAGAAAAAAAGAGATGTTTATTATTGTTTGTCTCTTATTAAAAGTGAGGCATGCGTCCACAAACAATTTTCCTCTTTCATTCACGAAAACTCCCTTCTTAGTCCTTTTCAGTCTGGGTTTAGACCCGGGCATAGTACTACCACTGCTCTGCTTAAAGTGACCAATGATATTAAAGCTGGTATTGGGGATCGAAAAGTTACCGTGCTGGTTCTTGTCGACTTCTCAAACGCTTTCAATACCGTTAACCATGAAATTCTTTTATCCATACTCGCTCATTTCAGGGTCTCTCGTGTGGTGTTGGAGTGGTTTTCATCGTATCTTCAGGGACGCCAGCAGTCGGTTATCTGGGATGAATCATTCTCTTCCTGGAGAAACCTTGTAACTGGCATTCCTCAAGGTGGCATTTTATCCCCTCTTCTATTTTCAGTTTTTATAAACTTCATCACTCACCATCTTCGATGTGCGTATTATTTGTATGCCGATGATTTGCAACTTTACGCCCATGCGGACGTGGATAGCATTAATAATGCGATTGACGCAATCAATATCGATCTTGAAACCATTAGAAGTTGGTCTGAACAATTTGGGGTCTGTATTAATCCATCTAAATGCCAAGCCATCATAGTTGGTAGCTCTAGGATCTTGTCAAAGATTGCCTCTGATAGTTTGCGCTCTGTTGAGTTTGATGGTAAGGCAATTCCATTGAGCAACAGTGTAAAGGATTTGGGTCTTTACTTGGACTCAAGTCTTAGTTGGCAACCCTAGATTGCAAGCATCTGCCAGAAAGTGACTAGAACATTACGGTCTCTATATCGTCTTTTTGCCTGCTGAAACCAAAAAAATGCTGGTACAGACCTTAATCTTTCCTATTATAGAATATGGTGTGGTGTGCTATCTCGACCTGAATGCAGATCTACTCAACAAATTAGACCGTCTTCTGAATAACTGCATTCGATTCGTCTTTAATTTAAGAAAGTATGATCATGTCTCCGCACACCGGTTGCATTTGAAATAGTTACCCATACGTGAGCGTAAAAATATGAGGACTTTAACAGCCCTGTATTCACTGATTAATGGCCCCAACACCCCTAGTTATCTTAGAGATCATTTTCAGTATTTTAGTATCTCTAATGATAGATCCCTTCGTTCAGTTTATAATGGCCTTCTCAAATGTCCTTCTCACCAGTCGGGGATCATACACTCCTCTTTTTTAGTTCAATCCATCCTTTTATGGCTGTCCCACTGGAAGTCAGGAATTCGTCTAGCAAATCTAGTTTTAAAAATAGATTGCGAAAAGTTTTGCAGGAAAAACATCATCGGATGGCTAAGACATAGGCTGTTCTAGGTAATTTAGGTAGTGTAAGTAGGCTCTTAATTATTTTTTTTCTTTTATTTTTAATCTCGAACATTATTAAGATTTTAATATAGTGCATAATTATATATGTATGTATGTATGTCCACATAACTATATATATATATATATATATATATATATATATATATATATATATATATATATATACATATATATTATATATGAAACATATATTTATTTATATGTTGATAGGTATACATTTATGTTATATAGGTAGGTATTAATGAAAATGATGTTGCTCACTTCTTTTGGAATTGGTACATCTACCTCTGAATTCTCTGCATCGCCCAAAGGTTGACTGGCAGATAATGCCCCAGGCATTTAGTCCGCCTTTGTACACAAACGTACATGATGAATAAATAAATAAATAAATAAAATGAAACATCATGCCACAAACACTGTCTGACAGTCTTATTGTTTATAACAAAAAAAAACAATATGTATTCGTGAAAGTGTATGTTACGTGATGCGGCGTCGCAATTTTTTTTTAAATAAAAAATAAACGTGTATGTATATATTCTGATCGAAATTAATTATACGAATTACAAAATTTTTCAAACACTATCACGTACACTCCAGTCAGCCAGTGCGCAGTAACTGGTCGACGTCTCGTTCATTCGTCCCTCTCGCACTCAAAATCGTTGCCACAATACACTCACACATACCAAGTCCCTACAAAAGGAGTTACTGCGGGAGTTACTTCGGGAGTTACCGGGAGTTACCGGGAGTTACCGGGAGTTACACTGTAGTGCTTAGGATAGTACCTTGATTATGTAAATTTTTCCAAAATTGAAAGACTGAAGGTCGGATATATTCAGCCCGGTATTACATCTCAATAAGCTCAGTAGAAATGTAGAGTAGGTTGATTAATGTAAATTTTATGTGAATATTATGAAATGCCATGGTCGTGCTGCCTTTTGTACGATAGGTAACGATGCATGAGTGTACCAAGAGATACTTAAGTGAGCTCCAACAAAACTATTTTTAAATTTAGTGCGACTTTATAGCACCATTTTAAATGGTTATTGCGATTTCTAGCATGTAATGTATTGTACTGAGTAAGTCGTGATTATGCGTTTATTGTGAAATAATTTGAATTATTGTGATTGCATAATCATTCCAGTAAACTAGATTATTGCTCGGTTGGATTATTCTTCAAACAGTAACGAACGTATGAAATATAATGAAGCTGTGCCTTGTGCCAAAAAAACCCTTATCACCTCAGGGTATAAAAAATAGTTTATGACCTATTCTCAGACTTACCGAGTATACTTACGGAAAAAAAATCATAAAAATTTGTGAAGCCGTTTCGGAGGAGTTTGGTTACAAACAGTTTGACACGAAAATTTTATATATTAGAAAAATACTAGCTGTGCCCGCGAACTATGTTTCGCTTAAATAAAGCTCAACACTCAAAAAGGAGACTGAAACAATTCCATACAAATCTGGGTCCAGTATGTAAAGAGACAAAAATAGTATGAATAAAATGGTTCGAACTTATAAATACCTCACTGTAAATTCTGCAAGTTTCGAGAATCTGAAAGTCGAGAGGAGAGATTGGAGGTTTAGTAAAGTGAGGTTATGTTGCGAGGTCATCGTCTAAGGGTCGTCAGCCTACTAGGGTTCATACATGGTAGACAGGTTCGAAATCCGTAAAAAACGAAGAGATGGTTGTTGAAATCATGAAATAAACGGAAAAACACTCTATTATCGGGAAGCAAATGTCATGCCATAATCTAAATATGGGACTGATTATAATTGATAGCTATGAAATCGATAATTTATTGTTGTTCAGTAAATAACAGACCTTTCTAATGATTTGTAGATATGTATGGTGTATTTTGATTACATCAACTATCTAAAAACTTGGCGCAAAGGTTTTCATTTTGTAATTGAAGAATCTGTTATAAACAAATATTTAAATATTCGATTATCTCACAAAAATAATGATTTTGATATTTCTCTGCTTGTTGATTGCGAATTTATGCAGATTTTTGGTATTTTGTATAAAAATATATAACTAATTATTAGATCAAGTCCCAACTCATTACATTTTGGGCACAACATTTTCATTCTCCATTCTGGAGAGGGGGCCACCCTTATCACCTAGGGGTATAAAAATAATACAATAATAGCCGTGACACGAGATTTTAATACAAGACTAGGAACCTACAATATTAAAAGCCAGCCTTTTAGCCAGCCGATCTTCTAGGGGATCCTTGTGAACGGGTCAGTTCCTCGGAATCCCCAAACTAGCGCTAAGCTGCATTCACAGTATAAACAAAAAATTTAAACTTACATTAAAAAACACTAAACACTAATAATAAAAGAATACACACAACATCATGTTTTCAAATTTTCATCATCCAAATTTTAACTAACTAAGAACTACTTACATTTTTGTAGACTTTCCAGGAGATCATCGCTTGCCACGGACTTTAAATCAATTCAATTATTTTTGACTTTTTAAATTTTTAAAGCTTTCTACTAAGGTCAGTTTATGCTAAAAGATAAAATTGTAATCAAAAGACAAACAAGAGTTGTCGACTAGGATAAGTTGCTATCTTTATTGTGACGAATAAAGTGTTCACTGCAAATAATAGGTCGTTGAGAATGACAAACAAAAACATCATACTAGAAACTCGCCCATACGACTCGGATACAGTCTTTATATTAGTTATCTGCGCGGATCTACTGTCTTAGGATGGTATTCCATTTAATAAATATCTTTGTCTAATTTCAGTGTTAAATATTTGAGCAAATTGTTTTGACCGATGCTCATTCCACTTGTCCTATATCTATATCTTTGTCCAAGATTTTGCGTAGTATGAGAAAATGAATGAACGCGGACCAAGTATATGTGCTGCGATTATTATTCATTTATTGATAAAAAAGAAAAATAAAAAAATATCTTTGGGTAAAGCCGTATAGCCAAAGGCGAAAATAAAAAAGCGTCCAGGATAATTTACTTACAGAATTGGTTGAGGGCAAACATTCGTTTCTTACATATAAATGACTTGATTCAATTACATTCTAATGGAAGTATCAACGTATATAATAGAAAAAAAATGCCAACTTGGAACAAATATCAATGTCGTTAACACATTAAATGAAGTCATCCAATGTCTTTGATCACATACATTGGACAAAGATATTTTGATAAATGGAATACCGCCCTTACCCACCTATTTCGGCTTCAAAGCAGCGGCGCTTGTATTGTTGCGTTCCGGTTTGAGGGGAAAGATAGCGAAATTACTACGTAAAGTGACTATACATCTTATGTCACAGTTAGGTAACGAGGCACGCCTATTTGCAAAACTAGTGAGTTACTAAATTGCAAAATGAAGGGTCACTAAATTGTCATTACTTTTCTTAAATAATAAGCTTTCACCAATCAGTGTACTTATTAGACATATTACAATACTTCATCACAGTGAAGTTAACAGTTAACTAGAGATGGCATTTTCATAGCGAATGTAGTTGGTAATGGGCTTTTCGCTTGGTGCTAGTGCGTGTTTTGCAATCGTACATTCATTAATTATTTGCTAATTTGCAACGAACCCGCCGCATGACTCCAAACGGGGCAGCGCGGGTTTAATCCACTTCATTACCGGGCTTTAGTGATAATTAACACGGACTCCAGTCCAATTTCACATAATTCGCATTAAAGTCACGTAGGTAGGTTAGCGTAAAGTGGCTTAGGCTTTCTCGCGTTTCTGTGCCGATAAGGCACTAAGGCGGAGCTTCGGGAACACTTAGACGCAAATCTTAAAAAAAAAGTCTTATAACTGTTTTTCAAATTGGAATAGCGAATCCAATGAGTAAGTACGTACATGAATAACAAAAATCACAAGAAAACAGCTTATCTCAGTGTTTGTCATTAAAGAATTTCATTATTAACGTTCCTCCCAAGATGAACGAGAAAATATACGTGAATATATTTTAGCATGACACAGCGAACGTTTAACAATGTGACCCCTCTTTGAAGCGGACAAAATGCCTCAAGAGACCAATTCCTCTTTTTAAAGGGGTGTTATTTACTCGACTGTGCGTTTTTAGGGCGAGTTACGGGTAAATGAGCACTTTAGCCGGAATATCAGTTAGTCTGGAGTCGAAGCAACTCTCTATGGACTGTGCTATTGTGTTCAGTAGTTTAGAGCTCTTGGATCAGCCATAGTTGCCTACACAGTTCACATGTGTAGGAATTAAAACATAAATAGATTTTAACCAAAAGTACTGTTTATGTAATAGTTTAGTTACCGTGCCATACTTTGGTGTAGAGGTTATGAAGTATAGTTTTTGCAAAGTGTTAGTTCAAAGTTCAAATTTATTAAAGTGAACTTTTTTTACATCCCCTCAAATTTTTCATATAACTGATTATAGTGACTAATGGATGATTTCAACAGTCGCTGTATGTACAAATTATATGTATAATAAAAAGAAAAAAGAAAATATCTTTAGAGAATTAATTTTAAGATTGTGTTACAGTTTTTCCGAGAATTCAAACGAGATTAGGCAGCCCAGATTCAAGAACAATATACAAAATCAAGCTTCAAATGATGGAACAATTACCTGCTTTACATATTGCTGATCCTTTCTGAACAAGTTCCAGATTTTAGAGAAAAACATCACAAAACAACAAACATAACGTTTAAATATCATTATAAAAAACCCAGAATAAATATATGTTGGAGAAGAACTCGCAAAATAGGATGTTTTTATAGTTTCTTACTTTACATCATATAAAACCAGTTCAATTTGCTATTGTCTGATTAAACATTACGGGAATGTCTCTCGACAAAAGCGGCAGATATTCTGAGTCGTAACAAAAACAAACCTTCGTTTTCACAGGACGCACAATCATTCCTTTTTATTGTTTGAACGAAGCGTCACACTGAGACTACGATTGACGACACTTTGATGAAAAACAAAGTGAAGAATTGTGGTCTCTCGTCGATAGCGTGATAAATGCGCGTCGGTGGCATTTCAGCCTCTTTGCATAACCTGACATTAAGCTGATTGAAGCGCCGTCTCCGTGTTGGAGGACAGCTGCTATTGTGGGCTCTCGTTAAGCGCATCATTGTTACTTACTTGGTTGTTACTGCTGACAGCGTTGCTAGTCTAACCTCGTGAGTTACAACCACGTTCACATGTTATATTAAAATGGTTTCAACATTTCATAATTATCATTACTTTTTGATATAAGCCTTCTCCAAGTGATGCTCCGCGAGCTCTGCCATTTCGTCGGTCTGCCTAGCCCAGGCTGTGGCTCCTGGTACGTGGTCGTCACTCGAGGTCCTTTCCGCTCCAAGGGTGTCAGTCCTGTCAGTAATGTGCTCTGCCTACTGCCACTTAAAGCTCGCCACTTAAGGTCACTAATCTGTGCTTACGGCTACTGCCACTTAAGGTGACCTTGTTTGTCCTGCAGCTCCATTCGTCTTTGGGTGACTTTCAGTCTTTTTATGAGAGAGGCCCATTGCAAGCGGCCAAGTTTTGGTCCCGCCTATCACAGCTGGCAATAAGCAAGACTTGGAGACTTTGTCTCGGGGTACTACGGTAAAATGGGGAAAAGCTATTCCGTATAGCATCGCAATGCTGGCCAGTTGAGTTATTTGTCGATTGACCTTTTCTGGAAGCTGGACTTACTGGGTTGGACTATTTGTTCTAGGCAAATATACTCGTCAACAACTTCCAGTCCAGTGGATTTCAGCCTTTTCTTAAAAATTTGTCATTCTTTAAAATTGACTGCCCCGTCGATTTAGTTGGTCATAATTGTAACTGCTAATCACGATGTTCTAGATTCGATCACGTCAAAGTTAGTGGCTAAGGTCTATTTTGGCAATAATTATTAGTTCCATCTTTTGGGTAGGAATTTTTATTTATTTTACCCGTATAAATAGATATATCTGAGTCTTATTTTGAAAATTAAAAGACAATATTGACATTGAATTATGGATTTTTTGGCTTCTGAACGACTGTCTTTGTCTATTTTTGTCTCCCAAATTTTATGTGGTTCAAATACTTTATTGTTCGCGTTTCTTCTTGGGTTCGCATTGTGAAATTATTATTACACAATGACATGACATTACACTGACTGATACATTATTTAGACGACACAGTTTTATGTATGTAAGTATTATGTATATGTATATAAGACACAGTTTTATATTAATATGGTTTATGTATGTAAGTATATGTTAGGTAAGGTAAGCTCCCATTCAAGTTTTACATTTACACTACGAAAACCGCCACTATTGTGTGTGACATAAGAACGGTCCAAAGGTCAAACAGTAACGCTTGACAAGGAGCTTACTGTACTTGCCTTTAAATAAATATATCTTAATTATCAATAGATACGCCACTTAACAAATTTTGTGTCATACATATGTCAGATTTGTAAACGGCTGTCAAAATAATTACCAATATTGTCCGATTCGACAGCAGCCTCAGCTACTATAATAGCGCCTTCAGATGTATCTCCACTAATAACACCAGCGTCAGGATTTTTTGTGTATAGTCGCCAAAAACACTTTATTTCATGTAATAAAAAATAAGTATTCATAAGTTATCAATTCATCTTAATATCAATGGTATACGACTCTGCACCTTAATGAGGAAGCTCTTGGCCTTCATCTCAACAACACGTGACTGCATGATGATATTAGAAAGTGAAACTTAACTACTCAATTTACAACTTCATTGAAATAGCTAGTATTGTGTTTTATACGATTTAATTGTTTGCTATAAGGATCGCGACACACCAACTTCACTATGCTCAAAGCCACAAAAGTAGGTGACGCCAGTCGCTAGTACCATCAGCATTATACGCGTGTATTTATTGCGTTTCGTTTCTTATATTGTTACTTACGAGTATTGTTTCGGCTTCGGCTAACGATTGGTCTATGAAGGACATGATGAAGGGAAATCTTCCAATATCTTTAAAAAGAAGGCTAGTCGACGTGTGTATTCTGCCCATCCTAACCTACGGTGCTCAAACATGGTCGCTAACCGAGTCACAAAAGTCCAAGCTGAAGGTTTATCAAAGGGCAATGGAACGCAGCATGTTAGGTGTAAGACGCTCGGAACGCATAAGAAACACCGACTTGCGTTCCAGAACCCAAATAGCAGACGTGGGTGAGAGGACGGCTATGGTGAAATGAGATTGGGCGGGGCATGTCGGGCGAATGCATCCAGATAGGTGGGCGCCAGTAGTCACGCAATGGCAACCCCGAGTCGGATGTCGACGTCGGGGCAGGCCCAGAAAGTGTTGGCGTGACAACCTGGGGCCTTACCATGATCGCTTATAGCAAGGTTAAAACAATATTGAAGCAGAGACACCGCTCTTGCTGCGTATAGCGCCATCCCGCTCTCAGTGCGGTTTTAATATTGCTTTGAGCGATCATGGTTATGGGGTTGGATGCCTTTCTTCCACAATGGCCGGAGAGTGCTAAGGATCGTGATCTGTGGAGTGGATTAAGGGAGACCTTTGCCCAGCAGTGGGACAATATAGGTTAATTAACACTATCCATACAAAATGGTATTTTAACTAAGGAAATTGTTAGGGAAAGTTCATGTTTTTGGCATCTGTGGACATAATATTCCTCGGGGACAGTTGTTTAGTTCCACAAGAAGAACAAAACTGTCTTTTCTTATTTTCGGAAGCGGTTGCATTACATTCTGTATAATGACCTTTTTTAATACGAACCCAAATACATACACGAGTAAAAACCGTGCATTAGAATAATATCTTTATCAATTCAAATTCTACCTAATATAAGATATAATTTCCTTGTCGGCCTTATCTTTTTGTTATCCATACCAAAGTGAAGTGAGCAGCGTCCGAAATCCTAGCCTAGTTGATAGTCCTAGTAGTACCAATTGAATCACATAGTACGTTGAAACCATAGTTTTATTCTAGTTGAAACTAATCTAAGCGCGACTTTGGCCTGTCCATATAAGTTAGATTGAAAGTTAACCGCGGCGATCCTTTAACGTTTGCAAGTTTGCTTGCATGTTTTCTTGCATGGCTGCTTGCTTGATTGCATTGCAAACTTTTCAAAATAAAGCAATTTCCGATTTAATATAAGGAGAAAACAACTTACATGTAGTGTTAATTTTTAAACTTTTAGAAATTCTGCGTAATTTATTATTCGTTGTGATTAAAATGCTATACTTGAAAATTGAGTTTAATAATGCTTGAAAAATTGAGTTTATGGATTTCAATCCTTAAGACGAACAATTTTCTGCCACATAATATTATGATTACTCTGCTTCCTGATTACTATGAGTCTTAACGATTATTTCAATTGAAATTATGGAATATGATTTTATGACAATAAATTTTATGCCTCAGTATAATTAGAGAGCCATTTTTGACGTTTAAAACGTAATTATAAAGTGAATCTCAAATCACAACTTCGCAAGAAGTAGGTAAGTACCTAAGATATTTTTGTGGCTGAATAATCAAGAAAAAGAAATTGCTCGTTGCTAGAAGGCATAATTAGGTTTTACTTTCGAACATGATGATAAGCATAGCTAACAAAATGATTCAATAGTAACGTGTAATCAAATAGTACAACAATGGATTCGGCTCGCCAATAAATATTACGACATAAATCTCGTTCTATTATAACCCAGTTCAAAGTAAACCGTGAAAATCGTAATCGGCCCGACTTTCACTAAAATTTGACCAACACACCTTTGACCCGTGACATTAGAGTTAAACGATTCAATTACTTAAATAGTTTGTTTTGGCACAAGGAAATTAACCTGAAAGTAGTTATTGCCTTTCACATTCGTTCATATAATTGTTTTTTTTTTAACATTATAAGGTTTATTTTGTTATTGTAGACTTCAAATTTTATACTGTACAATTAACATTACTAAGTCAGCAACTTTCAAGACTAGATGAGAAAACACTCCAATATTATGTTGTTACTTACATAATTCTTTGTTAATGTTTTGTGTCTGGGAAACTACTGTTTAAATTATATTATATCCATTGTGTAAACAAGCACTACTTTGTTATTTTGTGACTGTCAGTCGATGGCACTATAGGTTCGGCGGTTTGACTACGTTTTGTGCCTTATGATGAGGAATATGCATTAGGAACTTTTTTATTTTAGATAATAAATAACAAAAAATATTGACTACATTTTGTCACCACGTGCTTTTTTACAAGAGGCAATTCTCTTGGCCCTTGTCGTATCTGATGATAAGTGACGATAAAGGCGGATGTATAATAGCTTTCCTCAATTTTCCAACCGCAAGGATGAAACAAAATGTTTGCATATGGAGCGAAATATGTTATATTTGTTTTGGACTTGCCATTATCACGAACTTTTGAAGTTAAATAAACTTTTGAATTCTTTTGTTTAGATTATTGACAGACATTATCGATTACCTTAGCCACTTCAATATTCGATTCAATATTTAATAAAGCAAAGATTGAAACAAAGAAGGTTAGGTAATGAACCACAATCGCAGATTTATTTAGCAACGTAAATAATGATGCGCAATTATCCATGATTGTCACTCAGATACCGGAAGCTGTCCTAGTTTTCGCGAACTATCTTCAAATTTTATTTTATTACGTAACACTACAATATCATAACGCGAAACCTAAATCAAATCATAGCAATATGACCCAGCTTTCTAGTTGTCTCTTACTTTTGACCACAAACTGAGCTATAGTTAGAAATAAATGTAAATGAATTCATGAAAGAAAATAAAAAACCGACCAAATGCGAATTGAACTCCGGCATTGAGGTTCCGTACCAACATAGCTAAGATTATAAGTTCCTAACTTTTCCTGTACGGTCCTTGCTTTCTGTCAAATCATATGTCAAATCATATGATTCTAGGTCAACAAGAGTACCCTATAGGTTTTAAATCCCTTGTGATATCGCAAAATATGTGTCATTACGGTCATATCTTTGGATTGCGTTATTATTTTTTTTACGGCTGAAAGAGACTGTAGATCCAAATATTTAATATAAAGTTTGAAATCTCTACATGTTCCTGTTAAAAGGCGTCTTGCTTGACAGATAGACGGACAAGGAAGTAATCCAACAAGGGTTCCGTTTTTATTTTTTGAGATACAGAACCGTTAAAAAACAATGTATCAATAACAATGATTAACTGAAAGGGTTCATTAACTGACTCATCACGAAATCCCAAAATTTTTTCCTAGGAAAGTGAGATTTCGCACATAGATAGATTATGACACGGAAACGTCAGCTAATAATGATTTTTGGGAACTCCTCCCTGAAAACGGTAAAATGGACAGTGAAGTTTGTATGCAAGTTTATTTATTTTCTTCATTTATAAATTCTTTATGCACAACGTGTACAATAGCGGACTTAATGCCATTCTCTACCAGTCAACCTTCAGGTGTTGCAGAGAGGAAATGGGGTAGATTGTGCGCCAAGAGGATTATAAGACACCAAACCAACAAGTTGCAATACTAATATAAGGCCAACAAATAAGCGACGTAACAAAATTAACCTGCTAGTCGATTTCTTGATATCCGTCGGCAAAGCGTTATCATTTTTGGACTTAAAAATATACCTTATACAGTATAAATTGGTATATAGAATACTAATTAATCGGTTCGTTTCATTGACGTAGGTATAACGTCAATGGTTCGTTTACAAATTTGGTATCCGAGGGTGAAAATGGGTCTAACAGTTTTTAAAGGAAAGTCGACATTTTGTAGAGATTGTAGGTAAAACGGGAACGAATAATTTGGCTTCTAATTGCCCGCAATAATTGAGTGGTATTATTTTTAGAAATTCCTTCTTCTGAAGTGGTAGGATTGATTGTATGTAAATTCGTCATTTTTGTACGCAGAGTTATGAGAATTGGAATGAACAACCGATTGTATTAAACGAAAATCTGTTTCAACTTTAATGGAAGAACTTAATTTCATATTTATAATGGAAATTTATATGAAAAAGTTGTCATATCTATGTTAAGAAGTATGAAAATGTGTCTACCTACTCAATAAATTTGTTTTTTTTTTACGAAAACGTCTCATATCCTAATGAATAGGAAAACCAACAAAACTGTCAAAGTAGTTTTCAACGCGAGTAAAATCGCAGCTGAACTAGTAGTAAATTAAACCTTTTAGGTGAATGGTTCATATTTGTTAAAATATACTAAATATTGGTGCATTATTTACCATATAGAAGATAATAAACCTAAACAATTTCGAATAAAATTAGTAGTTTCTTAATAGAATCATATGAACATTTATTAATTAGTTTATATTACACACATTTATTTATACAAGAAACGTAATTTTATGAGTTACATTGTAATCATCGAACATCGTAGGCCGAAACAACCAAAGAGCCATAATAATAAATACATTTATTTATTTAAGCAGCTAGTAATACATTAACATAACTCTTTATAATATAAATCCTTAAAAATTGGTTTAATACTACAACAGTGTTAAACTTAATGTCATTTTACGTGATTACAGAAAGCACGGCCACAATTCTCTATTAAGCCCAATGATTGACTTGTAGATAGTGTAATATGGCATTAAGTCCGCCATTTGTACGTACGTTTTTGCAATGTGTAATTAAGATGTAACTTAATAAATAGTTGTCGATTTAAAAAAAAATTAACACGTTTCATCAAAAATCTAATAGTTTCCTCTCACACTACATGTCAAATCTCCTAAATTCGTGGTATTGTCCACCAACGAATTTATAGACCGCTGCAAATCCTTGATGTGCACAATCTCAACACAGAATTTTTATATCGATTGATTGATTGTTTGCAGCTTGGCTATCTATCGCATAGCTCTGCAGCGGATAGCAGCTGTTGCTTGATGGATTGATTCGTTAAGTCTTGGTTTTCCAGACACCATTTCCAGTTTTCCATTTCCAGAACAGCGCTCTGAAACTAAAATGGAAATTTCATTGCCTTTTTCCGGTGTGCAATCGTAAACGTTGTGATTGTATTGTCATTAAAAAGTACATTATTTTTATGTTTTTCTATCAGACATACGTGTTATACATACCCACTACATGTAACGAAATAAAAGCAGACTTCAAAAGATCTTAAAAGTTAAAAATAACATAAGAATACTAGTTGTGCCCTCGCACTACGTTTCGCTTTAATAAAGCTCAACATACAAAATGTGAAGAGCCACTCTTATTACCTAGAGGTATAATAGTAGATTACCCAACAAGTGAAATAAAGGTGAATTCTTTTTGAGGCACTAAGTTGTATCCCGAGAGGAGCGAAGGATTCTAAAGTAGAATCCCGAGCGTAGCGTAGAATAGAATCCTGAGCGGATCAACGGATACAAGAGCTGAGATGTTTTTTTTTCACGTGTTAGGTACACTACTTTTTATCATTGACTGCGAGAAAATAATTACTCTGTGATTATGAATCAAATTTTATTATGGGTAATACATCAAAGAACAATTGGAAACAAAAGAACTAGAAATTAATTGTAAAATTAGAACAGTTTTGAAACTAAGTTTTACATTTTGGTGGTTTTTAGTACGTTTTTATGGCGAGAGTATGCAACCTCTTAGCACGTTTTCTTTTTTTTCTTACTATAATCCGCGCATGTTCCAAATTCAATTTGTTTTATTCACTCAGCGAAACAAAGAGCGTTTTATTCACGGTTGTTGAAGAATCGCGAGCCCTTTGTCGAGTGTCAATGGAAAAAAAATAAACTACATCTATTCTCGAAAATTTATACACAAAAAAAAATCATATAAATCGGTCAAGCCGTTCCGGAGGCGTTCAGTAACAAACACTGTGACACGAGATTTTATATAAACCCATTTGCAAAAAAAAAACGCGCACTTTAGATTTTATTATTTTTTTCAATGGATATTAGAAGAAGGCAGGTTAAACAGTGGGTCCTACGCCTGAAATCATACTGGTCGTATCGGCTCACCGTCCCATAGGACTAGGCGAGTGAAGCAGAGTGCACTTGCGTTTGCACAGTCAAAATAACATCTTCTAACACTATAATATATCCGGGACCGAATATCGGTTAGGAGGGCATTATTATTAGAAGATAGAGGTTTTATTAATTTGACGATGTATTGAAATGTTATTTGAAACATCCTGGGATGATTCCTTACGTTCCAAATTTTAAATTAACAAAAGAAAAAGAATGATTATTGTAAAATTGCTTCCATTGCTAATGGCGCGAATTGATGAACTGTTTTTTGCTGATTACTAAAATTTTTTAACTTTTCAAATATTTTCTGCAAATTTAACAATTTAAATTTGGTTTGGTTCAAAACCAGGTTCGAGAAGAAAACGATACATAGAACCAAAGACATTATAAGAGTAGACCAACAATGCAAACGAAATGTATGAAGTCCCCTTCAACCAATTTTGATATGATAATAGCTAAATAAATAAGCATAATTAAGACTCATCGGTAATAAATAATGTTACAATGTGATTTAGTTTTTATTACTGTTCGTTTTTTACACTACAAAACGAAGTTATTTGGGCATGTTTAAGTATTTTTATAACTTGACGCGCGCTCGACAGTCGAATGCAGTACAAATACAGTATGGTAGCGGCCGCCTGACCGCTGTTGTGGTTGAAGGGGGTTTCTTAGAGGCCGCGCGTATTGTCGGTCTATCTCTTATAATGTCTTTGCATAGAACCATGAGATGACCGCTTTTTGGAAAGTCAGGCGTTGCGGATTCGTAAGGTGATGTCGACGCACCTCCTTGCGACGACAAGAAGATTTGAAGTCTAAAGATCAAGCGTTCGGTTTGACGTTTTTTATAACTTTTCTGTTTTTATTTTTGACAATGTTTTATTCGAAATTAAATGTCTATATGCTTTGGATGAATGTTTTATGTTTTATTGCAATAGTAAAAAAATATCCAATCCAAATAACGCAACATTAAAAGTTCGCGACAGTCAAGCGCGCGAACATGTGGAAGTCTGGACCTAAAAAGGGCCTTGAAGAAATACGAGAAGCAGAAGTTGGCTTGTGGACGGTCAGGAGAAGGCTTTTGACTGCCAGTATCAGCAGTTACCGGCCCGATGCAATGAATTATTCCGTGAGCACCGTGTTGCTCGACTTCAGTTTGCTCGAAACTGTGCTTCTTGGACTAGAGGACTGGAACAAAGTATTATTTTCTGATGAAGCTAGAATCTCTTTGTGTGGAGAAGACCGACGCGCGACGCCAGGTCGCCAGCGAGTTCTGCGAAGACAAAAGAAACGTTATGCGAAGGTGTGTTTTGAAGAAATCACTCCTTATGGCGGAGGCTCCTTTATGTTTTGGGCAGCAATTAATTCAAAGGACGTACGGAGTTAGTTTTCATAGAAAATGGAACATTAAATGCATACCGGTACAAAACGGAAGTTCTAATTCCACATTCACAGCACGCATTGACTGCTCTTAATGAAAATTCCATTTTAATGAACGACAACGCTCGCCTTTACCGTTCTGGCGACGTGGAAGCGTACATGCATCTGGGATGTTCCAAAAGATGGGTAAGATCAGTGCAACTTGCTCCACAAAACATCAGGGAGCTAAAAAGAGTAAGTGCAGAAGAGTGGGAACGTATTCCTCGAAACGTTATAAAAAATATTGTGGCAAGCATGTCCAGAAGGATTCAAGCTGTGATTTTGGCAAGAGGAGGTCACACTCGTTATTAGATTTTACATTTTTAACTTTATTTTATTAAAAACAAAAACAATATCTTTTCTTTATTGCTGATCATTTCCTATTATTTGGACGTGTACATCTGTTTCATGGAGGACATCGAAAATTAATGAAAATAATTGCCAGAATTCACTTCACTCATAATAATTTACACCATTATATTTAACTGAAATTGACATTTGAGCACAAATTTCCATAGATGCCCGTTTTTTTTTGCAAAGGGGTGTATTAGAAGAATAGACAACATTTACTTTACTTTATTGAAGTCGGTGTTAAATTTTAAGACTTTCTAGGAGATCATCGTTAATGATTTTTATATTATTATATTATTTTAACTTTTAAGTGCTTTTGAAATCTGTTTTCATTTTTTGTGTTTTTTTCCTTTTAAGTGAATTTAATACCAACTCACCGAAGTAACTTGAAAGAATACGACAAAGAGTCAATACGTGCCTATTGTATTTAACTAAAAAAACTACCTCTAACTATTCTCTTGGAATATCTCCTACCGTAGTTGACTGGTTTCGTAGGGCACCGGCAACGCATACGCATTGAGGACTCTATGTCTACGTGGTGTGGTATCTCTGCAGGTGTCCCTCAGGGTGGCGTTTTATCTCCGCTTCTTTTTTCAGTATCTATTAACTCTATTACTCAGTCGCTTTCATGTCTCTATCACTTGTATGCTGATGACTTGCAGATCTACGCGCAGGCAGCCTTAACTAACCTCTCTGAAGCTGTTGCTGTAACTAACTCTGACCTTAATTTGATCGATGACTGGAGTAAATCGTATGGTCTTGTCATTAATCCTAGCAAATTTCAGACAATAATTATAGGCAGTCCATACTTTGTTTCAACGATCGATTACAGTTTGTTGCCTCCGCTGGTATTCGGCGGTACGGTTGTTCCTTTTAGCAGTAGTGTTAAAAATTTAGGGTTAGTTTTAAATCAGCGCCTGTCATGGAAACCGCAGGATGAGGCTGTTCGCAGATTTTTTTTTGCCGTGTATGGGTCACTCAACAGATTACGCAACTTTCTCCCATTAAGCGCTAAAACAGTTTTAGCACAATCACTTTTACTGTCTTTGCTGGACTATGCTGATGTTGCCTGGGTGGATCTGTCTGAAGAGCACCTAGATAAGTTGGAACGCGTACAGAATGTAGCCATCAGATCCATTTTTAATCTACGAAAGTTTGACCATATTTCTTCCTATCGCTCTCAACTCAAATGGCTCCCAATTCGACAGCGTAAAGACATGCATGTTCTGTGCCTTCTTTACAATGTTTTATTTCATCCTACGTCTCCACCATATCTTAAGTCTCATTTTTCGTTTCGGCCCACTTCTTCAAATCGCATGTTGCGATCTCCGTTCAACTTAATTCTTGATATCCCGCCCCACTCGACACATGTCTTGTCATGCTCATTCCCATCCTACGCTGTCCGCTTATGGAACTCTCTCCCAGAGAGTATTCGAAGTGCGCGCACGCTGGAGTCTTTTAAAAACCATGTTCGTGATCACTTCCTATCCTTGAATCCTTAGTTGCTTTCGTGACACTGATTTCCTTTCCCTATCACATTTATTTCCGTTTTCAGTTTCTGCACCCTTCCCCCGGTTGAATCTCCTGTGTATATATTTCCCACTTCCGAGGTTGCCTGGAAGAGATTGCTCTTTAGCAATAAGGCCGCCTATTGTAGCATTTCTGTTTTTATTTCTTTTGTTCTTTTTCTGTTGTACTTTGACTTTGTGTGCAATAAAGAGTATTATTATTATTATTATTATTCAAAGTTAAGGATCCTTCCATCATCAGCTCGGTTTGATGCAAATACCTGATACCTTCTTGAAAAGACATAAAGCACGTTGGACGTACGTAAGTAATTTAAGGGTTTTTCTCGATTTTCCGGGGATCCCAGTATCAGATCCTGACTTTGTGACAATGAGACCACCAGGTGTACTTTCACTCTTTCGATTACAATAAGAATATTATAAATCGGTCCACAAATAGTGTAGTCATCATCACAGCTCATATACGTCCCCACCGAGGGGTTCGAGCCTACCCTGTGTTAGGGTGATTAGGCCTTAGTCAACCACGCTGGCCCAATGCGGATTGGTCTGATGATATTTCTGTTTTTAATCGTTAAATAGTGTAGTAATCTGTGAATATTTGTATATAGAAAATAGATACTGTAGAACAAATAACCTCTTTCTTTTTTGAAGTTGGTTAAAAAGTAACTGCAACTATAGATAGTTTTAACCACGTACGAGTTTTGCAGTTGGCTGAAATTTTTGAGACAAGTTTTATTAATTAAACATGACTCAGCCAGTAAGTCGCAGGGAGTTGAAACGAGAACATGGCAACAATCTATTTGGTGGCGGCGCAAAGTTGGCCCGAGTTTGATCAAACAGTGCGGCTTGCAACTGGGTAACTGCCGCCGTCGGAAGTAACCGCACGAAGAATCATCGACCTAGAGACGCATTTTTGAAACAATAGAATTCAAATTGTCATTCGAAGTCGTAAGATTCGAATATGAATTTCTAAATGGACTATTAAAATTCTTTTTGTGAATTCTGCAACCAGTGGTTTTAGCTACTCGTTTTTGATTTCTACTATAAAAAATAAAACCGGTACGCAATAAGTCATTAATTTAAAAAACCGGCGATGTATCGCAACCGCAAGTAAAACGAAACGTATGTACGTTGTATATATTCTACTATATTATAGTAGAATATACACAACGTACATGCGTTCCGTTTTACTTGCGATACATGAATTAAAATTAATGTATCGCCAAGTAAATATTACGAACCGGTTTTATTTTTTCTGCGTTAAATAGAATCTAATATAGAATGTGCTTAGAGAGACAACACTTAATTCGAGTGATTCATAATTTCGCACATGTATAGTAATATTAAAAAGAGAAAAGATTTGACTGTTTGTTTGTTTGAATAGGCTCCGAAACTACTGGACCGATTTGAAACATTCTTTTACATTTAGAATTCTACATTAACCCTGATGAACATAGGCGATAGAATATTTTCCTACGGGAAAATGTGGAATTTCCACGAGAAAAACGTAAACACGCGGACGAAGCTGCGAGCGGAAAGCTATTAATTTATATATTCGTGTTTGAATTCAAGATTCACTTCTAATGATTCAAAAATGCGTCTCCTAGTCGGCTTTCGTCGTTCGAACTTTTGGTAACAGTTGGAAACTTGGAGCAGGTAGAGAATTGTGGTTCTGATGTTTATTGGCGACTTAGCTAAGCGTTTCAAAGGAGTGATTTTACAACTCATCGGCTTTCGGCCATCGGCATCGTCTTGTAGATTAAATAGTTTCGATTTCTGTATATATGTCTGGCATATTGTAACGTTCTCCGAGAAGTCTCGGCATATAAGGGACAATGGCAGGACATGTAAAATGAAATTCTAATTAGTCCGCAATAAGATATTAATAAATGTCAGATACATATTTTCTGCTTTGACGAAATAACAAAAAAAACTATTGTGATAATAATGCAATTTCATGTTAAGGAGTGGGGGCTCGCTATATCACCACGCGCTACAAAATGTTGACGTGACGACACGCAACATTTCAAATCAATGTATCGTGTCAAGTTTTTGATTAGGTAAAAAAGAATAATACATGTCCAATATTTTTTTATTAATCTACATGGCAGGCGTTAAAGCGTTTGGTCATCATTTTAATTAATTTAATCAAAACTCCGTGTTTCTTTGTAGAAACATTGTTTGGACGGAACCGTCGGTGCGCGGGTTCAACTCGCACTTGGTCGGTTTTTCCCTTTTGAGAAACTAAACCCTAAAAAGAAGAGTACTGTATTATGATCTTATCTAAATGTCGATCTTATCTAAATGTCAATTAGATACCATAAAGTCCGTCCATCATACCCACGAAATCTATACCTGGTCACAGATTAGATAATTCACTACGTAGGTAAACCTAGTGTTTGAACAATTTAAGGGCCAGTTGACGAAGTCTATAATCCTTCACTGGGTTCACGAATGAACACATTGTTACAAAGTATATTTAAATGAATTTTTGGAATACTGCAACCTATAAAAATTTTACGGTTATTGTGCTAGATTGATACAAAAGCTATGGTTTTTTTTTGTAAAAAGAATCATGTCACGGTGGTTAATATTTGAAAAATACGAAAGATAATTGTTAAGGTGATATTTAGGACTTTTTACAGAACTAGCAAGCCATTTTTCGACATTTTATTCCATGATTGTTTTTTTTTGGTTCTCTATTTTGTCTCATAATTTTTTTATCCATAATCTAACGTATCATAATGTTTTTTGACATAATCATCATATGTCCGAATGATAAGCACCCCTAACTTAACTTCCCATAATATCACTTGCCCGAAAACCGAAATCTCTAAATATAGTATGACCTAATTTTTTTTGCTATAAATATCACAATCTATTATATTTAAAATTCCTAAAAACCTTTTCTATAATAGTCATAAGTCCTAACATAAAATCTCATAATATAACGTGCCCTAAAATCGAAATACCACAAATATAAAGTTCTTTCATTATATGTATTACCAAATCCATGCATACGTTTAAAAACAGTCACTTGATGTCATGCAAGCAAGCATGCAGCATGCAAGCAAGCATGCAGCATGCAAGCAAGCTTAAAGCATGCAAGCAAGCAGCATGCAGCATGCATGGCTTCTGTCACGGCTCCGGCGCTGCAGGGCTCCGGCGGTCCCACGCGACCTTATTGTCGCAGATGGTTTTCGCCCACCACCGCAGCTTCGGCTTGCTGGCCGGCTGAGCCGGCCAGCCTCAGCCGCGGCGGCGGTCGTTAAAACCACCTGCTCCTCAGCTCGCGGGCCGCCTCGCGCCTCCGCGCCTACGCGGGTTTAAATAACACTCTAGGGGTAGGGCAGACAAGACTACGTGGTGTCGGTTTTACAGCGATATATTTCTGACACTGAATTTGAAAACATCACGGTTGTTAAAGTTTATAAGACAACATTTTAATTCAATTTGTTATTATTGATAGTAAGTCTAAGCTTTAAGATATTGATAACATAACCAAGACAAATCAACTTTTAAACATGTTTTAGGATTAACAAAATTATTATAAACCATCATTCGGACTAACAATATTATACAATATAACACTTAGGACATGTGACTTTATAGCAAGTAAAATTAGGATATCTTATTATTATAGCATCCGATATTATGATACAAAAGTATAGAACTAAAGACGATTAGGTAATAATTATACAATTTCGCATACCCGAACATTATGGAAAGTGATGATTATAGCAAGCGTTTTCGGGATTATGATTTTCGGACGATCGATATTCGGAGAAGAAAGGGACTACCTTTTTTTTTCAGTCTACAGCTATTTTTATGTAGCAGAATTCTACATCATTTCTTCATACTGGAGGCTCAACATCAATCTTACGTCATATTGTAAACTGCTCTAGCCTTAATAGTTACTGAATCTGACACACACCCATCTTATTTTTGTACTGGTTGATGACAATTCGATTAAAATTCACGGCACTGCTGAGGGCCGATAAAGCAAAAATGTATGAAATTATAATATCTTCGTTTTCCACTCACCGGCGACGGAAACACTATAACCGTGTTTCAGCTTAAAAATTAAAAATACTTCAGTCAAACAATATATTTAATTTAAGCGAGTTATGTAATTAAGTTAAACAAACAAGACATATTTTTACAATATTTGATTTGACATGGCGAAACTAATAGATTTTTCTTTAATTACTTTGTTTTATGGAACCCTAAAAAAGCTTATACCTACCATTCTTCGCAGTACCTGCCTATCGCGTCATACAAACGCAGACTAATTTGCCTCGAGTCACGTAGTGTAGGATGTATGTCGTAATGGTTGAAAATAATCCCCCATTCATGTTCATTACGCTCGAAGCTCTGTGATCGCGCCATTATTGTGTTAGTATCCAATATGTAGCATCCAATATCTGATATACGCTGTGCGTGTGTCCTGTTGAAACTTGTTCTTGGAATTTTAAAGTCTCCGTAATTTCCATAAGAAAATGAAAAGAATGTAGTTGGTTTTAAAATTACTAGTAAAATAGACCGGACACAGCGAACGTTAAGGGAATGCATTTTTGATTCATCACACAGTAATAATACAAATACAAATCATGAACACTAATACAAATCATGGGCAAAAATTTTTTATTACTCGAATTCAGTGTTGTCATTAAAAACAAATTATACATTAGATTCCGTTTCATGCAGAAAATATAAAAACGAGTATTACGTAACTCGTTAATTTAAAAACCGGCGATGAATCGCACGTAAAACGGAACGTTGCGTAGGTATATTCAATTAGTAGAAATCAAAAAGCAGGAACCAGGGCCACTCGTTGTAGAATTCATGGAATAAATATTCAGGAATAGTGAATTTGGAAAATCGTATTCGAATCTTACGATTTCGAAAGGGAATTTGAGTTCTTTTGTTTTAAAAATGCGTCTCCTGATCTAATACTCGTTACATCGAGGTAGCAAGGGGCTCTAGCGTAAGACGTCCATATAAAAGATTGCATTCGCGTATATATTTCGTTTAGATGTAATTTTAAATATCTTAACTTTTTTATTTTCTTTTGGAAAAAGGTCACTAGATCCATTGATACTACTTGTTCCCGAGGAATTAGGATCTATTATAGGGGTGAAATCGCGGGGATCGCAAGCGGGAAATAAATGAAAACCAAATAGGTATATATGAAAAACTACTCTCAGTGAAACGCATGTCTATCCGGGTAGTTGGCTATCCCTTGTTATCTGTTCTAATTTAATCCCAGCTTATAGTGCCTATCTCCGCGAAGTAATCAACATGGGAGTTCTCCATGCGAGGGTGTTTCGTTTCAATTAAATGGGCGGATAATAACGGCTTAACTTTTAATACAGTAAAAATGTATATATATATATATATATATTTAGATCGCTGTCCATAAATGGTATCGTGTGTGAAATAAACACTACTAATGTGTTCTAAAGGTATTGATCATAAACAACAAATCTTACAACTAACACTACTTTTAATTTAAAAGCGTGTTTCGCTACTACCTTCTGCTTCTCGTTACAAAGAGTAAAAAAAAATAAAATTAAAAATTTACAAAAAAAAAAAAAAAAAAAAATGACCAAAAAAGTATAAAAATAATCTTTTTTTAGCTCCTTTTATAATTTGTTTATAAGTACCTATTTATATTTTTAAGATGAGAATCACCGCGACGCGACGGGAACCGCTATATATTATGACGAAGTAAAATAATTCAATCATCTGTCAATTACTACGTTTAATGAACGGTTTAAATTATACCCCCAAATTATAGGTCCCCAGACGCGATGATTCTCATCTTAAAAATATAAATAGGTACTTTTAATCAAGTTATAAAAGGAGCTAAAAAAATATTATTTTTATACTTTTTGGAGTGATTTTTCGGGTCGGGGTTTTTTTTATTTTAAATTTTCATTTTTTATTTCATTCTTTTTAAATTTCTAATTAATTCTAATATATGAATTAGTGGTGCTGGAGGGCTTTGGATTATAAAATAAAAATGTTGAACTTCACAAAACACGTTTACTCTTCAGTAGAATGCCGCAGAGAGAGAGAGAGAGAGAGAGAGCGATACAGTATTGCCCTTATAATTTTTTTAGTTTGCTTACATAATAATATAATGTTGCAATTTCAACAGTCTTGGCAAAGTGCTTGTAGCTCTTGAACTGCTAATCCAATTTTCATAAAACATACCTAAGAACCACCGCGAAGAACAAGGCTTTCGATTAAAAAAAACCACACTCAAATCGGTTTAGGATCTACGGTGCCACAGACAGGCACACAGATAGACACACACACACAGAGACACACAGACAGACAGGTCTAACTTATAACACCCCTCTTTTTGCGTCGGGGGTTAAAAATGGAAGTTAAGCTGTTGAATATATTATTGACATAATAAATTAAGATAAGACGACACGGTTAGCGCAGTGGACAAATATTTTGTATGGCCTACACAAATTTGTTCCGTTCTGGGCGTATATGCATGTGATATTCTATGTTTGTAACTGCACCTAACGCAGGAGAAAATCCTAGTGTGGGGCGACGTTTTTAAAAAACAAGAAAAAAAGTCATTTGATTTTTCTATTATACAACTCTAGCTGTTTCTTTTGTTATTGATACAGTTATTATTTGGAAAATAATAGACATACTAATGGGGATAGAAATGATTGTGTAAGAAAAAATCAAAGAGTTTTGTTGACGTGATCGTGTGACAAGAGTCGCCCGCTGGAGCTTTACACATTTCTTAAGGCGAAAGTTTTTGGAATAAGACATAAAATTTTTTTTGAAAAGAAATATTACGTATGTATTTCATATTGTTAAGCATTTGTGCTTATGACAACTTATTCAATGAAAAAAAAGAACATTGTTGAAATAAAAATGTTTTCCAATTTTACCCAGCCGCATATTCAAAAACAATAAAAATGGTATACCTATTTTAAAGCTTTACAATTATAGTATTTAACTTAACAAATGATATGACATATAGTTTTTGTAGAACATGTCAATGTCAGTAATAGCTCGTCAGTCTATTCTTAAGGAAGTTGAGCAGTATACTCGCCTTAAATATCGTCGTGCCAACGTCACACAGCATAAGAACGATATGTTCAGCGTCTGTTTTGAAGCGTGTCATTAGTCTAACACAATTAACCCTCCGGCTTAGTCAGTATTTTATGTCGTCTGCTGCAGTTTCGAAGTAATGTTAACAAGAAATTATACAACGGTAATGTCATAGTTGATTCAAGTCAGAATTACAAAAAACCGGCCAAGTGCGAGTCGGACGGTTCCGTACGATTTATGACGTATTAAAAAAACTACTTACTAGATCTCGTTCAAACTAGTTTTCGATGGAAGTTTGCTTGGTAATGTACATCATATACCTATTAGGGGGGGGGGGGGGGACACACATTTTACTTTGGAAGTGTCTCTCGCGCAAACTATTCCGTTTAGAAAAAAATGATATTAGTAACCTCAATATCATTTTTAAAGACCTATCCATAGATACCCCACACGTATGGGTTTGATGAAAAAAATTTTTTTGAGTTTCAGTTCTAAGTATAGGGAACCCCCAAAATTTATTGCTTTTTTTCTATTTTTGTGTGAAAATCTTAATGCGGTTTACAGAATACATCTACTTACCAAGTTTCAACAGTATAGTTCTTATAGTTTCGGAAAAAAGTGGCTGTGACATACGGACGGACATACAGACAGACATGACGAATCTATAAGTGTTCCGTTTTTGCCATTTGGCTACGGAACCCTAAAAAAGCTGCACTCACTGCAGTCCATTAGAACATTTTTGCTTAGTCTTCGAGTTTCTTATAATTAACTTCTTTACGTAAGCCGACGTAACCTTTAAGGTGTATGGCAAAATAAAGAATTAAAAAAAAAAAAATTCTTTACGTATACCAACTATACTATGATAATATTATAGAAAATAGTAGGTATTTGTTGAAAAACAGCACCCGTTTGTAAATTACCAAGCAGCCCTAATTTTGTTTTGATTCTCATATTATTTCTTATCCTAAAAGAAGAAAATACCGAAATCATTTCCGTATAGAGACAAAGAGCTATAGAAAGATAGAGAGAAATGATAAAATGTATCTTTCATATGTTTATTTTTTTCTTTATTCGTAACTATGGTAAGGGTTAAGGGTAAGAAGATATGTAAAATAAGAAGTTCTTAACTGCATGTTGGTGATTAAAATCCTTTACAACGACCCTCAGGAGTGATGACGTGACTGGGTGACGACTTATAAAAAAATAAGGAAATAATTGCCACCTGATACAAAAATATCTATTATATAAAATTAATTAACTTTAAAATCTTTGTACTGCAGAGATTTATTCGAAAACATGCAAAAATATTTAGGAAAGAAATTATGCTTATAAAATGAAGTGCTAAAAAATTCAATCATAAAATACTTGTCAATCAAAAAAACCTTGTTATCGTTCATTCAGCAGTTACACTAAGTTTTTGGTACACATTATCATGCCGAAACCTACCCGTGCTTACGTAGTAACTATTACTAATCTGTGCCCATGCTTACATAGTCATATAAAAGTTATGGCGTCATTAAAAAAAACGAAATTGTAAAATTATTTTCTAATGCCCCATACATTTTTTTCACAGACCCAACTATTAAGTTTGTACCAAACACGTTGTGTAAAGTCTTATTTTCTGCAAGTGTCAGGTCTAGTTAGAATGTACGCTAGTTTAAATCAGTTGCGATGCACTAACGAACTCGCAGAGCAGGACGCGTCTGTCTGGCGTCCAGACCATATTTTTTATTCCCGACACTCGCTGCACTCGACGTACGTGGATACATGACGATCCATTGGCGATTGATGGAATTTCGTTATTGATGGATCTCTAGTAGACTCGTACATTTTGTTGGCAGTACTATAATGACGATAGTGCAGAGAGTTTATTTTTTAATATCTACGAGGACTACTCTCGTTTTTAAGTGTCAGTTGAAAAATGTAGCGTTTTGTTTGACATATTATGGAAGCGGCTTTTTATATTATATTGAAATAAAGTCGTACGAACAGGTATAATTTGCGGTATTACTCGCACACTTACAAAATACTTATATTCCCTGAGGTTTAATAGGTCCGTTTTGACACTCCTCACAACGTAATAAAAGTAGAAAAGCAACATTACGTTGTAACATAGCAACTGGGCCATTTTCAAATTCTCTGCAGGTTTTTGTAACATGAATTCCAAAAAGTTTTAATATTAAAAACTTCTTAAAATACATTTTTTTCTTTGTCTATGTCTGAAATGAACATCGAATTTCGTTATCTTATGATTGGCCGAGATGTTTTACCAATAATTTTAGACTTTTTCCAGAATTTATGTCTTAAGGTGTAAAATAAATACAACTCTGTTATCATCACAAATTATTTTTTATTTTAATGAAGAATAAACCATAAAAAAATATTTTGGTATCATTATCAATATCAGTCTTTTACCTCTTAGGTACATGCAAAATCTTATTTTTATATTACTATTAATGTCTATAAAAATAAAGTCTAAATCAACTATGTTACTATATTTAACATAATAAACCTTATACTTTACGTAAATTGTAAAAAAAACTATTATTTTAACATCTCACAATATTCAGTCGCAAATTATTTAACTTATTAATTGGCTCATAGCACATTGATAACACTTTGACATCTAGTTTTGCTGAAAACTTAAAAAATACGCCGTAAAAATTTGGGACAAAAAGTAACATAGTTGTTACGTAGGAAACAAAGTTGTTGTTTTTAGTACACTCTCACTCTTAATCAACATACTGAGACTTTAAAAATATCTAGAAAATATACACATCAAATTTTTTTAATCAACACCACTCCTCAAATATATCTAATGGTGTATTAAACTCGTAATACACTCTTGACCCTTTAAAAACTATTTTGGACTCTGGGACGATAGTCAATAAATTTACAAAAGACTCATAGATAAATCAGTCTCAACTAATTTAAATTTTCTTGTAGTATCATCCATTGATCTGAAGAACATAATTTTTACATCCCCATCATCCTCGTCTTCACCTAACGCTTTACCCAAATAGATGTAGTCTTGCTTCAGACCGGAAACTTTAACTAAGACGCAGACACCTTCTTTAATTTTGTAACAATGAATATTTTCCTTCTCTAGCAGGGCGTCATTATCGATTCCTCTTGATGTGCTGGGTTGTTCAGTCGAAGTTGTTTCTTTTTATAATCTTAAAGGAATATCGTCATAAGAATCTGAACCAATAACTGTGTTATAAAATTGATTTCCTTGGGGCTGGACAACGTTGCCTATATAATAAAAAAAATCTAAATCGCATTCGAAAGAATTTGAATGTTCGTCCATGGATTTTCGTGGTCGATATTCTTTTGGATCAAGAGCAGAAGCCGCGCTGGCAGAAATAGCTTAAGTTTCTTTACTTCAGAACTCCTTTTTTCAGTACTACTAAACACTTGGTGGACCTTCATCGTGCCATTTAATAGGTCAATATTTTCTGGAATCTTCATTGATGAAGCTGATGAAGACATTAAAATATGTTTTAATGTCTTCATCAGCTATAAGATATAACTTTACTTTACTTATATCCTTTAAAGCAAGCTAGAAGTAAGTTACATTAGAAATATCCTGTCCACGAGCGACAAGTTGGTCTGCAGAGCGCTTCAAGAGGCTACTAACGCCATCTGCTGCGCCCTTGCTATGCCCGTTTAAAAAAAGTTCCATGTGACTCTGTTGAAGTTGTATTCAGAGAATAATTTATTGCAAATCACATATTTTTTTTTATATAATATGGGATGAAGATGAGCCAAGATTGCAGCTGGATTGTGAGTAAGATTTCCTAACACCGTACAAAAAGATGACACCTTTTTTATTATCTGATCCTCGCTTGGACATGACTCCAGTGTGTAAAGAAACCTGGTTTCGGGAACCACCGAAGTGGTGGGATTGTATTTCGTCAAAATAATTTACTACTTCTTCTTATAATCTGTCTATGCATGTTCTGTAGTTTCTGTATTGTCTTTGTATTATAAAAAAACGTGTCTCTTAAACTCTTCAAGTTTCATTTCAAATTCATTTTTCAAATATTTTTCTGTATTCTGCTTTTCTTCTTCAATATTCTTTGTAATTTTACTAGACTACTTAAATTGAAAGTTGAGGTGTTTGCAAACGATGGATTGATGGCTAAGCAGGAGAAGGCACTTGATTTTGTCCTTGTGGATTTGGACGTGGTGTCGAAATTTCTGGCGATGATTCCGTTGAGTATCTATAACAATGCGAAGAACTTTGTTAAATCTTTCACTAGACGTTTATTCGCATGGTATAGCTCAAGGCCCTTTCCTTTATTTTCAGACTCTTTTTCTGGGCTGTTTTTACGTCGATCCCTATACCTTCGCTGCTTTTCAGCAGGCGTAAGAATCATATTGGAGGGTAAACGGTGGCGTGAAAGTCCTGAAATAAATTATTTAGTATTTATTGAGTATAAAACTTGGACTGCCTTTGTTTCAAAGCAGTAACACATCATTTGCTATTTAAATATGAGTCAAAACTAACGATATGTATTAAATATTTCAACCCTGTTACTCAGCTTACCACTCTGTTACAATGCGATAGTAACAGAATTGCTCAGTAACAGAGTGGAAAATTCGTTATACTTTGCACAATTAAACGCAAAGTAAAATAGACATTTAATAAATTGTTTCAGATAAAGATATTCCGTCATTATTGTACACATATATTATAAAATCACATAGAAAATAGTAATTACTTACGTAAAAATGCTGGTAACAGTGCGGACGCTGAATAAAGACACGCGGCTCCTTTTACGGCGTGCGACCGACTGGCTAGCGTCGTGTTCCTCCCCAGCTCCCGCGAACACTCTAGAATTATCTAAGACACTCCGCAAACGATATCGTAGGCGCAATGATAACGCCATCTCTATTTTTGAGTCTAATCTACTATAGTAACAGAGTGTTGCTATGTTTTCGTGTTGATCCTGGGACAAAACTTTAAAAAATAAAATATAATATATTTTATTACCAACTTGTCATTAAAAGCGCTTAATATGTTTAAAAATTGTCTGTATTTAGGTTACTATTAATTTTAATTTATCAGTGTAGCAGAAAAAATAGTTATTACCTTATATTTGTACTGATGTACTGTCTGGGACACGATAATTTTGTATGGAAAACAACTATGTTACCAAGAATGACCGCTTTGTTCCTTTAAATTGAGGATAAATAAAATAAGTGGATTGTTTTCTTTTGTGCAGGTTGCAAAATTTAACAATATATTTTGAATCTATATACTTGACATTAAAGATTTTTCGCAATTTATACGAAGAAAAAAAATTAATTCTTCTGGGACACGAAAACCTGCAGATTTTGAAAATGGCCCAACTGTCATTTGTATCAAACTGGGTTTATTACATTTCACTCCATACACTTGTTAATCCTGAAATTACGGGGATTTTTCGATTGGTAAAAAAGTGTTTTCCATATCAGCCAACTTCTGAACTTTAGGTAAATTACGTATCCGAATATAAGATCTCTGGGCATAAGGAAATTAAATGGTGTGATTGGTGAGATGTGCGATTTTTTGAGATTATTTTAATGGTTATGATAAATATAAATGATTTGTTTACGACTGCGATGCAATAGTCTTTGTATTATTAATATGTAAGTTACCATAAACCTTATATACACTCTTATTTCACTAATATGAATTTTGCCTTTCACTTGCTTGTTTGTTAAATTTTGGGAAACAATCAAAAATGGGTCACAATAGGGTAGTTGACTCATATCAAAATTTATTAAAATATTGTTTATTTCTAACAGTATTTGGCATAAGGTTCCACAATATACCGATTTTAATAAATAACAATGAATGATTGCTGTAAAATTTTAATTTGAAAATGCTAGAAATATTTTTTTTTATCTCACGCCGTAAACGCTTTGATATCCTGTGGTCAGGGCCGTGACGTCAATCATATAGTAAACAAAGAAATGTCAAATTTGATTCAACAACTCGTCGATTTGCACTATTCTTTCCTAAAACTGGCAAAAAATCGTCCAAGTCTCCGTTATTATATTTGTAAATATCGTAAATTATTTGTATTAATAGCAAAATCAACCATTGATGTTGGATTTGTGAGAGCAGATAGTACAAATCTTCCGAAAATAGACAGATTGATGGTCAGGAGATTCTTTGTGTATCGCTCTAAATAATATAAGTACAGTTTCAATACTGTTATAATGAAGAACGGTTACGAGTGTACTTGTTAAGATTGTCACGCGGCAGAAGAGAGTTGCAAACATGCATTTTTGGTGTGGTTGCACCATCACAGTGAGGAGCTATTTTGTACAGCAGTTGAATGCTATTGGATAGAATTCTATCTCTCAAAAGTCAAATAAACACTAAAAATATTTACTTCAAGAGAAATGTTGAAAAGAAAACATCAGGATCATGTGTCAAATACCAGTGTAGTACTGCAAGAATTTGTAAATGAACATAAAAAGAGAAAGATTGGCAGTTGTTCATTTGTCAAGCATGAAGAAAATTACTGGGAGGAAAAATATATAAACATTCACAGACAGATTGTGACATATTTCTTAAAAAATAAAAGACCTCTTCAATGAAGAAAGAATAAAGTGCATAGAAAACTAAACCACGAATCATCAATACAGAAGTGCTCTTTAGTTCGAGCTTCGTTATAAACAATAACAGCTTCCATGTGCTATAAAGTCAGCCAGTGCATAACACATGATGGTTCTTTTGTTGAGAAGATTTTTGGTGGGAAATCTTGCAGACACCTACGAGTATAATGAAATGTGGATAAAAGTTGAAAGATGAAGATTTGGGTTGAAATTTGCAAAATATGACCTCATTTCTGATTAATACCCTGTAATAGTCTATTCAATAGTGTTGCCCAAATGCAAGAACAAGACGAGACTTAGCCAGTCTTGGTCTTGGTCTTGCGCCAATACACCTGGTCTTGGTCTTGGTCTTGCGCTCCCAGTCTTGGTCTTGGTCTTGGTCTTGCAGCAAGAGTCTTGCAAGTCTTGCAATTACCTATTAGTCTATTACTATTTATTAAAGTTTACTTTAAATCTTAGAAAAACGTATTAGAATTGGAACATTGTGAGCTTGAATTAACATAGCCATAGTAAAGATCAAGCAGATTAATAAATAACTGAAGATTTGATAAGAAATTCGAAAAATCAACTGACCTATATGTCGTTTTCCATGGAAGTAACTGTTTCTTAATAAACATTTATGATTTATAAGCTTACATTTGCTAAAACATGTAAAAAAACAAATTAATTACAATAACTTGACTGTATTTTAAAGAACAATACTTATCTGTCTACAAAGAGATTGAACCCTCAACTTATAAGAAATTTAATAAAAGAGTTTTACGATTTATCATTTATTTGAATAAAAAATAAAATACAACACAAATCAACAGCTTTATCATTAGGTTATGATACTTTATATCAATTCTTTGGACCAAGAATTAATACAAAGCAACCATCTGGCTGACTCATCACTTAACCTATTTCTATGTTTTCTAATTACTAATGATGCTTTTGAAAATAACCTCTCAGCAGGTACTGAAGTTGCAGGTATTGAGAGAAAATCACGGGCCATTTTCGATAAAATTGGATACTCTGTCTCATGCGTCCTCCACCAATCTAAAATGTCTTCCGAGCTGGCAGTTCTTGGTTTTCTCAGGTACTCCTCCAACTCGTCTATCACTAAGCCTTGAAGACAAGATCCAGATGACGTCGAGGGACATTCATAGAGTTTATCAAAGTCTATTACGTCTTCATCTTCATCACATACTTTATTTTCTTTTTCTGGTAATTCCAGAGATTTGTTCAGTGAGTGTAGACTTTTATATTCTTCATAAAGTTCATTGAACTTGCGCAGACTTTCTGTTTTAAGTTGCTTCCCCCACATTGTCAGGTCAAAAGTCTGAGCCTTATGCCTTGGGTCTAAAATTAAAGAAGTACAATAAATCCAGTTGCTCTTCTTGTAATGTTTAAGCATTTTGTCTCGAGCTGCTTGGAAAGCTAGAATGAGCCTTTCATCCACTTCAGATCGATTAGGTTTCTCATCTAACTGTTTTACCATGGATTCAATTTTATCTAGCAAGAGATTGAATGATACAATGACTAGCGGTAATGTAACATATTTGTCTCCACCAAGTTTTGTACTTAAAAGTTTAAAGTTTATTAGAAATTTATGTAATTTTTCGAGTACCTGCCATTCATTAGCTGTGATTTGAAAATAATTTAATTCGGTGACAGAACTGCACAATATGTCAATGCCCGCTCTCACTTTTAAACCAAATCCAATCATATCATGTGTGGAATTCCATCTCGTTGGACAGTCAAGAATGGCATTTAGATTTGATGGCACGCCAGCTGCTTCACAAGCAGACTGAAACTTCTTCTTCACTATCTCACTTCTTTTTATTTTACTGGAAATACTGCGTAACTTTGTTACAGATGTACGCGAGTCAGCAATATTTGGTGCAGATTCTTCATCTTCCTCATCCTCAGTTTCGTCTGCATAGTCTTCGTACTGCTGATCTTGCGCGTTAGTGTCAGACTCACAGTGTAATGCTAAGGTCTTTAATAAATCTTGTACACCAAGGTTTAAAATGTGAGCAAAGCACCGGAAATGTTGATTGTCTAAATCAAAGTGTGGCGGCAGCTGTTTGCCCAGTTCATACATAAATTTGGTATTTGCAGTTGCGTTGTCGACCGTGATACCTTGTAATTTATCAATTATGCCATATTCCAATAAACATTCATGGAAAATCGTTGCAATATCTTCCCCAGTATGTCGACCGCGTGATGGTATAAAATCAAGAACTACAGATTGATACTTCCATGCGTTGTCTATATAATGAATAGTAACCCCGTAGTAACTCCTACCAGCAATTGACGTCCACCCATCAATGGTAAAAGACATTTTAGATGATAATTGTTGAAGTCGTTCCTTGAGATTCAATTGGAGCTCTTCAAATCGCTCTTTGACTTTCCTTCTAAGTGTAGACCTTTTAGGAAACACCATATTAGGGCAAATACGTCGAAAATATACTTGTGTAGCTTCGTCATCGAAAAATGAGAAGGGAAGATATTTTTTCACCACCCAATCAACTGTAGCTGTCGTGATGTTGTCACTGCTGTTTTCCGACTGAAGCAAAACAATAAATCTTGTGTTATTATTTAAAACATACTAGGTTTGAGCGTATAAGAGGAGGAGGTTTGTTGTTGTTAAATCGAGAAAATCGTTAAATTGATATTTGTTATATTAAGGTTGCACTGTACTGTAATTTACCAAAATAAAGTACTTAGTTGTTACTGGCCGATTAAATGAAAATATGGGTGTTTATAAAAAATATTTAAGACGATAATTACATACTTAATATGTCGCACCCCTAGATGAAAACACCACTAACTCAAAAATACTTACGTAAGTTAATGGCGTTTTTGAAAGTATCGCATGAATAGCTACGCGGAGTTAAAATTCTTTTAACTGTTAAAAAAATATTGTTACCTGTCCACTTCTTCCAGCGGTTACTAAAAAGCTTGTGATATCTCCACTTAATTTTGGTTTAACAGGAAGAAATATTTCTGATTCCTTTTTGTGGAAAGATATTAGATGTTTCCTTAAGCCTGAAGTGTTTCTGTTCTTCATTTTTATTTCAATCTTTTTATGTTGGCACAATTTACAGAAGGCAGTTTGGGATGCATGAATTATTTCGAAAAACTCCTCAAATTTGCTTTTGGGTCTTTTAGATCTGTGACTCAAACTCTCGTTACTCGGACTAGAATAATTTGAATCTTCGTCACTCATATTAAATTGTACACGTGATACGTTTTTAGAAAACAACGAGAATTAGTAAAAACAATTATTAAGTTAGACTCGAAGCACAGCTCAATTGGAAATGACTGGAATTAAAATAATTCCTTTATTTATAGTACGCAAATAGTGTCAAATGTTATGATTTCGGCGTGGCGGCAACGATTGTTTTAGATTTCAAAAGAAGCCGCCGGCGCGTGTATCATAACCATGTACTTCCGAAAAGCGGCAAATTTCTTTGAGAAGTAAGTACAAAACCTTTGATGCCGCATTATCAAAGTGCCGATGGTTAAAACATAACTATGCATGCACTCAGTTTGATTTTAATAGATATTTTTTTATTCGCTATGTTTATGGTATTAGTCGTAATGCGCATAGGTCCAGTTTTTCATATTCTTTGATACAGTTTTTTGCGTCTCATAGAATTCCTAAGCGTACCTACCTATACACCGAACTGTTACACCTAACTACTCAGTGAAATAGCGCTAAGTCCTAGCTGCAAGACGCAAGAGTCTTGCAGGCTATGTCTTGTTCTTGCTCAAGTCTTGCACGGTCAGTCTTGGTCTTGGTCTTGCTAAAAATACGCGGTCTTGTTCTTGGTCTTGGTCTTGCAAAAACGCAAGAACAAGACCAAGACTGCAAGACCAAGACTGAATTTGGGCAACACTACTATTCAACAATAGAATAGAATAGATAGATTAATACAAAATTGTCATGCTCTTTTACTGAAGATAATGTTAATTATCAAAGACGGAAAACTGTGAACAGTATGCTTAACTCAAGTATAGATGCAGATGTTTTGTGCTAAAGCAAACAAAACTTATATACTTTTGTGTTGCTAGCAGTATGTCATTTTGAAAACACTCAAAAGGTGACAATATTAGCTATAATAGGTATTTGTTCTAACAATCTGAATGTCAAAAAACTTATTGATCAAATAGTGTCATTTTGGAAACTATACTACATTTTTCCTAAATTATATGAAAGTATTACTTCATAATAAATCACTTTACTATTATTTTGACTTTTATTACCTGCGACCTTAAGGCAATATATACAAATTAATAAATTTGATCTAACTCTATTCAACCTATTTGTACTTTTGGAACATAATATACTATATTTGAGTAACAATGATAAAAATGAGCAACAAACCTATAAAATATTATAAATCTTTTAAGGTGTAACAGAAAAATAAAACACATGCATTTCAAATTAAAATATTTTGATTCAACTTAAACCTTTAAAAGTCATTATTGTCAAATAAACATAGAACATTTTTTTGTGAAGAACATAATGACTAATGTAGTACAAAAATTTATTATGTCATTTTAAGATGTTAGTTATGTATAAAGTAAAGAAAAAAAATTCTTTATATATTATTTATTTAATAAGAAGGGTCTTGTAAATTAAGAAGAGCACAGGCTGACAACACAGCAATCACATTTAATATATTTGTTTTAAAATGCTTTAAAATGGATAACTTGCATATTCTTGCGTAAGCTGTTCTGAAATTTACCAGCCATGGTTGCCAGCAGGTTTAATCAGTGAAGATATAACATCTTTCAGTTTTACCAAACTGGACCTATTTACTTCTATGGTGCTTTGGTATATGAATACTTGAGTTATTTTGTTGACATAATGTTGTTCTAGTTGACGGGTCACATTTTGATGTTGTGGCTGAGCATGCACTGCTTTGTATTATGTTGCACAACTTTTACTGCCTTATCAATCTCGTTGTCAAGAGGAGAACAGGTTAGTACACAATAGTTCTCATTAAGTAACCACTGAAAGCAACAAATTTAAATTAGGTACTCAGTAAATTCAAGTAAAAGTTGTTTAGATAAATATATTCATTATGAAACTTTGATATTTTTGTTTGTATTACATACTTTTTAATTAATATTCAATTACATCATTATTCAATTGGACATAAGTACATATTCTTTTCCTTGAAACATCATCTAGTGTCTGTGTATAACTTAGATTAAATCAAAAAGGCGTAAATGGTCAAGTTTTCTCTCAGTTTTCTGGTCAAGTTAAAATTTGGTTGGTCGGCTGCAGTCAGTTTTCATTCTAACTGAAAGATAAAAATTTAATTAATTTACATACAGATTTGATTTTACATACAACCTAAAAACTTCTATTTTGTTTAAGTTGAAACTGAAGTACCTACACAGATTGAGTTATTCAGTTATAGTACTTACATTAATGTGATTTTCCCAAAAATACATTTGAGTTTCAGTAGATAGTTACAGAATTTCTTTAAGCGAGTGTTAACCAAATATTTCGCATGTCTATATCACTGGGTACGTCTAATCCACAGATTTCCTGGAGTCTTTGAAGAGGTATTTCTATATTACTGTTCTATTGTCCCGTTCCATATACAGTTTTACTATATTTTGTGATATTTAATAGAAAGCATTGTTTTTGTGAGGTTATTTCGCCCCCGTGCTTTGTTTACCTTAAGACTGACGTCATTGCCACAGATAATGAACAGACTATCATGGCTGACCGTGTTTTCGGTCCAAAATTGAAAATCTTAATTTAAAATAGATTTTTTGCACTTTTTAGCCATCGAAAAAAATAATATTCATGTGCTATGGTCTAATACAACAATTATGAACATTTTAAGCCCTACTTTAAAAAAGGGTCAACTAGCCTATTGTGGAACCATGAAATTCTCAAGTCCTAATTTTATAGTGCACAAAGACGTTGAGATAAAATTACTTCGGTTTCACATGTCAAAGTTCAGCAAAAATGTGACACGTGGCGAGATAATTTGAACTTTGGAACAATTTCTAGTGAAATACTTGAATTCAGCATTTCATCAGTCACCAGTTTTCCCGGTAGGCGTCCCTTCCATCGTTGAATTGGAACTGGATTTATCTATATTCTGTGGTAAAAGAGAAACGTCATGGTCATAAAGTGAAGTGAAATTATGAAGTTGAAGTTACAAAGTGAAGCTTCTCTTGTAGTGCTTTTTCTTGCTAAATTGTAGAAATATAGGGAATTCTTAAAGTTGAAAGAAAAAAAAACAAACTTATTCCTTTAGTCCGATACAAAATGAAAAGCTTTATTCTGGTAGGTACATGGTTGTAATTCACTTATGCATAATGTTACTGAAGTTAACAAAATCCCTCAATGCAAAGCACTTAACTAAATGTTTAATTAATACAAGCCAAGGGCAGGATGGTTCAGGTTTGTTTGATCAATCTCGGCAGGTAAAAATCAGGTACAAATTGGGTACAAAACTATAAAATGAGGGGCAATAAAGTACACCAACAAATAGTTATAGGTTTCTTATTTTTTTAAATTAGTAGCTTTCCCCGGAGCGGTTGTTAGTAGAGCGTACCTTCGATGCTAAGTTTCCGCGATCACGGGTTTCCAGTTCCTTATATTATTCTCTCTATATATGTACAATTCCACAGAATTCCTCCTTGTGTTAGGTTAGTGCCCCTAGCTTAAAAGCCAAGCAGCGGAGCCCTATGGCCTCCGTAACTGCCCTGGAGATTCATAGCACAGTGTTAGGTTAAAAATATAATTAAATATGCCTATGATCTTAGGGTCAGTGGGTCTAACACTGAGTTCTGAAGGAATCCCAGTCAATACATTTGAACTTCATGTAATAAACATAGCAAATGAATTCTAAAACATAATTTTTAATAAATTGACAAATTGTCTTAATAGTTGATTTATAAAAAGGACACATGGAGGGGAGAGCACATATTTTATGTATAATTATTGCTATTAATAGAAAGAAAACCGCTTAATTTGTGAGTTATTTGCCAAAGTATGATGTGAAACTCAATATAGTGAAAATCTAGAATTTATCATGAAATGTGTAAATGTTATTCAATACATTCATTAATCCCACTAAGATGCCGCTTACTATCAGGTTATTTTAATGAAATAGGGGATGAAACAGGCGAATTTTGGAAATGTAATATGTTTGATTTAATAATCAATTTACCCACTAATAAAAATAAAATTAACAAAATCTGTTTTAAATCATGAAATATAATAAGTTAATTAGATACCTTAGTGTGGGCGGAGTATTATCTATTGATAAAATTTATTTCATTCAATTAATTTAATGAATCGCGCGCCGGCGATTAAAAATATGATTGAGCTTTTACTCTTCAAGCTGAAAACAAAAATAACTGACTTTTGAAAATTCACTGTAGCTTTTCAAATTAAATTCACACGGAAAACGGGAGAAATACCTATGGATTTTATTCGCAGAAATTAAGATTTGAAATATTGTTGGCAAATCAATAACAAATTACTTCGGTCGATGTCTCACAGACTAGGTATCCAGTTCCGAGATCATAGCATAGACGCGTTCACAGACTACGGTTAGATAGGGCGCGTTCCGACGAAACCATAATTATATGATCTGCAGCTCTAAGTGTATTTTATTATAATATGTCTATAGAAATGATCAAAACAAACGGTCTAAATGTCAAATTCCGAATTTTGAGAAAATCAACCCACCTAAAGGGGAGCACGGGATTTTGGGCGAAAAAAAACTATCTTTGCAAATAAGGCCAGGATAAACGCGAGATTTATTTTGTTTATGCAAAAAGTGAATAATGACCAAAGATAATTGCAAATGTCACTGACGTGACGTGAAACGACGTTGACGTTGACACTTGACATTGATATTGTGAAATTAATTGACAAAGTTATTGTAATTATGATTTTAGTTGTGAAATTTGTGTTAAAACTACAGTGAAACCAAAGTGTTTTTGCAAAATTAGTGTTTTATGAAATTTTAAGAAAAAACGGTGTTACACTCTATAATATGGGAAATCTTTAATTATAGATCTAAATATTATTAAAAATATCAAAATGCTACAGGGACACTTATTATGTTGCCTGCTTAATAAAAAGCATTGAACGTATTTAAATCCAAATAAAATGAAATAGTAATATTCAAGATTGCAAAAATATGATTTACCGTATAGGTACTATACGTACTTCATATTTTTGCAATTTTTATTCTATACGTCGTCGTATAGAATAAAAAAGTAATAACTATTATAAATATGATAACTATAGATAACTATCTGTGGGGTAATTTTTATGAGGTAGGACCATGTCTTAAATATGAGTTCACTATAATAATATTTTTACAAAAAATAAAAACCGACTTAAAAATAAAATGTGATGTTATAAGTACGAGTATTGGTATATTATTTTTGACATCTTGGTGTTTTTGAAATCGGTTTTTATTTTTTCCAAAAATATTCTAATTTCAACATTTTAAGGTAATTTAATACATGCGTATTAGAATTTGACCTAAGGCAAACACCAGAATACCTTCAAATAAAACTTTTTGTTCAGAAGTTATACTTTCCACGGTCAGTTCACCTGAATCACTTGAAAGAATTCTACTTCCTTTTTCTCTTTTTTTTTTAAATGTCGCCCTACACTAGGATTTTCTCCTGTGTCGTGGGTGCAGTTACAAACATAGAATATCACAAGCACATACGCCCAGACCGGAACGAATTTCTGTAGGCCATAGCAAATATTTGTCCCGTACGGGAATCGAACCTGCGATCCGTTGCACAGTAGGCGATCACTCGACCTCTGCGCCAACCGTGTCGTCAAAATTATGTAAGTATTTAAAAATATCGTTGATATTTCTTTCATGAAAATGAAAATTATCAATAAACACACGATTTCTTATTTGGTCCCATTTGACTGAATGAGACTAACACTCGCTGTAGGTGAAATTCAAGCGGCAAGATGTCGCTTAACCACAAAATATATAATAGTACCTACCCTAACCCCAAATTTCAATGTCTGCAAAATTGGACCAAGTCAGCTTTTTAATCCAAGTTGAACCAGAGTTGAGTGTACCTCATTCACATCGCTATATTGACTATTTGTTCTTGAAATTCAATAAACATAATAAAGTAATTAAGGAGTTAAATAATATACGCGAAGCGCTTCATAATGACGAACGAGCTGATATAAGTAGCCGAGAAATGCCGTGGTTCAACTTAACTGGCTATTGGTGGGCACTGGCGGCAAGAAATAGCAGACCGGGCGCCTCATTATCACATGCTAACGCTCTATAAACGTTGTGTGAAGTCAAGCAACATTACTTATTAAAGTCCGCGCCGCCAAAGTGCCGAGCAAATGAGTAGTGTACCATCGAGGATATCTTTAGTGAACACTGCAGGTTTTACGGCAGGTTTTGCTGAAGCAGTATTTATGGAAGTGATCCATTGGCATGATAACGGTTTCGGAAAGTGGCGTTCGCTGGAAGTGCGCAAGAGGAAATAGCTTCCTGTTCAATGTTCCTGTAATCACGACTAGAGCAGTTGAGCAGCTCGCAAATGATCGGCCGCCGGTTGCGGATAATGAATTACCGAGCCATTGCTTGCTTGCAAAATCTAGTCGCCGGCGTACCAGTAAGTAACGAGGTTAGAGAGCTCTCCCTCGAGCTCGCCAGGCGGAGTCGTGACTCAGGGTGCGTTCGGGAGCATTCATGGGCGAATTATCTTCTAAAATGGCCGATATAAATTATCTTTAATGGGCTTTATTGCTTTGAATTATTGTATTCAAGATTTTTGAACTCGTTTTAAACCTAAGTGCGATAGATAGATATTTCTCAATGAGCAATATAGTCAGAAATTGAACGTCAAAAATTAGGACGGGATAACCGAACATAACCCTTCGGACTTTTTGCGACGATGGAGCTTTTTATCGAGTTTTTACGAGTGTTTTCGCTCTAGCCGAACTATAAGGACGGAATCAGATTAAGTGAGAATGCGCGGGTAACGAAAAATAACTCCATTTATTTCACCCAGCGTAAATATGAATCTTTGCTATTGCCGGAGCCCCAAAATAAAATGATTTGTTGTGATAATACTTTTATATGGAAATTGAAAGGGAAACGGTTAAGTCGTTATTTCGACAGTTCCTTCGATAAAATTCAAGTGTATATAAATCAAAGCGAAAGCGAGCTGTCTATAAAAATAATATTTACAAACGGCTTTTTATTTAAAGTTTTTGATCAATTGAATTATTTATAATAGGACAATCTTCAGATATTCAAAGCAAAGAATAGACCCAGAATAGAGATCTATACATATAAAATCAGGACGTTATTTTATAAGTAAGTACATAGTGACTGACTAACTGATTCATTACCGCTGTGCGTACACTACGAGTATTAAGTCAGTCCAATGAACTTTGGTCAGTAGAGTTAGGTATTTTATTGAGTAGACACCCACTAAGGAAGGATTTTTGAATATCTTCCCCTAAAGGGGTAAAAAAGGGGTTTCAAATTTGTACGGAAATCCGTCATTTTCGAACATGAAACATTTTTTTTCGGCTTCTGATTGAAAACAAGTAATGTATGTTTCAGTGTTTGTGAAAATTCTATCCTCAAGGGGGTGGAAAAGGGGTTGAAATATGGAAGTCCGTCATTTTGAAGCTAGAAGAATGAAATTTTGTAATAAAGGTTGATATTTAGAAATGAGAGAACACGTGTTTAAGCGTTTTTGGAAAAACACAAAATTTGAATCCCTAATGAGGGGCCATTAAGGGTTCAATTCAATTTAGTGTTTTTGTTCGAGTATTATCGAGATAAATGCGCGAGGTTAGCTGCGGGGCGGAAAGCTAGTGAAATATATAATAAGAAATAATAGAATAAAAACGGGAAGAAGGCACGGTTCCATTTCGAAGCTGTTTAATACAGGTAGGCAGGCAGGAGTCGTTTAGGCATTGAATTATCACTACTTGAGTCCCCTGGCGGTGACAGCACACGGCCTCAGAAAATGTCTACGAGAGGCGCAGTAAACTTTGAGCTGTCTTATTTTAGAGCTACGGTTTCCGATTCAAAAGAATAAGTTTGTCAGCAAATCGTTTGATTTGTTTGTAGGTATAATAAATTATTCCGAAATGTAAATTACATTAATTTTCGTCTCTTAAATGAGTTTGAACTTTCGGATTTCAAAGCCTATTCATTTGCTACGCTACTGTTTTGTTTTAATAAAGTTTCCGAATAACTTATTAATTTATCTTACATTGTGGTGCTCCAGTGACTTTCTTAAGGTAACGTCTAGAAAGGTAACGCCTCGAAGTCTCCAAAAACCAACATTTACTTTGTTCCTAATTACCTACATCGTGCCTTCTTACAAAGATACTGAAATAAACTAAGATACAAATTATGTTCCCCCTCAATATTATCAATAAAATAGAACATTTTATCTAAGTTTATGTAATGAATATTTCACACATGAAGCCTCTTTATATGAAACTATATAGAGAACTGCCATAGCAAAATTTGAATTCATATAGGTACTCTCAAAAAAGATGACTAAACTGTTAAAGACTAGTTACATTATAAGACATTTCGAATTATAACTTTCTATTCGGATTTTATTATATTATTAACTAATAATTAAAAAATCTTATTCAATAAGACACAGATTACTTTTGTCGACTGCCTGGTTTCTATATTCAAAAACGATTTGTTTTTGCTACGAACGGTTAAATGACAAAACACAAAAATATGTAATATAAACATATCTTTGATCGTGTTAACTTCCAAGTATTTTTTCATAGCTGAAAGAGACCATACACTCAGTTTGATATCGCTACGACAACAAAGAGTTCCGTTTCTTTTCTTTTGACTGACGGAACCCTAAACACGTACAGTTTGTGACAACTCAAAATTTTGAAGGCTAAAGCTTACTCTTTGTAAATAAATCTCTTCGTAGTAATAAAATTCGTTTTAAATCTGAAAGACAATCGCAAAACGATAATAAAAATTCTACAACTTTTCACACTGCTGAATGTACATTTAATCCGCTCTTATGATTGTTCATGTCATTTTAGGGATCAGATGCGGTTCACCCCTCTCGAATAATGAGGCAGTATCTGTCTTAAACATTCTGTACAGCTGTTTTCAACGCGAGTACTTAATGTTTCTCTTTGTCCAATTAGCACTGAGAAATACGAATGTTTGCTGAATTAGAAGTTTTAAGAATACTTCAGTAAGTAGTTCATTTAAAAAAATTATGACAGCACATTGAAGCACAAGGCTCATTTAACGAGGACAATGAATTTGAAACTTAATTAATGTGAAGCAGAAAGTTATTGGCTCGTGACGGCGCGGGTGGTTGGCGAACGACCCCACGACTATGGAAATCAACTTAACCGTTGTATCACGAAGCCGCCTACCAAATTTCTATAAACACGCCAATTTCGGACTTAATAACTTCGAATGACAATGAAATTGTGAGTGGCAAAGGTCGACTTTTACGATCGTGGGAGTTTCGAAACAGATACCTAAAATAACTTTTGTGTCAAAACGAACAATCACGTTTTCATACGACGAATTTCTTGAGAAGTTCATTTGTGTTAAAGGAAGTACTGTATTCAGTGTGAAATGTATGGTTTCTTTTAACGGAGACAAGCCTTAATGTAAATACGTCTCCTTTTTGTCACATATTTAACAGATTATAGCTTCTTAAGAAAATAAAATATATTAATCAAATATTTTTTCTGTACTTACATGTTTACAAAATAACTGAATGGATGTTTATTTCTTCACAGATACAGTTTTTTGTAATGTTTTGTAATATTACGTACTTTTTTTGTAGATATTAATTGCAAATTCATTTGAATAAATAAATGCGTTCTGGCTACCTGGCATCCATCCAAGGAACATGGATATCGTACGAAGGACCTAAAAGAGTAGAACACATTGAACCTAGTCACGTTGACCTAATTCGATATGATGGCCGATAGCCGCTCAAAAAGGCGGATAAAAATTCGTTTCCAAACCTAGCAATATAGGTATCAAATGATAGGCCTTGAAGAGTAGAGCATTATGAACCTAGGAAAATCGCCCTCAATTCAACATTGCTGCCGCTCAAAAAAAACGGATAAAAGTTCGTTTCCAAACACAGCAATATGGGTATCAAATGAAAGGCCTTGATGAGTAGAGCACTATGAACCTAGCAACATCGACATAAATTCAACATGGCCGCCGCACAAAAAAACGGATAAAAGTTCGTTTCCAAACCCAGCAATATGGGTATCAAATCAAAGGCCTTGATGAATAAAGCACTATGAACCTAGCAACATTGACATAAATTCAACATGGCCGCCGCTCAAAAAAGGTGGATAAAAGTTCCTTTTCACACCCAGAAATATGGGTATTGAATGAAAGGCCCTGAAGAGTACCTAGAGCATTACGAACCTACGAAGATTGTCCTAATTTCCAAATGGCCGCTGCTCAAGAAAGGCAGAATAAAGTTGAATCAAAGGAAAAAACTAAACACTGTATTAAGCATTTTGATGGCGATACGTAGTTCGCGGGTACAGCTAGTAATTAATAAAGTTATTTAGTTTATTGTCTTCAGTTCCAGAATTATGGAACGATTGCACAAAAGTCGCGATGACAAACACGATTATGAACAAGAACCATAAAATTAATTTATTAGGGAGGCGACGAAAATATTACTTGAATGATATAATACATATTTTTTATAGAAATTCTAGAAACAACAGGTAAAATTTAAGTGAATGTGCATGTGAAACTTTTCTCCCATATCAAATAGAACGCAATAAACGTCCATTATGTTGACTGAGAAACAGATCAAATCTCATTAAACGTATCTAAAGAATACAACTTTCACTGAAAGTTTCACGCAAAGTAAAACACATGTCAGCAACTTGAATTCGGTCCATTTCGTGCTCTTGACATCTACTTTCAATTATTGCGATATTATGTTTTTGAAACTTTCATTAAAAATGATTACATCAGGCTAAAAACAGGTATAACTACTAATTTTTTTTTGAGGGACCTATGCTGTTACCCGGAGATGGCTGTTACAGCTTCACCTTATTTCTTTTTAAGAAGGCGAGAACTTTGGTGGGCTCTCAAGCCTCGTTGGGCAAACCAAACCTGATGGATTTCTAGTTCAGAGAAACATCAATATCGGGGGTGTCCCGTTCTCTGAGTAGAGTCACCAGGCGGTTATGGCCGGTGTGGGGAGCGGCTGCAACTCGAGCGCGCCTCTTAAGGCTCGGATGCTCGAGTTCGTCGTGTAGTGGAGGGCATAGGCGTGGGTATAACTTTTCGATGGGGGGTTGATTTTCAATTGGGGTGTCCGTATCCTAATCCCCCCCAGCCCCCATACCTACGCCAATGGTGGAGGGACTAATTAATATGCATGTGATTCTGATCCTTAGTTAAAATTTGAAAGTTCTTTGCCCTTTTTAGGGGTTGCAGATTTGCGAACCTTACGCGAACTACATGCACTAGATAGAGGTAAGTTTTGTCCAATTCCACTTACCCTAAAGCGCTCCACACACAGAAACGTAAGCAGGACGGTAGTGGAACTGCGGTAAGCGAATTACTTGCGACACGCCGCTTCCGCGGGCGGTTTCTGTGTGACATTGTCCATAGGAACACGAACATTACGCAAAATTCCGCTCCGTTACCGTCCCGCTTGCCATCTCTGTGTATGGAGCGCTTTATTCGCTAACTTCTTATTCTTGGCCAACACAGAACAGCCCCCTTAGACAAATGCCACACGCTAACTTTTCTACAGTCGTTCCGCAGAAAAAATGTATGGAGATGACATTAGCTGCGGAAAAAATAGCGTAAGGTTGTCGCAGGCTTATGTCATATCCATACATTTTTTCTGCGGAACGACTGTAGAATAGTTAGCGTGTGGCATTTGTCTAGGGGGGGGGGGGGGGGGGGCTGTCATTTTAATACACACTAAATGTCAAGTACTGCCTCAATGTACGCAGCCATAACAAAACTACCTACTCGCTAAAGTAGTGGTGGATATGAAGTATCTAGTAGGCAGTCTTTTGTTTTTACACACGACAGGGATTGACAGGGATGCTCTTGGCCTTCATCGCACTGGATAAAGATAAAGTGAAGATAAGACCGAAGATGGTGGATGGTGATGATGAAGATGAAGGTCGAAAATGGATACGAATTTCACATATACTCTTCAACAACTAAAGAATTGTGTATCTTTCCTCTGATTGTCGGAATATAACAATTTTATTAACACTGTATGCGAACTTATAGTACATAGTTGTGTAAAATAGGTATTAAAATGTGACGTAGAAAATAAAGTGATTATGATCTTGATAATGTTTTTAAAGAATGTGGATATAATAAAAAATGCAAGATGATTCGTAAAACACTTTTATCTGTGATTTTAATTATTTTCACCAAAACTCGTACAAACATTTCACATTTGATTACTGCATGTGATAAATTTTATTTTGCCACCATTTTTGTTATGGTTGTGAAATACTCGTATAGATAGGTATTTCTACATACAAGCGTAGGTACAGTAAAAATATAAAAAAATATTTTCCATGTAATCTCACCGGAAATGACCTTATTGCGAAGCTCATTTTATAGGGCATTACTTTTAATAAGATGCTTTGGGATAACTCCAATTTAAGAGCTGCTGAGCCCTTAAATATTTCTTTCCTTCATTGTTCGGAATCCGTAATTTGTTTTAATACAATATAAGGTTTAAAGCTACGCATTTCTCAATTTATTGTCACTAAAATACAATATGTTACGGAACATTTTCATATAAGAGAATTTAATGAATTGATGCCTTATTTGCAATTTTATAATATTAAAATGGTGCAAACTTAGTTGACTATTGTACTTTGTATTTGTTCGAAGTCGAAGCGAATGCAGGGTGTAACAGTAGAAGCTGCAAGTTTGTTGCAAGTAGATTTATCCGATGTTACAAACTTAAAGTGGATTTGAAAAGGAAGTGTTATATTTTAACAACTAATAATGTTGTTACCGTTCGGAAAGGAAACGTGTTGCTTAAGTTTTCTTATTTATGTGACTAGACTTTTGCTGTTTCTTTATTTTGGATAATATTTCAGTTGTTCATTTGTTGTACTTACATTCCCAGTGAATATTTTATTTACAGAAGCTGTCACATCGGTGTGGTTTTAGACAACGCTACGATCTACTCTAATGTAAGGCAAATATTGTAAAAAAATAATGAAATTTGGTGCATAGAATAAAAAAAATTCCGAGATGATGAAAAGCTCCTTAAAACAGCAGCTTATTACAAACAAATTAATGGTATCGATTTAAGACCGAGAGTCAACAGTGGGAAACGGCCTTTTTTGTATACATCAGGGCTTTATAAATATTGTTTACGCACCGAGACGATAGATCGTTCGCCGAATATTGCTTAGTCACAAACCACTTGATAGAAGCGTATAGTTGAGTCTATGTTTAGCTTATTAAGTGGAACACGAATCCTACTTAGCGCGCCACTATTAAAGTCTCCTCCACATTTGGCGCGTTCTAAGCAGATGTCCGGAACCGTTTTTGGATAACGGGTAAGTTTGCAACTTTTCGCATTTCCTTGGAGGGTGGCGCGTGTAATCTCGTCGTTGTGCTATTGTCGCGGCTCTGTTCAACAATACGATTAAAGGCGTATTCGTGCTGCGATTCGTGACTTTGTGTGAAATATTTGTTGCTTCCTATTGCAGTTAGTTTTGGGTATAATGTTACCCCGACGCTGACGTTATTCAGCTTAGTAAACGCAATAATTACCGGTTACGTGAGTTAGTGTGCGGCGATTTATTTTGTATAGCGTAATGGTGTTTGGGTGAGCGCACAGCCGACAATGGTCGGTCGCAATGCGGCTGTGGGCAGCGGAGATATTGCCGCGCGGCCGTCGGTCGGCGTCGGCTGCAAATTGGCGAACTTGACCAGCCGTCGCTTTGTTTGGGGTCATTCCTTTGTTTACCCGCGCAAAGTTACCCCGGTAACAAAGGATGAGACCGTTTTATATTTGACTGCTCTTTTAACAGGATTTTTCTGCGAAAGTTTTTTGCGAACGCCGAATTTTCCTGCGGATTCCCGTCGGCAGAAAGAGACGACAGATATAAAGCTAAACAAATTTCGGGATAAGGATTAGGAGCTCCTATTTTTCTTACCTTATATTCGGGAGCTTTGAAAGAGCGTGCTTTTGTAGGGCGGTGGGAAAACTGAGTAATGTAACAATGCTTTCAGCATTTCTGTAGCACCTACCTATCTCTTTTGAAACATATTCTAGGCATGACATGAATGCCCAGCGGCAGCGCTCTGTTAGGTTTACGTTTTACAATAAAAACACACTGTGTATTTCAGTGAGGGGACGAATTTACAATATAAGCGTCGTCGCTTCCTCTCTTATCGAAGACTAGCTTTCCGCTCGCGGCTACGCCCGCGTTATTATTGTTTTCCCGTAGGAATTTATATTTTTCCGTAGGAAAATTATTTTTGTATCCTATTTAAGCCCGGATAATAAATTTCATAGAAATTGGAGCAGATTTTAAATATTTTCCACAGAAACTTTCAACCCCCATTTTGCACCCTAAGGGAGTGAATTCCAATAAATAAACCATGAAACACTTTTTAAATAAAATATTTTTAAGAGCATGAATCTCAAGTTTTTTCAAAATCGTTGCTAATTTAAAGATTTTTCCATACAAACTTGCAACCCCTATTTCATCCCTTTAGTGTTAAATTGTTTTAAAATCCCTTCTTAGTGTGCGTCCGCATTTTGAATTAAAACAAAACAACTGACCAAATTTCACGTTTCTACCATTAGCGTTTCTCCCTGTTCGTGCCCAGCAGTAGGATCATGTGTTGTAGTGAAGTAATCCACCATATTATTCTTTTATCTAATATAAGTGCCTGGTAAATGTCTACATTGAATAAAGATTTTTGAGTTTGAGTATATAAAAATCTCGTGTCACAGTGTTTGTTACCGAGCTCTTTCGAAGCGGCTTGACCGATTTTTATGATTTTTTTTGTGTATAAGTATTTGGTAGATCTGAGAAAAGGTCGTAGTCTATTTTTATACACCTAGGTGATAAGGTGGCCCTCTTCAGAATTTTTTAGAACAATTATTATGGCGAAACGTAGTTCGCGGGCACAATTTTTTTATTATTATTAGCCCAGTCATTTAAATTTGTACATGACACTTTTGGAGTGAACATATGTTTTGTACCGCAACATGTATAAGATGTATAAAAATAATATTTTTGATTTGAAATGGTTCTGAAATCCTATCGCACGGTTTGTTCTTAAATTTCCAGTTGTAAGAAACCAAAAATATATTAGATGTGCATTTGAAGTATAAAAATGGTAAAATATCCACACTCAGTAGGTACACTTATCAGTGTCATTATCAAATGAGACATCGTAAATAGTTTAACATTTTACAGTTAACGTTCAAAACAAATATCTATAATGAGAAACTATAAAATGTAATTAGGTACGTACTTACTTATTTTACTTAAGGAAATGCCTTAATAAGTTTAGTTAAAAGTTTATGAGGTATGTAATTAGTATATTTAAATAAATAGCTCAGTATACATACAAAGTTGAACATGGGATTACTTTTATTTATTATATAAATAAATATATAGTGTACGATCTCTGCTAAATTTTCGATAGAAAATATGTCTTAGATATTTTTTGCGCCGCGCTCTAAAAGTTATTCATTATTCTATAGCAGTGATGATCATATTCGTCCTTAGTGATGACTTTTGCGAGTAGTCTGATGTTTTTTCGATATTGCTGATAGGGCCCAACGGAAGGGTCCAATGGCGCCGGCGACCGGAACGCGAGCCCTTTGCCAGGGAACGCATTAGCGACTGCTCACGCGATAAGAAATACTCGCCGCTTACCTACCTTTATTACTATAGCCATAAGTACTGAAATAGGACGTACTGCAAAACTGTTGTTTTATAAAATTATCACGTTAGACAATTTAAATTTGCCGTGAATATATTGCTTGCTTCTTATTCTATTTATACAGTGCTGAATGGGTAAGGTATAAGAATAATGAAGCAGTTTTTTACTCTTAACCAGTATGAGTATTTACGATATACGTACTCGTATCAAAGCGAAATTAAAAAAAATACATAATTATTTTCTAATTAAAATTTATATTCGATTTTGCTATATTATTTTTAGAGGTATTTTGTGTTGCACACCGACACGGCGACACCACCTTCGATTATATTGATATAACTTTCTGCGAAGTTTGATACATGTGTAATCAAGCAAGAAGGCAGTGTTGTAGGTGCAAAAATCAATTCTCGCTGAGCGGATGAAATCAATCAGAGCACGGCCTTAACGAGATATAGAAACTTGCATTTCCAGCTGTGAGATAGAACATCATCGTATCGTTCGCCCGGAGGGATTTTTAATGACTTTTCTTAAGTTCCTTAACATACATTTTATTTTCAATCTCAAGAAAAATGTAATGTTTGAAGTGATGATGTAATTGCAGAGCAATGTCTAGCCCACAAATTTAATCTTGAAAAAAGGAATACAGATATGTGCTATTTTAAAATAAATATGCGTTGGTACCCTTTCTCCTAACAAACATTGGAGTTTGTCCATTCAACATTTTAAAGACAAAAAATCACACGCACAGCAAAACACAAAAAAAAAACTTTTACACTGTAAATATAATATACCTACCTAACACTAACGAGAGCAGTTACCCATTAACTAACGTGACTTGTGAGTTTGCTGACCTTCTGCTTAGCAGTTATGTATAGAACTATGGACGTTACAAACTATACTCACTGGAGTTCTCTCAAAATCGATAAACGAAGTATAGGACTCTTCGTCATTTGCTGTACATTGCAGGATATGCTGTTCACTCGTTACATAAAAGCGCGCTCTACTGCAGCCGTCCTTTCATTCTGTCATTCCGTCTTATTCAGACTCGAAATACTCTTAGCAAAAAGATCGTGGTTTGCACTGGGTGTTTTGCTCCTAACGACTTGTCGCTATCGCTGTTGGTATCGAATTTTACCAGAAGAAGACTTTACCAGAGTCCTCTGCGCGGCTTTCTCTATCTTAAATTTCTTGCATTGTTGTGTTCCGGTATGAAGGCTAACAGGCAGTAAAATTATTGGTACTGTCACTACACGTCTAATGTCACTATTTGGCAATATATGAGTACACTTAGGTAAGTCCTTGAAGAGTTTGCATATTTTCGTAATTAACAGAAACTACGTGTCCCACCAACCACCACCACCATCAGGTGGACAGTTTTTCTTGTTTGTCGACTTGGTTATATAAAAAAGGTAAGTAGGTACCATTTACTCATGTGGACTATTTTCAACTAATATGTATTAAATTTCACATTTACTAAAAGTAAAATCAAGAATCGTAAAAATCTATTGTGCCTTTAATTTAATGTATTCTTATAATGAATTTGTCTATTACATGGTTACATTTTTTGTACTTGTAAACTGAAAAACTAACATTAAAAAAAAAATCTATAATCATCAAACTCATAATCGAACTGAATGTTGTAAGTAATTAAGAAATAAAAAAATATCACATAACGAGATAGGAAACAATAACAATTGAACTACAAAAATCGTCCAAGAAACCATTTAGTGACGTTAAAACTCCATAAATCTTGCCATCTCGCCGAATCGAAACAAAAAATGTGGCAGGTCATGTAATTCAAACCGCACGAGACATTAACTGAGAACTAGATTATATGCTCAGAACATCTTGTTTTGATATATTGCTAATGTTCCGCCATTAAGAAATTATGATAGATCTGTGCGATGTGATGTGAAATAACTGGAGGCGGCGCTTAAAAAACGGTTGCTGATTGCGAAACAAAGCAGATTTAATGTGAGAATAAACAAAAATGCAATGCTAAATGACAAATTGACATTTGCTGGAAGGAGAAATTATACGGGAATAGTAGATTCCTTTTACCCGTGTGTAGCACTCTACTTTTCATTTCGAATGCAAGGAAAATAAAAAATAGCTTTTTTAATAAAATTTATTAATAAAAATACTCCTAACATGACATATCGACATCGTGTTTTACACTTAGTGTACTTTTAAGCATTGAATATCTGCTCCATAGCGTAGACGCCTGCACTTTATGAGATAGTTAAAGTATACATTTTCAGAAAATGATTTTATATTCCTTGCATCTCGCCACTTCATAAAGTCGGAATATGTATTTAAATATCTTTCCTTTGAAATTTTTGGCAAAAAAAAATCGAGTATTGTATTTGCTTCGTTCGTGACTGAATCTGGAGCCGAAATTTCAGAATCGCTTGAATTCATTGTTTTTCTTAAATACCTAAATCACACAATCAAGATTTCGGTACAGCGTAACAGATTCCCCTCCCGCCAAAATTATCTTTTTCACAGGTATTTTTAAATTTGGAACACGTCGCGTTACCTGTTACTGGCCATTCAGCCAAATACTTTTATTATCATTGTACCAAAGATTGTATGTACGTAACCTAATTCAGTTCTATTTTTAAAATTTTACTTTCCGCCCTAAGGAGGGAAGTAAATAGTATGAGAATTTCCCGCCCGCTGGTGGGAACTAGCGTTTTCCTCCCAATACTCAGATCAAGGAAACGCTCCTTTCCGAGCATGAGGAATGAAAAAGAATTTGTGTAATATGGCGAAAGATTTAGGTAAGACGATGGTTAGGTTAGACAGCCAGGTTTTTTTTAAAGATGACAGGGAAGCTCTTGGCCTTTATCTCATCTGATGGTAAGTGACGATAAGGCCGAAGATGGAAGCGAGCTTCACCTGGACTCCTCAGCAACTGAGCAACTGAGGTGTTCTAAAAAGCACTATTACCACGGAAAAATGTAGGTACAAATAAATATAACCAAGAAAGCTTTGCAGAGTCGTCATCGGAATATTATTCCTCATCCGAAATGCAGAACCTGTGCGTGGTCTTCGCGTTTCAGCCGACTAACTCAGGTTACTAATTTTTTATTTGTAAGTAAGTTACAAATCATTTTGTTTGATTGAAACCATTTTTAGTACGCATTTTTCAACGTCCGGTCTGAGCCGAATCAGAGTTCTTTCAATATTTGTCAAATGAATCGACCACTACTTACAACCGATTAACATAATTCAGATTTTCTTTTCAAATCACATAATTCAATTTCGTTCCACTAAATCAATGTAGTTCAGACAAACGTATGGTAAGGTGTTTCCAAAACGATGCAACGGAGATGGCAACCGACGACAGGCATGAGCCATCAGGGTCGAGAATAAAATTGAAATTAAAGTTGATTTAGGAGATAACCAGCAAAGGAGGCCGCGGAGAGGGAGCGGGAGGAAGATCCTCAAGCCGCTGTTATCTGCCGCAAACGGATAGGCAGGAGAAGGCGGACATTCGCGCAAGCGTCCCGTCCCGTTTAATGACCCTGCCGCCGTAGAGTCCTGCGTGCGCGGTTGGCCCCGTGCCCGCCGCCTCTGGTCATCGCCCTCCGTCTCTGGTCCTCGCCCTCCGTCTGGGGATTGCCCTAGTATTCTCGGGCAATCCCCCCTTGGCGATAGCCCGACAAGTTGATCGGGCTTGCCCGGGCGCATTGGTAGTGGTGTCGCAGTGTGGACCTTACCATGTGCGCCTATAAGGGCAGGGAGAACACCGGGGGTTTTTAGTGGGTAGGTCTGGCACTCTGCTGGGAGACGCGCACACACGCTCGCCGTCTAGCCAACGGCGGGTACGGTGCGGTTACTCATTTCCCCCCGAAAAAAGGCGATAACCAGTGGGTTGATATAATCTTTAATTGCCCAAACCTACTGATCGGCCGAAGATCTGAATTTTTTACAGTTTTAACATTAATTTGATTGATCTCATTTTGCTACAGATGCCGCCGTGATATTTAAAACTCGAGTAGGTAATTTAATAAAAGAGTTCGTATAAAACTTCTCAACCTCGACTTGTTAAACGAGTTGCGGTCATCCATCTTGCCTTGTTCAAGCTAATTTCCTAGTTTGGAGGCTGATCGATGCTCTTAGGAGCATAAATATATTTTTGCTAAATTACAGACAATTTGGCTCTCATCTATTACAGTAGTATAACCTTAATTTAAAGTTTTATGAATCTCGGCGATTCTAACTTTATTTACTACAAATTGAGAATCAATATAGCATTTTTTGAATACTGTAGATGTATTTATGACTAATTTTTAGTAAACAACATCCGTTTTCAGTGAAACCTCGAGTGTTCTAAGTCCAAATTTGGGCTTACAAATTTTGTGCTTGAAAGAATTTTAAACCTACATGCTATGATTACTAGCCGAACCAGAAATTAATGAAATAGATAATATTAGCTATGACTGAAGTTTTCTACAGAACCGAAAAGTTAATGTTGGTAGCTAATTATGTGTCATAAAAATATATTCATGGCACAGACATACTGCTATGGTTGACGGATTGCGTTTGCATTTTGAAATAGCTGCTTGCAAAAAAGTAGAGAAGCCTTTGCACACCCGTATAAGGAGGAACCGCGCATTTCCTACTTTTATATGGCAATCAAGGACATGAAACAAAAGAGCCAATTGACTCGCGGTGATCACGTAGCCAAACCGATCAAATTAATATTCATAGATATGTACTAGTATCACGAATAATATGCGTTTGACGAACTGCATTATGAATGTTGTTGTAAGGATTGGATATTCGCGTAGCTCTTATAGGGAAACTATGACTTAATTTTGATGGATCGTAATTCAATCATAGCTCCTCGTATAGGCATACTTAAAATTAAATAGTAGCATCGGAATTTCAAAGAGATGCGTACCTATACGTATTAATCTAGTGAATAAAGTCAGCGTAGTTTGTAGGTTTTTTATACAACTAAGTTGGCAAACAAGCAGACTGCCCATCTGATGGTATATAAGTGGTAACAGTCATCTGGTTATTGTGAGAATCGCAGCAAATTTGCAAACCACAGAGTACATTTTGTGACATAAGATGAAAAGTCACGTTGCCCAGTAGTTTCACTGCCATATCTAACCCTTCCACCTGAAATACGACAATGCAAGCACTGTTGCTTTGCGGCAGAAATAGGCAGGATCACAGAACACAGAAAGAGGTCACAGAACACGCAGAAAGTCTTTCTGTGTTCTGTGGGTAGGATGGAGGTGAGGCATGCAAAACTAGTTCAGGAATATGTCTATAATTTCGTTAGTGTTTGCTAAAGAATTAGATAATGTTGTTATTGTATATAATTATGCTATGGATAGCTTGAGAAATTAGGTCACTAATGAATAATAGCTGGTCTATAGGAGGCGGGACCCATGAACCAACTCGATCACACAACTAAACATCGTGTCAAATGGGCATTGGGCAATGTAAGTAAAACTTTTCCCGGTCAGTATGAATAATGATGAATATATATTGTACAAAGTAATAAAACAGATAAATCAATAGTTTTTGTTTATTAAGATATGATACCTACTTGCTGTGCCCGCGAACTACGTTTCGCCATAATAATTATTGTCAAAAAAATCTGGAGAGGGACACCCTTACTACCCAGGGGTATAAAAATTAGCTTACGACCTATTCTCAGATCTACCAAATAAATAGGTCAAAAAAAATTAATAAAATAGGTCAAGCCGTTTTGGAGGAGTTCGATAACAAGGATTGTGGATACGAGATTTTCATAAATTGACTAGCTTTCCGCTCGCAGCTTCGCCCGCGTTATTTTCGTTTTCCCGTGGGAATTTTATGTTTTCCCGTAGGTAAAATAATTTTGTAGTGCATATTTAACTCACAAATTTTATTCAACAGAAATTTCACATCACAGACGAATAGTAATTGTATGTGGTGGTAGCCCCATGCTACTCTTGTTTGTTGATAGATGTAAGGGTCTATGTGAAAGATACAGCAGTTGAAAGTTATAAGGGTATATGTAAGTTAGTGGAATATTTGTAAAATTCCATAACATTCTGGATTTTTACGAATAAAAAATATAATGAAAAAAGAAATCCTTTAAAAATATCACCAGTAATCTTAAATAAAATTGTATAGATAAATGACAAAACACCAGCGAAGCGGATGTTTGCAGCTATTAGGATAATAATTATCCTGTCATCCAGGTGATTAATGACTTTAAGGCTGTGTGCAAAGTTTCAAACACACTTTTTTCATTGAGTTACAAACATCAAACTATCGTAATATCCACAATTTTATTACACATAATATTTTGTAGAAATTACACTTCTTTTGAATAAAATTTGTTTCCCCCGATATTTCTTCATTATCATATTTAACGATACTTCTGTTTTCATAACCAAACAAAAAAAAAACCGGCCAAGCGCGAGTCGGACTCGCCCATGAAGGGTTCCGTAGGATTTATGACGTATTAAAAAACTACTTACTAGATCTCGTTCAAACCAATTTTCGGTGGAAGTTTGCACATCATATATTTTTTTTAGTTTTATGATTCTCTTATTTTGGAAGTTACAGGGGGGGACACACATTTTACCACTTTCGACGTGTCTTTCGCGCAAACTATTCAGTTTAGAAAAAAATTATATTAGAAACCTCAATATGATTTTTGAAGACCTATCCATAGAACGTATGGGTTTGATGAAAACAAAATTTTGGAGTTTCAGTTCTATGTATGGGGAACCCCCAAAATTTATTGCTTTTTTCTATTTTTGTGTGAAAAGCTTAATGCGATTCACAGAATACATCTACTTACCAAGTTTCAACAGTGTACTTCTTATAGTTTCGGAGAAAAGTGGCTGTGACATACGGACGGACAGACAGACAGACAGACATGACGAATCTATAAGGGTTCCGTTTCTTGCCATTTGGCTACGGAACCCTAAAAATGATATTAGCGATTACGGAAACGCTTGCAAGAATTGAAACGGCTTCGTACGTCACGAATGCGACCGTAATAAGGATCCAGAAATAGCAAATCGTAAAAAGTCTGAAATAGAGGCCTTGAAAGCCAGGGGCATTTGAAACATCCGTTTGACATTTGGTAAAAGACCCTTCATATGGCAAAAAAACTACCTAGCAACATATTCATACAAAAAAAGTTTCGTACAAACTTTTATATCGTTCACTTCATTTGGCCTGAGATACAGGCTTGTCGCCTAGTTCAGCCACCAGTCTCTTACAATCTTAAATATGTATCTACTTTTAGAATAAGGTTTATTTACTATTTATACTGTCGTAATAAGATTGTGGAGAGCAAATAAAGTTATTATTATTATTACTTCAATCTTTTACGTGGCGCTGTTGACTCTGACGGCATTAGGCTTCTAATTGGAAGCTCCATGGTTCGATCCTGCCACGTACCAATAGCAACATATTCATACAAAAAAAGTTTCGTACAAACTTTTATATCGTTCACTTCAATCACTTCAATCTTTTACGTGGCGCTGTTGACTCTGACGGCATTAGGCTTCGAATTGGAAGCTCCATGGTTCGATCCTGCCACGTACCAATAAGTTTTTTGTTTTACGAATTTCATATGTACTTACATTTGTCGACACTCCTACGGCGAAGAAAAACATCGTGAGGCAACCTGCATACATCTGCAATCCCAAATTCAAAGGTGTATTGTGAAGTCGACCAATCCGCACTAGGCCAGCGTGGTTGACTAAGGCCTAAACACTCTAACTTAGGGTAGGTTCGAGCCCCTAGGTGGGGACGTATATGAGCTGTGATGATGATCCTTATACCATGCTGGATATGGACTTTCTTTAAGCGAGAAGGAATTGACTTGCTACATCACGGCTTGATGGGTAGATGTAGGCTTTTATTTCAAGTTTTCCATCTTTTGTTCGTATTCCACGTTCGTAGCCACCGAGCACATAACTGTGCTCGGTGGCATAGAGAATGACTATTGTAACCGCGTTTCTCGTTAAGTAGTATATTTTTTGTCCATTTACAAGAAACTTTGCATTAAAAAAAGTATATTTGATGATCTCTGTCATCACGCAGCCACATGTTCCACTTACCTCGTTGTACAAATTGAACGTCGTCATTGTTACATTTATTTGACCTAGTGAATAATTTGCACTTTATGATAATTTTGCCTCGGATCGTATGAAGACAGAGGGCATTCCAGACCGTAATTGTGGTAAGTGGTGAACGTAAAATATGCTATTTGGTGAGCAGTAATTTTCGTATTCGACGCGCGACTGAATTTAGGAAGCTAGTCTCGAATAGATTTGCCTAATATTAACGTATCTATCTGCATAAAATATTAATTTTTACGATCATATTGTTTGGTCTACTAGTCCTGCAGCCTAATCGGTTAAATAAATATATCATTAAGAAATATAAATCAGTATAACAGACGGAAGTCCCGGATTAAAAGCTACTCTAAAATAGTTCATTAATAGCATTAAATTTCATTAGATAATAATTAATGAACTAAAATAGTCATTGTTTTAGTAAGTAAGCCAAAAAATTCATGAATAAGTAATACTAAGTGGCTAATGTGATTCGTCTACGTAGTTTCTTTATCCAGTAGAATTACAAAATAATATGAAAAAACTCATTGTGTAATATGGTACTGTAACTAGACGTAATAATTCACAAATTTATTGAAACGTTCTGCATAGTCGTGCTCATGGTTGAGACAATATTATTCACGGTTTAAGGAATGTCGCCGACGCCGCAGGGAAGTTGCCAAATTAATTATGCAGCCGATAACGTAAAAACAAGTCACAACTGCAGACTCCATGTTAATTAAGCGCATCACTTAGCCAAGCTGTGGACTGCTGCAGCATTTTATTTTTGTTTGATAGTCAACGAAACACATTCATAGTTTTGTCTATGAGGTTAAAAAATTTATATATTTGAGTGTGGTGACGTGATTATGGGTTAATTATAATGATTTCTATTTTTCAGTACAAATACAACATGCGAATATTTACAAAAATCTAGGAACCAAAATTGACAAACGCAGTTAATTTCGGTTCTGTATAAAGGTTTAAAAAAGGTGAAAAGGTTTTGTTGCATTGTACTGCTCGCATAAATATGGAAAACCTCGTGAGTGAGGCTTTCAAGACTAATTGGGAGCCGGTGTTTCAGCCAATACCCAAAATACTAAAGTGGATCTTTAATCAAAATTTAAATAGCTTTTACGACACACATGCTAGGTTAAGAAGATCAAACTGATGCGTTCGCCAGCTCCGTGGATGTCTGAGGACATTGGTATAGCAATAAAGCGAAGAGATCGTGTTTTCAAAAATTTAAGAATGTACGCACTGATGACAACTGGAACATTTAGAGATCTGCTAGGAATCAATGTAATCAAATGATACGAAACGCCAAACGTTGCCACACTTTCAAAATATTACGTCGAATTCTTCTGCTGTTATTGGGAATTTCTTGAAACTCTTGGTATCATCAGAAGTCATCACTCTGATCTTCCCAATACTCTGACTTTGGACGATCTCAACAGTAACATTGCTCCTTTTGAAAAACAAATAAGTCAATACGAATCGAACCCGCCTCTTCAACATACCGTGTCGACGCCTTATCCATTGGGCCACTCAATGGGATGCGATTAGGATACCTCAAATGCCTCCACTTGTTTAGCTAGTTGGATCTTTTCAACTTTTCAACTATTACTTCTGATTATATGAAGAAGATAATCTCCTATATCAAGACTAATATGATGGGATGTGACAATCTTTAATCGTCCAATGATTATCCCTATTTTGGATTATATACTTCCCGCTCTCACAGATATAGGTAATTAATTTGAAACTTGAGACCGGTACCCGTCCTTTTGGTGTAAATCCTATGTGCACCCATTTCTTAAAATATCCAGTCCATCACTTCCCAAACGATACCGCCCAATCTCTATTCTCCCTTATCTATCCAAAATGCTAAAGGCCTGTGTCTTAAAACAATTATCCAGTTTTCTTCATACGAACAGTATTCTGAGTCCTTTCCAATCTAGGTGTGGGACATGTCATAGCCGGTGTCTGCTCCCCTTAAGGTTTTACGAGCCCAAACTGGATAGGGTTATGTTGTTTTATTGCGGAATTTCTATGGCCACCTTCCAGCTCCAGCATCAGATCAGCTCCATGTCATCATATTATTGCATTGTCACGCGATATACATATGCATGCAAAATTTAAACTCAATCGGAAACCAGGATGTAGGTTAAATTTAACTTGCAAGATATCATCACAGACACCGGGACCGGTGAAAGTAAATAAAAGCTTGTAATAAAGATTAATTAATTGTCAAAAGGGGTCACAATTCGCATTCGGTTATATTTGACACTTATCCCATTTGTACCATTTTGGAGCATAGCCTTTATTTGCCTTTGCTGCCTACTCCTAATCATTTCTCCTTTTTTAATCAATACATTTTTCTCTGGAATGCTTTGCCTCTGGATATCATCAAATCGACATGTGAAATAAAGTACGGAAATACTCGTATGTGCATCGAAACTGTATTTTGTAATGCATATATTTTGATTGGCCTTATTAGTTTTGCAACTTGTTTAGTTTAGTGAATAATACTATGTTTTAGTTTATTTATTAGTTATATTTATGTATGATAATTTAAAAAAAATCTATATATTTTGTTATCAATTTTGTTTTATGGGTACATCTATGACAATGCTCTTTGCAATACCTGAAGGTTGTCTGGTAGAACATATCTCAGGCATTAATTTTATTTCAATAAATCAACAACTTCTGCCTTAGCCTCTTCTCCTATGAAATCAGGCGTTAAATTCATATCTGAATCAGATGAACTCATTGTGTTAATACAAATCTCTGCTACACGGAAGTATAAACAAAACTCTACAAACTCGAAAAAACAAATGAAGATCGGATTGCCGCTTTCCCACTTATTTTGTATTTTTTTCTGGCCGGCCAGCTATTCAGTCATTGTTTTTCATTTTCATAATTGAAAAATGGTAAATATTTTGCCCAAATCTATGTTATTTTAAAGAAATAGTTGAAGTAAAATAAAGTAAAGTCATTTAAAAAAACATATTCTTTAATTTATATACTTAACTACAATACTTAATACTTAATTACAGCGCGGTGTAAATTTGTAATAACATAATATTACAAATTTACACCGCGCTGTAATTGAGTGGCTGTATAAAGTTGGAACATGGCTCAATAAAAAAATAAAAATAGAACTAGTTTCTTTTTTATAATTTGACTGCTGTCAGTTGAAAGCGATTCTCCCTAGCGCTGAAAAGTATTACTTTCAACCCGCTCCGCGGGCAACTTCAGACCTACTTTCCGAGTATGAGTAATGAAAAATATTGTAAAAACTTAGGCAGATGTACCTATTATTATTGAAAATCATTCTTCATTGTAATAAAATTTATCATCATGATAAATTGCTCTTGTTAATTTTATTAGTTAGTTTGGGCGTGTACAATGTGAGTCATATAGCACAGGAGCCGGGTGGGTTAAAGGTTATTGTTCGATAACTTTAGCTTTCAATAATCAGTTTGCATGTACGATGAGTAAGCGATTTTATACACAGTGGCTTGTGAGTACACACGGCGAGAATATAATACAAGAATAGTAGGTGCCTCCCTAAATTGAACATTTAATATACAAAGCCTTGAATACAGATAAAAATGTTGAATGGCACAGGGAAACGGATAACAATGAAATTGCTCGTTCTATTACGCCTCGAGGACATAACGAAATTTATACAATAACATTCTCGCATTTGTGATTCAGCGTGAAATATGGCAGTAATGTATCTACTTAATTATAAAATTACTTTAAACTAGCTTTTTCCCGCGACTTCGTACACGTGTAGATCGTACGACTACAAATCACCAAAAGAGAGCGTTGCAAATCGTTCCAGAGTTTTGTCCAACTAGTTTAACTGTTATTTATATACGATATAACATATTGGACAAAAATATCCAAACAGTTATGCCAGATAAACGGATGGTCATGCTAAAACAAAAAACAACTTCCGGCATTATACATATTGTCTATTGAAAAGTAGGAAATAAATTCTCAGTTTTATATTTTCCATTGCGTTGGGAAATCACTATGTAAATAAACATTGCAACTTTTCCTAGATGCAGTGCGCCCTGCTGGCCAATAACTTTCGAATAGCTGAGCAGAAGAACTAGAAAGAACGTTTAAATCTCATCTTAAGTCACGTCCATGTCGGACAAATTCATTATAAAGAAAATCATTTGCAGTCAAGACGAATATTAATATTATATATTATTATTATATTGATTTTCATTGAAAACGAAACAAAAATCAATAGAATTTGGGCGCAGATGAATCGATAGAAGCGTTCGACGCTAGACGAATGATTAAAACTTAATCTATTGCTTTAGTCGAGTTCATTAGATTTAGTTCATAAGTCGACTGAAAAAACTCGACTCACTCACTTGTGTCCTATACTACAGTACAAAGAAAATTAAAACACTGAGTGGGAGTTTCTTTCGCCACTAAGTTTGTAAAAGAATTACTAACTGCATTCGTCAAATAGGTTTCTCTCTTTCTTTAATCATGATCAGTATTTTAATTCATCAACAGAATAATACTTGGTGTGTTAGCTTTTGAATCCGCCTGGCTAGCTATCAGCGTCTTACCTTATAACAATGTTAATAATATGGTTGTATTCCGACAATTCGAAGTAGGATACTAGAAGATACGGGATAAAGAGCCGGACGTTTAACTTTAGAGTAATATTACGTACTCCTTAAAGAATTCAGCGGTAGTTTTTTAAACAACCAAGATGGCAAAGAAACATACTGCTCACCTGATGATAAGTGGTAACAGTCACCTGTCAAAGTACATGACAATGTGGTTTTTGCGAGATTCGCAGCAAATCTGCAACCCCCACAAGAATCAGTGTACGTTGCCAACTTGTGTCATAAGATGTAAAGTCACTGTACCCAGTAATTTGACTGCCATCTTAACCTTCAAACCGAAACAGCTATGCAAGCACTGCCGCTTTGCGGCAGAAATAGGTAAGACGGAGGTATCCAAGCAGGCGACCCTAGTGCAGTCTCCCTTTGGTAACGTACATAGGTAAGTATTCTATTAGTAATACACCATATTTTAAAAAGGTTGTTTATTTTAACAAATATTATAATATTATTTTCTCTTCACTAATGTCCGTTTCACAACACAGGAAGCATTAAATAGGACAATGGGTGTCTTGAATTGGACTAGGAACAATCGCAATACAGAAGCACAGACGTATAGAAAGAATCGGACGTCCATTTTATCGTGAAGCTACCTGTCCAGTTCATTGCAGGTCCAGGGGCAGATTCTCACGGGTTCGAAACAAATTCGAATTCGAATTTTTTCTCGAGCGGTAGCCACAGCTCAGCCAATAGACATGTCGAAGTCCACCGTTTATATGAGGGAATGTCGCTTGACTATTAACTTGAGAAGTAAGATCGATTTTTCACTTTTTTATCGTTCTTGTAAATAATTATTTATTTTAGATAAAAAAACCTTCAATGACATTATTTTTATTGGCATAAATAGCTTTAAGTGTTCATTTACACAAACAAAATGATATGCTAAATTCTATAATAAATATATAAGGTAATTGAAAATACATTTAAAAAAAAATAGGATAATCAAAAAAGAAAGAAAAATAAATAAACACCATACCATAAATTTGCAATTGACGTCTCGACTACTCCCGAGCACTCGAAACCATACAAGCGACTTTCCATAAAGAAATGGTGGAGCTCGGCATGTCCTGTGCTCTGATTGGCTCAACTCTGATAACTCTCGAGAAAAATCTCGAATTCGAAAATTTTACGAATTGTGCGAGATCAGCCCCCTAGCCTCGAAAACATTACAAGCCAAATTTCAAATAAAAAGTGTTGATAAGGTTATAAGTCGCTGCTCCGTGTTTTTGGGAATATGTCAAAATTAATACGATCATCCATCAGTATTGTAGCTGTTATTATAGACTTTATTTAATAAATCTATTTTTAAAATCTATATGCAAATATACTATATTTTTTACTTACAAAATTCAAGTGCTTCAAAAACGTGCGAATAAGTAAACTAAGGTTTGCTACCAACAAATAAATGACATTAATAGTGTCTTTTAAAAATGTTGAGTTATCTAAAGTGTCCGTTTCATAGCGCGTCCGTAACGTGTCATTCCTCCTTCTGTTGCGGTCGTTGAAAAATCATGAAGCTCGCTTCTGTCTTCGGTCAAATCTTGACTTACCATCAGGTGAGATAGATAACTTTTTTATACCAACAAGTTGGCAAACGAGCACACTGCACACCTGATGGTAACGGTCACTTATAGTTCATGGTGTTTTTGTGAGATACGCAGCAAATCTGCAACCCCCACAAGAACCACAGTGTAAGTACCAACTTGTGACATAAGATATAAAGGCACGGTACCCAGTAATTTCACTGCCATATCTTACCCTTACTTATCTATCGTAAGAAAGTAATTATTTTGTAGACATTGGTATTATGTGGCTCGTTGATCGTTTCGGCCTACGCGATGTTCGGCCCGCGGGACGAAACGACAGTTCTACTAACTTAGGTGGAATAATGGTAGCCAGGTGAACTCGGAAGCCAAAATAACCAAACCAAGCACAACATTTCTGATTCAATGGGATATCGGACCTCGGTCCATCAGTTCCGACCCAGATGATCTCAATCATTAGACAATTAAGACCTTAGTTGTCTAATGTTTGAGAAAAAAAGAATTAAGATAATATTTGAAAATGTTCAATTGTTATTTTACCTCTTATGTAAATGTTTATTTGAAAGTTGGTTAGGTGTTCATTGGTGTTTGTGATTAATAGCCTAGCTCCATTAAATAGGATACGCCTTTAGAACTTCTGTCAGTAGTCTTGGTTTACTCAGCAGATTAATTACTGGATAACAGACAGTCTTATTCTGTCTGTAGAATAAACATTCATATATCGGAGAGGTTTCTGTCTTTAACTCTTTGAATGGTGGTGTCATTGTATCTCGTTAATCATATTATCAGCGCATGAATTATTGGCGAGGGGCTGGCAATGAGAGGATCATTAATATATGACGATTAATTGATAACAGTAACAGCTGGTGTCAAAGTATTGGAGCAATGGTATTCAATAGATATCTTTGTGGTATGTGTTTAAGTTAATTTTATGTTTTTTTACTTAACCCTTACACGTATTTATTTTCGACTACTTAATTTTGATATTGAATTACTTATTCTATTTACTAATATATATCAAAATATTCTATTCTATTTAGTACCGGTAAGGCAAAACCATTGACCTACAAACAAATTGATTTCGCGTCCGCGCTCCAAGTGACCCAAGAAAATCAGATCCAAAATCCAAATCCAGTATGATTCAGATCCGTCATCTGGTTAAGAATTTGATGCAAGCGAAATTGAACACCACAGAAATGTCAATAAGACTTAAATTTAAATTTTTAATACATGCAACAACGTTTCGGAATTTTTCATACACATATTTCTTGAAATTTGTATTAGACCCGACGTCCATTTGTTTGTGGGTCAATTGGTAAAACACTCTTTTACGTGTATGACAGATACATTAAATAATTTAATACACGGAAAAGATGTGAGTAAAAAGCTAAAAAAACACACCCACTGTTTATAATATAAGTTTGGTGAAATCAATTTTCTAAAGTGTAATATTTAGGGGATGAAAACGACCATCGGTCTACTGTATAAACAATCTATTTCGTCTACTCTTCATGATTTGTTAGTTAACATTAGTTATTATGTGGTAATGAGAATTATGTAACTTGAGTCATTATTATGTTTTTTATTATCAATCCTAAATACATGTGATTATTCGCTCTTATGATCTTACTCGTATGTATTGCGTAATCCACGTGTAGTGCGTAATCCACGTAAGCATAGTGTGTTACCTAAATTAACAAGTCTGATCTTCATAGAACCTTTGTTAATACGTGTAACATACAGTTTTACAAGTAATTAAGGAACCTTTGTTGAAACAGAAGTATTAATCAAGTTTAATTAGCATGTATCCCTTAGGAGAACATTACAAGTTCAAAGACGTGCCTTCGAGATTCCAGGGGCTAACTTCGAGTCGCTGGAGCTGTACGGGATTGAGTAGAAAGTGGGTATTATTAAATACTACTGCGTATTAAGATAACGAAGTAATTTTTTATCAAATGTAGAATTAAAACTGCAAAAGAAAACCTATTGGTCTTTTCTCTAAATAGAAATAGGTACAATTAAAATTGTTGAACAACGGTTAAAGTATGACAGATTTAACTATTCAGTTTCAAAGGGAAATTTCCAATTGAAATTTACTTTGATATTCCATCAATATCAATAATATATTACAGTCCAATTCATCTGTCGTCAGTTTCAACAAATTACTGTTAAAACGCATTTCTGTGACGAGCAAGCAAAAGCAAAACGAGTTTTACAAAACATAATATGACTTTGATATATTTAATTTTAACATAAAAACAGTGAGGCCGTTATTAAGCCAAGATTTCTTTTCTAAATCATAAAAGGGATTTAATGCATTCGCGATATTAATTGTTAATTTTCTTTTTATCATTTGCATAATTAATTAATTTTCTTATCCACACGTACCTAATATTATTTAATTACTTGATTTTAAACGTGAAAAACCTGTTATTGCTTATCTGTATCTATTTATTGTCAATTGTGTGTCTTCCAAATAATAATAAAAAAATGTGGTTACCAAATTAGTAATCTTACATGTAATATAAATAAAAACTTATGGAATTCAAGCAATGTCATAATGATAGTAAAAATTACTTAACGTATAATTGTATAATGGCCTCAAACAGGTTCCAAGAGATGTTAATGTCACTAAAATTTTCATTATAAGCAATATTTACTTTATAATTACGTTTTCCCAGATGAATAATAATAAATAAATAATAATAAATATATTTATTTTCCTTCCACATTACAATGTTTCAAACAAATATGTTAACAGTGCAGTATAACGTGGAAGAACAGGAGTCCAAATAGGTAAACCCGTGCTATGGATCTCCTGGTCTCCACCCCCTTAGGACTTATTACAAAAGAAATGTACCTAGTTACCACTTATAAATACATGGTGTGTGAAATTATTTAAAAATGTATAAGTGTGTGTGGGTGTGGGAGTATGTATGAGTTTGTGCGTGTGCGTGTGTATGTGTGTGGGTGGATGTGTGCAATCGTGCGTGTGTACGTTTATGTTTTTTTATTATTATCATATCATTGTTTTTAATATGTTTTCCGTTTCTTCATAATTTAGTGTTAAGAGGTATTTAGATACAATCTTCTTACATATGTGTTTGGTCATGGGATATATATATAGCATATTATTAATTTTATTATATATTTTTCCACTGAGAGTCGGAAAAAATTTCTTAGCAAAAGCTGTTCTTGAACTTATTGTGCTGCAAACCGTGTGCTTTCTTCTAGTATTGGCTCTAGCATGATTTACATTGTAGTGTTCAAGGGAGTGTTTCCGTAATATAATAGATAAAATAAAAAGTTGCCTAACGGTCAGAACTTTCACCTCCTTATACAGCTCAGTAGTAGGGTACAGTCTTGGCTTGCTATAACCTAACTTTAGGATAAGCCTCTGAGCTCGTTCTAGCATCAGAATAAAAGTTTTAGCGGCACCCCCCCATGACGAAACACAATAAGATAGAACCGATTGACAAAGAGCTAGGTAAATATATTTTATTATGTCCTTATCAGCAACTGATCTTAACTGTTTAAAAACAAAAGCAAGTTTCCTAACTTTCTTAGATAAATATAAAATATGCTCCTTAAAATTAAGTCTGTCGTCAATTATTATACCCAAATATTTAATGCTATCAGTGCGTCTAATCGGAGGACAAGAACAAGATGAAGAAAAACAGGAATGTGCCACAATATTACGGTCAGATGAATATGGTACGGGATCACGGATGCAAAAGGCTAAGTACTTAGTTTTAGAGGCATTTAGAGTTAACGAATGTGCTGCGAGCCAGTGGCAAACCCTGTCAAATCCTTTTTGAGCTGAAGTGAAAACTTCATCCCAATTATCACCATAAAAAGTGAGAGTGGTATCATCAGCGTATGATAGGATTTTGCAATTTTCAAGTTTAAGGTTACAGAGTTCGTTGATGTAACAAAGAAAAAGTGTCGGACCAAGGACACTGCCTTGAGGCACACCATACTTAATGCTTCTTTTGTGTATCTTGTTCACGCTTCTGCGCACATAACTCTTAGACATCAGTGTCACCGAGCTCCATAAAAGACACTATATACAAGTTTATAAATAACCTATCAGATCGCAGTAACATTACCGACTTCAATTTCTCAGACAACAGGTTTATATTGCATGTTGATCATACACATAGTCACCAATAGCTTAGGCATCTTTCATACACTGCGAATTTTTGCAGAGAACAGAACAGTCGTGATGCAAATTCTATGCAAAGAACTGGGAGCCTAGACAAAGTAGCAATTTAAAAGACGATTACGAAGTTAGAAGGGAACAAAATGTATAGGAATGATTCACACAGCACGAATCATTCTCCTACATTGCCGTTGGATACAGAACGTATAACTTAAAACACCTCACAACACGTTGCTATTAAAGTAGGCATTATTATTATTATTAAGGCTGCAGTGATTTTATATTTCCTTAACTTCACGTGGTTGTAAATTTATATTCAGTACTAATTTTCAATGAAATTTTACTTTTCCGAGTACATTTTATAAGTTGGTCGTCTATAACTTTTTAGTTTGTACTTAGTGTTCATATATAACCGTTTAGCAGATAGAGGGGGGGACACTTACCTTTAACAAAAATTTGCATCCCTAAATCGAAAAATGGCGTTCTGAACCTTACATTATTTTTTAAAGACAACAATACCCCACAATGGGTTAGTCGAGAAAAAAAATTTACTGCCACTTTAGGTAGGTACATATTTGGGAGCTACCCTAAAAAAATTTTTTTTTTCATTTCTTCTGCCAATTTTTGGCATGATTGATATACATGCCCATTACCCATACCAAATTACAGCTTTCTAGTACTAATAGTAACTGAGTAAAACTGGCAGACAGACAGACATGGCGAAACTATAATGGTTCCAAAATGTATGGGAATGATTTCACATCATGAATCATTCTCCTACACTACCATTCCATACAAAGTATATAATGTAAACGAAGCGAACGCGATTGTTTCTTCGTCTAGACTTCTAGAGCTAGACCCCCTGCCCCCCTAGACAAATGCCACACGCTAACTTTAACGCAGTCGTTCCGCAGAAAAAATGTATGGAGATGACATTAGCTGCGGAAAAATTAGCGTGAGATTGTCTTAGGCTATAATGTCATTTCCATACATTTTGTCTGCGGAACGACTAGGGAAAAGTTAGCGTGTGGCATATTTTGTCTAAGGGTGGCTGATGTCTAACGTTTATACAGGGCCGGATTTAAAGGTCTGGAGGCCTTGGGGCAACAAAGGAGTGGAGGCCCCTTGGCCCCAAATTATTTTCCAAATAAAATGAACAATTATGTTTAATGTAATCATGTTTGTACAAAGAACTGTAGGCAAAGGTTAAACGCGAAGAAAAAAATGAAAGGAAAAGTTGTTTACTAGTGTTTACTAGTCTGAATTTGATTTTTTTTCCGAAGTCTCTATTGTGGGGGCCCCTCTTTTGTGGAGGCCCCAGGGCTGTAGCCCCGGTTGCCCTCCCCTAAATCCGGCGATGCGTTTATATATGTCGAAATGAAGAGACTTCATCGAGGGTTGACATTTATTCAATTTGACCGCCATATACACGTGTTATGAAAATGAAATGAAATGAAATGAAATGAAATGAAAATGAAACTAGTTTATTTTCTTTCGAACCAATACATAAGCTTTACAGTGTTTGAAATCTCCTAGTAGGCAAATTAATATGCCTGTGTTAGGAGGTCTCGCTCTTCCATGACTTATACATCAGCGGTCGGCAACAGGCGGACCGCGGTCCGCATCCGGACCGTGGAAGGTCGAACCCCGGACCACGATATATTATAAAATATACCTATATAATTTAAAATAATAATATTTTAATAAAGAAATATTCAACATCCATACACTGAACAAAATTCCGAAATTACTCAAATTTTGCGCGAGCGTTTCACACCACCCCGCGCCTTTTGTAACTGCGGAACCCTTGGCTTTGACCAGATACGAGTATATTTATTGTGTTATGTTTGTAACACAATAAATATACTCGTATCTGGTATTATGTGCATAGAGTAATTTAAATACTAATTTAAGAGGTTCACGTATATATTTCTATAGATTTTTTTATGTAATTTATATTAGACCTATGGCAGTGACTGGGCTAATGAATTATAAAAAAAATAACATTACGTCATTTTATATCACACCGACGACGTAATATTGGGTGTATACGCAAGAAAATCCATTCTTAATACATTTGTTTTACTCAAACCTTAAGGCGATATAATGTTGGTCGAGATTTTCGGTTGTGAGCGTTACTAAAGATACTTCTTCTTTCAAATAGGTGCGGCGAGAGAATTCTTTTAATGTGTGTTACTTATATTATAAAAAAGTTGTTAAATCCGTAAGCAAAAAAAATCATTTACAAAAAAGTCGACTTCAACAACAAAAACCGAAAAATAATATAACAAAAAATTTACCATCATATTTTTATATTGAAGTCAGTGCCAAATTTTAATTAACTACACTAGTTACATTTTTTAAGATTTTCTAGAAGATCATCGCTTGGCACCGACTGCAGTAGGTATTACATAAAATGTGATATTTTGAAGTCGGCTTCTATTCTTTGAAAAATATTTTTATTTCAAATTATATTTTGACCCAAAGCAAACATCAGAATTATTTAAAATAAAACGTATTAAAAGATTTATATTTGTTACGGAGTTATTCCTTCCATTATCAGCTTACTTAAATTCACTTATAAGAATACTACGCGTCAATACGTTACGATACGAATAAGAACTCTCTCGATTACAAAAAGAATTTTGAAAATCGGCCCACAAATGGCGGAGTAAACGGTGAAGATACACAAAAAAATCGTCGAATATACAGTCTCCTTCTTTTATGAATTGTTAAATAATAATTATAATACAAAAATTCTTTTTGTATTCGATAGAGTATACTTCTGGGGTGGTCCCAAGATCACCAAAGTCAGGATCTAATTATGAGATCCCATAAAAATCGAGGGAAACGCTAATTTAATTCCGAATTTTTGTCTTGTAAGAACTTGAAATGGGCATACTTATGCAACTTTAAAATTTATTTAACTACACATGTTCATGTTCACATGTTCCTTTGTCATAAGACTTTATCATTATACACTTTAGATAAACAGATCGATAATTCTAATTCATATAAAAGATTCATTATTTTCATATTCTTGTTAGGTATTATAATATTTTACAAAGAACTCAAAGATGCTATAAAGCTCTGATTTGAAATGTAAAATTAACTTGCTAACTATTTTAATTTTTAAAAGTTATTCGTAAGACTTTTCAAATTCATTTAAATAACAACGCTAACAATTAACATAGCATTGTATTATAATTTAAAATTTTTGAACTTCTATAGTAACGAATTGCGAGCGAGCTAAGTGCTTAGAATGTTCGCTGTTTGATGTATGCGCTTAGAAATTAAGACAATCCACACTATTATCAATTGTAAACTTAGAGCGAGAAGATTGTAAAGCATACGATGATAAGTTATTTGCAATAAGCAGGATGTGATATTTTCCCCTTTTCCCCACTGCTATTATTTTAAGCCAAGAGTAACACATCATAACTTTTCAAATATGAATGGAACGAACATCGGTGCTTAAATTGAATCATATTCATTAACTCTACCAACTCTACTGTCCTCGCATCGCCTACGTAAAAACCTACGCACGAAAACGCAGTTCTTGGAAAGTAGCTCAGTGCCTTTCAGTCTGTCAAATGCAGGTTGGATGTTGGATATCGGTGAATTCCTGTAGCTATAATGTATCTTATTGCTATGTGAAGTTAGGGGTAGGGAAAGGGAGAGGGTAGTTAAAGATAAAACAAACAATAGAAATATAGATTCTATATTTCGCTTGAACTAATAATTTTCTCTTAAACATTACTCTTTCGAATACCAAATAAATTATAAAATAAACGATGAGTAGGTACAACAAATCAATATACTGTAGATGTTGATGTAGATTTAGATGTAGATTTTCAAATTGGCAGGTAATCACCACATCTCTAGTTAAACAAACTGCAGTAGTTCACGGTAAATCGCGGAAGCGGCTACTCTGGCCAGTTCCCGCGAACTCGCAATTTGTGGATTTGCTTCGGTCTGATTAGGGTGGAGGCTAATCACCTGTCCATACGCGGTAATTACACGGCCGATTTTAGCAATTTTCAGTTTTGTGAGGGCCAAACGCACGCTTGTCGTAATTGCTTTAAATTTTAAAGCTAAAAAAGAATTTTAACTTTTACTGACTTGACAATTTTGTTAAAAGCAAGCATATACATTTGCGTTTGCCTATAAACTTCGTTGTGTTTCGTTCGTTTATACACACACATACAGTGTGATATAGTTATTTAGTTCGCTGACTAAGATTCAGTCTTAAATACCTGAAATACTGTCTTTTATTTGCACGAGTACTACACATTTATTTTAAATAAAATTACAATTTTCGGATTTACTCGCGTATATTTGGTTTTAATAGTAGATTATGCACCGAGGGATTAAAGCAGTGTCTAACTTCACGGGCGGTGAATACTCTACTTTTCATACCATCTGCGAGACAATAGAAACTCAGGGGTCTATAACCAATTACTTTATGTGGTAATTTTCATCATAAACTCTGTCACATTATCATTATCACTATAACTATTATTAAAATTATCGCATTAAAATTAGCTAAGTCGCTGCCAACTTTTAATATAGTGCTGTCTTCAAACCTCTCTTGAAAAGGTACATGTCGGTCGTAGCGTTCGGGAAACACAGCAGTGTGAAGTTCATTTCAGAGGCGACATATTATGATAATAGTAATCTGTCGTTACTACTATTATTGTATTTTTTGTAACTTTTGGTTCGATAGCCATAACAGATTTGATTTTAATTCACGTTATTGAACTTCAGTTCTGTCGACCATTAATCTTTCGGCGAACTGCTGCGGAAGATATATATATATTGAATGAAAATAAGTAAATGTACACTATATTACCAAGCATGTACGCTTAAGCCCCGCTTCCTTAATACTGAAATACAAATAAGCTTCCGAAAAAGCTTACAAAGGAAGTCAAATTTTAATTGCTACGTAAAGGAATACCCTTACGCATGCCGAAAATAACAACGACAGGCCCTGCCTATGGATATTTAATTGTTATGCCGCATATTAAGAAAATGATACCTATACTTAATATTGTATCAAATTTGAAGAATAATCAATAATTTATAAAATAGGACAATTGATATACAGTTGTTTTTTTTAAGCAGCTACCGATCTGATATACTAGTAAGGGATAAATAAAAAGTTATTTTATTTTTAAAAGTATGAAAAATAATTATCTACGCATTCTACTCCTATAGGTACTGACAAAAGTTAGTTTGGCGTTTGACTGTGGTTAATTGTCAATTAAATGACAGTTATTTCGTTATGTACTCTTAATTTGAGATTATTTCAATTTTTAAATATAATGTTGTTGATGTACCTTATTAATTTATTGCTTAAACTAAATTCATTTTATGTGAAATAGTAGTTATACATCTATAAATTGTCTTACCAATTCAAGAATCCATACGGGCGCATTTTATCTTGGTATCTGAAATAAAAATAAGATTGCAAATTAATATTGTATAATAAAGACAAACTGACTTGAACTGTATTAAGATTCCAGGAAAGGTTATTTCGAATCTGTCTATTGATTATACGATGTTTAAGGATAGTTTCTATATTACAGCTTATTATACACATTCTTTTCTGTTATGAGACTGGAAACAGTCTCGAAAAGAAAATCTGCCAGTTGTTTTTACTCCCCGTGAAAATCAATAATTGAACGAAAGTAAAAATTCAAGGGTTTTAAGAATGTGTTTACCAGTCATTAATTGCCCTTACTATTATTAGAAATACAGAAAAGAAAATTGTATACTAATACTTGTACCATTAGAAACAATTGATGACAAAGTATACAAGATATTAAGTCCGATATAAATTTATTTTATCTAAAATATTCACTTTTTCATCGAAAATGTTCAAATAGCAGCTGGTCTAGCATTTATTTGCCAAGGTCACAGGATTAAATCCAGCGTCCTCATTTAATAAGGCGCGGAATTCATTCATTTTACCAACGTTTTACATCCGGCGCAGACGGGAATAGAATTGGGCCATGTTACGTGGGTTGTCATAGTCAGAAGACTCATTACTTACATAGGTTACTAAAACCTCTACATTTCGCGACTGTGAACTTATATGAAACCATTGTAAGGATGTATGAAATCATATTATGATTACGTTGTAGGTGCTGAATATTTTCCCATTACTAAGGCGGACGTAATTCCTGAGGCATTTTCTTCCAGTCAACCATAGGGTGGTGCAGAAAAAGGAAATGCGGAGATGTACCGACAAATGGCACAGCTGTTTAAGAATATCCTATTACATAGATATAACATAAAATTCTAATTCACAAATAAAATAAACCAATATACTCGTATGTCTATAATGCCAACGTGACAATCGCAATGTATTGATTGCCGATGCCTAAAAGAATCAGAAATTTTGTTCATGAGAATGCATTCGCAATTAATTTTTGAAGCTTAGCTTGCATGGGGCATTTAAAACCTCTACTAGAGGGAGGGCGTTTCATAAAAGAATAGATTGGACAAAAAAGGACAAGTGAATAATATCAAAGTGATGAGGGGTACATGAGAATATAATTGAAGGGAGAACGAAGGGTTCTGTCTGTTATGAGAGGTACACATGTACTTACTTAAAATGGGTGTTGAGGTAAAAAGGTGTGTTAGGGTTAGGAAGCAAGGAGTATAAAGTCATTAAGACTCTCTAATCTGCCTACGCTACCAAATAAGTAACCATTTTAAGTGCATTCGGGACGCCGAAACATGGTCATATTTCCTTAAATTAAAGACGAATCGAATGCAGTTATTTAGAAGTCGGCCAAGTTTATTGAGCAAATCTGCATTCAGGTCGAAATACTTCGAGGTATCTACCTATACTTTACAATAAGGAAATTTTTCGTCTGGTTGTCTTTTTTCTTGTTTATTTTTTTAATAGCTCTTTTTCTGTCTCGAGTTTGATACGCAGATACATATCACATAAGGGTGGTTATAATATTATGTCTAATAAATTACTAAATGACTTAACTTTTGTTACTAAGTCGACCTTTTCATGAACAGGCTTTTTTAGCAATGTGGATTTAACGTTTCATAAGTCACAGTGAGTCAATTTAACAAGTTCGCAGAAAGCGAGTGAAATTGGCAAAAGTCACGTCATTGAGTCACTCGGTGAGATTATCTGACTTCAACGTATGTTTGTGGTTAAAACCTAGTTATAGCAAATTTGTAAACTATGTCCGCGTTATTACCCTAACCACATGATTAAAGACGCGCAGAAAATCAACTTTCTCATACGAAACTAATGTGCCAGTGGTTTCGTTTTTGATGTATACCTACAATAAATAAATTGTAATTACTCTCAATACAGTATATTTTATAGTAATCTGGATACCTTTTTGTTATTTTATTATATCACTATGTGTTAAAGTACGTAGACACGTTAGTCATCAATAAAGTCTCAAACTAAATATTGATTTGATAACAAGATTTATCTTAACTTACAGGTATTATACTTAAGATTGCAATTTATCATATATCTGTACTTAATTCCGTAATAAGCAGGAAATGAAGAACCTTTATTTTTCCATACTATATCAGATTTCGTTAATTATTAGATGCATTAAAACATCATAATACGTCATCCCGTAGGCCCTTGTTTGTCAGAAATCCGGCCCTCGAAGTTGTACAGGAGTATGTCTACCTGGGCCAAATTATTGATATTGGTGGAAACAACTTCAAGAAAGAAGTCAATAGAAGGATTTGATTGGGCTGGACGACATTTAGGAAGCTTCACCATATCCCGAAAGTCTTCAATCAGTGTGTCTTATCAGTTATGATCTATTCTGCAGAAATGTGGACATTTCTACAAGTCTAAAGTCGCTCAGTGCACAATGGAGAGAACTATGTTTGGTATCTCTTTAAAGATAGGATACGAAACGAGCACGTCGTCGTAGTCGCGTTATTCATTACTGATGGTCGTGTCCTTAATGAAAGTCATTCAAAGATCTTACAATCTGTCTCCATTTCTCCCGATGCTCGGCTTTCCTTAGGGCGGTTGTAACAGAGAGCCCAATGAGAGCGGCTAGGTGATCGGCCGCGGGGTCTCTTTCCTTCGACCTTGCCCACCACAATTAATTTGTCGAGATCGTCTGGCTGATGACGGGCAATGTGACCAAAATACCCAAGAATACGCTTAAAGCATATAGTTGAGAGCCTAGTTTTTATGCGTAGCTGATCGAGTATAGACTTATTCGTTCTTTTAGTGGTCCATGGTATGCGGAGCATCCTTCTCCAACATCACATCTCAAAAGCGTCAATTTTTGCCCGGTCCTTTGCTCTTATAGTCCATGTTTCTGATTCTGATTTTATTTACAAATTCGAGATCCGAGAGTTCTCCAGTCTTTGTAAGTTGACCAGTTCTGTCGATCACCGTTACTTTGGTTTTCGATTTGTTGACAGTAAGTCCAACTAGTTCATTCTCATACTCCACTCTGCGGAATAGGTCAGCCAGCTCTGCCTCCGTTGAAGCAAAAAGAGTATTTCCCATCCTTGTAAGGCTACGAAACGAGCACATTTGGACGAAAATCATCGACATCGCCTAAAGGTTTAGCGCGCTGAAGTTCGACAATCGTTGGAGCAGACGACTCTTGCCCCCGTAGCACGACCACCGAATCAGATATGATAAAACGATATATTATCAATATAAACTGTTAAAATATGTTGGACATAACTGTTACCTTGAAATTTTAACGAAATTAATATAGTAACAATAACCAAAATAACAATACCAATACCCAAAACTTACTCTTAAGATGGCTGAAAATCCAACGTGCTTGGACAGTTTTCAAGACTTTTATGACCTCCGCGTGGTCTAGTGGTTGAGACCACCGGGTGTTGATCGGGAGGTCCGGGGTTTAATTCCCCATTGGGGCAGAAATTGTCCCGCTCGGTTTCGTTAGTGGTAGGGCTTCTGAGTCCACCTGGCTAGCTACTACTGTCTTACCTAAATATGTCGCCATAATAACAATGTTTTAGTATTGTTGTATTCCAACAACTAGAGGTAAGATAGCCAGTTCCTCAGTTTTTGAGGAGTCCAGGCGAAGCTTGCTTACCACCACCTTCGGCCTTAGCATCACTTACCATCAGGTGAGATGAAGGCCAAGAGCTTCTCTATCGTATTTAAAGAAATAATAATATCGATATCATCGATTTATCATATAGTGTTTCGGTGGTCACGTTATAGGGGCTGGAGTGGAGAATGTGTTTGGGCGAGCGTAGCGCATTTGGACACCCTATGACCGATGACCTTAGGAGGATTGCTGGCAGCAGCTGGATGAAGGAACCCCAGGATCGAAATTTGTGGCGTGACATGTGTACCTAAAGGTCTGCACACTTCCAAAGGTAGGTACGTGTTCATCTTCATCATTCTCTTCTATAATTCTAATGTTGTAGTTATCAGATTCCTTGTAGCCTAAACCTACGGAAATTTGAGATTGTAAAAAGCTTCTGCTAAGACTTCAGTAGACTTTAAAACGTAGGTTTTTGGGACGGCAATCAGTAACACTGGTTGCAGCAGTAGTTGTTACTTGATTTAAAAATCAAAATAATATTTATTGAAATATGATTTCTCAATCGTTCAAATGTTTTCATCTACCATTCAGGACGTCTTTCAGTTGACGAAAAGAATGGTCGCAACTTAGAATTCGTTAATGGCGATATTTACAATAATAACATACAATTGATAACATTTGTTGCATTGAAAACAGTTACGGCTACAAACTAACTCCAAGTATGGCATCATTCAATAATCACCAACTTTAAAATAACCCTTTCTTATACAAAGCCTTTTTATTACGAGCCCTAAAACTTAGTGTACTTTATAGTACAGAAAGGGAAATCAGCAATACTTTGTAGAGCTTTCTTGTATTATAATAATGTATAATTTAAGAATAGATCAAAACGAAAATATATAAATGAAAAGGGCACAGACCACGAGTCTGTGAAGAGTTAATTTAGTCTAAAAAAAGTCAAAAACAACGCATATTCTATATAGTGAACTTGGCTTTCATTTCACATTTATGTTTTTGATGGGATAGGTGTTTTTAGTGTCAGCTAAGCTTAGACTCTGAAGTTTTCTAAGACTGTCTCTTAGTAAAGTAGTAGTCTCGTAGAACTTGCTAAAAGTAAGCCTCTTTCGTACGTACGGGTCTAAGAAAACATCCGTGAATCCAGATCATCGGCTCACCTTGTCGAGGGCCTACCAACAGTCGGTCGAGGGCCTGCCGGTACGCAAACACTCGAGGATCTTTCCACCCCCACGGCCGTCAGTCCTGCAAGCGATATGTTCTGCCCACTACCATTTAAGGTTTGCAATTCTTTCAAATATGTCGGTGACTCTAGTTCTTCTATGGGTCTCATCACTTCTGATGCGATCGCGTAGAGTTTACTTCGAGCATAGTCTTCTCCATTGCCATTTGAGTGACCTTGAGACTTCTTATGAGACCCATTGTAGGCGGCCATTATTCAGTTTCAAACGCCATCACTACCCATGAATTGAAGTCTTGAGATTGCGGTAGTTGACCGATAAATCAGATGACGATAATAATGAATAATTTAAAATTCCTTATAATGCTCGATTAAATTATAAAATATTTCGTTCAAAATTAATTTAAGAATTAATACATTAACCTACCGTCAATTTCAAAATAGATATATCGAAGAAAGAAAAGTTACAGACAATGCCAACCGTCAATTTCAAAATAAATATATCGAAGAAAGAAAAGTTACAGACATAATGCCATCATTTCTAAAGGTATCTTAGAGAATCCTTGAACACTTTTAACAGGGACGGTAAGACGTGCTCTATAGCGATTAATCGGCTTCTCCTTAGAGCTGCACATTGAAGATGAAAGTCGAGGAGCATCCACGGATTATAACGCTTTTTAACGTTTGATTCGCGATAGATTATTCACTTTTCAGTATAACTAACGGTTCTTGTACTTCCCTCAAATTCCTTTAGATTAATAACGGCTCTCATTGTACCTGGTGTTAGTAATGACCACTTCGAATGTGAAAGGGAGTTTTGACTATACTCGAATACAGAATCGAAATTAGAGGCGGAGTTTCCAAAGTAAGTAATCCTAATTTGAATTATTGATATCAAACAAAACAGCAAAGCCATTGCTGGGAAGCGAGCACTTGTGCTTGATATTTTTTATGAGCGCAACAAATAAACACACCATCTTCCTTTCAACGCAGCTTTGTTCTATTTGAGTAAATTTATAGCATTTTAGTTCAATAGCTCGGAAAAATGAGTACAAAACACTTTTAAGTATGGTAACATACTATCGCGCACTACTGCATACTCCTGCGGTAACAGCTTTAGGATTAGTTTAAATTTGAAGCTAGCGCATGTTTGCTTACCGATTTACTCAGTCCAAATATATAGCAACAAGTGAACCCAATGATCCACAAAACTAACTACAAGTTTCAATAATATCACCTGGTAGCTTCGGGTCAGGTTACACCGTAAGTTGACGACCGCGAAACAAAATATCACAAAAAACCAGTCGCAGTGAAGGAACTCGACACATGACTGGCCACGACTGCAAAAAGTTTTCATTGCTCTTGGCAAAATGACCTGGTGCGCTGTTGTATAGTTCCGTGGATCAATTTTAATATGAAATATGATAGTCGCAAAAACAAACGAAATACGTATAAAATATAAAAATAATGCATGAAAACATAAGAATATAGAAGGATTTTTTTTCTTTTCATGTCAGAAATAGTAGATTTTACAACAAGTGCACAAAACGAACCATTTTATGCGCGACTATTAGCATATAGTAATATATATAGTAATGTCGAGGATAAAATGGTTTTGTGGACGAGTTATAAACTCTGCTTTTCACTTCGATTGCGAGGAAATAAAACAGTAGTATAACATAACATTTTTCTTTAATTAAAATTCAAAGCAAAATTATTTTGTACACTTTTATACACAAACGGTCTGATTAATAAAAATGTTACTTCTTGGATTATCCTCAGATTAGTTACTCCATGTTTTGTCTTGTTTCCGCACATGTCGGCTGTCATATGTCTGTCAAACAAGACAAAACACGGAGTAGCTAATCCGACGATGATCCAAGGAGTAAAATTTTTATTAATAAGGCCGAAAGTGAATTTTATGTCTTAAAAAACACATAAGACAAAAAAAATTAAGTAAATATAAAAAATAAAAATTTTTATCTATAAACTTCTTATTGTGTTTGGCTGTATGGCTCATTTTCTTTGCCTTAATATAGATACATTTATGTATGAGTAGATACGTTAATGCACTTGTGCAGAAAATTCGATTTTGTGCAGCCTATATCCTGCACAAATAAGCACTTTCAGAGCATGAGAAGTGAAAAGGAAATTTTTACACCTTCTGTTGACTAGCATCGTGTCGTCGTACCGATATGCGCAATTAGCTCGTTGTGGTCTAACGAACTTAACGGAGCAAAAATAAAATTGACCTTTATTTTATTTACGGCAGACTGTTTTACTTTTTAATCCCTATATTGATGACGGTTAGCGTTTAAGGGATTGACGTATAGGATACGGGCTGTGGATTGCTCGATAAAATATTCAGTTCTCTGGCGTTAGGGTTTTAGGGTTTGACCTTTATTCAGACGTGGTTGTCTCAGATCCTTACACGTTAATTCTTACTTCGACTTCCAATCTTATGTTAGAGCAATACAGACTACGGTTGATACTTCAGATGATGTATTGACGAATGTTGTGTGGTCTGGATATTCTCATATACTCGTAAGGTGTCGGGTTGCGCTATGCCAATTTTGTAAGAAACCCTATTTCCTTTCCTCCTTCGGTGCTTCAAGCCCACGGACCGCAAGCTGTGTTTTCAAACCGGATTCTGATTCCGTCGGGCTCTCCCAACTATATTGGGCCCTCTTTATGATTCTGGCCTCGACACCGCTCTTCGAAAACTAATTGAAGATAACAAGCTTGTTTTTTCACTTGTTCATTTTGGTCTCGAACCCGAGGAACTGACCGATATTGTTTCCTTTTGATGTTTTTACCGAGGTTTTTAATAGAGAACACCGCTCCCTCATTTTGCTCGAATTAGTTTTAGTTTTTACGAGTGCCGATCACGTATAACGCGTTTTATTCAAGCGAATTTTGCTCGGATATAATTTGTCAAATGTTTCGAATGTTGAATTTAGATTAGCCGTGCATTATAATCCACTTGGTGATAGGTATTTGGCGGGTTTAATATAAATAAATATATTCATCGGGCTAATTCAATCTCTGGTTAGTATGCTATGCGCACAAATTTACAAAACGTACCAACCTATTAAGTTATTGAAAGACAGCATAATGGGATTTAAAATATTGTTTATTTAGGCGATATCAGAATAGGTTTTTGGGATAGGAATCTTTTCAATTATTCTATGGATTTTAGATTGGTTTTATGATTTAATATCCTCGCTAACTTTTTCACTGAAACCTTTCATCATCCAATATATAATTCAAATATTTTATCTTCTTAAAGCACTTTATATAGAATTAAGTCGAAACATATTTCAGAGCGTTTACCTAAACGCTTACGATAACTTCAGTTCGTAAGTCACGGTACAATTTGTTACGGATCTAGTCCGTTGATTTTGTGGCCGTCCGCTTCTTGCATGGACCTGGAACTGTTTGTTGTTTTAAATCAATAAAACCATTTCGTGCGTAAAATAGCGCACGTCATCCCATGATTTGTTTATGGGCTACTGGTTTCAATCGGAAGGAACTTCATTAACGTATACCTACATTGGGGCACATGTATGTACTATATGAGAGTTTCAGATTGAATTCAAGTGTAAATGGTGATATTAAGTGTACTGAATGTGTGTATTTAGTTATAAATTAACATTAACGTATATTAAGTGTCATCATAATTGAAACCAAGGCTAGTTAAGCGAAGGTTAAGGCTAACAAACCTAAGGCTAAGTTAACGGTAAAATTCTAATCTTAAACAAATTCGCAAAAATCTTAAACTCTAATGTTAGTTGACTGGTACCTAAAAACTTGGAAGCTAGTATGCTAGAATATGCTACGCTAAAATGCTAGTAGCATAGTTGAATAAACTCTGATGAACAGTATACAGTTTTACTCTTTTTTGGGATTCCGTACCTAAAAAGATAAAAAACGGAACCAACGCGATCAAAATATTATCGTTTATATCGCATATTTTAGCAAATTTTGCGATTTCACAAGGGAATCATAACCTATACGGTACTTCCCGTTGCCTTCGAATCATGAAATTTGGCAAGAAGCAAGGTCTTATCATCATCATCATATTCATCACAGGTCATATACGTCCCCACCGAGGGGCTCAAGCCTATCCTAACTAGACATGTTAGGGCGATTAGGCCTTAATCAAACCACGCTGGCCCAGTGCGGATTGGTTGACTTAACATACACCTTTGAATTATTTCGCAGGTGTATGCAGGTTTCCTCACGATGTTTTCCTTCACCGTAGAGGCGTCGGATAAATGTACATATGAATTCGTGAAACGAAAAACACATTAGTACATGGCAGGATCGGTCGCGGGCCTCTCGATTCTACCCTGGGCACAGTCCAGTGCCGAGGTCACAGCGCTACCGACGCTCTCTTAGGTCTTATTATAGCACATACATATTGAGGAAAAACTACAAACCGTAAGAATATAGTTAGGAAATTAATATACTAAGATAAATTTGTATGGAATCCTCAGTTCACGAGTCGAACTCGCACTAGGCTAGTTTTTATTATTAGTACTTTGTTGTCGTTTAAAGAGTTTTTATTTCTTTAAGTCAGCGTTCTTAGTTTTCGAGATTTAAAGGTATATTCATGTGACCCGAATCCATTGCTCTTGAGTGGAATTGTACGGATAGTTGTACTGTTACAACGACATATATAACTATAATTACATAAATTTTGTTTCTGTTTACTTTTATTACTGCGTTTTATGTAGCACCTTATTTTAAGGATTTATATGTTATAAATGTTAATAATAACGGGAAGGTATTCTCCCGAATTACAGTTTCATACTAGTTCAGGAGTCAGGACTAAAGTAAATTGTACATTTTACTCGTAACATAATAAATTCTTTCTTTCTTTTGTTTACATACCTATATATCAGAACTGCCACATTATACATATTTTATGTATTCCGTATCTAACTGAGTGGAAGAGTTTGGCAGAAAAGCTATGTTTTATTCATGGGGCTATTATTTTAACATATTTATTTGCTATTGGAAGATAAATATAACTGTCGTCATAATGGACGGACTCTCCCATGTTTGAACTAACATATTAATGATTGCAAACCTTCGAATATTATGAAAAGAAAAAATATTTTATATTAAAAGGTGAGTTGATCAAACACTCACTAAACACGACGATCGGCCGCTAAATATCATTAAGCAATCATTTTACAAGCTTTTATTTAACTTGCAATGTACGTATGTTTGGGTCAAATCTTGACAGTTTTTGCCAATATCCAATTGAGCTCTGAAATTTGGAATAGGTGTACCTATTTCTTATCTAAGTAGCTCTGATGTCAATGCAATTATGCATAATTAGTATCTTTGTGAATCCAAAATAACCGTTGAATCTATCAAAATGGCGGATTACATATTTTTGTACAACCCTCGCAATATAGGTTCGCGATATAGGTAATTTGAAAGCTTTGAAAATAAACTATAATCATTATATGACACAATTTTTTATGATAATATCAAAGCTTGTCCTGAGATTTACCTATTTAGCTAAGTATTTTTTCCTAGAATAACCAATATCAAGATCAAGTTCTTGGAATTTAATTATTGTTTATCTACAGTCTGGAGACAAGCTTTTGTATCATCATAAAAATTGTGTCATGTAATAGATTAAGCTTTATTTCCTTCTTTCTAGAGCACTGAAATAAAAGTTTGTTTTTTAAAAAAAAATTCAATTTCGAATTAAATTATTATTTAATTCGAAATTGATAAAAATAGAATTATTTTTCAGTCTACGTACTCGTATTTGCTTTTGGTAATGAAGTTGTACTTTTTAATTCTTGATAATGTTGTTACTTCCGTTCAGTTTTCGCGCTGAGTTAACGTCACGAAAGCTTATTAGTTTTGGAAACACCGGGTCAGTCACCTGAAAGTTCACAAGGCGGTTGCCTTTGCCGATAAGCGCCACAATGCCCCGACAAACAGCGTGATAAAGCGTTTCATTATATTCTCACGAACTATTAAAACTACTGTGGCCGTGAACTCGCAAAAACAGTCTGAAGTATAACGATCGAGTCGCGGTGAGCATAAGGCTGTTTCAAATAAATATTACTATAGTATAATATAATGTTAATCTATACTAATATTATAAAGCTGAAGAGTTGGTTGTTTGCTTGAACGCGCTAATCTCAGGAACTACTGATTCAAATTGAAAAATTCTTTTTGTGTTGGATAGTCCATTTATCGAGGAAGGCTTTAGGCTATATAACATCACGCTACGACTAATAGGAGCTGAGCATCAATGACAAATGTTGCAAAAACGGGTAAAAAATATACGGCGAAACGTAGTTCGCTGGCACAGCTAGTAATAATATAAAGATTGTAAAAGGTTTACAAAATAGGATAAAAATTAATGTATCTACGTATAGTTCCGAGTTTAACTTGCATGATACTAATTACAAAACTTGTCTGATACTGATCACATACCTTAATGAAACCTCATGCCCAGGCTAGTTATAAAAAGCTAGTTAGTCCTGATATTAGTGTGTAAGAAAAGCCTATCTGTAACCGACAATAAACAGGGTTTACAAAAATTTAAAGGAACGTGTATTCAATTCACAAACATCTCACAAACCAAACAAAACTCTTTGAACCAAAGCACAACCTCCTGTTGATGAATATTCATTCGAAATGACGGTTAGTCGTAAATTCTGTATTAAGTAATTATAAGATTTACTGGCTACTTTACAAGCTCTTATAATGTTAAGTACTGGAAAACTGGAAACGAAATGGATGAATAACTATATAAGAGCAACCGAGAAGGCTGTAAAAATCGAACCATAAAATATGCAATAAAATCTAAAATATCTCATCCTCTGGTATCGTAAAAGCACGGGGCTTTTATTATCTGTTAAGACTACAGTTTACTATTCGTGGCCTGTCCACAGCACGGGGACCCGTCACACCGGTCCAGTCCAGTATTGTTCGAGTCAATAGAAGCAACTTCGAGAAAGGACTCAAATTTATATTTGTTCAAGTTTTTATTTACATAGTTGACCACTCGAAATCAGTTTCCAAAAATCAGTAAAGTTAAAAGTGTAGTAGAAGGTCTCTGATGTGTCGATAAGATTACCTTTTTGTTATATCAATATATTCAATAGATTTTTTATACAATCAAATTACCTTAAACTAGTTCAATATGAATAAACCGAAAAATTTGCTAAATTTATTAAAGCCAATTGAAATACAAATTACAAGATTATTATAATAGGTTGAATATAACAATTTTGCTGGCATTCGTGATTTGATTTTCGGTGGATTTACCTATGAATGGTTACAACTTGAACTACGAAAACCAACCAGCTATTTTTGATTTTTGATAAGAGTAATATAATTTTAATATATTTTTTTTAAAAACGTCGCCCACACTACGATTTTTTCCTGTGTCGTGGGTGCAGTTACAAACATAGAATATCACATGAACATACGCCTAGACCGGAACAAATTTCTGTAGGCCATACAAAATAGCTGTCCCGTGCGGGAATCAAACCCGCGACCCGTTGCACAGTAGGCGATCACTCGACCTCTGCGCTAACCGTGTCGTTAACACCTTTTCTTACGTAAGTATATGGAATATAATCGAGATGTATATAAATAGAATATTAAATAATTTATTTTTGATATTCCAGACATTATGCTCTCATTTAATTTGAATTTTATATTAATTTCTGACTTGTGGGCCCGGCAGACGTTGTTCTGCCCGATTACAGCGCCACCTATCGGGTACCCTGGAGGCCCCGAACCTATTCAAGCACGCACATATATTTTCGTAAGAATCATTCCTGGCATTTAATAGTTTTTGCGAGAACAACACACAGCGACTCATTTTTATATATGAGAAAGAAGATGAAGAAGATAAGTGCTTGTAAAGTAAATGAAGAATATATAAATAATAACAACTGATTTTGATTGGTCAGTAAGTGGTAAATGAATTCAAATATTAAAGTAAGTTGGATTCTAACTTTTATGTCACAAAATAAATTTAACCAAAATACCTGTTTACATTTTCCAAGCATACCAAAAACTATCAAACATATGTGCGGAGTTCACATTGCGACTTGGCATAGACAATGCCGACTTAATCTCTCCGATGCCCACTTCGCCCTCTGTTGAAATGATCTGGGATCGGATGTCTCTAAGAAGGATTGTAAGCCAAATATTGGCTAAACCCCTGAACAGAGCATATACAGAGCATAGTATAACACGAAATACTTATATCCATTAAATGTACCCAGTATCTTCTAAGCCCACAGTGAAGATTCGTGAATCTTTCTCAACCATCACCATGATAATGAATTTCTACCATAGCCCTTTCTGCTAGGTATGCATTTGTATCTGATATGCTACCGCAGGCACAGAGTAGTAAATATAGTTACCCGTAGGTGGGATTTCCTTGCAAAACGACGACGGCCCCAACGTAATTCATCGAAAATCAATTTTTTTTATTATTAGCTGTAACGTTATCTGTAGAGCTATATTTTACACCCCACTAAAGATAATAAGAGAAAATTATGTAGTTCCAAAATATAAGTCGTAAATCATCGAATATAAAACTCGATTCCGTAGTAGTTCATCGAAAGTTTAGGTTTCAATAATCACTTTCGATGATTTACCTTTTAAAGGCGAGGATTAACCCAACCTTCGGCGCAACGTGTTTCTTCTTTCATTCATTTCTATCATTTGTCACCTCAGCACTGACACTACAGTAAGCGGTCCCGCGGTCCGCGGTCTATAACACTACAGTAGGCTTAAGTAGAAGTTGATGTCGTGACCTAAACAAAAACTTTTACTAGGCAATGGAGGTTCAAATGTGGCCTCAGATCTATTGTTATCGATTGATCTCCCGATTGCCCGCATTTGTGGGCGCTTAATCGTGTCCATTATCTGTCAACTGTGATTTCCTGTCGCGCACACTGAAGGTCTTTCCTTTACCTAATACATTTATGAATAATAATTTATAACTTGACTTAATCTTCAATACATATAGGTGCAGCTTTAGGACTAAATATATTTTAAGAGTTTCGTTTTTAATCGCCGTTGAAATTTTATACATACTGTCATATTATGTAGCAAATACTTAGTTGCCCTAAAAAGTCGGTCCTGGGATAATAATTAATCCTTATTCATATTTTGTGTTAAGTATTAAAACTATCAAATATTAATATGTCTACTATTAATTTAATGTTTGAATTTAACCTTTTTTTATACTTGGCGATACACACACACTAAAATAATACTTTTATGCTAAAGAATGAGTAAGTTTGAAACAGGTATATGCATCCCCAAATAGACGATTATGATGCCTATATATATGGTATTAAGTAAAAGAAAATTCGTAATAGTTTAATTATTACGAATTTTATTTCTGTAATTTGAAAAGGAGTAAGTAATTTGTTTGCAGGAACAAATTAGCAATTGCTTTAAATATTATTTTGAAGCGTAGGTTCGTGTCAGTGCTATTTCGACATAATTACATTTTACACACCTAGTCAATTTTCTCTAGTGTCTAGTCTAGGTATATTCAAATTCAAATTCCAAAATCTTTATTCAACATAGGCCTTTACAGGCACTTATTGACGTCAAAACAAAGCAAAACATTCTAATTTAAAACAAACATAATAGGTTGGGGAAAAAGTTTCTTCGCATTTTTTAAGAAAATTCAAAACATTTTTTAATATAGTTTATTTACATTTAACTAAAGTATGTAGGTACCATTTTGTTCGATAAATTTTTGCCATCTTGTAGGTAGGGACATGATCCCATTGCTATAGAAATTTTGGGACTTCTGGTCAAAATACCGCGACAAGTGGTTTTGGCAGTCCTCTCGTGATGTTAACCTGACACTGCCTAAAGAATTCTGAAGAGACCGAAACAGGTGGAAATCTGAAGGTGCAAGGTCAGGACTATACGGCGGATGCATTAACACCTCCCAGCCAAACTCTCTTAATTTTTGCTGAGTGGCTAAAGATGTGTGAGGTCTAGCGTTATCATGATGAAAAACCACACCCCTTCTGTTGATTAATTCCGGCCGCTTTCTCTCAACTTCTTGTTTTAATCTCATCAGTTGTTCGCAGTAGAGTTCAGAATCGATGGTCCTGCCTGGTGGTAACAGCTCATAATGAATAATGCCTTTTCAATCCCACCACACACACAGCATCACCTTGTTGCGAGTTAACCCGGGTTTCGCCACAGTCTGTGAAGCCTGACCGGCCTTTGACCACGACCTTTTTCGCACGTTCTTGTCGTACGTGATCCACTTTTCATCATCAGTTATCAGCTTCTTCAAAAATGGTTCGGTTTCATTACGTCGTAATAAAGAATCACAAATGAGTACACGGTTCATTAGGTTTCTTTCAGTGAGCTCGTGAGGTACCCAAATGTCGAGCTTTTTTGTGTACCCAGTTTTTTTCAAATGCGCCAAAACTGTTTTGTGGTCAATTCCCAGTTCTTCAGCTACGTCGCAACTACTGACACGCCGATCTTGCTCCACTTTTTCAAAAATGGCATCCATTTTATCTGTAATAGGGCGACCAGAGCGACGTGCATCTTTGACATCAAAATTTCCGGATTGAAAACGCTTAAACCAAATTTGTGCTACTCTCACAGACACTGCACTAGGTCCATAAACATCGCAAATTTTTTTCGCGGCTTGCGTTGCATTTTTACCTTTTTTGTAGTAAAATTTTAAAATGTATCGAATTTCTTCATTAGATTCACTCATCTTGGCGGTACGAAAAACAAATGAAAATCACACATTTTCCTAATTTGAATTTGGAATTATGTTCTTTAAAATTTAAACTTTCAATGATACCAAAACCAGCCAGATACAAATAGTATAGCCAAAGAGATTTTATTACAAGTTTATACATACTATAATGCGAAAAGACTTTTTCCCCAACCTAATATTTAACCTTGTATGTGCATACATTCTGAAAATATTCAAGATGTCTGCAAATACAAGTAGGAATGAAAAAAAAAAGTTGAATCTACACCAGTACTATCTCTATACAGTTGAATCTACATACTTAAGGATTAAATATGAAGGAAGAGTAGACTTAACGTAATTGGTTTGAAGTAGTCATTTTTTTTCTATCTTAATGCTTCTAGATACTCCTTTGTAATCTCATTTATTCAATATACATAATGCTTCGCGATATTATAATATATGATGCAAGTGAACACTACTTGGTCTAGTTAGACTAAACAACGCAACATGATAAAACAAAAAAACGTTAATTATAAATAAGATTGCACCCACGTAAGTAATATTAAACATTGCAATATTTGATTGATATTTATTACAACATACAGCCTCAGAGAGCGAATAAGAAAACAATCAGTTGCCTTATCGCGATGCGATCGGTCTATCTAAACAAGCAGTGCGTTATCGGGACAGTTGCATGTTTTATTGTCCATTACAATAACGTTTCGGTACAATCTGTCGAGATAAGGGAGTGGTTCCTATTAAAGTATTTAAGTCACAAGGGACCTGCGTAGATATATCTATACTATAATATTATGAAACTGAAGAGTTTGTTTGTTTGTTCAAACAAACAAACAAACTCTTTAAATTTTTTCAGAGAAAAAGATAAGCTTTCATTCTATAAAATTTACCTATAATGATTTAATAAATACAGTTTTTTATTATTTGCTTTAATAATAACTTTAATAACCTTAGTGGTTAAAGTTTGATTACGCTTACAGATGACATCTTATAGAAAAAGTAATATTTAAACAGTGGTGAAATTCATAATATTTGAACTATTTAAACCACCTTAAATAAGGAAACTAAAACATTTCGAAAAAAGTAACCAGTAAAGATCATTGTTGAAGATTTGAAAATAAATGTTTACTGAATATATTTCATGTTCTGGTCATTTTTTTTAGGTGACGAGTGCATGAATATGTCTTTAAACGCATGGAATGTAAGTATGGGTATGTTTAAAGCCTTAAAAAGACATTAAAAATAGCATTTAAGTAAATAGCAAAATGTGTTATGGAAACTTCAAGTCCTACACTCTAAATTAACGTAAAATGTATTTCCTTCATTGCATTTTTAATAACTAAAAAAAAAAGATTACTTCTCTGATAATTCTGCTAGAACACCGTATTACGAGACCGGGCCCTTAAATGCTTAAAGATTTAATATAAATAACCAGGTTCGTAGTTTGATAACTAATTGAAGCAAGTGTGCTTTGCAATCTTTCTTATAAATGAGTCATAGAATATCTTTGTGCTTGTATCTTAAGCCGATGTGTATTGGACTATTAACACTTTCAAGGTTAATGCAGAAATAGCGCAGGCGGCGGCGGCGCATGCGTTAATGCAAGCAGCATTCGGCCACACTACACAGTTACCTACAGTAAGCTGTAAATTCTACGGTATCTCTACACACGCGCTTCCTCATCACATTCACTGCTATTTTTAAGTAAAATTGATTAATATTTTTATCATAATCGAGAACTCTATAAACCATAATAAACTGACACAAACGAATACCCAGAAAATGTTTGCTTTTAAAAGAGCTTATCAAGTTGAAATTTTGCTTGTTTGAGTAAAATATAATAAAATTAATCATCAACATTATTAAAACTACAAACCACAAATGATTATGAAAATCAAATTGATATGATTGAACGCTTAATAAGTAAAACATATTCAAAACAATAAACTTTCTTATTTAATTTTGGTTACGTCACCTTTGTAAACAATTATAGTTGTTAATTCTAATAAGATAAAATGATTAAATATTTCAAGCATTGCGACTTGCCAAAAAAGTGATCAAGATCTTAATAAAATCTACAAAAATCATAGTGACATCCAAAAAGTAATCTTACTACGGCCAACCAACTATAGGTACTTTATTACTGTAATCATGCACCTTTGTGCGCTCGTATTTAAATAAGTTGCATGAATGGAGGTAACAAATTCTTGATACATATTATCAATTTTTTTTTCAGTGTAGAAAAGTTATCCCGTCTGAAAGCTATACGCAGCCTTCTTTATGGAAATCAGTACCGTACTCTTCAGAATTTTAAATTTATCTGCATTTTAATTACAGTGTTTCTCAGTCGGTCGAATAATGCATTAATTAACTTTTTCCCTTGGGAAAACTAGATGCTACAATTAGATTTTCACGACAGTAATGGGGCGTTTATGTAGATTCGGTTCGGGAACGCTCTCGCCGGAGTTATGAATGGGCGTCCCGGATTTGCGTCTGCAATCGTCTGGTGTGCTGACGATGGAGGCAGCAGGAGCGGGCCGCGTCCTTGTGCGGAAACGCATAACTGCCGCCGCGACGTCTCCCCTATTTCTATGCAAATCGCACGCGGAGCATCCTACTGCACATAATACTGCCACAATTTGCATGCCTTGCAGCCTTTTGACGTTCAAACGGCATTATAACGGCGCCCATCAAATGCGTATCGCTTGTCAAACTGTGCTTACGCTCCACGCAAATAATATTGATAGACAATGGATATAGAACATGCATCGATTTGGCATTCATCGCTCGAGGACCGGCAGTGACGGGAGACGGTGTTCCGTAGGCGCTGTTAGATCGACGCGACCTGAATAATTTATATCACCGCCACAGATACGGCGGCGCCTGTAACTCGATATCTGTCACATTAATTAATTAATTAAAATTCGACACGCTGGTTCACGATAATATTAATCTATGTACGCAAGTAATTCTTCCGACTGCTTACGCAGCCGTTGGACAAGCGCTAAACCTGTTATGTCCAGAAATGAGGTTACTAACTGCATAAAGAGATCGAATTTTGTCAAACTTATGACAAATCACAAGTGTCTTAACAGTCACGACACGAGCGAACAATTCCTGGGTCATTTTGTTTTTATGCTATGTTCCCTTATTTTACTCTATTTTAGTTAATTTTGTTTTTTTTTATCTGTGAGTTTTCAGAAGTTCAAAGGTTACGCGGTCTTCTACAAAAGAAAGATGGAATAATAAATCAAATAGATGTAATATTATGAAAGTAACGTTTAGCGAGGACTACAATGAAATAACAACGAATGTTCCTCTCCAAACCATTAGTCAAATTAAAATAATATTGATTTTATCCTTTAGAGGTGAGGTCTTAATAATAACTACGGCTACAATAACATCCAACACTGACATAAACCTCCTGCCTAGGTAAGTTCTATTAATAAAACTTTCATATTCAATTTATAGTATTTTAAGTTAACAAATGTTTTGAGGTAATGAAGTTAAGACTTCATTTTTTGAGAATCTATTGTTGACACTATAAACTATGTGACTGGCATGTGAATACATTGTTATAAAATGCCTATAAATATTACAATACATCCTAAACGCGGGGTCTAAAGGAAAGTTTGGTCATCACGTCCGTTAACAAGCGACAGTGCTAGGTAAAACTGACTTGCACTCTTGACATTGAGCACCTAATCGATGTTGCGTTTGCGGCAGCACTGAAAAACTTGAATCCGACGAGTCAGCACAGACGTCGAAGTCTATCTGGCAGCAGTAACTTGTCTTGTGGGGAAGAGATTTAATAAATTATTCAATAGCAAATAACTTCTTCATTTTTCATTGAAACGAGAAATTATTTCACGGTTGTAATATTATAAATTTATGATTTATTACCACAAGGACATAATCGCAGTTTTATGCATTTACTTATTGATTGATTATGGGGTAAGATTCATACTGAAACAGAATAAACTAAAATAGTGATTTTAGTTTATTTTGTTTCAGAATGTTTATGTAAACCTAATGTTTATTTGTTTTTATGTTTAATGGATTTTCTGTTAGTTCTAAAAATATTACTTTGTATAAGATTATGAACCAAGGGTTAAAGTGGACATAAAAAGATCCCTCAACGGACCAGTACAATTTTAGTGGACTCTATGACAAGTAACAAATAATTTTGGTACACGTAGCTAACACTTGTTTCTGGGATACATTATGGGATATTTGTTTTATTTATTGTACTCAATATCTATATCTTCTATTGGATTCGTGAATAACATGATTTACATAATTAAAAATCTCGTTATCGCTCTAAGACTTCGGATTTAATAGGTATATTTTTTTTATCGATTCCACAGACGGAGGATTAGCCCCCTCCGGTACGGCGCCCTCTATTCGACTGTTTGTTTTTTATGTAAATTACACGAGCTAATTTTCAAAATTATTTTTGTTTTCAAAAGAGTATACTCCTTACGTGGCCTCATTGTCAGTAAGTCAGAATCTGAGGATATAGGATTCCAGAGAAATCGTTGCTTCATAGGCAAGTCGTCATGTTTTTTTTGATATTTGCGTCTGGTGGCCATTATCTTAAGGATTCTTCTACGATGCAATAAGCTAATTATAGAAGGATTTTTGACTGATAGGAGCTAGTTTTTCAAATTTAATAGGCACGTATTGACCATTAGTTGTATTCGTTCAAGTTACTTCGATGAGCTGATTTTAAAGGACAATGTCGAAAATCGCTCATTACGTCATAATTATATGCATATTTTATTACACTCATTACAAGTATATGTATTCGACGGACAAATCAAAAATATTTAAAAGTATTTTCATAAACAAAACCAAATGAAGTAAAATAAACGAATGGTTATTGTAACCTTTGCTTGATTGAATGAAATTGAGTCGATATTATGTGGGTATGGAATGGACATTTTTTATTTGTATAAATTATGTTTTTCATAACTTCTTTTACAATTTACAATGTTAACACACGTCAATTGACTAATCACGTGCTGTCACTTGTTGGTTTGTTGTGTTTTCGACTTACTTTATAATTTCGAGAATTCTTCTTCTTTACTAAGTACGTGGCTATAATTACGTTGTTGATTGATTGAAAACTAAAAAGTCAAAAATAATATAAGAATACACACAGCGCCGCAATTTTATTTTAAAATCGGCGCCAAATTTTAGCTAACTACATTAATATAATGTTGCATTTTTAAGACTTTCCAGGATATCATCTCTTCTATGACACCGACTTCAAACAATCATATAACATAACATTTTTAATGTGATGTCGTGTATATTCTGATATTATTTTGGAGTTATTAGTGTTCCTGACGGCAGTTTTTATTTTGCTAAAATATTTTTACACGCAATGCAACAATTCAATTAGGTAAGAACAAAAATTACTCAGCCTGGGTGCGGGTTGTGCCAGTTCTAATGACAGGACAGGAGCACGGAGTACGCAGAATCAATTACGAGTTACAGCTCTTCCCCGAGGCAGAGATAGGCATCCGGCCCGGCTAAGATTGTAGTCGTTTCTTGTGTACTCTTATTCCGCGAGATCGTTCAACTGACACCGCCGCGCCAGGGTTTTAATTGTACTAGCTACATTAGCTCGCTTTCTCTAGCCACGGTAATATTATAATACAGTAGGTCGACTCGGCCCCTCTTTGAAAATTTATACCTGCGGCCGCTCGGCATCGCTTGATGCGTTGGCCCGCGATAGGGCTGCTCGCTACCATAATCGACCACGACTGACCATTAGGCTGTCCCGTCCAGTCCTTGAAGTTTCTAAAATTTGCAAAAATTGCAATTTTTAGAATCTTCAAGGACCGGTAGAGGCCTCAAGATGACAAATATTTAATTAAATTTAATGATAATCGCAATCTCTGTGTCAAAACGCAACTTTTGATATCTCTTGCGTAACCATAGCTCAAAAAAACTATTTTCCCCATACATGGACGTGGACGGGACAGCCTACCGACCATGCGCTCCTTTTGACTCATGCGTATGCCCTGCGGCGAACTCCATTCGTGACTACCCTTGTAGGCGCGATCCGAGTGCGATCCCAGATCGAGGCGCGTAGGCATAGCGCATGTTTCGAACTTTCGACTGTTTTTATGAAGTCGGTCTACTGTAGTATATACTATTACAGTGCTCTAGCTCTGTCTGCGAGCGGTGTTCGGTTATCTCTCTGCGTTCAATCGTAATTGGAGGAATTATTTTAATAATACATGTATGCAGTTACATTAATTAAGGATGCATTAATAAAAATTGCATCAACCGAAAGCTGAATGTAGAGAGGCAATTTTGTGCGACTGAAGAGTTTCGAAAAATTGACAAAGTTTAGAATGTTTTTGTGGATGTTTTCATATAGTTATGCTGCCATTCCGTGTATGGAATCTTTACATCGTGATATATTTTTGAAGATGTCAAATCATTATCAGCTCATGGCAACATCTAAAATTCGGGGCGCTAATTTCTGCTGATATCTGTTGTTTTAATGAAACATCATCTAAATCAATGGTAGATTAAAACACAATACATCGGTGTCGGGATGCAGGTGCATATTGCAATTATAAGTTTATGTTTAAGGTTACGTACCTCAAAAAGAAATAAATATGATAGGATACCCTCGTCGTCCGTCTGTCTGTCTGTCAAATTTACTTTTCTCCGGAACCCGTAGAGATATCTAACTTAAATTTATATCAAATACTCGGATCTACGGTCTCTTTCAGATTTCAAAATTTCAAACTTGTACGTCAACGCAATCAAAAGGTAAGACTAGAATCATGAAATTTGGCAAGAAGCAAGGTCTTACAGCAAATGTTAAGGAAAATTTGTAAAATCCTAAAAAATGTATCTTGGTTAAAAACTTGTATGTAAGTCCCTAACCAAGTACACACAGTAACACGGTAGGCTTTACATGTTGACCTTGAGACCGCCCCTAAGTCGCTCGTAATAGCGGCGGCTTTCGTAATGCAAATGTAAAGCTTGACGTGTTGCTGACTTTACATTATTTAGATAAGTTTAGACGGAGCACTCGGTGCGAAAGTCCTTCTCGAACAGGCATTAACATTTTTATTTATGGCGATAATAATTAAAGTTAACGCGTGTTTTTTTTTTTAAGTGTCACACAAAAACTATTTTTTAACTTATTTTAACGGGATCTTTTTTGAAAGCTTTTGCTTTATAAGTATATTCCGATTCGTTTTTGATGCGGGAGAATATGGTGTCACCACCAAAAAAACGCAGGCGAAGCAGGGGGCAGAAAGCTAGTTAGATTTTCAACCAATTCAAGCTATTTATGAGAACACATTCGAAGAGTTAAAACAAAAAGGTGATCTATATGTCGCTGAAGTTTCAGAGCAGTCTGTACAGAGAACGAAAGAAAGAACCAGACATAGACATGTTAGTATTTTCTGAATTACAGGATGTTGTTGCACCGAATGATCTGACCAAGTCTTTCTTGATTTGTGACGATGGAAGGGATAAAGAATATTTAATGTTTCATACAAAGACCGCTCGAAAAGTGATTAAAGCTAATACTGATAAAAACTGTGCATATTTCGGAGATGGTGCCACCTTCAAATGTGTGCCGGTTCCTTTCTATCAACTATTTACAATCCACATTGATATGGATTTTAACGAGAAGACAACAAATGTGTTACCAATAATTTTTGGTTTGTTGCCCAACAAAGTATGAGCAAACATTATGAACTTTTTTTTTTGAACTTTTTCGCGAAAATCTCTTCTTATCACCACAAACAAATTAAAAAATGTGACCATGAACCAGGTCAGATGAACGCAGTTGAGATGATGTTCCCTGACGCTCAATTCACCTGTTGCTTTCACCATTTTAATAAATGTGTCTGGAAAAAGGAAAAGCATTGAATACAAACAATACCAATATCGGAAAAAGCATTATCAGTTAGTGTTCATTGCTTCCACTTCTTCCTCCGAATAAATACGAAGGAATATGGCGTACTCGTGGGAGTACTACTGTAGATAATACTTCTCAGATACAGGAAATACAATCATTTTTAAACTATTTTCAAACCAATGGTATCTTCGAATGTCTCCTACAAAGTTCAGTTGTTGTTTCGATCGTCATCGAACGACGAACCCAATCGAAGGATGGCATCGGAGATTAAATGCGTATATTACGCAAACACCAAATATTAATCTTTTTTTCCAAATTAATTTTAGGAAAGAATCGATCCACTGCGACTATAAAATAATTTCTCTCTTTTAGATAATATAAAAAAAGTTGACAGAACCTAGATATTGAATTTGACAGACAATATGGCAAACTCCGGTTTAGATTTTATTAGGAAAATCACAAAATTAAAAACAAATATTGGTCTAAGTTTCACTACAAATAAAAATTTGTAAATAAAAATTGAATAAACTATGACTGCAATGACTACTACAAACTATAACCACAAACTATATAGAGATACTGCGTATCAGACGGCAATCTCACATAGACAAATTTTTGCTTGAAAAAAGAACTGTCAATACTGAAACGATACATGACATTTCTTTTTTTTTATTGGTTTTTTTTCAGATATGGCGACTGCTTATAGGCAAAGGGAGTAAACATACATTTATACTTTTTTTCGTCACATATCTTTTTAACTACTTTTGAAGTGAATAATTGTACAATAAAAGAAGGTAGTATTTATTAAACTGTTTATTTTTACATTTTTTTTGATATTTTAGTAGGATTTTGCCTTTTACTCTTTTAAATTTTTTGTAACATTTTTTTTGTATCCATTTTCTTCCAAATACCTATTTGTTTCTTTAACAATAGTTCCAGATGACCTCACGAGCTTTTCAGAGGGGTATGTTAACTTCTTTGCTTTCACCGTATTATACTCCCGGGCACTTAACCAATTATGGATATTTTCAGTTTCAGTGCTCGTTAGACCGCTCTGCCATCTCTACAAAACCAGTTACTTGGTCCTTGCTCTTATTAAAATGAAGCCCTGGAGTCAATGATATCTCATCAAAAACTATTGAGCATAGCTTCTTTTTTCATCCCAGCTCGCAATCTAAAACAAAATAAAAATTTCATTTGTAACTTCAACATCCAATTTACATGAAGCTACGATATGATACATTATAATGTTTTCAGAATATTACCTGTTCTTTCGGAGCTGTAAAAATTTGTGGATTGATTCCAGCTTCCACATTTAAATTTGATGTGAATTTATTTAGTGTTGTTTTCGATGGTAAAATGAAAATTCTATGTAGAAAGCTGTAAGCATTATACTTAAAGCAAGTAATTTTTCTTTTGCAGAGAATCGTCTTCCTTTTTCCTTTCTATATGCTAAATTGATTTGCATTTCAATAATTCTTCTCACATATGGATTTAATCCTCGAGTAACACTTGCTGGAACATTTGTAAATTTAGGTTTCTTTAAATCTGAAAAGCAATAACAAACAAATTTAATATTTATTACATTTGACGGATCAGTGGTGCAGTGACTGAGTAGTTACAATGTGAGTTCAATTCCTACCAACGACAAACACTTATGTAATAAACATTAGCATTGTCTAAATATGTATAAAGGACATTTAACAAAAGTGGTCGAAATTTCCACCAGTAACATGTCATATGTATGTATGACATGTGTATATAGTAAAAAGATAGTACTAAACAAAACTTGCTATTAACTATCTTACATAATGACAAGCCACTCTGAACCAAGTGCTTACTTCTTTGCTTAAAAATTATTTTTGATAAAGAAGTCTGATATCTGACCTTAACACACTTTTTGTTTAGTAACTAAGTACCAACCTGCACTTGATGTTGTAGGTAGTCGTTCCTGTACATTTAAAGTTATGTCTTGTAACACTGCACAGAAAGGCTTGCAATAATTGTGGTCAAAGCGTCTTTTCTGGGAATAAGTGTGGTACTGAGAAATGTTCTCTGTAACAAATAAACATTATTTATCATCACAAACCATTTTATATGACATCTATTCCTAATTCAGCATCGATTGATGATGTTTGTTAATCTTTTATTAAAAAAATATCTTATTATATTACTTTTTTCACATTAAGATACATATTTTGTCTAAATTATTACTGGGATACGTGATAATTAAGGTTAGGTGCTCACCAGTATCCTCAGAGTGTGATGACGATATGCCAGTTATGAGTAAACGGTTTTTTCGGTGTTATAAAACGTTTCTCGAAATGCTTATGACAAACATAATGGTTTCTAGGCTCACTTATACTCAAATCCCGGAATTTGTCACTACCAAGACACTAAATCCACTTTTCAAGTCTTTCCTTGTTGGTAAATGGAAAACGGTGTAAATAAACGTCCTGTCGTACACTATCACACCCTTCAACACAGTAAAAGTAATACATTTTAACAAAATGTAAATACAATTGCAAATATCACAGGTAATTGCGGAGATGTGGTCGGAAATTAATCAACGAAAGCGCACACTTGAACACAAAAATTGAAATGTCAGCCATATTGTTTGTTTGTTTTCGTGCGTGACGGACGACGGGCCACAGAGGGGAAGGGAAGGGCAGGGCGGGGAGGGGTAACTGTCATCTGACGATGTAGGGCCCCTTTCTGGGATGAATAAAAAAATAGTATGGAGATTACCACCTGTGACTATAACTGACTACTCGCGCAAGTCATCATGGGTAGCAAATGACGTTTCTATGTCACGTAAAATTCGTCAATGTTTTGTCTATGACTTTGCAAACGGATAATGGAAACTAAGTCACTTTTTGATACTCACACTTGCCATTCAGATGTGCTTCCCTCGCATGATACCGATACGTATAAAATACAAAGCATCATTTGATCTTGATTTCTCAACAGCATTTTAATCTAAATACCAAATATTTTTATTGTTGCGGCCTTCCGTCCAACGGCTGCATTGATGCCTCATATAAAGCAATTTGTTTTCGGCTCCCGACGCACCTTACGAACTATAATCATCCGAGGAATGTAGAAACGACTTATCAATTCGATACGGAATCTTTTTTCTCTATTATATTACAATGTAGAGATTGAATGCTTGTAATGAACACATAGAAAGTGTTGCAGCCCCTGGGCCACTTTAAATAAACGCCGAGATACGTGTTAGTAATTAGACGCGTGGTTATTTATTTTACTATTATGTTTATTTCATCTGAACCTTCGACCACTTTTGACGTTGTCTAATATTTTACTGTTAATTAGTACCTCTTGTCGTGTTGCTTTGTTATTAAACATTTAGTGTTGTTGTGCTGTCTGCTAAATATTAAAATTTTTATTTTAAACAAGTGGGCCCGGCAGAGGTTGTCCTGCCCGATTACTGGGCCGGATCCAATTAAATTACATATAAACCTTCCCTGGACTTATTCCAACACACACAGAAAAGTTCGTAAGAATCAGTCGAGCCGTTTTTGAGTTTTAGCGAGACTAACACACAGCGTTTCATTTTTATATATAAGAAAGAATAAGAAGACTTATATTCAAATCGGTCAAGCCATTTTTCAGTTTAAGCGAGACTAACGAACGGCGATTCATTTTTATATATAAGTAAAAGAAGAAGAATATTAGAAGATATCAGACAACAAAATATACATGTTTCTGCCTTGCTTCTCGCAAAATTCTTAGTAGCTGCTCGGACTATGGAATCAGCCCCAATAGTGGCATTGGTAAAGTTTGGCTGTTTACACACACATCTGCCTTATATTATACCGGGTGAATGGTTTTCAAGATATTTCTATTATTTAGATGTCAAAACTAACACTAAATTAATTTTCACCAGACTCAACTTTTACGATCGATTAACCGTTTTATATTAAAGGAGCCACCCATTAAAGGAATACAACAGTAAAGAAAAGGATAAATGAACTAAATAAACTGTATTAACTGTACTTGTACTTGTTGTATTCAAAGTCATATGTTCGTATTATTTCTTAACTGAGGTCTTCAATTCGGGACTCCGGTAGCAATAGGGGTAGAATTGTGACTTCTCCAATCTCCAATATTAGCGACAACAGTGTAAACAGTATTTTTATTTTGATTAGGAAGTCTCATAGATATTTTCTCTCTGTGATTGATACATAGTTCTTTTCATATTTTGTCATTACAGTTTGTACACAGATAGAATCTAGTCCGACATTTTGAGTGCTTTATTCTCGTGACCTTAGAGATTGACCTAAAATTCCAAAATAGGCTAAACTAGAGGTTGTGGCCAATCACCAAATGCAAACCCAAAGTCTCTAGGTGGCCAAGGGACTGACATCTCGATGTCACGGACAGACGGACAGAAACACGAGCACATAAGCGTTGCCAAACAAAGTTGCGGGTCACGCTAAAAATATGAAAATATTAAGTCTTAAGCTCCATACAATAATACCTATCGATTTCCTTTTGGAGTGGCACAGATGACAGACCGCACTTTTGTAATCACTTAGTTTCACGATTGTTCTATCACTTCCTAAGTTACGAGTAACAAAGTAAGAGAATTATAGCTGTACGCTCGAATGATTTGACAGAAGGTAAGGACGGTATTGGAATCGAACATGATTTTTATCGATCATCGAGATTCAGTTGTCGCACATCATGTAGAGATTAATGTAGAAATCTAGAGCAGAATGCTATTGTCCTGTCATTGCGCCTACAAAATCGGACGCTGTCATCAAAATGTCATAGTGTCATCAAGTTATTATATGTACGAGTACGTTGTACTTGCGGCCGCGCTTCATTCAAATACGTTTTAAATTATACGTTCGTCAAATGAGTTAATGTTATGAACTAGGCTATAAAATAAGCATCCATACGGTTTAGTGGAAATTGAAGTATGTGTTGTCTCTTTTATTTAAGTTTCAATTTTTTTAGTGAAAAAAGCTGAGCATATTCACTGTTTCGTAAAACCACAGATAATATAGATTTCAAACTTATATAAAGCTAGATGTAAAACTTAAAAAATTTCTGAAAAATTACAAAACACCGACATATCAAAAAATGTGTTCATTCCATGTTTAATAAAGCTCTCGGCTTTCGTTTTGTTTACAACAAAAATTTGATAAAGTATTCTCAAAGGTTGAAGCGAACCTCCTACGTCCTTGGTGGTATTTTAATTCCCCTTCTAAATATTAAACAAGCAAACAAGCTGATTACATAGTACCGAAACATATTGACCCGCTTATAATAGCAGTCCCATTCTTCATCTCAAAAATTTTGTACAACGTAAAATTATACCATTTATGTCAAGCAAGTACTGTCTGAGAAGTCATAAGCGTGACGAATCTATTTCAATTTAATAAGAAAATACTTATAATATGTCAAGTGTTATTTATTACAGTATATGATTTAACAGAATTTTATTTATAATCTAAATAAATTAGCAGTTCCTAATGTTTATGTTTTTTTACAAAAAAAATCCTGTACAAATATAATTTTGCAGGTATTAAATTTATATAAACAGTGTTACAAATACAATATAATGCTATTGCTATTTAATTTCTATTGTATGAATGTTTCCCGAGAAATTAAGTAAACCAATCGTTGGTGCTAAAAAAACATCCGAAAGGGTTCTTTCTTAACGAAAAATAATATATGCATTGTTTAATACATTTATGCTTCAGGGAAACAAAAATACAAAAACATAAACGAAACCAATAAATCGCTTTTGTCGGATTTCGTGCTGCGATAAATCAATTTTTTTATGTAAGTATTGTGAAACAGTTCTTAGCATTTACGAAATCGGCTTATTTGCGACGGTTACCCACAACTTTGTCGTCCCGAGCTTTGCGGTTTTCGACATCAGTATTTGCTGAAAGACACACATTCCCCCGTGACAACGCGCCATATTACGTTTTATGTAGATATTCGCTACTCGGTCGTATTTCATTTTATTATTGACCGACATCGTCCCTTCAGTCGAGAGAACCGAAATAATCGCAAATACACCAAAATAGAAATGTGATAAGTGTAAAGATACTTTGTATTCCAGGACATCCGTAGCAAACATTCCATGAGGGATAAAGATTTTCCGGATAAATTTGAACAAATTTATTATTGCCTCCATTGAATCCTTCCAAGAAGGCTTCTTTATTTCGGTTACATTTCAGTTGATGGAAAACCAAATATTATTATACAGAGTATAAATTAAAGACGGCTGCTGAGGGACCCTATAATCTATGATATTTTACTGAAGGAAAGCATTTCTTATTTTTCAAAAATAAGTCTGCTTTCCAAGATTTTTAAAAAATCTCCAGAACCGCTGTTATAAAAAGCTTTTATTTTGAAAATAAAATACTGTACTTTTAAGGTATCTATCGATAGCGTTTATCATTATAAATCAATTTCTTTCAAATAATATTAGACGCAAAGCCATAAAAATACTGAAATATTTATTGTATTTCATATCTATTAATTGAATATGTACCGTACAGTAAATTTATTAATAGTAAATGTACCACATTGACTTTAAATTTTATTTATTTACAGGATAATGCGACGCTAATTTGTAGTACTACCAAGCTCGTAAGTATAAGAAATTAATCGGTTACATTATGATTTACCTGAAAGAAACAGTTTCTTTTTCAGTGACAATGTTTTTTATGGCATTTAATTAGAGATCGTTTGCTACTAAGAAACCTCATTTAGTACATAGGAAAATGAAAACGTCTTTGGTATTTATTTTATTGCCGATATAGCTTCAAAATACAAAAATGTCAATACGTAGCTTTAAATTCCGACAATATTAAATATTTATTTTTGATCAAGCCGTATTATCGATTTAGGATATATAATGAAATTATAATCATTTATACATATTCCTCAACATAAGCGCTCTAAATCCGTTCGAGGTAAAGCAATACGTGGGTACTTCCTCTCAAGTGGCCGCATTCAATTTCCAACCTGTACATTACCTATGCATAATGGTAACTCCATTGCAGTTTTTGTAACAAATACATATTTTAACCGCGAATGCTCGCGTGTTTTGCTATTACAAAGACGACTTTTAGCACATACAATAGTTGATATTATAACCGCTGTATTTAGTTACAGGTAACCTATAATGAATGTTGGTCCAATAATGATTATGAATTATGAAATTTGTCCTATAATGAATGTTGGTCCCAATTTGGACTATTACAAATCGAAGTTGCAGTTATTTTATGCGACAATTGTAAAGAACAGTTATAAACTTCTTAGAATACAGCAAAATTATGATTAAAATATGGAGAATTAACAGTTGAGAGAAGAGTACCCGTATAGAAATAGAGTTATCGGAAAAGAAAAACCAACGTTTTTAGTTTGCACCAATTAAAACTAAACTGGGTTGAATGAAGCGCATGCCATGCCAACTGTGACTTAACATATAATACCTTCAGATTCTATCGAGTCCGCCGCCTGCGAATAACTCAAATATCTATCTTCTCGGGCCTGTTTCACTCGGTTGACAATGCTGCTCGAAATACTTGCATTAGGCTTAGTGTATGCTTGCTTCCTGTATAATTATTATTTTACAACTTTTCAAATTTTACGTAAAGACGTATAACTACCCCTCGAATGTCGTATATTGTTACTCGTACAGTGGTCGTATCGTATTCGTACCATACGTAACTCGTATCATTCAATATTCATAAAACTGGACTAACATTCATTACATTTGAATCAAATCGTCTTCTCAATAATTTTAGAACTAAAACAATAAAGTACGATCACAATTATTCAATGTTAGGAATAGAAGCAAGCTATAAGGAATGGAAATACATTCAGGGAATCTATGTTTTTTGTTCTATGACTAATACAAGTAAGAAAACTACCAAATGTATACAAATCAGTAAAATTGATGTGTCTGTTTGTAATGTCAAAATAACAAGTTTTTACTAAATGGGTATGATAGTAAGAGTATATCGGCATCGGGTACCAATAACAAAAACACAATTTTTTTTGTCTGTCTGTCTGTCTGTTTGTTTCCGCTAATCTCCGGAACGGCTGGACCGATTTTGACGGGACTTTCACTAATAGATAGCTAATTATATAAGGTATAACATAGGGTACTTTTTATCAACTTCAACAAAAGTTACTATCCACGCGGACGAAGTCGCGGGCACAGCTAGTATATTAATATATGCCTAATGAAATAATATTAATTGATTGAATCAATTGAGGTAAAAAACACCCAGCTTGAAGAAAACATGAAAATAAAGAATTTAATTAATTACGCGTGTGCTGCTAGTCACTCACCTAGCGTCCGACGGCCCTCCCGTGTCGGACTTGTAGTTTGATGCAGGGTGAGGGAATGGTTCCGGCACAAATTTAAAAACCCTCAGACGGGATGAGTCCCTTCCAAGGTCCTATGTTTGGCTTTAGGGCCTCGGAAGGAACGATTCCAGGTGGTGTTGGATGGATGTATGGCTACGGGCCGCTTGTCCAGGAATTGGAAGTTGGCTAGGCTTTGCCTGCTAAGGAAGGAGAGCTGTCCCGTCGACTCCCCGTCATCAGGCTACCGGCCGGTTATACTGCTCAACGAATCCAGGAAATTCTTTGATAAAATTCTCGCTTCCTGGAAAGTTGAGTACTTGGAGGTTACGGTACCAGACCTGGTCAAATATCAGCATTTGTTCCGCACCGGCCTATTCACTGTGGCAGTGGCGCACCTCAAGCGGTGAACTGAGAGAGCCACTACACAGGGGAGGTTGCCATTGTGGTGTAGCTGGATATCCGTAACGCCTTAAACAGCCTCCCCTTCTTGGAGGAGGCTCTGAAATTTTATAGAGTACCCCTACCTACGTGCCATAGTGCAGGACTATCTCATCGAAAGGGATGCGTTCATAGTTAAAGAATGGTAGCAAGTGTACCTCAAGGTTCAGTGTTAGGGCTTCACACTGAATTCTACAGTACAACTAGGGCCTGCGAGGCAACCTCCTTCTCTAAACAAAGGTTCTGTGTTTCGCTGAAGACACTCTTTGTCGTGTCGAAAGCCCTAACGGGAGGAGGCTGTCCGCCTTACGTCGGTATGTACTACAATGGTCATCCGGCACATAGGATTGGACGCGGTCGTTGATAAAACAATAGCCATCGCTTTCCATCTCCCCATCACAGAACCCAACCGGAACTCAACGTCCGAGTGGAATAGGTCATTATACCGGTCGAGGTCGCAGTGAAGTGTCGTCGACTTTGTCCTGGTATAATAAGGTCGATGGCGCTCTATGGAGCTCTGGTTTGGGTCGAATGCCTCTCCTTTCACACGGTGATCCTCTTGTGGAAGACCGGAGAGGGTCATTACGTTGCGACCCGTGCTATGCAAGCTTATTTCACAGTCAGCCAATGGGGTAGCCTGCGTGTTAGCAGGCACGCCACCATGGGATATCGTTGCACGCGTCCTTGCGAAGGTGCATCGACATCAGGTCGTAGCAAGGAATCAGGGGGACCGACTCGTCGCAGTGGGTAGAGGCACTCACTTTCTTAGCTACCGGCCACCGGACGATAGAAGCTATTCATTCGGGGTCTAACTTCAATAGTTTACCCTCGACGATGATGAATCTGTCAGTCAGTGAATCTGGACGTGTTATTTCGTAAGTTCATATTGTGAGTAAATTAAATGAAAGAAATGATTGAAATACAACACAAACACTTTCATTTACACACTTACTATCGTTACTGACAAAGTAATTACAATGCAGACAGGAATAAGGATATCTTTAGACAATGTCACTATAAACGTGAGATAAGATGGCTAAGTTTTGTTATAAGTATTATAACATTAAAAAAAGTCTCTCGTGGTACAACATCGCGAAAAAAACAGCTGTTCCATACAAATGTTCAACAACTATTTACCTAAATGTATGGAACAGCGATTTTTTTTTGGGATTTCAAAGTTGTTCAGTTTGCTTGTCTGAACAAGTACACACAATTTAGAACCTTGTAGGTATATCAAGCTTTTTCGTACCCTAAAACTATATTACCATACAACAATAAATATAAAGTATAATACAGTATGTTAATTATTAATCTGTGTTACTTGAACTAAACTACATTAACTTTTTGCGATTCGAAAATTAGGTTCTGAAGGAAAACATTATGGTTGTTATGTTATTCAAAATTAGGGTTGCGTGCAGTAGAAAGTTTGTAATGACAACATGACTTTATTGCAACTATCAGTTCCTTAGGATGCCATAGTTTTTTCGGTAAAAAGGTGTAGTTTTATCAGTTAATATTTATTACTTTATTAATCTTATTAATCTGCCGCAGCTAATAACACTGTTTCTGTCCAAACTTTCGCGACTTGGACAGTTTCGAAGAGAAAATCTTATGAATACTGAACACAACCGTAATGGAACAAAAATGAAATGTTCGTGTCTTAGTATACCTTTATGTAGTATCGTGTGCTTATTGTATAAACATCCAATACCATTGAAATAATAATGACACCATACAGAAAGTCAGTTGGTTCGTTGCCATGAACTTTGCGCAAGGGCGGGCGGGCGGCCGTTCGGCAGTGCCGCGCGGGCCGCCCAGAGCGTCGAGCGTGCGTATGACGTCACTGAATTTCATTGTCGAAATAGCCGAGTCGCGAGTAGAAGTGAGTGCGTGAACTATGCGCGAAGTTTTGTGACTGAGTCACATGAACTGATATATGCATGCACCTAAATATTGCTATCAAAGGCGAACTTTTGATTTGTCTAAGCAAGGTTTATTTATTTCTTTTGGAAACATACCTTTTCTAATGACACTCTGCACAAGAATATTTAAATAAACTTTGAAAGTAACAGTAACTCAACGCTAAAGTACGTAAATTGACATACTATATGTATTTGGACAAGATAGTAATAAAAAACATTAAGTTTTAAGAATTTCTGGTATAGGAGTATTTTATAAACTTCGATGCAGCTATTAAGATATATATTAATGGAAGTTTAGCTTACTTTAAAACACATCTATATAAGTATAAAGATATAAATATAAAAAGTGTACATTTACTATAATACATACATAAAGTAGCTTACATGGGCGAAAAAAGGCCTTAAAATAACTTGTGTACAAACAAACTACTCGAAACAAAAGTTTTCGGATTAGCTTCGAAGTTAGTCACTACTGCAGCTGGACTCGAGCTCTGTGGAGTCAATATATCTGTCAGTTCATGGTAAGTGTCTTATAATTTTGTTGTGCTTTTTAGCAACAACTAAAAATACAACCGTGGAATTACAATCTTCACATTGTAAACTTACTAATGAGAACAGTAGTACTTTTAGAATGCACTGTTCTCGGTTTTGATAATTTCGTCAGAACACCGTTGGTTTGGATGAGAAACGCATATTTTTTTATTTTCGCTATTAAAATATCAATCATATTAAAATATCATCGTCATATGAAGGTATATGTGAATTCAATGCATTTATTTTAAAAATAATAAGATTATGGTATCTTTATTGTTGACATTAAAAAAATGTCTTTTCATTAAGACTTTAGTTATTACTTTAGTCTTTTGTGGTTCTAAGAGGTAAAGGTCTTGTGATTCTGGTAATAATTGAATGATGCCGTTTAAAAATGAGTACCTAATTTAAAAAAAAACTCATAATAATTCCCACAGAATCTCGAAAACATATTTTTAGGTCCTGTTTCAGCAATCGCCTCCAATATCGATCTTTTATCAACAGCAGTTGTCTACATATATTTCCTTTATCATTCCAGCACCAATCTATACACAATTTGCATAAAATTTCCGCAAGTGAAGTACGGGTGATGCGCGGTATACCGACCACCAGAATGTCCCTCGGAGTTCGATGCTAGAAAGGCGGTTACAACTTGTGTCTGAAGTCGAAGACTCTCTAGGGCGAGTCTCCGAATGGGGTGCAAAGAACTTGGTTAAGTTCAACCCCACGAAGACACAAGTGTGCGCATTCACTGCGAAGAAGGACCCATTTATCGTAGTGCCTCAGTTCCAGGGAGTTACTCTTCGTATGTCCGATGGTATTGGCATCCTCGGTGTGGAAATTTCTGCTAAAGTGCAGTTTGGGAGTCATTTGGAGGACAAAGCCAAATTGGCGAGCAAAAAGCTGGGCGTCCTGAACAGAGCCAAGCGGTACTTCACTCCAAGCCAGCGGCTAATGCTCTATAAAGCACAAATTCGGCCGCATATGGAGTACTGTTCGCACCTCTGGGCGGGAGCTCCCAAATATCAGCTCGACCCTCTTGACTCCCTGCAAAGGCGTGCATTCCGCATCGTTGGTGATCCCAATATCACGGCCTCAATGGAGACGCTGGAGCAAAGGAGAGACTTTGGTTCTCTCTGCGTGCTCTATCGGCTCTTTAACGGAGAGTGCTCTGAGGAACTGTTTGCAATGGTACCCGCCATCGCAGTAGAGTTCATCCTTATTACCTGGAACCAATCTCGTCTAGTACAGTTCGGTTTCAGCGTTCATTCATTCCACGTACGTGTAGGCTCTGGAACGAACTCCCAGCTGCGGTGTTTCCTCAGCGCTACGATATGTCCTTCTTCAAACGAGGCTTAAGAAGAGCATTTCTCTCCAGGTAGGCAGTGACAGAACTGTGCCCCTGGCATTGCAGATGTCCATGAGCGGTGGTTACCACTTAACATCAGGTGGGCCACTGGCTCGTCTGTCACCGTTAGCAATAAAAAAAAAAGTGAAAACGAATCTAACTAAAAACTCTAAGCAAACTAAAAGAATAAGCTTTCGAAATGAGAGATCGCATATTTAATATTAACTATTAATAAATGATTGCTTAAAAACTTATTAAATATTACAACAAGTCTAAAAGGCGAACAGCTGAGATTATATCTTTTTAAACAATAGAAAATGTAGGTAGGCATATAATAACATACCAATTTAATTAGTGACAATGTTATTATGTCAGTTAGAAAACAGGCGTAGTACAACAATACATAGCCGTTGTTTTTGAAGGCTTCGTATTTTCTCATAATTAGCACTGAGAATTATTAACAATGACGTGATTATTTGACTGTGACGACACAGTAAAGGGGACGCAATTTCCATCTATTCAACGCATAATCGCTACTGAGAAATCTCTGATTATATGCATTGTCTTATGGGTTATATTTCAATGACATGAACACGAAAGCTTTTTGCTTGAACATGTGTCATGTGTAATGAAACTTTATGTTATTTTGAGCTATTTCTATGTTCGCATGAGTTTGTTTGTTACCTGTAAGGCCGAATTCTCCTTTTGAGCTTAATAAATAGATATATGTGATTAAATGAAGAGAATAACGAAAGTCTGATTTAGTAAGGGATCTGCAAAAATTATAGGTTCATCTGACTTCGAATCCGCTCAAAACAAATATTTGTGGGTAAATTGTGAATAGAGTGAATGCATAGCATATAGTGTCTGAAAAGGTAACGCTTCTAATGATCTATACTAATATTATAAAGAGGAAAGATTTGATTGTTAGTCTATTCAATACAAACAAACATGTTTGTATTGAATAGGCTTCGAAACTACTGAACCGATTTTGATGAAAGTTGGTATAGGGATAGTTCGAGACCAGGGGAAGGACATAGGGTAATTTTCGTACGGGAAAAAAATCCCACAGGAAAACAAAAATAGCTCGGGCGAAGCCGCGAGCGGAAAGCTATACAATATGAGTGCAGCATTTGCCGTAAAGACAAAACGTTTTTTTGCGCACCTGTAAAATGCTAAAACACATTTTTGTGTGCGCAGCGACGATATTTAATTGTTGGTAAGTAGTATGTTTGAATTATAGAAATTCGAATGGTTTTTAAGGCACCAAAGACTGGATTTTGAATTGTAAGAGATTTCCCGAACATACAAACGAATACGAAGGAGAAATCTCCATAAAACGCTGGAAATAAAATTTTAGATTAGGTAAAGGGAGGATGATTTTTTTCTCTTCTTTCTCATGGTATTGGGTATTGCTGGATAAGCCATACAATTATGTTCCAGTTCCCTAGTCCGTTTGCAAAATATATAAAATTTTGCAAATTTTTGTTTAGAGTATAGAGCTGTTGGTTTGTAAAAATCTAAAAAACGAAATCATGATGGCAGCACAGTTTAAAAATGTATGTTAAACTGTGATGTCAGTATGTGTGTAGGAATATATAACAGACTTTGGAGGAAAATATCAAGATAAGCTCTGTTAGCAGTAATAATCATCGAAATTGAGGAAAGACGTATTACTTGGGAAATTTCGAAGAAAATAAGAAATTCTTAGAAAGAAATTAACAAGTTGTTACTTGCTTCAAACGGGAAGTAAATATTAACATGATGTGAATTTGCAGAGAATATGTATGTATGAAAGCAAAAAGATACTCACTCCAATTTGACCTATGAAATTTATCAGGAAGGCAGTTAAGTATAGTACGTGTATGGATAGAACATGTCAGCGACGAACGGATTTTACGAAAATCAGCACTCAAGGCGGTTAGAAATTTGTATCAAAGGCTGTCATTTTTGAAGCTAGAAGCATGAAATTTTGTATTTAAGCTGATAATCAGAGATGAGTGAACACGTATTCTAAGCATTTTTGAAAATTCCCCCCTTAGAAATGTGAAATAGGGGTTGAAGTTTCGTTTTTGGTTTGAGTATCACACTAGCAACTGCCTAACGTATTACAACCGATTTTTTTCAAAAAAAATTACTTTAATTGTTTTTACTATAGAAAAATAAAGACTTTCCACGGGAAAAACGAAAATAACGCGGCCAAAGCTGCGATCGGAAAACTTGTTACAGAAATGGCCGGTTGCACCAAGTTTTTCGTACAAGTGACATATAAATCTATTTACTGCGTAAGAATGAGTCATTCTGCTGTCAAATATTCAAATAACGTATATGATTAAAATACGTTTGACGTTTAAGAGGCAATCGTACAGACTGTTTTTCCGTTTTTTAAATAAGTTAATTATTTAAAGAGATTTTAATCCTTTAAAAATCTAAAAAATCGACCTAAATTTCTGTTGTATTCAAACGTCCAGCAAACAAATTGAATAATATTATATGAAAAAAAAAACAAAACATAGGAACACAGAAAAAGCTTGCTTTAATTATTAACGCAAAAAGTAATTAAATCGGTCAATTTTTTGCGGAGAAAACGGGACTACGAAAGCTATATTTTGTATACTTTTCATAGGTATTTTCGGTCGCTTTCATAGGTATTTTCGCTCAGTTCAGTTGCTCGGACACACAGCGCGACATCAATACATTTTACAAATACCTATTTTTGAATTCTCTCGATCTTGGTGTTTCCTCTCAAAACGTAAAGATAAAACTGAAATCGTAAGAAGTAAGAGATTTTGCGACCGCACGTGCTAAATTACGTAACGCCACAATCTTAGGAAAAGTAAAATTTCGTGAAACTGACTTCAAGCCCAAAAGACATTAAATCAAATAAATGAGAATCATGCACCAAAAGCGCTAGTTCTTTTTGTTTTGGTAATTGCCGTCGACAAATCGGTCGTCGCGTCAGTCCGCACCGTCCGCGCATTCGGCTAGTCGGTCGTCAAGACTCGAGAGTCGTGGGAAAACAAACAACCGCTCTCGTTAACGACCTCTTGTCCTACGCTGAAACCGTGAAACGAATGCAATGGTCCCCTAATCACTTAACCAAATGCGACCTTAACCAATGGTAATATGACCGTACAATTCCTAACACAAACGCTACTCCGACAGCGGGAAAGGCACAATTCTCCGCCTATTTGTTCAGGCCTGCAAAACCTGGAGACAACTGTTGTGTCAGAGAAGAAAAAACAATCGACACGTCTTTGTCGTATGTGTTTAGGGCATTCAGATTTAGGCAAAGGTTTACCAAGCCATAGTGCATTAACAAAATTGCTTTTAGTAAAGCTGTTTACATAGGACTGGGTTATTTACTTAGCACGATAGCTTCAAAGTCATTCAAGTCAAAGTCATTTGTTAATGACTTCTTCGGTACATTCTTGGAAAGTTCTAGTACTTTCGACATAACGATTTTAATCGCTTTGTGATATAAATAGAACGTATCGAAACGGTTAGGTAAGAACACCGCAACATATTTGGATACGGGATATACGACAAATAGTCGGGTAGGTACACTAATAAAATAGAAAGAGCCCTAATTCCGATAAAGTCACAATTGTGTTTAATTCAAAATTCCGATTTTATAATTCTGAACGCTTCTGAGTTCCCAAAATCAAAAATTCTGTTTATTGTGAATCATATTATTAAAATATCTAAATCTCAAACTTCCTAATGGTTATAATTAGAATTGTCAGGATACCGAAACATAATATTGCGAAGCAATATTAATCCGAAACATCGTAAATGAGAATTTTGGTTATCAAAATTTTGACAAAAATAGGTATTATTTTATTGCCTGTACACATAATTCGATAATTGATCGTAAAAAAAATAACTTCTACTTTCTCTGTAAACAAAGCATAAGGAGCCAACATAATTATTGCTATTTTAAATAATGATTATTAATTATACTTCAAAGTTACTCAAACATTCGTTCAAAGTTAAGAAGCGCGACCGTTTGTAGAGTTCATCATCACAGCTCATATACGTCACCACCAAGAGGCTCGAGCTTTTTTTTGGGAGAGGGGAAATTGCATTTACGCATTCCTCGTGGTCGAGCCAAACCACGAGGATATGTAGGACTCCCCAGACCGTACTCGGCCCGGGCCTACCCACTAAAACCCCCCCCCCCCAGCAGCTCTCCGTCCGTCGCAAGACAGGGGTAAGGGGAGTACAGCCAGGCTTTGTTCCCGCTAACCCCCTGCCCGTGACATGTCCGTTGCCGGACTCTCCGTCTGCCTCTCGTGCTTTGTGGAGCGGCGCAGAATTGCGCCACTCTACACCCCGAATTGGTTTTTTATTGTGGTTGTCTTCCACGCGGCCTGACGCTCAGTGCGCCGGGCCCCCGGCCCGCTCAGTACGGGTAAAGGGTTGCCCGATGGCAGATCCCACTGGATCCACCGCCGCGCAGGTGAGCCGAAGCTCGGGGAAATCCTCAACGGGCGCGAAGCGCCACGGCGAGAAACTCGCCTCAACCTCGCTACTACAAGAGGTAGCCGCCGGAATCGGCTTCCAGCGAGAGCCACACCTCTTCTTAACATAAGAAGAGGGGACTTTGCCCTTCCCCGCATGATAAAGCGGGTAGCCACACGAAGTTGCCCTCCGGGCTAAGCCCAGCCATCCCACGCCCCCCCCCCCATAGGGGTCCTCTCGTCATACTATTAGCCCGCGGCAGAGAATCTGCCGGGTTGTCCAGGGTGCACCACAAGGAGGTTATCTGACATCGCACCCCGAGAGGCTCGAGCCTACCCTAAGTTTTTTTTATTACAGAATGTTGGCAAACAAGCAAACTGTCCACCTGATGGTAAGTGGTAACAGTCACCTATAATACATGTGGTGAGATTCACAGCAAAACTGCAACCCCCACAAGAACCACAGTGTACGTTGCCAACTTGTGACACCAGATGTAAAGTCACAGTACCCAGTAATTTCACTGCCATATCTTACCCTTCAAACCGGAACACAGCAATGCAAGCACTGCTGCTTTGCGACAGAAATAGGTAAGACGGAGGTACCTAAGCAGACGACCCTGGTACAGAGTCTCCCTCCAGTAAAGTAAGGGTATGTAGATTGTTGTCTAGGCCTTAGTCAACCACGCTGACCCAGTGCGGATCGGTCGACTTCACATATACCTTCAAATTTTTTTGCAGATGTATGCAGGTTGCCTCACGCACGATGTTTTCCTTCACCGAAGGAGTGTCGGATGAAATTCGAAAACGAAAAACACATTGCTACATGGCGGGATCGAACCCCGGACCCCCCAATTAGGCCAGTGCCAAGTCCCCACGGGCACCGATGCTTCTATGTAGAGTTTTCTATTGTAGAGTTGTAATTAATATAATAAATAGAAAATAAGCAAGTAACATCATGACAGTACTCCCCAGCGAGAAGAACAGAGCTTAACACTACGCAAACCTTGTTACACCAAATATGAATGTTATATATCAAATACAAAGCAAGCTTCTACTTCAATATGATTATAAATGGCAGACTCGTATAGAATTTTTACGTAAAGAAAAATCTAAATTCCTAAACAGTAATAAAAAACGTACCTACAGTTCTCCCCAATGTCTTAGGCTGAGTTAAATACATAGTATCAAAAACACCTTTTTACACACAACTGCTATTAACATTACTATTATGGTGACAAATTTAAGTAAAACGGTGGCAGCTGGCTAGGCGGGCTCAGAAGCGCTACCATTAAATACCCACCTCATTACAGCATCTGTGAATGACATATATATTTGTACTAAGTCGCTCTTTTTAAGTTATCATTTTAAAATAAAATGATAATTTACAAAATATTTCTATAAATTTATTAACCGAACTATTGCCACTAAAAGGTGTCGTTAGTTCGGTGCTTCGTACCAACCGTACTACTGCCACTAAAAAGTTGCATTAGTTCGGATAACCGGACTAACAACCGAACTACTGCCACTAGAGGTATGCTTTAAACATAGTTTCTATTGACATATTGCAGACTTGTACCGAATTATACTCACGTTGATTTTTACTATTTTCTACAGACTTCAATTGAAGAAGAGGTTTCGTATATAACAAATAGCAACTAATCAACATATAACCAATAGCTTTTCGTATCAAAAATCTAGCTGAGTAGCATTTCATTGTATCATACATAACCACTGAGTGTAGAAAAGTCTATATAGCATAGTATATGTAAGCTTTCAATTGTATCAACACTGTCAACATTAAATATTTGTATTGCAACTGGACTTACTATTTACAATTACTGTTGACAAAGTCTAACGGTGCTCAGTAGAGGTTCGGATGTATTCAATGTAAGCCGGTTACTCCGAGCCACCCGCGTGGTGGCGTCTGGCATACAAAATATACATAACACAAGCCGACATGCAAATGGGCGTACAGTTTTGTAGTTATTATAATTTGTTGTATGCCTCTACTAACTGTTGCCAGTGCTACTTTCGTATGATTTCTTTTATAAGTATGTAAAATTTTCCAAAGACTTTCTGATGCTTACATGTGTTTGTTTTATAGTACCTATTGTGGTGGTAAAAGTGTACCTATTATTGCGATTGTTCCAATATACATTTAGTCAAAACATGGTCAAACCAATGCCTCTAGGCTAGAGGGAAATATCCTGATGTGATAAATATTCCCTACCTTATTTTATCCAAATGAAAAATTCTTTATCTCATAAAATATAATTGTTTTTTCTTATTCTATTCCATAGGGGCCACCAAAATTTAAGGCCGATCAAAAATTAATATTGTGTATTTTTATAAAAATCAGAAAATCTGAATTTGTGTTATCGACGGAGCCAATCACAATTTTGTCTGAATTAATGTGATTTTGTCGATCACACAAATTCCATCCAGAGTGGAAATCGAATCTATAGAAATATTATTTAGAGGAGTTTTGTTAATGTAAACTAAATTACCACCACCACTTCAACCCATACATCCTACACTGTAGGAACGGGTTGGAGGATTTGGTGGTAATCTCGTTTAATTGGCACTTCCAACATCCACGGGAAGAAGGGGAGCGATGACACATGTCTAAGTCCGTTAAAGCAGAAAAAAATAAGTTGTTGTCGGACGTCAATTTCAACCAATTCGCATTCAGTTATACATGTTCTGCAATGTTTACTGTACAGAAGTAGCATTTTCTACTGCATAATTATCAAAAGCACATAATATATCCGATACACGCGTGTGTATATTTTGAACTAAAAAGGTAGATAACTCATACAATATTCATCGTTTTCCTCTCAAAGTGATGAATATTTATACTGTAACTTTCAACCTAATTTTTACTCTCATATAGAGTACGTACTATGAGGTGAATTTTTTGTAATGCAAAAATACCTTTTGAGGTGATACATCCTTATTTTTTATCAATACAGCAAATAACTTACTTCTCATGGGCTTATTTACGAATATCACATCTGGTCACAATCATAGTTCCGGGATAATGTATTTAAGTATCGTAAAAATGTATTTAATGATTAGAAAGAATCAATCTTTTTCTTATTATACTATTACTACATATCCACAACATCTTTCCATCCCTTTAAGAATTGAAATTTCGTATATCTATATACACGTTTTTACTGACTTGCTAGCCCAAAAACATGTATTGTCACACCAACTTTTAAATTTCCTTAAATTTCACTCACATACACAAATATTTTTTTAAGGCTTCTTAATTTTATTTAATTAATTATCTACCTAAGTATTCACTACCAGTCACTGTGAAAGTTGTTGCATTATGCTTTAAATGATTTTTTTAAATAGTGTAAATCCGTAACTACTAATTTATAAGTCATTCGATTTTAATAACATATTGTATGCTGTGGATTTTATGAAATAAATAAAATAAAAAATAATAAATAAAATATAGGTAGGTACCTAGTCTCTCATATTCTATGTTAATTCTGAGAGTTAACGCTTAACAATGATTGATTTGATTTTGATCTCGAGGGAATTTAAAAATTAACAAAATGCAGCCAATGTTATTCCTGACATAATGTAGATTTATTATCAATGTTCAAAGAAATCACAACAATGTTTAAAGAAAAATTCAATAAAACAATTACAATAAAAAAACTTAGACATTGCCTGTTGAATGGAGCAAATAATATTACATGGGAACACAAAACGTATTACTAATCTTGAATAAGCAAATCTTTCTCGATATAATATCTCTACATAAAGGGTTCGTAATTTAAGTAGAGCCATTGCGCTATCAAACATTATCTATATATAAAACTTTATAATACTTTTATCATATGTGCGTCCCACGCGAGACCATTTCCGTTTTGTAACAGTTTCCTCCTATCGTTGTAAACGCAACCCTTTTTTTAAAGCTCGTTATGAGAGTGGGCTGGACGATTATCTATGCACGGTCTCGGCTTTTATTTTTTATTGCTAAGGAACCAAGGACTAAAAAGTCACAATATAAAACCGGTTAGAGTCACCGGAGCCGAACGAGAGATGTTTCTGTTTCTTTTTAGTTCAGTGATCTAATCCGGAGACAGCTTTTGTGGTGGGTGCGAGAAGGACGATGCTATTGTTTTCCTTTTCTGCCGGCGTTCCGTCCGGCCGAATATATCCGAGTTGGAGCGACGCGCGCGCGCCGGCTGGCCGATGTCTGCCGCCTACGCATGCTATTACGATCGATTTCGTTTTATGACGTGAATTCATTGATATTTTGTGGTGAGCATCGCAACGATTGTATTGTTACTTATATCGCACAGTCAAATCAACAATTATTTCGTGTGCGTATTTTGCACTATTCAATAACTTCTTTTTATGTAAAAATAAGTTACAATTAAGCATCGACGATTAGACGATAAGTATTATGTATGTGAGAACTACAATCTCTTGAACTTTCACTGATATAATTGTACTTATGACTATTTTGTAAACTAATAAAGACGTAAACCACGCGCGGACAAACTTTATTGTTACCTAAGCAACAGACTTTATTTAAACATATTAATTAATTTGTTCTATAGCAATAAAACTAGGTGTACAAAGTCACGAAAATATCTTGTCCACAATAAGGCTTTATTTATAAAAACAAGTGTTATTTACAAACAATTTCGACAATAAGCACAATCAAGTTCTTTTTCAAAACCGGTTCGCGTGATCGAAAGTGGGTGACTGACGAAGTCGGCGTGTTGAGAACAAGCGAGTGACTGGTGCATGGTTAACATTGAACGTCGAGGTGAGGCCAATTAACTTAATACCACTTACAACTTTATCAGCCTTTTATTCAAACTTATGACGGAGAGGCTTAAATAAATTAACGCTAGCAAAACGATTGTGTGAAGAATGCAAATAGGCATTTAAAATAAAAGTAATTACTTAATCGATAATCATGTGATATTACTAACATCAATAGAAGTTAATTTTTTTGTATATATGACATGAAAGTTCTTGGCCTTCGTCTTATCTGATGGTAATCCTACTATAATAATATATACAAGGTTATTTTTTAGTTATGACAAAAATTTTGTGTGCTTGTTCAGACAAGCAAACTTTCACTATGGCACCAACTTAAAAATCGCAAAAAAAATCAGCTGTTTCATACATTTAGGTTCAGTGAATGTTGAACATTGGTATAGAACAGCTGATTTTTTTTTTTGATTTTTGTCATAACTAAAAAATAAACTTGTATAATGTGTGATGGTGTGGATGTTTGTTACTCAATCACGCAAAAACAGCTGAACGGATTTGGATGAAATTTGGCATGCATGTAGCCTTTGACATGGAAAAGAACATAGGCTACCTTTATCCCGATTCCTTAAGAAGTTCCCGAGGGAAATTGAAAATTGTTTACGAGCTAAAACTAAAACGAAAATTTATTCCATTTTTATTAGGTACTTTCACATTTTTCATTTCTTTTTGGACCCAATTCTGAAGTCCACGCGGACGAAGTCCCGGGCAGAAGCTAGTTGAATATAATGCTGAAGGTGGAGGCGAGCCTCATCTGGATTCCTCTACAATGGACGAGCTGTCTATGTTGCCTCTAATTGTCGAAATGCAACAATGCTAGAAACATTGTTATTATGGTGACAATCTTAGGTGAGACGGTGGTAGTTAACCAGGCGAGCTCAGAAGCTCTACCACTAACACGAGCAGAAAAATTTCTACCACCATCGGGAAACGAACCCCGGACCCCCCGATCAGCACCCGGCGGTAAGGAGGCGTTAGAAATAAAACTAAATAGGTTTAAGGTATCTGTTATAAATGGATATTTTTAAAGAATATTTTAATGAGGTACCTACTTTATGCCTTATAATATCTACGCAATCTACGATATTTAATAGCGTTTTCCAAATCATCGCAAGAAAATTTGAACTAAACTCAGAAATGCTCTTGACATCGCCAAAATTTTACCTAATTTCCCCAACTAAGTTGGTGTATAAATTAGTTTTATTAGCGCATCAAATGTTAATTATACCCATTAACCCAATATGGCGTCTATTTCTATAGTCATGAAAAAAACAATGAACCTATTTTTTCTAATTAAATTAGGTATGTAATAGATACATTAACACCAATTACAATTTAACGAGTCGATTAACTGGAAGGTGTAGAGATTTTATTATGTATACTTAAAAAAATCAGTGCGTGACCGCAAAATATGTGAAAAGTCTACAAAGTTACTACAAAAAGTTTTTAAGTGCTGTCAAAGTATAAACTGTTTAAATATGACGCTATTATCTATATCCTATGCCTAGAAAATAAATGAGACAGCATTATGTTTAAACATTGTCTAAGTTCAGACAGTGTTTTAAAACGTTTGTTTATATACAATCTTTGTATTTATTATATCATAATATAAACATTGATGTAATAAGTATTTTTGTATTGAAGGTTAACTTCTAACAAAACTCAACTCTTGTTAGGTCCTTGTGCTTAGATCATATGAAGCTTATTTGATATAATTAGCATCAGTGAAATGAATGAAGATCAAACAAAAGTTGAAACTAATAATAATTCGGCATAATGCTGACCCATGGCCGCTAATAACGAAACTTGGCCTATTATTCCTGCGGGATATGAACTTTATTATTAATATCGATGGTCAAAACTATCAACGCTTCAGAATTATCTATTGAATATCACGGACCTTTGAGGTTAATGCTGCGTATCAAATTTTGTACCTGATTGATTTGTTCGAGATTAGAACCTCGAATTAGTTGTATATTTTAAACCAAACACCCTAGTTATATTATATTTCATCGCCATTGAATTGGTAGTTCTTCTTTAACTATACACTTTTTGGTAGGTATAAAAGTTAGTATATTTTATGTTACATTTTCTTACATATTATGTTATTTACTATCGAGAAAAAAAACATGGAAAAACTTAAAGGTTATGATTAATTAATATTATTACACAGAACCGTGTAATATTCATAATTCAATGTAATCAAAAGTATTTTTTAAAAAGATTACTCAAGACCTATGACAAGATAGGCTGAGATCTCAAAAAAATGCTTGCTTTTCCCAAAAAAAAAATTCCTAATACATATATCATTAAGTCAAAGATTGAACATAAGTGTATGGGATAAATATTTCTCGATTGTACGTACATATATCTGCTAAACATTTTAAAAGTATTATAACATTTATAAGATTATATTTTTTATTATTCAGTTTGCTTATTTAGATAAATACATTTTTATATACTATCTTGTGTTAAATGGATTTTTCCCTACGTAAGTCAACCTTCAGGAAAATTCATTTCTTTTCCCAATCTAAAACTGACGCGAATCAGATAAACATGTAGGGGCATTTAATTTTTATTTCGAAACAATATTATAAAATACGAATATACTAACTTGAACGTGCACATTATAAAACTACAGAAAATAAACTCAATCACGGCCTGTTAAGATTAAACAAATACTAATCCACCGAAGCTCACACTGGGTATTGTTTCTGCTTATTTTCACAAGAGCTGCTAATCTGGAGCAGAGGGAAACCATTTCAGTGCAAAATCCTTGGAGAATGTAGCTAATAAATAACAAAATACGTCTTATTTTTTTTTGCAAGGCGCGGATTTTTCTTCCGGCATTGTTAAATTGGTAATACGAGACTTGGGAAGGGAACGACTGTCAGACAAAATGTTGCGATCGCAGCAGCAACTGAGTGGACTTTTGAAGTTTACTTTCAACAGCTTTTTTTAAACTGCCTTTTTTTAAACTTGGTAAACAAGTTATCCTATAAGGGAGACGAAACCCTAAAAATACAATGAAATACGGAAAACCTAGAGAACGCACTAAAATAAGTTGGAACCGTTTTAAAATATGGATAATAAATATTTTGAAATGCATTAGTTAACCGAAAAATATCGCGATTGAAGTGAGTAAACACAAAGACAAAGTAGTTTTTGTGGATGTGCAGATAAAAAAAATTGACTACTTAGTTCAATTTAATCCTGTATGATGCGACTAATAGATTTTTCTACAATCTCCCTAATTCGCCGACGATGATGAGTGACGGGCACTAATATATTCTATGCCTAAATAAAACTCAATGAACTCCAACACATTTTTAACTTCACGTCCTTTAATGACATCTTCACATTGAACTCAATATGAAGATGGCACCAAAGGTTTCTAAGTAAGCCGTATAAATAATTATATCGGCTTATGACAGAGATTTTCTTTGCCCTGCAAAGAAATTCTCCAAGTGGCACCTGCAAGAAGCTAACATATGTAGGCCACTAAATCATGAGTTTAACACCCTCAATGTCATTACTAATGTTTCTCGGAGGCCGCAAAAGTGTCGCGCAAAGAATATTCAATTGGATCTCGTGTGGGTTTCCAAACAATATTTTCCCCTTGACTTACTTTGGAGCTTATTAAATAAATGCCGAGTGTAGTGATTTAGTTTTTTTGCACTATCCAATGCTTCCGTGGTCTCCGCTACCCCGATTTCAATAACATTGTCAAATATAAAACTATTTAATTCAGATACGTTAATACTACTGAAACTACTTTGATATCCGCAGTCCTGCTCTATTTATCTGTGTAAAGCTAATGAGGTTTCGCTGAACGTGCTCCTCATTATAATATACGAAATTAATATATGCATGTTTTGAAACTACTGATAAACCACGGGAAATTATTATATCGTACTGGCCCTTTATTCGCATACGTAAAAAGGTCAACTATAACTCATGTACATACCTACATAAAAACTACTTTGCAGTTGTATTTTACGGTAAATGTGCCATTAAAGGCCAGCTTATCAGCACTAAAATTTAATTACCTTCATTAACCATTCATTTGGAATAAATACATCTATAGACTGTAGTATTTTGAAATTTATTTTTTATGCAGATACAAGTACTGCAGATATAGACTGCAAATACAAATTATTGTTATTCCGCTGCCCATCCCAGCACGATTGCCAACGGCCAATGATATTAACAGAATCTGTTGAATTTCTTGCATGCGACATTTCATGCCACAACAATGCATGAAATTATAATATGTCATCTGTTTCCACTGCCCAGGACCGGCAACGACACGACATTAATATATTTTTGCCGATGTGAAAATTTTTCATGGCTCGGCACTGAACACCAAGCCAGGCAGTTGGCATCGTCCAACGGACATCCTTTGACCACGAGTGTTTGTAACGTCGCACTATAATATAATCAAGTGTTAGGATCAAATCTTATCATAATTTGTTTCATTTGAATAGAACGTGCTGAAGCTCATATGTCTTAGTTATGTAAGTGGACAAAGGTAAGTCGTTCTCGTTTGTAGAGATGAGGAATCTTGCATTATTTAGAGACTGTGGTATGAATTAATTCAATAAATTCTTTACAAATTCGGGTATTTGTTCATTCACATGAAAAAGGAATTGCAGTGATATAATCTTTCTACTGAAACCAAATCGGAAGATCCATTTCATCGACAACAAAATACCGGCAAACCATCGCTATAGTCATTAGAGAGATGAACGATTTGCAATTGATCTGTGTCAATGGACGTAAATGGGTCAACTGACGTCGTTGCTGACCGTCCGTGAATCGAAGACAACGGACAATGATGCCAATTGTCCGAATTCGTCGCTTCCTATTCATTCAACCTAATTCGTCCATTGCTCGCTCGTTGCGTTTAAAAGGTGCCATTAATAGTCACTAGCCACTTATCGTAAACAAGGTTCATTGATGCATTGATGCCTTGACGAATCGACTTCCCCGATTGATTTTTTTAAATTCAAAATTAACCTTGTTGTCTATATGCGTGTGGATTTTAGAGATCTTAAACACAAGACAAAACGTAATTTACTCTAAGAGAACAATGAAGGATACAAGAAACTTTTTATAAGTTAATTTGTACCTACTTAGTTACCTCTGAGTAAGGTAATTGGTAGCAATTCGTTTTATAATGTAATACCTTGTTACTCGTATTAGCACAATATACCTCATGGGTATTAAGCTTTTCAGGTATCGTTTAAATAGAACGGGTAGGTACCTTACTCGTATAAGCCGTGCTAGGTTCTTCATATTTTTTAAAGAACACAATGGAAATCAAGCTAAATTAATAATTTAAGGTTAAGGTTAGAGAATCTTTATTTCTCACAAGAATTTTACAATTAACTTATGCAAGAAACTTATACAAAAACAAATACTAAATACTAAACGAGCGTTTAGTATTTAGTACCTATTAAAATATACAGGGTATTTGTAAATTATTTGTCTCCAGCTAAATTAATAATTTAATTCTTACAACTTGTATTCCATTTAAAAATATTTAATATTAGCTGCTGCTCACATCTTCGACTTTCTTAGTTACTCATTAAAATTCGAGACAAAAAGTAGACTTTATCCTTCCTAGCCTTAGTTATCTATATACCAAATTTCATCAAATTTGGTTTTAAGCGTGACAGCGTACAGACAGAAGGACAAACAGATAGATAGACAAACAGCTACTTTAGTATTAATAAAATTAGGTAGGATTGTGTTACCACTGAACACCAAATTTTACTAAACATTAGAAAAATTGCTAATAGGTACTATTTTGCATAGTAATAAAAGTCGGACAGACCACATCAGCATTATTTAAGCCATAATATGGTAATTTCTAATATGGTATGAATTGCTCTCACTTTCAATTGTATCTCCGAAATTGTGTCCAAGCTTCTATAAATTGCTACGAAGATAATAGAAGCTGTGACATAACTTGACATAAGTAATGAAAGTGAAATCGTAAATAGGTTTCATTTCATGCCGACTTCCATTTACAGATCTTTAGTTGCCGAAACAGCATCTATTTATGTATGAGGTATTTCTGTAAGGAGTTGCACAACGCTGCTGTTACATCACGAGTGAGTCAAGCAAAGTACACTCTATTATCATATGACAAATAACTAGTACAAGTTTGTATTTGTATTCGGTGCTATATACAATACAACACAATGCATGAATAGACCCACTACTTTCTCATGCGTGTGCGACTGAAATAACATTGTCTGACTATGCCTTCTGCTATCATTTTAATATCTTTGGAGTTCATTAAGGCCATTGTGAAGTCTTAAATAGCTGTTCGTGAGGCGTTGTTGCTTTAATTTCAGCTTCATCGCTTGATATACCTTAATTAGCTATGTACCCATGAGATTTAACATTATTGTCTAAATGAACAACTTCTACATGGGAGTAGATAAGTAAAATGATCTCCTTCCGTTTTTTAATAAAGCTACATTAATTACAACATGTAATTTAGATTGTTCGTTAACTTCCATAAACATAGCATTAGAAGTAATGTGAGGTGGAAGCTGTTTTGTTGTGAGGAGTAGGTGTATTATTCATCGTTTATCCTCAAATTTGTACATATTTATAAACATTGTGAAAATTATATATTTGTAGCCTTGTATTACGTTTCATTATCATCATCATCATCACAGCTCATATACGTCCCCGCCGAGGGGCACGAGCCTATACCCTTACTAGTTAGGGCGCTTAGGCCTTAGTCGAACCACGCTGGCCTATTTTGTTTAAAAATGCTAAACTTAACTATTTTATTAAATCAATACTGGAAAAATTCCACTTTATTTATATTAAAAACTAAGAATGAAATTCCCTATCAATGATTATAAGACCTTGAACATTCTAGATGGCAAAGCGAGGCTACATCGTATTGAATTTAATGTTGTTTCAAAATAATGTTACATTTTTAAACAAAATGCTAAGTCGCAAATATACAATTTTTTGACAAAGGCGGATCCAGGATATTTATTTAAGGGGCTAAAGCATCCAGGATAGTTTATTTGGGGGGCTTGCTCGACTCTATCGAGAGTATAAGGTTTTAGCAAAATAAATACTAAGAAACAAATAAAATGCTTTTGAGACGTTGTCTTTGCTTGGATCCGCTAATGGTTTGGGATCTCTTCGTAGACTACATTCTCCGACAATGCCTTCTCAAACAAGAACACTACTTTATGTATTTAAATTATGTATCAACATTCAAACGAATGCACTCATATTGTCGCGAATAACGGTGCAACATATTAATATGGAAATGTATTAGAGTTCCAATATAACTTTACCTACGTAGATATTGCCTAAAATTATTGCTTTAGTCTCGTCCAGGCGCGTCACGATGTTTTTCCGGGATAAGCTCGGTGAAATTTGCCTTGCTGTTTGTAGTTTGATCCAACTAAGGATAGTTTTATCTCGATTATAAAAATCTGTATTTATTATTTTAAATCCATTCATTGCCCGTGGTCCAACTATGTAGTCCAACTTCGAATATTCATGAAATGTTTGTAATGGTTTGTAAGTGGTTCACCCGTGGGAGAGCCATGCTTCGGCACGAATGGGCCGGCTCGACTGGAGTGATACCACGCCCTCACAGAAGACCGGCGTGAAATAACGCTTGCGTTGTGTTTCGTCGAGTGAGTGAGGGTACCGGAGGCCCAACCCCCCTACCCCCCTATGATGGCGCAGTTAAACAGATTGTTACCCCAGGAGGGTACCAACTGCGCTAGCGTTGGAGAATCCCTCTCTGGACGTCCACTTTCAGGACGCAATATACCTGGGCGTGGACGCCTAGGCCGCCCCTCGTATTCTGGGGGGGGGGGGGGGGGTAAAACCGCGCTCAAACATACCTGGGGCAAGAGCAAACCCACGGCACCCCCTGCCACACTGACTGTGGACTTTTGCAATATCAGGGGACTTCACTCCAACCTGAATGCTGTCCACCACCACCTCGAGACAGTAAAGCCGGCCTTGCTCTTTTTGACCGAGACACAGATATCGTCTCCGGCGGACACTTCTTACCTTTCCTACCCAGGGTACGGACTGGAACACCTCTTCGCACCTAAGGCCGGTGTGTGCGTGTACGTCAGAGACGATATATGTTCTCGGCGCCTCGGTCACCTCGAAAGTAGGGACCTCTCCACCTTATGACTCCGTGTAGACAGCGACGACCATCCCCGCGTCTATTCGTGCCTCTATAGGTCCCATAGCGGTGATACCGAAACCGACCGACTCATCGAGCACGTTCAAATGGCTGCAGACTTTGTGCAGCAGCAGATCCCACTCGCAGAGATCGTGATACTTGGCGATTTTAACGCTCACCACACCGAATGGCTCGGTTCAAGCAAGACCGATCATGCGGGGAGATCTGTTCACGCCTTCGCTCTTGCATATGGCTTGACACAATTGGTTACTAAGCCCACGCGAATTCCTGATGTGGAGAGCCATGAACCTTCACTGTTGGATCTTCTGCTGACTTCTCATCCCGACGGCTACCTCATATCTGTCGGCGCCCCTCTTGGCTCCTCAGATCACTGCCTCATTAGGAGTTCGGTGCCACTCACGTGCTTGCAACGACCTCAAGTTGCACGTAGACTTGTGTGTGGCACTACAAGTCAGCAGACTGGGATGGGATGCGGTCCTTTTTTGCGTCCTACCCTTGGAGGCAGGTTTGCTTTATGCCGGATGATCCCAACTCCGCCGCTGAGTCTGTTGCCGATGTGGTGTTGCAAGGTATGGAAATTTTCATTCCATCCACAGTTATCCCCATTGGTGGCAGATTCCAACCTTGGTTTGGTCAATCCTCCAAAAAGGCTTCTCGCTGGAAGCAGGAAACCTACCAAGCCTGGGTAAACGCGGTGACGTCTCGGGGTGGAAATACCAGCGCTTTGAAAAAGCAGTATAACTATGCCTCCAGATCCTTCAAAAGGGACATTGCAAGAGCGAAGTCGGAGCACATCAGTAGAATTGGCGAGAGGCTAGAGCGTCTTCCTTCGGGGTCTCGTGCGTTCTGGTCTCTCGCCAAAGCTATTCAGGGAAATTTCTGCATGCCATCTTTTCCACCACTGCACAAGGATAACACTTCGTTAGCCCATGATGCTAAAGAGAAAGCCGATCTTTTAGGGAAACTCTTTGCATCCAACTCGACCTTGGATGACGGGGGACAGGAACCACCGACCATACCACGGTGCACGAGCTTAATGCCGGATATTCGGTTCCACCAAAGCTCAGTGCGTCAAGCACTAATCACCCTAGATATCCACAAGTCGAGTGGGCCTGATGGTATCCCTCCTATCGTGCTAAAGACGTGTGCTCCAGAGTTGGCACCGGTTTTAACGCGACTATTTCGGCTCTCTTATTCATCTGGCGTAGTCCCAACCTCATGGAAGACAGCTTTAGTGCATCCGATGCCTAAGAAAGGTGACCGCTCGAATCCGTCCAACTACAGGCCGATAGCTATAACCCCTTTGTTTTCAAAGATAATGGAATCACTAATCAACCGCCAGCTTTCCGGTACCTAGAGGATCACCAGCTGCTCAGTGATCAACAATACGGCTTTCGTAGGGGTCGCTCTGCTGGTGATCTTCTAGTTTACTTGCCACATCATTGGGCAGAGGCAATTGAAGCGAAGGGGGAGGCACTGGCAGTTAGTTTGGACATCGCGAAGGCCTTTGATCGGGTATGGCACAAAGCGCTCCTCTCAAAACTTCCTTCATATGGGCTTCCCGAGAAATTATGTGGATGGGTCACTAGCTTTCTAGCAGACAGAAGCATTAAGGTCTTGATTGACGGTGAATGCGCAGACCCAATGTCTGTAAATGCTGGTGTCCCCCAAGGATGTGTGCTTTCACCTACACTATTCCTTCTGCATATCAATGATATGCTGCAAATCAGCAGCATTCATTGCTATACAGACGACAGCACGAAAGACACCTTCTATAACGGCCGTGCGAACTCTTCTCGGGAAAACGTCATTGAGTGCCGGAATAAACTTGTGTCTGAAATCGAAACTTCATTAGAGAAAGTCTCTAACTGGGGTCGACTTAATTTAGTCCATTTCAACCCCTCAAAGACACAGGTTTGCGCGTTCACCGCAAAGAAAATGCCATTTGTCGTATCTCCTCGCTTTCAGGGCATTCCCCTAACTGCCTCAGCCAATATTGGGATCCTTGGTGTCGACATATCGAGCGAAGTCCAGTTCCGTGGCCACTTAGAGGGTAAGGCTAAATTAGCTTCTAAGAAGCTTGGTGTGCTCAATAGATCGAGACAGTATTTCACTCCGGCGCACCGCCTTCAGCTTTACAAGGCGCAGGTTCGGCCTCATATGGAATACTGTTCTCATCTTTGGGCTGGGGCACCCCAATACCAACTTCTCCCACTGGACCGCATTCAACGGAGAGCGACTCGAATCGTCGACTGCCAGGAAATTTCAAATCGGCTTGATACCTTGGCGCTGCGTAGAGATGTCGCTTCACTATGCATCTTCTATCGTATTTATTACGGGGAATGCTCCGAGGAATTGTTCGGACTTATACCTGCCGCCTCCTTCCGCCATCGTTCCACGCGGCAAAAAATCCATGCCCATCACTTAGATGGTTGGCAGTCCACAACTGTGCGTTTCTCTCGAAGTTTCCTGCCTCGCACAGTCAAACTTTGGAACGAATTGTCGCCTGCGGTATTTCAAACTTTAATATTATTACATCGTATAATCTATTGCTTTTGCATTTGTTATAAATAAGAAATTGAGAACAGTTATTTATAACTAGGTAAACTAGCTGACCCGCCCCTTGATTGTGTAACAAAAATCTATTGCGATGGCTTTCAATTTTGACAGCTAAAGTGCATCTATTGCTATTTTTATCAGACAGTCGACACAGAGTCTTGTATTGACGCCGCAATGATTAGGTACAGTAACCTCCCATTCAAGCTTTACATTCACACTACGAAAACCGCCACTATTACGAGCGACGTAAGAATGGTCCAAAGGTCAAACAGTACAGATTGACAAGGAGTTTACTGTACTAATTTTAAGGTCATCGTGATAGTTTCTGTGGCTCAATAGTTATAAGTAGTATGTACCCATGTGCTTGGCTTAGAATTAATAAATGTTGGATTAATGTTATACTAATATCCTAGTGGAATAGACTATAGCTTAAAGAAATAGGAAACAACGCCATCTACTGACTGGTTATCGAACCTAGATAACCATGAAATAAAATAAAATGTTGATTAATTAATTCACGCCGCTATCTATAAATACTCGTAGCTTATGGAACTTACAAACCATTACAAACATTTCATGAATATTCGAAGTTGGACTACATAGTTGGACCACGGGCAATGAATGGATTTAAAATAATAAATACAGATTTTTATAATCGAGATAAAACTATCCTTAGTTGGATCAAACTACAAACAGCAAGGCAAATTTCAGCATAACCGTTTAAGTAAATGTATTGATGAATTTAAATGTATTGTATTTTGACATAATTTTATATTTTAAAATAATTTATTAATTTAACTATAGAACTTTTTCACACATTATGTGACCACTCTTTATACAACAATACCAACTTGACCTGTAATATTTCATATTATCAATTATGAAATATTACAGGTCAAGTTGGTATTGTTGTATAAAGAGTGGTCACATAATGTGTGAAAAGTTTCTATATGATTAAGATTATTATTTCATATTATATAACAGGTTTATTTGAAACCTTCTTCAGGCACAAGTCTCACAAATCACCCACTAAACTTAAAAGGCTGTACATAACATGACGAAATCTATACTTACTAATATTATAAAGCTGAAGAGTTTGTCTGTTTGCTTGAACGTGCTAATCTCAGGAACTGCTGATTGAAATTGAAAAATTTTGTGTTGGATAGTCCATTTATCGAGGAAGGCTTATAGGCTATGTAACATTACGCTACGACTAATAGGAGCTGAGCATCAATGAAAAATGTTCCAAAACCGGGAAAAAAATATATGACGAAACGTAGTTCGTGGGCACAGCTAGTATATTATATTGGTGTCTCTTATTTGTGTAAACTTATTAATCGTGAAACTAAACCTTTGTTTATAATTATTATTATTCTAAATCCCTCATCACAAAGAATGCACTCTAATCGTAAGAAACAACTCAAATGAAAATATACCGCATGAAGCCAATATAAACAACTCGACAAGTCGCACTTAACTGGTTACACCTAGTAATTGCAATCTATAAAAGCAAATCAAAAAAAATTGTTACTAATCGCTCTTTTTGCTATGGTAACAATAGTTTTTAATTTGAGCCTTGAACTACTAACTACATAGTTCGCGTTTAACGCCTTATGTGCGCACAAAAACATTTGGTCCACGTGGCCGCTCCAGCCGCGCTAGCCGTGTGGAACAATGGACGGCGTGACATGACTGTGCTCGAGAAAATGGCACTCCAAGATTAACGTGGGCGTAGCAGAACGTGACCACGCTGGCTTGCAAAAATCGACGCTCAAGTATTCATAATCTTATTTTAAAGATGCTAATGGGCTTTCCGTTAGCCCGCTCCCAAACCAACGAGAAAATTGAATAATTCAGTTGCAAATTAAGGCATTGAAGTATAAATATTAAGATTTTATGATTGCTGCTAAAGCCCAATAGCCAATTAGGAACTTAATTGGCAGATAATTAACAACTAATGATTTCACAGGTCTTGGTTAGAGACGTGAGGCAGATTAGGTACCCCGTAATAATGTCATCACTAAAACGTATCGTATGAGCAATCTTTATCTGTAAGGTGTCGTTAAAAATTAAATCTATACTAATATGTAATGTATTATAAAGCGGAAGAGTTTGTTTGTTTGTTTCATTGAACGCGCTAATCTCAGGAACTACTGATTCAAAGTGAAAAAATATTTTTTTGTTGGATAGTCCATTTATCGAGGAAGGCTTTAGGCTATATAACATCACGCTACGACTAATACGAGCTGAGCATCAATGAAAATTGTTGTAAAAACGGGAAAAATATATTGCGAAACGTAGTTCGCGGGCGTAGCTAGTAAGAACCTAAAAGTTTATCTGGAACCAGTGAAATTGGCCCTAAAAATTCGTGCGTCCGATTCTGTATTTTAAATCCTATATCTCCTTCCCTTAGAAAAAACCCACTAAACCTACTACGAAATGAAAGAAAGTTGCTGGAATCCGTATATATATAGTAAGCGATAGGTTGACATGGCAATTAAATTGAGATTTTGAGCACACGATACAGATACAAGCAACAGCTTGGGCGATATCGAACTCGATAAACGCGGTCGATGCGGACTCGGCGGCTCTCAAACGAAGATTGCGCAGGTGATATGCGGATTTAGGGATGTTTCCTATCCAGGCCTCGTCCTATATCCTGATAACCATGTTGACCAACCGCGAACTGTTAGGTAAAACATTTATTAGGTAAAATACCTATTATCCCGAAAAATTCTCTCAGAGTTGATACCTACGCAGGTACCACGGGGCGAAGTTATATAAACCACAGATTGTGCCTATTTTAACCGTGTTGAAACTAGGTACTGCTTTCATTCCCGTCTCACAAAAGTTGTGTCCTGTCCATCTAATTTCCTGAGCATGCGTCCTGTTCTTTCTTGTTCTATATAAAACCTGCTAATATAGATGAAGTGATGCGGCGTGTAAGGTTGAAGTTAAATTTAGAATCCTTATTCTGAAGGATAACAACTCAACTTTGGTGACAATTTTATTGACAAACTGATACAAGGTGGTTACTGTGACTAATGGATGCTTGCAGCCAGAGAAGTTACATTTCCTTAAGATTTTAGGACTACGAATAAATTAGAAACAACTATGTTTATTTAATATGATAGTAAACGGTGATTATAAGTTATGATGCTATATAGGTAAGTCCAGGTGCTACAAAAAAGGTGTTACAGACGAGCTATAGTACTGTTACGCCGGTAGTATAAGAAACTTCCGGCGTGGTTTTCTTGACCTTAGAAGCGTTTTCAGCGGCCTGAAAACGCAGTTCAGCGCGTTTCAGGAGGTGCTCTATCACATACTAGAATATCGAAATTTTACCCAAGTTGCCGTTGTTTTCAGGCGCCTGAAACATGTTTTCAGTCCGTTTTAGGCTACCCTCTATCGAACCACATCATAACCTGAAAACCCGTTTTCAGGCGTTTTCAGGACCCCTTATGAGCCTTTGAACCACACTTCGATATATGACTAAATTTTCAATAGGAGTGAGTGAGATAGCACGATAAGAAAGAGATAACAATAGTGGGCACCTTCCAGAGATAAAAGATAGATCGAGATGCATCTAGAAACTTCTAGGCGTGCTGACGGACAGAGATAGAACATGCTCATAAAGACAAACATAATCGGGAATGCGATGGAACTTTCTAGAAAGACAAACAATCGATCGGGTATGGAATGTTCTAGAATAGAACATTCTCGAATGTCTCGGAAGTTCACCGGTTCTACTGTAGAAGCACGAAGGGTACCACGGAACTTTCGAGAAGAGAAGATAAATAATCGGTTGGGTACGGAATATTCGAGACTGGAACATTCTCGAATGCCCCGAATGTTCGTCGGCCCTAATATATAAGCGCGTAGGCGAATGCAGCCGGACAGTTCTTTTCAAGAGAGCGAACCGAGCGGATCAAGCGATACAAAGTGACTTGGAAGCGCTTCATAGTGAAGAATTCTGTCTTCAGTGCTTAGTAACGACTTACAGTGAAGTGATTTGTGTCCATAGTGTTACTGTGAAGTTTTTAGTGAGTGTAAAGTAGTTTTCAGTGTTAATTAAAGTTGCTTAATTGGTGCTTAATTAAATCTTATCTCTAACTGTCGGTGTTTCGCGAATTTTCTATTGAACACCCACCCCACAAACGTAACATTTGGTGTCAGAAGTGGGATAGAAAATGCCGATTACGCCGCGAGATAAGGATCCGGAGAGGGTTCAGACGCGAAGCCAGGCTGCTGCCGAAGTGGGTACTGCAAGTACGTCTACAGTGACCCCCCCGACGCCGCAAGTAGACTTAAACACAATCCTGCTCCTGATAAAATCACAGGGAAAGTGGCAGGAAGAACAAGCCCAACAACATGCAGAACAAATGTGCGCCCTTCGGGAGGAGCAGGCCAAGAGGCAGGAAGAACAGGCCAAACAATTATGCACCCTCCGTGACGAGCAGGCCAAACAATTATGCACCCTCCGGGACGAGCAGGCCAAGCGGCAGGAAGAACAGGTAAAGAAACAGGATGAACAACTGAGTGTTCTCCGTGAAGTTCAAGAAGCCGCTAAGCAATGGAAGAGGGGATTGTCGGAGGTCCGTGAGGATCTTAGCAATTTGGAAATCAAGTTCGAGACTCGCCTCCATAATTCCAACGAAAGGTATGAGAACCGCTTTCAGGCTATAAGTAACGACATGAAGAAGCTTGAAATAAAAGTTGCCAACGGGGTGGCCAGTGGACTAGAGGCGACAGTACCAGTAGGCGGAAGATTTAAAGTGCCTCCATTTGATGGTACCTCGTCGTGGACCGCATACAAGCTTCAGTTTGAGTCCGTTTCTAAGGCGAATGGATGGAACAAGGAACAGGCCAAAACGGCACTAACGTTGGCGCTGCGCGAAGGAGCTCTCACAGTCCTGGAGGCTCTTGGAAATGACAGGACTTATGACCGCCTTTTAGAAGCTCTGGAAGCCCGTTACGGTGATAGCCATTTGGAGCATGTTTTCAGAGCCCAGCTGAAGGATAGAATCCAGGGTCGTAATGAATCATTGCAGCAGTGGGCCCTGGAGATAGAAAAGCTGGTCAGGAAGGCTTACCAATCTGCATCGGCCTCATTGGTGGACAGCATGCTGGTGCAGGCCTTTATTGACGGGATTCGAGACTTGGAAGTCAGAGCTGCTGTCCGGTTGGGCCACCATGGAAGTATGAAAGACGCAGTTGCCCATGCCCTGGAGGTAGAAGCTGTGCGTCAGGACTCTAGGACATATAGGTTACGGGAAGTTTCCACTAAGGAGCCGGCTGCACCCCGCCGCGAATTTGGCCCGAGATGTTACCACTGTGGAGTACGCGGTCATTTACAATCTAGTTGCCCGAAAAGGAACAAGAGGCAAGACACGGGCTCGTCGGTACGGCAAATAGCCTGTGATGAGCCGAAACCGCAGCAGGGAAACGAGTAAAAGCCAGGGCTGCGGGACGAGTGCTGGCTAGTAGTCAAAATGTCCCAGTTATGATCTCACAGGCGAGTGACGGAAATAGTCTGGTCATCAGGGGAAGTGTTGAAGAAATACCATGCTACCTCACAATTGACACTGGAGCCTCTCGTACCGTGATCAGTCCTCGGCTGTTGAAACACCTGTCTAGAGATCATCTAGTCCGACCTAAGCATCTCCAGCTGCAAACGGCTACCGGCCAGCACATTTCCGTCCTGGGGGAGCGAGAGGTGGCAGTAAGAATTGGAGAGAAAAAATACTGGCACGACGTCATCGTTGCGAACATCGTCGACGATTGCATCATCGGGTTGGACTTTATGAGAAGATTCGGTTGTAACATCGATTTGAAGGGTGGCGTCCTAAATTTTGGAATTGAAGAGATCCCTATGGAAGGTGGAGTGAAAGGAAAAGTCTACTGCGCAAAAAGGACTATTCTCCAACCAAGATCGCAAGCCCTAGTCCCGGTAAAATTACCATGCAATACGGGTCGAGGATCTCGTTGCTGTGTGTTAGTAGAGAACTTAGCTGGAAACAAATCGTGGATAACAGCTCGCACGATAGTGACAACGTCATCTGTAGCATTTGTACGGGTTCTAAATTTAAGTAATACTAAATACGAGCTTAACAAAGGAATGCCTATCGGGTCTTGTGAAGAAATCTCTTGGATACGGAGCTGTAAGGGACCCAGTACGAACGAAAAATATGTATGCACGGATTTGGACATCAAAAGGTTACTGGATGACTGCAAGGATGACCTCACTAAAGAAGAACTTCTCAAGGCACGCCATTCTCTGATGCGGTTTATTAACGTCTTCTCTATGCACGATGGTGACATCGGAAGAACTGGGCTAGTGCAGCATGAAATTAACACTGGTGACGTTACGCCAATTCGTCAACGACCTCGACGAGTACCAGTAGCTAGGGAGAAGGAAGTTGAAGACATGATCGGTGAAATGAAAAGGAATAATGTAATTGAGCCTTCGACGAGTCCATGGTGTTCACCAGTGGTTTTGGTCAAGAAGAAGGACGGATCCATGAGGTTTTGCGTCGATTACCGTCGACTCAATGACGTTACCAAAAAGGACAGCTATCCACTGCCGCGAATTGACGACACCTTGGATACGTTGAGCGGTATGAAATGGTTTTCAACGCTGGACTTGAAAAGTGGTTACTGGCAAGTGGAAATCAAAGACCAGGATAAAGAGAAAACTGCATTTTCTACTGGAAAGGGTTTTTGGCAGTTCAATGTAATGCCATTTGGGTTGTGCAACGCTCCTGTGACATTTGAGCGACTGATGGAGCAGATCTTAGCGGGCCTATTGGGAGACACCTGCCTGGTATACTTGGATGACATTATCATAGTTGGGAAAAACTTCGATGACCACCTCAGGAATTTGGAGCAAGTTTTATCCAAACTAAAAGCTGCCAATCTCAAACTAAGTCCAAAGAAGTGCTCGCTTTTTAGGCGCAAAGTTAACTATTTGGGACATGTTATTTCAATGGATGGCGTTCAGACAGACCCAGAGAAGATTAGCGCTGTTAAGGACTGGCCAACGCCAAAAGATAAGACTGCAGTTCGTGCCTTTTTGGGACTTTGCTCATACTATCGACGGTTTGTTAAAAACTTTTCGGATATAGCAAAGCCTCTGCATCAATTAACGGAAGAAAAACGACCATTCGTCTGGAACGATCAGTGTACAGAATCTTTCACCGAACTCAAGCAAAGACTTTGTGAGACACCTATATTGGGATACCCGGATCCAGATAATGATTTTATTGTCGACACAGACGCTAGTAATACTGGCGTCGGGGGAGTGTTATCACAAAGGAAAGGGGACCAGGAAATTGTGATAGCTTACTTCAGTAAATCGCTGTCAAAACCGGAGAGGAATTACTGTGTCACTCGAAGAGAGTTGCTGGCGGTTGTCAAAACATTGCAACACTTCAGCAAGTATTTGTTGGGACGCAAGTTCCGTATTAGGACGGACCACGCTGCTCTCAAGTGGTTATTGGAGTTTAAGAACCCTGAAGGTCAAGTGGCGCGATGGATTGAACAACTCCAGGAATTTGACTTCATCATTGAACATCGCAGTGGAAAATCACATGGCAACGCTGATGCCCTCTCCCGGAGACCGTGCCAGAATGACTGTAAACATTGTCAGAGACAAGAGGCCAAAGACTGCGTACGGATGTTGAGAACCGACACTGTTAGCGGAGAGTGGAGTGATGAAGTCATGCAGCAAGCGCAACAGGAGGACCTTGACATCAAACCCATTTTCGATTGGATCCAGGCGGGAGTACCCAAGCCAAGGTGGTGTGAAGTAGCTCCGATGAGTACAGTCACGAAAAGCTACTGGGCTCAGTGGGGAAGCTTAGTCATGCATAACGGGGTACTTTGCAGAAAATGGGAGTCAACAAATGGCAAGGATGCGCACTTGCAAATAATAGTCCCAAAGAAGAAGGTCAGTGAAGTGCTGAGACTTTATCATGACGGAATATCCGGTGGGCACCTTGGAGTGAAAAGGACCTTGCTGAAAATTCGGCAAAGATTCTATTGGATTCACTGCCGTGAAGATGTTGAAGACTGGTGTAAGAAATGTACGAGCTGCTCATCAGTCAAAGGTCCTCATACGCGCAGCAGAGGAGCGCTTAAGCTGTACAACATTGGAACACCTTGGGAAAGGATTGCCTTAGATGTTGCAGGCCCATTTCCAACATCAGAGTCTGGAAACAAGTACATCTTGGTAGTGATGGATTATTTCACCAAATGGCCTGAAGCGTTTGCCATTCCTAATCAGGAAGCTGTGACAGTGGCGGAGAAGTTGGTAATGGAGGTGTTCAGTCGATTTGGGGTGCCACTCGAAATTCACAGCGATCAAGGCAGAAACTTCGAATCCCAGGTATTTCAAGAAACATGCCGAATCATGGGGATTCATAAGACGAGAACTACACCATATCACCCACAGTCAGATGGAATGGTTGAGAGATTCAACCAGACATTGGAGAGACACCTGGCGAAGGTTGTGGAGAATCACCAAAAAGACTGGGATAGACATATTCCCCTTTTCCTGATGTCATATAGATCGGCAACTCATGAGAGCACAGCTGCCACGCCAGCAAGTGCGAATTTCGGAAGAGAACTTCGTTTACCTGCTGACCTGTTAACAGGGCGACCTCCGGATACCCCACAATGCATCACGGAGTACGTGAGTGACTTAAGAAACCGAATGGAAGGTGTTTACAATCACATTCGTGAACATGGACTTCAGGCTAGTGAAAAAATGAAGTCGCGATATGACCGGAATTCTAATCATGCGAGATTTGATGAAGTTTCGTTGGTGTGGTTGCACAATCCGATGCGACGTAAAGGGAAATCCCCGAAATTGTCTCCAGATTGGGAAGGCCCGTATAAGGTTGTAACCAGAATCAACGACGTCACCTACCGCATACAACGGAATCAGCGCAGTCCAAGCAAGATTGTCCATGTTGATCGACTGGCCAGGTATCACGGTTCTAACGATGCTCGGGACGAGCATGCATGCATGGTAGTGTTACGCCGGTGGTATAAGAAACTTCCGGCGTGGTTTTCTTGACCTTAGAAGCGTTTTCAGCGGCCTGAAAACGCAGTTCAGCGCGTTTCAGGAGGTGCTCTATCACATACTAGAATATTGAAATTTTACCCAAGTTGCCGTTGTTTTCAGGCGCCTGAAACATGTTTTCAGTCCGTTTTAGGCTACCCTCTATCGAACCACATCATAACCTGAAAACCCGTTTTCAGGCGTTTTCAGGACCCCTTATGGGCCTTTGAACCACACTTCGATATATGACTAAATTTTCAATAGGAGTGAGTGAGATAGCACGATAAGAAAGAGATAACAATAGTGGGCACCTTCCAGAGATAAAAGATAGATCGAGATGCATCTAGAAACTTCTAGGCGTGCTGACGGACAGAGATAGAACATGCTCATAAAGACAAACATAATAGGGAATGCGATGGAACTTTCTAGAAAGACAAACAATCGATCGGGTATGGAATGTTCTAGAATAGAACATTCTCGAATGTCTCGGAAGTTCACCGGTTCTACTGTAGAAGCACGAAGGGTACCACGGAACTTTCGAGAAGAGAAGATAAATAATCGGTTGGGTACGGAATATTCGAGACTGGAACATTCTCGAATGCCCCGAATGTTCGTCGGCCCTACTATACACGGTTATTTTTTTATCATACTGGAAAATTTTAGAGGCAGCTCGGTAGACGCTAGACGACTCATATCAATAAAAAAAACATGTGGTTATATTTTTTAAATTTTATCCGCCAATAATATTAAATTATAGACATTGTTCTTGTTTACTACAAGATAAGGTAAGATTATGAATGAATAAAGCATTTACTACTACGGGCTTAGGAAAATGCGGCAACGTCGCATTATTAATTCAAGCAAAATCAATCTACAACTCTTTTGAAATAAGAGTTATTATTGTACTAGACACTACAATAGTGAAAGACAGAGACAGTCGGCGCCGGCGTTTTGTTGTTTGCTGTCGCTTGTCGGCACGAGCCGGCCGGCTTCAGTTCGCCTTTGACTCCGGCGCGTGTGAACGTATCGCGATGTCGCGCCCGCGCCTGACGCGCGGCAATCGGGCGCATTCGGAATTTTAGTTTCAAGTTAACACATCTCGCGAATACACAGACCTTACTCCGGTAGACCGTAGACTTTTACTTGTGAAGTGAAATTAAGTGTTTGGTGTAAGAAAGTGAACCCACAAACGTAAGACTTCGAAGCGAAAACTCCATTTCGAGACGTTAAACACTAACAAAAGTGATAGGTATGTTGTTGTGGTCATGTATAATTTTAAACGTGCACGACTGTGTATGAGTTATAGGACTTCCTTTAAATTTAGAACTCTTTTGTTATTAGAACTAAAGTTGATTTAAATTGTTTCCTAGGTAGGTAAGTATTTAAAGTTGATTCCAATTTTTTAACTACGCCAAAACAACCTACCATAACCGTAATACCTACCTAGTACTGTTTGTTTTCTTTAAAAACTTTGTTTTGCTGGTCCTAAGTAAGCCCGTAAAGTAGGAAGGTGAAATTGTGATCAACTCAGTGATGACTTTGAATCGGCGACGTTGTTGCCAGTTCGCGTTCATTCAATGTTTTGCCTACAACTTCACTCAGTGTCCATATCAGTGCAGTATTTTTTGGATATTTTAGATAATAAATATCTAATTAAACAGGTGAGTAAATTTTATTATTAATGGTTAAATAATTCTTCTACCGTGTCCTGAAGCCACCCTAAAAATAACCAGGGTGATAAAAAAATAACCGTGTATAAGCGCGTAGGCGAATGCAGCCGGACAGTTCTTTTCAAGAGAGCGAACCGAGCGGATCAAGCGATACAAAGTGACTTGGAAGCGCTTCATAGTGAAGAATTCTGTCTTCAGTGCTTAGTAACGACTTACAGTGAAGTGATTTGTGTCCATAGTATTACTGTGAAGTTTTTAGTGAGTGTAAAGTAGTTTTCAGTGTTAATTAAAGTTGCTTAATTGGTGCTTAATTAAATCTTATCTCTAACTGTCGGTGTTTCGCGAATTTTCTATTGAACACCCACCCCACAAACGTAACATTACAAAGTCTTGCCCTTTGACGAGTATTATTATTGTTGCTTTGGTAACAATAAACACGTTCAATAAGGTGCTGTAGTTAATGCCATTTGCTTTTGTGTACGCATTTAACAATTTTTTCAAAACAAACATATATACAATAGAAATATTTAAAATAGAAGGTACCCGCATGTACGACTTTACGGCGATATCTAGAAATAAAAATTTAAAGTGAGATATCGTCTCACACCAAAACCTATTTAATTAGTAATCTTAGTAAAAAAATAAAGAAACATTGTACAAAAAAGACAAGCTGCTTTCGAAGCGGATTACCCACTAATAATTTTTATTGATTGGCATAAGTAAATAATTTAAAATTGCAGACAAATGACAATATTTCAAAAACTATGAAAAACCCACCTTTAAACATTTTCAATGAGATCAAACACTTGTAATTATTAAATTTTGTACGTATAGGTAAAACCAGAATCTGATGGCAAAAGTAAAGCTGAAATTTACTTATAAAAAATTATTAGGGTAGTTATTTAATAAAATTATTGTTAATATGATTAGTGATTTGAAGTATTTATATGTTTTAGAAGAAAATAACTTTGTTTTTATTAACCGACTTCTAAAAAAGGAGGAGGTTTCTCAATTCGACCGTATATATGCTTTTTTTTTGTTTTTTTTTAAATGTTTGTTCGCGGATAACTTCGTCGTTTATGAACCAATTTTTATGATTCTTTTTGTATTCGATAGAGGATACTCCAAGAGTGGTCCCAAAGTTAGGATCTGATGATTGTATCCCATAAATATCGAGGGAAACCCTTAAAGTTTTAGGTATGTCCAACGTGTTTTGTGTGTATGTTACGCGATTACTCCGACAATTGTGGACCGATTTTCAAAATTCCTTTTGTATTCGATAGAGTATACCTACTCCTGGGGTGGTCCCAAGATCACTAAAGTCAGGATCTGATGATGGGATCATATTAAAATCGAGGGAAACCCTAATTTCCTTTACTAAAAAGAGTTTCCCTAGTTCCTTTCACTAAAAAGATTTCATTCACTAAAAAGTTAAAAATAAAAAATATTTTACAAAAAATAAAAACCGACTTCAAAAACACTGAAAAGTTTAAAATAATATAAGAATAGGTACAGACAACATCACACTACTATATTGAAGTCGGTGACAAATTTTAAGACTTTCTAGGGGATCATCGTTTGGCACTGACGTAGAAGTGTGATGTTGTCTGTACCTATTCTTATATTATTTTAAACTTTTCAGTGTTTTTGAAGTAGGTTTTTATTTTTTGTTATTACAGTAAAGTCAGCTCTACATATTATGCCATCAAATTCTGGTACGCCTAAAACATATACTTAGGCAACTATTTAAAATGTATTTTTTTAACAAATTTATGTCAGCGCAAATGTCAAGCGAAGTGAGGTATCGTTTATAGGCAGCAGCCTCGTCCAATTAGTTAGAGCAAATCTTTTTTATTTGTCCCGCCGCAAGTTTTCCATTCGCCTCTGAATTCACTCTTTTTCAAACATTGCAACAGAGATATACGAATATCGGCAATTTTAAAGTTAATCTAGACCATTTAGCATGAAAATAAAAAAATTGTTTTTTTAAAAATTTTTGACAAGACTGTCAATAACTGAGCTTATTTTAGCTATGCAATAAAAAAATTAACTAAAAATAAATACAGTTTATTACCCATATACATTACCCAACCTAACTAACCAAATAAATTAACTCATACTGCCATCTGTTAGATATTTATGGAACTTACAAACCATTATGCTATAACAAATTTAATTCGCAATGATAAATATTGAGATCAATATTAGAGACAAAAAATATTCTATATTTTGAGTTGGACAAAATTACACTCAATAAGTCAAACTTCATCGTAATGGTTTAAGTATTTTCGGAGTTTATCCCGGACAAACATCGTGTCACGAGATTTGTTTATATTTGGAAGACAGCTTGGGATGCTGCATTAAAAAGTGATATTTACAATAAGTATAGTTAATATTTCTTTTGATATTTCAACAAGGTAGTCAACTGTCGGTATCTCTTAAAACTGGACAGATGAATAGGAACTATTTATACCGGCTCATCATATGATTACAAGGATTACTCAGAGTGTAATTTAGCTAATAGCAGTGGAGAAACTGTTACGCGGCATATTAGGGCGGAATGGCACGCTGAGACGTGGATGCAAATGAGGGGTATTGGAAGTCCCGGCGCCGGCTTTGTATTGTCGTGTGACGATTACCTATGTATGTGCGTCTACATAGAAGGCTTAGGGTGGCCTCACATTACAGTGCTTTAGGCACTAGCAATCCATGTATTCAGGGCCTACTGTCTAAGCCCGCTGACCCGTCCACGTAAGTGTTTAGAAGTCTTGAATTTTGCTGTCCATCGCAGCGAAATTGGGAAATTCGATGACGCAGGAAAACACGCAGAAATGTACTTACATTTTTGCGAGTGCGAAAACTTTGAATTTCGCACTCGGAACTTTGCTAACGGCCTTAGAGAGTAGCTCTTCGAGCTCGCTACTCGTAGCAGTAACCGTTAGGAATTGTAGATTAATCCGAAAGCACACTCAGCTAAGCTTACTTAGATGAGGTTAGCGATCCATTAGGTGTAACTATATCCGTTTATACATTAAGTATTACTACATAAAATGTCACGCAGTATTTCTGATTAGACGAAAAATAAAAAATTACCATCCATCAAATAAAGTCTATGAGGAAGGTTATATTTTTAATTTTAGATTTTATTTTTAAGGAAGCAAATAACATAATAATATACTATGTTTCACCACATTTGACATAATAAAATCTTCGGAAGCACTTGTTGTGGAGGAAAACAAAAAAATAATAATATAACAAAATAAAACAATATTCCAACAGCAATACTGCAATAAGCTTTCTCGAATTTGAGAGACATAATATATCATATTGGGTTGATGCGATTTAATTATAAATATTTTTGAAATTGCACACTTCGTAAAATTATCAAGTATGTAAGTACCTTACTTATTTTGTAAACTTTTATATACAGCTACATATAATATGAACAACTAAATGTTCTTGATATATAGTGTGTTAGTCTCGCTAAAACTCAAAAAGGGCTCGACCGATTCTTACGAAATTTTTACTAGTGGGCACGGCAGACGTTCTGCTGCCCGATTACAGCGCCACCTACCGGGTCCAACTGTACGTTTAAACCTTCCCTTGACCTATTCAAACACCTCCTCCTTTTTTGAAGTCGGTTAAAAAGAAGATTAAATCAAGCTTTACCTTTTTTTGATAATCACGACAATAATGCAAATGTTTGAAATGATTAAAGTGTCATTGAAGTCACATAAAAGTAAGGCCTTAGATGAAATAACAAAACGAACCCAACCTGGTTGGATTGAAAATTCCCGTTCTAGAAACAGCAGACACTGTGTTCCTCATCTAAATGCAATGGATTAACGGCTTATATTGTCTTGAATGGAAACGATAAACTGCGAATATCGTGTTTATAGGCTTAGAGTATCAATGAAAGCAATTGTGGTCACATTAACGGACCGTAACTACGGGGCTGCATACCTATTCCGTGCGACATTATTCATTAATAAATGATAGTTCTTCCAGAAAGTAGCTTTTACTATTAGCCCTTATCTGTCATTCTAAGCAGTGTACTGAGTGTACGAGAAAACGTCCTTCTTTAAAACATGGAACTCGTAAGTCTGATTCTTTCCCAATTTTATCTAAACATTTTTTTTCTGTTTCAACTTTATTGTTACCATTGTCGAATGGAACATACCTATACTTACCGATAACATTAATCATTAACAGAGAGTACGAGAGAGAGTGTTAGCTTCTCCAGAACATTCCAGCAGGTAAGTCTGATTCTCTATCTGGAGCCTGTTTCATAAAATTCACAGGTCCTGTGAATTTTATGAAACAGGCCCCAGATAGAGAATCAGACTCTACAGGCAAAATTCCAGTATTACAGGTAAAAATTACAAGTTGGTGTTTCATAATGAATTTTCCCTGTAAAACAATTTAGAGGTGATTTACCCATATTACAAGTAAATAATATAGGACTTTATTAGTGTTGTATTTCATAAAGAGCCCTGTATTACTGGACATGTAATAGGCTAGATGACTAAAAATTTTTTTTTGCTTTAATAGAAGCTCATTCTTATAATAAACAGAAAGAAAAAATCGGTTTTCGAATGACTATAAAAACAACCAAGATATAAGGTATTTAACATTTTTCTCCATCTCTTTCTAGCAAAACGGCAATTTACAAGGAGTTTATATGGCCGTACTCAACAATGACGTCACGGTTGATGTCGGATCTCTCTGTCTAATCGCCTTCAAATTAACAACTTAAAATGCTTGTATCTAATGTATTTCTAAGCCGATTTTAATTCTAATTTCACAGGACTGCATCTTTTTCCACGGTATTTTAAATTTTTATAACGAGATGTCAAAATTAGAATTCAGTCATCATCCCAATTGTTGAATATTTTATCATGGTTTATACCATCTTAAAACTTTTGAAAGTGTAGGTATAATTTTGAAAAGTGATAAGTTGTAAGCTAATGTCTTGAAATGGATGAAGGTAGTAGTTCTAATGAAGATGATAATGTTATTATTAGGAGACCAAGAACTTTCAAGGATAGGATTTCTTACAATATGATGCAGGAAAGTTATGAATATAATGAACAGCTTAGATTCAGCTTCTCTAAGTTTACTTACTTGCTCACATTGAAGCTCAACTGGAACATCCAACAAAAAGGAATAAAGCTCTAACACCTCACCAACAATTAGAAATTGCACTACATTGGTTGGGGACTGGAGCTCAGTTTCATAGTATCAGTGATATGCATGGCATAAGTAAAGCCACAGTTTGTAGAGTTGTTCACAGGGACATTAATGCAATTGAGGGAACACTAGTAAATAAACTTGTATGTTGGCCTAATGATGTTGGAGCCATAGTAAATGGATTTAGTAATCTTGCAGGAATGCCTTTGGTTTGCGGAGCACTAGATGGTACTCTTATTAAAATGGATGCCCCACATGACTTCGAGCCTGCTTTTGTTGACAGACACGGTAACCATTCAATTAATGTCATGGTTGTATGTGGGTCTAATCTAATTTTTTTTACGTATATGCAGATTGGCCAGGGAGTGCAACTGATGCACGTGTACTACGCAACAGTGGCTTGTTTCGTAGAATGGAAGAAGGCTGGAGGCCATATCCTGGTGGATTCTTGCTTGGGGAGTCAATATACCCACTTAAATCCTGGTTAATCCCACCAATTGTTCAAGATGTAAACAGACCTGAACAGCGGCAGTTTGCAAGAGCTCACAAGAAAACCCGACGTACTATAGAATGTGCCATTGGTGTAATGAAAGAAAAGTTCCCATGCTTGAACTATCTTAGACTCCAACCTGTGTTTGTATGTAAAGTTATTAAGTGTTGTGTAGCACTTTGTAATTTGTCACGGTTAGATAATGAATTGATTGAAATCAATAGTGATGGAGAGGATGATGTACCACTTGATAACGTGAATGATGGAGACAATGATGGTCCCGACCAAATAGGACAAGAAAAGCTACACTTCTTATATAGGCACTTCGAAAATCGTGATCAGCCTCTGTAACATTATTGGATATATTCAGTAAATGTACTATAATATATTGTATATGGAATAATAATTTTTATTTGAAACAGTACTGCAAACATTTACATAGCTTTATTTCTTAATATCCCTTAACTATTTATTATTATTATCGTCAAAGGTATTGTTTTGCATGAATACAAACTGTCCATCGTCAGTAATTTGGTAATTGGGATTTTCCATCAAAACAACTTGAGCAGCACATTGTTCAGATGTATTGGTAGGCTCACCCATACGTCAATATCACTAGTTAGGTGTTTGACTCCTGCTGCATTTTCTCTTTTCCAAACTTCAATCTCCAATTTTCTGACTTCCAATTGAAGTTTTTTATTTTTTAAAAGCTCTTGTTCCTTGGTAATATCAGACATCTGGACAATCACACGCTTTTTTGGATCTTTTTCTTTTGGTTTGGGTAGTGTGGGTGGCTTTGGGATCTCTGGGCAATAAATCATCTCTGGGCAGTAAATCGTCCTGTACCGTTTTTTTAATAACCAGCGAGTCCGGTACACCGAACCCTTTAATCACAGGAGAGTCTTTACCCAAAATTTCAATAACTAGAAGATCAGTTTCAGCCAGCTTCTTTTCTGAACCTCCTCCTCCGCCAGTCTGTTTATCAAGCTTTACCTGCAAAAAATTATGTTTTTAACATAATGTTTTTATATTTATGTTTTTCACAGTAACATTTTTTGCCAGAAATAACATTTTTCTAAAAAACATCTGCATTGTTTTACAATAGTCTAAGCCTTTAGATTATTTCAATAATTATTAAGTCACCCTAGCCCTAGTCACTTATAGCCTAGCTAAACGAACTAGGGATATAACAAATTTAACTTACCATAGTTCTTCCTTTGAGGTTCTGCCAAGTAGTATCTCTCACATACGTTGTATCTCTATTATTTGTTACCAATCCTATTGACACAGCATAATCTCTTATTTCTGACCAAGCTTTTCTCCTCGTGTACTTTGTTACATTTGGCCCAAATTGGTCAAACAATTCTGCTTTCTTGGATAATATCATTCTTAAAAAGTTGTTATTTTTTATGTTTTTTTCCTCGCGTTTTGACATAACTGTATTTAATAACACAACTGACACACAACCAATGACAGTAATACCGTCTTTCCTACCGCACATAACCTCAAAACCATGTGACAAAAATACCAATGAAAAAATAAGAGTCAAAATACAGGAACTTATATTACAGGTGATTTTACAAGTGTATAATTATTTTTATGAAACATATTTTTATAGGATTGTAAATTTCTATTACAAGTCCTGTAATACAGGAACTGTGTTACAGGTGTTTTATGAAACAGGGCCCGGGGGCACAGCATTGCCCCCGGCAAGACGAGTTCTGATTTCATATTACGTATTGTTATTTTTTTTGTTTTCAGTCTCACAGTATAGTATACAGAGGTTGCACTATTGTTTTCCACGAGATGGAATTATAAACGCTACGATAAGTTACAACAATAAACTTTCACTAGGTAATATAAGAAAAGATGTTACCATTACAGTCTAAACATTTTGTAGACATAATAATTTGTCCAACACGATTAGAATTTTATGAATAAGTATATAAGTATTTACCTTATTCAAACTAGTTTGACTTTTAAGGTTTTTCGTTCTGTATAAAGTACATGGAGAGTGATTTCAAAAAGCAACGTCTATAATTTCTGAATTCTACATGCAAATAAGGTCTTTTATTTGCGAAATACGTGGAACAGCTAGGTTGCGTGGTACGTGCGCTGTGGCAGGCCCAATTCTCTAGAAAGAAAAATGTGCGATGAATTATCTATATCTATAAAAATAAATAAAATTGAAGTGTCTGTTTGTAATGTCAAAATAACAAGTTTTTACTAAATGGGTATAAATGTATATCGGGTACCAATAACAAAAACATATTTTTTTTTATCTGTCTGTCTGTTTGTTCCCGCTAATCTCCGGAACGGCTAGACCGATTTTGACGGGACTTTCACTAATAGATAGCTAACGATATATAAGGTATAACAAAGGCTACTTTTTATCAAGATCTTAATACAACAATAAAATCTATTGTAGTTTTATTTTTTTATTGTTAATATAATTCATATACAGTCTGGTTTTTAATTCGATGGTATTCTGACAGATGTCATCCATAGACAAATCACATTTAATAACCTTTTCTGTTTAGAATTTTTTAAATATTTAATAACAAAAAATATGAAACAGATTTAGATCAAGTAATGACATTTGTAAATAGTGTTTGTTTTGTGCACTCAATGCACACTAACTAGAATGTAAATTTTTAAGTGCTAATTGGAAAAAACAGAGTAAAATAACATAATTATTATTTATTAATTATCATCACTTATATCATCATTGTCGTCATCATCATCAACTCGGATTATAAAAGAATCACACACACTATCCAGCAGATCATTAACCGATTCGTTGCTGATGGCACGACAGGCGTGTCATCTTTTTTTTTTACTTGTGGCTTATGACACGATACGCGTGTCATTTTTTGAATGATTGTAACACCCTCAAATTAAGATTTGGAAGGATCTGCCTAGAACAAAACAATCATGTTTTTCCACGTAGATCTAGCCTATTGTGTTAGTTTCTGGATATTGTGTGAATTCAGAAGTTGCAGGGGTTGACAACCTTCATAAGTTGCATTGAATTATTTTTAACGTTGGCGCATGAGACGATAGGCATGTCATTTTTTTATCGATTGTAACACCCTCAAATAAAGTTTTAAAGGGAAGTTACCTAGAACAAAACTATCATGATTTCGAAAGTAGTTTTTTTTTTCGATTTTTAGATAATTAATACAATGTGTGTGACGATAATTTCTTACCAAAAGAGTGCGGTTTTTTTTTATCGATGCTTTTGAGGTGCGTTGTTGTAACGTTAGTTTTGACAAACATACACTTTTTGTAACATAAAGTTGTGGAAAAATACTTATCTCGTGTTGCCATCGACCAAAACGACACAATTTGTAAACAACTTTCTGGAGCGTCTTAAAGTTTCGTCTTAACGTTTTCGCCATTGGTTTATTTTTGCAAAAAAATGGATAAACTGACTTACAATTGTTTAAGTATAAGGTAGCCGCGTTAACTTACTGAGTACTTTACACTATTGTACATACGTTTTATACACGGGATACTAACACGGTTAATGTCGGGGAGAGACGAAATGAAAGACTCCCAATCTCGCAGCAAACGGCCCGAGAGGAGCTCATCCCACGACACTTCAGCTGACCAAAGTTCCTGTAGGAAGCACTTAATCCAAAACACTACAGGACAAATCTAGCCATTTCAAAGGTCAAAGGTGCTTAGCAGCGTCAATCGATAGGTGAACGTATCCTGGACAGGTCTGTATTGCACTCCCAAAACAGACAGTAGGTCTGGAGTGCTGGCACTCTCAGAGATGAGGCTCCTGCTGGTGGTCGTCTGGCAAATCAGACAAAAGCTGAGGTGAGTTGGACATCCACTTCCTCAATTCATAACCACCAGCCCCGAAGAGCAATTAGTTCATCTCGCAAAATCAAAGCTTCCTCGACGCTAGTAGAGCCCGTACAAATGTCATCCACAAATGCGTCCTCCTTGAGAACCAAGGATGCCAAAAGCGAGCGTATTGCCACAAAAGGGCTCGAACGCAACCCGTATGTGTTGGTGTTCAGCTTCAATTCGTTGAATACAACAAAGAAATTAAACAACATCACAAAAGGTTTGCAACATCTGAAAAAGTAAAGTCACTTACCTTCCATTTCAGGGAAAACACGTATTTAACCTCTTCAAAACCGATTTAATTAACATATCGTGCCGTACACTACCGTAGTTTGATGTCAACTAAACTTGAATCAAGTCTAAACCAGTAAAAAAGCAAAAAAAGCATGTGGTTTTATAAACATGGCTGATGGCACGTTACGCGTGCCATAAACTTCTATGGCGCTTGACACGCCAGTCGTGTCATAGAAAATTTGTTCACAGCCATGGCGAAAAGTTTTCAAAAATGGGCGCCGCAACGAATCGTTTAAGAGGGCACATTTTATCCTCTTCTTTAATAATATGGTTTAATTTTTCAGCAGTGATATTATATTATGCCCTCTAATATTAATTGTTCTCGGACGGCGGTGCATGACGCGGCGTAAATGGTTTTTTTAATTTTAGATTTGACATCTTGTTATATTGGCTCTTAGAAGCAAAAATTTTACAAACGAAGAGGTTTTTCTAAAAAATGTTGGCAACCTATGGATTATTGAACAGGGATCCCAGTAATAGAAAAATAATTTCCTTGACAATTATTGTAACTTCAATAATAATAATTGAAACCTTAAATTCCATAAAGGTTTATTTTTTATTTTGCTAAAATGCTCTCCCTTTTTAGGAAGAGTTTTTCAATGTTGGCAACACTTCTGAAATGTCAGAATTCCGTCGAATTAAAAATCAGACTGTAGGTACAAATATGGCGTTAGAATATTTTTAAATAATATAATTTCCATATTTTTTTTTACTTAGGCGTCACCTTCACAGCATCTTACGTGCGAGTCCGCCCATCTATCGTTGGGTCATCTCGACGAGACGATCGATCCCGTCGATCCCACCGGGCGGCGAATCGTCATTAGTCATGAAGGATCGTGACACGACGGCCCGTCACACCTAGAAACGAATCGCTACGTGCTGCATCGACTTGATGCTGTGATGATCATGATATATCGTAAAATATCATGGAGTTCGATGTATACGGCGAGAACGCTGCGTGGCCGCGAGTGGCGCCTCGCGCGGCGTGTGCGCTGCGAGCACGTCGCATCCCGCGACGACGTGAGCGAGTTCATAAAATTTTGCTCATAGTTGTCACATACTCGTATATAATAATAATGAATAATAATAATAAATATATTTATTTTCCTTCCACATTACAATGTTTCAAACAAATATGTTAACAGTGCAGTATAATGTGGAAGAACAGGAGTCCAAATAGGTAAACCCGTGCTATGGATCTCCTGGTCTCCACCCCCTTAGGACAAAGAAAGTAAAATTTTTATATCTATCCTTATTACAAAAGAAATGTAAGTACTTAGTTACCACTTATAAATACATGATGTGTGAAATTATTTAAAAATGTATAAGTGTGTGTGGGTGTGGGAGTATGTGTGAGTTTGTGCGTGTTTGTGTGTATGTGTGTGGGTGGATTAGTGCAATCGTGCGTGTGTATATAGGCGCGTGGAGTTTATTCATAGAATTACTATTGAATTTCATACCATACCAAAGAATATAAATGAAAATGGGAGCCAAGTTCAATATTATGATAAGGTGTGGTTGTAGACTTTATTGACAAATGACTTAAGATCTGTTTAGATGCCAAGTTATGTAGACAGTCCGAAATAAAATTTCTACATAATCGATCGGAAACTCTTAAATTTCCAAAGAAAACTACCAATCATATTACAAGACGAACTATGAGCACACGAACGAGATGCAATAAAAAATCTCGTTGAATTGTCAAACTCGATGCCAAATTTGCATTAATCCATTAAACAAGTCACAGAGACAGTTTCAAGTGGAGTGTATTTGTCCTCAGATCCGTGGGCCGTTAAAGCCGGCGCGGCCGTGCCAAATCTCTTCATTAAACGGGCGGGCGGGGCCGTTGTTATCGCGGGGCCTACATTAAAGACATTATTTCCACGTACGGTTAACTTACATTAACATAGATATGTAAATGCTGAATGCGTTCCTGTTTTCATTGGCTCATGCTGAGGACGTTGTAAAAATGGCGCCAGAAATATTTAGATAGAAATGGGAATGGTGATCACACTTAAAAATTAAATATGTGTATGTATGTGGGGGTATATGTAATATTTAATTCATATTTACATGCGAATTTGGAGGAACAGAATTAAATATGTAGGTATGTAAATTGTTGTGAGTAAATTGCACATGACATCTCTGCTTATATTATATGCAAAAGTAACTCTGTACGTCTGTCTGTTACGCTTTTACGCCTAAACAGCTCAACAGATTTCATTAAAGTTATAGAGATAGTTTATGCCCTTAGGAAGAATACAGGCTACTTTTTATCGAAAATGTTAATGGGTTCCTTAGGAAACGTCCAATATAACAGAGCTCGTGATTAACCGAATCCACGCAGAAAACGCACACAGAAGTCACGGGCAAAAGCTAGTACAAAACAAAGTTTCACTTAACAAAAAAGTGAAACTGTATTCAGCGACGAAAATCGTGTGGCAAATTACAAGGCACGAAAGCGATAATCGTATTTGTAAGTGGGCATTCCAAATAGAAATACATACAAGCAAGGGCAAGCCATACATGTTTAGTATTCATTAATTTGATTACAGAAATGCTGTTAACTTTAAACGAATAGCGAACACTACTGTTTTAGTGGTGATCACCCACTGAATTAGTATTCTCCGTATAATAGCAGATAACCTGTTCAAGTTGGGTTTTATGCTTGAAAATAAGTATAATTTCAACAGGCTTTTCCGGTCTTAGCTACGATCGGTTGGCCAAAACACGAATTTGGTGTCAACTAGCTACTTTTGTAGCTATCGCCGATGACGTTAAGTATATCACAGCTATTATGCGTCGCAGCTAAGCCATTGACAATGCAGGGCCTCTGGCCAAACTCACATCATTGTGTTAAAACGCATAGAACTGCAATGTATGGAAATCATAATAATATAAGACGTCACGAAATCATAAATGGATTCTTAATGTCATTCACATACATTGTCGTTCTGTGCGTATAATGATGACCAATTGAGAAATCTCAATGCCAAAGTTACTAGTCGAAGTAAAATCGAATTTAATCATACAAATATCCTGATTATAATCAGCAATAATCTATTCAAAGACAAAACAATCGAACATACATTAGCGAATAATCATTGTATGAACTTCAATTTACACATTACAGAAGTAAAAAGACGCAAAGTCCAGCCAGACATCACAATCTGAACACAATAAGTACGTTGTCACGTCGTGTTCAGAGCCATTGTTTTAAAACGAATTACTATCCAGAACATTAAATTAAGTACTCATTCGTAGGCCAGGGGTGTCGGGCAGCGGGGCTGATTTGGATGCGTGTCGCTTGTTCGGTCGAGCGCACGCTGCGACGCGAATGCCAATGCGCGATTATATTTAGCCCGCTGCAATTTGTGAGTTCAATTCATAGAAACTATGTCAATGTGAATATGCTGTGTCAGTATCTAGGCTGTTAATGTCTTGTGTGACTATTTTGGGGGTGACAATCCAATCCTAACGCGTCTCAACTGTCATGAGGACTGAGTTTGGCTTAAACAGGTCAGGGAATTGTGCTGGTGCAATAACAGAATATTAATTCTAATGTATGGCCTTGTTTACAATATTGTTGTACAATATTTTGAACAACATTATTCTAGCAGAGATAGCTGTTTGACTCTGTGGCTATGAAGCCCATCACCACCATAAGCGTTATCCTCACTCGTGAGATGTGGCGAAGACTATCAAATTCTTTAAGTATCATAAAAAAATAATTACCAAATTTACGAAGCATTATAAAATGGAAAGTAAGTACCGTTTTAATTTACTACAAACTAATTTGTTTCGTGTAAAATACCATGACATTGATGACATTTCTTTATACAGGTACGTTGAACCTGGTGTAACAAAGATAGGTACTCACTCAGCGAATGAGATTTTAATACAGTTTCTTGCAATCGACTCCAATTTCGTTATCAAAGAGGTAATAGTCAAGTGGATACTTTTTAATGTAATCTCAATTAACTGTACGCAGTTAAAAGAGAAATGTTACACTGAATTGGTGGTGTACGCTGGCAAAAAGTTTGCAGCAGCATCGGACAAAGGAAAAGCTACCGAATTCTAAACAACTAACAAGAAATTGTAATGGTTTCATTAAGTAATAAGATCTATAAAAAATAACGAAGACAGTAAAACGTGGTTGATAATTTTAGGGTTCCGTACCTCAATAGAAAAAAATGGAAATCTTATAGGATTTTTTCCCGTTTTCCTAGAAATAATTTCATAAATTTATTGTTATTCATATTCCATGTAAGAATGAGTAAGAAAACGTACTTAAATATTTATAAAAAACTTGTCTATCATTCAAGAATCAAAAATAAACTTAAAAATGGAAAGATTGAAAATTATTTCAGTGTATTTTATCTATACAGTGCTTAGGATCCATTTATTCGTCTTGCTGCTAATGGACTAGTCTCTCCTTCGGTCGGGGAGGAATTTGGCCTACTACACCACACTGGCCGATCTGGTTGGGTACACAATACAGAAAGGTTTTGTTAAGAGGGAACATTAAGTTCGTGAGAAATCAAAAATAGGTACGTGTAAGACTAAGGTCTCAGTAATCAGTATTTCATCAGTTTGATCCATCAGTGTGGTCGTATCATCATCACCATCAGTATGATTAACGCCAGTCTGATCGTGTAACCCAGTGACTGACGAAATACATGATAAAATTTGATAATTTTTGACATTCCAGCGGAGACTGATGACATATACTGACACAAGACTGATGGATGAAACTGATGAAATACTGATGGCGGCGTGATAATCGCGGCTGTGTCTGAACATTCGAGATGAGTGCGACAGAGACAACTACAGCTCGGGCCGAAGATATGAAAAATACACAAAAAGACGGTTCGTGTCCCCTATTTTCTCCTCTAAAACTAGACCGATTAAATTAATTTTTGTTGAATGTTTGAGTACAGCAGAAAATCTAGCCAATTTTATTGGATTTTGAAGATTGAAATCTTTTTTTGTAATGTAGAAACATGCTCATGTAGCCGTAGTTTTTTTTAAATACAGCTACTATTGCCATTATACATATTACCATTTGATAGGGTCTGGCATAGAGCTTTTCTCACGAAGCTACCATCTTATGGAATCCCCGAGGGACTCTGCAAATGGATAGCCAGCTTCTTGGATGGTAGGAGCATTAAAGTCGTCGTCGACGGCTGCTGCTCCAAAACCATGCCCATAAATGCTGGCGTTCCACAAGGTTCGGTGCTCTCCCCAACCCTGTTCATTCTGCATATCAATGACATGTTGTCCATTGAGAACATACATTGTTATGTAGATGATAGTACGGATGATGTGCGGTATACCGACCACCAGAATGTCCCTCGGATTTCGTTTCAAGAAAGGCGGTCACAACTTGTGTCTGAAGTCGAGGACTCTCTAGGGCGAGTCTCCGAATGTGTTGCAGAGAACTTAGTTAAGTTCAACCCCACGAAGACACAAGTGTACGCATTCACTGCGAAGAACGACCCATTTATTGTAGTGCCTCAGTTCCAGGGAGTTACTCTTCGTATGTCCGGTGGTATTGGGATCCTCGGTGTGGAAATTTCTGCCAAAGTGCAGTTTGGGAGTCATTTGGAGAACAAAGCCAAATTGGTGAGTAAAAAACTGGGCGTCCTGAACAGAGCCAAGCAGTACTTCACTCCTAGCCAGCGACTGATGCTTTATAAAGCACAAATACGGCCGCATATGGAGTACTGCTCGCACCTCTGGGCAGGAGCTCCGAAATATCAACTCGACCCTCTTGACTCCCTGCAAAGGCGTGCATTCCGCATCGTCGGTGATCCCAATATCACGGCCTCAATGGAGACGCTGGAGCAAAGGAGAGACTTTGGTTCTCTTTGCGTGCTCTATCGGCTCTTTAACGGAGAGTGCTCTGAGGAACTGTTTGCAATGGTGCCCTGGTCACCTTTTTATCATCGCACCACCCGCCACCGCAATAGAGTTCATCCGTACCACCTGGAACCGATCTTGTCTAGCACAGTTCGGTTTCAGGGTTCATTTCTTCCACGTACGTGCAAACTCTGGAACGAGCTCCCAGCTGCGGTGTTTCCTGAGCGCTACGATATGTCCAACTTCAAACGAGGTTTAAAAAGAGCACTTCTCTCCAGGTAGGTAGCAACTGAGCTTTGCCCCTGGCATTGCAGATGTCCATGAGCGGTGGTTACCACTTACCATCAGGTGGGCCACTTGCTCGTCTGCCACCTTTAGCAATAAAAAAAAAATACAGGAAGGAACAGGGGACTCCCTTTCTATGGAAAAACGGCCCGTATGATTTCCTCTTAAGAATTTTCAATCTCCGATATAGAGGTGTATTGAATTCCGGCTGACTTTCTTTATTACATTCACAGGAAAAAGGTAGTATGACACATTCGAGTAAAATTGTCACCGCACGGATAACTGATAATTAACATTCGATAGAGTCACAATGATAATAATCATAAATTCCTGAAAATATGAATCAATTAGATCATCATCACAGCTCATATACGTTCCCACCGAGGGGCTCGAGCCTACTTTAGGATGTTTAAGTCTTTTCAACCACGCTGACCCAGTGCGGATTGGTCAACTTCACATACACCTCTGACTTTGCATGCATGCAGTTGTCTCGCGATGTTTTCCTTCACCGTAAGAGCGACGGATAAATGAACATATGAAATTCGAAGAACGAAAAACACATTGGTACCCAGCAGGATCACTCTGCGGACATCCCGATTGGATATTGTCGAGTCCAAAACGCCACGGACACTCCTAACCAGCGAATCAATTAGATACACTTAATTATACCTATATTCAAATCGAAAGGAACACCATTCCGGGACAGTTGATTCGAATAAATATAATGATATCTCCACTTCATCTCTAATACAATATCGATAGCAAACTAGACAGGCGTGTACATCCGAGGATCCAATCGAGCAAATACATTTTGCTACTTTATTGCACGCGAAATACTTAGTAGAAACTCTACTTTGTAGAACTACTTAGTACTCGTAGATAGCAAGGATGGTTGTTTTAATAATAGGAATAGTTTGGTGGCGTAGTAGTACGAATGCTTTGGTTTCGATATTGAAATCGAAGCAGCCTTCATCGTGGTTATTGAACCCTGGATGGGTGACCAAAATGTTGTGTTCTCGAGTTCCTCCGTGCTTCGGAAGGCACGTTAAGCCGTTGGTCCTAGTTGCTATTGCAACAGTTTCAACCCACCAATCCGCATTGAGCTAGATGGCGGTGTTATGGCCCATACTCCTGATGTGCTTCCACGAGGAAGGCCTATGTCCAGTAGTGGGAAGTATACAAGGTAGTGTTGCCCAAAATCGGTCTTGGTCTTGCAGTCTCGCGCATAGGCGTATAAAGAGAGGGGGCCGGGTGGGCCGTGCCCACTCAAGAATGGCCTAGTGCCCACCCCAGGATGTTAGGCTACCGATTCAAAATTCAATGATGGGACGCCAACATACTGATAACTTCACACAAAATCATGGGCCGGCGGCCAGGCCCCCCCTGGAAAAAAACTCTAGTACTGCAAGACCGAGTCCTAGACCTACACCAACACTGACCCTTGCAATATTTGAGCAAGACTCTTGCTCAAATCTTGGTCTTGCTACAATTAGCCCGATCTTGGTTTCGATCTTGCAGCAAGAGTCTCGCAAGACTGCCAGACCAAGACCAATTTTGGGCAACACTAATATAAGGTTACTTTTTAAGGAGGAGCCAAATTTTGTGTGCCTGTTCAGAGAAGCAAACTGCACAATTTTTAATAAAAGACCAATCTTGAAGTCGCGAAGAAAATATGTTCAGTTTGTTTTCCTTAATAGGCACACCAAATTTGGCTCCTGCTTTAGAATTAACCCTGTATAAGCTGTGATGATGATGATGTTTTAATAATTGCTTTTGTTATACATATAACATGGGTAGCAAGCAAGTATACAATCGATATAGTGATAATCAGTTATTGTAACCTGACACTTGCTGCTATAGTCAAATGCTGCGCATTGCGGACCCAAGATTACGCCGCCAGTACAAACAAAGGTAGACTGACAGTGTTTTTCCGATGAGCAATGATTTTATGAAGGATTCACCTATAGGTTTGGAGATCTTTGGGAGGCTTATGTTCAGCAGTGGCTGATATGATAATGACTCTGTGCGAGGTTAATATTTCCCCGTTGCTCCTGTTTTCTATGGCATTTCTCTCCATCAAGGAAGGCTGTTTATAGAATACTGCGCCCTATCTCTTCTGTAATTCGTTTTTCTAATGGAATGAATGGAATCAATTATTATGGAATGTATAATTAATTGTGAATAACTTCATCACTTAGACTAATTTAACTAAGCGTATGGTCCCGTATTAACAACAAACAAAGTGATGATTTTTATGAAACTTTATGAAACTTTATTTTGGTGTGACAACTGTTGCGCGTACGCAACATATTACCGGCACCGATTATCATTCCTCTTTTGAACCCCCAAAAAAACTCATTATTTTATATAAAAAGCTAATATTTTTGTAAAAACTAAAGAAAATAAACACACATTGAGTCTCACAACTTCGCAAATTCTGCTCTAAATAACTTCTGTAGTATTTTCGTGACAGCAGCAGAACATGTTGTTGTGAAATTACTGTGCAGCAAACTCATTTGTTAGGAAAGTACGTGGCAGTGCACCATTAGTATGTTTCGACAGCAACCGCGAGGCACTCGGCCCACTATCGAAGGCACTCATTGATTATTGCAATTCCTTTATACAAACTGGATAATGTATCATTTGGACATTCTTAGTTAGATACTATCACACTCGCTTGTTCACGTAATATTTAGTAGTGGTGACTGAGACAGGGCTCGATCCTGCAATTTTCTGCAGGTGCATAAAACAGACCGATGTCCTAGGTATATTTGTTTTTGAATAAAACAGTGTTTTATTACATACATAGTATATATACCAAATCTGAAAAACATGTGTAAAAACGAATTGCTTTTAAAAACTTTGATGGACTTCTAACAATCTATTAAACTGAAATCAGTCATCATATAAAATGTGGGTGGCCTACCCACATTTTATATGATGACTGAATTGACTTGCCTTGCCTGCCTTGAATAGACTAGTTCATCCATTAGTATAAGTCCAGACGATGCGTACAACGACAAACTCTACCAGACCAGCGCCTGTTCTGTAAATACGGTTGGTAACTAAAACTGACATTTTTTAAAGAAACTTTATATCCATTACTAGTTTAGTGATCTTATGTGTAACGGCGGCGTTCATGATAACAGGAATGGATGTTAAGTTTCTTACAAAAATTACAGTTCTAGTTAGCAACCGAAGTTAGAGAATAGGCCTGCTTTTGGGCGCTTTCGGCAGTCGGGCATCGTTTCAATTTGATAATTCTGTTTGATTGAAATAAATTTTTAATATATTTGACATTTAGTAATGTCGTTGCCCGAGTGGTCTTGGTATATTTGTTAAATAAATTCCAGTTTGATAACGATTGCCGATCCTGGCTTCACCTTCATCTTGGTGTTGTTATCGCTCATGTAACTTTCAGTATTCAGTATATATATATACTTTTATATTTAGGATTTGTTCCAGATTCTTCGTGTTCCCGACTAGTGTTGTTGAATATATTTATCAACCGTTAAAATTAACTAATAAAAAAAATTTACATAATATATTCGATAAATATTTTCAACCATATCGAATAAAAATATTAATTCAATTTAAGTTGATTTTAATGAGATACGCGAGAGTAATATTTATTCGTATAGATAAATGTAACCAACTGATAAAATTATCGTAATGAATAATTTCAATCACAAACCGAATTAATAAAAATATTGATCGCCACGATGCTAATAAAAATATCAACATTATATTTGAATAAAAATATTAACTGATATTTTCAACCATTAAAATTATCTGATATTTTTATTCAACTATTAACTTTTAACAAATATTTTTTTTCAACCATTAACGCCACCTCTATTCCTGACTCGTCGTATTCCTGATTTGTCCTAATCAAAATTAGTCTTATTCCAGATTCGACATAATAAGTACATTCAGCAACATCTTAACTATTTATTTTATTAAATGACTACTTATACTTATTTATGAAAATTTTCACGGAAATTTTCCATTAATATGACATGTGACACTTAATAATATGACATGTGATACTGAATAATATGGCATGTGATATTAAAATATGTTACACATTTGATAGGAAAATTTACGCCCGCCATGTTGTTTTCTTCATTGGCGTCGTTGGTTTTTCCTTACATAAGCCAATGAACCCCTCTACCGAATTTCATGATTCTAGCGCTAGTTAATAATGTATTGGAACCAATTCTCACTCTACTTCCACCTACACCAGCAAACCTCCTTAATACTATTCTTTGCAAGTACAAAAAGGGCAAAAAAATAGGCTTATCGTGTTCAAATGTTGAATCTCCAACAGATTAAGATCCTTAGATCACCGACGAAACAACTGATGTATCACTGTTAGAACAATTTACGTTAACTCAAGAAGGCGAGGAAGAAGAAGAAATAGAAGAAAATAAAGACGATGACGATGATGATGAACAAGATGACCTGACATTCCATTAAATTTTACTGAGATAGACCGTGGAGTAGGCCTACCGGGGAAAACACGTTAATGAAACGCGCTAGATGCACTACCTAAAGTAAATTTTGTAATTCCTTTTTCTCACAAATGGTTAATGTTATGAAAAAAAGCGTAAGGACAATTTTTGTTGATAATTGTGTGATCTACAATTTTGTCTGAAATATTTTCATCATAAAAATAACGGTTTCGCTGAAAAATAAATAAAAAAAACATTTTTGCGAATTTTGACCTTGAATAAAATTTTTTTCATTACTTATACTCGGAAAGTAGGTCTGAAGTTTTCAACCCTAGGGAGAATCGCTTTCAACTGACAGTTGTCAAATTATAAAAAAAAACTAGTTCTATTTTGACATTTCTATTGAACCTGTTCCAACTTTCTATACATCCACTTAATTACAGTGCGATGTAAAATTGAAATAACATAAAGTTAACTATTAATTAAAGAAAAAAAATTCAAATGACTTTATTATAATTTACTTTCAACTATTTCTTTAAAATAACTAGGTTTAAGTAAAATATTTACCATTTTTTCAATGATGAAAATGAAAAATAATGGCTGAATAACTGGCCGGCCACCTTACCGGCCACAGAAGAAAAAAAAACAAAATAGGCAGGAAAACGGCAATCCGATCTTCATTTGTTTTTGCGAGTTGTAGAGTTTTGTTTATACTTAAAGCAGAGATTTGTATTAAAATAATGAGTTCAACTGATTCAGATATGGATTTAACGCCTAATTTTATCAGAGAAGAGGCTAAAGCAGAAGTTGTTGATTTATCTTCTAATATATAAAATTCTCGTGTCACAGTGTTTGTTACCAAACTCCTCCGAAACGGCTTGATGGATCTTTATGAAATTTTTTGTGTATGTTCGCTAGGTCTGAGAATAGGTCGTAAACTGTTTTTTATTATGGCGAAACGTAGTTCTTGACTAATTTTTTCTTTAGCTAATTCATCTTTTTTTTTACTTTCCTGTTCATAATGAATGTTTATAATGAAAAGCACAGTGTTTACCTCGGGTTAAAGACTTATTTAGTCCCTTGAACTATTGGCGCCCTCGCTACACTCGGACGCCAAACCCTATCTCGGGACTAAATAAGTTGGGTAACAATTTACTATTGCGGACGTGGGATTGATGGGGACTTTTCACAATTTCATTACAGTGGTGTCCCTAACGTCTAGGCAAATTTTCAGCTTTCTGGGAATTGATGCAAGGGTGAATGTCTAAATTGACCGGACTAAAAGCCTTTAATATGGCGTAATCCACTAGTACACCTATGTTAAGCTCTCATTTTAATGTACAGCTTTCGAAAGAGTGCATCAAGTCAGAGTAGATAGTTCTGATTCTTTTTTTATACAGACATCCCGTAGGCTGATCGTTTCCGAGGCGTTCGCGGGTCAACAGCCTTGTCAGCTCATTAGCAAGAGCACTCGGTCGGAACAAGAAGACGTCACAAAGTTACGATATCTTATATATTAAATATAAAAATGTTTTGGCCGTTTTCACCAACCTCTTCTTAGCTTAGGGCACTCTTTAGTGGCATGCTGTCACATTCTTTTCATTAAAGACAAAAAGTGACAGCATACGTCTTAGGGGCTTCTTAAGCTAAGTTATGGTTGGTGAAATCGGGCATTATAGTCTCGCAAAAACTCAGAAACGGCGAGACCGATTCTTACGAAATTTTTTGTGTGTGTTTGAATAGATCCAAGGAAGGTTTAAACGCACAGTTGGACCCGGTAGGTGGCGCTAGAATCGGGCAGGACAACGCCTGCCGGGGCGACTAGTCTATACTAATACTAATCTATACTTATAATATTACTAGTGGGCCCGGCAGACGTTGTCCCGCCCGATTACAGCGTCACCTACCGGGTCCAACTGTACGTTTAAACCTTCCTTGGATCTATTCAAATACACACACAGAAAATTTCGTAATAATCTGTTGAGCCGTTTCAGTTTTTGCGAGACTAACACACAGCGTTTCATTTTTATATATAAGAAGATAAAGAGGAAAGAAGATTTGATTGTTTGTTTATTTGTATTGAATAGGCTTCGAAACTACTGAACTGATTTTGATGAAAGTTAGTATAGGGATAGTACGAGACCAGGGGATGGACATAGGGTAATTTTCTTACGGAAAAAAATCCCACGGGTAAATAAAAATAACGCGGGCGAAGTCGCGAGCGGAAAGCTAGTATTACATAAAATTGTTCTAAGCCTGTAAAATAAATTATTGGTATTCAACAACTTTGATAAACGATTGTTGCCGAATTTTTTGTAGGAATATACTCGCAGTTAATAAAATTTAGAATATTTTATTGATTCGTGCACATCAAGTACCTAGTATTTTGTATTATTTTTAACCTGTATTCTCTCCCTATTCCATATTTAAATCTTTTAAAAATAAATCATGTTTTGTTTATATTTTTTCCTCTATATTTTTAATTTATTATTATAACTAAGCCAACAAGCACGGGTTTTTTATATAAAAGTACTCCCGTGCGGTTCAGCGGTTCGCTAGTTCAAAAACATTATTTATTAATCACAATCAAATATAGCATATAGCTTGTCTATTACTCAGGAATAATGAGGCTTTCTACTGGTGAAAAAATTTTCAAAATCACTAAACTAGTTTCAGCTTAGAGCATTAGGCCAAATGCTCTGAGTTCCAGAGATTACTTCCAACAAACTAACAAACTTTAACTTTTTTATAATATTAGTGTAGATACATAAGAATTTATAATAATTGTATTAGTATTATTAAATAATTACCTTTAAATAATAAATATAACAATGCGCTCTTCAGACCATAGACTGAAAAAGGAAGGAACGATGCTGCAATGAATGAATAGGTACTCAAAATGTAGTAAGCCGTTACTTTCCTGTTTTAGAACTGTTTTTCACTGAATTCACTTACTGCGTGTTTTATATTTTACAAATATTAAACGCACAGCTCTTAAATAATATAAGGTATTGTTGAACATATCATCTAAACATTTTTAAAGGCAGTCATCGTTAATAGCATTGCTCTCGATAGAGAAAAAAATCGAGAGGTCAGTGTTTAATATTTTAAAATAACTGTGAATCAGCAAATACAATAAATAACATTTTTTTTCCAAAAGACATGCATTTTTACTGCGTAAAAAATTGTAAAATGTTAAATCCTTTATTTTGTAGTCCAGTTTCCAAAAATCGGATAAACGTAGTAAAAAGTAACTTTTTTTGTTCAATCACAGGGCGTAGCGACATTAGAAGTTATGCCATTATCAACTGTATTATCTTGCAATAAAGCAATCGCCTTACACCAGTATACCAGTCCTGGGAAACCTCGCCTTAAGTAAAACGAAATGCATCTTTCTAATCAAATCGACATCTTCTAGTGGTATAATAGTATAAGATATATAATAACTGTTCTAAAAATATTAAAATGGCGTTTAAATGCTTACAATTTCCTCTATCCTTCCGTTATTTCGCTGTTTATAACCAAGAACAGGCTGACGTGATGTTGTAAAATACACGCAGCGCACAAGCAATAAAAATGCCGTTATTAAAATGTATTATTTTATAAAAGAGTTAGCAAGGCTATAAAATTTTGCAGTTAATGAAATAGTAGGGCCTTTTGAACTAAGCACTTAAATCAAGTAAACATTGAATTTATTTTAACATAAACAGCTAAATACTTTTTTCTTCTATGATTTTTTTAAACTTTCACCATTAGAATGCTACATTATCCCTGAGTAATATAAGCTATATTTTTTTCCTATGGTAAAATATACAATTCCCACGTAAAAACAAAAATAACGCGAGCGGAAAGCTGGGTAATAAATAAGGTATAGATTCTTAGCAATTGACAACATAACATTTTTAAAGTAACTTTTTGTTAAGTATATGAAATATCCATCTTTTCAAGCAGTTTAGGTTTTGGCTGATGAAAGTACTTCATCTGTAAGTACGCATTAACTGCACCAGCTTTTCTAACAAAAATAAGTTTAAAATTGCTTAAGTTATCCACCTGTTGTCATCCTTATTGACTTAGAAATATACGTCGATCCAGTCCCATTGGTTGTCTGGGTCAGTATTTTATGACCAATTATTGTTTCTACAATGTGGTCGCGAAAGGAGCTCAATCAATTTGCAGTTTTTATCTCCGCACAATTTAAACCGATTTACTGCCCATTGTTACAGTTTCGCTAGTTTCATGCGGCATTTCAGCAAAAACTAACATCCATAAACACAGTAACGAGACTGTCTCGCATTACTTCAACCCGGTTCTGTGCAGCTCCGTTTATATAGGAGACCGAGATTGATTAGACATTTCCACGACATGTATCGTGCTCACATGTGTGCCAACTGCCAACTTCTTAGTTAAATTTAACGATTCCAATTTGATTGTGTCTAAATGCATGTGTTCCCACTTCTCATTAGTCACAGTTTGTATAAATACTTTTATTAGTCGGCGTATACCTACTTCTACATGTCAGGAGGTGAAAGGGGAGGAAGCGCCGACCGCTTCGTCTTTCGCGTTTATCTAGGGAGATGACTGCCAAGATTCCTATCTAAATCAGGAAGGATTTAGATAGGATAAGGTGTTTCACATGATTTTTCAACTTTTGTTAGCGAACGAAATATTTTTCAACTTACCAACATTATTGATAGGTTCTTCTTTAACCCCTGAGTAACATTTGTCTAAAATCATTTTTGCATTATATCTCTCAACAAAAATTGTTTGTTTAAGCATTGTGGGATAAAACTACGTCATAGAGCATATACGAGTATATACGTCATACGGAAAAACCTAGCAGCTATATTAGTAATATTGATGAAATATAGTCTCATGCTTTTTATAATTCTGAAAGCTTTTTAACATTAAATGTGTAGCTATTTACTCTGTGTAATAAATTCACCAAACCGAAGTAAATTAGGTCAATAAAGGAACGTAATGGGTAGCCCGCAAACTAGCTCAGTCCATATAATCACGTTTCAAGGATCCAATTAAAGACACTTGATAGATGTGAAAGGCTTTCAAGAACGACAACGGCGCACGCGTTGCATACTGATGCAGAAAGCGGCGCAAAGATGATCTGATGAAGATTCTTTGGATGAGATACTATGTATCGTAGGTACTTTGGAGTCGAGCCCGCAATGGCTTGTCCACAACACCATCAACTAAATACAACAGCTTGAGGGCTTGGACGGGTTTAACGTCCGCGCGTGGAACACAGCCAAGCAATAAAACTTCATGTTTATACAACGAGTTTGCAACATGCTAGCTTATGGATCGCTAGACTTGTACAAACACACTAACATACACAAATAACTATAAGTTAACTGGTTTCGTAACTAGCCGATGTTGTGCCATTCTGACTTAACACTTCTGTGTGATAGAGCTATATATCGTTGAGAATTAATAGATTCCATTTGGTTTTTTATCGTCGATATAATAGCGAGGTCGGACGGCTGGAGTCTGGCCGCAGTGGGCTGTTATTGTTTCAGTTAAAGCGGCCATTGTTCCAGTGGGTAGGTGAGCAGAGGTGTCATCCGAGCTACATTGTCCAATATCCAAGTGTTTTCATATCAACCACGCCATTGTTATTCAAAAGAATCGTTTAATTATAACAGTATAATGGTGCCTTTTTGACATTTAAAAATTATCCACTATGCAAAAAATTCAACTGCTGTCAGGAGGTATTGAAGTATATTAAGTCAGTGTCAATAATGTTTTGAGTCAAGTAACTAGTACCCATGGATTTATTAATAGTAACTAATAAGTCCATGCTTATACCCTTTAAGATGACCTGGGTAAGTTTTAAGATATTTTGCAATTAAAAGATGAATAATCTTACTTAATTGTAAACATTGCCAAATTTTATTTATAAATTGAAGAACTAAGTTCAAGCTTTGTTGTTTTTTATTGTTACTTGTAAAAACAAAATGAAAACAACAGGAAGCAATATTTATGTGGTATCATTATTGAATGTTAATGTTTTAATGGATAACGAATGCGATAAAATGAAAATGGGCAACAAAAACGAAATGTCGTAGCCCGCCCACGTCCAAAAACGTTTATCCGCAAACGCAGATTACCAACAATTGTCCACTTCCAAAGCAATCTTTCTGTATTTATCTAATGATTACAAACATGGACAAGGATAGCTATTTGCACATTCCACTAAGAGAAAGTATTTTATAACAATAGCCTGCTATGCGACGTATTAAGGGTTGCTGTACGAATGTTAAAGCAACATCCTCTTCGAGCGATTCTTGAATTAAGCTATCACTGAATAGTACTGAGTAGTGGAGCGTCAGTGGCGCTGTCGACTCGGCACTATCCTTCTAATCGGGAGATTCGTGGTTCGATCCTGCCATGTACCAATGTGTTTTTCATTTTTCGAATTTCATAATTATGTACATTTGCCGACGCTCCTACGGTGAAGAAAAACATCGTCAGGTATTTTGCGTACATCTGCGAAGAAATTCAAAAGGTGTATGTAAAGTGCACTGGTATACAGAGTAAATTAGATAGCTAGATAGCTAACATGATTAACTACAACGTTTGTCTATCGAGTTTTAAGATAACTCAATACATTGAACAAAAATCAATTTTCAAGTTTTTATTGCACTGTCGTGACATTGATAACTCTATGTTTCATTTATAAACAAACACGCACAGTGTATTAGAAAGCCCGATTTTGTTGCATGCCCTTTTTATTACAGAAATCGATAGTATTAATCATTTTAAGCACTACAGTCAAAGTCCGGCATCGATACGACTTGTAAATGTTTTTTAAAAAAATCTCAAAGTTGTTGTATAACCGGGTCATGAAAATAATATAAAAAAAACCATCCTACATATTTATATTTCCATTATAATTACTAATCAAACTTATAATACCTAACTATCTGACAAGTTTTCGTGTCTGTATTGTAAATAGATCGCGAAATATTAATATTTTTATGTTTTTTACTTTTTATTTAATTTCTTGGCAATAATGCGGTATTAGATGGAGATATTTGACCAGACGATTGTCTACATGTATGTCTATCGACAATATTAAAACCACAATCTAATTCAGCGTAATTTAGAACTTATGAGAATTTTGAGTTATATTTGGATTTTTTTGTACTAGGGTTGTTACTTTATCCAGAAATTTAAATTGAATATTTTTTATAATTTTATGTTGTAGCTGAAAGAAGTCGTATATATTATCGATTAATTATCTTTAAATGTGCATTTACCAATAACTGAAACTATACCCATGGCACAGTTTAACAATCATACAGTTACGAAACGAACGTGTTTGCGCAGAGCAACGGCGGGGAACTCACGGGGAAGCGGGCGGCGCGGTCCGTGGCCTACAAACTCGCCGAGTTTGTTTACTCGAACGCTGAGGGTTGAAGGAAACGACTGTCTGTGACTGTGTGATACGCGTGAGAAATTTGCATTGGTTTTTTACGTGAATTGTTTATTACATTATTTATAATGGTGCACACTTGTTCTGTATACGGATGTTTCTCGACCGCAAAACACAATAAGGAATTAAGATTCCATAGATTTCCCCGCGACGCGAGGTATATTTATTCCTATAATTTCTTATTATTACTTAACCAAATTGGTATTGCCTAGTACTATTATTTATTTTGTATACACTATTTATAGCCGTCGTATAGTGATATTATAGTAGTAAAAAGGTTAAAGCATAACTTCAAGATTTAAAAAGTAACAATCTGCATCTATGCACTATGACAGTTTAGTGCAATAATAATAAATACTTCCTAGTTAATTCTCAACTATATTTGAATAAACTCTAGAATAAATGTGTCGCCGCTACCTATCTTCCCGTGGATGTCGAAAAAAAACGACTAAAATAGTTTACTGTAATTTAAAATATCTTCTTCTCTTATATATAAAAATGAAACGCTGTGTGTTAGTTTCGCAAAAACTCTGAAACGGCTTGACAGATTCTTACGAAATTTTCTGTGTGTATTTGAATAGATACAGGGAAGGTGGCGCTGTAATCGGTCAGGACAACGTCTGCCGGGCCCACTAGTAGTTTATAGTTAATTCTGAACTATGAATAAACTCTATAATACATGTATCGCCGCTACCTAGGATGTCGTAAGAGACGACAAAAAAGTTGAATGTATTTTTTTTTACTTTGTAGACATTTTTATACCTTTAAAATATGGCGAACGTAGGTATTCGATGTCTGTACTTCATAGCCGTAACAGACGATCCGATTTGGTTGGAGCCAACCGCCCGACCCCAACCAAATTGGAACGTGTGTACGGCTGTCGGCCCGACATAATTATTATTAGCTTGTTGGATGCTCGACGGCTAGGGCATCGGAACCGGGTTTTCCCGGTTCCAAAAGAACCGGGAATTCCCGGTTCTGAGGGTCCCTGAAAGAACCGGTTCTGTAAATCGGAGAACCGGTCTTTTCGGTTCTTTCGGTTCTTTCTTAAAATAAATTTAGAAATACATCTCTTTATGCTAAATATCAAGTTATTATCATATTATAATATTATTTTTACTTACCTCTCCCACATAATGACATAAAACTTATTCCACAAGTGTGGATCTAGTCACATTTGTGGATTCAGTTTCAACGTCGCATTATACCGATCGACAATGTATTAATTTTTGCCACTACAAAAGTCATCAAAATTACCATTATTTCACTGTTAAGTTAATTAATAACGTTATTATATTAATATGAGAAAATAAAGAATTTTTTAAGGGATTCGGCAACGTTAACAATCGCTGGTTGGCAAAACTGGCAGACGCGCTGTGAGTGGGTGTGTTTTTTTGTTGACGCCGATTTGATAAGTGAGTAACTTTAAATATTAATGCATATTGTTATCATTATTTGTATCAATTAATTGAGAATATTTATTGTCATTGCAATCAGTTGAGTATTACGCTTTTACTCTTGCGGGCTAAACATATTGGAGGGAATAGAATAATAATTACACCAGACTTGGCTGGGCCGACATGCGCCCGTGTATCTTGATAACGTTCGATGTACCTACCTATTTTTTTTTTAAAAAAACGTCGCCCCACACTAGGATTTTCTCCTGTATCGTGGGTGCAGTTACAAACATAGAATATCACATGCACATACGCCCAGACCGGAACAAACTTCTGTAGGCCATACAAAACATCTGTCCCGTGCGGGAATCGAACACGCAACCCGTTGCGCAGTAGGCGATCACTCGACCTCTGCGCTAACCGTGTCGTCAAATATTTATTTCTCTTTGATTATTTATTTCTCTTTTCTCACATTACTTTGTTTTTTAGCATCCAATTATGATAATTGTGTGTAATTTGTGTTGTATTATCGCAACTACGAAAAGACTGTGATTTTAAAGAAGTCATTCAACATTTCAGCCAAGAAACGCCCACTGTTGGACATAGGCCTCTCGCATCCAGCGGCGTCCCGCGACCTTCACCAGATCGTCGGTCCACCTTGTGGGAGGCCTACCAATGCTACGTCTCCCGGTACGCGGCCGCCACTCGAGGACCTTTTCGCCCCAAGGGCCGTCACTCCTGCGAGCTATGTGTCCTGCCCACTGCCACTTAAGGTTTGCAATTCTTTGGGCTATGTCGGTGACTCTAGTTCTTCTACGGATCTTTTCATTTCTGATGCGATCGAGTAGAGAAATCCGGAGCATAGCCCTCTCCATTGCCCTTTGAGTGACATTAAGCCTTCTGATGAGACCCATTGTAAACGGCCACGCCTCAGTTCCGTACGTCATCACTGGCAACACGCACGAATTGAAGACTTTCGTCTTAAGACACTGCGGAAGATTGGCCGAGAATATGCTGCGTAGCTTCCCGAACACTGCCCAGCCGAGTTGAATTCGTCGATTTACCTCTTTCTGGAAATTGGACTTACCGAGCTGGACTAATTGCCCCAGATAAACATATTCATCAACAATTTCTAGTGTAGAGCCTCCAACGTTCACAGGAGTGGGTACTTCATGGGAATTCACCATGATTTTGGTCTTGTCCATGTTCATTTTCATTTTAAAACCCACTTGTTGGGAAACTACAGAGGTCTTCGAGCATTATGCCTAGATCCTCTTACGGTGTTAGCCATGACTACGATATCATCGGCAAAACGAAGGTGAGTCATGTACTCGCCGTTTACGTTGATGTCGACTCCTCTCCAGTTCAAAAGTTTAAATACATCCTCCAATGCAGCTGTAAACAGTTTCGTCGATATTATTACATCACCATGTCTCACACTACGTTGAAGTCGTATTGGTTTCGAGTTTTGGTCCTAAATGCGGGCTGACATAGTGGCGTTTTCGTACAATGACTGCAACACTGGGATATACCCCGGTAGTCTATTTGGAACCTCTGGACTGACCTAAGCACAGCCCAGGCCTCGATCTCGACAGAATCAAAAGCTTTCTCATAGTCCACAAGCGCCAAGCATAGTGGCAGATTATACTTCTTGGTCTTCTGTATAACCTGCCGCAGCGTATGAATGTGGTCTATGATACTATAGCCTTTACGGATTCGTGGTGACTCTCGAAAACAGCTTGTATACATGACTCAGGAGCGTGACGGGTCTGTAGTTCTTAAACGGGGCCCTGTCGCCCTTTTTGAAGAAAAGTTCCACCACGCCCCTGTGCCATGCCTTAGGCGTTTTGCCCTCGAGTATAACGGAGTTAAATAAAACGAAGTGATTATTGCTAAATAATACTCAAAATAATTTTATAATTTTGAGTATAATTATAAAAATAATAAATAATGTGATTTACAATAAAGTGTCTTTATTAAGATCCATTCTCCTTTATTCATTTTGATTGTAGAGAATAACTATATAAAAGATAGCATAGCTTTTCAACTAGAATTTATCAAAAACCCGAAAGAACCGAAAAAACCGGGTACCCGGTTCCGGCTTGAGTTTGGAACCGAAAGAACCGGTTCCTAAAATAGGGCCGGTTCTCGATGCCCTATCGACGGCCCGATCGCTCATCCGACAAGTAGGGACACGACAAAAGACAAAAGTATCGATACTTTGTGGTTTAATTTAATTATGTGTGCTTAAAGTAATAAATTAATAATTTAGTAAACTAAAATGACTCGACTGCTGTCCTGCCAAACCACAAAGTAGAGAAAAAAATATGTTGCAAAAATGTTGTTTTACTTTTTGTTTGTGTTTTAACAGGGCAACCGTGTTTCATTATTTATTTATTTTCGCACGTTTAGTTACGCATTGTACAGTAAGCTCTGTCAAGCTATTTGACCTTGGGATCGTTCTTATGTCCCTTGTAATAGTGTCGGTATTCGTAGTGTCAATGTAAAGCTTGAATAGGAGCTTACTGTACATCCTGCTAGTTGATTATTTATATTATCAATAACAGACATTACCCTATTTATGAGTACCTACCTAATATAATAAACTTTAATTTGTGAATTTACAGATGCTTTTTTATTATTGTTTATACACACCTACTTAATTTGTTGCTGTTTTCAAGTCACTGACTGACGTTGAAGTACTCTACACTTTGAATTTGAAGTATTGATACTTTTCTTTCAATATTTTTACGAGTACGATAATTTTATGGATCGGGATTTTTATGATACCGATCGATAGAGTCGGATCACAGGAAATAAATATTTCTAACAAACATTACCTCAAAAAATTAACCATGAAATCTATCTGTACCTATTTATTTATTCCTTATAAACAAATTTTATAAACTTTATAAAATATTAACAAAAGGTGTTAATTTATTTGAGTTTCGCAAAGACAAATTATGTTTTTGTATTGGCCAAAATAGTATTTTGTATCGATATCGATATAGGTACATAATACTTTTTAGGTCATCCCTAATGTTGGATTGCCAACCGCATCGGACCGTCTGTAGGCGCGTCGGCTCCTCATTTGGTTGGATCACGTTGGATCCAACCAAATCGGATCGTCTGTTAGCACTTTTAATTCACCTACGAGCACCGATCACCTACCTGACATAGCTACCTAACATAACTAACATATGTAAATGTAGTTAGGTATATGGGTACTTCTTGTAAATAAATTACATTATAATCACATTTAAATTATTTTTCTTTTTTGACAACCCTTACACATTTGCGAGTGACAGCGTAAGTTCCCACGCTGCCGGCGGCATCGTCCAACATCAAACGCGTTTCTAAACTGTATGATTGTTAAACTGTGCCCATGGGCACTCTTATTCTTTGATTCTTTCACTAAGTCCGCTAAGTCTAGACTAGAGGGACGATAGGTGGTATAGGCGATGATGACCGCTTACCACCAGGTGGCTCGTCTACTTGTTTGAGGGCCATCAAATTAAGATCAAATGTGAACTATATTGCGCTGCTATAGAGGGAAAAGTATTAGATGCTCTTTTAAATACTAAATCTCAGTTACGTTGCTCGTACTGCCAGTTGACCTCGTCACAGTTTAATAATTTAGAAGCAGTATTTTCCAGCTCTGTTGACGTTACGGTGTTAGCCCATTGCACTTTTGGATCCGAGCCTTAGAATTCGTTTTAAAACTTAGATACAAAGTTAAGGTGAAACAATGGCGAATTACGCAAAAATCTGCAGAACACAAATTAGTTGAAGATTGCAAAACCAAAATCCAAGATGAAATCAGAGATGAATTGGGCCTCTTGGTAGATGTGGTACGCCCAACTTCGGGTACCACAAACGACGGAAATACTGCCCGAACTGCGTTTTCTGATTGGCATCGTGCAATGTTTGCGGAAATTTTAGATATTGAGAAATGGCTTTTGAATGATTTATACATGATTTCAATTGTTTTATCCAGCAATTTACCAATTGATGTTGAAAAATTCGCAACATTTTGTAATCAACTGGCACATAGATATGTCGAGAACTATAACTGGCATCCAATGTCAGTCACAATTCATAACGCACGAATAATAGCAGCATCGCCATTTGGAATGATGTCTGAACAAGCGGCTGCATCAAGAAACAGGAGGATTTGGAGGTTTGATAGGGAGTATCATTCTCGAAAAGTTAGTCGTGAAGCTACAATGTTTGACCTGTTCCACAGAGCGCTTATTTCCTCTGACCCAGTCATTTCTGACATTCATTTAAAGGAAAGTTCTTTATAACTTCTTTCACAATTTACAACGTAAATTAAATTAAGACATACGTCAATCTACTACTCACGCGCTGTCGCTTGTTAGTTCGTTATGTTTTTGACTTGCTTTATAATTTCGACATTTCTTGTTTTTTACTACGTGGCTATAATAACGTTCTTTGATTGATTGCAATAATTATTATTTTAATAATTGTATAGGTATGGACTATGTGTATTGCTCTAATGAAATAAAGTATTACTTCAACTAACCTCAAAATCTGATTCATTTTGATAAATAATTCGATTTCGAGGCTTGTCCGTAATAATTGATGAGGAAATTCAGTATTTACTAATGTCTAATTATACGAAAAGCTGTTGGTATTGGGGCGAACAATGTATGGACGCAGAGAAATGTCCTTTAGGTTTGAACGATTCTGTGAATGCGATGGAATGCTGTTGCGCACTGTACCTGCCGATGACTGGTCGACACGACAAGCTTGTGTGGGACTCTCCTAGCTGAGTGCAGGGCATACCCACTAAACCAACCTCGATGTCCATTTTGTCCATAGTCATGCGATCCGGGGTCTGGGCAACCCTAATTCTCTGGACCGCCCCGGAACAGCCCGAACATGGAGGTAATATCTAAACGGGGGGACCTATGCTCGCGCGTATCGCGAGCAGTACCTAAGGAAATTTACGTTCCAAGGCTAATTTCAGCCAATTCAATTGGATTTGACTGTTTGGCGTAGCCTGTATAATAATAAATAAATAATAATAAATATTTTATTTTACCAAAACAGCCAAAATACAAATAGACATCACTATAACATCCACACAAGGCTAGGCCTGACTTGTGGTTGTCAAATGACGGGGAATAATTTCATACTTAATGGCTATAACAAAAAATAGAAATAATAACTAGAGAGACACAATATGCATATATAACTTACTTTGAATTAATTATAATTTATGAGAAATATTTAACATAAACGAATACAATAAATACAGCGCTTCTTCAGTGTAACGTGTGTGTGTGTGTAAGTATGTATGTGTAGTGTAGTGGGAGAATAATTAAAGTGTACGTGAAGGTATATATCAATTGCAAGAATGCATAAAAGAAGTATAATTTTGTGATCGAATGACATAGCGGGTATCGACTGCCGTTTAATATTGCTTATCTCACACAACGACCCTCAATATCTCCTCGGATTGTTTATAATTCCAGGACAATAAATGACTCATCATTTTCATTTTAGCCTCGTAGAATTGAGCCTGTTTCAAGTTGCAATCGTTGACTAGCTTGTTATAAATGCGAGGAAATAGAAATGTTTTGAAGCGCCGAGCAAAAGCCGTTTTAGTTGGAGTTACAGGGACTTTAAAGATTCTCCTGGCAAGTAGATCTTTAAATATAGGCATTTTTGAGGCTTCCCTATGCATAAACATGAAAGTCCTAAAGATATACAGTCTACGCACACTCAACACTTGAGCCTCTAAATAGAGGTCTGATGTGTGGTACAGCCTAGGCCTACCTAGAGCCACCTTTAAAACTGCCCTCTGAGCTCTTTCCAATAAAATCAGCGCAGAAGAAGATGTATAGTTTTATAGTCTTGTAAATTAATATGCGTGAAGTGAATTCAAGTAGCGCTATTATTTTACCGGCCCTTATTTCTTTGCCAACCATATCAGAAAGTGGTATTGAATACAAAAATAAGAAATTAATGATTTTTTTTAGTATCCTATATTTAAGAGCGTCGGTGGCGCTGTATGACTCGGCACTTGCCTTCCAGTCCGTAGGTTCGGATTCGAGACCGCCATGTACCGATGTGTTTTTCGTTTTTCGAATATCATATATACTACATCTGCGAAGAAATTCAATGGTGTATATGTGAAGTCCACCAATCCGCACTGGACCAGCCTGGTTGACTAAGGCCTAAACACCCTAACTTAGGGTAGGCCCGAGCCCCTCGGTGGGGACGTATATGAGATGTTGTGATGGTTATAATTAATGGAGCTTTTTAAAAGTAATTAGTTTTCTTTTGCTAAATTTAAATTTGATCGTTTAAAAAACCAGCCAAGTGTAAGTTGGACTCGCACACCGAAGGTTCCGTACAAACTTATATTAGTTTCTAAGTATGGACATATTTACGGTTTAACTTACAAGTTTGATTTTTTCATAGCTGTAAGAGAGTGAAGACCCAAGTATTTCATACCTATAAATTTCAGTTCGATATTTCTACGCGTTTCTTAGAGAAAGAGTCTTGATAGACAGTCAGACACACGAACAACGAAGTGATCCTATAAGGGTTCCGTTTTTCCATTCCATTCCATACGGAACCCCAAGAACATGCTAAAAAAATAATAAAACTTCTTTCTTGTAAGTACAATTTATTTAAGATCGAGAAAAAAATTAAAAAACCGACTTCAAAAATACTGAAAAGTTAAAAATAATATAACAATATATTCTAATTGAAGTCGGTGCCAAATTCTAGGAGATCATTGTTTGGCGCCGACTTCAATATAGAAGTGTGATGTTGTGGGTACCTACTGTTATATTATTTTTAACCTTTTGAGTGTTTTTGAAGTCGGTTTCTATTTTTTGTAATTTTTTTCATATATTTAATACCAGCTCACCGAATCACTAAAAGATAATTGTACTTTATGACTATACGTACCTATTGCATTCAATGAAGTTGACTCTAAAAGTTAAAACTAACTCCTTAAAGTTGAGGACCCATCCATCATCAGCTCGGTTCATGACTACCAGACCAGACGTAAAAAAATACCTGAATAGCTTCGAAGGAAACATGAAACACGTTGAACTTACCTATAAAATTTAGGGGTTTCCCTCGATTTTCCTGGAATCCCATCATCAGATCCTTTTTTTTTTTAACGGTGGGAAATGCTTTACGGTGCGCCTGGGAAGACGCAAGGCTATGTCGGACTCTCCGCGGTCCCTGGGGGCAGGGTGTCAGCCAGAAACCGCGGCCTACCGACTAAAACCCACCGATGCCCCTCACAGATGCCTTGGCGCGAGCACGTCCATCACCGCCGCATCTTCCCCATCATCAGATGAAGAAGACACGCCGAGGAGGGCCGTGTCACTACCTGACGAGGTCATGGGAACTCGAATGAATACTTCCACGACCTCGTCGGCGTTTGCTCGCTCTGAGCGAGTCCCTCTTACCCCACCGGAATGGGGCCGACGATCTCCTGGGGCATCCAGGGGATCGATAACTGGCGGCAACCGGTGCAATGCAGGACTCGGGCTTCCCAGGCCCGGGTCCCGCTAGTTGCCGTCAGGAGGAAGAAGGCGTGCAAATTGCCGTGTTCTCCGTCCTACCCTCCTACGGCGGCATGGATCAGCCCGTGGATCATCCTCCCGGGCTCGTTCCGCCACCTCCTTCTGCGTAATGACATCGACGCAGAAAGAGTTTACAACATCCCACGAGCGCTCACTCTCCAGCATGGCCTGAACGACCGCTTGGAGGGAAAGGTTTTCACCAGCCACCTCGACTAGGGCGCGTCGCTGCTCGACGAACGCAGGGCACACTGCTAGAGTGTGCTGGGCGTCGTCATCATCGGCGTCACAATGATGACAGCGGGGCGTCGTCTCCCTACCTATTCGGTGCAGATAGTGGTCAAACGAACCGTGGCCACTCAATATCTGCACCAGGTGATAGGAGAGCGCCCCGTGCCGTCTGTTCGACCAACTGGTAAGGAGGGGTCTAATGTCCTCAACGGTCCTCGTAAGAGTACCGGAGGCCGACCCGCTTATCCCTTCGAGCTCCTCATACCACTGGCGGAACATTTCATTCCGCGCATCCTCCAAGGCGGTAGCCGCCTCACGGGCCGCCATCCTCCCTCTACTACGCAGCTGGTATGCCGCCACCAAAACGTGGGCAACCAGCTCCCATGGTGGGGTACCAGCAAGATTGCAGGCTACCGTATGGGACACTGTACGGTACGGTATCCACGAACAGCCCTCAGAGCCATGGCGCGTTGCACTCGGCGCAGTGAGGCAATGGCGCGCGCGTTGAGGGCGTCGGCCCAAACAGGCGCACCGTACAGTGCCATGCTGCGTACGATTCCCGCATACAGTTGGCGGCAGCTGGCGCTCGGTCCTCTCACATTTGGGAGGAGTCTCCCCAGGGCGTCTGCCGTACCCAGCAACTTGGGCTCTAATCGCCGAAAATGTTCCTCGAAGCCCCATCTACCATCAATAATAAGCCCTAGATATTTCAGATGGGGCTTCAGAGAGACGGTCTCGCCATCCACCACTATGGTAGTACCCGCAGGGGGTCTCCGCCGGCGGCGGCGGCGCGGGTGCTCGTTACCGACACCAGCCGAAGGACATCCTCAAGCTCCTGACCTCTTGCCGTAACGAGGGTGTCGTCGGCATAACAGAATAAACGACTTTGGTGACAATAGGACCAACGCAGGAGTATACTCTATGGAATACAAAAATAATTTTGAAAATCGGTCCACAATTGGCGGCGTAATCGCGTAACATGTACACATAAAAAACAATGAAATGGAATTGATAACCTCCTTTTTTGAAGTCGATTAAAAAGTTCTTTTGCAAAAGGGTTTATTAGAAGAGTTCATTGTAAACATGATTTTTGAGCCTTTGATTGTTACATTATGTAGAAAATTGTCGCAGAATCACTCTTATCCGATTGATAAGTACAAGGTGAGTTCTCTGTCGTCAAATTAAGCCTTTATGTTACATGAAGTACCTAATTGTTATTAGCTTTCATCTGTACTATGAATTCTGTGTAAAACGAGATAATTCAATTAGGGAATAGAACTAGGGGAAGATATATCGTTATAATAACGTCGAGTGCCAAGTGAAATTGTAAAGGATAGAAACTTGGCCTATCTCGGCTTAGCGATTTTATGGTTCAGCTATCATAATCAGGGTTAAGACTAATGATATAATTTGTTATACCGGCAGTATTGACGCAGTCATTATTAAAATACACCTGGGTAACAAGCGTTTGCCATTTGTCAGGATCCAACAGGATTATACATTTTATATAACGCTGAATAAAAAGTATGCAAAAAGATTTTCAAATTAATGAGATTAGTAACTGCTAAGCTTACCTAAAACTCAATTATTAATGAAAAATTTAAAAGCTGGCTTAGTGCATATCGATCCTTTGCGTAGTTTAAAAGGTCGTGACTCTATGTAAGTTTATTATGATTTTATTTTTTCATTATTTGACATTTTTACTTCCTAATTCAAACAAGTAACAACCTCATCTACGTTATATCTTTGAAAAGGATTTTGTATACACAGTTTGTTTTAAAGTTTGCCACTTTTTGATTAAGTATACATATTTAGATGAGCTTCTGTTCTTAGCATTTTTAGTACTTCGAAAAAAAAACTTCAAGTCACAATGTGACCCATACAGTTAGATACATTTAAATCAAAGCTTTATCTTCAATATGATCAAGGCATACCAAAATAATAATCTAGACAATGTTTAATCTTAAAACGTAATGCAATCGTTGATCTCACTTTATACTCTTAGGTATAACGTCAGCCCAACCGATTGCCTGTAATTATTAATCACCGTATGACCTTAACCATCCAATCTATTCATTTTAATTCCAATCGTAATTATTATTTTAACTGTAACAGATCAGTAAATATACCTATACCGTCATTGGTACAGTAAATGAATAGGCTGAGGCATACTTACTTAGATATTTTTATCTTGAATACGCCATAAAATAATTGTTATAGCTGGAGCAAAAAAACGTAAATAACAATTGCAAAAATATAGAGCACAAACAATCATCACATTTTTATATTAAGAGCGAGGCAAATTTTTGAATTTGTTTTTATTTCAATATTTTTATTGATTTCAATACACGCACACACGCACATCATTAACCCGACGCGACCTAAACACCAGATTGACTTGAAATAAGACAACTTTCGCTCGAAATGGAAATTAAATTATTATTACCCAACATCTTAGTGTTAAGAAGTTCTGCTTTTTACTATTAGCTCACTTGAAATAATACAAGTACGTTTAACTTTTTCCCAACTAACCCACAAGTAACCTTTCATCGTCAGCTCTGCCTAATACCTGAGCCAATACCTTAATAAGTTTTAGAAATAACAAACACATTGTGCATGCCTATATGCTCTAAGATGCTTATAAGAGGATTTCTCTCGATTTACCTGGAATCCCATCAATAGATCATGGCGCGGTGATAATAGGATCACTTCGAGAGTATCACCCTTTCAAATTTTATAAATTTTTATCGAATGCTTATCGAAATATCTTATTATTCTGTTGAATAATTATTGTCATTAAACGTTTTTCTCTAATTGTGAAAAAAAAATCTCAATTTTTGTTATATGGAATGAAAAAGTAACTGCTAAAATTTGAGCAAGTTTTGACAAGTGTTGCTTCGAAACTACTTCAGCCTTTTTTTATTGTTAGTTTAGTAGGGTTTTCTATTATATTAGCTGTAGTTTTGAATTAAAATAACCATAAAAAAAAATATTTTTATAGTACCAAAAGTGGTCGCTGAGGGATTTATTGGTCCATATTATGACATTGTTTTACGGAGAAGTGTCTAACACTTCGCCGTAAAACAATGTCACGCCAGTATTCTACCAAAAAACAGATATTAATTATAATATTTATGGGTAATAATCATTGTATACACGATTTGCTCGTTTATATCATTTAAAATATATATATATATATATATATATATATATATATATCTCCGTCTGCAGTTTACTTTTCCCTGTCATTTTAGCTTTGGCTCCGAATGCATCCGTGAAATCACTGTAAAGTACGCACTCACTAGTTATATTGAATTTTGTAAATCACAAATATAACGCAGGTAGCAGGGTTTTGGAGGTGTTAGCTAGCAAAGTGTAAACGGGTACAAAATACGGGTAAGATCTTTTTCGATAGAAACTCAACCTTAACTCGTTTGAAATTGGTTTGCCGGTACTTACGTTTTCCTCCCCTCAGAACCTCAGTTCGATGTTTGCTCGGACGATTAACCGACGCACGTACGTGGTCATTTGCTATAATTTGCTTCAAACTTTGAACACGAAATGGGTTCGTATATTTAGAAAGCAATTAGAAATTGTCGATGCAGCGATAATCGAAACAAAATAGGTACTCAACATAGGAACATAACTTAGGATGTTTAGATTTATTTGCAGTTTATATTAGACCTCTATGGCGCATTAGCGTATCATCATCATCATCATCACAGCTCATATACGTCCACACCGAGGGCACGAGCCTACCCTAACTAGTTAGGGCGATTAGCCTTAGTCAAACCACGCTGGCCCAGTGCGGATTGGTTGACTTCACATACACCTTTGAATTACTTCGCAGGTGAATCTGCACTTCGGTCGAGGATCGGTCGGACCCGAAGATTTGAATGTGCTGTTTCGAAATAGACCTCCAGGTTTCCTCACGATACTTTTCCTTCACCGTAGGGGCGTCAGATAAATGTACATATGAAATTTGTGAAACGAAAAACACATTGGTAATTTGGTACATGGCAGGATCGATCGCGAGCCTCCCGATTCTACTCGGAGCACAGTTCAGTGCCGAGGCTACACCGCCACCAACGCCACAACGCATTAGCGTATGCGCTCCGCTAATAACTGCTAAAGTTAAGCAACGTTGGCCTTTTTTTTTTTTTTTTTTTTTTTTTTTTTTTTTTTTTCGAGGGGAATGCGTGACCGCACCGTACTCGCCGTTGGCTAGACGACGAGCGTGTGTGGGGCTCTCCCGGCAGAGTGCCGGGCCTACCCACTAAACCCCCCGGTGTTCTCCCTGCCCTTATGGGCGCGCGTGATAGGGTCCACACTGCGACTACCACTATCGACGCGCCCGGGCTAGCCCGACCTCACTGGTCGGGCTATCGCCAAGGGGGGATTGCCCGAGAACACCAGGGCAATCCCCAGACGGAGGGCCTTACGGCGACGTGCACGGGGCCAGCCGTGCACGCAGGCCTCCACGGCAGGGTCATTAGACGGGCATCGCTTGTGCGAATACCCGCCTTCGCCTGCCTGTCCGTCTGCGGCGGATGGGAGCGGCTTGAGGATCATTCTCCCGCTCCCTCTCCGCGGCCTCCTTCTGCAAGATGACGTCCTCGCAGAAGGAGGCGACAGCCCCCCATTCCGCCTCGCCGCGGAGCATGGCCACGACCATGCCGGGCAGCGAGAGGTCGCCGCCTCCCAGCGCAGCGATGAGTTCGCTGCACTGGCGTCGCCAGGCCGGGCACACCAACAGGGTGTGCTCGGCAGTGTCGTCGGGAGCGTCGCAGTGATGACACTGCGGCCTTTCCTCCCGACGCGCGACCCGGTGCAGGTAGTGACCAAAACAACCATGTCCGGTCAGTACCTGCACCATGCGGAACGAGAGACTGCCCTGCCGGCGCCCTACCCACTCCTCCAACACCGGACGTATCGCTTCTATCGTCCGGTGGCCGGCAGCTGGGAAGGCGAGCGCCTCACCCCATCGACGCAGAGCCTCCCTCTGCGCCTGGGTACGAACCCGCTCCACTTCTTCAGGAGCGGATCGTCCCCCCCGTTCTCTGACAGAAACCCGATGTCGATACACCTCCGCATGGACGCGTGCATCGACATCCCACGGCGTTTGGCCCGCAAGAACGCAGGCCGCGCCGTGGCTGACCGTGCGATAAGCTCGCACGGCCCGGGTTGCTATGACCCTCTGCGGACGTCGCAAGAGGGCCACCGCACGGGGGGAGAGGCACTCCGCCCATACCGGGGCTCCGTAGAGTGCCATCGACCGTATCACCCCGTGATACAGTCGACGGCACGCCGATCCTGGCCCTCCCACATTAGGGAGGACCCGTCCGAGTGCGGCTGCGGCGGCACACAGCCGTGGAGTCAGGAGCTTGAAATGCTCCTCGAAACTCCATCGGGGGTCCAGAACCAGGCCGAGGTACTTGAGGTGCGCCTCAACCGGTATACGGACCCCCTCCACTCGGACTCGGAGCCCCGGTGGGATCCTGCGACGGGGGGCGTGGAAACTCATGGCCCTCGTTTTATCGAGGGCCACGTCCAGGCCCAGGAGGCGGATGCGTCGGACCACCAAAGAGGTGCAGACCGACGCAAGGTGGGCCGCCTCCTCCCCCGTTTTGGCTCTTGCCGCGACGAGTGTGTCGTCGGCGAAGCAGACGACCTCCGTTCGTGGCAGAAGGCCGCCTCGCAGGACCCAATTGTACCCCAGGTTCCACAGTAGAGGACCTAGTACGGATCCCTGGGGTACACCTGCCGCCATTGCCCACGTATGGACGCGACCGTCCGGTCCCTCGTAGAGAACTGACCTGCCTTCCAGGTAGCTCTCCACGAGAGCGCGGAGGTACGGAGGCACCCGGTGGAAACGGAGTGCCTCCTTTATGCAATCGTGGGGAAGGCTGTTGAAGGCGTTGCGAATGTCAAGAGACACCGCAACAACAGTCTCCCCACGAGCTGTGGCCCCCTCAGTCCACCTCTTGAGGAGGGCTACTGCGTCCATCGTGGACCGGCCGGTGCGGAAGCCGAACTGGTTGTTAGCCAAGTCCGGCCCCCGGTCCTCTAGGTGCTCGATGATGCGGGAAGCGAGAATCTTCTCGAAAAACTTCCCGGCTTCATCGAGCAGCACCACCGGCCGATACCCAGTCGGGGAATCCGCGGGGCGGCTCTCCTTCCTTAACAGGCAGAGCCTGCCTACTTTCCACCGACTGGGGAAGCGGCCCGAGGCAATGCATAGGTTAAGCACCGCTCGGAACCGCTCCTCGAGGTGTCCCAGGGCGAGGGCCAGAACCCTACTTGGGACACCGTCCGGTCCCGGCGCCTTCTTTTTGCGCCGTAACCGATCCCTCGCCGTGTCGAATTCCACGTTCGACACGGGAGGGATGGCGGCAGCCACCTCCACCGGAAGAGTATCCGGGGGGACCATTCTGGGGGGCTGGAACGGACCGGGATCGGGGAACAGAGTCCTCAACACCCGATCTAGCAGCCCCCTGTCCATAGCAGAGGTAGGGGGAGCGGAAGATTTGAATTTCCCCCTCACCACCTGGTATGGACGACCCCACGAAGCAACGTTGGCCTTGGTCAGGCCTATGATGGGCGCCCAAACAATGACCAAACATTAGGAGGTATTCTATTGTAATCTATCTTAATGGAATTTATAGTTTTAACTTGAAAATTCGAAACAAGACTTGCACAATGTAATTTTTAGATCTATTTTTTTTAACAAATAGCATCGTTAAAAAATGTCCTTTACGTTTAGAACATCAAAAATAAAACAAAAAAAGGTAGCTATAGTTTGAATTGTATACAAGTAATAATAATAATAGTGTAAAAACCCACCCTTACTTTACTTTTATTCTTAAGTAAAGCGTATCATTATCTTACGAGTAAAGCGTATCATCATCTTGACTTTTACTCTTACGACTAAAAGTCAAGTAACCCCTACTTTCATACTACTTTTTAAGAAATTGTGAAACACAGATTTAGAGTAGGCTACTCTAAATCTATGTTGTGAAACCTAAAACTTGGTGCAATCGGACACTTGCGTGTATCCCCTCGACAAACGCTTAATCTAACCTTACTGTTCGAAACCAATAACATAACAGTGTAATATGCAACCAAATCCGCGGTAGCTTCAGCTTAAAATAGCAGCTCGTGATCCAAACACAAAGCAAAAACGTTCGAGCTAAATCAATCAAAATCATTATGATCATATTTTTATCCTTACACAACTACCTAAATTTATAGTTTAGTTATTTTTAACCCTCGACGCAAAAACAACGGGGTGTTATAAGTTTGACGTGTGTCTCTCTCTCTCTGTGTGTGTGTGTGTGTGTGTGGCATCGTAGTACCCGAACGGATGAATTGATTTTGAATTTGGTTTATTTTATTTGAAAGGTGAATTAGTCGGCAGTGTTTGATGATGAAAGCCATGTTTGATGATTATCGGTCCAAGATGGCCGCCGTCACAAAATGGCGGATTACATATTTTTTCACAACTCCCTCAATATAGGTATCAAATGGAAGGGCTTGACTAGTAGAATACTACACACTTTGATAAATTTCAAATCCAAGATGGCCGCCACCACAAAATGGCGAATTACATATTTTTTTTACAACTCCCTCAATATAGGTATCAAATTAGGGTGCTTAGACCTAGGGCTTAAAAAGTATAAACTCCAAAAAGTAAAAAATAAAATGTATTGGTTGGCCCTTTAACTTTGATATATCTAGTAATATTTTTACTTTAACTTTGATATATATATATATATATACACGGTTATTTTTTTATCACCCTGGAAAATTTTAGGGACGCTTCAGGACACATCCAATATTATATAAAAAATTAAAAAAATGAAATAAAAAAATAAAAATAAAAAATAAAAAATAATAAAAAATCTCTAAAAATGCTGTTCTCGACTAGTGCAACATTTTTTGTATTTTTTAAAAAATTAATATAAAATTAAGGATGGGGGGTTTTTTTTTTATTTATATTTAAATCATTCTAATACCATGCCGTGAAGCGTCCCTTAAAATTTCCAGGGTGATAAAAAAATAACCGTGTATATATATATATATATATATCTAGTAATATAGATTTAAGCGTCGTCACGTCGGGGGACCGTAAATTATAGTTAGTTTAGGAACATGACAAATGGTTATGTATAGGTTATGTTTTGTTGTAAGTATTATTTAAACATTTATGATTAAAAATCTATTTTATGGACTTAAATATACCATGTAACATAATAATTACTTTGCAGCTTTTACTCCTTTGATCTCTGCGCTCTTAAAATTAAGATTTGATGCAAAATATTCCGACGTCATAAATGCATCTATTTTCAGTAGATTATCCGATTGTGCTTTGACAAAACCAGTTTCTCTCATCGTCCTAGATTGATAATAAAATTTTCTTTTACGTATAATGACAATAAAGAATCTAGAAAAAAATATTAGAGATAAATTTAAATTTTATGCATATTTCCTATTCTTTATAATATTTTATATTATGTTTTCATTATTTTTCAGGCAGCAAACTATTTGTTATCTCAGTGGCTTTTTGCAAAATATCTAGCGGAGACAAATTTTCATCTAAGTCTCTACTAACATTAGACATTTTTATAAATTGATATTGTTTTATACACAGACAAAATGGCGCCAAATCTACATTCAAGTCACTGTGTTAGAGCTGCGCTCGCATCAAGGTTTTTAAGTTCTTTATAGTGTCGATTAGGTTCTTCAAATGTCAACTATATAGTATCTCAATTTGGCTATCTGAAACACTTTTGCCATTGGTTTGTTATTAAAAATTGTTGTAATATGAATTGAACCGATGCTTTAAAGGCCGTTATGTTATAGTTTGCTTTTTAAAATTACATTTTAATTGTCTGTGTTAAAAATTGTATGTCAATATATGTTTACCTTCGAGATCTTACTTCGAATATTAAAACATGAGCGTAGATAAAATAGTTTAAATATTCAATAAATCTGTTTTTTGTCACCGGAAACACGGCCTAATGCGAAACTAACTATAACGTGGACAGTTTCACGGGGCAACGAAATTATAATTCGATATTGGCAATCGATTAGCGTCAAGCCCAGTCTGAGTATTAGTTTGAGTTCGCCTTTAGATCAATTCGTTTCAGATAAAGCGAAATCATTTCACAACCTTACTATAAAACTACTTTTTCGAATGATAAAAAGTCCAGCACAAATCCATGACATTAAGAAACTCTTTTTTTTTTACTAATAAGCAAAAAACCGATTTCACATTTTGCATCTCAATTACTTATTAGTAGGTGACTGCTGTCAATTAATTCGATCGATCGATCTTGTTAACAACAAACCTAATGATTTTATAGCGTTAATAAATATTGCAAAGCTCTAAGGACATGTTAAAGGTCATACGAAGTATACAGACTCATCTTCATCTAAAAACACGTTTCTGTGTAGGTTGACTTGTTCGACGAGAACTTATTACAAAATTGCTTACTTAAAAGATCAAATGATAGGCGGAATTATAAAATATGATAAACATGTCAAAGCCTAGACTAGTTTTGGATTCGAGACACGCAGTCTAAGACTTAAGGTCAAACGGCGACCATGATTTTAATAGTATTAATACTCGTATGTTTAATTTAAATTCAATACTATTTTGTTTGATGCTATCAATGTTAAATTTTACAGACATGACTTCGATAAGATGATAAATTATAAACAGAGTCTAACTAAGGGCGAGAGTCACAAGAGAAGAGCTGGGAGCAAATTAAAATAATGCAAGATTACAAAACTTTTTTTTGCTCTGGATTTTAGATCACCTCATAGATAGAAAACCTCAATCTACTTCCTTCATGCATTTTTTAAAGATTCAAATACAGTAAGTAAAAAGATATTGAGATGTTTTATATTGCTTCTTACCAATTTTCATCAATGCAAAGATTTAGGATACTTTACGTATAAATAAATATTACGGCAAGTGAAAGAAAGAATAAGATATATTAAAATCTAAGTCTCAATGATATTTTAAGGCGAGGTTTTCCTGGAAATCTACGCGTGCACGGCGATTCCTTTATTGCGAGGTAATATAGTTGATAATCGTATACCTAGCTTCTAATGTCGCTTACGCACCCGTGACCGAACGAAAACGTTACTTTTTACATGTTTTATTCGTTTTTTGAAAACTGGAGTACAAAATAAAAAATATATTTTTGCAATTTTCTAGACAATAAAAATCCACATCTATTGGTAACACTTTTATGCCATTTATTATTTTATTTTCTAATTCACAGCTGTTTTAAAATATTGAACAGAGTAATCTTTGGATTTTTTTCTATCGAGTGAAATATTATTTATTATTTATTTATTTCGAGAAACAAAGACTCATAATGGTTAGTAACAATGGAAACTTAAAAAAGCTAGGTTAGTACATTATATCACAAAATTAATTAAATTAAAATTATTAAAATACAATCAAATTACATGTCACAATACAAAACAAAAAAAAATCAATAAATTATTAACTGATTATAATATAACATAATTTTTACTATAATTAATTATTTTACAGATTATAATTACAGCGGCTCAAGGGGTGGCTAGATGGAAGCATGCAGGTGAACCCAGTGGCGCAAGATAGGCGAGTCCCAGTGGTCGGCGACGGTTCTCAGGATGGAGTTGCGCGAGGCACGCAGACGCGCCAGCGTCGAGGCGCAGCGCTTACGCATAACAGCATGGAAGCCATCAACTTGAACCTCTGCAAACATTGCTGATGCACTGCAATGTCTAGGCCTCCGCAACAACATCCTGAGCGCGTCGTTGTATTGGACACGAAGCACGCTGTATGTCTTCCGCGTATAGTCGACCCATAGACTGCAGGTGTAAAAAGACTGACAGTATGCTTTGAAAAGCGTCACCTTGACTTGATGTGTACACAGTGCAAATCTACGAGCCAACATATTGCATCGAACAGCCAGCGCCCTTCGTTCCCTCATTATGTCCATGTCATCCTTGAGGTCCTCAGTGACCCAATGGCCCAGATACTTAAATGCTGTAACCCGTTTTAGAGGAGTTCCGCGCAATGTCACCGGCGGTGTCACAGAATAACATTTGTTACCAGCTTTAAAGACCATTATCTCACTCTTTTTTGCATTGTATCTAAGGCCACGTGCCTCCGCAAACCCCTCACAGACGGACAATAGACGTCTCGATCGATGGGCTGAGCAGCACCATATCATCTGCGTAACTTATGTTGTTGATACACACTCCGTCAATATGACAACCGATCTGTGTGTTGCTCAGCTCAACGAGCAGCCGATTCATATATAGATTGAACAGCCTTGGTGATGCTATCCCACCCTGTCTCACTCCACACCCCAGTTTGTATTCATTCGAGAGTGGTCCAGCCCATCTCACATGGTTGATCTGATGGTCATACCAAAACTTAAAAAGATTAACAACCTCGCTAGGCACACCCGACCCCGCCAACTCCCCCCACAGGATGCTGTATGAGACCAAGTCAAATGCCTTGGACAGGTCCAGGAAACATGCATAGACAGGCGTTTTTCTATCCGTATATTAATCATGTTTCTGTCTTTAAGAATGTTTAGATAAAATGTTCAACAATATCATATATGAATTTGAGAATTGCATGTTTTATATTCGTGGCGGTACAGTTAACCGAAATTGTATAAAACGGGAAAGTAGCGCCTTAAAATTAGTGTCCGCGAACTGCGTTTCGCTGTATATTTTTTCCCTTTTTTGCAACATTTTTTATTGATGCTCAGCTCCTTTTAGTCGTAGCGTGATTTTATTTATAGCCTCCCTCGATAAATGGACTATTCAACACAAAAATAATTTTTCAATTCGAATCAGTAGTTCTTATAACTCGAAATAGCGCGTTCAACCAAACAAACAAACAATTAAAGAAATTCTTCAGCTTTATAATATTCGTAAGTATATATTCGTAGATATATTCTTTCTTAGAATTACCTACATAAATCAATATCAAGTTAAATAGGTAATGTATTGTTATTTATCTACAAAGATAGATCTCGCGACAAACTTTTTATACTTATTATCATAAAATATTGTGTCATATAATAAATTTATAGGTTTTACTTAATTAAAAGTTAATTTTATTATCTTTTGAGCATTTAAATAAAAGCTTGCTTTTAAAAAATGTTTTTACTATTAATTTATCCTCTATTTTTTCATTATGTATTTTACAAGGCAAGCTCTTTTATTTTATACCCAAATTATAGAGATTAGGATATAAAAATATGTAATCGATCGTTTGGTTGCAGCGGTAATTTGATTTTTTTTCCATTCTCCATGTCAAGCTCTTTCACTTGATAACCATATTGGGAAGGATTGTATAGTACAAAAATATGTAATCCTCCACTTTGTGACGGCGGCCATTTTGAATTTGATATTTCTTCATAGTCTACTGTATTCTACAAGTCAAACCCTTTCATTTGATAACCATATTGGGGCGGTTGTACAACAATATGTAATCCGTCATTTTGTTGCAGCGGCCATTTGGGTTTACAACGATACCTACTAGTTATTATGCATAATTGCATTGTTATCAGATATAATGGTAATGGTGTGTTCCAAATTTGAGCTCAATCGAAAACTAGCATAAGTGGGTCAAATTTAACTTGTAACATTTGACCCAGACCAACATAGCAAGTTAAATAAAAACTTGTAAAAAATAAAGACACCATTACGGGTATGTGTTTAACCCAATAAAATTTCTGTTTAGGTACCTATTGTTGTTGTTTGTGTGGAAATTAAAGGTAAATTAATTAAAAACTTAATACAAATTAAGTGTCCGCACAAACTAAAATAATATTTTATAAAATAAACTGAACAGAAATATTATGCATTATCTGTACTAGTTTGCTTAAAGTGACAGCACATTTAAGCTACTAAAGATTTTCTTGGTTTTACGTAATTGCATGGATTGCCGTCGTGTAATAAATGATAACTACCGTGGTGATACGATCTGAGTTCTGACTCCAGCCCAAATGATTCTGTAACAAAAACCTGGAGTCATAAAACGATGATAAAATCCAGACTTACGTGATCACGTCCTGATAATTATATGCATGACAAAGTAATTGTACTAACAATTCTATTTCAATTTCACAAAAATGAATTAAACAAATTCTTTTTAGTAAGGCGGCTACGTAGTTGTTATATTTTTCCTATTTCACTAACAACCTAATCAACATTTTTTAAATCGAAAAATCATACTTTTATCCGATGAATAAAAATGGCAGTTTGAATACTTCTGTGTATAAAATCTCTCAAATCACCACTCACTGTCACACAATCACTGTCAAAAGTTATGTTACGATTCAATATCGACCCCTAACATACATATACTCGTATAATATTGAGGTTAGTAAGATTGTCCTAAGATTATTATCATATCTTAAGATCAATATCAACTTACCTATAAATTGTTCAGATAGGTACTTGTAAATTGGCCGAGTTTTCATCTTAATGCCTCAGATAACAAATATGATAATTGACTATGGGTGTGGTCCGTACTCGATGTCCCAATTCTATTCGATAACGGGTTGCTCGGACACTGAACATAGCCGCCTTATGGAATGCGATGAGGTCTGATGCAACGCACACCTGCGCGCGCGACGCCATGCCGTCTTCCAACCGCAATTAATCTCGTCAGGAATTTACGTACAATTCAATAGACATACGTATGAGATAAGAAATATCTGTGCAATGCGGTATTGTTGCTATTTAACGCTGGAACCATTAAGATTGCTAGCTCGTTACTTGGCAATTATTTTAATACTTAAATGCAATTAGTTTAACAAAGAAACCTAGTTAATTGTGGTAGCTATTTGAGGCGTCTAAATTGGCAGCCGCTTACTTGCACAAGTTACACTATCGAATGTACTCGTAGCTATCGAGTGATTTAATAGTTCATGCGCCACGATCCGTTCACTATAACATTGCCAATGACCGCATTGAGATAAAACGCAATGCGATCTAATCGATGCAATCTATGAAGGTCACCGTTCTGTAAATATTTGACACTGTTACAATTTTTATATCTGTCTGTGTATTTATTTTGGTGTTAGCTAGATAACGACCTATAATGCTCTGAAGAGCACTTTTGCACTTAAAACGTAATTGCTATTTTACGATACCTTTTTTTAAATATATATTTATTTATTTAATTACCAATTTTTTTGTTAAATATAGCCAGCAACATAAATAAGGCAATACTGATAACTACTACTCATTTATACAAGAAGATATTCACCATGAATATGTATGTCATCAGGCCAGCAGGCAACTTGGTATTTTTAACCAAAAACGTAGTTGATTGAGATTCCTCCTAGGCAGGAAATTCCATTCTAGGCAGGAATCTATCTAGTCTATACAGAAATCACAACAAAAACATTACACAAGAGAAGACTTCCGTTTGGTGTACAGTTATACCTTTTATTACAACGAGGAATACACATATTTCTACATAAAATACTTTGCATACCTATTCAAGTAATTACAGGATGTGATGAAATGCTTATTGACCTAAATCACGTAGGTATTTATTACATGTATTGAGATTTTCCCCCATACCACGGTATATACGGTATATACCGTGTCCATACGGTGCATTTAGCCGACTGCGTTGTAATTCCATACCGATATTAGCGAAACACATTACACGTTAATGCGAGCATATTTACCTACGATCTATTTGATTTCATTATCTCACTGAATGATATCTTTGTTGTAAATTATAATACCAATATACGCGTACAATGCTGTATCAGTAAGCTGCATGTTTTCTCAAATATCAATCTATTCATGTTTGGTGTGTGAAAGTTCAGCCTCAGATGTTCAAGCGTATTAAATCTGTTTGCCTTAAATCTTGTGAGATAAATCTCTAAGGTAAATAGAACATGAAAGACAACTATGGTGACATGGCAGAGACAGTAATGTATGATCATACTTCAGCAAAATAATTTCAAAGCCAGACACACAATAATACTAAGCACGATTGAGACTTTGAGGCACGAAAACTGGCAATTAGTGATATCAGCTACAATTTTTCAAAACTACCTATATTCATTTAGCGCTTTCAAACTATCAAAAAATAATTTAGGTATTTAATTGTAGATTCGGCCTTCGCTATTTGAACTTTTGGTCATTAATTTAGTGGAGCTCACTTAAGCACCTACACAATGGCCGTATTAAACGACAATAAATGAAAAGCTTGATTATAGTCCAATGAATTCGGTGCCCGATTCCTTTCAATATCGAAGGTTATTCGAGACAGCAGAGTAGTGCCCGCTTATTATCTAACAAAGTTAGAACACGATACTAACAAACATAATACTCACAGGAATCTTCTCCCAAAAGTTCGTTCCTTTTTACTGCTGATTGTGTGGTGAGAACACCTGGGTGCGAGGTTAAGCGAACAATTCCACGATTGTTGCCTCTTATTTACCTGACTTACACAGCTGATGAAATTTAAATTGCACGGAAATGAAACGGCCGGACTACTTGCTTATAAAAGTGCAAAACGGTATATAGAAATTCAGCCATTGTTGCTAGAACAACAATGGGATTTAATTCAATTTGTAATAAATTTTATTCAGTTGCAAGTCTTTAGTCACGATATATGGGGCAACATTATACGTTGAAATACTTTTAATATCCCGAACTGCCTACGGAATTGATTCGCTGCTCATCTAAAGACGTAAGGGAGGCATTAAACTTAATTACTACGATAAAAGTCGTCAGAACTCTGACCAGACGAAGAAGTAATTACATTTCTACAGGCTTTGAATTTTAATCGTTTGTGGGACGCAAAAGAGCCTGCGGACTGTGCACACGCGTACTTTGTTGGTGTGCCATATATTTTAAAGAAATTTTGTGTTCCAGTTTTATATACTTTAAATAATAATTAATAAAATTAATCCCAGTAGTTGATATCATTTCTTATGTAACTTGAGACTATGAACACGGTGTAGTGTAGTTGTTATTTGTAATGTTTTGTAATAAATCCAAGCATTTACACTACGCAACACAACTTCAGTCGCGTAAATAGCGTTGTAAGCAAAATTACATATGCAATTGCACATCTCACACCGTTCACATTAGTGCAAAGATGCCTAGCAATCTATACAAATTCACCGAGACCGAAGATGAGCGGCACAAGTTACGCCTAGATGTGGTCCTGCCCAGTGGCGTAGCTAGCCCTGTGGGGGCCCTGTATGAAACATTTTTCTGGGGCTTTTCTATACGACTGCAGTATAGTCTACCTACATTCCGTTTTGGATAAAAATATACAACAATTGCAAAATATAATCTTTATTTTTCCTAAATAATAGAATAACTTCAGGCTCGTTTTAAAGTTAACAGATTTTTTTAGTTTTTCAATTCATTCCAGTTTATCTATCAGCGAAGGCTCTTCAAAGGTCATTTCACTTATTTAACAATAGTATAAAATAAAAACACATTAAAATATGACCAGCCTCAAAATTACTGACCTCAAAAAACAGTTGACCACTTTTAAACGAAAGATATTTCTGTATTATTTGGACCTGCAAAAAATGTGGGGTAAAAGAAAAGAAAAAAGCTCTTCATAAGTTTTGACAAATTTTTGCTCACCGTCAGGGGCCCCTTACAGTACGGGGCCCCATTACGGCTAATACGGCGGTAATAGCTACGCCCCTGTTCCTGTCCTTATTTTACTACGGGTATCGCTTTTTAGTATCCGCTATCATTGCGTCAAACTCTAAACTTTTGACAAATTGTATGTATATCTGTAGAGTACCTATTCGCCAAAGCCAAAATGGACTTAACTGCTCGTCTTTCTTCATTTCGATATGCACCTATGTTGGGTTTGCTCGTATTGGTGTTGTATGATTTTTCTTTTATGTTACGGAACCCTTATAGTATCACTTGGTTATCCGCCCGCCCGTTTGTCTAGAAACGCGTAGATATCAAACTGAAATTTATCCTTACTAATATTATAAACGCGAAAGTTTGTGAGTATGGATGGATGTATGGATGTTAGTTTCACGCAAAAACTACTGAATGGATTTGGATGAAACATTGTAGGTAAACGGATTACGACAGGGATAAACATATTACTATAGGCTACTTATTATCCCGGAAAAATAAGTAGTTGCCGTGGGAAAGTAGATATGCAGTTTTTTCTTTGATCTTTTAAGGCGAAACATAGTATCAATTACTCGGGTCTACGGTCAATTTCAGTTGTGAAAAAATCAAACTTGTGTGTCAATTCAATCAAAGAAGAACAAGGTTAGAAGAATTGTCTCACAGCACATGTAAAAGAAAAACCTGAAAACCGTAAATACAAAATTTTGTAGTTAGTCCGCCAAATCGGAAGAGAAGAAAATTTAAAGGCTAATAAGTATCTCGTCAACAATTTCATATCATGTAGGTAAGTGAGATTTCTTGTTTACCTACTTTTAAAGTACCAACCCAATTAGTCATTGACCTCTTGTATTAGGATTACACATAGATGAGGTTATGCAATTTGTACGGAACCTTCGGCGTGCGAGACAAACTCGTACTTGTCCGGTTTTTATATACGAAAAACTTGGTAAGTATTTCATTTGACGATTAATATTCTTTTTGACACAAACTTAATTTATTATGTTCATTACCATACATGACATGCACTTACGCATGAATCACGAACTGATATAATCCAATACCTAATGTGAAGAATATTAAAGTTCTATTAGATTCGTAACTTTATGAGTATTACTGAAAACAATCTGTACCTAGATGATTATAATACTTGAAAAGAATCTACAGCAACAACTACTTATAAAATAAATAAAAATACAATTATCAAAGCTATAAATAAAACATCTTAAAACGACTATGATCACGGATATGAACTAGGGCTATATCCTATCTCAACTCATTTTTGCGTAATCAAAAATTATACGTTTCCAGATTGTAACTCTCAGATGCACATGCAACCGGCTTCATTAGAACTTCCTTCGCAGGCAGGTGCAAATGACGTGGTGTTATCGTTAGCAGCACAGGTGCAAGGCCGGGAAGCGTTAACCAGCCGACATAAGGGCGATATTCAACTTGCGCGAGTTGCTAGCATCCGTCATGTGCGCGGGCCGTGATTGGGGGAAAGATGCGCAAGCGCTGATTCAACGTTGACTTTACCGAGACATCTGCCAGATTATGCAAGCTGTAAAAACAGTGTAGGTGTTGAAAAAATATTGTTGAAATAACAGATTTTGTATTCACTCTAGGGCGCCTGTTTTTTTATAACTTTTTTATCCACAAAAAGAAAGCTTACATCTCACCTGGTAGTGACAATATTGTTGAAGGAGGAAGAGACGTTTCACCTAGAATATTTTAACAAGGAGAATCTTTATAACATCGATATACCAACAGTGTTATTGTTATGTTATCATTGTCGCCATCGTTTAGATAAGATGAGAGTGGTGAGCTTAGCGAACTCTAGGATCAGCCGAGACTACATAGCGTCTATTTATGTAATTTTACCCACAAGCGTCTCTTTACTTTTAAAGCATAATACAACTATACTATACTCACAGTATACTCACTTAATAAAGTTTATTAGACCAAACGGTAAGTTTTGACTTTGTAGCATTAATGAAAACTTAATTCAAAAATTGTTCTGTTTGTACGGATTTTGACAGAGTAAATGATTCATCTTTCATACGTTTTCAAGAAAAGTATGAGATGAAAAATAAAGATAATTCTAATAAAAGGCTACAAAAAGTTTGGCCAGTCGAATCGTTCGTCAAATAAAGAATAGCTTTTCATCATTCAGTGTTGACCAGGAGTCGAAATGCTGTATACTTATCCCATTTTTGGTTTCGGGATAAATTGTATAAATTGCGTGATTTTTCAAATTCTGAGTTTTGAAAATCGAAATTCGGAATAAAATATTTCGGCGTATTCGGGAGTCCCTACAACAAATATTAATATTTTAATTTATACGCATGTGTGAGAAAAGCACTACAAGCTTCGGCCACAACTGAGATTTGAAGAACGGACTCCGACAGTGCACTGCACTTGCAGACCACGACAGGAACATTTCCTGCAGAGATTTAAACGATTTAAATCTCTGATTTCCTGACTAATTTAGGCATTTAATTATTCATATAGGTACTCAGTATCAAAATTTATTTAACTCATAAGATATATTACATACTGGTATTCCTTTGCGTATCTAATGTAATTTCAGAACTTATAGGAAGTAAATTAGTAGTCGAGCAAACAGAATCGAAGTAATATCTAGTAGTGAAATAAAGAATGTGATTTGCGAGCGCATAATAATTACAGTCTTAATGAGCGGCACGGGCAATTTAAACCAGAAAAATCAAACTCAGCTACGTAAGATATTGAATAGAAAATGGAATTCTACAAAATATTACTACACTCAAAATTATAACACGAATTTTAGGGCATACAAAAGAGATAATAGGTGAGAGTTCATTAAGGCGAAAGTCGTTAATGACCTACATAGTGTAGTGAAACAGACGGTATAAAACTGTGTCAGAAATCAAATTGCCTTATGAATCAATTTCCTTATGAATCAATATCTAATGTTAAATGGACTCCTTCAAATAGAGCCAGCCATGTCGGGACAGGAAATCACCTACCGCCAGCTAACCGCGAACACATTTATAGGTTTCAATGTTGTTATCGTTTTAAGTCTTTCACTCGTGGCATATTTTTTCCGCTTAGTATGATCGGGACCAATTTGATATCAGCATCATCAAAATATTTTTCATTCCCGCCGCTTCATCTGACCGCCAAAGCCGTTTTTATCCGCTTGAGGTTAAAGTAAATTTAAATTTAGAACATCGCGTGCACTAAGTATGTGATTTCAAAACATCATTAAACCTATTTCCATCTCCATGGTGCCGAATTTATCATACAACTTTTTTAAATTCGTTAAAAACTCAAGACTCTGAACCTCCTTGGTGTACTTTTGTACTTAATTTTTGCTTTGCGCGCGCCATTTTGTTTTGACGTCGTATTGTTATAAATAACAAACTTGAAAACAAGTAAAAAAAAACGTAGTATTTGTTATTCATAATATAAATATTTTTCTGTAATACTTACCTATCATAATGTTGTAGTAAATACCTAAACTGAAATAAAAGTATCTTGTGATTGTAAATGTTTTATTTTGCATTTAGTCCTTTCCTCGCTGAGGGGGGATGAAAAGTTACGTGTTGCACTCGAGTGCAAAGATTTTTCACCTTGTGCTCTTTTGATTCCCTCGCTAACGCTCAGGATTCTAATTTTTGAATTTTAGAATCCTTCGCTTGCTCGGTCATCAAAGTTGAGCACGCGGTTAAAAAGCAACTTTGCACTCATGTATAACAAATAACTATTAATGTTGTAGTAAATATGTACCTAAACTGAAATAAAAGTATCTTGTGATTGTAAATGTTTTATTTTTTATATAGTCATTTCCTCGCTGAGGGGGGATGAAAAGTTACGTGTTGCACTGGAGTGCAAAGATTTTTCACCTTGTGCTCTTTTGATCTAATTTTTTAATCCTTTGCTTGCTCGGTCATCAAAGTTGAGCACGCGGTTAAAAAGCAACTTTGCACTCATGTATAACAAATAACTATTCTTTGTGTGCACAGTTTTCTTCAAGAATCTGGATCAATAAATTTGGATCTCGTAAATACACATAGGTATAATATGCTGCATAATATTGAACTTGAGGTTATACAGACAGTTCACTTTTAGTTCATTTTCCACTTCCATTCCGCATGCTTCTCTCGAAATAAAACGTTTGTAAATGGAATGAAGAATTCATTAATTAAGTTTAACGAACAATATTAGATATTACATTCGGCATCTTCTCCGAGTGAACGAAAAATGAACCGACTGACATCACATTTACAATATCATGCAATATCGCCAGTAGCTCTACAAGATATTCGTACTGGTAGTAATATTCAAATGGAAACGCAGAATAGTAGCTGGTATGAAAGTGGCATCCGCATAGCGTCGGCGAGCGTGACCGGCGACATGACAGCGCGGCCGGGACCGCGGCGCCAGGCACGGCAGCGCAGCGTCACGCAACGTCAGCCGCGGGATATGCCTAGCAAAAATAAGGATTGCTATGAAAAGTGCAATGATTGTTTTTTATCTTACTGCACTTCATACTGAAAACTTCTGGGCTACATTTCTTATTTATCATGCAATAGAGAAGCTTTTAGTGTTTTTTTTAAATTTTAACTAATGGTAATGATGATAATGTCGAAGCTGACTTGGCGGGGTGAAGTTTTAAAATATTAAAATGTACAATTTGAAAGGAATCATCTTTTAATAATAATCATAACCATGCAATTTAAACCTGCACCCTCAGTGCAAGCTTTCATCATTATCTCAGCCAAGAAACGCATAGACCTCCCCGAAGGATCTTCAAGCCGATCGAACCTGCGCTTCTTTCACTTAGCGGCTTCCCGCAACCTTTACCAGATCGTTGGTCCACCTTATGAAGGGCCTACAATACTGCGTCTCTCGATACGCGGCCGCCACTCGAAAACCTTTCCGCCCAAACGGCCGTCAACTGCAAGCTATGTACCCTGCCCCTGCCACTTAAGGTTCGCAGTTCTTTGGGCTATGTTGGCGACTGTAGTTCTTCTACATATCTCATCATTTCTGATTCGCTCACGTATAGAAACCCTGAACATAGCCCTCTTCATTGCCAATTGTGTAACTTTAAGCCTGATATTATATGAGACCCATCGTAAGCGACCACGTCTCAGTTCCGTGCGTCATGACTGGCAACACGCACGAAATAAAGACTTTCGTCTTGAGACATTGCGTTAGATATGCCGAGACTATGCTACGTAGCTTCCCGAACGAAGCCCAAAGGAGTTGGGTTCGTCGGTTTACCTCTTTCTGGAAGTTGAACTTACCAAACTGGACTATATGCAAGCTTTATATAACATTTATTTATTGACGAAAAATAGTAAATTTTTATATGTAGAACCTACTTACACGTACCTAAAGAAAAATTCTCACAATGGAAGCATGTTCGTAACCCAAAATTAATAAGATTAATAGGGTCCCATTTCGCAATCGCTACTCAAAATCTCCATCTTCAGATATTAAGCAACCGATTAGATGTGGACGTATGTAAATACTCGACTTGTGAAGTAAAACTCGTGATTTAAGATTGCCAAATATTATGAATAATTCGTGATACGCTAATAATTGTATGCGGTCGGGTCTATTAGCTCTGACAGGACTATCACGGATGACTTAAAACGTTCATCTTTTAAAAATGGAATAAGACTAATTAGTAGCGATGATTAAACGCGTGTTGGTCCGACAGTCTCGGCTGAACACTGACCGGCTATTAGTCAGCGTCATACGATACGAGTATATGTAGCACTTCTTTTGTCGCGAACCCATTCATAATCAGTGGTGAGTCGGCGAAGGCAATACGCACGAGACGAGAGGATTACTGACATCAGCGTAGAGTGATGCCGACAATTAGTCCTCCGAGCCCACATCGCTATGATTAATGTTAATTACACCTCTATCTTCCAACGGATAGCGATTTAGACTAACATTATAAGATCAATCCCCGAGGGCGACCACTACATGTAGGTAGACTTTTTAATATACAAATGTGCTATACTTACGTTACAGTAGACTTAAATTATTGGAATCAGCGAACATTTTAATTACACGAAATTAAAATGATCGATTATTCCTTTATACATAGTGTGTTAGACACAGATATATCAATATTGGTATATCTGTGGTGTTAGGTAACCGATAGGTTACATTGTACTCGTGAAACTGAACAACTTTCCCCAAAGAACTTAATATGTTCCTTATGTCCAAGAATGTCCTACTTCACATACTAATTTCATACGTCATCCTTTCATTTTGAATGGAAAGAGCGAACATGTTCAACTGTTCATGAGCGAAAATTTTTTGAGTTACGCGAGAACAGTCCGTCTCCTTTTTCATCGAAAGCGATTGCTTTACGCCCTGTATATAATATGACGTAGATGCACATTCCAGCACTAAGGTTCCATACCTCAAAAGAACAAAGAAAACGGAACTTATAGTATCACTTCATTGTCCGGGTATCCGTCTGTCTGTAAAGACTATTTTTTACGGGAACGCGTAGAGATATCAAACTGAAATTAATATCAAATATTCGGGCCTATGGTCTCTTTCAGCTGTGAAAATATATTTTTGTATAAATGACTGTTAGTTGCTAAAATAATGAAAAAAATCGAACTTGTAAATCAACGCGACGAGACCATTTATGGCGTATATTTCTGCATATTTCGCGGTTTCACAAGGGAGTCAAAACCTATAGGGTGCTTACCGTTGACCTAGAATCATGAAATTTGACAAGAAGCAAGGTCTTATAGCACTAGAAAGACAGAAAATTTTAACTAGGTACCTAAAAAGTCCAAGAGCTGTCAAATGACATATTATGTGTAGTTATGTTTTACTTATGAGTTAGTAGTTATGTTTTGATATTCGTGTTATATTCATTGTTTAATTAAAGTGAAAATCTAAAAACCGTAAATAATAGGTTGGGGAAAAAGTTTCTTCGCATTTTTTAAGAAAATTTATTTATTTAAGAATATTTATTTTATTTACAATATTTATGTATTAGTATATTATGTATATAGCATTATATATATACCATTATCCAGTTGTTTTTACCATTAAAGTACTACATCTACTTCCTTTTCTCTGCACCACCCAAAGGTTGACTGGCAGATAATGCCTTTGGCATTAAGTCCGCCTCTGTACACAAATTGTACTGGAAGTTTAAATAAATAAATAAATAAATAAAATTCAAAACATTTTTTAATATAGTTTATTTACATTTAACTAAAGTATGTAGGTACCATTTTGTTCGATAACTTTTTGCCATCTTGTAGGTAGGGACATGATCCCATTGCTATAGAAATTTTGGGACTTCTGGTCAAAATACCGCGACAAGTGGTTTTGGCAGTCCTCTCGTGATGTTAACCTGACACTGCCTAAAGAATTCTGAAGAGACCGAAACAGGTGGAAATCTGAAGGTGCAAGGTCAGGACTATACGGCGGATGCATTAACACCTCCCAGCCAAACTCTCTTGATTTTTGCTGAGTGGCTAAAGATGTGTGAGGTCTAGCGTTATCATGATGAAAAACCACACCCCTTCTGTTGATTAATTCCGGCCGCTTTCTCTCAACTTCTTGCTTTAATCTCATCAGTTGTTCGCAGTAGAGTTCAGAATCGATGGTCCTGCCTGGTGGTAACAGCTCATAATGAATAATGCCCTTCCAATCCCACCACACACACAGCATCACCTTGTTGCGAGTTAACCCGGGTTTCGCCACAGTCTGTGAAGCCTGACCGGCCTTTGACCACGACCTTTTTCGCACGTTCTTGTCGTACGTGATCCACTTTTCATCACCAGTTATCAGCTTCTTCAAAAATGGTTCGGTTTCATTACGTCGTAATAAAGAATCACAAATGAGTACACGGTTCATTAGGTTTCTTTCAGTGAGCTCGTGAGGTACCCAAATGTCGAGCTTTTTTGTGTACCCAGTTTTTTTCAAATGCCCCAAAACTGTTTTGTGGTCAATTCCCAGTTCTTCAGCTACGTCGTAACTACTGACATGCCGATCTTGCTCCACTTTTTCAAAAATGGCATCCATTTTATCTGTAATAGGGCGACCAGAGCGACATCAAAATTTCCGGATTGAAAACGCTTAAACCAAATTTGTGCTACTCTCACAGACACTGCACTAGGTCCATAAACATCGCAAATTTTTTTCGCGGCTTGCGTTGCATTTTTACCTTTTTTGTAGTAAAATTTTAAAATGTATCGAATTTCTTCATTAGATTCACTCATCTTGGCGGTACGAAAAACAAATGAAAATCACACATTTTCCTAATTTGAATTTGGAATTATGTTCTTTAAAATTTAAACTTTCAATGATACCAAAACCAGCCAGATACAAATAGTATAGCCAAAGAGATTTTATTACAAGTTTATACATACTATAATGCGAAAAGACTTTTTCCCCAACCTGTACATGTACAGTAAGCTCCTTGTTAAGCTATACTGTTTGACCTTTGGACCGTTCTTACATCGCTCGTAATAGTAGCGGTTTTCGTAGTGTAAATGTATAGCTCGAATGGGAGCTTACTGTACATAGAAATTAACAATAGTAGTTTCAACCCGAACGGGGTTAGTCTTAACACAAATCTGACATCACAAGAACAATTTCGAACAGACGCAGTGAGAGATGATGTTCCTCGACGGCCCTCAATCGTGCAATAGAGCCGTCAGCGCGGCTTCAAGAGGCGCTGATTAACCTCGAGCTTCATAAACAGTCCATCCAACTTCAACGCGTTTCAAAATCGCTTTAATTTTCATCGTCGGATTGGCTTGTTTTGATTGGGGCAAATTACCAAGTTAAGTATAAATAATATAAAGACCTTAGAATAATAAGACATTATAAAGACATATACTTACTTGGAGTAGTATATTTAAATTTAAAACGTCGAAAAGGCAAAAGTTTTATCGCAGAACACAGATCTGTGTTCGCTGGTTTTTATTTAGTGCAAGCGCACACGACCAACAATCGGCGACCGATTCTTTACGTTACTTCCCGTTTTCGAACAATTTCGATTGACTGTACCGCCACAAATATTAAACATACAGTCCTAAAATTCATATGTGACATTTTTGAACATTTCATCTAAACATTCTTAAACACAGAAACATGATTTATAATATCTCACTCGATAGAAATAAAATCCAAAGATCACTCTGTTCAATATTTTTAAACTGCTGTGAATCAGAAAATACAATAATAAATGACATAAAAGTTTTACTAATAGACGTGCATTTTTATTATCTAGAAAATTGCAAAAGTACAACTTTTATTTTGTACCCCAGTTTTCCAAAAATCGATTAAAACGTGTAAAAAGTAACGTTTTAGTTCGCTCACCGTGCGTAAGCGACATTAGAAGCTATGCATAAAGCAACTTTATTATTTTGCAATAAAGCAGTCGCCGTGCACGAGTAGATTTTCTGGGAAACCATGTTTTAACGATTTTTTTGTACGGTAACGTCTACATTTACGAACGCTCCATTTTTCACCGATAATCGGATCGGCCGGGATACACCGATATTTTTTACTGACTTTTTATAGTTCGCGTGCGTTGCAACGTAGAACTCCATAAATAGGTAAGTTTCATTTTCCACCGTAAAAAAATCGGTCACCGATAATGGGCCGTGTGCGTTCGCGCTTATAGTTACAAATAAAGGTGCGATTCAGAAAAAGGTTACATTCGAACTGGGACAATAAACCATATCTTCATTTATGCAAACCATCAATATTATATCGAAACCCATAACATTTATCAGTGAAAAGCAAAAATGAACTGGCGAAAACACGCTTCGGATCGTCGTCGGCAGGCTGCCAACGTTTGTCGCCGCAAAAATTACAACGGCAACATTCACATCGCTCGTGCGCCCAATCTTGTCCAGAATTTAATACGAGTATACGACCGGTATTCATTTGTTTCATTAATTCAAAAGCTTTCCGCGTTTTTGGTGAGATACGATTTTTTTAGATGCGATATTTCACGGGGGTTGAAGCGGCCAGAGCGCCTTAAGTTGGATTGGATTGTTTTGATTGGAGCGAATAACCAAGTTAGGTACAATATAAACACATATGCATAGTTGGAGTACCTAATATTTTAAAATTTATAACGTCGAAGAGGCAAAAGTTTTATCGCAGAACACAGATCTGTGTTCACAGGTTTTTATTTAGCCCAAGCGCACACGACTGACAATCGGAGACGGATTTTTGAACGTTTTTTTGTGCGGTAACGTCTACATTTACGAACGTTCCATTTTTCACCGATAATCGGTTTCATTAATTCAAAAGCTTTCCGCGTTTTTGGTGAGATACGATTTTTTTAGATGCGATAAGTATTTCTCGGGAGTTCAAGCGGCCAGAGCGGCTTAAGTTATAGCCTCCCAAGTGTTGACGCGTTTTATATTCGTAGGTGATGTTTCTTAAAAGTCGTTTACAATGTAGTAGCATGTACTGTTCCCGCATTTAGAGTACCTTCTGTTCTTAAAGGTAACTTTAGAGATGTCTAGGGATCATTTGACCCACATACCTACCTACTCAAAAATAAAGCGAAAAGACATTCAAACTTTTATTTAATTTGCGTTAAGAAAGGGTTTTACAACAGGTATAATACACACCATAAAAATATACTAGTTTGATAAAAATGTTTTGTTGGTTGATTACCTTTTCCATAGTGTGGTCAATCAATCACTTCAAATTATCTAAGGCGCATAGTAGGATCAATCATATAAAATCACTGCAGAAAAAACGGCGGTTTCCTCGTGGTCCTACTAATTTCTCCTACTAGTGGGACCACGAGGAAGACTAGTTCCTCGTGGTCCTACTGCAGATAATAATGTCTTACAGTAGGTCCACGAGGATGCCTAGTTCCTCGTAGTCCTACTGCGAAGTTTAATTATTTAATGATAAATTTTCATGTTACTTTATATCAAGTTCGAAGTATGATATAAAAAACAAATAGTATTTTATTCGCCATGTACTTAATGATAATTTTAGAAAATAATATTTCCTCATCTTAACTTTTCTAGAAAATAACCATGCTTTCCGAAAGCGTGCATACGACCCGCGGCCCTACCGGCTAACTCATAGCGATGTGCGATGGCGGTAGCGAGGTACACGCTATCGTTTTAATTTCACGGAATTTGCTATTATAGGTGGCACGAAATCACAAGATGACGCCATAAAGGTAAGTTAAAACGATAGCGAGTACGCCAACGTAATGTTTGCACATCTCGGACCACGGGGAGAGCAACAGACCCGCGGTTCTACCGCCTAACTCATAGCAATGCACTAGCTATCATTCTAATGTCTCAAGCGGTATGAAATCACAAAATGACGTCATAAACGAGAGCTAAAACGATAGCGAGTGAGTTTCATCAGTTTTATATCCTCTCCTATAACTCACTCGCTATCGTTTTAGCTCTCGTTTATAATGTTATCTTGTGATTTTGTACCGCTTGTGACATTATAACGATAGCGTGCAAATTCCTTAAAATTAAAACGATGGCAGTACCTCGCTACTGGCATCGCACATCGCTAAGTTAGGCGGCAGGACCGCGGGTCGTATGCACGCTTTCGGTAAGCATTGATCATTTTCTAGAAAAGTTACATGGCGAATAAAATACTATTTGTTTTACATATCATACATAACAAGACATCAACTTGACATAAAGGAACATGAAAATTTATCATTTAATAATTTAACTTCGCAGTAGGACTACGAGGAACTAGGCATCCTCGTGGACCTACTAGTAGGACATTATTATCTGCAGTAGGATCACGAGGAACTAGTCTTCCTCGTGGTCCCACTAGTAGGAGAAATTAGTAGGACCACGAGGAAACAGCCGAAAAAACCGGTTCTCTTCATAAATATTGAATAAAAAAATCTTTAAAAAAGATATGTTATTATTCAACGCATTCTTTAGAGGATGGTCTTTTTAATTTTTTGATAAATTAATTAAAACTTGGTTAAAATGTGACCCAAACATGCCTCGATTTTAAAACTTTAAACCTAATCGCGTCGTAAATATTAGGTTAAATCATATACTTTCGATTTCAATAAATAAAGTGAACAATATTCTAGCGGATGGTCTTTTTAGATGTTTCTTATTCGCCTTTATTAATTTTTAATTGAAATAATTCATCTTATGCGTAAAGGTTTACTTAAATATTCCCCTCACTCTCACTCACTCACTCCTATGTACTAACCAGTGCGGGACGATCGACGCAAGGTCATTGGGACCACTATGCGCCTTAAGAAAAAAAAATGTGTACTCCAAAAGCAGGGACTGCTCTACAAAGCAGGGAAGATTTTATGTATTACGCACTATATAATATTACGTCTATATATCCAGCAGTGTGCGTATTAGAGCTAATAAGAAGTCGCGAATCGCGATGACCTTTTAAATTCTTGAAAATAATTTACATTATTCCAATGGTAATTCGTACACGCGACACTCTACAAAGCACGTTTTAATGCAACGTAAAATGTTATAATCATCTATAGAACTTCCAGGGGTTGGATATGTACCTCTGTTTGTCTTTATTCATAAGAAGTTGGTCCTGATAGTTCAGTCATAAAATTGACATCGGATAGTAGTAGCTTAAATAAAATCAAAATAAGAATATGTAACACTTACCTACATTTATCACACCAGTAGTGTAGGCAGGCCTTATGCATAATTATTAAGTAAGGTGTAATCACTTGATCTATTTACACGAACTGTAACAGTTTGATCCAGGAACACCTTTGTAATGAATGGATTTATATATTTTCCATTTGATGTCCCATTTTATTTTATTTAGCATACGATCATAATTTATAGTCAATCATTGAATCTTTGGAATCATTAAATCTTTTAAAATCATTAGGAACTATTAGAAATATCTCTTAGAAAATGAACTACCTGCCACGCTTTTATTTAAATATTGATGATGTATGACAAAGATGTTACGTTTGTTTCAAAAACAGCAACGAAATATCCGTGACAAGATAATAAACGCTAGAACTTTCAATGGATTCACAGAAAGTTTGTTACAATAATTATTACCAAGTAGGCGGACAACCACAACAGTTTGGTAATAAATTATCTCGTTGAGTTCGATATTACATGACCGGTATGATGACATAAGCAGAAATCAAGCGACCCTGCCACGGATCACTTGCTTCCTTCAGTTCGCTAGTGACTATTTTTCACCAGTCCCAAGTAACCGTTAAATTTGATTACGACGTGTCCCAAGACTAAAACGCCTGCTTACTATAACTTTAATGTCTCGTGCAAGAAACTGGATGTCGTTATTCAAAACAATACCAGTCTATATCAACACAATATTTAACTTTATTGTTCTGAGAAGCCTTAATAAAAGTTTTTAGTAAGTACGCATTACATATAATATACAAAATCGTTAGTCAATGTTCTACTGACAGTAGTACTACGGGTATTTTTTGCAGTGTCCGGTAGTACTATGGACAATTTATTATATTATATACCCCTGGTACTACTTATTATTTATTATATTTTTTGTCTTGTATCACTCTAGTTCCAATGTATTTCTCTATTCGTAAACTGCATTTGTGTGCGTCTAATACTATCTTCAATTATTTCAAATCAAATCAAATAATTGTTTTGTACTCATAAAGCAAGACCTATTAATATTCCCGTTTTTTCTATGAATTGGACCTCAATCGTTTATTGTTATACAATTTGTTGGCTTACAAAAAGACAAAGGTTGAAAAGTCAATTGGAGTTTGTATTGGTAATTAATTTAGCTCAAAGAATTTATAAGAAAATTATTTTCGCCTCTATACCTTATTGCGTATTTGTGGTTCGATGATTTGATAAGATTTTAATATAAACAGTGTTTTTCAAATTTCAATTATTAATCACTTTAAGATTTATAAATTTATTATCTTGATGTAAAATACCAATGACATATTAAACTATCATACGCAGACAGATACCTAGAAGCTTGATCGTGCTAGAACGAAAATGTACATGTAGCCTACTATTATAACATACCAATTACTGTTAAAGTTGAAGGTCGTGAAGTAGAGGCCATTTTACTCTTGTTTGATGGAGTAATAAAGACAATTTGAAAGCGAGACCTCCATTAATAACAGGGCTGGAGATGAGCTGTTAGTTCACGTCGGCTCACGAGACTTATTAAGTAATTGATTGCATAACGTCGTCGGTGTCAACTCACCAGTGACCCGGCGGGCCTCACGCCTACCTCTCACAAGTGACTCCGGCTTAAGATTATGGACTGCGTTGAAATAAATAATTACAATTTTACAAATTCTCACTACGAATACATAAATAAGACTTAGGAGCGTACACAATAGTCATTTCTGTGACAGTACTATGAAAAATAATAAAAATCTACCGGACGTAAGTTATGAGCGATAATAATTTATGTAAATCCGATTTCGGTTTGCTTTGGTGTTTTCTGACCACATTTCGGCGTAGTACTGAGTACAAAAGATGATCGAATGGATTTAAACCCTCAAACATTCCTGTTGGTTATTATGGGGGGCATGATAACCAACAGGAATGTTTGAGGGTTTAAATCCATTTCTAACGCCTCGGAGGAAGTACTATATAATACATGTTACAAAGTAGGTTTTGAAGAAATCCCCAGAGTATATCCAAGTATCATAAAATACGCTTAAATATCCTATGGGAAACATTCATTTTACGTTTGAGCGAGCGCATGAAATGATGGATTGAAGCTATTCAGGGGATGATTTTTGTAGTTACTTAATCATTCAAATATCGTACCTGGATATAAACAGTTTTTAAAGTACTGGCTTATGTACTTAACATAAGCCAGTACTTTAAAAACTGTTTTAAAAGCTTTAGCAGATCTAAAGGCACGTAGTGTAATTTTTTTTTAAATGGAATAATTATACGTCACATAGGAAAATGAAAGATCTTATTAGATTACTAGCTGTGACGAAACGTAGTTGCCAGTAAAAATATTAATATCGCTGTCGCTATAAAAAATGGGGGTTGGTGGTAGAAGGGTAAAAATTTAGGGTTATAATTGTTAATTGATGATAAATCATAACAAAATTACACAAAACAATTCTGGATATGGCCACCCTAATCACCTAGGGGTATAAAAAATAGCCTACGAACTATTCTCAGACCTACCAAATATAAACCAAAAATTCATAAAAATAAGTCTAGCCATTTCGGAGGAGTTCGCTATCAAACACTGAGATTTTTATATTCTAATATATAAAAATCTCAGTGTTTGATGTACATATTATGAGGGTATACTTTCCAGGATAAAAACTCCATGTCCTTCCAACCGACAAAATACCAACGAATAAAAATTGTATCCGTGTTTAAGGAGGGAACCATGCCGAGCGGGACGTAAATAAATTGTGTGATGCACGTCCATACCGCATAATGTTCTAGTGATACAAACCAAGAAATACAAGACTTGATTTAGGAGACAATAAATATGTTATGTCCGGTGTTAGAATTATTCATTCATTCATTCATTATGATGATAATTTCTACATCATCTTTTATGTCTTTCGTTATAACATGAAATTATTTAAAACTAGCTGTGCCGGTGGATTATTTTTCGCCTTAAAAGTTGAAAGAAAAAAGTGTAAATGTACTTTTCCGCGGAAACTACTTACTTTGCCGGGATAAAAAGTAGCCTATATATTAATCCATGTCGTAATCAGTCCACCTACAAAATTTCATCCAAATCCATTCAGTAGATTTTGCGTGAAAGAGTAACAAACATCCATACATCCACACTTACAAACTTTCGCGTTTAATATTAGTAAGGATTTTATCATCAGATGAGAAACTTCAAAGATTTCCTATTGTGAATGAAATGTTAGCGAATGGGAGAAATCGAATTATTATATTATATTATTAATAAGCAAATAAATCACTTTTAATACGACACGCATTCAAGTGATGAGTGGTAGACATTTTTGATTAAACTTTATATAGTCAAAATACCGTCTCAGGTATTCTTATTTTAAATGGGTGTAAGGTCGCTGCTTAGACCTTCATAAGAATTTATTACAGCCATCATATCAATTTGTAAATGTCGGCTTGAGTGCCACCATTCCTATCTCGTCGTCAACCTGTCATTTTTGCCATTGCGTCATTTATCACGCTGGAAACATTAAAAATTATAATTATTATTTCATTCCTTATATTGGATGCTGATGACTTTAACCTGCTCTGTAGTCAACTATCTATTTATTATCACCGGGTTCAAACCTAAAAGTCTAGGGTTGGAATCCCCTTTGGAGCAGATTTTTTTCTAGTTAGTTTAGTTAACGCTTAAGATAAAAATTAGCTATACATATAGCAATTATAGTTACAAGATTATTGTTTCGGATAATTGGACGGAATATTACTATTGTTAATGAATGGAGATTTGTGATTTAATATTCCTTCCCACCTTCAGCCATTTCAGTACTTAAACCGGGTCAATTAAGATGCCAAGAAGTTTCTCGATGTGAATAAAAAATATGTGTCAATTCTCATCAGAAGGTAACACAAGATTTACAGGTACAGTAAGTGCAACGTCAAGCTTTACATTTGCACCACGATAACCGCCGCTGTCACGAGCATCATAAGGGAGGCCCAAAGGTCAAAGTGCATAGCTTGATATGACGCCCACTGTACTCTGTAATCCTACTAATATTATAAATGTGAAAGTGTGGATGTTTGTATGTTTGGATGTTTGTTACTCAATCACGCAACAACGGCTGAATGGATTTGGATGAAATTTGGCATGCATGTAGCCTTTGACATGGAAAACAACATAGGCTACCTTTTATCTCGATTCCTAAAGTAAACCCCGAGGGAAAATTGAAAATTGTTTACGAGCTAAGCCGCGGGCAGACAGTTTTTAAATTTGGTATGCATGTCACCTAAGCTTTGGTAAAGGACATGTATAAGTTCCCGTGGGAAGATTAAAAATTGTTAACAAGCGAAGCTTTAGACCCAATTCTGAAATCCACGCAGACGATGTCGCGGGCAGAAGCTAGTAAGAAATAAATCAGTTATATTGACAAGAAACAATTTAACTCATTAGTTGAATTTTACAATGTTGTTTTAAGGTTATATTGCTTTGCCAAAAAGATCACTATACAAGGTTATATTTAATTACAAAAAAAAAAATTGTGTGCTTGTTCAGACAAGCAAACTGAACAACTTTCACTATGGGACTAACTTTGAAATCACAAAAAAATCAGCTGTTCCATACATCTAGGTTCAGTGAATGTTGGAACATATTTTGCAAATATTTTGTATGGAACAGCTGTTTTTTTTTTTGAGATTTCAAAGTTGGTCCCATAGTGAAAGTTGTTCAGTTTGCTTGTCTGAACAAGCACACAAAAATTTTTTGGTAAATAAATAATAAACTTGTATTATTTAAAGTACACTGTAAAAAATTACATTATTATTCTATATATAAAATAACTTAATTAAGAAATCTACTTTCTGCTGAATAATCAAATTTACCTTATTAAGTAAGCTTCAATCAATTCAAATCAAAAGTAAATATTGAATTATTTTTGTTTCAGAATCATCCTTGAAGTGGAGTGGATTACCGAGGGACGGCTGAAATCATAAACTAATTAATGGGTAAGCCCTCTTGATAGCGAGGATTACAAGAGAACTCCAATAGGTGTCTAGAATAGTTATTAGAATTGATTGTAATAGAACCAAATCCCCGGTAACGTGTCCCAAAAGTTTGTTTGATGACATTGGGTATATTAAGTTTGTATAATGATGATAGCGGGGTACTGTTCACATCAGTAATAGCAAATAATCACAACAGTTTGTCCAGGTAATTATCATAACTCAACATTACCTATCCTGTGAAATTCATACGCTCAATCAGACAATAAGTTTCTGGCATGTTTCTGATCACATTTTAACTTTAATTTTGAACTTGAAACACTAATTTTGTGCTTAAACATGATCTAAGTTAAACACACTCAATGTGATATGTGATATGTTCTATTTTTTTTACTCCCGCATTGGTTAGTTCTATTTCAGAATGTGAATTATTTGGGGACAAACAGATAAATAATCAATAACGCTAGACTTTTCTAAGCTCAATAAAATGGCAGTGACATTATTTTCATTTTTACTACTGTAGATTAACTAGCACTGTCTTTGGCTTTTATATATAATCTTAAATTCATTAATTCTCAATTACTAAAACATAGAGATATATAAATATCCTATTGAGTTACCTCCATTTTTAATCATACATCCATATCCCTTTGTTTAATAATTTTTATATTTAATGCCATTTGTGTTTTCCCTTTGTGCATTTAAATATGAATAAAAAACTTTAACGGTCTCACAAATAAAAACATATACCGAGGATAATCCTCGGAATAATTTATTGTGTTTTGTCTTGTTTTAGCACATGTCATATGTAATATGTATGTAAAATAAGATAAAACACGGAATAACTATTCCGAGATTATTCCTAGGAATAAGTTTTTTATTTGTAAGGCCGTAAGAGTAATACAAGTCCAATCATTCTCAATCAATTATATGTAGGTAGGTACCATTTAACAGTCATTACCTTAATCCGAGATTATACACAACAACCAAATATCTTGATGTTAAGATTAAGATATATCAAGATATTACGTAGTTAGATTTGGACACAAACATCTAAGTTTACAGGAGATGTTAAATGATAGCCAAAGTGTTTGCAAGATAATCTATAATAAGCTTGGCAGAGTAATACAAAGCACATCATTTTATACGCAAAACCTCGTGTTTGTAATATGATTAATCTCTTTATGAAAGTCAAACATCGTGTGCGCTTTGACTTCTGCAAAGAAGTAAATGTCGTTACAAACTTTATGAAAGTTCAGATGGCGACGATGAAAAGATACAAAAGAGTTTTTTATTATGAAAAAGATTCAATGTTGTATTGTCAGTAATTCAATAAGACTGTTCACGAACATTTTTTGCAACGTCCTTATTGAAGATTTGCTGAATTCGTATCAAAAAATGCTATCAATCATACTTATTTGTTACGAATTTGCCAATTGTCAATGTCGAAATGTCTTTCGGGCACTTAGACACAAATTTGTTAGGATCTATTTCTAAACATTCGCGATGTTACTACTAAAAGTTTTATAACGCTAACAAAAGTTAGACACTGCTTAAACATGATGGGTTTTTTTTTTACTTTAAAATAATAGATAAAAACAGCATCATGTTTAAACAGAGTCTAACTTAAGACAGCGTTTATTAACCAACGACGACATATTGATACTAGTATAGTAACTTTTTTCCGAGGGGAATGCGTGACCGCACCGTACCGGTAGAGCGCCGGGCCTACTCACTAAACCCTCTAGTGCTCTCCCTGCCCTTGTGGGCGCACGTGGTAGGGTCCACAATGCGATACCACCACCCACGCGCCAAAGGGGGTTTTCTGAGAACACCAAGACAATCCCCTGACGGAGAATCCTCGCTGCGGCGTGCTCGGGGCCAACCGTGTACACAGGCCTCCACAGCAGGGCCCACTAGACGGGCATTGCTTGAACAAATGTCCGCCATCGCCTGCCTATCCGCTTGCGGCAAACGGGAGCGGCTTGAGGATTTTCCTCCCGCTCCCTCTCCGCAGCCTCCTTGTACGAGATGACATCGCAAAAGGAGGCGACAGCCCGCTATTCCGCCTCGTCGCGGAGCATGGCCACAACTATGCGTTAAGTTAGGTGCGCTGGCGTCGCCAGATCGGGCACCAACAGGCTGTGCTCGTCGGGAGCGTCACAGTTGTGACACTGCGGCGTTTCCTCCCGACGCGCGATCCGGTGCGGGTAGTGACCGAAACAAGCGTAATGTCTGGTCAGTACCTGCACCATGCGGAACGAGAGGCTGCCCTGTCGGCGCTCTACCTACTCCACGACTTCCACGAGTATAGTACCTACCAATAATCAAAAAAGAAAAGTGCAAGTGTATAAACATAATGACAGCACATTACTGAATATCACAATACATTAACGTGACCGCAGAAAGAAAGCGTTTAATCATTATAGAAACGGATCTATATCGAACTTCTTATTGGCTTTCTTCGCGTTCTATTCTATAAGATTATTTATTATAGTATATCGTACATATCTATGTTTAAAAGTCCCCATATATAGTACGATTCGTTTATTTTAGAATCTCATAATAATTCAAACCGTTTTTTATTTTAAATCAAATCGTCTATCGAAACGAGACGTACACTCTCGATTTATCTTGTTGTTATGATCTCGATATCGTATTCGTTTAAGTAAATCGTTAACGACATAAGTATACACTATACGATTGTTTCAATCGACCTGAAACTACAAATCGTGAAATCAAACTGTACCGTATATGGGCCTCATAAAGAAGCATAGAATATTCTCAGTATCTTACGCAACTAATATACTCAACAATCAAGCAGTATTCTCGTGCCGGCCTCTATTGAAGTTGATTGACGCCTGTTCATTGCATTGCAACCAGTATGTAATTAGTTGGTTGGTCCACGTGCACGGTTAGGGGAATGAAGTAGAATGCGCGTTCAAGGTAAGCCACTGTCATCAAGTATCATAGCATTTTCATCGACAGGAAAACCTAACAGCTATGCCTAAGACTGCGTAGACATATAGACGGCATGTGATCGATGATAAACAGGAGTATCTTGCTTCTTGAGCTTAGAAATTAAATTTATGAAATAGAAGTGAAATTATAGTATCTATTATCATTAATATGCAAAAATTTAATATTTATTCGGCTAGGACGTTATTCAATTGTTAATGCAAGGAAACAGGGTTTTAAGGATAGAATATATAACTAACTAACAACAAAGAAAAACTGATACAAAAATAATTTAGGAAAGAAACTTCAAGTTCAGAAAATTAATTTCAGAACAAGAAAAGTCACATAAGCAGCTTTTATTTCATACAATGACAATTGGGATGATGACTGAATTCTAATTTTTACGTCTCGTCATTAAATATTAAAATACCGTGGAAAAAGATGCAGTCCTGTGAAATTAGAATTAAAATCGGCTTAGAAATACATTAGATACAAGCATTTTAAGTTGTTAATTTGAAGGCGATTAGACAGAGAGATCCGACATCAACCGTGACGTCATTGTTGAGTACGGCCATATAAACTTCTTGTAAATTGCCGTTTTGCTAGAAAGAGATGGAGAAAAATCTTTAATACCTTATTTCTTGGTTGTTTTTATAGTTATTCGAAAACCGATTTTTTCTTTCTGTTTATTATATGAATGAGCTTCTATTAAAGCAAAAAATAAAATTTTATGCAAGTGCGATATGCACTTTTAAATACTCGTAGTTCCTCATGCCTAAACTTCTCAAGTTTACAAGAACGATAATTATTGTTGATACCAACCGGCAAAGGATCGTGTTGCGGCTAATTACGGAGTGCGGAGGACCTGCGGTGGCTAACGGACTCGCTTACCCGAGCTCCAGCTAGCCCGCCCCTACATCGCCGTCTAATTGCACAGCAGAAAAACGCAAGAAATGCCAACTAACACGGCCACGGAGACCGTTACATCTCCTAGTGGTGGCCAGTTAATTGAAAACTAAGCGACGCTTATTTACAGTTGCAATAGTGGTAAAAAAAATGTATCACACACAATATAGGTACATTTTTTAAATAAAAAAGTACCTTAATTTTGGCTGGTAAATGTATAGATAGTTAGGTAGCATCATCTCGCCTCATACGTAGCCAATCTATTCTGTACATACGTTGTTTAAATATTTTTAACAGCATTCAGAACAGAGTTCGCCTGTACTAGTTTTATATTTGCCCCTAGAATTCCATTTTTAAGATATTAATTTATTAATAAAATCTGTTACAAAGGCGGACTCTACCTGTTACAATAAATACCATAGCCATTACCTACTACCTGTTACAGGGAGCAAACTGTGAAGATCTATCGAAATAGTTCCAGATAAATCTTGGATAAGGAATTCTTCAAATATTTTGTACAGATTTAAAGAATCTACTACAATTTCCAGACAAATTGGCCAGGATCTGACCGGCGATGGTTCAGATACAGGAATCGATAGACACTCAATAATTAGATGACATAAACTAAACTTATTCATTTATGGGAATCACTAACTCATTGAACCGATCACGAATGCTACAGACCACTTTCACAATAGGTGTCTTGTAGTCTTGTGTAATTTTTACAGGAGCTAGACAGGGACCTTTACATCATAGACAACAATCAATGAAGCTATTAAACGTTAACGCTTCCAATAATTACCTTTTCTAAATAATAATATTCAGTTAAATCAATGTAGCAAATCTGGATTTAACTTTTTAAAATGACATCACCAATAAAATGGCAATATTTTGAATTCCTTAAATTGCATGAGCGAACGAAAATTACCATTCTAATTACCGATATTACCATTATTGCACGGCATATATTTCATGAGAACATCTGTCTACTATTTATTTAACTTTATACACAAGGTGTGGGCGTCAAATATAGTCAGTCCTGTAAGAAAAGGTCATCCAGTGCAATGTCAACGGAGCAGGTGCCGCGGCAGCTGTGGTGCGCACGCGTCGAGCAATTAAAGACGACCTATAGACAGATAAATTAATGCAAACCGTTTACCTTACTAGTCTAGATATTAGAATATTTAAATTCAGACTTAGTTGTATAGAGTCGGCGAGTGTAATATCTTTACATAGTATAAAACGAAGTCGCCCCCGCTGTCTGTACGCTTAGATCTTTGAAACCACGCGACGGATTTTAATCCAGTTTTCAGCAATGGATAGAGTGAGTCAAGGGGAAAGCGACCTGGTTAGTCGCTAGTTAGTGAATATAATAAAGTCTACTTACTACTTCCAAACAATTCAAAATTTCGTTTGCCAGATAGGAATGAAACAGAGAGAGAGAGAAGTTAAGATGCTAGTTATAAGATATACCCATTTTTTCTGTTCAAAATATCTACCTACACACAAAATGTTAGTTTCAAAGTTTTGTTTTACTATATGATGAACATAGACAATATTTGTATAAGCTTGAAAAAAAACGTTTGCCATTCTCTGGGGATGGAGTGGTATGTTTTTCTCCCGCTTCTCAAATCAAACACGCCATACTCGTACTTTCCAAGCCTGAGAAACAGAAATATATTAAAAATGCCAGGTTAATTTCAGTTTTCTGTTTCCCGAAAACGATAAGTACATAATCATATCATCATTGACTACCTACCTAAAACCGATAGATTATTTACTAGTATATGTTGATCAACTCTTCCCTTCTCTGTCCTCAAAATATTTAATAAGTTTTTTGTGTAATTTTAAAAATTTGATAATAGTGCAAGAATCGAAACATATCAATAATTATCTACACTCAACGGAATAACATGATATGATGATCATTTAGTTTCTAAACTGTAAAAATCACTTAATTAAATTGATAAACAACTAATGAAGCTCGTCAACAAAATAAGTGTTTATAACTGTTTGTTGTTGGAACATATGACATTATCTTATTATCAGTAATTTATTAGAAATCATTTATCAGAAACCAATGTAACGAATGTAATTCCAAAGTATTTTCTTCTTGAGAGTTCGTAATAACATTTTCACTGCGAAGCTTTCTAGAGCATATTTCAAATTTGATCCCGATTCCCTTTGTCCATAGGCCCTAAGCATCAATCATCGTACGCACGCCGCACGTCAACTAAAGTGCTTCAACCAGTTTCCATTGCAAATGTTGTATTTATATGCTTCTGGGGTAATGTGCCTAATATCATATACAATTTTATTTATGCCACACCGTATTTCTTTTATGTATGTATGTGTACAAAAATAGTATGTGTCTCTATCTTCCTTTACAGATGCGTTCCACTTAAACTGACAACGTGTTGTAACAAGGCGCTAGACCTCTACTCTTTGGCTCGTAGCTGGCCGCCTTGATAATTTTTAAAGGCTTATGTCATGTGTACATTTATTGTCACATCTTTTCCAACAATTATTTTCTGAGCATTTCATATGTAATTTATCAATAATATAAATCTGTACTATATCTATCTATTGAAGAAGTGTGCCTTTTAATTATTATCATTAAATACGTAAGTGACTATTGGTGCGTTATTTAATATCCAAGTCACCCCGTCGCAGTGTTCGTTCCTAGAATACGACATCGACCACGTAATAAATAAAATTCAGTGTAATTAAAATAGTTTTAAATGCCAACATATTCGATTAACCTTCCACTGAACTATTGCCCTGCGTGAATACTGTACAATAAACCGACACACGTGGTCTCAATTTCCTAGGAAAGGAAACTTTAGCCTAGCCTATTTTAGTATGTATTGGTTTTTAAATTTTCGTTAACATTTATTGAAAATACGCATGAAACCTTATGTGTGAGTTCAGATATTAAACATTCAAATTCTTTGACATAACGACACATCAATTAATGTTTCTACCAAGAATCAAATATTTCCTTTTTTTATTTCTTATTCTAAATGTTAACTGGTACGTGTTAAGCATTAAACTATTAAGTGGTATATTTAAATTAGTCAATTACTCAAAGATTAATAACTAGTAATAGGTTAATTGTTATAATCACACCAATTATCTTGCTAGCGTAGTGCCAATAACATCGTTTAATCGCTTAATTCGTGTAACAAAATTTTAACGAGGACCAAAAAAAATACATACGTAATTCACTCAATTTCAACTCGAAATCAAAAACAACAGTTAACCACAAACATTTGTCCTGGATCAGTACTTGAACCGTTAGCATCTATTTTCGTAAGTAGGAAGAAGCACTGACCACTTTACTAGAAAGCTGCCATTCCAAGGATAAATAAATACACAGTTAAACAATATCCACTAGCAAACCGCGACTGTTAGTGAAATAAACAGATACATTCGATAGTAGACGATTCGATACAAGGTATATTATTTGTGCATGAGCTATAAGTTGTCAAATTTCTAAGGCCCCAAAAAGGAAACTGTTACGTTTAGCTATTTTACAATTTTTATTTGCCCTTTCAATTTCAACATCATTTAGGAACGTGCAAAAATAAACGAACTTGATATTTTTCTCTGTATTTTAATTGTTATGTATATACGAGTACCTAACCCGTTTTGCCTGAAATAATGATTAAAGAAAGAGCGTCCCGTAATGCTTTGTTAAAAATTGCGGTACCCATATCATTAACGACGTACGTAAATAATTTTCAAGCTGAACCTGTTTGTTGCTCTGAAATAAGGTTTTATACTTATCTGACCCTCGTCAATCAGTAACGTCCAGATTAGTGAGTGAAAAGTTAATTTTATTCTCCCAATTAACAGCCACTGGGCAGACAGAAGCCCAATTTTTTTGTTAATAGGTACTCGATTTTACTTTTTTCGAAACGTATTGCAGATTCGAGTAGGCAACAATACAAATGCAAATACCGACATTTTGTCGCGACCTCCACTTTGATTTCTCGCTCGGAACTAAAGTTCTGTGTGGCACGACACGATTTCACAATTACTGAACTACATTTTAATATTCCGATTTCATATTTCACTGCCTTCTTCACAAATCTAGTAGGAAATCTGTCTATGGGATTATGTATATTCGTGATTTATAGACAGTGTTTCTTAACGCGTCTAGCGCTTAATGGTGTTGTTCAAATCTAGCATATTCTATGAATGAGCCGCCGCCGCCGCCGCCTTGATGATATGACTAAGGAAAAAATCTTTGGCCATTGCTGTTTGGTTGTATTATAGAACAAAATAGTGAGGGAACGAAATAAAGTAAATCAATTATTTTAATCGGCAATTTGGACATTTTATGTTCATTAATATATTCTCACTTCTTCGCGCGATAGATACTTACAGTAAAAAATTATAGCAGTTTCATACTGCCGGTAGCGTTGAAAATTATTTGCATCGTGGATAAGTTTGCTGACTTTAGGGTAATGTTGAACACTCAAGTGACTGCGTCATCATGTTCTCAAAGTTGGTTCCTCCATGCCATTTTTGGATATCGAAAAAGTACCTTCGAGTACTTTTGCGATATTTATAAATAGCATACTACACTACCCACTGCGTAACTGCCGTTTTTGAGGGCCACGGGGCTTTATATAGTATAGATATATTCTTTATAATGTCTATGTTTACATTAATATTTACTTTTTAGTTGTGTTTTTTTTATTAGTGCAAAATAGATACTATCACTCTACACCGTTTATATTCTATTGCAATGTGCAATCCATTTAAACCAGCGCGTTTGCCGACAAAAACTTGTCCTTGACCGGGGTGATTGTCAGATGTTTTATAGCGTAGACGGTATTGTCGTTTTTAGTTTGATTAACGTGAACTAATTTTAAATTCAAATTGACCACAGTCAGATTTTTAAATTACCTATGTAGCTATTTATAACCTCACTTGATCACCGTCATTTTTTGCCAACCACCTACTTTTCTATAATTTTCATGAAATCACGCGCAGGATCAGAAATAAATAACCAAGGCGACTCAAATTTTAAGCCACGGTAACCACTTCGTCTCTTAAACTTATCGTTAATGCATTAGAAAATGTGTACTTTCTGGGTTTAACTCGAGTATATTTGATAAGAAAACTTTTTAATGATGTAGGTAGTCCTACATTTCGAACGCTTTGTAGCATTCGTGGTCTCAGGGTGACCAAAAAATTAACTGAACTCTATGACAACCGCCATCTTTAAACATCCCGAGACCACGAATATTGAACAGCTTTCGAAGAGCGCTAAATAAGAATGTTTTGATCCAGACAATTGTTTCATTTAAATGTGCAGAGCGTACTCTTCCAAATGAAAGAGAGTATTATAGATATATTTATAGCTTAAGTACAAAGACCTAATATGTTTCCAGGCCTCCGAGCAGGGAGCTCATACGCGGAACATTTTCCTCACGCTGGACTGTATTAGATCCTTCTGGTCCAGCGTCATGCTGACTTTTCATAATACACAATACCTAACTGGCCACGGTGCCCACCGTGCGTATCTCCACAGGTTCCACATTAGTGAAACTGACACCTGCCCCTGCGATGACACTTCACCTCAAACCCCGGACCACCTGCTGACGGAGTGTCCTATCTTCTCTGGTCTTCGCAATGACCATCTTACCATCTGCCGGTTGTACGGTGACCCCCCTCCCTTCTCAGTGTCGGCTTGTATCCCCCATCCCAAACCCCTCGCATCCCTCAATCGCCTTATCACCCAACGTCCAACACTCAAATTCCCAAGCTCCAACTCACCCCAACTGACCACGGCCGACACTGCTGACAGCAAAAACTCCTCGCGCATCAATCTGCACTTGAACGCCCTAAGTGCCTAACTATTTCCTCCCCGGAGGTCACCTGTGCGGGGGAATTGTATCCCGTTCGCAAACCCCCCCAGGTCTACCCCAAACCTGACCATTATATGCGGCCCAGACAAACTTTGAGAACAAATAATTATTTTAAAAATAATGTTTCCTTGTCTTAGTGAAACAATGTATGGTTTTTTGCCATTCTTCCTTATTGATCACACGTTTATAAAATTTTGACACGTTAAAATTTACGTTCAGTTAATTCAGTTCACTTATTGTTTTCTATTAATAACATTTTTGTTCTCTTTTGATTTTTGACCTCTTTTCGGCACGGTTCGAACTACCTAATAATATATTGGAAAGCTTTCAAATCTTTCGTTAAGGACAGAACCAGCTATGTTTATACTGTTTTTATTTACACAGTTTTAACAATGTTTATTTATCTCTCGAGGCTTACTGCGTAAACAATTTGTTGAGATTTGTTCCTCCAATTGACTTACATTTAAAAGGAAATTAGGTCAGACTCTATACCACGATACGACATGGCTGGCAATAACAATGCTATCGATATGAATAAAAACAGTTGTAGCTAATGATCATTTTTACAAGCTTTTATTTAACTTGCAATGTAAGTAAGTATGTAAGTATGTATGTTCGGGTGAAATCTTGCAACTCAATTTTGAAGCAGATATCTTTAACCGATTGAGCTGAAATTTTATATACACATTCAGTTTGGATGACAATGCATGGTTGACTGTGTGACGTCTTTCTAAATCCAAGATGGCGGCATACTCAAGATGGCGGACCAATTATTTTTAATGCACCCCTACAATATGGGTATCAAATACTTAAAAGGTCTTGCTACGAGTAACTCGAAAAATAATGTGACGTCACTATTAATCCAATATGGCGGACTTCCAAAGTTAAAAAATCAATTTTGAAGTAGATTTCTTTAACCGATTGAGCTGAAATTCTGTATAGACGTTCCGGCAAACGACCTTGCAACAATGATGCGTTGAATGAGATGAACAGACTGAGAAACGTGTCCAGTGATAACTAAAAAGTAAAAAATAAATTAAATGTAAAAAACCTTTTTAAAAACAAGCTTTTATTTAAATGCGCTAAAAAAAACAAATAAACTTTTACACTAAAACTTTTACTTATAACGTCATTTCACATTTGACACAATTTATATGACATAAAAGCTTGTCGCGAGATTTACTTTTGTAGATAAACAAGTAAATTAAATAATTTGATTTGAATAATTTGTAATATATACAATACTATAAAATTGTAATATATACTTACATTACAATTTTCAAACTAAGTAAATACGAGAATGTACTTAAAAGTACTCTTTTAAGTACTTTTAAGTTACTACACACAAGTAAATCTCGCGACAAGCTTTTATGTCATATAAATTGTGTCAAATGTGAAATGACGTTATAAGTAAAAGTTTTAGTGTAAAAGTTTATTTTTTCTTTTTAGCGCATTTAAATAAAAGGTTTTTTTACATTTAATTTTTAATGTGTAGAGCAGAAAACAGTATAAGTATGTTAAACATATACTGTTAAACATACACTTGCATGCTTTAAAATTTAAGTTTTAAATTCTGTGACAGTCTGCATTAGTAGCAAACATCAATTTTGTTATATTACGGCCGTATTTATTTAGCAACACGATAATCAAAATAATTTGTTTTTTAACCGACTTCAAAAAAGGTGGAGGTTATCAATTCGACCCGTATGTTGTTTTTTTGTGTGTATGTTACGCGATTACGCCGCCAGTTGTGGACTGATTTTCAAAATTCTTTTTGTATTAGATAAAGCATACTTCTGGGGTGGTCCCAAGGTCACCAAAGTCAGGATCTCATGATGGGATCTCGTGAAAACCCGTAAATTTTATAGCTACGTCCAACTTGTTTCATGTTTGTTCCGAAGTTATTCACGTATTTTCGTCTGGTAGTCATGAATCGAGCTTATGATGGAAGGAGCCATAACTTTTGAACTTGACCTGACCTGACCGGACCTTGCACCTCAATTTAATACCAATTACCAATAATAAAATTCACTTAAAAGATTCCATTCACTAAGATAAAAATAAAAATATCACACTTGTATATTGAAGTCAGTGCCAGATTTTAAGACTTTCTAGGAGATCATCGTTTGGCACCGACTTCAATATAGAAGTGTGATGTTGTCTGCACCTATTCTTATATTATTTTTAACTTTTCAGTGTTTTTGAAGTCGGTTTTTTATGTTTTGTAAAATATTTCTCTTATGCATACAGCAATTTCCGTGTGTTTGAAAGGTTAAGTACTGCTTAAACAGAAATCAACATTAAAAGGATATGAAACTTGTTTAGGGTTTCGTACCATAAATGGAAAAACGTAACCAATCGTTCTCCGCTTGTCCATCTACTGTCCGTCTGCATCTGTCAAGACCTTTTTTCTCAAGAGTGCGTAGAGATATTAAACTGAAATTTATATAAAATACTGGAATCTACGGCCTCTGTCAGCTGTGAAAAAATCAAACACACAGTTGTACGAGTATGTCTGTGCGGCAAACATTCTGTTAGGCCGATGACTGCTTGCACGTCTCGTATTCAGGAATAGACTATGCAGCTTTAAACTCAAGGCCACTGAAAATGTACTCGCGGTAACGTTTGATTCGGCACCAAACGATGTTCTAATTTCTGTTCTAGTTTCTGAACAAAAACGTTTCTAATTTGTGTATACTTAATAGTATTTATTCTTAATTTATCATATTGCTAATATGTTGATCTATTACACTAAAAAGATCAGCCTATGAATTTGATAAAACCGTTTATTTTTAGTTTAATTCATAGTTCATTGACACGTCACATTTACGAGTATGTTTTGTTTCGTATCATTGATTTACTAAACATAAAAAGATAGTTTCTAATTTGAATCATTTCAAAAGAAGATGCTGATAGCAAAGAAACGCATGTAACTAAATAACATTATCATTTCGTTATAAATCGACTGCTTAATTCTTAGTAAATTACATTATCTCGATAACTGCTAATAACATTGTTAATATTAAGTTATACATGCTAAATTTAAATTCAATGAACTCTGTTCCGAGTCATCAGATGATAAAGAAATAATTTGATTGTTAAACAGTAAAAGTTACATACAGCGAAATCTTTCGTGAACTACAATAAACCTGACTAATTATTTAATCACTAATTTATTTATCTTGGTCAGCTTTTGTTATAATTTCGAAGTCTTCTCAGAATGAATAGATTATGCTTTCCTTATCTTAATAAACCTAGTAAACATTATTTTATCTGTAAACGCAAAAAACACATACACCTATCCATAATCTGTCTCAGTGTAAACATATGTAAAATACGCTGAAAATCCATATTTTTTCCCGGCTTATTTATACTGTTCAGTTTGTTTACTCCTTTTTTCTTGGAATATGAAACGCGTGATATTGACAATATGTATCTGTCTTAATGCATGTTAATTTTATTATAGAATTTTTCATTTCTCATTGAAATTATTTTGATCACTTCATGGTAAGATTTTGTTAAGTAAAGAAAAATCACTTCAAAATACTAACATTGTAATCGGAAGATATTCTTTATATGTATCTAAGTTTATAGCGGTATAATCTTAAGAGCAGCACATTACAAGCCGAGGTTTATCATTCTTTATGGTTCTGTAAGTATACCAATGTGTCATGTCATATAAGTATGTAGGTAATGTATGTGAGCGCACGTCGGCACACAGTAGACGGAACGGTCGGCCTGATGTCCGAGTTGTGACTCTTTATGTTTGCTTTAAGAGTAAATAGCCATTAGTTGGGTAAGCCTGTGGTACATTAAGCTTCGGCCCAAACTTATTGAAGACGCGCTTTCTATGGCATAACGGTGACAGACATCTTACAAACAACGTAAAACATTATATTGTGCTACACGTTACCCTACTGGGGATGGATGAAATTTATTGTTGACTAATTGCTGTCTTTGTCTTGAACTCAAAAAAGTTTCAACGAGGCCTTTGACAGAACCTGTTGACATTTGTAAGTTTTCAGTGACATTTGGGATAGACAAAAAAATCATGTAGTTCCTGTACTAGAATAAACAAAAAATAGTTTTTCGTTTTTTTGATTGTAATCTGTTTTGACTTTGTCGCCGTGTTCGATATTATAAACCTCCCCATGTAAAATAACAGCTTTCTACTAGTTTCTTACTAATAGTGTCTGAGCTAAGCCGCCGATAGACAGAAAGACAGACGGACATAGTGAAACTATAAGGGTCCCTTGTTGAATAAGAAACCCTATAAATGCTACTGCAAACATTAGGTACCTATCTTAACTCTTGTCTATATACCGATCTTATTTATAATCAATGATATTTGTAATTTTTTATAGTTTGTAATATCTATCATTTTAATCTATATCTATACAAATAAATAAAATTGAAGTGTCTGTTTGTAATGTCAAAATAACAAGTTTTTGCTAAATGGGTATGTATTTATATATCGGGTACCAATAACAAAAACACAATGTAAAAATGTTTTGTCTGTCTGTCTGTTTGTTCCCGCTAATCTCCGGAACGGCTCGACCAATTTTGACGGCACTTTCACTAATAGATAGCTAATTATATAAGGTATAACATAGGCTTTTAATCAACATCGGTCCAGCCGTTACTATTCCGTGCGGACGAAGTAGCGGGCACTTTCTTGGTCAACATAAACGTTTACTCGTTCATAATATTATTGCTTTCCTTTACAATACCATTACTTCTTTTTAATTAAAATATAATGCCTTGTATTTTTTACATGTTGTCTATTTTTTTTCCATCGACACATTTTTACTCATTATTATCAATGAATAATTCTGTTTATTAAACAAACTATAGAACAATCAACGCGAAAAATCTCCAGCGATTTCATAATACGCTATGTGAAATTCAAATTTATTATTGCGACCTTACGACCTTCATCTATTTACTGTTCGCTGGGAACGTGTAATGAATGTTGCGGTGTAAAAAACCCTTTTGTAAAAATTTAATAACGTTGGTAGCTGCATCTACTTACGAGTATTAAGCTATACATATTCGCTATGCGAAGGGTTTTTAATAAACGAATATTTATTGAAATAACAGGTCTCGAGAACTGTTTGTGATCGAAGAATGCCGCAACGTTAAAGGAAAAATCGATCATAAGACCTGTCAGTATGTATGGTTATGAATGTTGGGCAACAAAGGACACGGATGAAACAAGAGTTTACGTAACGATATGACAGTGTTGAAGATGAAAGATAATTGATGTATGCTATAACTAGAATGATTACAATTAGGAAAAATATACATGTATATAAGAGGAAATCTACCACTGTACAAAAATACCACTAGCGACAGAGAAGATCAGGAGTAACAAGTTAGCGTAGATGGGTATGACGTTGTCATTTATGACGTTGACGATGAATAAAAAATCACGTCACTAGAAGAGTTATGGGCATTATAGTGGACGGAACAAAGGATAGAGGAAAACCCAGGGATGAATCTTGTGAAGAAGGTATGCATCCGAAGAATGTGAGTACTTAAATGACGTATGATAGAGACAAACAGAAGAAGAAAACGTATTACGCCGACCCCGCATTAATGGGATAGGACAGGTTATGAATTTTAAACATACAAAACATGGTCCAAAGTTAGTCTTGGTTTAAACCTGACGCAGTCTAAGTTTAGACCAGGTTTAAACCATGTTTTGTAATAAGAAAATATAAAAATATTAAACGCTTTATTGAAAATATCAAAAATTATACATATTTCAGTAGAGACTAAAAATGTTTTAATTGTTCTGAAAGAACAAGTAAAACCCTTGTCAACGTTAAAAAATAATTTCAATGTAATTGATTACAACCTACAGTCTATAAAATAATAGTCTTAATTCTGTCCTTTGATTTCCTCTTTTGTGTTTCGTTTTTAGACGATATATCGATTTAACCACCTCTCACTTCCAGACATAAAAGCGACACAGCACATCTAGAATAAACAGGCTCGACTGGTCTGGTGTAATAAAGCACTGAATGATGCATTAACTATATATGTTACAGTCCAAACTCATAACCAGTCAAAACCACTTTTGACTGCAAAAATCAGGCAAAAGTTGTTTTGACCGATACCCTTACTTAAAAACAATTTTGACTAATTTTCGCAGTCAAAAGTGGTTTTAACTAAGGACATTGGGCAAAACTACTTTTAACTGCAAAATATTGGGTAATAGTGTTTGTGCAAGCTTACAAAAAGTGGGTTATGAATAATCGATTTTGGATATCAAAATTTTAAACGTGCGCCTAAATTACTATGGTAACGATTAGGGGGGCTCGGGGGGCGAAGCCCCCTGCCATCACAAAAGAAAATAGGTAACAAATTGCCTACTGAAGGTTAGGTTAGGTTCAGAACATGACCATGCGTAGCGGAGCGAGCGAAGCGAGCGCAGCGTCATACTATTAAGGGAACCCATACCACCCAAATCTTAAATCAGGCAACACCACTTATGACTGGTTTTTGCAGTCAAAACTGTTTTTGACTAAGGGCATCGGTCAAAACCACTTTTGACTACAAAAATCAGTCAAAACTGTTTTTAACTGAAGGCATCGGTCAAAACCACTTTTGACTGCAAAAATCAGGCAAAAGTGGTTATGAGTTTTGACTGTAACATATACAATATCACCAATAAATATAACGAAATAAAATGGTTTATATGACGCTTTTTTCACCACAGAAAAATCCGTTTCAACAGTCATAATAAAAGCATGGATCCCAAAGTGAACAAAGCTGAAAAAATTCAGAAGCAATGCGAATGATTTTTATAAACATTTACCAAGGGGAAACTGTACTAAACTAATCTGCATGAATACTTCTATCTTGTGTATGTGTGACTGTGTATATACATACAAAAGTAGTATAGTTGAATAGTTGTATAGTTGAATTTTAGGTGATGCGCAACTCACCCTAGATATAAGAGTATAGAGTAGTCGGACTTATATAAAAACATATAGATCTATAAGAAAATTAAAATAGCAAAGGCACGGACCACGAGTCTGTGGTGATTATAATTAATAAAAATACCTCTATTTTACCTATTTCTGCCGCCAAGCAGCTGTGTTTGCATTGCTGTGTTCCGGTTTGAAGTGTGAGACGGGCAGTGAAATTACTGGATACTCTGACTTGACATCTTATATCACAGATTGGCAACGTACATACAGTAAGCTCCCTATCAAGCTATACTGTTTGACCTTTGGACCATTCTTATGTCGCTCGTAATAGTGGCGATATTGGATGTGTAAATGTAAAACTTGAATGGGAGATTACTGCATATAGGTGACCTTGTGGGGATGTAGATTTTCAAGTCACAGTAACCATATGTACTATAAATAGGCGACTGTAGCCACTTACTATCATGCTTGCTTGCTTCTGCATACACGCTTGTTTGCCAACCTAGTTGTATAAACAAAACATATCAAAACTACCACACTCCTACGATGTAGTGTAGACCAGTCATAACAAGAAAACCAAATTGCGCAACCAAGTATATAGCTAGATAATTATAATAATTAAAAATTTAGATTTCCTCCTCCGATTTCCATTCTAAATTCGACATACTGACAAAAGCTCGAGCTAACTCAGCAACCCATTTTGTTCAGTGAAGGGATATTACATAAATTAGAGAAATATGATAATGAACGATCGTCTTAATCGTTTTGAAACTGCGCTCTGTAACAAGCCCCGGGCTATCTGTTTCTTGCCGGCTGTGCTTGTGGCAGGAATCTTACGGAGTGAAAGTTCCACTGACGACGAAGATTGAACTGCCGATGCACACATTAACCTTAATACAATAGACAATAAGGTTCATATCCCGTTGACTTTCTTGTTATACTATAGAATATACACAGTGGCCACGATTCGTCTGATTCGATTTTATTTGCGGCGCCTGTTCTATATAAAGAACTCGCGTGAGACTGTCGTCTGCCATATCGTCTCTATGTTTTGTTTCACGAGAAAATTATTTTCTTTCTAATAACTCAGCGGAAATATTCATTTATAATGTTTTAGATGTCAAACATTTATTTTACCAAGGGGAAATCGTTAATCTTTGTTTCCTAACGACTTAGAAAGAACAATCGGATTGCCCTTATGCCATTGTTGAACGAAATGAATCATTCCGTTCGGTCGAAACTAGAAATAGGAATCGGATTCTCCCGGGATTGCCTCTGTCAGGTTTTCTGACAGCCCGAGAGAGCTCTGCGTAGTTTTAATATATCTCGCTCCTTCCCAACAGCACATTTCAACAAACTCGTACATACCTTACGTATGCTTCTTGATGTGAAATCGCAACCTGACAAGATTACGATTTTCTTTTTTTATCTGTATCATTGAATTTTGAGTTACTATAGGTACTATTTTACATAAATCCACATATGGATACTTATAATATGGCACACAATAATATGTAATTATTTTAATAGATGTATTACTGCATGTACCTACACTCAAAGTAGGCTAGGTCGTGACGGCGCGGTCCACGATCTCGTAATGAAACCTAGGCCCAGTACTTAAGTTCACTGCACATAAGATTTACTACAACCGCAAGGTGTCCTCTTCGGTGTGGGTTCCTTTTGATAGTAAAACAAATTGCTTATGAGTTTGACCAATATTTTTGTATGAGATTTCATCAAAAAAGCTCATTAGACAAACAAAATTGTTTAGGATCACTGTAATAGTTTATATTTCCTTGGGTTGCATGTCTAAAACTCTATAAGGTATGTTAATAAAATAGACCGTGGTAGACCACAATATACAATGATTTTCTTAAAAAAGATTCCTGACTCATTTTCATGATAAAACAGATGCCGGCAAGTACAATTTATTGGATTTGAAGTCTCAGGATACAAGAATAGTAAAATTATAATGAAATGAAAACTCAAAATTCTTGAGAATACAAAAATAAATTGATATATCTTTCGATCAAACAATATATTAATAGATATTTGTTCAACAAGACAACAAAGTTAATTTTTCATCACGAACTTGCGAAGTAGTCGAGGGTTAGATTACAATCGTAGTGAGTGATTCTAATTTAGATTAAGCACTAGGAGTGATTTAAAGTCACGAGACAAAAAAATAATGCACACATACAAGTTTTCACCATGATCGGCGAGAAAAGCAAGATAACAATTGAGAAAATAGTTAAACCGTTTTTATGGGACCGAATAATTACAAACGGTGTGTTTGAAATTGAAATTAAGTACTTTTGAATGCAGCAAATCGACCTTTTTCTTTGCTGGGGAGGTGAAAAATCTTTTGAGGGAGTTTTATTGAAGCAATGTAGACAATATCTTATCACTGCAATGCATCAGGCCCTCATATTTTCTCTATAGTAGGTAAACTGACTGTATATTTATATGTTATTTTATTTTAAGTCTTACAATATATCACAATGAATTTTCACAAAATTGTGTAATTCATATCAAAATTTGCGTATAAAAACCATCATGTTTTTTCCCTAATCTATTCGTAATAAGTATCTATCTACACTACGGTGCAGTCCTGGATTTGTGAATAGGCCGTATTGGCCGCGGCCTATACAGGGGCGGCAGCGTCCTAGGGGCAGCAGATTGCAGAAAATTATTATTTTAGAAAAGCATATTGGGCGGCGGAAATAAAGTGGCCTACACTCATAAAATACATAAATCCGGCACTGCTGCGGTGCACTTACTGTGTGATAGGGTTCAAATTCTAATCTGCAATCTACCGCTTTGAATATGTATCAGCATACATATTTTTACCACTTAAACTAAGTATCGTTTATCTTTTTTCAATTATATCTTATATCTCTATACTTTATCTTTCTTTAATTTAAATCTTTTACTTAATTCTACGCTAGAAACTATCGATCAACTTACAATGACTGTTTCTTCGTCATTCTTTGTAGTGAAGGCTTTCACGACAATGGTACTCAAAAAATAGCAAATTACGGAACAGAATATTATTACACTGATTAGCATAACTACAGGGCAGAGTTAACATATCAAAGTCATTCCGAACACGGAGTACCAAGCCCCGACCACAGCCATTGCCCTCCCCTGTCCTACGCCATGAATTTCAAACAAAATTAATTCCGCCTTGTGGTGCGTACCGCGTCTGTACCAACTTACTTGTAAACTTGATAAATTTCATCCTCGTTGTCAAGTGGTTACTGTCCAGGTCAGCTTCTGCCTGACTACTTCTCAACTAAGCGGAAACAAAATATAAACATATTATATCAATGCTTAATAATGTCCGTGTAGATTCTGAACCCAGCCCTGCGAGCATGGAACTCTCGATAAAGAAAATTTGACAGCTAAGATCGACATACTCGACAAAAATCGATAAATTTGACAGATATTCCCAAGGAGTGAAAAGGACGGATGCTTTTATCGATCGATATATGTCGATCGACAAGTCCATGCTCGCAGGGCTGGTCCTACTGAGCATTGAATACTCCACAAGAATAAGTGAAAGTTGTGGTAATATATTATTTTGTTCAGTACATGATTAATGTCCTAAATACTCGTACTATGTAGAAAAAAATATTTGTTAGAAAACCCATTAAAAGATACGAACGTATGTAGAATTTGTATAAGTAATGTTATTTAAAGGTAAAATTACAAAGGTATCTTCAGAAAACATAAGACATTCCAATTTTAGTTTCCATTAAATCAAACTATCATTGGTCTTGTGTGCATTTCGTATAGCGAATCAATCAAACAAGTACACGTTGAAAAAGTTGCCCCATGGTAAATATTAGTCATGTCGAAAGTAGTCGTCTTTTGTTTCGGCGCATCATTTTGCTCATGCCCAAAAATACCTGACTGTGTACAGTCACAGACAGTTTTGTTTGGTTATTCGTCAGGGAACCATTTCAAATGCAGCGGGGAAGACAGCGCCGGCGCCGTCTGGTCGGGAGCGGTGAGTCACGGGGCTCTCCAAGCTCCCCTTTAGTTGATCGACCCGTTTTACCCCGTAATTGTTAGTGTACCCCTTATTGCGTTATGGCTTTAGATTAAGTGCAATTAAAAGGGGTCAGTGACGCAGCACGCATCTACAATAAATTTATGCAGTAAAATATTTATTCGCTTTTTATGAGAAAAATGTCAGCCAAATAGAACTTTAATTTAGTGTTTAATTAGTTATCGATTATCCTTATTTATATTTATGTATTTTTTACTGTCGACTAAAGCTGCTTTCCTTTTATGATTATGAGAGGTATTCCGATTATGAGAGGTAGAAGTATAATTAGAAAAACCAACACGGTGACAAAGGTCAATAAAATAGATATAGAACCTGTTAATATAAAAGCTCCAAAATAATTTACATATATGAATAATTAATTCAATGAATATTACGTTCCGAAGATACTCTACAGTTAGATGAAGACAATGGAGATAACTAGCCGAAAGATAAATGAACCCGCGCGTCAGTGAAGTTTGTGAATAGATTTCAAGACCGACATTTATTATTACTTATCAATGGTACGGGCGCAATGTTTGTTTCCTATACACCTTTGTTGATTCATTTATTAAAACGCCTTTCAAAATTCTTAGAACGGTGAAGCAATCATTATATCTTTACAAAACGATGTATATGCTATTTATTATCATATAGGTTATATTTTATTAAAAAGTAATACAACAAGTATCTTTTTAATATTATTTATATAAGTAGATATAATCAGCGTAAACAATGAAAGGTATTGGGAAGCGGACAATTTTTTAAATATCCGTTTGGCAGATTACGAAAAAAAAGTATTATCGTTACGTAATAAAAAACTTGCGATTCAGTATGAATCTGAATTCTCGCATAACGTGATACGTAAGTAAATTTTCTACTAACTTGTGACGTACCGAGTCCCCACTATTTCGACAACGCAAAAAATAACTATCAGATTTTTTTATCATCTAGGGTGTAACGGAACACCCAAATAATATTTAAGGGAATGTATCCTTCAGAAGTGCAGATTCTGTTGAAAAAATTTTAGTGTACTAATCAAGCTACTTTTTTCCATACAAACTAACTAAATTGTTTTTTCATCCTTTGCTTCGACAGCCCTACATCAGCGTACCTTGTTTCTTCATTCAGTTTTTACGTTTCTTTTGTGTTAATTCCATAGTTAGCTGGACTATAGTTGTCACTTGAAAGTTTTTGCTTTCAATTTAAAGTCGATTAACTCGGAAAGTATTAGGCTTCCAGATCTAAGACAAGCACCTAAGGTCCAACATACATATATGCCCTTTTAAATATTATTTCGGCATTCAGTTACAACCGTTCTTACTGACGGACTAATTAGATTTTCCATCTTTATTGGTGTTCTTGTCCTTAATAAATAAATGTGACGTTGGTATACATGTGTCGCTGATCCCTATCTTTCCCTGGATGCCGTAAGGATCGACTAAGTTTTTACCGCAAATATACCTTGCGAAACATTTACCTAGCTTAGAAAAAGAAGTAGTAGTTTGATCAATACCCTATCAAGCCGAAACTCGTGTAAACATATAAAAGATAACATGTCGTCATTGAAATTCGAAATTGTAAAATTAATTTTCTAATTCCCAATGCATTTTTAGCAGACTTTTTTTTACATTTTTTTGTGATTACAAATTTAATTTTACTATTTCGAATTTTTCAATGGCATCATAACTTTCATATGACTATATTAACATGCGTAGGTTTCGGCTTAATAGGGTATTGACCAAAGATGGTGTATACGTGTAATGTAACTCTACATTATGTTACAAACTATGTTCTTATGACGTAGCCAGTTCTTCAGCTGTTAAGAAGCAAGTAAAGCTCGTTTCCATCTTTGGCCTTATCATCACTTACCATCAGAGGAGATGAAGGTCAAGAGCTTCCCTGTCGTATTCGTATGTAAAAAATAACCAAATCAACACATGCAATGTAACTCTATATTAATAATGTAACAATACTACACTGACCTTCAAAAGAAAGTGCTACACTTTTAAAATTATTTTTTCCCTAAACTACAAAAGATAAAGGATTCAAACAAAAAACATTTTCAGCTCATTTCGTCAGGTTTCTCGAAAGTTATAGTTTTTATACATTAGTCTTTTTAATACCTTTTATTTTGAAAATATATATATATTTTTTTATAGATTATGGGTAGACACTTGTCCTCGTCTTGCCTGATGGTAAGCAAAGGTGGGGACTAAGGTGGAGCGTGCCTATTCATTAGGTGCCGACTCACTCTAGTCCTGAAAAGACCCGGGTTGTAATGAGGTGGGAACACAGAGGGCGGCAAAGAATTCCATTCCTTTGCAGTACGCATTAAAAAAGTGGAAGCGAAACGTTTCGTACGGAGCAGTGGAATTTCTACTACGTAGGGGTGGGTGGGGTGGTCTTTGCCGTTCTCTGGGTGCTTCGGTAGTAAAAGGGAGATGGTGGAATAAGATCAAACAGCTCTTGGGAACACTCTCCGAAATGCAACCTGTAAAAACCGATAAACGGGCCACTGTGCGGCGATGTTTAAGACTCTGGAAATTTGAAATTTTCAGAGTGTCTTCACCGATCAACCTCTTCGCCCGGCGCTCCACCGAGTCAAGGGCAGATAGCTGGTACTTAGCAGAGCCGTCCCAAAGGCGGCTGCAGTATTCCATGCACGACCGGACCTGTGCTTGATAAAGTGTAAGAAGCTGCCCCGGCGTGAAATACCGCCTAACCTTCGAGAGTATGCCAAGCTTTTTAGCTGCAGTAGCCGCCTTCGCCTCAATAGAACGCCCAAAGTTGAGGTTCGGTGAGAGGTCGATGCCCAGTAGGCTTAAATGGTTAAAGGCAAGGGTACACTTCGGAATGTGGGAACCAAGTTGTACGGGTTCCGCTTGGAGCTAAAAAGACACGCTTGGGTCTTGGAGGCATTGAACTCGACTCTGTTAGCTTCCCCCCAGTCTGAAACTTTTTGCAGGGTCGAGTTCACGCGTTGCACCATGTTCGCACTAAGCAGCTCAATTTCGGTCTTCCCAGTCTTAGCATCGGACGTATATCTCTCTGCAACTGTGCTATCGTCTGCGTACCCAAAGATACCGGGTTTCAACAGATCGTTGATGTGTAGCAGAAAAAGTGTTGCAGAGTGGACCGATACCTGGGGGACTCCGGCATCATAGCCAAGGGATCAGACGAGCAGCCATCAATGACTACCCGAATCGATATGTTCCTCAGGAAATCGGATATCCATGAGCAAAGGTTTGGGGGTAGTCCATATGAAGGAAGCTTGCTAAGCAAGCCGTCGTGCCAGACCCTATCAAATGCCTTTGAGATGTCCAGTGAAACCGCGAGAGCTTCACCGTACCTCTCAATGGCTTCGCTCCAGAGGTGTGTGGCATACACCAGAAGGTCCCCGGTTAACCGTCTTGGCCGAAAACCGTACTGTCGGTTTTACTACTTTAAAAGTTATTGCAATTTTAAAAGTGTGGTACTTACTTTTGAATATTGCTATGTCAGTGTATATTGCTATGACATGCACGTTCATATCATAAATCAATTTCACCTTTTACTGTATATTTTTTATTTATTATCTATAACTTATGACTATTAACATAATGTTTTACCAAGCCGAAACTATTAATTTTAGTTGCAACTTTAAAGCGAGTGTTAATGATTATGACAGAGTCGATTCAGATGTTAATGTTTACCTTTGTTATGAATTGGATAGGAATACCGTTCGTTCATTTAAATATATGCAGTAGTTTTCTTGAAAAATGTAATAAAAATTTTAAAGAGCTCAGCCTCTTTTGAACTCATGGATATCGTCGCTCACAAAGTCACTAATACCTGATTAAAGCATTTGAAAAGCTCGAGTTTTGTGGAAAACTTCAAGCAGCTACGTTCTCCGTCACCTCGCTTTTACAATTTGCTGCAGGGAAAACTGTCTTTATTGAGCTATATTCCTGACGGGGCGACTCAATCGTTAATATTTTCGGCCTTAAACCTAAGTGTCCTGGCGAAACGAAACGTCGGATGTAGTACACGGGCGGCGTTGTTTTATGACGGTACTAACACGTTTAGTGCCAGCACCGCCAGCCCATTCCTCACTATAACCGTTCCAGCAGGACATTTTTATTCGTTGTACTACCGTGAAAGCTTGATTTAACCATTTGAAAATTCTCAACAAATCCTCAGGGTAGCGAGTAAATAGCTCTTGTGAATTGCGATTTGAGTCGGTGCTCGTTTGTTACCATGTGCGCGATATCGTCTCCTCAATTTGGTTTTTATCGACGGTGTTAAAACGTTCTTAAAATGCCTTAAATATTAGGTATTTAATTAGTGTTTTGTCGAACTGATCACTTTGATCTCAAATATTTTTTTATATGCCTAGGTGATAAGGGTGGCCCCTTATCACCTAGGCGTATAAGAATAGCTTACCAAATAGGTATACACAAAAAAAATCATGAAAATTGGTCAAGCCGTTTCCGAGGAGTTCAATAACAAACACTGTAATACGAGATTTTTATATATTAGATATAAGTACAGAATTCACAAAATTATACAATTATTTTGTACACTTACATACCTATATTGAGCAACAGATAAGCTCTAATGTCATTTTTGATAGGCAAATGCGTTGTTTGTTAGATAAGTTTATTAATTGGCAACATTAGCAGTGTTTTTCTTTTATCTTTTCAAAATATTTATTTTCACAACTTTAAAAGAATTAAATCCGGCTATGGGGAGCAAACTAAAATGTGGTACAAGTACTATAGTAACTTATTGAAAAGTTAATCCGTTTGATTATCGTAGCAATAGACACTACACGTGCTTGCTAATCCATTTTCTGGTTAGATTATTGAAATCGGTCTTTTGCCTCCTACCGATAGATATGGAAATAATTCTTGCTAACAAATATCCAGTGTCTGTGTGACATCAGCATAAAAGGTCGTCATGCGTTGTTTTTCAAACAAATATTGCTTATAGGAAAACTCGTTTAGAAGGGTTATCTCTAGCAGAAAATTGCTTTGCATCTCCAAGGAAATATCACGGCGAGGAAAATCGGTTTTTCGTTGAAGTAACAGGGGCACTTGCGACAGCAATTTTATTACAAGTTTTAAGCACGTGCTGCTTTGCGGTTGTCACTGACACTTTTTTGCTTACGCTGGGTCACAGGCCAAATTTAACATTGTTTTACTTGTGTAACTTTTCTGCGTTAAAGTTTCAAAACCTATTTATTTCGTGACTTAACATGGTGTGTCTGATTTATGAGTGGTCTCGTGAAATATTTTAGCATATTAGTGATAAAGGATAATTTATTTATTTATTTAATAGGAACACCAGCAGCATACATATAAATTCATCGAGGAGTTAAAATAATTTACAAAATTAAGTTTATGTATATATAGGATGGCACATCTAGATCGGTCAGCATGGACTAGTCTGTAACTATAAAACATACAAAGATCAGGTGGGTGATTTTGTAACTCATCGGCAATCGGCCATCGGCCATCGTATGGATTTGTTAATTCTGTTTGATTAAAACTGATTTGTAATAATATTATATTATGTTTAAGAGGACTGTGAAGTGCCAATTTATGGCTCGAGTATGCACATTCAAAAATGCAGTTTGTTGCACATCGCTTAGAGTTGAAAGTCCGAGGCAAGTGCCTACATTATATATTGAAATATTGTTTCGGGCGATAACTGTTTTACCCCCCTAAACCTTTACGAAATTAGTCATTTTTGGTCTCATTAAATTAGGTATACCTTAATCTATGTTTGTACGTTTCGCTTTTTTTGTAATTCAGTATATTTTAGTCAAAAAGATAAAAATGCTCGAAGTAGTTTTTAAGTCTAAAATAAGGATATTTAGATGCTCATCATTTATATTCTGAGCAATATTACTTCAAAATCAAAAAGTACAAACCTAGATCTTCATTATATCTACAACTTTTCCAAAAATTATGAAAATTGGACTATATTAAGATGGAGAAAAGCGTTATCGCTTTTTGTATGAAAATTGACAGCTTAACAATCCTCTTAATACTCTGTAACGTCGTCGTCTGAGTGATCTTGGTATATTTGCTGAATAAATCAACCAATACTTGTATCTAATGAACATAATTCCGCTTTTCTTAATTAAATCATCCAGTTTGAAAACGTTTGCCAATCAATCGATGAGTTACAAAATCACCGCCCTGTTCTTTGGAACCAAGTCATCGATTTTAGTGACAAGAGAAACGCATAGGACATAGATTTTTAAAAAACTTGTACCTACTCTGTTCCGGAATTGAATCCGGTCGTATTGAAAATTAAAACTTCATTATTTCTATTTTGAAATTGTGTAGGTCATAAGCAGCAACTGTTACTATGAAACGCGATATCTTACTGAATAGATAACATACTTACTTACTTGTACTTTCGTATTTACAAATGCGAAAACATTTTAATAGTTTATAGTTATTTAAGTACCTAGTTGTTAAATAGCTCAGAGATACTGTTTATTTTATAGAAAAAAATTAAAGGAAAATTAATAAATTTTACCTCTTACCGATATGGTGTTATGATAAGTAAAAATACGGAACGAGCAATCGCCACCTTGGGCGCTATGATTTCTCCTAAAGAAAAGAGTACCTGCACATATTGAATGTAGTAAAAAAGTTGCTAAATAACTGTAGGTGATCTCTACCAGACAACCTTTGAGCCAACTACAATTCTGTATAGATGATACATATTAGGTTGGGGAAAAAGTCTTTTCGCATTATAGTATGTATAAACTTGTAATAAAATCTCTTTGGCTATACTATTTGTATCTGGCTGGTTTTGGTATCATTGAAAGTTTAAATTTTAAAGAACATAATTCCAAATTCAAATTAGGAAAATGTGTGATTTTCATTTGTTTTTCGTACCGCCAAGATGAGTGAATCTAATGAAGAAATTCGATACATTTTAAAATTTTACTACAAAAAAGGTAACAACGCAAACCGCGAAAAAAATTTGCGATGTTTATGGACCTAGTGCAGTGTCTGTGAGAGTAGCACAAATTTGGTTTAAGCGTTTTCAATCCGGAAATTTTGATGTCAAAGATGCACGTCGCTCTGGTCGCCCTATTACAGATAAAATGGATGCCATTTTTGAAAAAGTGGAGCAAGATCGGCATGTCAGTAGTTACGACGTAGCTGAAGAACTGGGAATTGACCACAAAACAGTTTTGGCGCATTTGAAAAAAACTGGGTACACAAAAAAGCTCGACATTTGGGTACCTCACGAGCTCACTGAAAGAAACCTAATGAACCGTGTACTCATTTGTGATTCTTTATTACGACGTAATGAAACCGAACCATTTTTGAAGAAGCTGATAACTGGTGATGAAAAGTGGATCACGTACGACAAGAACGTGCGAAAAAGGTCGTGGTCAAAGGCCGGTCAGGCTTCACAGACTGTGGCGAAACCCGGGTTAACTCGCAACAAGGTGATGCTGTGTGTGTGGTGGGATTGGAAGGGCATTATTCATTATGAGCTGTTACCACCAGGCAGGACCATCGATTCTGAACTCTACAGCGAACAACTGATGAGATTAAAGCAAGAAGTTGAGAGAAAGCGGCCGGAATTAATCAACAGAAGGGGTGTGGTTTTTCATCCTGATAACGCTAGACCTCACACATCTTTAGCCACTCAGCAAAAATTAAGAGAGTTTGGCTGGGAGGTGTTAATGCATCCGCCGTATAGTCCTGACCTTGCACCTTCAGATTTCCACCTGTTTCGGTCTCTTCAGAATTCTTTAGGCAGGGTCAGGTTAACATCACGAGAGGACTGCCAAAACCACTTGTCGCGGTATTTTGACCAGAAGTCCCAAAATTTCTATAGCAATGGGATCATGTCCCTACCTACAAGATGGCAAAAAGTTATCGAACAAAATGGTACCTACATACTTTAGTTAAATGTAAATAAACTATATTAAAAAATGTTTTGAATTTTCTTAAAAAATGCGAACAAACTTTTTCCCCAACCTATTATTTAACATCTGTATATCTGATGGCCGCAGTTGCAAAGAAATCACACTAATCACTGAAAATATTTATAACGTATTCTTTTAATGCTCCCATGTATGTAATGTCATTATTGAGTTCTTGAAAAATATTTTACATAGTGGTCCTTGCCAATCACAATGAGTTGTAACTGGTTTTTGGGCATGAAAATGTTGTTATATGGATGGAACAATATCATCTAACGTTAAATAATTTATCTGCAATTTTTGCCCTTTCAGTTACATGTCGCTTACTTATTCAATTTTACGAAACATTTAGCGGCACCACTTCGGTAGGTATCAATTCGAGAATAAAGTACTCACCCTAAGTTAGCATCCAGCAATGTTTACGACAGTCTCGAAACCAATAAAATAAGCATCACCTATTAAATAAAGAGTCGGTTGTATTACGCAAAGAGGGCCGACCCGCCGCCGCCGTAACGTAACAAAATGTTGCGTGTGGACGCGTCATGACGTTGCAGGTCACGTGACAACGGGCGCTACATTAATTTTGCTTTTTTGAAATATGCGCAAAACTGAAGTTTTAACTACACGCGTTTCTACGTAGGTACTTAGAACATGTACTGTGTGATATAATAATAAAAGCCTAGCTAGAATGTACGGAAAAAACACTTACTCGTAACGAAGTATTATATTCCGACATAACTATCGTTTCATTGGGACCATCGTGTTTTTTGCTCACCAGGCGACGCCAACATAAGCCGCCCACTACTGGGCTTAGATCTCCTCAAGAAAGAACGGGAGATTGGGCCATTGCCCACCACACTGGCCCAGTGCAGGTTGGTGGGGAATTCCAGAATCTACTCCGTTGGTCGGTAGAGTGTAAACCGGGAGCAGGCGAGGTTGTCATGGTAAAGTGTTATTCGAAATCACTTACACCCCTTGGAACCTATCCAACAATGAACACTTCAAACTTATTAAAATAAACTAGCCAACACATTTGTACTTTTTATTATGTATCCGACATTCATGAGCGCCGGAAAGGGAGTGCAAAGAGGTGAACTTGCACCTCCCTGTCAAAAAAGAAAAAATATCTAAAGCGCCAAAGGGCTTGACGGATTTCAGCAAAGGATGTGTTGTTAGATTCGTAAAGACGGTGAAAGTGACATACATACCTAGGCTGAGTAGAATGCACCTTAAGTATGTTTTCGATGAGCGAAATATATTAATCCGTGTGATTTGAATTTGATATTGCATTTATTTACACACTATACATGTATTATTCTATATTTTATATTGGTTAATAGTATGTGTAGATGCAGATGCACCTCCCTGAAAATAATCCTGGCGGCGCCCATGCACACATTCTTATGAATATTTGCAATAAATATTTTTGAGATCTTCCCTCTTCTTTTTCTTGTCTTCTTCTTTGGCTTTTTGAGACATTTATCGAAGCAATAGCTTCGGTAAATGTCTTCTCTTTACTCATGATTCTATTGCAAACGTTAACTGATGATAACGTGTGTCTATGAGCTTGTCGATTTTTCTCAAAAAAATTACAATTTATTTCATTACAGTAGATTCAAGTCATAATAATTGTTAAAATTCTTTTCGTTTGCACTTAATTTATTAGGTAATATGTTGAGTATGCTGAAATAGTATTTTATGTTGTACGCTACCAATAGCCCTGTGTGTGAGATTAGCAGAATTAAGGTATTACATAGACATCTACTCGGGCATTCAGATATATTTCCCTAGGGGCGGGTAAATCACGCGTTTCATGGTTACATCAGTACCTAACACACAGAAATTCTTCTGAGTGCTGCGGGAATTAAAGAACTAGAAGTTTTATCCTTCCGTCAATAAGCGCCTAAGAAATCTATTCTTTCGCTATAAAGGATTTAAATATTAGAACCTATTAAGGCACATATCAATCAATTACATTTATTAGTATGTAGGTAATTTAATTAACTAACGAACGGTAGAAAGAAACCAAGTGTCTCAATATATTTGACGCTATCCTAATATTTACAAGCCGCTTGGTAGCGTTAGGAATGTCAAAAACGGTACCTATTCAGCGCGCCGCCAAAAAATACTACACACCTGTGTTCAGCTTGAATTTGGCTTGTTGCCATAAAACACGGTTTGATGAAGGCCGGAGTCGGCGTTTTAGGGTCAGTCCCTCAGGGCAGCGAGCCCTCCTAAAGTCTAGTATTATGTGCGTCACATCAGAAATGTCCGACCACTAATAGAGTTACGACCGTCAGCTTTTACCTACTCCGCAATGATTCCATTTTACTGTTATAATACGCTAGTAGATATGGAGCTTGGACCATCATAATCATGGCTTTTTCAGTAGATTTTTTTAAAAGTTTGTGTCATAGATATCTGGAAATCATAAAATTCCATTGAAACAATACGTAAGTCGTCGTAACTCAAATGAAAACCTTATTTTGTAACTAAATAAACAAGTCGAGAGAAGGAATTTTATTAAGTCCCCTGAGGATTAAGACTATAACGAAAACAAAATGGCGGCCGTCTACTCTCGTTGTTACTGAAGATTAATCGAAATACATAAATATCAATCTCCGTAATTTTTGTAGTATCAAATCTTTTCGAAATAAGAAAATTACTCAGTCTGGTATTAAACTGCTTAACTTGTCAAGGATTTTCATGTTACACAAACCCTCGAACTCAGCTTCGGTACCGACGTTTTTACATAAAATATTAGCAAAGAGAAATTCGTGTTGTCGTTTTTATTGGACTAGTGTTTCGGAGTTTGGGTCGAACAGTTACACTTGAGGGTTGTGGTCCACTGAGTAAATTCATTAGTAAACAGCATCGAGCTCAAATCATGAAAGTACGCCATCTGTCCAGACTATAACTACGTTTGTGGTGAGCCAATTTGAGAATAACCGTTTTAGTCATTGCGCTGAGTCTTGTTTGCCTCTAGGTCTGTTACCGTACGTTTGCACTGAGAAACATAAAACATGCAATGTTTTACAACTTGTTGCATGATACAAATCTCAAAACTTGTTGTGTGTGCTTTTGCGTTCGCACTGCCGAAAATCGTGTTGGATTCGGAACAAATCCTAAGAATTGTTGCAGATTGCGTTCGGACTGTCTCAAAACTTGTTGTCTGTCAATGTTTTTTATGAATTTGTCAACGATTGCGTTCGCACTGTCGGCTGTGAGAGTCTTAATACATGTTTTGCAACATGTTGGGGTGTTTTCGAGCTGTGTCGGATAACATTTGAAATTATGTAATGGACAAAATCAGATACATTAAAGTTCATAGAAATTTGGCATGAAATGCCATGATTATGGTATGCCAAATCATCGGAATATAAAAATAGACAAAAACGTCGGGATGCTATCGCATATTTCTTTTTCGTCACTGGAGACCATCACTCAACTGTAGGTCCTACTTGTAGGTACCTAGTTAACAATTAATAAATCAACTAGGTTAATAAAAAACTTTAAAGGTGTGAAGAGTAACTTTGAAATAAATGTGATCATCGAAGTAGGTACCTACTAACATACCTATTAACTAATAAGACGTATTTCAAAAGCTATTAAATACCTAAGTCATTTTCTATACAGAGTCATTTAAAAAATAAAAAATCATAAATGTAAATGTTTCGAAACAAATCTTTCAAACAAAAAAACCAATTGACTTTTCAAATAAGAAACATGTTCATACAATATTTTTTCACATGTTTCCTCTGAAAAATGGTAAACAAACTTGTTGCGCTAAAACATGTCGTTTGACAATGAAAACGTATTCATAAACATTGACAGATACATGTTTTTTTTGTAGATGTTTTGTCAGTGCAAGCGCAAGGTATGTGAAACATGTTCATAAATTTTTTTTTCACAACATGTTTCGTCTGTAAAACTTGAAACTTGTTGCGCTAAAACATGTCGTTTGACAATGGAAACGCATTCATAAACATTGACAGAAACATGTTTAAAAAACATGTTTTTTTGTAGATGTTTCGTCAGTGCAAACGCACGGTTACAGTAACAGAAACATTTTCAACACCTACTTTCTGTTAGATAACATAAAATAAAATTTAATAAAAGTTTTTATTTCGCAATTCATTACGCTAAATTCCAGCTGCGCGTAACCCGAACATTTATTCGCTTGTATATTATTAATTCCTTTATTATACTAGCGCGTGTTATCAGATCAGAATTCAATTGAAATTTTACCTCATGCTACTCCTACGCGCATTATAATCAAAAGTTACGTGAATCATGACTTTTCAAATACCCATAGAAATGTTAAAAAATGCCGTTAACTAATCAGAAAATATACTCGTAAGATGCTTTTATGTCACTCATGGCACACTGGATTAATGGATTTGATACATTTTCATCCTTGAAAATAAGTTCTTGAAATTGAATAATAGAGAACCAGAACCATCTGCTCTGCCCCCCTAGACAAATGCCACACGCTAACTTTTCCGCAGCCGTTCTTCAGAAAAAATGTATGGAGATGACATTAGCTGCGGAAAAAATAGCGTGAGGTTGTCGTTAGCTAATGTCAATTCCATACATTTTTTCTGCGGAACGACTGTGAAAAAGTTAGCGCGTGGCATTTGTCTAGGGCCTCTGATACCTCTATCATACCTATTTCTGTCGCAAAACAAGTGCCCGGTAGCAAGCCTGCCCATGAAAATTGCAGGCAGTTAAATTCTGGGTACAGTAAGTATAATACAATTGATTCGTCTTTATAGAATCACATCTCTGCGAATCTTTCAGTAACCACACGTAGGTAGGTACTATCGCGCGCAGTTCCGCCTGATCACCGCTACGCTCATTTTCGTTTGCACTAGCGCTCTCTAGCCCCACCCCGTCGACCTCGAATAGACATGGAATAATGAAATAAAAGATTCTTCTTCGGCCTGCCGCCGAGCCGCCGAGGAACCCCCCAACGCCGATTAGAGAGAGAAAGAGTATTTCTTTTCTAATAGGCCAGAACTTAAGGGGGCGTAGCACGGCGCTTCCGCACGATTCAAGCGAATAAATTTTTAAATGGTCAGGTGGAAGTGCTCGCGATAGTACCACCATCAACATTGGAAGAAGAAAATTGGGCAAATTCGAAAATTTCCATATTTCACTTGCGTACTTTTATATGATTTTATTATATCTGAATGTGGTTGACAAATGATATTGTAATCGGATTTTTTTACATAGGACCGGAAGCTCTTGGCCTTCATCCTACCCTATAGTAAGTCACGATACGGCCGAAGGTGGAAGCGAGTTTCACCTGGATTCCTCAACAACCAAGGAATTGGCCATCTTAACTCTAATTGTCGAACCACAACAACGGTATTAACATTGTTATACTGGCGACAAACTTAGGTAAGACTGTGCTAGCAAGCTAGACGGGCTCAGAAACCCTACCACCAACCAAACCGAGCAAAAATCTTCTGCCCCCATGGGGAATCGAACCCCGAACCTCCCGATCAACACCCAATGGTCTCTCTCAACCACTAGACCACGGAGGCGGTTAAAAGGTACTAACTTAAAAGGAAAATTGCAGTAACAAGTGCCCGTTATTCGTTAGTCCACGATTAATAATTCTGTAGTATGGCCAGGGCCGTTTATTAAAATTAAACTCAGCCCCGCGTGGAACTAGGGAGATTAATGATCCCTTGAATACGAAGTTATGTAAAAGCGATGGTGTGGGGCCCGGCTATGTCCTGGCGTCATTCCAAAATCACTTATCTCCCTTTATTTCGTGAACATTATACAGAGTGCATGGACTTCGCACAAATCCATATTAATGCAACTCTGATAAGATACAACAAAGTAGAACCATAAGAGGTTTATTAGCATAACATACATCAGATACATATGCTTCAAATCTCAAATATTTAAGTACATGTATAGTGCTATAGCTTATTCATTTAATTGTCTGCGAAGAATTCACCCCCTGATAAGTAATAATTTTACATCATATACTATATATGTATATACATCATCATCATCATCATCATTTCAGCCAAGAGACGCCCACTGCTGGACATAGGCCTCCCCCAGGGATATCCAAACTGATCGGTCCTGCGCCTCCCGCATCTAGTGGCTTCCCGCGACCTTCACCAGATCGTCGGTCCACCTTGTGGGGGGCCTACCAACGCTGCGTCTCCCGGTACGTGGCCGCCACTCAAGGACCTTTCCGCCCCAACGGCCGTCAGTCCTGCGAGCTATGTGTCCTGCCACTTAAGGTTTGCAATTCTTTGGGCTATGTCGGTGACTCTAGTTCTTCTACGGATCTCTTCATTTCTGATGCGATCGCGTAGAGAAACCCCGAGCATAGCCCTCTCCGTTGCCCTTTGAGTGACATTAAGCCTTCTGATGAGACCCATTGTAAACGACCACGTCTCAGTTCCGTACGTCATCACTGGCAACACGCACGAATTGAAGACTTTCGTCTTGAGACACTGCGGTAGATTGGCCGAGAATATGCTGCGTAGCTTCCCGAACGCTACCCAGCCGAGTTGGATTCGTCGATTTACCTCTTTCTGGAAGTTGGACTTACCAAGCTGGACTATTTGTCCCAGATAAACATATTCGTCAACAACTTCCAGTGTAGAGCCGCAAACCTTCACAGGAGTGGGTACCACATGGGAATTCACCATGATTTTGGTATTGTCCATGTTCATTTTAAGACCCATTTGTTGGGAAACTCTACAGAGGTCTTCGAGCATTGTGCCTAGATCTTCCACGGTCTCAGCCATGACCACGATATCATCGGCAAAACGAAGGTGGGTCATGTACTCGCCGTTTATGTTAATGCCGAGTCCTCTCCAGTCCAAAAGCTTAAATACATCCTCCAACGCAGCTGTGAACAGCTTCGGCGATATAACGTCACCTTGTCTCACACCTCGCTGAAGTGGTATTGGTTTCGAGTTCTGGTCCTAGAGGCGGACTGACATAGTGGCGTTTTCTTACAATGACTGCAACACTTGGATGTACCGGTAGTCTATTTGGCACCTCTGGAGTGACCTAAGCACGGCCCAGGTCTCGACAGAATCGAAGGCTTTCTCATAGTCCACAAACGCCAAGCATAGTGGCAGATTATACTCCTCGGTCTTCTGTATAACCTGCCGCAGCGTATGAATGTGGTCTATGGTACTATAGCCTTTACGGAATCCGGCTTGTTCGGGAGGCTGGAAGTCGTCAAACCTGCGCGCAAGACGATTCGTGATGACTCTCGAGAACAGCTTGTATACATACATATATATAACTAAGATAAGTTAGGGTGATTATATTAACTATAATAACTTAGGGTCATTATAATAGTCAGATAACTTTTATGCAATGTATAAATATGACAGTTCTTATATTGAAAATCTGCCAAACCGCCACATTTATTCGACAGTTGAAAGTTATCGAACGATTGTAAAATTGGCCATGTAATTATACATTTAGGATCTGTAATGAATGATTGACAAATTACTTTTAGCAATTTATCAGTTTAATTACATTTGACAAAAAGTCATTTGAATTAAACATATATGTTATATAACACCTGTTTATATTGATTTAATTAAATCCATACTAATATTATAAACGTGGAAGCGTGTCTGTCTGTCTGTTACCTCTTCAAGCTTAAGCTACTGAATCGATTTAGATGAAATTTGGTATATGGTTTGAATCCTGGAAAAGGACATAGGATAGTTTTTATCGGAGAAATCATCCTTTAAAGGGGTGAAAGGGGGTAGAAGTTGGTATGGGAAATCAATAACCGCTGAACCAATTTAGACGAAATTTTGTAAGGACTGTTTGAGTTGTGAGGAAGGATATAGTAGTTTATATATCCGAAATCATCCCTTAAAAGTGTAAAGGAGGATGGGATGGAAATTTGTAAAGGGAATCAATAAAAAAGAACTAAATTTAAGACATTTGTCATTGTAATGTCACGCCAATTTATCATTCCTTTAGGGGGTGAAAAGCAGATTGATGAAAAAGCAAATTATACTAATTCCAAGCGGATGAAGTCGCAGGTAAAAGCTAGTTTCTTAACTCCACTCCGTTATTGTCTGACCTAACTTTCTCAGCATTGAAAGCAGAGGGTGCCTTCTGCTCCCACCGGCATGCAGCATGTAATCCGGCATGCAGCAAGCAAGCAAGCAAGCATGTAGCAAGCATGGTTTCTATCACAACCCCTGTGGGGTGGGGCTCCTACATGAGCTTTACCGTTGCAGATGGTTTTCGTTCACCACCAGTTTTGATTTTGATTGCAGTTTTGATTTTTGCAGCGATTCGTTTCTGTCACTGATATGATAACATACTCATCATAACTTTATACTGTTGTATTATATTATCTGTCACTTTGTCAACTACAATTATTACAAAAAACTGATAAAATTCTGTTTAGTTAGAAAATTATATACTAACTAGCTGTGCCCGCGAACTACGTTTCGCCATACTAATTGTCCAAAAAAAGTTACGGAGAGGGCCACCCTTATCACCTAGTGGCCTTATTAAGCTTTTACTCCTTGAATCATCCTCGGATTAGAAACTCCGTCTTTTGTCTTGATTCCGCACATGTCGGCTGACGTTATGTCAAAATAAGACAAAACACTGAATAAATAAGCCTAGGATGATCCAAGGAGTAAAATTTTTATTAATAAGGCCACTAGGTGATATGGTTGGCCCTCTCCGTAACTTTTTTTGGACAATTAATAAAAAATAGTTTACGACCTATTCTCAGATCTACCGAATATACACAAAAACATTCATAAAAATCGGTCAAGCCGTTTCGGAGGAGTTCGGTTACAAACACTGTGACACGAGAATTTTATATGTTAGAAGAAGATTATACATATAATATACACGTAAAATGATTATTGCATTTGAGTAGTTGTATCAAATGATTATATGCAAACAGATAATATAGGAAATGTGTTTAAACTAAGTAAAAATTTAATCGAATGAACTTGATATCTTTTTTTATTATTTCATTCGTAACTGAAGAAATGAAACACATCAAATAGTAGGGCACCTAAAGGACAGGGCGCCAAGATGAATACCGCAGGGTCAAATACTTTCCCTGAAATAGGATAACGTCATAGATAACATCCTGAAGAAGGTTTCCCTCCTAACATATCAGACTTTCGAGAACACCGTGCTTATCATTTTACTTGACCGTGGATCGTATATACAGGGTGGCACATTTAAATCAGTCAGTGTGGGCAATTTAGTGTTATCTATTATTGTTGAATAGTACATTACTGCAAAGCCCGGGAAGTTAGGGATTGACGGACAAGTAATGCTTTCAAGGCCGAGCGTGAGCGAGGCCTTGACAATAATTTACGAGTCCGGCAATCCCATTCCCGCCGAGGCATGTATAGTGCTTTTCTCAATAATTGCGAGGAAATAATTAAAGACGTAATACTGGAATTAATTATGAAATTCAATGTAATAATAATACCATATAAATAAAAACCTGTGATATTAAAATATTGTTTAATGTTGTCTATTTATTCAAATATTTATAATTGCCGTGATCTTCGTATAATTTAGCTTTATGATCTGTAAATAAGACAATAGTAAGTAGGTACCTAATAATAATAAGCTTCCTCTCTCTTGTTCAACGATTGAGTGCCCAACGGGTTCATAATGATCTTATTTATTGTGAACCACCTATTTTTCACATTATGGTATGCATAAAAGATTTTGAATTGAATTGGAAACAAATGAGCATAATATGAATAAAAATACAAATCAAGCAATTAATTAATTAATTATAGTAGCCTAGCATTTAGTAATACTTTTTAATTTTCAATTAGTGCAAAGGAAACAAAGCCCATACAGCCCAATCATATTTTATGCAAAAAATGTAATACTGCAGATTATGACTTTTTTCTCTCGTAACAAAAATTAAGCATATTTTCGTGTGATTTCATACCAACATTTTAATAAAATTGTTGTCATATTCATAATACTTACAACGTGTCTCATAATAACTCCCCATAAAAATTATAATATCCATTTAACCGAAAAGAATGTGTCAACTTTAATAACTTGTCATATCAATCGAATTTAATTGTCAAATTTTTGAAAATTCAGTTTTTGAACAGTTTTAGGTTGGCACTTTTAATAGTTTAAATAAAATTAAATATTATAATTTTTATGGGATATGAGACACGTTGCATATGCTCGAAGAGTGCATTTTTTGTAATGTGGTAGCAATTGGCTGTATGACAAGTTACATAATTCAAGTTATAGATAAATTAAAAAATATTGGAGCAGCGGCCAATAATGAATTTTCATACTTACTTTCCTGGCCTAGGCCAGTAAAGTAATGCATGAGCCAAGAATTACAAACTTTGTGTCTTCTTTTTACTACAATAATGCCTACATTTCCGAGCATATTTAAGAAAAGTATTTTTATGTTAGTAAAAGTAATTTTAGTATTATTAAGTATGTAGTACATGTAGTGTATAGGCAAGGTCGCCTTATTTTTAAATTGTCTCCGTTTAGCTAGTGTTAATTTTATTTTATAAACAATAAAGATATTCATTCATTCAAGTCTATAACTATAAGACATACCTACAAAGATCTGCAAGTCTATGGATCTTTCATCGTATAACATGGTATAAATTTTGAGATAAACAAGTCATGAAATGCTTCATTTGGTATTACCGATCTCCAATGACACCATCACTATGGCATAATTTTAACGATGTCATCATGATGTAATGAACGAATGTTCAAAAATCTGACCAAAAATCAATTTTTTTTGTTTTGCAATATGATTTCATAATGATATCATTTGAAAATTATGAGATCCATAATAGGCCTACTGTTTGTTCTTAGGAATCATGTCATCGATTTTAGGGACAAGGAAAACTGCATACATAAATTTAAAAAAAAACTTGCACTCAGTTCGGGAATCGAACCTGATCGTATTGAAAAATAAAACTTAAATTTGTTTCTATTTGGATATCGATTGGGTAGGTCATAAATAGTAAATGTTACTATGAAACATTATATCTAAAATAAATAGAATGCGTTGAATTTCATACCCTTTCATTTAATTAAATAAGGTATTAGAAATGTTGACCATTTTTTCAATGCAATACTCAATTCGTTTAGGTAACTAATGCGTTTTTTATCTTTAGGTGTTGAATTTGCATTAAAATTGTATAATTTTTATTAATTTACTTTTGCGGTAAGTATTTGATACGAAATAAAATTTATTCATTTAATTTTAAAAAATATTCATTTTAGATATCGTGTTTCACAGTAACATTTACTGCTTACCTACACAATCGACATCCCAATAGAAATAATATAAGTTTTATTTTTCAATACGACCGGCTTCGATTCCCGAACTGAGTACAAGTTTTATTAAAATTTATGTACGCAGTTTTTCTTGTCACTAAAATCAATGACATGGTTCCTCGTAACAGATCTTTGTATGTCTTATAGTTACGTACTTGCCCATACTGACCGATCTAAATGTGTCACTCTGTATATAAATGCGAACAGGGTATGAAAACAAAAAATCTTTTAAATTCGTCATTTAGTAAAATAATTGACACGTATTAAAATTTGTCGCTTTATCAAAATAATAATGAAAAACTACTGAGGTAAAAGGATTTGGGTCTCGCTACCTCACTAGTCCGCAGAAAATTCATTCAATTCGGACATTTCATATTAACGTTGCAAGTTATTTGTTAGGTAGGTAGGCTACATAAAAAAAATTACCTGTCCAATAATTTTCAAGTAATTCATCAGACGGATATCAAAAAAAATGTCCACAACCCTAGCCCATTCATACTCTTGATACTATTAATCATTTCGATTACCATTTGGTGCTACATGAATACTTATTACAAGCAGGAAATTTTAATTTTTAGTTTTTAAGTGCCGTTTTAGAAGTAGATTTTTATTTTTTGTTATTTTCTTTTTAAGATTAGAAAGAAAGTGCCCCAAATACAATACCCACCGAGTAATTTACCTCATTATGAGATCTCATTGTTGCTAGGCCCAACCTGCTACAGAATAAATAGAGTATAAGAACACGGAGCACTTAAGCGGACATTTTTTATTGACATGAGCACGTAGCCACTAATTATTTTTGAATTATACTACTCTGGAATGTGGCTCAACGACCGTGATTAATGGAGGGTACTTTTTGACAAATTTTCTCACGGGACCCAGCGTCGCCGTCGCCCGTGAACGGCAACGTGCAATTCACAATACACTTGCACAGCGACAACTCTGTTAGACTTCGCGACGGAACTTATTGTCCCCGGCGGAGTCTAACAAATAGGAAACGAGCAATAAAAATAGTTTCCAGCGTCCGTCGGCCGGGACGAATTCCGGCCAAAATTACGTGAGCAAATTAGACATTCCGGGACATAGCCACTGGAATAATTGAGAAGGCTCACCGTTTGTCGAACTGGAATGCGAGCGATAACGCGCCCGCACCTTTCAACTTCTCCATTACTTAGGAGTCAATAGCGCCTTATCTATCGATAGATCGTGCATATGCTTTTATCGCCTCTTATTGATACTGGCGCTGAATCGTGTGCATAATCACCAAAAACACAAACTAACACGGCGACTACCAGTTTAGCTTAGTTTGTACATTTGTTAATGTTAAATTAAATTAAATCATCGTTTATATTGCTATATTAATCGTGATGTAATTTGCATCGAATTAAACAAACATTGTTATCGCATTTATTTATGTTTCCTCTTTCTCTGTTAATGGCGTGGTTTTGAATATAAATTGATTTAATCATTTGCACAAATCAAGATTTTAATATAACTGTTAGTTAGGTAATTTGTAAAACTTTTTCCTCTTATGACTGCCGACAATATTAATATAACACTATATTAATAATTTGTCAGCCGCTTCTGAAATGATAATTGTTTTTAACTTTTATCCACAATTAATGTTCTTTGCCGCAAATGAAAAACAAATCTGAAACAAATCTCTAATTTATTTCAACATTAGAACACAAAACTTTTGGAAGTTAATCTTTATTTGGACAAGGTAAATCTACATAAATTTCCCGCCAAGTGATTGTCTCCTCTTCAATCGAACTATTAAAAATACATTAACTCAAATTTATTTAAAAAGCTTTATTGCTAATGCAATAAAAAAGCCACATCTCACACAACATATTTTATGAAACTATTCATAAAAACAGACACTAATATATTATTCCATATTACGTTCCATTCACATACATTATTGTGGAAATAAATTATGGAAGTTATACGTGTTTGTCGTCATGTTTTATTACCAAAATTCAATTAGTAAAGTTACCTTCCAGGCTCCAGCAGCGTTTCAAGGCGGCACACAGCCAGAAGAATTATTGTACAAGATCTAATAACAATAAATAATTTATAAGCTGCTGAGAGAAATCTGGCTCGCAATGTGAACCCGAGAGAAGTTTTTGTAATTAATGTTACCATTAGAATTTGAAGTTGTAAGACATAATGAACAGATGGCAGCAAGTCGACTCTTGTTAAAATTAAAAATAACTTTACTACAGTTCTGCTTGTGTATTTTTATTCATGAAATTCATTTTATTCATGTTCTTTGAGGTATTCCGCTTTTGTTAACTGTAATATTTAAAAAAAACTTTAAGAAACTGCTCAATAAATCGGTTTTGTCCAACTGGTTATACTATTATACAAGACAAATCTCATATCGGGAAGATAAGTTCTACGAGGTTGGATATGTCCGCATTAGACTAAATGGTCACAGAAGGTCTCAAAGCAGGTCGGTCACCGTATTCTAGCAAATACACTGACGAGCAAAAGTTTCGGGTCACTTTCAAAATGTAATATCTCCTAAGTTATGAAACAAAAGCCTCTGAAATTAGTTATAGGTATGTGAAATCGTAATTATAATAAAATTTATATATCTTCACGGGTGATAAAAACTCGTTAAAACTTCGTGACTTTTCAATTCTATTCCTTACATATAGGTACTTTATGAGAAATAGAAGGTTTTCTTAATGACCCGAAACTTTTGCTCGCTAGTTTATTAATAATCTTTCTTTCACGGTACCTATGTTGAAGACGTCCAGTTAAAATAGTGCCCGAGGTGAGATGTTTTCTTGTATTGATTCAATCAGCAATTCATTAAGCATTTAATTTTAAATGCAATCTCAATTACAAAACTTGTATCTTAATAAGGTTATAATATCTAATTACAAAGCTACGATGTACAGGCGACGGCACTGGCCCTATTACTGAATCATTCGTCTGGCGACAAGTGTGGGATTTCTGTTCATTTTCGTATCATTGTAAACGAAACTCAAAAGAATATAATACTGAAAATCAATATTATTTTGATTTTTTAATAGCGGCATAGTGCGTTGGTCAAATTTGATTTGGTGGTGGTGACTGTACGCTATAACCGACATTTTGTTTGTTTTACTACCATAAAGAAAAAGTATATACAATTTTTGACAATTTTTTGAGCAAAATATTTCAGCTTAGGAATGAATTGACGACACGGTTAGCGCAGAGGTCGAGTGATCGCCTTTTTTATTTACGGTTGGAAATGCATTACGTATACCCAGCGCTTGGGAAGGCGCGGGGTTATGTCAGACTCTCCGCGGCCCCTGATGCCCGTAGCACACCTCCGCCGCGAAACTAACAAGGCGAAACCGCGTCGCATAGTCAGGAACAAAAAAAACGGCGAAGCGAACGCGGAGGTGTAGATGGCGTCTGAGCAGATCGGGCGGAACCGCGAGCGACAGAGACAGCGCCATAGTTAAATATCCGCGTTAGAGCAGGCAAGCTCGCCAGAGCTCGCGCGCCGTACAAACGACAACGTGGCGGAATCGTTTAGCGGTTTCGCTACTACAGTTCCGCGGCGGAGGTGTGCTACCGGCGTCAGTGCAGAGTGCCAGCCAGGAGCCGCGGCCTACCGACTAAAACCCATCGATGCCCCTCACACACGCCTTGGCGCGAGCACATCCATCATCGCCGTGTCAGAAGAGGACACGCCTTGGAGGGCCCCGTCGCTGCCGGACAAGGTCATGGGAACTCGAATGAACACATCCACGACCATCGAGTGGTCGCCTACTCCGCAACAGGTCGCGGGTTCGATACCCGTACGGGACAAATATTTTGTATGACCTACAGAAATTTGTTCCAGTCTGGGCGTATGTGCATGTGATATTCTATGTTTGTATAACTGCACCCACGACACGGGAGAAAATTCTAGTGTGGGGCGACGTTTTTTATAAAAAAAGAAAAAAGAATTTTTTATCTATTTATAATAACTGATTTATATCTGAATACACAAAATTAAAGAATTTGTATCATTACAGTACCTACCTACTGAAACAAGATGATTTCAATAAAAAATAATTAACATAAGTTTAGGATTTTTATTTTGTAAAATAATAAAATTTACAAAAAGGATCTTTATCACTATTCAAAATCAATACTTTTATTATTAAACTAAGAGGAATTATCATAATATTGATTTAATAACTGATCGGCAGTCGAATATAATAGCACAGATTTACCAGATTTAACAGTCATGCGCTTTAGTCGAATTTACAGCACGTACAGTCATCAAGGTTAATTAATACGGTGATTTACACAGATCGGGTTGACGAATCAATCCACCTGCTCCACTGTGCAGGTTCGGTCGTCAACTCTAACTGCAAATTGCATTCTAAAACGACAGCTACGAGTTACGAGTCAGCGGAGTTACATGGTAGGAGGCGCAGATCGATCCACAATTCGACCTCTACAGCCTATCGAGTATATGTTGGCAGTGACGAGAATATAACATTCAGTCAAATTTTTTTCTTCGTGAAACAATCGCGCAAAATCTTTAATAATTTTTTGCAAGTAAGAAAAACAGAGGTTTAAAAATTCCTTTCGAAAATGATATGATAGCGATATGAATGCCACTACTTTTAGCAATCTGTACGTACGTGTTAATTAGCCGAATGTATCTAGGCTTATCAAGAACGTCCGTGAGCTCAATATTAAACCGTGTAACAAAGGCGGCACTGACGGAATCATATCAAATATGGTTACGCAGACAGAGGAGCCGGAGTGTTGAAGGTGAATGTTGGTGCATTGTAAAGTAGCTACTTAAACCTGCACCTGGGTCGTAAGCCCCAGGCACTGCTCTTGACTCTTTTCTCTGCAACGCGATGGACCCGGCACCCGCATGGTGACTCCATGGAATGCTAAGTTATCGTCTCTCTCCTAACATTCGGGCAAGATGTTACAATGTATTATTGCTACTTAGATATCTAGCTACATATATGTATGTAGGTACTTGTACAACATTCCGCAATTTGACGAAAATATACAGCAAATAAATATACAAATATATTATGGCTATGGAAGTTAATACATTCGAAACATCATTATTCGACTTGTTAACGTCAGGAAAAGCGTCGAAAAGTTTATGTGCGCCGAAGTTTCACAGCAATGATAATGCCAATAGTGTAATAAAAAAGACTAATTTCATAAAATAATGTGTTCATAAGGAAAAAGACCAATTTAATGGTCTTAATAGTTGCCAAAAGTATAACATGTCCCGATATATTGTTTTGTTTCTGTACGATACCTACCTGTCTGAGATGGGAAACAAAAACACAATTCTGTTCTATTTGTTGTCTAATTATTGCGTTACTCGGTTTTCTATCGACTGATTTTTCTTGTATAATGAAAAACAAAAAAGAAATCGACCGAAAATGGCATGCGCCATTACCAACTATTGGAACATTAGTAACATTCGTTAATTTTCCATTCATCATCACAGCTCATATACGTCCCCACCGAGGGGCTCGAGCCTACCCTATGTTAAGGTGATTAGGCCTTACACGCTGGCCCAGTGCGGATTGATCGACTTCACATACACCATTGAATTTCTTCGCAGATGTATGCAGGCAATTTTCCAATAATGCATATAAATTGATTTGCCACTTTGAGATATGTGAAAATAATAACAAAAAAAATATACCAGTTTAAAATTAATTTCACTAAAACACATCCACAGCAAGATTATTTTAACTTTTTTAAATAAAAGATTAAACTTTTTTTTATAATAAAAGATTAAACTTTAATTTAAACTTTTTTATGTTTTTGCATTTTGCAAAGATGTTTTTTTTACAAAAAAAAACACAGTACTTAAGAGAAATTACAAATAGCATTTACAGGTTTTTTCATGGTTCAAATGCGCACATTCAAATTTATGTAACTCTCAACATTACTTTGGAAGGAATATTGTACACAGGATAAAATACTTAAAAAATCTTATGTAACGTACTATATAATAACGAAAACTGACGACCACAGTATTGCGTGTGTGTATGTGTGTGGGTTTCAAGGGCTCCCCGTAACTAAACTGCATTATAAGTATTTCTAAAATAGCCCTTCTTTAAGACGACTCATTACAATGGAAAACATCTTAGAACTAAAACAACTTATTATATTTTTTAGATTGTAGGTACTCATCTGTTCTGTTATCTGGGGGCACGGCAGTGCCCCCGCCAAGTGGAGCGCGAAGCAAACACTGCCGTACCATCCTTTACTGGAACCATTTCGCCGCATTTTCAGGCCCCTATTTGAGAACCTCTGGATAAGACCAGAACGCAGAAATTTTCGTCATCCAGTAAGCTATAATCACATACTTAAAATCCAAAATTTCAAGTCTGTAGGTCATTTAGTTCCGAAGTTAAGCGAAAGCAAAGTTTCGCATTTATGACACTCACTCACTCATGATCATCAAAATAGAACTAGTACTTCCCATAAACTCAGAGAGCTGAAATTTGGTACAGAGTTAGGGTTTAATGGCCACATAAAGGGAAAACTATAAAAACTAGGATAATCGAAGATCTCGAGTACCTGGTGACCCTGATTAGAAAATGCATTTTTTTTGAAGTTGGTTAGGCCAAGTTAACACCTTTTTCTATACAAATGTTGCCAGCTCTTTTCACCCTTTCAGGGGTTAAATTTATAAAAGCTTTACTCATCGGATACCTACGTCTTATGAGAATTACGAGTATGTTCACCGAATTTCACGTCTCTACGACCAGCGGTTTAGGTTTGTTGATAGGTGAGTCAGTCCGAAACTCCGAATAGAGCCTTCGTATTTTTATATATATTAAGATTAGAAAGATAAATACGTATACGAAAGCGAAGATTTACTGAAAAAATTTATGTGTAAGAAAAGAAGGCAGTTCAAATGCCGCCGCCTTCAATATAAAAATCTGATGATGATTTGTTTTTCATCATTGTTTTTTATTTTTATCAAATATTTTTAGTGAAATTTTTATTAAAAGTTTGATTTTGATCACATCAAAATCTTAAAGTGATACGACTAACGCTGTAACAAAACGATATCTTACGGAATAATTCCTTAGCTTCTAATTGTAAAGGTGAGAGTTTAAGTTACTTTATATTATTAGCTCACATTAATTACTTGACACAATACAATAAAAAGTCAAAAAATACTCATAATATTTAAGAATTATCAGTTAACTCTTAAGAAACCTTCCATCATCAGCTTAGCAATACTTGGAAAGCATGAACAGAAATATTAAAAGCGTTGTAATGCCTGTGAAATGTAAGGGTTTTACTCGATTTACCTGGGATCCTAGCATTAGATCGTGACATGGTAACAATGCAAGCACATCAAAAGTGGTTCTTTTACAATACCTACTCTTTCGAATTAGAAAAATTTGGTAGTCGGCTAAAATGAGAAAATTCGCAAGGATGATTTGTAGATAGATCAAAATCCAGATTCAGCAAAAAGTCACATTTGAAATGTGAATTCGAATCGATACGGCTACAGGCAAAACTACGGAGCATAATTATAGTTCTTACTGCAGTCCCTACCAATTTGAATGTTTGATGTTTGTTACCATGACGCAAATACCGCAAAGCGCACTGGGCGAAATTCAGCACTTAGATTATTTATATCATGAAATGGTAAATGTATGAAAGTGTACACGCAAGGTCGTTTTATTATAACTCTAACATTCACTGAGGAGGCAGATCCAGTAAAATAAGGTTTTCACTGGAAGACCGTTGTGTACCTTTTTTTCTTTTGGTGCAGATAAATGAGTAAAAACATACTTATGTTTTTTTGTATAGAACTTTGCATTTTCTTTAAAATTGCTTAATAATTTGAAAAATGAATAAAGAAAAAAATTCGTCTTGGGCGGGATTTAAACGGTATGTTCGAGACATACCGTTTAAATCCCGCCACAAATTGTTTTCTTCATTGATTTTCTTCATTTTTCAACATACTTTAAATACTATTTTTAAAATATCATCTTTAGAAGGGTTTAAATTTGTTTTCTTCTCTGTACTGTACGCGTATCGTTTCATACTAAAACGACTAAAATGATATTTTGACGGGACTGTCTTTAAAAGCTTACGGTGTTCTACAGAAAGGTTTTGAACGCTGTCTAAAGTGAGACACCGTTTAACTTGGAAGAATATTTAGTTATTCTTCTGAGCTGTTTAAACATGACACTGTCTCTGTAGTGATGTGTCAATTCGATTCACTAACTCGAGTTGACTCGAATTGGGATTATCAATTAAATCGAGTTGAATTCTCTCTGACTCGAATTTGAATAGGTACTCTTACCCGTTAGCATAGCGTTCAACCAATCAAAAATACATGATTACACATAATCATGTATTAATGTATTAATTAATCCCTTTTTTTACATTCTATCTACTTACTTTCATTAATAATAATTGTCCCATCTGTTTTACAATTTTGTAATTTTTTTAAATATACGGAACATTGGTAAAAACAAAACAAATTTTTTGCTCAGTTTCATCTATTAACTCGAGTTCAATTCGAATTACGTGAATTTAAACTCGAGTTAAATCGAATTATGTTTTTCCGAGTTGGCACATCTCTATCTCTATATATGCTTTAAAAACAAATGAAACTGCGTCATGTTTAAACAGTGTCTCACTTTAGATAGCGTTCATTTGTATTTTTTGTAACACCGTTATGCTTTAAAATCTAAATAGTAATTAGGATACTTTTACTGATTGCCCACATAACAGTAAAAGTCTCATATACGAGTTTTCAACGCAATATAAACGCATATGAAGCTGCGTGCCAGAAGGTATCCTATATTGAATACTATGTTTAATAGGTATTCTATAGCTGATATTATCGGCTAGGGGTGTCCTCCCACACAAATGTAAAGGATGTAATGCTTCCAAGATGATTTACAGAGTCGTTTTCTGCGGTGTTCCGGTGGTGGCCCGTTAGACTAGAGTCTTGCTCTGCTCTGTTTGCTGTTCCGCTCGCACATTTATCGACAGCCTTGTTATTAATAGTTATTATCGTAATAATTCATCCATGTATACCGCTGTTCGTTTACATACTTAAAATTTTAAATATACTACCACTCGTTACTCTAAACCACATAAATAATATGGTATAAGTACTCTGTCAGATCATTAATTTATTCTTGTATTCGTATTTTCATTCAAAACAATGAATTCTACCATTGACAGTCAAATTAGTAGAACACTTTTTCAAAATTCTTGATTATGTCATAATGTAGTGGTACTATATCATTTGTCGTAGATAAGAACAATAAATAATTAAGTCTCAATTTACTTATATTCCTCTAAATAAGTTTCCCATTATGTAGTAGGTAGGTACTTACTTAGCCATTTTTCACACACTAGAGAATCACATCACATTTTATGATGAGCAATGAATTGGACATCACTTCGTATAAGCTAACGTATACCCATTACCCACTGCTGTATTTCATGAATTTTCCTCCTTAAGCTTAGGGTTGTCAAATTTCAGCTCTCTGAATAATCAGATTAAAAAGTTACTGTTATTATGTATAACATTGTTGATAACTGTATTTTTATTTTTACTGTAGGAATATAGGTCCTCCTTAAGCTTAGGGTTGTCAAATTTTGCTCCTTAAGCTTAGGGTTGTCAAATTTCAGCTCTCTGAATAATCAGATTAAAAAGTTACTGTTATTATGTATAACATTGTTGATAACTGTATTTTTATTTTTACTGTAGGAATATAGGTCTTTACATAATATAATGTGTTTTTTTTTTATGAACAGACCTTGCGCTGAAAGCAGTTCCTCTTATGTTGCGCATTTCTCTCATGTGACATAACTGATTTCAAAAAATGGCATGTTCATAATATAGGAGGGATCAAAAACTCCATAAATACAGTATTTTACTAGTTCACGACTAAGGACAATATTTTACTTTTTAACTTAATAAAAATTTGGCTGCCTTTCTATTATTATTGTATATTATGTCACTAGAAGCTATGCTATTTACTTTACTTAACATACTTTCTTGATTAAACCACAAATAAACATCAATCAAGCATACAATGACTTAGCAGCTTTGTCTGTTATTCCACTCTAGCAGCAACTCTTTACAAACGTTCATCTCTTCACCAGAACTATTCAAACTAGATAGTTTAGATATGTAATAAATAAATCTGTAGGCAGCCCTATATTTCCGACGCATGATCGCCCATAATGAAAACTATCAGGCCAGTGCCGCGTTTGCGCTTCGCACATCAATAACAATCCGCTCGAATCCGGGAATCGACCCACAATTTGTCCCGGACTTTACTGCACTCGGGATTACTTCTAGACCAGCAGATTTTTACACTCCGTTTCTATTAGGACTGATGGAACAATTTTTTATCTGTTTCGCGCAAAACCATACCTATGTATTGCGCTAGAATAATAAGGTTATTAAGCATGAATAGAATTAATACACTTTTCATTAATTATATTTGTGAACAATTAGTGAAAAAAAGCTAATACAAATGTTGTTCGTGATTAATAATATCTAATGAATTAAGTCGTCGAACAACTCTACAACAATTATAATTAAAATGTTCTAAAGGTAGTAATTACATTAAATGTCTAAATTACTCAAATCGTTATCAAATGAATACTAAATTGCCACATCAAAAATAAGTAAGGTCAGTTCAATGTACGTTACAACAGATCACTTTTAAAGTATTTGTTATGAGAATTAATTTTAGTAATGTACTTAGTTCAAACGTTTTAGGTAAATTAGTAAACATTTAATTAATTTCCATTAAATAAATAATATGATGTAGAATGGAATTGAAATGAAAATTGTACGGTGCGATTATAATAACAGCTAGTGATATCATTTTCAAAGAAAACAAGCAAGAGCAAAAATTAGTAGAATAGATCATAATTTAACAGTATAAGTAAGTAATTTAATAGATCATATTTAAAAAATCATTCATCTAAGTAAATTATTTTATTGTCTAGTAAATTTTACCAAATCTGATAATATTAATATCAGTCTCTGCCTCTTTTCATTATCTCTTTTGCTGTTTGTATCTCGTATTAATGTTGATTGACCTCAAATGGCAGTCAAAGGGTAGCTTTTTTCTTTAATCAACTTCTTGATCAATCTATAATCATGCCTGAGTGGGCAGACTGCGTAGGACACAAACGCAACACAGTCAATCGATAATAGCACATATTAATACAGAACTGAATGGATAAATGCGAACGCACACGACCGACTGTCGATAACCGAGTTTTTGATGGTGGCAAATAAAATATTTATAGAGTTCTACGTTGCAACGCCTCAAAACTGCAACGCACACGAACTACAAAGAATCTGTTAAAAAAATCGATGAATCACGGTCGACCCGAATATCGGTGAAAAATGTAATGTTCGCAAATTTGTAAGCAGCCAATAAATTTGCGAACATTACATTTTTCACCGATATTTGCATTTGCTACATAAAAAAGAAAGTGTCTGTGCTCGGTGATGGATGTACCAAACACCTGTCAAATCCATTAAATCGTGCACGTCTTTAGATAGCCACCGACAAAGTCTCAAACGTGTGCATTGAGTAGGTCATAAACTCATAAGAGTCGGAGGAAAATTCGAGCCGATTATCGGGCCTACAAAAAGTCGATCGTGTGTGTTAGTGGATAGAGGACCTTGAAAATAGTTCTGATTCGTTTCAAATCAAAGTGCGCGGAAGCCGCAAGTCTCACGCGCTTGGGTCACGACTACACTCCAAATCTAAAATTAATTACTAACAAAAAACACTCGGCACAGCGAGCGTAGACCGGTCCCTTTATAAAAACCAATCCCACTCGCCATTAAGGTTAACATATTCAGAATCATTATTCGTTTATAATATACCTATTGGTCTTAGGAACGATTTCGGTAGGACACGAAAAAGTTAGGAAAACGGTAGCTGTAGGTAATATACGAGTGAGTATATTACATAGTATTGACCACTTTGAACATTAACCAAAAAGGTTTTGTAAAACCTATTAATTGTACATGAACCAACCACTGCTGGTACAATAGCAGATATGATGATGATGAATTAACAAAACCTCTAATAAAAAATAAATAAAATAACAGACAGAACATACCGATGTTTGCAAGTCGTGTTTGTGTATTGTTTTCGGAAACGCTTTAGCATCAACGCAATATATCTATTCAAGGAAATAAGAGATCAATTATGAATAAACCATACTATAGATAGATAAACAAGTCCGTATTTACGCAAAAAGGAACCACCCAGCAAACACACGCTTCTGAAATATCGAAGGATTTACAAAAATATGTGCAGCTCTGTTAGATGAAGTAAAATTACTATTTATATTATCTGAATTTATTGATAGATTACTTATTTAAATATATGTCATATAAATATGCTCTAAATACTCTTAAACTTTCTAGATAATTAAAAAAATGTGAATGTGGTTCGTTTTAACATTTACTAATTGATGGGTTTCTCTTATACAAAAAAGAACCACAATTGAAGCTTAAAATGAAACTATGTATTTATTGTATGGTAATAAAACATTAATTCACAAAAAAATAATACATATAGAGACCTATTATTATATTAGTATTTCTAAGTAACTTATGCTAACATTTTCCTGTTTATGCCTTTATATACATATATGTAACGTGTCCGCTTCGGGTTCCAGGATTATTGTTTATTATTAAAACTTGATGGGACTCTTTTTTTACTTACACCAAGGTCGCTGCGCCTGATAGTGCTTAAAGCACTATTTTATCATTGTAGGTACTCTGTGACCACTTCATCTGTTATTGTGCTGGGAAGGGCAATGAGAAGTCTAATTGCGTCATCCTCTTTCAGCTCCCCGTAGAAGTAGGTGCAGGACACCGTGTTTCTGGTTATGGCAACCACCGCGTGTGAGACACTATCGTGGCCAGGGTTCTTCCTTTCTGCTCCTCTGAACACAACCACGTGGGTTCGGCACCGACTGACGATCCATGAAACATAGGGACTAAATGTTTCATGGATCGTCAGTCGGTGCCGAACCCATCCCTCCCATACACTTTTTTCTTATCTTAAGGTAAGGAAGAGAATATTTTCGTCGCCCCTTCATAGTACCGCCTCCGATGCCATGCTGCATGTCATGGACCTCAGTACTGTAGCGCCCTATGCGCGCTCCGGGATCGTTGGGAACTTGGGACGTTAATTTAAACCATATAGGTATATATCAATATGTTATATTACTCAACTCTCATTACAATGTGTCACGTTTAATTCTTGGTGATCGTCTGTCTAAAAACTTACTATCAATGCTCGTCCCTTAATCTTCCAGAATAATCTATATTTATAAGGGGTGACATTCCTTGCCATCGTGCATATCTACGCAATGCGGTGGAATGCGGTGTCATAGATGCAAGAAGGTCACCACAGTACTTACCGTGATGTGTGAATGTTTGTACGTAGATGTTTCAGAGGGCGTACACTACATCCATCGAACTTCTGTGTGTGCAGAAGAGCTTTTCTGTAACAGACGTAATGGCAGCAGAACTTCTGTAACGCATTTCGAACAGGCTCTCTGTCTATGGAGGGTATCTGATTCGTGTCAGTCAGTAGTACCAATTCTCTTCTCCTTTAGTTCACTTCTAACAAGCTCCAAAATGGACTAGGGGAGCTTCATCCACCAAAAGGCACTTTGATGCTCCAACCTCATTTATGAGGACCGAGGCAATGATTCTCGACCGCCCCGAATCGAGTCGTTACTTTGTCCGACAGTTTCTTTGCCGTCTCGAGTTTGCTAGTGATGATCATGTCTTCCTTCATATGGAAGTTGTTGAGGAGCCACGTGATCTTCCCGCAACTCGACACACCGGCACTTTAGGGGAAAATTGTCCATAGATATAAAAAAAGGATCAATATTAGATACATATTCAACTAAGAATAGATGACTAAATGTATTCAGTTGCACAACTTACCTTAGAATAGGAGTGAAAAGTACCTAGTCGTAAGTCTTAATATAATAATAATATATAGAATAGATCAAAAAGAAAAAATATAAATGAAAAGAGCACGGACTACGAGTCTGTGAAGAATTAATTTAGTAAAAAAAACCCTTAAAGTTTTTCTACACTTTGAGCTATACACGCAATAAAATAAACTGTACCTAACAAGTCATATCATTTGGTACCTTTGAACGATGATAGGTTTCAAAATAGGTTTCAAAACGTTATGCATAATAGAATCACAGACGTTTGGTTCCATTTTACAAAAAAAATCAGCATTTTAATTATGAATTTATTTTACGCGTAACGAAACCAGAGAAACTTGGTTCCATTTAACGTATTAAAAGTAATTGTTAATAATAGAAATAAGTGTAATGTATAATGGTCCCAAGTAGGTGTGGATCTGTTTTGCATAAAATGCCCTGGTAGTAATATCATTTATTTTTTTGAATAATCGAGTCCTATTGTGTTGTGGTTCGGTTTTGTTTATTATGTAGAGTTTATTGTTGCTGTTGGTTCTGTTCTGCTTTTAGTATACCAAGGTTCCAAGGCAAAAATCATGTGGTTCTTTTGTGTATATGAAATTTTGAGCGCTTTGATTCAGTATTGTCCAAAAAAAGTAAAAATCGAAATTTGTGGTGTGGTTCCATTTTGCATAAATACGGACAGTCCATCGGGTTCTGCAGTATTATATTATCTGTGACCAATTGATCCAGATATAAACTAATTGTCCGTATTTACGCAAAAAGGAACCACCCAGCAAATACACACTTCTGAGATATCGAAGAATTTACAAAAACATGTGCAGCTCTGTTAGATGAAGTAAAATACTATTTACTTTATTTGAATGTATTGATAGATTACTTATTTAAATATATGTATATAAATATGCTCCGAATACTCTTAAAACTTTCTAGATAATGAAAAAAATATGAATGTGGTTCGTTTTAACGTTTACTAATTGATGGGTTTCTCTTATACAAAAAAGAACCACAATTGAAGCTTAAAATGAAACTATATATTTATTGTATGGTAATAAAACTTTAATTCTCAAAAAAATAATACACATAGAGAGCTATTACTATACTAGTTTTCCTAAGTAACTTGTGCTAACATTTTCCTGTTTATGCCTTTATATAGGTACATGTAGGTAACGTGTTCGCTTCGGGTTCCAGGGTTATTGTTTATTTTTAAAACTTGATGGGACTCTTTTTTTACTTACACCAAGGTCGCTGCGCTTGATAGTGCTCTTAGCACTATTTTATCATTGTAGATACTCTATGACCACTTCATCTGTTGTTGTGCTGGGAAGGGCTCTTTCAGCTCCCCGTAGAAGTAGGATACCGTGTTTCTCGTTATGGCAACCACTGCGTGTGAGACACTATCGTGGACAGGGTTCTACGTTTATGCTCCTCTGAAGACAACCACGTGATCACACGTTAGTCCCTATGCTTCATGGATCGTCAGTAGTCTGCATTGTTCTCCGGTGCCGAACCCATCCCTCCCATACGCTTTTTTCTTATCTTAAGGTAAGGAAGATAATATTTTGGTCGCCCCTTCATAGTACCGCCTCCGATGCCATTCTGCATATCATGGACCTCAGTACTGTAGCGCCTTTCGCGCGCTCCGGGATCGTTGGGAACTTAGGACGTTAATTTAAACCATATAGGTATAATATCAATATGTTATACTACTCAACTCTCATTACAATGTGTCACGTTTTATTCTTGTTGATCATCTGTCTAAAAGCTATTGATGCTCGTCCCTTAATCTTCCAGAATATTCTATATTTATAAGGGTGACATTCCTTGCCATCGACCATATCTACGCAATGAGGTGGATTGCGGTGACATAGACGCAAGGAGGTCACCACAGTACTTACCGTGATGTGTAAATGTTTGTACGTAGATGTTTCAGAGGGCGTACACTACATCCATCGGACTTCTGTGTGTGCAGAAGAGCTTTTCTATATCAGACGTAATGGCAGCAGAACTTCCGTAACGCATCTCGAACAGGCTGTCTCTGTATATGGAGGGTATCTGATTCGTATCAGTCAGTCTGAGTAGTACCTACCAATTCTAGCTTCATTCACCAAAAGGCACTTTGATGCTCCCACCTCATTGATGAGGACCGAGACAATGATTCTAATTTATCCTGTCTCGACCGGTTCAAGTTTGCTAGTGATGATCATGTCTTCCTTGAAGTTGGAAGTTGTTGAGGAGCCACGTGGTCTTCCCGCAACTCGACACACCGGTACTTTAGTGGAAAATATCCTTAGGTATAAAAATGTATTAATATTAGATACAGATTTAATATTTCAAGTAAGAATAGATGACTAAATGTATTCAGTTGCATACTCACCTTAGAATAGGAGTGAAAAGTACCTAGTCGTAAGTCTAATAATAATATATAGAATAGATCAAAAAGAAAAGATATAAATAAAAAGAGTTTGTGAAGAGTTAATTTAGTAAAAAATACCTTAAAGTTTTTTCTACACTGAGCTATATACGCAATGAAATAAACTGTAACTAGTCATATCATTTTGGTACCTTTGAACGATGATAGGTTTCAAAACGTTATATGCATAATGGAGTCACAGACGCGTGGTTCTATTTTTTTTTTAAATCTGTATTTAAATTATGAATTATTATACGCGTAACGGATCCAGAGAAACTTGGTTCCATTTAGCATTTTAAAAGTAATTGTTAATCATAGAAATATGTGTAATGTATAATGGTTCCAAGTAGGTGTGGATCTGTTTTGCATAAAATGCCCTGGTAGTAATATCGTTTATTTGTTTGAATAATCGAGTCCTATTGTGTTGTGGATCGGTTTTGCTTTATATGTAGAGTTTATTGTCGCTGTTGGTTCTGTTCTGCTTTTAGCATACCAAGTTTCCAAGGCAAAAATCATGTGGTTCATTTTTGTATAACAAATTTTGAGCGCGTTGATTCAGTATTCTTCAAAAAAAGTAAAAATCGAAATTTGTGGTGTGGTTCCATTTTGCATAAATACGGACAATTAATACACATATCAAAACCCGTAATGCAATATATCAAACCATTAAATCAGAGTATAAAACTGTACATTTATATTCGTGACTATCAAATTATAGTTATTATAAGTTTGAGCTAGAAATCAGCTTGGCGTGAAATTCAAATTTATTCCTTATATTCGACCTAACGTTGTTTTTCTTTATCTTGTGTCAGTTTTTACGTACAACACCAAGATGGTTAGGTTTTTTACGAGGTTAATTACATTCTCCAAGGTAGAACGTACATTGTACCGAATATCAAAATCGAGGCTATCAATCAGTCACAATTCACAATGTATTTCAGCGATCAAATAATACAGAACAGAAGTCGGAAATACATTCCTATATTCATGTCGGGAAATACTAGGATAAAGAATAATTTGATCCATTTGAAGAACTTAATTGTAAAAGAATACCTATATATCAATATATCAACTTTTGTCATTTATATAGAGTCGTGTCTATTATTCAATAACTATGCTTTTCATTAAATTTTTCTATTCTTTAATTCGCAATAATTTCTGGCAACGGCAACCTAATGCATTAGATATTATAAAGCTATCAAGACAAATGCATTAAGCATTATGGCGCCGACGGTCATTTCGACTTTATTGTGGCTCAATAAAACATGTAAAAGTGCGTATAAAATCGTCTCAGCGGGAAACTGCGGTCCACGGTTGCGGCCACCACGCACGACTCCCTGAACGTTAACCCAAGGGGGTTAACCGTATCTCGTAGTCGAGAAGTCGTGCTCGTCGTTTGTAATACATTGCTGTTCTATGTGATTGCCGCTGCTCAGTACCGCAACGCGTGCACTCCTGGTAATGTAAACCAAACGGTGAATAAGAAACCTGTATTTTCGAAAGTAGACCCCTTGCTATGTAACGGGACAACTGGACGCTCTGTCTTCCGCGTTTTGTGGTTAGCTGGGGAGTAGTTTTCTTTAACGCCTCAAGGATACATCTTGATAGTTTGAATATTGAAAGCTGACCAACATGTATGCAAGGAGTGTAATAGTCAATTTCACTAAACTTGTCTTAGCTAAGACAATCCTAAAAAGAATCCTGTCACTTCTTATCTTTAATGAAAAGAATGTGACAGCATGCCGATTATGAGTCATGTTATTTATAAAAAAAAAATTTTTGTTGTTATTTATAAAATATATAAATTTTACTTTCTCTAGCACGATAAGGATGAAAGTTAATTTGGTTTCCTGTTTTTATATATTGACATGGTGTAAAATTTGGATTTAGTGTCATTATATAACAGCTTCATTTCTAAACATCAATCAATATCTTTAGACGCGATTCATTATGTTCTCACACAAGACACTACAGTAAACTTGCACAAAACTGTAGATTTCCTTTCTCACATTTCATAACTACAAAGGTAGTTTTGAAATGTAGGAAGGGTAGTAGTAATAGACACATTAAGTGAATGGAAAATTAATTTAAATAGAGACTGTATTGTCTTACTTCAGTCAGAATTATAATAGGTTCTTCTATTCGGATATTTTATATAGCTTTGTAGACTCCCTGCTGATGGTTCAGACTTCAGATCAAAGAACTCGTGTTGGATCTCGATCTGTTATACCCATAGGCTAGTTTTGTTTCAATCCAACCCCCTACCATGATCGCCTAAAACAGTGTAAATCCACAGCGAGAGCGGTTAGCAATATTACGCTACAATAACGATCTCTGTTTCAGTACTGGTTTATTCTGGCTTTAACAGATCATAGTAAAGTCCTATGGATATTGAATGCATGCTTAATTGCTTCGGAACCATATTTTGAACGTGTTTCATGTATATTTATACTAAAATCATTTTAATTATATTGCTTCTTAAAAGGTTGTAACAGCAGTCGAAGATAATATAACGAGATGTTAATATGTAATGGAAATGAATGTAAAATGTAAGCACGACATAAAATGTTTAAAATTATTCATGTTTTAGCGCGGCTATCTAAGTGAGTGTGGTGTGTAAAATAACCGCAAATATGAAAATTTGTATGATAATAGCATCGCGTGCACTAAAGCCGGTAAGCTAATAACGTCTCTACGCAATTACCATCTCAAGATTACAAAGAAGTCTTGGGGTAAAGAAAAGTCACGTTGGAAGTGCTGATAAAGGAATCACAAAGATTTTTGTTTACTTCGTTCTGCTCACAACAGTTGTTTGGCTAGACAATCGAATGTAGACTTGTTTATACGCAAAAAGTTTTTCATCGTACTTACTGTGTCCTCCTATAATAAAATATATTGCGTACACGATCTACTTGTCAAATTACTTTGTGACATAAAAAAATTGTGCTAATCAGTATTTGCGAAGCCTCTTGGCAGTGCCCTACGCTCGTCACTCTGAGGCGGCGTCAGCTGTCTTATTAACCTAGTGATTTATGTGGCCTTCAGACAAATTGAATAAATGAAAAGCGTAATTATTATTTAGGTGAAAAATAAATTTAAATGAAACGAACATTTGCCGATTAAAGTCGCGTGTATTGATGTTATCATTTTTCGGTACATTTGTACTGATGGATGATGGTTTAAGGTCAACAACGCGCAGTGACTCATCTAATTGCAAGAGTCCATAGGCTACGATGAGCTGTAAGCTGTATGCTTATTTACCATCAAAATGGTTAATTAATTTACATATACATTGTTATATGGCCGAAGAGTAACATAGACTATAGGTCCCGCTTCGACATCTCTAACCGTTTTTATAATGTTTTTATAATAATAATCTTTATTTGCATAAAATATAATTCTTTTTTTCGTAAAGCAGTATAATTCTTTTTAATTTCACAATGGAAGCTTAAACATCAATTTTTCATCATATTTTTTTGCCTTAAAGTCTTACTCGTCAAACTAAATAATAATCCCTAACCTATGCTATACCATCTACGAGTATATGTGCAGGGCCTTATAGTATGCTAATCTAAGTAGTATTTCAAATTTTTTTCAATATATTACCTTTTTATTCCAGAGAGCCAAGATTACGCTACTGATTCACAATAATAGTAGCTGTTGATGATACCCATCAAAAGTAACTTCATTATTTGTTTACAAAACAATTCAACGTATCTCGACTTTATCATTCTGTGAAAACTTGATCGCTTATCTTTGCAAAGACTTGTTGTCTGTAGCTGGAAAGTCAATAAGAATACAAAACTAAACAGTAAAGTTGGACTCGCTGAAAAAGTAAATTAATCTGTCAATAAAAATTGGCAAGTACCTATTAATTATGTGTACTGAAAATAATGAAAAAAATAGTATTTGAACCGAATTACGGTATACGTTTTTCATATCACGACGAAGTCAGCAAACAAGCTGGCTGCCCACCTAATGGTAAATGGCGACATTGGCCTCTTGTAGGATTTGTAAATATGCAAGCCCTTTTTTTCTTTTTTACGTTGGGAAATGCGTTATGCATACCTCGCGTTTGGAAAAGCGCAAGGTTATGTCGTACTCCCCGCGGCCACACTGGGGGCAGAGTGCCATCAAGAGACCACGGTCTCCGACTAAAACCCAACGACACCCATCACATAAGCTCTGGTGCAGGCACGTCCATCACCGCCGCATTCTCCCCATCAACAGATGAGGAGGACACGCCGGGGAGGGACGTGTCGCCACCAGACAAGGCCATGGGAACCCTTTCGGACACTTCCATGACCTCGTCAACGTCTGCTCGCCTATGGCAAGCCCCACTCATCTCCCCTAAATGGAGAGACCGACGCTCCTAGGCATTTGGAGCATCGACGACTGACAGTGACCCGTGCAATGCAGGACTCGAGGTTCCCAGGCCCGGGTCCCGCCAGTCAGGGAGAGGGAGAAGGCGGACAAATTGCCGCCTTCTTCGTCCTACCCTCCTGCGAAATAACTGCCAACTTGTGGCATAATAAGACATCAAGTCACAGCCTGCAGTAATTTCACTGCCTGTCTTACCTTTCAAACAGGAACTTAGCAATGCAAGCACTGCTGCTTTACAGCAAAAATAGGCAAAATAGAGACGCGCACTTGCGCAGACGACTCTAGTACCGAGTCTGCCTCTGCTGGTTAAAAAGTATACTCGAATTACTAGTCACTTTATATATTGACTCTTATTTTCTCAATATTTACTCTATCATTATCACAGCTCATATATGTCCCCACCGAGGGGCTCGAGCCTACCCTATGTTAGGGTGATTAGGTCTCAGTTAACCACGCTGACCCGTGCGGATTGGTCGACTTCACATACACTATTGAATTTCTTCACAGATACGATGTTTTCCTTCACGTAGGAGCGTCAGACGAATGTAGGTACATATGAAATTCGAACAACGAAAAACAACAAAAGGTACTTGGCGGTTTCTAACCCGGACGTCCCGATTGGAAGGCAAGTGCTGATTCCACAGCGCCAACGACGCTCCAATTTTCTCTATATTTATTCTAAATAGTGATTCCAAAATACATTACACTGTTGTTATTGTTTTTCCATATATCCCCAACAAACAGTTATGTTGTATCGTTTTGTCGTAAAAGAGCATACAATGCGGAGTAATAAGTGAAATAGCGACAATATTAAGAACGCATTGCAGAAGTAAAAAATCGTGGAGCGGTTAATAATCGCGGTTTATCCGTTTTAGTCGCATCTCTGGCCGGGCTAATGTAATTAGTTCATTACTTTGTCCCGGCACGACCCGCTTTGTATGTCGCCGCAGATTTATGTGAGGGGCTCTCTGTTTTTCCATGACACTTTTTTTCTGCACAATTTGCCGGAATGTGCACGCGACAATAATGTCTGAATAGATGAGATTCAATATTATGTTAATTTTGGTATGTCGATATAAAATACCTATCAACTTTTTGGTTGTTTTCAAGTTGCTACTGGAAACATTGCTATAATGCATCGACTATATTATGTCTCTTAAGTTATTAAGGGGACACAGTCAGTCCACTAGCGCCGCCATTCGTTTTTAATTAATTATGATGAATTAAAGACGTTTCTACAAAAAATAGCACAGTCAGGAACTCAATATATACTTCAGATTTATATTTACGTATTTTGTACACATTAAATGTATAGAATAGTCGAAATCATAATTATTGCATAAAGTGGCCACTTTTAGCAATAATTCTGATTATGATTATTCCTATACTTTTAATCTATGCCTGAATAGCTCCCAAAAATCTTAAATATCTAAGTATATTGAGTTCCTGACTCTGCTATTTTTTGTAGACTCGTCTTTAACTCATCATATCCTACTAATATTATAAATGTGAAAGTGTGGATGTTTGGATGTTTGTTACTCATCACGCAACAACGGCTGAACGGATTTGGATGAAATTTGGCATGCATGTAGCCTTTGACATGGAAAATAACATAGGCTACCTTTTATCCCGATTCCTGAAGTAGTTCCCGAAGGAAAATTGAAAATTGTTTACGAGCTAAGCCGCGGCTAAGCAGCTTTGAAATTTGGTATGCATGTCACCTAAGCTATGGAAAAGGACATGTAATAGTTCCCGTGGGAAGATTAAATATTGTTAACGAGCGAAGCTTTAGACCCAATTCTGAAGTCCACGCAGACGAAGTCGCGGGCAGAAGCTAGTAATTAATAAAAAAACGAATGGCGGCGCTAGTGGACTCACTGTGCCCTTAAACTTTAAGATCTGGATCTCAGTCCAATTGATCCTCGTGACAATTTTACATGACAGCCTCTCCGAAACCAAGCAGTCTTAAATAATATAAATAGCGTACTCATTATATAAAACTTGAAAAATGCAAAAACCAATACAAGTTATTTTTAGCAGACGGCAGACAAATATCAAGATAAGATATCTCAGACAGTCCTGTCAGTTTTAATATAAGGTGTATCACATCCACCTATAGGCATGCATCTTTTATATGCGAAATCGAATCGCGTGACGTTAAAATCGTTTTGCAGATTGTTTTTATCAAGTATTAATACAAAAACTTCTGAGACTCGCCATTTTAGTGTTAATGTTTTATTATTTAGAGCTGGCCAACCGTATCACATTATTTATTGGAAAAAATTATCTCTTAATGCCACAGAGCGTATTTTTTATGGTTTTCTATTTATCATTTGAGCAGAAAACCTTGGCTGATGGAATCATTGGACCTTGAATCCCAATGTTGTGAGGACTTTAAAAAATGTAAATAAGAAGTCAATTTATCGTTAACAATAAACTGCAGTAATTATTTATATTTACAGTGGAATTTACAATGCTACTACAGGTTGAAGGTTGAAATTATGAACCTAAGAAGAAATGAAAACGTAGAATTGTAGAGTTTGTTGTAAGAACCTTCTCATGTAAATAAAAGACATTACCTATTTTTCGCCTTTGCGAAGTAAAGACCAATAAAAATCGGCTTTAAAATTGGTAAAGCGAAATTAGAATCGGGGCCAATATTATTATGTCGTCAAAACTTGATTGCTTTTGATTAATTATATAAAACAGCTGTGGCAATTTCTCACCGACGGTCTGCGATTTGTTCCAAACAACATAAAACACTGTGTTGATATTTTTGTTAGCCCTGACTTCTAAGATATCGTGAGCTCGACATTAAGTACTAGTTTTTGCATGAGGTTTCATCTGCGTAAAGTTCAAATTTGGTGATTATCTAAAGAAAAAATGATTTAATCCAGAATATATCCCGTCTATGATCGCAATTTTTCCGAGATTCAGTAATAAACATTTACTTATATTTATTTATTTTTACTAGTTGACTTGAAGTCAAAATGACAAGATCTTGAAATTTTGATGTTGATAAATAAAATGAATGCACCAGCCCCCCTAGTATGACCACCAAAACACGATATAATAAAGCTATATATCGATATGAACTGTTAAAAAAAGTTGGATTTTTCAGCTAGCTTGAAGTTTTGAGTATGTTTTGGACATTGGTATTGTTAGTTTGAATATTAATAATATATTCATGTCGATAAAATTTCAAGAAAACCATTAGATGCAGCATATTTTGACGGTTCATATCGATTTATCGTTTTATCATATCGTGTTTTGGTGTTCGTGATACGGAGGTTGACGTATCATCCAACAAGTTATTTCTCAGGCGAGGAGACCGGAGCCTGACAAGCTTTTAAATGTTTAACATTACACAACAAACAATATTTGCAGACGTTACATTGAAAAAAACTTCACTATCCTTTTTATGGACTTGTATTTTTCGACACTTCTGATAAATTACAGAGTCCTCTGAATCAAACCATGTTGATAACGTCAAACTTATAGTACGACTCGTAATAACCGTTCGGTCTTATTGCAAAGTATATAGATTTTTTTATATTATATGGCTTTTATTACTTTTTATATTATTAGAATCGAACGATAATGAAAACAGTAATCTAATGTAAAGTTTATTGGTAGCGAGACAAGAGTCCCGTTAATGAATGCATGATGCTAATGAAGCTCTACACCTGGCGCTATCGTGGGACGCGGCCGGGCGCGCCGCTCGCATAGAGCCGGTTACTGTCACATATAATATTAAGATTTACCCTCGAACAATCTACCGAATCTGGTGACAATCTTAAATTTTACATTAATAAGTACCCAGTGAGTATAACTACTCTTGTGAGAATAACAAAAAGGATGAAGACAGGTAATCGAGTAAGTTTGTTATAAGTTCTTATTTTTTACGAGCTTCTATCAAATTTTAAATTAGGTTTAATTATTTTAAAAAAGACAAATACACTTTCAAAGCCAAACTTTATTTGGTTTATGAGTATTGTATTGTTGCAAATGAATAAGAATCACCCGAAAATATTATGGTGACTTTAGGACTCAATGTAGGTATCTGATAGTAAACTATGTCTTTCCTAATATTCACTTTCACTTTCATACTTTCATTCTAACTTGTCCAGAAAAATGTGGAAAGGATAACCCGAGTGCTGGATGTTATAATAGTTATAATAACTTCGTCAATATTCTGAAGAAAGTTGATGCACAAAAGTTAATCGTACCTCACTCGTAGTAATAATCCGACTTGCCGTCGAATCGTATCAAGACATTCGTGATCCATAATCGTGACGGCGTTGCTTTTTTTCTCGCTCACATCGCATGTGCTAGGAAATGATTTTGTTGTTTTGCTTGACTGATCATGTCACGAGAGCCGGCGGTGACGGTGCCGCCCATGCCACTCGCCCGGAGTACGTAGCACCGGACTCATCTCTGACAGCCAATTAGCTCACCCCTCCCCCCTTTATCCATCGAGTCTCTAACCCGCACTCAAAGCCCCATTTATCTTTATTCGACAGAATCGTTCCGCTGACGCGATCCATCTCTGCACTCGCATTAGTAAAACAACGAATACAATTAAGTGCCAGCAGTATTTCTTAAAATCTGTTTCACAGGCAAAAAAATCATTAAGTTATATTTACCCTTGCAGATACTTGCTTTATTTTTAAAGCAGAAGAACAGAAAAAAACCATTGAATAGTGACAAAACAAGTCACGGATTCGATGTTCTTGGTGCAAAAGTTTGTGAGTCTATGATCAACACTAGTGCTTGTTCTCCGAAGTATATTGTTAAAATTTTTTATGTAAATTATTACATAGGTACATACCAACACGTTTATTAAATATTGAGAATAAATATGCATTTTCTTAAAATTTATGTGTAAATTTGTTTTTAAGCAACTCCTTTTTCTTTAAAATACCATTGTGGCAACAATCCACAAAAGATGTACCCATTGTTAAACTTTTACCACAATACTTTATTTAGTACGTTGACGTTAGTATGGAGCGATTGTGATAAATTTATCTACCGATTATTCGACTACATGCAACACCAATAGCCAGCTCCCACACTCGCATCGATTGCCCAAAAACTCAAAGCGTGCCTTTGACACTTGTACAATGGATAAGAGGAATTATGCCTATTAAAATAAATGATCGTCAGTTGGCAGACAGGTCATTACTTTTTACAATAGACCGAATACGGCAGCTCGGAGTTAGATGGCTGTATTTAAAAGACTCGACAGCTTCTATAACGAACGATAAAAAATATATTAAGAAGGTAAGTTACTCATAAAACCGATTTCAAGAAAAGACTCGAAATGTATTTGAATTCCAGCTTTCTTGGACTTGCGTCACGTCTCTTGACTCGAAGCGAGGGTAAAGGAAATTTGTCGATTTGTCGACAACTACTGTTTCAAACGATTGTTTATTTTGACGTCATTTCCAGTGAACTCCTTCCAAGAAATATCGTAAGTGTTATTTAATTTTCATTTTATAAGGACGTTTTAAGAATTAAATTAAAGCAAAAATTTGATAAGCATCAAGTTTTTAGTATAGAGTCAATTAACCTAAAAATACAATTACATATCTTTGAAGTATCTTGAGATGACACAGTAGGTAGGTAACCTATTTTTTTTTAAATAAGAGTCAATATCCATAAGAAACTTAGTACCTATTTAAGAACGCTGTGTTGAAAATTAGATTAGTTTGTTGCTAAGCAAATACCTACTTGTGTGTAATAAACCGTATTCTATTATTTTACAAGCTTTTTTGAGACCTAAACCTTTTAAAATTTCTTCTTTTTTGCACGATAACCAGAAATTGTGACTAATCAGTTCAATCTTATTTTCAAGGCTATCTACGATTCGGAGAATATCTGTTAGCGCCGTCCGTGAGTCAGTTTACTCAAACTATCTGTGAGTCAGCGATAGCTTACTTCACAATAGTTTCCGATAAATAGTATTCCTTAACTCATCCATTTAAAACGACTGAAAGAGCAAATGCTGTTGCTAAAAGACTGTTGCTAGCATCTTAAGAAAACTATATTTAGAAATGGATTATCAAAATGTATTAATAATCTAAATCTGACCAAATAAAATTTTTACTTAATAATAACTAGTGAGTATCTATTAAGAGGTACTACGAATTTGTCTGCATGGATTACTGAATATTTCCTGGTTGTAGGTAGGTATACTATCTAAGTATAGGACCTACATAAAACTTTGAACGAACCCTGTCAACATAAATCATGGGCAACAAACCGTTATAGCCCACGATAAAATGTAGAGACAGTAACTTTATTTCATGATGTAAGAATAATTAGATAAACTATTGTTATTCTACTTTTTTTATGCTATGAATTAATTTTTTTTATGCAAGCCTCTTTATTAGACATACCTATACCCTTCACAGGCACTTATTGACGTCAAACGCAGTTGAAATAAGTTAAACATACCATCTGTTCGGAAATTGAGAGAGCTTTCTCGACTAGGAAGGTCAAATTTTATGTCTTCTCCTTTATATTTGTGAACATAGCAATAATAGTATTTCACGTTATGATTTCGATTTTCTAAAGTTAACTAATTACAAGGAGATGCCTGTCGAATGGAGTTACTGGGCCAGTTATTCAAGTCAAATACATTTATGGTTATGAACGTTAACTTGTCACATTTTTGTCAAACCCAAGCAGTTTTGTCTGTTATATAATCAAGACACTCCATAATATATTTATTACGTAAGTACATCTTTGTATGTAACTTGAAAGCTGTTTAAACTAAGTTTTTAAATACAAGTTGGGATTTAGTTGTATAAACGTATCTACACAAAGAGCTCTAAAAGAATTAATAATGTTTTTAAGCTTAATATTTAGTCAACTAACATACTTTTGCAGAGTATTAATTGAATAATGTATATCACTGTTTTAACAAAACAAATAAATATTTTTGGTCATTATTTATCATAACAGTCATATACGTCCCCAACGAGGGGCTCGAGCCTACCCTAAGTTGGGGCGTTTAGGCTTTGGTTAATCATGCACGCTGACCCAGTGTGGATTGGTCGACTCTTCCCTTTATACGTCTGTGGGTCGACTTCACATACACCTTTGAATTTCTTTGATGTGTGCAGGTTGCCTGACGATGTTTTCCTTCAGCGTAGGAGCGTCGGACAAATATACATACAACTTCGAAAAACGAAAAACACATCACATTATTACATTCTCTTAAATACGAGTATGTTGTGACACAACTGTTGTCTGTCATTATATCAATTTTCTTACATTTTTTAATCGATAAATTCTCGAATATCGAATCCTTCTGGCTGTATCAACATACACAGAGCAAGCTGCAGAACTAGTCTCCTCCACAATTTATCATTTTATGGGAATATTGTTAATATTAAATATTAGTATTACTACTTAATAAGCGTGACACCTCATTGCTTATACAGATTTATTCTCATTCATAAAAATGTAGATGGCGCATAAAACTGAGACGAAATACAATCGAAATGTTATGCGTTATATCTACATACTATTTATATCATTCGATGCCTTCAAGTGGCACGACACGATGCATGTAAACATTTGGACTCGCTGAGGATCATTGATGACTGATTAATTGACTAAAGGCCAGGTAGAAAGCAAGAAAAAGTAACGTATCAATTTATTTGTTACTTACGGTGCTCGCTTTTAATGGTGAGCCATTACTCTTGTCGCATTCTATACCGAAACTTTTGACGTTGGCAAAAGCAGGTAGGTAACAAAACATTGTCCCTTAATTTATTTTGGGCTCAACCACAAAAGTATGTTTGAAAGCGCGTAGGTAACAGGAAACGGAAAGAATTCGTACGCCTGTGTCTCTTTGTTTTAATCATTTCTTGTTAAAAGCATTATTAATGAGTCATTGAAATAACAATCATTGCTATTTTATCTTAATTGGGCGCCTTATAATTTGTCTAATCTATACTAATATTTTAAGTAGAGCTGAAGAGTTTGTTTGATTGTTTGGTTGAACGCGCTTATCTCTGGAACCACTGGTCCGAATTGAAATTTTTTTTTGTGTTGGATAGTCCATTTATCGAGGACGACTTTAGGCTATGTAATATCACGCTACGACCAGTAAGAGTGGAGAATCAATTAATAATATTAGTAAAATGGGAAAAATATAGAAGATACGAAACTAAGAACGCGTTGAAGTCTTTTAGGGCGAAACGTAGTTTGCGGCCACAGCTTTTTAATTATAAAATAATATAAGGTAATGATGACTTTTACTAAGTTACATTTGTTCATTAAACTGTTAATAAATTATTCTCTTATCAATATTTTGAATAAATAAGCGAATGGAATACCATCAAGCAGAAGTAGTCGAGCAACGTCTTTAGCCGCGTTGCTTGACACTAATTACGTGCGCATAGCATAGCATAGAACTTACACCAACATTACATTTACAGTTATAATCACAGCCTACTAAGGCATACATAGTTCGAGAATGCACCTAATAATGACCATTTTAGTAAGAATAAAAATATTAATTTACAAATCTGATTGGTTAAAATTCCATTTTAACCGAGGAGCCTACCTATAAAAGACATTTAACTTTTGAATACCCATTTTTTCTTTAATATGGCAAAAATATTAAGAGCAAACCATTCTAGGTGCAAGGAAAAATTCGTAACCATAACAAGAAAAAATCAACTTTGAAATGTCATAAAAGCTGTTCGATTTCGTGCTCGTGAACCGAAAGGCTTCACAATAACACGAGACAGCTATGAAATGTCAGGGCATGCTATATGAAAAGGATTTAGCCTCGAAGCTGACATTCAGTGCGGCTGCAATAAACCGGGTATTATGCAAAATTCGTTGATGCAACTCCAGACGCCCGCGTGCGAGCATCTTCATTCGTTCAACAAATATACTGCCCGTATAGTTTATATCTATTACAATTCTTGGAGCCATGCTTAGAACAAATCAATCCTTATACAAGATTCGTCCATATGACAATAAATGAAAAAAAACCGGTCAAGTACGATTTGGACTCGCGCACCGAAGGTTCCGTACAAACGTTCATAAATTTCTTACTAGGTATGTACATATTTACAGTTTTCAGATTTTCCTTAACATTTACTATAGCACCTTGTATAAGAACTTTCACAGTATATTGGTGATGGCGTACCCCGATTGAAGTGAACTTATTACTGAGTTTATCAAGTATTGAGGTACGTATTTAAAGCAAATCGCTATTATTTAATACGAGGAGACAATTAGGGTATGGTTTAAGCTTGAAAAAATAATCAAGGTTTACTACCGAAGCATTTATGTAAAGGATGTAAATATCTAAATATATTTTCTGAATTACCGCTCAAAACATAACTTTAATTAGTGTAATAAAGAGTAACGAAGAGTAGATTGATGTCATAAATCTTGAAGCGACGTAGAGCCAACGGTTCTTGATTGTATATTATAAACTATAAATATTCATGGCATCTGATGAAGACAAATATCTGACTTGATAATGCTAACCGTACATAAGAGTTGTAGATTGCAGTCCATAGTTAGTTAGCCAAGTAGTGATGTAAACAATTTAATAATAACTCACTTCTTCATCATCATTTAAGCCAATAGACGCCCACTGTTGGGCATAAGCTTCTCCCAGGGATCTCCAAATCGATTGATCGTGCGCCTCCCGCATACAGCGGCTTCCCGCGACCTTCGCCAGATCGTCGGTTTACCTTGTGGGGGCCTACCAATGCTGCGCCTTCCGGTACACGGCCGCACTCGAGAACCTTACTGCCCCAACGGCCGTCAGCCCTGCGACCTACGTGTCCTACCCACTGCCACTAGTTGGAAGTGCTCCTAATAATAATTGCGGGTAATTATTTATTTATAACTAAACGACTGGAGCGATGTATATATTATCTATAAGAAAGCGCTTCTAATATTGTATAACGTAGCTATAAGCGGTAATGAGAGCTACATAAGCGCACAAACATGTAAGTTGGACGGAAGTGCCTCTAAGCACCAACGAGTCAACTAGGGAAGCGTAGCATCAAGAATGTACTAGCGCATAAGTACGTTTGTAAGTGACGGCAGTGCTTGGCGCCCCGAGAGCGGAGTAACCTCCTTACTATGGGGCGACAAGCACCGGCCGGCACACCCTGGGACCTGGTCGGCTCCCATCATGTATCCCATTCGCAGTAGGGTGGCCGACCATAGATCCCACGACCTGTAACTAGCCTAAGACTACTAACAACCTAAACCTAAACAGACAAAGCCAAATCAATAAAAGAAAAAAAAACCCACTGCCACTTAAGGTTGGTTTGCATTTCTTTGGACTATGTCTGTGACTCTAGTTCTTCAGTTCTTCTACGGATCTCATCATTTCTCATCAGAAAAATTATATAATATATATAAATTATATAATTATAATATACTCGTCTCTAAATTATATAATTATAATATGTAAAGAATTCTAAATTAATTAATTTAAATACCTGTTACGTTGTTCCGTTAAAAATAAAATCATACCGTATTTTACTGAGTGGCGGGGCACTGATAGCTGCACGGATACACGTACACATTTCAAATTACCTACCAACGTTATTAGCATACTCAATGTTGCGATATAGTGCCTACCCACAAATTACCTACCAACATTATTAGCATACTCAATGTTCCGATATAGTGCCTACCCACAAATTACCTACCAACATTATTAGCATACTCAATGTTCCCATATAGTGCCTACCCACAAATTACCTACCAACATTATTAGCATACTCAATGTTCCGATATAGTGCCTACCCACAAATTACCTACAAACATTATTAGCATACTCAATGTTCCGATATAGTGCCTAACCACAAATTACCTACCAACATTATTAGCATACTCAATGTTCCGATATAATGCCTACCCACAAATTACCTACCAACATTATTAGCATACTCAATGTTCCGATATAGTGCCTACCCACAAATTACCTACCAACATTATTAGCATACTCAATGTTCCGATATAGTGCCTACCCACAAATTACCTAACAACATTATTAGCATACTCAATGTTCCGATATAGTGCCTACCCACTAATTACCTACCAACATTATTAGCATACTCAATGTTCCGATATAGTGCCTACCCACAAATTACCCACCAACATTATTAGCATACTCAATGTTCCTATATAGTGCCTACCCACAAATTACCTACCAACATTATTAGCATAATCAATATTCCGATATAGTGCCTACCCACAAATTACCTACCAACATTATTAGCATACTCAATGTTCCGATATAGTGCCTACCCACAAATTACCTACCAACATTATTAGCATACTCAATGTTCCGATATAGTGCCTACCCACAAATTACCTACCAACATTATTAGTATACTCAATGTTCCGATATAGTGCCTACCCACAAATTACCTACCAACATTATTAGCATACTCAATGTTCCGATATAGTGCCTACCCACAAATTACCTACCAACATTATTAGCATACTCAATGTTCCGATATAGTGCCTACCCACAAATTACCTACCAACATTATTAGCATACTCAATGTTCCGATATAGTGCCTACCCACAAATTACCTACCAACATTATTAGCATACTCAATGTTCCGATATAGTGCCTACCCACAAATTACCTACCAACATTATTAGCATACTCAATGTTCCGATATAGTGCCTACCCACAAATTACCTACCAACATTATTAGCATACTCAATGTTCCGATATAGTGCCTACCCACAAATTACCTACCAACATTATTAGCATACTCAATGTTCCGATATAGTGCCTAACCACAAATGTTTTACGAATATTGTTTTTTCTTTGGTTTAATGATGTGATAAGCGAATCGGCAACACGCGGAAAAACATGAATTTGTTTATGTTGTGTTGTCGTCCTATTATATTAAATATTTTTAAATGTATTGTTTAAATAAATAAAATAAAAAATGTGATCGCGTAGGGAAACCCCGAGCATAGCCCTCTCCATTGCCCTTTGAGTGACATTGAGCCTTTTTATGAGACCCATGGTAAACGGCCACGTCTTAGTTCTGAACGTCATCACTGGCAAGTGGCAACACTCAAGAGTTGAAGACTTTCGTCTTGAAACACTACGGTAGATTGGCGGAGAATATGCTAGTATTTTTTTTTGCTGCCGACATTTCACCTATTATGTTTTTGTAATCACAATGACGATTCTATTAGAGTGATAATATGCAATCAAGAAATTATCATTTTAAAATTCAGACTATCTGCTTACCTCGACAATAACATGTCAGACCTTTTGCTAACAGCGTCATTTAGCAATCTAGGTATTGCGAACCGAACTCGTTGGACTTACCGAGCTGGACTATTTGCCCCAGGTAAACATATTCGTCAACAACTTCCAGTGTAGAGCCTCCAACCTTCACAGGAGTGGGTACTACATGGGAGATCGGCGTGATTTTGGTCGGACAAGACCAAAAGCACGTCGCAAGCTCGTCCTAACTCCTTAACCTCAAAGAAAAATTCATCATCACCCCAGCAATTTGAAGTGTAACTACCAGACGTAATACTTGAATACCTTTTGAATAAATATCAAACACGTTATACATAAATACCTGTAAAATTGGGAATTTCCTTCGATTCATCTGGAATCCCATCATCGAGGCATGATGATATTATGGTGACAATGGGAGTTTACTCTTTCGAATACAAAAAGAATTTCGAAAATTTGTCTACAATTGACGGAGAAATTCATATACGTACATAAGAAAACGTAAAGACAAGAAGTGACAGCATATAGCATACTATTGTAGTTAGGATTGTCCTAAACTAAGACTAGGTTAGTAAAATTGACCGTGAACCTCAAATCACAAGCAAACCAGTAACCATAGCTCTAACTCAAAATTCTACACCAAAACTCATTAGAATTGTGTTTGATCAGTATCGTCGTACAACCACTACTAAAATAACAAAACAATGTTTGCTTTAACATTGACAAAATATTTCCGTTCGCTAAATAAAAATGGGGTCTGGTGGGTAATCTCTGGCTCTATAAATAATAGTCAGTTGACTGATCGCGACATTTCAGATATCCGGTAACAAAGAATCGTTGGTAAAGTAATGATAGTGTCGATAGGGTTGCCTAGCAGAAATTCAAAAGTTTAACAATCGTTTTTCATAATTAAGCGCATTGAAATGATGAAGCACAATACAGTTTCAATGTTTAATTAACCTGAATTAGCAGTAGCGTAAGTTATCATTCGACGGGCGATCTTTAAAAGGCAACAACACATAAAATATATTGGACAATAAGATGGCAGCCCTAAATGCCAGTTCTCGGTCCTGCTAAGGCGACAGTCCGTAACAAATGATGCGGGTCCCGCGCGGCTACCGTCCCTGCGTCACACTCCGAAATCAGCGTTAATTCTCTATCATTCTGTCCATTTTTTATCGAACGCTTGTGTAATCTCCACATAAATATCTTTCTAACTATTGCTGCTCATCATCAACTCAGTTACAAAGAATGAAATAAAGCTAGCTGTGAAAATATTGATATAAACAATAGATAGAATTTAAATAACATTTTCATTTATTGAAATTAAAAAATTTCGACAAAGTGCTATGTGGATATTAAAATCGACAGTCACACGAGAAAAAACATATATATAACGGTACTATAGCATCTGTTATTTAGATTTCACGGTGGTTCCCTGTCATAATAACGTCAATTACAGTGTGTACTCATCATCCTTGAAACATGCACACAAGACACGTAAAGTAATGCAGGTCATATTGCGAATTAGGTTCCACGCCGACACCACTGCGTGCATGATATACCTACCAAAGTGGCAAGCCACTGCGCAATAATTGCATAACCTTCGTAGTTTGTTCAGTGTGCTAATTAACGAATTTATACATTTTTTAATGATCATATGAGTTGACACGCGGGAGTGGCTTTTAACAAACTACGTTTAAATTTCATAACCTTCTGCGACGACGGTAGGTGGTAATGTCGTAAGACTGTCATGTAAAACTTGCATGCAACAAAAAATTGTTATTAGCAATGATGGATAGGATCCATAACATCTATATGTATAATTGTATGTTACATATAGAATAGGTATGTCACCTTTTTGGTTTAAATTACCTTTTAGATGACATAATGCAAATTTAATAAACATACGGCCTTTATTAATAGGACCGATAGTGTATAAAACAAGTAAATCGAAAATATACAGTGAATCATTTCATGTTTTGTTCTTAGTTTTCCTGAAGCTAGAACAGTGTACCTGGATTCTTATTGTAAAAATAAAGAATTTTTAATTATAACGCTTAAGACTGCTTAAATATAAACAGATCAATGCGAAACAAAAACGTAAATAAACATACATATGCTACTGTTGGTATATAACTCTACGTCGTCGGTCACATACTCGTAAGTATAAGGTAACTTGATTTATGTCGGCGACTACCCAAGCTAATAACGTATGTAATTCACGGAAACATGACCGTCACCTACACATTTATAATTCACTTTCCACTTGAAGTAGTTAGTCAAACACTTCCGCGCCTAATTTCTCCCCCTGAGTCGGTAGATATCTATATTTCAATTGTCTGTGTCAACGCTGCGGAAAAACATTTCATTTTTTACAAAGTTTGCTCGAGATGTTATACTCTCGACGGGCGCGGGTCTCTCTTTTTTGCTGAGCTTGATTGATGACTTTTCTTACGGAGCGACACTTCGAGTTTTTTTCTTAAGGCTGTGTGCTACAAATTCTCATAAAAGTCAAGCCAGTTTCACGGTTTTGTCATACAGTGGTCAAGGCGAAACTTTCGTGCGATATCTGAAACTTGTTTTATTACATTTATATGCTATCTGTTTACCTTGATGTATAAGAAAATGACACAAGCTGTATGTCACTATAAGGGATTTTTTAAATAAAATATTAATTCATTTCCTTGCTGATTCACTACCTAGCTACCTAATTAAAAAATAAACAAAAGTAGGTTAAGTAAAAAAATAAACAGAAGTAGACGTAGAAACCTACCTAATTCGTATTTTTCTCAATTTCACATACTTATTTATAGATTATTATAGACCTATTACGACCGACGATCTGGTGAAGGTCGCGGGAAGCCGCTGGATACAGGAGGCGCAGGACCGATCGGTATGTAGATCCTTGGGGAGGCCTATGTCCAACAGTGGGCGTCTTTTGGCTGTAATGATGATGATGATAGACCTATTAAACCAAACAAAAAATGGTATAGAAATCGTATCGTAACATCGTAAATTTAATAACGAACGTCAATGTCAATACATTTTGCATTGTAATAGTATTAAAATTAATCAGTTGCATAAAAAATATGGTATCAAACATTGAATTCTATGTTATTGTCTTGCGGCGAGGAATGACTACGCAGTACACAGCTCCCCTCTCTGGGAGCCGGTACACGCGATGGTCGTGCATGGCGTGACCTCACGCATCTTTTTTCCCCCATAAACTCGGCATCCATTTGCCGCAGTACGTGCGTGAAAACGGCGATTGCACACAAATATCATCTCTAGCGGGGTTCAGTTGCCCTAGCCTACCTCTACATAGCTCCGAACTTTAGTAGTAAGGTCTTAAAATAACTGTGTTGAAATTACAACACAGTTATTTTCTATCGAAGCGCGAACATGATTTTCTAGTGAATGAATTGATAGTTTTGTCACAATCCATTGGTTTGAAATCATTTTAGCGAATGACATAACGAAAGGTTTCAGGCCGTAAAGTATAATTCAATAGCTGATTGCAAATAATCCTAATAGTTGCAATATTTTGTCATTTAACAATTTCAAGCTTCAAATTGGCGTGAATTAGAAAAAAATCTATAAACAACGATCAGACTAAAAGTTGTATTACTAATTTTCTAACAGACCTGGTTGATGGTACCCCTTTAGATACACGATTGGAAATCAACTTGATACAATTTACAATTACATTAGGTAGGAAGTATTATGATAGGATTAAACGAACTTACCTAAAGTGAAGTTCAATCCATATTATATGAAGTAATTAGTCCAAGGTATAACTATTGTAGTAACGCCTTCTTCCGCTACTAAATACGCGAATTTTAAAGACACCATAAAAAATATAAAAGAAAAATACACCTGGCAACTCCACCGTCACCATAGCTCATTAGTTTAGAGTATTAGGTATATATAATTGGGTTAGTAATTTATTACTTCAAAAGGGAAGGGTGGGATGCTCCATACCTTGGACTAATTACTTCATATAATATGGATTGAACTTCACTTTAGGTAAGTTCGTTAATCCTATCATTATATTCGTAATTAGTCCAAGGTATAACTATTGTAGATGTTTAGAGTTTTTGATAAATAGGTAAACATTAGTACCTATTTACTAACTATCAATAGGTATTCAATAACATTCAATATTTATTTCATAATGTAGATAACGTTTACTAGTGTTAACAGTTTCATGTTAACCATATAATAACTATAAATTTCAAGAACTACCAGCCGTGGCAAAAAGCTTTGCCAATCTAACTGGCGTGGTATATTATAATATTTAGCAAATATCGATAATTTATTAGATCATCCAATAGTGGGGATATGCCACCCAATGTGTTATCTAACTCTTTGTAAGTTTCGGTTGCCTTTCCAGATTGAAACCTAATGGGATTTCACTGTACAGTACAGAGACTCAGTTAATTTTGCCTTAGTGAAATATTTGTAAGTACAGAAGTTAATAATGAATATCAAATACATTAAAAATAATTTAGCCTTAGTCTGTTCCACAACAAACTACATAATCGCCACGCGAAAATGTAATAGTAATAAAATCCTGAAATCAATCATTTACCATTATAGGTACCTATTTGTACTTTGGAATGTCCCATGGACAGAGTACATAATCGCCACGCGAAAATGTAGAATTAACAATTCCTTAGGACTGTCCCACGGACAGAGTACATAATCGCCACGCGATAATGTAGAATTAACAATTCCTTAAAATCATTCATATGCCTGGACATATATTTGTCCTTTAACTTGTCCCACGGACAGAGTACCTACATCCTCGCCACGCGAAAATGTAGAATTAACGATTCCCTAAAAAATTTTATGTGCTTTGAAAGATATATGTCCTTCAGCCTGTCCCACGGACAGAGTACATAATCGCCACGCGAAAATGTAAAATAGTGATTTACTGAAAATGTTTATTCGCCTTTAGAATATTATAAACAGTTAATCCTGCCCTGTATGCATGATAATTTGAAGCATATTGTTTGGAGGCTGATGAATAAATAGAATATTAATATGAAAGATGAACAATTAGATTAACTTTCCTCCATTGTTTGCTTTAGTCATCTACTAATGGATTGAGTAGTAGTATTTTAAGTCTAAAATAAATTTATTTCTATGGTCCTTTATTATTTGTTACTTCTAAAGCAATAACAAAGTTCTCACAAGTAAAATATCTGGAATAATCTTTAAATAGAGAAGAGACAACTTGCTTAAGTGTCGCTGTCATAGAACTTTTAATATCTCTTAAAATAGCCATCTTAATTTGAGAAAACTATAATTAATACATAACTAATTATGTATAGGATTTGTGACTTTTTGGGCAGTGGTTTTGCTAATAATAGCAGTTTTTAATGTCAGTTTTCTTGAGTCTAGGTTATTTCAATGTCAGGTTTCTAGATGACCCATGCTTAAGGTAATATAAAACTATGGCAGGATTGCATATGCCATATTCCATTATGCTGACATACATTGGCTTTGCCAGACATAGTCTTTTAACTCGATTTATCCATTTTTTAATTTTATCATCTGACCTTATTCTATTGCCTATAGTTAGATAATTGGAGTAAGAGCTGAACAGTGAAAATGCAATGATTGATGTGATGCTTCTGCTTTAAAAATAAACATAAGATTTGAAAAAAGAAACTTTTTGGTATTAAAACATTGGATAGATCTGAATGAAACATTATTTCTTTGCAGTAAGCCTGAGTGGTAATGGTCTAAAAAGGAAATACTTAGATTCCTTAAGCTCTGTCAGTTATAACTCTGCAAAAATTTCAAAATCAAAGAAAAGGAGTTTCTTCTTCATTTATAAAAATATTAATCCTATGGTAAAAGTATCAACATTTGAAACATAAGACGATGCCATGATTACATGTATATAATAAAATATAATTTATTTATCATATAATCATTTTTTTTATTGAAATGTGTTACAAATGAATCAATGCATCACAAATCTTAGAAGTCCTGCGATAGTTTCCAACTTACATCTGCATTGAGACTACAAGATTTAAAATCAGCTTAATAATATTTTGAAATTTTATATATTAAGCAAAAAATCAGATGCTGCTAGTTTCACACCACCGCCAAATGTTTAGCAAGATCATTTGGATTGATATCAAACTGAGCTTTTTCTGTTAATGTATTGAAAGTGTGGTGTTATCTATTTTTAATAAAATATCACATCTACTTGAGAGGTCAGCAAAACATCTTAATGCATAATTATGTATCTAACAGTTCTAAGAAATTGATACTGTCTTGCTTTTACCATTTAATTACTGTCAGTTGATAATACACCTGAGAAAATATCTAAAGAAAATGTTTAGGAAGTACTCCATATCGCAGAATCATTTTACAATACTTTTCATAATCATGAGCATGTTGTAATTGCCCCCCAAACGTTCAAAGTCATAAACTTATATCTATCTGAGCTCAAAGTGTAAACAATTAAACTGCCATTCCTAATGAAACATTGAGCAAAATTACATACCAAATTTATTTATAAGTGATGATGACTAATAGTGTGATACATTTCCTTTCTATTGCACTTAATCTTTAAAGTCATATCCAAGGAATATATTTTAAAACCTACAAATTATTTTACATTGAATAAAATTAGTAAAATTTTATTTTTATTTAAAAAATAAAGCCTAACTATTGTAAACCGTTATAAGTTATAGTTTAAAATTACAATAACTAACATTTCTTATTGATTTATCAATATTTTAATCAAGTCGTCAAACATTTATTAATTTTAATTATTATTATGTTCTTTATTCAGCTTTTTTCTTAAATATATATTTTTTACAATATAAAAATACACATTTTTTTTTTTAATAAAAATATTTGAAATTGAATTGAGACAAATGGTTAAGGTATGTATGTACTGTATTTAACCCGCATGGTAAAAGCAATTGTATTCATACAATTATTCAAACATAAAAATTAACAATTTTCTTCGTTATGAATAATTTGGATGTAAATAGTGCATGCATTAATTTAATCAAATCTATAACATGAAATCTTCATTTAAAAGTGTAGATTTTCAATAAACTTATTATCAACTTATTTTAAAATCATTATTTTATTTTGAAATAAATCTATGGAACCATCCTTTTAGGAATAGTAAAATGGTAAAACTCTAGAAATCTTTGCATGGGGCCAAGCATTTCTGCTACCTATGCAGTTGTTATTTGTTTGTATAATTATCCATTTCACAATATTTATTATTGTCCAGTGGATAATAAAGTTGATTCAAAATAGTAACAAAATGTATTACATAGTCTCTTATCCACTTTTAAAATTAATTGACCTCGGTTATTTATTCCCACGATGGGTAAAAATATGGGGTCTATGGATAATTGATTCGAGACTGGCTGCTGAAAACAGAGCATGTTCATTCGTGACCTGAATGATAGTTGAGGTTGGCCCTCTCTCTGAGCCTCTCCGAGGAGGATATTGTTTAGAAATTATTGCAGCGCACAGGCTGCTTATTGCAACACACAGGCTGCTGGTAGGTTTTCAAACTAGAAGCAAATTTTTGAGGTTTTTATACATTGCTTATATTTTAGAATGTTTATCATTCTTTTTATGACTAAATAATTTTACACTTTTATTGGAGTACAAATATTCATCCCTCTTATTGCTTTTAATAGCTTCTATTAGGTCTTTTATAAAAGCATAGTCATGTTTCCTTCTGATCCTGGTGTACTGAAATTGTAAACTTATTGCATTGTAATCTAAAGACATCACTCAGATATTTAAAGAAGATTGTTTGGAAATTGAAGTCAATACTTGTGATATTACAGCTATTGCAAAACTCATATCCTTTGACTTTATTTTTCGAGTAATTTATCTCAAGTTTTAGAAGGATATTAGGAATTTCCATGTTATGTTATGGACCATCTAACAGTTTGCAGTTTCCAAGAAACTTTATCTACATAGGCAACCTCAATTAAAATATTTTTCAATGCAATTCTTTGTAAACTTGGTCATAAATATAAACTACTCGTATATACCATAATTTCCTATAAAGGTATTTGTGCTTTAGCCTATATCCAATGAATAGAGTTCATAATCGAGTAGATACCTACCTAGATACATCTAGTTCATTTGCCTTGATAGGTAACGCTTTCCCACGGAAAGCAGGCAGTTTTAAAAATATATTTCTTATTATAAAATTTTATCTAAATTAATTGTATCTAGGTCCTCTTGCCAAGCTAAATCAAAATTACGACGCATCTTCAAAACAGGTAGGTACCTACTTACTGTTTCGACATCTTGGGTTATTTTCTTTGTGTTAAGATAACCATTTTACTTTCGAACAACTTTTGACATCTTTTCTCCACTTTTATCACTGCGTATCTGGATTTAGTTTTATTTAGATAATTAAATCACTTTAAAAAACATCAACATGTAAAATATGTGTCAGCTGCGTAGAGCGCGAAAAAAACGAATGAGCTATGGTGACGGTGGAGTTGCCAGGTGTATTTTTCTTTTATATTTTTTATGGTGTCTTTAAAATTCGCGTATTTAGTAGCGGAAGAAGGCGTTACTACAATAGTTATACCTTGGACTAATTACGAATATAATTAATTTTAACTTGTGTATTATATGACTTTAATGAACTCGGTGGCTCAGCATGAACGAAATCACGCGTGTTTGCTTAGTTGGAGTCGAAAGATTTGAATAAGACAAATTTGTATGCTACATAATAAAAATAGAGATGAATACAAAAGTTTTTAGACTTCCGCGATTTGTACATATTTTAAATACGTAAAGATGAATATACTTTTAAAGTTTAAAAGTTCAACTTCGACTCGGCGGTAATGTGATTTGAGTCTAAGAGCATTACAAGCACTTAGTCTTATTCGTCTAACCCGAACACGTCAGTCGTCTAAAACTCTAAACAACCCCTTGCAATGGTCGCTTAGATCAGAATTTAAAAAGCAGTGAGAGCAAGACGGTGCTACACACTGTAAAAGCGGTATCTCTGTTTCAATGTTGTTTAAACCTTGCCCTATGCGATCATAGTAAAGCCCCAGACTATGCGTTTGAAGGAACAGTCATAAAATATACTTGCCTTTGTGCCACCATAGCCGTGATTCGCTCTAGAGGGTTATTTTTGAAATAACTGTTACAGTGAATACTTGCGGTTCCAAATCCCTGTCTAAAAGAGCAGACATAAATCAAACATGCAAACCCGAGTAGGCAGCCAAGGCACATGCATGAGCGATACGTTGCAACACAAACAAAACAACATTAAATCCACAAGGACAGCATTCTTGCACGCATTGGGAGCTGCAGCCATCAATTAACCTTAAAATCAAGGTGCTGAAGTTTAAAAATCCCACATTTAGGTTAATGATAGATTTTAACAACAACAATAGATCAAGCTGAACGTGCTGGCTAATAACTACATGTTTTTTTTTGTGTAAACAACTTAATTCATAAACCTTTTTCGATCTCGGAATATTCAACATATTAACAGTACGGTATACACTACGAAACGCAACAAATTTAACATCAAAACCTTAGTTTCAAGGTTATTTTTTACAGAGCCTCGTTAACGATGTTCTGATTGATACAGTCATGGCACACGCTTGTTATTAAATTCAAAACATTTTGAACTTGCCTAAGACAATTATGTGTTATTATAACTAGTTCTGGGGTCGTGTGAGTCGTCACGGGCTGAGGCGAGGAGGTCTTGAAACGTGTCTGATATATAAGTGATCAAATTGAGCCCAACAAAGGGTCGATGTTCCATTGCGCAATTAATTACCTATCATTTGGGTTCGGATTTTGGTGTATTATGCACCGCGGGACGAACAGTCGAACATGGGCTATACAAAGGCGCTTAAAGCAATGTTAACATAGGATCCGCCCAAGTTATTAGTAAATTCTAGTAGACAGTAGACACTACAGTAGTATGCGATTCATTGAACTTCTCAATCAGTAGATCGTAGTTGATTGATGCGTGAAGAAAGACACTACTATCGTAGCATATAGAAACAAATCTTTACAAATCCCCCCACCCTTTTTACACCCTTTATCCCTCCCCACAACTCAAACTATCTCCATACCAAATTTCATCTAAATCGGTTCAGCGGTTATAGATTTACGAAAAGTCCCATATAAAATTTCACCCTCTCTTTTAAGGGGTTGGGGGCAGACTTCCAAAAAAATGATGCACAATTTTTTTGTTAGTCACAAATAGTCCGTATACCAATTTTTAGCTTTCTACCTTGAAAATTGCGGAATACTCCACACAAACTTCCACCCCCCATTTTAGGGAAGTGGGGTGGTTAGAAAGAGACAAAAAGTAGCCTATGTCACTCTCCATCCCTTCAACTATCTCTACTTAAAAAATTCACGTCAATTCGTCGCTCCTTTTGCCGTGAAAGACGGACAAACGAACACACACATACACTTTCCCATTTATAATATTGTATGTATTTAGATTCAGCTTTCAATTTTGACAGACAATATACATCCATTACTGCCCAATGAAATGACAGTAGTCAGAAACAGAAACTTGTATTCACAGCGCAATAGCTATCGAATAGAATGCGATCGACTAAGATTTTTAGTTACACAATCAGGCAGCCATGGGCGCGAAGTTAGGTATTCGTCTCGGTAACACTACTACATTGACAACACATTACACAGAGTACGTGCCTACAGACCGCCTCGTCTCGGTAACACTACTGCATTGACAACACATTACACAGAGTACGTGCCTACAGACCGCCTCGTCTCGGTAACACTACTGCATTGACAACACATTACACAGAGTACGTGCCTACAGACCGCCTCGTCTCGGTAACACTACTGCATTGACAACACATTACACAGAATACGTGCCTACAGACCGCCACTCAGTATTATACGAAAGATGTAGCACCGTATCCTTAACAAAAAAAATACATTTATTGCACACATGAACATGGAAACCAAAACCGCAGATATATTGTTCGCATTCATATGCATAAGCAACAAAATTAGATATTTCTATTTTCCTTATAGGTAGGTACTCACATGAAAATAACTCTGACGAAGTCACCCGCAAAATAATAAAACAGTGATTTGTCGGTTCGGTAATTACCAATTACGTAGATGCATTATATATAGTAATATATAAATAAAGTGTTTCTGGGGAAGTAAACCGATTAATAGTAGTCGAAGACAATTGTTTACCGAAATAAATTGTTTTATTCTGTCACACATCCCGTTCAATTCTATCTATCTCTGGATTTGTTTACTGGAGATAGAATTTTGAGGTATTTTGTATGGAGCTAACGTCAAATACGCTAGTACCTAACACTAATAACCAAATAGATAGAACACTCAAACCGGCCTGAGATATGATAACTTTTTGACAGTGCGAGTCATATGGTCTCGTCTTGGCAACTTCTTACATAAAAATATTTTCGGTGGGATTTTGTATTCCAACTCCAACTGATAGATTAATTAGATTTTCGCTTTGCATAATCCGCTTACCTATGCCTCTACGAAGAGATAGAATACTGGAAACGAAACTCTGCACCAACCCATCTAGCCAGCGTGATGTATTAGGTCTATTCTTCCTCGTCTAAGAAGAGACTAGTACCCAGCAATAGGACGTATACAACTTGTTCAATAAAATTGTGCAAAACCCGAAATTAGTTTCTTCTAACCTGGGGTGTCTGAGGTTTTGCGTTATTTTATTGACACGTAGTACAGGTTGCAGTAGTAGTAAATTCCCATAACATTATAAGTACAATAAATAAGATCCCGGGTGAAATTAATGAAAGTCGCAGGTGCTGACTAAGGGAGTTAGATGCACAACTCTAAATTCTACTCGTATCTGGCCAGTGTAGGGCAATTCCTCGTCTACTAAGAGACCAGTGCCCAGCAGTGGGACGTATATGGATTAAAGTATTAAGTAACCGAGGCTCATTATTTCAATGTAGCGTAAAATAATCCAAACAGATTTCCTATTCCATCCACCCCGCAGGCTAATGAGGTCGGGAAGCGACGCCCCAGTGGTTAGAAAATTGGTTGTTGTGAACTTGTTTACCAGAATCTTGATAATTTAAAAGCCTCAGAACTATACGTCAAAGAGGAAAAATAAGCCGACCGAAAGTAACTAATTAACATTTTCTCCCGGGTCTCCGGAAAATATGAGTGATTGATGATGGATTGTGAAATCAATAACCGTAAACACCCAAAAAAAAGAATCTTTAAAATAATACCTACGTAATACGTACGTTCCAAGAACTCGCTTTATTTTCAAACAAATAGTAAACAATATTACTATAAATACAGCTACAGATTCTTACAATTGTCTTCCATAACCTGCCATCTCCGAAGTCTAGAATAAAATATAATTTCGGAGATCGTTTTCTGTATACTTAATCGTTATTTAAATTAATCAACACTATTCATTTAATCGAGCTTTTTCTTATTATTAAGTATATGATAATATTTAAATTCTTTTTTGGGAAAATGACGTCCTATCAGTCGACATAAAATATAATCAATAGATAAAATTGAAATTCTATAGCACCTAAATTGAACAATTGAATAATGAAACTACACATCATTTCCCGATATAACATACAGAGTTGATTAACTGGGTTACGGCGGCGAGAATTCAATATAAATGTAGCGTGAAATAATTTGAAATATTTCCATGTACACATTGGTCCGATAATGAGATCGTCTCGGAGGGCGGCCGCTCGCGCCGCTCCGGCTCAACAAATCGTTCAACGAAGCGGAGCTGTCTAATGAAGATGACATAGCGTGATAAGCCACGCAAGAATTATTCGTAGAAAATGTCAACGTTTCGAGTATTGTATTTACAATATTATTTAATAGGTTAAGTCGGTTACTTCAGTCGAAATAGTCGACCGTTGATAACAATGAGGTTAATTAACCATTGTGTACCTATATTTTCAATAGCTTGCTGGAGTTTCCATAAACAAAGATTCCCTTTGAAATACTTGCATGATTAGTCACAACTTTTTTAGTACTACGAGTATGATCATACATATCGAGCCGATATAAGTAGTTGTAAAATTTGTCAGAAAACCTGCAGCAATGTTTAGCTTGACCTTGAAGACTTTTGTCAGAAAACCTGCAGCAATGTTTAGCTTGACCCAAATTTTGTTTGATAATTTGGTTATGTGCTCATGTCTCCGTCAGTCTACCCGTCCGTCCGTCCGTCCGTTCCATCGTGATATCGACCCCAGGGCTACCTAGACTAGACTAAATCCTAGACTAGGTGATAAGGCTCTAGTTTAGCACATTTTGGATTTTTAGGTCCGACCCTTAGGGACATGTCACCTCAAGTCAAAAGCCCTTATTTTCATATACAAATTCATTAATATATGGTTGAGCAACTCGTTGAATTGGATTTTGATCTATCTTCATGCTACTCGGGAATTAGGATCAAGGACCCCTGACCTAAAGATAAACTTAGGTATCCTCTTCTTTCGGCTTGGATATGTATTGGTTTCATAGACTAGCATAACGTTTTCCGAATACAAGAGCGTGGTGTGATAAACGCAGAGCGTCGGTGGCGCCGTGGACTTGCCACTTTCCTTCCAATCGGGAGGTCCGTGGTTCAAGACCGCCATGCACCAATGTTTTTCGTTTTTCGAATTTCATATGTACATTTTGTCTGACGCTCCTACGGTGAAGGAAAATGAAGTGAGGCAATCTGCATACATCTGCGAAGAAATTCAAAGGTGTATGTGAAGTCGACCAATCTGCATTGGGTGGACCAGTGTGGTTGACTAAGGCCTAAACATCCTAACTTAGGATAGGCTCGAGCCTGTCGGTGGGGACGTACCTATATGAGCTGTTATGATGAAATGCAGAAAAAAATTGACAAGTAAAAATTTTAAATTTCAATACTTTTTTCTTCGGGTAGTGTTCGAATCAAAGACCTTCACTCAAAAAGGGATGAAGAAGCAACTTAAGTCAGTGGATTTGTAATAAGAGTTACCAGTTCCCAAAAAGACAACTGAACGACGAACCAGTACGAGTAAATAATGTTTAGCAAACACATAACTTTATGTCTACCCACACATTGTTAAGAATTAACCTACATACAATTGTAAATCTCTAATTGTTAGACTACGCAGAGGTGGGTGGGTTGTAACAGTTCTGACTTATGACAGCTATCGAGACTATAATACATCGATAATACTTAACAAGATCAAGTTCACGCCATACCTAACTGCAATTTCGAAAGAATAATATAAATGAACTGGTAATGATATTCCACTGATTCGTAATTTCTACATTAAGCCTTCGTACTTTGAGTCATATTCAGTCAGCACCATGCCCCCACTTCTCTTTTCCTTTCAGTCGACCTATTTCTATTACTAGGTTAGTTACATTTGCAGACAAACATTGACAAATTCAAACTTGTAACTATAGTCTATCCTTATTGAAACTAAAGATTTAAAAACTAAACGAATAATAACGAAGCTCAACTGAATGAATTCAATGTTCATCCCACTACTGTTTAAAGCATCCTTTCACCCGCAGCCCACAGACAGCAATCCGTCGCTTTCGAACCAATTAGGAAGTTCAACCGCCCTGATTTATGGCACACGAAAATTTCTTCATTTGTAAACAAATTGGAGACATTATCTGAAATTGGGATAGCATAAACTAATTTAAACCGTATGAATTCTATAAGACTTTCTGACGAAGGTGATTTCTGGTTATAAATGAGTTACGAATAAAGCACCACCACCGCTGCGAAATCACAACAATGTTCTTGTCTATTCTACGGTACCTTATTCATGTTAATTTGAATTGTGGAATAGTACTTTTGATGTCAGTCTTATGCGGACATTCTGACTAAAGTATTTTTAGGAAAAATATATTTTAAAGCTCGGTTATGTAGCTACTTGACTGTTTTGAAGTCTTGTTAAAACCAACCTTGTTTTATAAATTGTAAAGGAAGTTGTGTAAAAATACATTTAATAAAAATATATAAATATACATACGAACATACAATTGAATCGATACTATTCAATCGAGTAAATTCTGCTTTTTCTAGGTTTTATTTCTAGGTCGGATACATATATTTGTTACGAATTTTATAAAATATACATACATAAAATTATGACATAAGTCAAATTCATTTTCAACTTCAACTTATAAAGTTCAACTTTATTCGATATAGACCTTAACAATCACTTATAATTCTCCCTTTATTGATGTTCTTTGTGATTGATTACATAACTAACAATAGTATAAAATTATAATTTGTCTGTCTGCTTACTAACAGTGTGCGCTCTATTGTGTATGTCATCTTTGCAGGTATCAACTGGCAAAGTAGTTTTAACTAATAAAAATAAATAAATTAAATACACCTACCCATTGTCCTTTCATGATCCATGTCAAGAAAGCAGAGTCTTACTAGGGCATTACCATCCTTCTGAAAAACGAAAACTGAGCAAAAAACTCGATTCTGGCGAAATCCAAAAGGGAAACGCCCCAAGCAATCAACCAAAAATCTAATTAACTAATATTTAACAATTGATAATCCTTGTATGTACAGTAAGCTCCTTATCAAGCTATACTGTTTGACCTTTGGACCGTTTTTGTCGCTCGTTATAGCGGCGGTTTTCGTAGTGCAAATGTATAGCTTGAATGGGAGCTTACTGTACACATACCCTAACCATAATTAAGATGATAATATGCAAATAAAATGCAAAGTTAAATAAAAAAAATAATTGAAAGCAATAAACATCCAAAGCAAGACAAAATAAAAAAGTGCAAAAAAATTGACTCTACACCCCTGTGCAAAAACTGGAAGAGCCTTCTCGAAAAGAACAGGCGAGATACTGGAATGGTCTAATTTTTTGTCACCTATTTTTAATTGCCCATATTCAAAAATAGTAACGGTATCGCAAGTATAAAAAAAACTATTTTCTTGAGATAGAGTTATTAATATTGTCATTAATTTCTTTCACCGATTATTATTATATAAGGCCCAAGTACGACCCCACATGGAGTATTACTCCGGTGCTCCTAAATACCAACTTCTTCCTCTTGTATCTTGTTATTAAAACTTTAAAAAATTTAATAACAAGATACCATGGAGTTCCATAAAGAAATCACAACACAAAGCTTAAACTATTCTTCCTCTAGACTCCATCCAACGCAGGGCTGTTCGTATCGTCAGCGATCCGGCACTCACAGACGGATTGGTCTCTTAGCCACCGGAGAGATGTAAGGTCTCTGTCTGTACAATGGGGAGTGTTCTAAGAAACTCTTCAAACTCATTCCTCCATCGCTCTTTCGCCACCGATTCGCGCGCCAAGGAAGTAGAGCTCACCGCAACCACCCCACATACTGGATACCTAGCATGAGCATACCTTGCGGGCGTCTCGTTCGTTTCTCTCGCGAACTTCCAAAATGTGGAATGAGCTCCCTCTTCATTCTTCAAGCAGAATGTAAATGGGGTCCTTAAGAGGATTGTGAAGCTGTAAATTTTCATACAAAAAGCGATAACGCTTTTCTCCCTCTAAACATAGTCCAATTTTCATAATTTTTGGAAATCTTGTAGATATAATGAAAAACTAGGTTTGTACGTTTTGATTTTGAAGAAATATTGCTCAGAATATAAGTTATTAGCATCTAAATATGTATATTTTCGACTTAAAAACTACCTTGAGCATTTTTGTCTTTTTTTGACTAAATTATACTGAATTACAAAAAAAGCAAAACGTACAAACATAGATTAAGGTAAACTGAATCTAATGACACCAAAAGCGTCTAATTTCATAAAGGTTTAGGGGGGTAAAACAGTTATCGCCCGAAACAATATTTCAAACAGGAATTGTAGGCAATTTCGACCATTTCTTGCAACTCTCTCTATCGCACGATACGGGTCGGGGGCAGGGGTACAATGTAGTGATAGTGATGTGACATAATGTTATCGTAGTTATTGTCGCCTAGGGAGGAGAAAGTAATATCGATATATCGATCAATAGTGAAAGTTATTACTCAAGTCGGAACTATTAATCTTCACAAATACCTTATACATGAAAAAGTAAATATCTTTTTGAATACGTTTATTGATTTTAGTGTTTTATTTTAAAGATTTTATTTCAATACAAATTTCCTTATTTAAGGGTTAACAGCCTGTAGCCTGTTAACTTTACTGTAAATTCCCAAAACCAAAAAAGGAAAAAAATGTAAGTATGTAAGTAGTTGTTTGTTATAATAAATATGTGCCATAAAGAAACCAACTCAAAATAAATTCGTATTTTGTTTCTTGTGATAGGTATTTGTTATGCAATGTATGAAGTTGGAGCAGCTAAAAACGTGTAATAGACTATGCAAGTAGCGTTATTTTTAATATAATTTTATTTGAATTTTATTCCTCTAAAGCTGGGCTCTAAGGTTTTACTCGCGTTATGGAATCTACGATTGTATAAAAAATACAAACGACAAAGTACCTAAATAATATACGAGTATGTAGGGTAGGCAGGGTAGGCATATATGGGAAGAAGGCACCCTTCGTACGGTTTTGAAGTTTTTTTTAATTTAAAGCAGCTGATTACATATACTAATAGGTATTTTTTAACCGACTTCAAAAAAGGAGTTTCTCAATTCGATGTGTATGTTTTTTTTGTGTATGTTACGCGATTACGCCGCCAATTGCAGACCGATTTTCAAAATTATTTTTGTATTCTCAAGACTATACTCCAATGGTGGTCCCACGGTTACCAAAGTTAGGATCTGATGATGGGATCCCATAAAAATGGAGAGAAATCCTTAAATTTTTAGGTGCGTCCAACGTGTTTTTTTTTATAAAAACGTCGCCCCACACTAGGATTTTCTCCTGTGTCGTGGGTGCAGTTACAAACATAGAATATCACATGCACATACGCCCAGACCGGAACAAATTTCTGTAGGCCATACAAAACATCTGTCCCGTGCGGGAATCGAACCCGCGACCTGTTGCGCAGTAGGCGATCGCTCGACGTCTGCGCTAACCGTGTCAACCGTTTTGTGTGTATGTTACGCGATTACTCCGCCAATTGTGGACCGATGTTCAAAATTATTTTTGTATTCGGTAGAGTATACTCCTAGGGTAGTCCCTAGGTCACCAAAGTCAGGTTCTGATGATGGGATCCTATGAAAATCGAGGGATACCCTAATTTAATTAGGGTTTCTTTCACTAAAAAGTTATACAAAAAAAAAATTTACAAAAAATAAAACTGACTTCAAAACCACTGAAAAGTTAAAAATATTGTAAGAATAGGTACAGACAACATTACATTTCTATATTGAAGTCGGTGCCAAACGATGATCTCCTAGAAAGTCTTAAAATTTGGCACCGTCTTCAATAATGATGTGTGATGTTGTCTGTACCTATTCTTATATTATTTCTAACTTTTCAGTGTTTTTGTAGTCCGGACGAACCCGACGAATCGAACCCCGCCGGACGGACCTCCCGATCAACATCCGGTGGCCTCAACCACTAGACCACGGAGGTGGTAAGAATTAGAATTCTAAGACTATTAGTATAACTACCCAAGATTAGTGTATAAAAATGAGAGGTATTTTTTATTTGATGCATAATTATTACTTTATATTTTTTAAATCCCTGCTCCTATTTAGTTTGTATGTAAAAGTATTAATTTATCTATTTAAAATAATAGATTTTTTGTTATTTATTTTTAAGTTAACAAGAGGTCTGTTCTTGTTTAAACAATTGTAAATGTCATTTTATGTTTAGTGTTTATTTTTTTCATAAAAGGATCCATTATTGATTCACATCTCAAATGAAAATAATTTTAATTCAGTAAGCAGGTATAACACTCATCTTACAAAAAGTCATTTTCTTTAGGCAGGTAAATGTACGATATACCTATAAGTACTTTCATAACAAATAACAGCTCAGTCCTATAAAGTAGGACTTGGTAGGGATACCAAATAAGTGCCTACACTATAAATTTCAAAGGAATACTGAAATAATTTACGAAACTTATCTATTAAAATATTATAAAGAAAGAAGATTTGTATTTTTGTTTGTAATGAATAAACTCAAAAACTAGCTCACTGGGAAGTCTCAGCGTAATTATTGTTAAAATGATTTTTAGAAATAATGCTATTTTTATTTATTATATTTTTTATTTTTAAAAACTACTAGGCTGATTTAAAAAAAATTTTGACTAATAGAATGCTACATTATCACTGAGTAATATAAGGTTATAAAATAATTTTTCATACGGGAAAACAAAATTCCCTCACGAAAAACGAAAATAACGAAGGCAAAGTTGCGAGCGGAAAGGCAGTCAGGAATACCTAAGCAACGCAAAACATTACAAACGGTAAAATAATGATCTCGAGTTCTCGCGCCGAGGAGTCGCGCGCTGCTGTCGTTGTGTGCGTGAGAATTTGCGCGTGTTGTATTTGTGGTGTAAACGCCAGACGGGAGGCCGAGCGGTGTGAAACAGATAGCATTTTAGAAAATACCTACTCGCGTTGCGCACGATTACTTCACAATCCTCTTAAATCTATCTATATCTATCTATATTCAAATGAACTCTCTAATACATTATAAAATACACAATTTTCAAATTCTTTTCTATTTAACATTATGCAAGAGGATATTCTCCATTATCTCAATATGTAATTTCAAGACTTATTAACTAATATACCATCAGTAATATTACCGACTGGCATCGCACTTTACAGTATTGCTCATTGGGAGCAGTTTGAGTAGCCAAGTTCTTGGCTGATATATAAAAATAATATAATGGCGATTTTGCTTTTCGCCTCTTATGATAAATTTGATAAATTATATCTATTATCTTTAGTCAAATACAATCTTTTTACGAGATAATATGGGTCTCTTTAAAAAATGATGAAAGTAAGAGCGCTCAATTAAAGAACATCAATCATGGATACTTGATGGAAATAATATCGTCTATAGACACACACAAATTTTTTTCAATGTGGGGGGCGCATAGGAGGAAAAGCTCGGACATAAGCTGAAATTTAAACTAAAAAACTTATATGAAAAATCTAAAGCCACCACTATCTACTAATTATTGATCAGTTTCTTTCGGAACGATTTCCTATGATTGAGGCGATTGATGTTTGATATTGAAAGTGTAATTACACTACCAAAAACCAAGTTAAAGCAAATAATATCAAGTATTAGTATCTAATTTTGTCAATCACTCTACCATGGGTCAATACCAAAAAGTAAGTACCAAAAACAATAACTGACTCTTCATACTACATAGTACTCACTTTCTCTACAATAATGATTTCTCATTAGATATCATTGTTGAAGCACAATACCTACTCATTCGACACTATTTGCTTGCAACTTTCATTTCATACTAACAACTCAAACAAGTATTGTAGCATGACAATGTTTATCTACTTATAACATTGCGAACGTACCTTCTTTCTTTAACAATTCCATTAGGTAATATCAATATTGACAAAGCCATGCAGTCGCTATCGCTTTACGATTTGCCTCACGTCCGTTCACCTTCGGTACAATACGAAGTTTTTCGAAGTGTATGCAAAACTTATTGTTAACTTTGTTCAATATTAAAATTTGACGACGTCCACGAGTGCCTTGAGACGCAGACATAAGGAGCAATCTGTGCGCTTCCTGCGTAGCTGGAGTCTAAATGGCCGCTCTTTTGTAATCAGCAATTTGTGCCGCCACTCGCAAGCAGCTACCGTCTTCATTCAATACCCGGAGAACGAATAAGTACCAGACTATTTTAGTCGGCTTGTTATGATTATATCACTATTTAATCAGCGATTGTGAAACTTTAACAGCGCATTGCAACTCTTTCTACAATATGGTAGCCATACACGGTAGAGTATCCCTGACAGGTTTGCCTGCACAGTTACACGCACCAGGTAAGCTTGAGCTGAGTAGAGGACATACACATCGGTTTATTATTTGTTTTGTCCTGACCGCCACACACGCTCAGTTTTGGTTGTACAGATAAACTACCAACGGGCAAAGTATATCACAATTCATATTTTTTCGGTTGTCTGAACAGGTGTGGAAACCTGCACAGTTGTGCAACATTCACGCTCCGGTTTATCTGTAGGTACAGTTGAACTGTACAGGCAAACCTGTCAGGTATACCCTAGCGTGTATGGCTACCTTAACACAATCTGTAGGTATCACTTTGGCAATAGAATGTTATAACAATGTTGCACCGAATTGCTGCATACTTATTTATTAGGACAGTTACACACAACAACAATAGGACGTGAACAAAACTGAACGTAAATATGCCCTGCAAATTGATGTACTACATAAAGTAGACCGTCAAAAAAAATTATTAACGTAGACATAGTTGAGCCAAATCGCGCTACTTATAGTACCTATACACTCCGATCTAATTGATAGGTTATGAAATAAATATAACGCTCATTATTTAATTTTATAATAGTTGCTTTTTAAATCTTTGAAACAGAGAACTCTTTGAAAATCCCAATTTTTGATCTAGAAACCCTAAAGGGCTCATTAAAGTCAAACTTGGTAAATCTTGGGTCCACAACGGCCTATGATTATTAACAATTGTTACAGTGTTCTATATACTTTTTAATAATGTAGTAAATTGTCGATCACGCCACGCTACGTAAATTTAGCACAATCATACTTATATATATTTGACTGCGCAACATTTGATCCGCGCCACTCAACTACAATTACATTGGGCAATATACCAAGGTACTTGTCCTAAATCATAATTGGCTTCGGATCTTTTTGTAGTAGTATTTTACTATTATGTAGCCCCAACTGTTCCATTGTCTTTTGTGCATCAATTCGTGTATTGCAATCGCTACACGCGACTGTTAGAGCGATTGTTCAGATAATTGACTTTCCGCTTCATGGCAAACATTAAAATGGCATTAAAATCTATTTAACGGTACCGTCAAATTCTCCACATATTACGTGAAGTTATTAAATGATAATGATCATAGCTCAAACGGAGACAAACTGATTTTCATAATCAGTCGTTACCAAATTAATGTACCTACTTTAACATTTTGTCATACGTATTACATTACCGTTGGTATATGAATTACCTGAGATGATTAGTCTTGATAACTACCTACTTACTGAGGTCAAGTGTAGTGTTAAGTAAGATATGTGTTGCCTATTGCAATAATCCACTTCTAATTTAATCTTTTCAGTGTGCTGAGCTGTAAAAACAAGAAGCATTCAAGTGGAGCATCAAGAAGTGTCCTCAGTACGTAAACAGTAAGTGTTATGTCGACACGATTTATTTATTTATCCATACACCTAATTGGCATTAACTAGGTGGGTGATTACGATTGTGTAATCCCGCAAAGACAACAAATACTAATAGTAATGATAAAGCTTGGCGTGCTCCGGTGAATGACTCTACAGGCAACCTCATTGATTGAATCTCAGAAATAGCTCGCCAGAAAAGCCAGCTTATAGGAATGCCGAGAACCGGTCAGAACTTCCGACGACGGCAACAGCAAAGGCGAGTCATCGGACACAATTGTGACTATAAGCTAGCTTAAACAAACCGAAGTTTAAGAGAAATTTGTGACTACCTTTTGTCATCTATGCTGCAGCAGAACGTTAGATAGGAAACGGAGAGGTACCTATTTAGATTGCGATCCCGAGGCTCTATAAAATCATCTACAGTTCGAGGTGCAACTGTAATGGTGTAGCACTCTAAATAGATGAAATAGTAGTTTTAATTACTTTTCACGCATCATCATTTCAGCACGGAGACGCCATTGTGGGCGATCAGCCTTTCAGACACCATCACAGCTCATATACGAGTACGTCCCCACAGAGGGGCTCGAGCCTATCTTAAGTTAAGCTGTTTAGGCCTTAGTCAACGAACGTTGGAACAGTGCGGATTGGTCGACTTCACATACACCTATGAGCATTTTCGCAGATGTATGCAGGTTGCCTCACGATGTTTTTCTTTACCGGAGGAGCATCAGACAGATGTACCAGTACATATGAAATTCAAAAAACGAAAAATTCATTAGTATTTGACGGGATCGATCCCCGGAGCTTCCGATTGGAAGGCCAGTGCAGACGACCGACGACAGCGACGACCTTTCAGACATAACTGTATATAATTTTGTACAATGATATAATTAGTTAATTATTCTAAATTTTTGACCCATTAATAAACAAGCTAATACGAGTACATAAATTATATGTATAGAAGGAAAGATAGGAATGACGTAAGTAAAACAAAAAGCTGGCAAAGCATTGTTATAGACTATAGAGGAAGCAAAGTTGGTAAATACATAAACTACTCACCTGATAGTAAGTGGCTATAGTCACCCTATTAGAAATATGGTTCAAGAAAGCTTTGCAAGCAAGTGAAGCAAGCAAGCAAGCTGAAACCCATACAACGACCACAGTGTACGTTACCATATTGTGTCTACTATCTAGTCACATTCGGACAGTTTTCCGGTAATTTCACTGCCTGCTTTCAAAGGAGGATTAGTAGGATGACTGCAGGACAGGAACAATAACAAAATATTTAATTTGGACAACTTATTTCGGTGTACGATTCACGAGTAGGTATCCTTATTCGCATACTCACTATTAATTTGTCACTATCGAAATCTCTTGATATTTCGCATAATAGCTTACACAAAAAAAACTATTCATATTCATAATTCAAGTTAGGAGGCCATTAAACATATCGCCCACGTACTGTAATGAACACAACAGTTGGCACATCATCTGCGGATATACTCGTACATATAAGTACTTGACGTATAAATCGAACTGGACTGCGATCGAGTGTAGTAGAGACGCAACCTAAATCAAAATGCACATCAATAAAGCTGCGTGCTGCGTGTTATTTTTGAAGCATTGCTGGTCTGTGCATGCCGGGCTGTGTACTCACGTTCAATAACGGATGCCGTCGATTGTGGATTATTTTGGTCTCGGGAAGTATAAACTGGCGAATGCGCAGAGCCGCAAGCCGCCCACTCCTCCAAACGCACATAAGGAAACGTCAACAATCAGACATCGACTATTTTAGAGGTTCTGCGAAATCATCAAACTTCTAGATCACGTTAGAGAAACTACCTATGTACCAAAGCATGCTGACTATTGATTGATTTCTAAAATATGCAGGTGCCACTCTTTTTTTGTTTAAAAAAATATTTTACAAAAAATAAAAACCGACTTTAAAAACACTGAAAAGTTGAAAATAATATAGGAATAGGTGCAGACAATATCACACTTCTATATTGAAGTCGGTGCCAAACGATGATCTCCTAGAAAGTCTTAAAATTTGTCACCGACTGTGAGGTGGTATTAATTAGTGTTTCCCTCGATTTTCATGGGATCCCATCAGCAGATCCTGACTTTGGTGTATACTCTATCAAATACAAAAAGAATTTTGGAATTCGGTCCACAATTTGCGGAGTAATCGCGTAACATACACGCAAAACACGTTGGACACACCTTAAAATTAAAGGGTTTTCCTCGATATACATGCATGGGATTCCATCATCAGATCCTAACTTTTGTGACCATGGGACCACCCTTGGAGTATACTCTATCGAATACAAAAAGAATTTTGAAAATCGGTCCACAATTGGCGGCGTAATAGCGTAACATACACACAAAAAAACATACGCATCGAATTGAGAACCTCTTCCTTTTTTGAAGTCGGTTAAAAAGTAGCTTGAATGCTAGGCCCTACGGTACCGTAGGGTTCCATTACAAATATTCAGTTTGTGCATTTTAAAACATTTTTCCACTAAATTAAATAAACAGCTTTTATCAAATAATATTATAATGTGCTTTTTTAATTGAAATGGACTTTATATGGAACTAGCGACCCGCTCCGGCTCCGGCACTGATATACTCGTAGATGAGCATATGCCTACATATTTTGCATAAGCTTGTTGCGTTGAGTATGAATAGCTCCTCAGCTCCTCAGAACATATCCCATTATAGAAGCGATAGAACATACTCGTACACATAGAGGCAAAATCTCGTCTGAGACTGAGGAGTTCAGTTTATCGTTTTTGAGTATGGGATGGCAACCAGAGATTTAAATCTCTGATGGCAACGAGTCGCATAGCTCGTTTTTGTACCATATCAAAAGGTGCGAGTTGACATAAAGTGCTCCCGCTCAGTGATGGCAGCAATATTTCATGTCGTGTGTGACTTGCGACTTGTAAAGAAACAATCTTTGACCCGAAGAGTAATATCGACTAGCTCTACTAAGCCCACCAAGTTTTTAAGATAACCACTTAACCTCGTCTTCCAAGTAACTTTGGAACTGTACGTCGCATGAGATGTCGACACCAAGGATCCCAATAGTCTTCGCGATGGTAAGAAGTGTATCAAGAATCAGTCACAGCAAATAGGGGTTTTTTAGCGATAAACGCACCAACTTGTGTCTTCATGGAATTAAATTGGATAAAGTTAAGTCCCCAATCGAATACTCTTGTTGAGTACTCTCGATTTCAGACACAAGTCGTTCACGGCTTACTTTCACTAAAGATCGAGGGATGTTAGGTAGGCCCATGTTAAGGCATTTCCAGTACTGTCATCTGCGTAGCTGTGAATGTCGTCAATAGACAACATATTATTGATATGCAACAGAAACAGAGATGGAAATAAAACTGAGCCATGCGAAACGCCAACATCATTGTCCATTCTATCGAAGCAACTATGGCTCTGAAGCATCTGCCGAATAAGAACTCAGCGACCCATTTACACAAACCCTCAGGCTGCTCGGGCAGTCTGTACGAAGTTACTTCGATAGAAGAGCCCTGTGCCAGACCCGGTCGAACGCCTTTACACCGTGTTTGGTCAATACCCGAAGAATCAAGTCGAAACCTACCCATGATAACACACATAGTCATATAAAAGTTATGACATCGTTAAAAATTCGAAATTGTAAAATGAATAAACACTCGTAAAATTAATAAACTAACGCTTGACTCACAATGGCAATAGCCAAACGATGTACGAGATAGCTACAGTAGAAGACCTCTCTAGAGATGAGCGCGAAAGCCGTATTGACAGTCTCTGATTAGGTTATATTCTTCTAGGTATCTGCGAAGCTGCATATTCATCAGACGCTGTATTACCTTAATGAGACAGAAGGAAGGTCTCATAGGCACGTAATTTGACGGATCTGATTTATCATCCTTTATAGGCACAAGGTGTACATATGAACAGTCTTCCACGAAATTGCGACCCGCCCAGTGGAGTATGAGTGCACGAAGAGGCGCGTCAATACCGGAGAAAAGTCCTGAACACCACCGCGGGTATGCCATCTGAGGCCCAATTCAGCTAATAAGCTACAGCCGAATCGAAACTGAACCGTTGCGATCGACCAATGAGAACGCCACATTATCACGTCATCGAGCAGTTGAAAGGCAATATAAGCGCTTCGATTGATCGACCGCAACTATTCAGTTTCGATTCGGCTGTAGCTTATTAGCTGGATTGGGCCTCAGATGGCATACCCGCGGTGGTGTTCATGACTTTTCTCCGGTATTGACGCGCCTCTTCCTGCACTCATACTCCACTGGGCGGGTCGCAATTTCATGGAAGACTGTTCATATGTACACTCTCGCCGCACATCCCGTTTTGTAACGAAAATTTCCGGCATAGAGTGGCCGAACCACGAGATGGTAGATGGTGCAATGTCCCCGCCGTCCAAAGTCAAAATGAGAGTATTAGATAAATAATTACTTATTTTTAAAAACTGCAAACTAAATATACATTTGCCTTAACCAAACGAAATAGGCGGAATTCGGTTCTGGCGGTTTCTTTCTGTTGGGATTCGGTTCGATTTGGCGATGTGGTCGCAGTCCAAACCTAACCTAATCTGGCCATTTCCGTTTAACTCACCTAAGTTTTAGTTCTTTATTATTAGATTTCCCGTATTTACTCGTTCTTTCTTGTTCATTCGTTCGTTCTCGTTCGTTCGTAATTTTGTTCAAATAGTTCGATAGTCGAACTACTGGTAGGACTAGATGGAATAAACCCCTACTTTCCGAAGAAAAAAAAATTTCTGCGTGTAAAGTTAACTTTGGTAAATAAAGTAATTATCAAGCAATGCATTTTGTCAAAAGTTATTTATGCTTTACATTGCATCATTGCATCTGATGTGCAATCTGTATATTTAATCCCACCAAAAACATTCTGTAAAAAGTAAGGAACCTTAGACTTGGCACGACTTTTGTCTAGATTTCATTACTTTTTAGAGATAAACAAGCAGCTCCATCGAGACTTGGCTAGTTTTTTACAGAATGTTTTTGGTGGGATTTCACTTCTTTTTGTAGAAACGTGAGCTTATTGACTTATTTTATTACATTTTCTTATTTGACACAGTTTTTTTCTTTTTAAGGGTAGTTTTTTTATTATTACAAATCTTTCTTTTCTTTTTTTCTTTTCTTTATTGGAACCGGCCCACCGTTGAATATTTTTTGTAAAGTAGGTATGTCGATATCTCTAATAGTTTGGTTGGGCTCTTGTTTCTAATCAGGGTAACCAGGTACTCCAGATCTTCGATTATCCTAGTTTTTATAGTTTTCCCTTTATGTGGCCATTAAACGCTAACTCTGTACCAAATTTCAGCTCTCTGAGTTTATGGGAAGTACTAGTTCTATTTTGATGATAATGAGTGAGTGAGTGCGTTGAGTGTCTGTCATAAATGCGAAACTTTGCTTTCGCTTAACTTCGGAACTGAATGACCTACAGACTTGAAATTTTGGATTTTAAGTATGTGATTATAGCTTACTGGATGACGAAAATTTCTGCGTTCTGGTCTTATCCAGAGATTCTCAAATAGGGGCCTGAAAATGCGGCGAAATGGTTCCAGTAAAGGATGGTACGGCAGTGTTTGCTTCGCGCTCGACTTGGCGGGGGCACTGCCGTGCCCCCAGATATGGAAAACAAATTTTTGTACATTAAACAATTTTTTTGCTATATTTTCAAATTATTTCAAGTAAGTACTTATTCAGCAGTTTTTTTAAACAATATGTATTATCAATGAAATAATGAATGTAATGAAACAATTATTTAATTGATGAATATCAACTAATGATTAAGTTCTTTAATGTGCATTTAAAAATAAGACTTTTACAAAGTAGGTACTTCAATTCTGCAATTACAAATACATCTTAATGAAAGAACTACAGTTGACTGGTAGAGAATGCCTTAAGGCATTAAGTCCACCAATTGTACCATTTTAGTTATGCAATAAAGTGTTAAATAAATAAATTCTCTATAACATCCTTTTTATGTATGTATATCTTATAAGGTTGGGGTCTGCGTAAGACATTTAATTGTAGATTGTTTACCAGGTGAGCAAAGACCTAACTACTTAAGGCGAGTGTTCTTGAATCCAGAGTAGAGCGATGGATTCTAAAGTAGAATTCTGAGCGCAGCGAGGGATTCGAAGTACGTCGCTTGAGCTTGAAGCAATGTTGCTTCCGAGGTGGACACTCTACTTTATATCACTCTCTACGAGAAAAAGAACAAGCGGTAATCATGTCCTGGTGCTGGTGACGTCCCCACCGATAGATAGAGGATGCTCACTGCTAACAATTTATTTGTTTTTATTTTTTCTTTCTCTTGTTTGATTGTCTTCCTACTTATAAGTTTCACTTATTTTCTCAGAGGGTGATAAAAAGTAGAGTGTCCACCTCGAGAGCAGCACTATTTTAAGCTCGAGTGATGTACCCTACTTTGAATCTTTCGCTTCGCTCTGGATTCAAAAAACACTCATTCTTAAAAAAATACTTGCTTCCTTGATAAACAATCTACTTATCGATACTTCGGTTGCAAAATATTGTTCTTTTTTCTACTTAAATAAAACTTTATTAGATTTCATTACATATATTAACCATCCAGAATAAATTATCGAACTAGTAGTGAAGTTTCCCGAATATTTACGTTCATGATTTAATCTCTTACCTCCATCTTCCCGCCCTAAACGTTTCTGTGTAACAAACACTCTTTTCTTAACTCCATTCAATACAAAATTATTTTTTCACTCGTTCACCGTCCGTGCAGCTCAGATGTGGAATAGAGGGCCATTTATTATTTATTTACTATAATTATGTGTGTGAGTGTGTGTGTGAGTGTTTGTGTGTGTGTGTGTGTAAAATAAAATTTATTACGTTTAAATTGGTTTTTGTGCACAATTTATATTTTATTTTGTTCCCGCAATTCGAGTTTTAATACACCCGCTAGGGTTGGCTGGTAGAAATCTCTTATAGAGATAAGCTCACCCTTGTACATTGTTCTTCTCTGTTATACCTTTCATTGACAATTTGTGTACAATTAAGAATATATATAAAAAATCGCATTAATATCTGTTTAGTAGTTCTTCAGATCTTTGCGAAAATACAAACAGACGCGGCGGGGAATTTTATTTTATAATATGTATTGATGTTATGATAACTATAATCTCAATAAACATTTAAAATATTTTGATATTAATCAATAAAGACAAACCATCGCATATTTTGTAAAGTAATCACATAATATATAATTCAATCTCGTGGTAAATGTTGCTACAGCCATTCCATGGCTGGAGCTATAACCCGAAATTTCGTTGTCTGATGTTTAGGATAACACCACCGCGTGAATAATTCACAGACGTGTTTTATTGTCGGTTGTCATGTTAGGCGAGCCTCATTAAATAATCCCCGGGTGGTGTTGTTCGACGAATTCACTTATGCAAATAAGATACTCATGTGTTTGCCGAGCTTTTGGACGCAAGCTAAAATAAATACGATATCGTTCTTAGAACTCCAAAACAATAAGACGTTTTGCACAATAAAACCGATGCTAGACGATTCGTAGCCAAATACCGATTGATACCAGTTAAATTAGTACCAAATCAAATACTGTCCAAATATTTCTAAAAAATTCATTAAAGTAAAAAAATACTGACATAACGTAATAAAGTATGTCACATATTATCAATTAGTTTCTTAAGAGGCTGACAACGCTGAGCTGCGCTCATCGAGCTTCACTTAAAACTTTTTTTAGCAAAACCTGTTTAATATACCGCAGTAAAAAAAATATATGTTACTCTTGAAAATATTTTTGAGAATATCCATGTCCCCAAAATAAATTTGAATCAAAATTTCTCGTTAAAAAAAATGCCAAAGACACCCATCAAAAACAGCTTCCAGAAGAAAATCCGAGTTATTTAACAAAGTTTATTTAATGATTTTCAAGGAATTAACTCGTTACACTTAATTTGATAATATTGATGTTTCATATCTTCAAATAAGTTACTAGTTTTTTTTAATATATATATATTGATTTTTTCGCACAATTTCAATAACGCACCGCGCCCGTTTTCCAGTACAAATCATGTCTCAAGGTCGTTGGCGTTACTCAGCCTCTTAAGATCATAAAAAAATCGCCCCGTATCTTTTAATAATAAATAGTAATAATATGGTATCATATCTGCTATTCACTGAAGAAATGTTCTCATTCGAACGTTCTATAACTTTTTTAGTTTTGAAACAATAGTTTTAGAGTTAGTTTTAGTTATTCTAAAATTCAGTTTACAAACTTGCAACTAAATTAATTTTTGACCACTAATCTGTTGTTGGTTGATGCGAGGCCCAATTCTACTAATAAGTTACAGCCGAATCGAAACTGAAGCGTTGCGGTCGACCAATCAGAGCGCTTATATTGCCATTCACCTGATCGATGACGTGATAATGTGGCGTTCTGATTGGTCGATCGCAACGGTTCAGTTTCGAATCGGGTGTAACTTATTAGTAGAATTGGACCTCTGGCTTTGTAGAAAAAGCACTTTTACCCGTGGTCTCACCGCTTAGGTACCACCACCCACGCCCAGCGCTTGGGCTCTGATTCAATATCCAACTCTATCGTGAAGTGATAAAATTGACGCCTAACCTGTTAATTTATACATTCACAACTACAAGATACCTAGATATTTGAAGGCACTAAGAAACTCCTTAGTATTAGTTTCTAAACGTAACACTTTTCAATTACGTTAAATACAATGTCCATGGGAGAGAAGTGATAGACAATCAAACAATTTAGGTTAATTCTCCTCCGCACCGTCTTCGTGTCGGCGATTTCCCAATGGTCCTCACACGTGACATATACTAACATCCATGTGATATAAGGGCAAAGTCCTACGTTCCTTTACACACATCGATTGTTATGTTACAAATGAACAGTTATCGATATATCGATCGTAATATTGTTTTTACAACAGCTAAGTGTATCATGTAATCAAGTATATCAACTTTGAACCGCTCTCTCCATCTAACCCACCTTATAAGAATGCCGATATCACAGCTCAAATAATTGTGTACTAATAAATGCTGGGCAATTTGTAAATGCTGAACGTAGAATTGATTTTCCGAAAAAACTGAGGTAATCAATTATTCTAATTATCCGGTTTGCAGACTTTCTAGTAACTTTCATAGTATATAATGACTAATTTACCTGTTATAATTGCATTGATATAATGGTCGCAATCATAGTCACGTGTATTATTTCAAGATTTATCTTTAAAAAACCGCCCTTGTGCGTGTCAGGCCACGCGCAATGTACGGTTCCGCAGTTTAACGATCGTGACGTTATGTATGTAATTAATTTTACCATAATTTTTAATACCTTGGGTCGCTGAGCCAACGGAGCAAGTATAATTGAACATATCTACTGTCCGTTTTAAGCAAATATCCACTTTATCACAGTAATTTTGGGCGACTACTACTCTTAAGCTGATATACCAAATTAAACCGCAATAGTTGACCTTCAAACTCGATTATACAAACTCATATAATGTGTTTTTTTCCCTGGTTTCTCAAGCTAAAAGTTTAGCATAGCTTGAACACTTGAACCTAACAAAAATTAGGACTTTAAAGCTTAATATTTTACAAATGAACCACTTAAAGTGGTGGTATAACTATATACCAAAGTACCATTACAAAGAAAAAACAGTACTTAACAACTTTTTAAAATAATCTACGCGTAAATAGTATAAAAAATAATCCCTTGTTTGTCATAATAAATATCATACTGAAAGCCCTCAAACCTGGCTTTATTCATGAAATCTGTAAAGATTTCTAAATTAAATGTTGATAAGCAGTTATTAACAGTGAACAAAATATACTTTAGCTTAACAAAATACAAAAACAAATCGACACAGTTGAAATTTCGTCGGGGCTGGTTGTACTCGGTGGCCTCAACACGGTACGTTAAGGACGCGGGTTCAAATCCCGCCCGAGACGACATTTCTTCTTGTATTGATTTATACATTTCTCTTTGCTGAAATATTTCGAAACGTATCTAGATAGTTCTTCTGCGAACGTATTCAAAGAGCAGAAAAAATGCAGTCATATATGACATTGGTGCCCATGTTATACTTAATTATGTTTTTAAAGTACGAGTATGTTTATTATTATCTGTTTCTATGTATGTAATAATATGTATTTTGATTACTTCGAACTGATTTGCACTTGAAGCTTTCACGCGAAAATTTTCCGAAACATCATTGAGGTTAACTGGATGAGATCACTTTCAAAGACAATTCAAACTATGTAATGTCCTATTTTGTTATTAAATGTGTTGTTATTGTGCAGAAAAGTGTTAAATAAATAGAAAGAGTAGATAGGTATTGGTTTAATTAATTCGGTCAGCTGAAACGGATGACAGTGGTCATGTGGACGTTGTAATATACAACATCCTGCTTGCGCCTGTTCTTTTGTGCTACGTTTTGCGATGTTTTATGTATTTTGTATATGTGCCGTTTGTAAGCGACGGATTTCCGGTTTGCAATAATAGCTGGATACGTACAATAATACTCATATTCGTTGTAAACAGCTAGGCGTTTTTCCTGTAACTACCATTTACTGAGATTCCCACGAAATTCCAATGGTTTTGTCCAGCCTTTGTCATATTTACTTATCCACGCGCTAATTCACTAGACAAATACGGTGAATCCAGAATATCTTAAAGACGTGCGTGGGTGTCTTTCGTCTCAGAATTTTTTGGGAAAGTCTATACACAAAGGTTTCTTTTCTAAAACTAAAAATTGGTCACCAACTACAAATATTAGTTATGTAGATAATAGTAAGGTACCATTCTACTATGACATACTAACAACAGTAATAACAGATAAAACTAATTTAAACGTTAATAAAATATAATATATAAATATTCGCGCTATGAAATATTTAATTACTTAAATATGGATTCCGTCTTTCAATCTTCATAACTTTCAATTAGGAAAAAAGTAAGTTTTTCACAAAGATCAGTGTCATTCTGCATCACAGACCAGATAACTAACTCAATTATGATAATGTGTGCATTTTTTTATTAATTGGTTGAAAAAAAACTAGTAATGAAAAGTAAGGACGAGCCGCACCCAGCCGGCGACATCATTCATCACCATCATCATCATCACATCAGCCAAGAGACGCCCACTGTTGGACATAGGCCTCCCCCAAAGATCTCCATACCGATCGGTCCTGCGCCTCCCGCATCCAGCGGCTTCCCGCGACCTTCACCAGATCGTCGGTCCACCTTGTGGGGGGCCTACCAACACTGCGTCTCTCGGTATGCGGCCGCCACTCGAGGACCTTTCCGCCCCAACGGCCGTCAGTCCTACGAGCGATGTGTCTTGACCACTGCCACTTAAGGTTTGCAATTCTTTGGGCTATGTCGGTAACTCTAGTTCTTCTACGGATCTCATCATTTCTGATGTGATCACGTAGAGAAACCCCGAGCATAGCCCTCTCCATTGCCCTTTGGGTGACTTTGAGCCTTCTTATGAGACCCATTGTAAGCGGCCACGTCTCAGTTCCGATGTCATCACTGGCAACACGCACGAATTGAAGACTTTCGTCTTGAGACACTGCGGTAGATGGGCCGAGAATATGCTGCGTAGCTTCCCGAACGCTGCCCAGCCGAGTTGGATTCGCCGATTTACCTCTTTCTGGAAGTTGGACTTACCAAGCTGGACTATTTGCCCCAGGTAAACATATTCGTCAACAACTTCCAGCGTAGAGCCTCCAACATTCACAGGAGTGGGTACTACACGGGAATTCGACATTATTTTAGTCTTGTCCATGTTCATTTTAAGACCCACTTGTTGGGAAACTCTACAGAGGTCTTCGAGCATTGTACCTAGATCCTCCACGGTCTCAGCCATGACTACGATATCATCTGCAAAACGAAGGTGAGTCATGTGCTCGCCGTTTATGTTGATGCCGAGTCCTCTCCAGTCCAAAAGCTTAAATACATCCTCCAACGCAGCTGTGAACAGTTTCGGCGATATAACGTCACCCTGTCTCACACCACGCTGAAGTCGTACAGGTTTCGAGTTTTGGTCCTGAAGGCGGACTGACATGGTGGCGTTTTCATACAATCACTGCAACACTTGGATGTACCGATAGTCTATTTGGCACCTCTGGAGTGATCTAAGTACGGCCCAGGTCTCGACAGAATCAAAAGCTTTCTCATAATCCACAAACGCCAAGCATAGTGGCAGATTATACTCCTCGGTCTTCTGTATAACCTGGCGCAGCGTATGGATGTGGTCTAAGGTACTATAGCCTTTTCGGAATCCGGCTTGTTCGGGAGGCTGGAAGTCGTCGAACCTGCCTGCGAGACGATTCGTGATGACCCTCGAGAATAGCTTATAAACATGACTCAGGAGCGTGATGGGTTTATAGTTCTTCAACTGGGCCCTGTCGCCCTTTTTGAAGAAAAGTGCCACCACGCCCCTGTGCCATGCTTTAGGCGTTATGCCCTCGAGTATGACGGAGTTGAATAGCCGCTGCAGCGCTTTCCGGACTGGTAGTCCACCCGCTTTTAGGAGTTCGGCTGTAACCGCCGCGGCGGTTTATTTTTCGCCAAAACTCAAAAACGGCATGACCAATTATTTCAATATTTATCTTTTCCGTAATAGTAGTGAAAATCTTTTAAAAAAAAAGATAATAAATAATGTAGTATTAATGGTAGCGGTAATTTTGTAAGATCAAAGTGACCATCAGGCTGACAGGACCTAGATGGAAGATCAAACTGTTCAACAAAACGTCAATTTCTTATGGATATACTTTGATTTTTGATCTTATTCCAATTTCAAAATGTGTAACTAAATATAATTTTCCATATAAATATAATTTTCCATATGAAAATATTCTTTCCCGCACAATTCCCAGCTTTTATTTTTACCTACATCAACATTAACGATTGTCCTTCATATTCGGTTAGTTTATTCACCAGTCACCCTCCGCCATTTTGCAAAGTTAAGACGTTCTCAATGTTTCAACTTTTCCACTTTCGTTATTAGAAAATCTTCCTTTTCTCTGTTAACTTTCAAGAGTACGATTACCTATCCTTAATCACATAATAGGTACTAGCTGTATATCTAGCTGTAGATCATTCCTAAAAATAAAACAACAAAAATACATCCACTTAGGTACAACACATACTCGTACTACCTAGTATAACATATGTTTTTATTAAAATAACGAAAACAACTACCAGAATATAATAACTTGTCTGCATTTCATTCACTGTTGCCGCAGCACACCTTAACAAACAAGGCGTCTAAAGGTGAAGTCATTGTTTGCTTCTAATTAAAAAGCAATCATTCTTATTTTGATATGAAAATTACAACCTTGTTTTATCGGTATTTTATTCGTGTTGATGTACATTAAACTGCTTTTATAAACACGTGTTTCTGGCTAACTCTATAACTTGGTTGCGCCATACGTAACACTTTGTATTACCCTTCCTAACAAACACCGCGTGCGTGATGAAAACGCCTTTCTGTAACACAAAATTTAGTGTAGGTACCTACCTACCTATCTATACTTATTAAGAATATTTTCTTTTTTGATGATTGTTTGCAATTTAATGATGTTTTTCATTTTAGTGCTTTTTTGAAGTCGGTTTTTTTATATTTTTATTTCCAATTTTTTTGTCAATTTATTAAACACTAGCTGTGCCCGCGACTTCGTCCGCGTGGAACAGTAACTCTAGGCAGCATTTTGATTTTTGTAGGCATTTTTTTTAAGATTTTGATAAGATATCTATTAGTAAAAGTCCCGTCAAAATCGGTCCAGCCATTCCGGAGATTAGCGGAAACAAACAGACGGACAAAAAATGTTTTAAATTGTGTTTTTGTTATTGGTACCCGATATACATTCATACCCATTTAGTAAAAACTTGTTATTTTGACATTACAAACAGACACTATTTTATTTATTTGTATAGATAAATATTTAAATTTGATCCAAGTTTTTCAAGTGGTCCCACGTAAGCACCAGAATAACTTGAAATAATACGACAAACTCTTTAAACGGTACTTTAAAAGTATATTTCCTATTCCCTAACCCATTGGCTTAGGGTGGGGGCTTGAGGTCCCGTCACCTATTGAAAAATCAACGTACCTATACGGTATACTAGTTAGATAAAATAAAGTTTTCCTTAAATTAAAATAGATGTACCCGATAAAAAATAAAAGCAGGTTAAACGGTAAACCAACAATTGAGATTTGAAGGAATTGATTTCAAAGAGAAAAAGATAAGTAATTTTCAATACCAATTTAGTTAGAAGTTTCAAGGAACTTACCAATTGTCTGTTACCGAGTTAGTGTGCATGTGCACAATAGCTATGTACATTAGTAACAAAATCAGTTTATCTAAAAATAAAGTAAAAACCACCTGGAATATCATTAACCAGGAAACTGGTAAACCCAAAAGTACTGTAAATTCGTTCTCGTTGGAAATCAATAAAAAAACAAGCAAATCAGACAATGCAGTTGCCAATGCGTTTGAGGACTTCTTCTCTCATATACCTATAGAAACTACAAGTAGTCTCAACTCATGTCCCAATGAAGCTGTAGCTCTCTTGGGACAGAGTGTGGAGAAGTGCAATAGGGTTTTCAACTTCTGTCACATTGATGCCGACACTGTTTTAAAACATTTAGTATGATTAGTACTAAAAAAACCGAAGACTATTGGGGTAATTCGATCCACATAGTCAAATCTGTAATAAAGGAACTTGCCCCGCAACTTGCGTTGATATTTAATAAATGTATTGATGAAGGTGTTTTTCCCGACCTTATGAAGAATAGCAAGTTAATACCATTATTTAAATCTGGAAATAAAAATGATCCCTCCAATTATAGACCAATATCGATTCTACCAGCACTTAGTAAAATATTCGAAAAAAATATATCTAACCAGTTAACAGATCATTTCACAAGTAATAACATTTTACATATAAACCAATTTGGTTTTACCAAAGGTCGTTGCACTACAGATGCGGGAGTTGCACTTCTCCAACATATTTTTGCCGCTTGGGAGCGTAAACAAGATGTAATTGGTATTTTTGTGACCTGTCGAAGGCTTTCGATTGCGTTAGTCACCAGACTCTTTTAAATAAACTCAAGCATTATGGTGTCTCTGAAGAGGCAATTAGACTTATTGAGTCTTATTTGTCTAATAGGGTCCAGAAAGTTGTTATTAACAAAACTGAGTCTGCTGGTGCATCTATAGTCATGGGCGTGCCTCAGGGATCGATATTGGGACCATTGCTTTCCTAATTTACATTAATGACCTCTCACATTTCACTTATAATCTTTGCGATACAGTACTATTTGCAGATGATACTTCTTTACTATTTAAGATTGACAGGGGAAACGAAAACATTGACGTTGTAAATAGTACTCTCTCTAGAGTATTGCATTGGTTCAAAATGAACTATTTATCATTAAACTCAAATAAAACTAAATGTATTAAATTCTCATTACCAAATGTAAGGAAAGTGGATACTATACTATTGTAGAAATGAATAATCAAGTTGTTGAATTCATCGGCTTTACAAAATTTTTGGGTATTACACTAGATTCAAGGTTGCAATGGGATCCACATATTGAGTCCTTGGCAAACAGACTTAGTTCTGCTGCATATGCAGTAAAAAAGATAAGACAACTTACTGATGTTGAAACGGCAAGATTGATTTACTTTAGTTATTTTCACAGCGTCATTTCATATGGAATACTACTGTGGGGATCGGCAGCTAGTATAGTAAGTATTTTTGTACTCCAAAAAAGAGCTGTTCGCGCTATTTATAATTTACGAGCAAGAGATTCTCTAAAAGATTTATTTAGAGAAATTAATATATTGACTTTAGCAGGACAATACATTTATGAAAGTTTAATTTATGCTCATAAAAATTATAATACATTTGAAACCAATTTCCAAATTCACCATTTAAACACAAGAAATAAAAATAAACTTGCCGTTCCAACATACAGGCTTCAAAAAACTAGAGGCTCGTTTATGAGGAAATGTATAACTTTTTACAACAAAGTCCCACAAAATGTTACTGATTTGCCTTTTCATAAGTTTAAAGCGCATGTAAAAAAGACTCTAATGAGTAAAGGATATTATAAAGTCAAAGATTATTTGAATGATGCTAATGCCTGGTGTTAACATGAAGATAAAGAATCATGTTGTTGTGTATAACTATTTATGTAAACAAATATTATTTTGGTAACGACACATTAATTAAGAAGAAAACGGACACATCTAATCTTGTAATGGAAGTTGAGCTCAAACTTTTGCTTTGAGGTCAGCTTTCAATTGACGACTCTGTAATAATACAAGGAGAAAAAAATAGCCCTTGCTGGTTTTCTTGCTGGTTCTTTCCAGTACAAGGTCTCCCGCCGTAGACTTGTGAACCATTGGCGTAGCTGCATTGACGTTCAAAAGCGGTTATGTAATCCTAATTGAATAAAGTATATTGACTTAGACTTTGACTCTAGTATAATATACTAGGCGAATTCAAGTCTTCAGTCTAGACTAGACACCCCCATCAAAAAGTTATTTCTAACCTACGCCAATACCCTAACCCCTAACTGTTAGACGTTGTACTTTACATTATCAGCTCACCTAAATCACTAGAAAACAGAGCTAAGGGTCAATACGTATCCATAATACTCGTATTTAATGAACTGTTCCCGAACTCCTACCTCAAGGACAATTCCATAGTAAGATCGGCAACATGAGATAGAAACACGTCATACGCATTCGTTGCCCGTGGTCCTATTGCGTAGTCCTACTGGTAGTAGTACCACGGGCAATTTATTTTGTCCGTGGTTCTATTAGTAGTACCATGGGCATTGAGGGTTTCCTTCTATTTACCTGGGATTTTCAGAGAGCCTTACAAGATAACAATGAGACCTTTTAATTTTGAAACTATTCATAATCGATGGAGTGTCGGTGAACCTGAACGTATATATAAGAAACCGAGTTGGACTATCGCACCGAGTGTTCCGTACAAACTTATCTACGTATATAAGTTCCTAACTATGCACATATTATTATTAAATAAATAAATTAATTAATTTCTTCCTTAACATGTGATAGAAATGCTGTAATACCTTGCTTCTGGCCAAATTTCATGATTCTAGGTCAACGGGAAGTACCTTATAGGTTTTGATTGCCTGGTTAAATTGCAAAATTTGCGCCATTAACGATCATACCTTTGACTGCGTTGACTTATAAGTTTAATTTGTTTACAGCTGAAGGAGACGGTAGACTCGAGTACTCAATGTAAATTTCAGTTTTAGATCTCCGCATGTTCCTGAGAAAAGCTGTCTTGAAAGACAGATATGCAGATGGACAGACAGACGGACAGATGGACAACGAAGTGATCCCACAGGGGTTTTCTTTTCCTTTTGAGGAACGGAACCCTAAAAAGATATAAAACTTCCGAACATCGAACATAGAACTTCCCCCTTTCCTGAAGTCGAATAACTCTAATAAAATCTTGATGTCGAAAACTGCACATTCTTATCAGTCTATCGTGCGAACTTCAGGCGTTAAATGCAAGTACTAAGTATACCTAGTCATTGTGCTTTGGGAACGTTTAAGAATTGCCTATTGTCCTTGTAGCTTCCGTGCCCTCTGATTAGTGTCTTACTCTGTGCTTAAATCGTTGACACAAAGAATTTCCCAACATGCACGGCTGTCTAGATATGTGGGAAGGGAAACATCATTTTGCGTTTTGTTGTTCCGATCTCACGAACACACACTTGTGTTTCTCACACCCGATACTTACTCGAGATTAATTACTTCTTTTGTTCCTGCATCGGTTGGTACCAGTACGAATGGGGCTCCACGAAACGCGGAAGTTGATTTGAGGTTGTTTAATTAATAAAACACTTCCCCATACTGGTAGGTATACGATGTATGAATTAATCGAACGCGTATATGTGTCAGTCATATCAGTCATGATGTCTGATTGCTGTGTTCGATTTAATTATTGCGATGTTAGATTATCGGCTTCAATTTATTCATTCACTTCGTATACTTTTGTGGTTTATCGAGACTGGCAATTTATTGGACTGGCAAAGATAACGTCTTATAGAGAATATAAATACCTCCCTACCTGTTATTTCACACAAAATTTTACTTTTCTAAATAAGAGAATAGACAAACAAGACTAATATGGTTGAAAGATATGATCGATTTCGCATTCAAATGCAAAAGGAAGTAGGTACCTTCGTCATTAAACTACTACTATTTTGGTTGAATTACTTTTACCAAAATAATATATTACACAATAAATTAATAATAAATTAAACAGAAATATATAAACATTTCTAAACAAAAAATATAAAACAGACTGTCAACTTCAACCAGAGAGACTAATACCAGAGTCTAGTCTAAATGGGTACCTCTATCTTACCTATTTCGACCGACAAGCAGCGTTGCTGGCATTGCTGTGTTGCGGTTTGAAAAGTAAGACAGTGAGAGTATTGTGACTTGACATTCTATGTCCCAAGTTGGAAATGTAAGTACCTGGATTGGCATCCAAGTGGGGGTTGTAGATTCACAAGTTTTACAGAAACCACACGTACTAGGTGGCCCTTACCATCCGGAGGGCAGCCTGCTTATTTGCTTATTTGCTTTTTTTAGTTGTGAAAAAAACGTCAAACGTATCCTAGACAGATGGTGCATTTAATCATCCTCACAAAAGCGTGTAGGTCAGTAGCGCAGGTCAGTACGATTTAATTGTTTCCATGATGTGCTTATGTGTCACGTGTTAGACATACTACCGCTCCGCCAACGCTTGTGACGTCACTACAGCTAATTACATCGTACGCACATCCGGTCGACCAAGTTTCTTTCTTTTTATCTTATCTTTGAAACGGTCTATCAAATCTTTTGCTTCTTTTCGTACATATAATTTACATTTTCTATTTTTCAACACAAAAAAATTAAATATTTATACCTACTCAACATTTCCAAAGTATATCGAACAGAATACGTATAAATACGTGAAGAACGTGATCGTGAATTTCAAATGGTTCTTTTTTGGAATGTTAAGAGATATTGCGTGTGCATCGGCATTCGTTGGACACGGGTCAGCGGGACACAATGAGGGACTTCCTGCGCTGTGTGTATCACTGCCCACCGCAAGACACGACACTCAACGCCCTCGCTTCCTCCTCTATCTCGCCGCAATCATCCACACATAGTCACATACTTAACATTACCAATTCATAACTACCCACGCCACCTTTCAATACTCTACTGCAACTTGCTAACATAAAACCTCTTCTAACTAATCATCTTCTTTTTTGCTTGGTGGCGTTTCCCTTTTGGATTTCGCCAGAATCGAGTTTTTTTGCTCAGTTTTCGTTTATCAGATGGATGGTAATGTCCTTGTAAGACTCTGCTTTCTTGACATGCGTGAACATCGGTCTCTCTACTCGTTTTGACAGTGTCTGGTTTTATAGCGTTCTTAACTTTTCTGCGTAAAGGTTTAATTAAGAAACAGATTACGATTATTAAACTCAGTTTATTGTGATGTTAACTTTCACCGTACCTTACTATAGACGTCCCAATTCAAATGCAATGCAAATTATTAAAAAAAATAAGTGCTCGTCATGGACGTGTTGCTTTTCTGCCACTGAAGTTCGCATTCGGTTCGGCAGTGAAACCTCTCGTCCGACATACGAGTCGTTGTATTCTGTTCGCTCAATTCGAAACAGTAACCCTTGTAATGGTTCCCTAGGCTCCATTGAGTTTCATTACGCGCTCCATCAAATGGCACAGTGAGGTACCCTCGATGGGCCGCGGCATCGGGTGAGGAAGCACCAGCGTCCAGTCCAGGTGGATCGACCGCTGACCTCGCGCCAATTACGCGGCCATTATCGCGCCGGCACAATAAGCCGCCATTAAGCGGATGTCCAGCTCCACGTTCCCGCGCTCAATTTGCATTTGTTTGGAATTAGATCGTCACCGCCCGCGGCCTCCGCCGGCTTTATGTCACCTGTTATGTGCGCCGAGGCCCGTTTTAATGATCTCGCATACGTGTGACTGTCAGCCTAATCGCAGACATTGTTGACAGATTCCGAATACGAAGCAATCGTTATCAGTGACGCACAATTTTTCATCGTCTCGTGAATGGATACTTAGAATAGTAAACGATTGTTTGATAACTTGGAGAAATTTGTTCGTGTTTGAATATAAAGATATAATTATGTAGACAGGTTACAGTTTGAGGTTGTAGTTATAACTATCTCTACCAACGTTTACGAGCTTTTATCACCGCTGGCAGCGAGTCTCACGTAACTTGTCCACTATCCTCAGTGAACGGTATGCGTAACGCATTATCTCGGGTAAAAAATGGATATGATCCACTACATCCCACAAACCGTGCAAATAAATTCGCGACAGGGGTAAAAAAAAAACAAAAAAACACAGTCTTCCGTGGGGTTTTATTTGTTTTGTTTATTGTATACGAATTTAACAGAATAACGGAATAGAACGCAACTTCTTAATTACATCAGCTTATTAACGTAGAAATTTCATTGCCATCACAATATTTTATTTCAAAATGCTTAAAAATCTAAATGCCCAGACCAACAACTTCCGCGATTTAGTAAATCATTTACAGAGTAAGGACTTCAATTCTCCAAGTCAGACAAGATCTTTATAATAAGGTGCCTTGAGTTTTGATATCAATTTTATTTTTAACAAAAATTTGTTTTATTTAAGTCATAAGAATATGAGAATGTTTCATTCGAAAAGCATAATTGAAAAAAAAAAAACAATATCACCGTTATAATTCTGGTTCTAATACCACAGAGGAAAAAAGTCTAATAAAATTAACTATAAATAAGTATGTCTCGTTAATTCGCGTCAATTAAAAATACACCTTAATTTTTATATTAAATAGACTTCAAGTGTACCTAGTCTACATAAATAATAAAATGGTAATAATACCTACTGGTATCTAGGTAAAATTATGCAAGTTTTTCATTATTATAAAAAGTCACTGTTTAACAACCACCGTATCTATCCCGTAGGTGTACATAATATAGTTATGTGAATGATCACATTAGATTACACACTGATCATCATACTTGAGTAACTGACAGTCACGCAACTCGTATAACGGGCACCATAATAGAATAAAAAAATAATGTGAACCTATACCAAATTATGTTGGTCATCGTCATCAGATAAATTCGTAATGTGTAACGCGTTGGGAAACTATTTTTACTTGGGTTGTTTTTACATGTTATATTACGAGTATTATTAGAAGGTATCGGTATAACCGTACAATTAGGATTGGGATGCCTTATGGGCATAATTAATATAATTAATGGTGTCGGGCGTTATTTTTCAGAAGTCCATTACTAATTGATAAGGAGTAGCTATAAAGCAAAACTTCCGACAAAAAACGTCGGTAGTTGGTACTAGCTACGCAGGCCAATGGTGCACCGCCCGCCCTCCCTCAATCGCTTGCGACAAAGGAATATCACTAATTAGTACTACACCAACATGCAAATACTTAGGTTCGACACGTTTCGCCACTCCACGTGCCATCCTTAGGAAGGCGACAACATCCTGGCTATATACCTACTCCTTAACAATCAAAAACTAGTAGGTAATCGGCTACTTAAAGAAATTAATTACCTTATATTAGAAACTATTCAAAACAAAAATTCCATTTCGTAGCGAAATTTGAAACTTGATCTTATTATTTTCTCAATCATTTTGTATTTAAAATTAGCAAGATTCACCTGACTCTACATAATTTTACATTTAATCAGACGTTGAACTAATGACGCAACAAAACAAGTAGACGTTGGTGATAAAAGTTATCATAATATCTCAAAATGCAAATTGCAGACGGAAGATACCTCGCGATGACAATTTTTTACCATACAGAAGATATGGCAAGCCGCCAGTCGCAGACACGTTTCTTGTAATGTACAATAGGCGGAGATAGCTACGTCTTTCGCTGAAATATATTGTCCCGGCTTGCGGCACCCACACGCGCCGCCACTGATATGCAAATAAGCCACGGTAAGATCGTAAACCGTTTCGCATCAGATAACGTAATTCGGGGTTAAGCACAACCAAGAATTAATAATGTCGCAGCTACTGTACTCGGCTATAAATTAAATTCGGCTAAGCTAATATTTAGGGCATCAGGCGCTATATGAGATCATAATGGATTTTTTTAAACGCTTGTTCGAAATATAACAAGATAAATTTTGAAAGAAAATTCCGTTTGGAGGACAGACAATCCGAAATGTGTTAAATATTATTTCATATACACCTACAAATGTGCAACCTAATCCCCTTAATTTAAGGTCCACCTTTAGCGATAATAAAGTCGGTATATAATGACAATATCCGAACTATATAGACAGTGCAAATATATTTAACTTTCTCTATTCAGACTCTATAGATTTTAAAATTAAACACGCTATCATTGCTAGCATGACGCATATTATTATCAGTGCCGACTCAGTCTGTTCATCTCTCTAAAGGTCGATTTGACTTCTTCTACTCAGCATAGTATTGAGTAAAATTACATTGTAGGTTATCTTAAGAGCTGGAGTGTCTTGCCATTTGTTTTGGGAGTCATCTATGTTTCGGCTTAAATATACAGTGCAGATATTAGAGTTTGGAAATATGTATTAAATTAAATATACTATATATAAAAATTCGCCCCGCAGATATTCTATGCATAAATGTATCTCTATCGTTTTAGATTACCAATATCAAATCACAAAGTTGTAGGGGAAAATAAAAACGAAGACACAGAATTGAAACAATAATACCAGATAGAACAATCACACTCATCTGAATACGATAGATAAGAAACATGTCCAAGTTGAATCTGAGCTTGTTTTAACTCTCAGGTGCATAAGATATTTCAACTTTCATTTTGAAGAGACAACGAGGCTTGTGTGATTTGACGTTATCCACGAGCGCACTGGGCGGTCTCTAGTCTCTACATATTGAGTAATTAAACTATCGTGGCCGGCGTTTCTATACAAATTATAGCCTACATTGATTTTCCGCAGCAATAGCAAAATACATATATAGATTTTCAATATAGCACAACAATGTTTGGTCTATCTGGAAATAATGACAAACTGTCAAATCTAAGGTTTGCTTCTTTTTTGTGCTTTCTACTTCCATATCGGTAAATAAGTATAGAAATATTACATGACATGTCCTGTCTGATCGATTGACTGACTAATTCCTAAGATAGAAAAATTGAGTATTAAAAGCTTTTGAAAATTCCACCCTTGAAGTCGTGAAAAAAGGTTGATTGTTGTTAGCGTGTCACTCAAAAAATGGATATAACGCCGCCAATGATGTGGGCGAAAAGCTACTTCAAAAATTTAATGTAATCAATGCTAAATGTAAAGCACGATTATTTAGAAAAAATGTTTCCGAAATAATCTCAAAAGATGTAAAATTGAAACTATTAACAATAATGTATCATAATACTACGGATAACCAAAGTTGCCTGCCGCAGTTGCTTCGGATTTTCTTTAGAATAAAGTATTGCGAAAGATAAGGAGGAAGAGGTCCGAACGTCTAATAGATGGTGGGAGCAGGTAGTGCGCCGGTCGGACGCTATCGCGAACATTTGTTATGTGCATAATGCTGTGACGTAACACTATAAGGTGTAATCCCTATAGATGGGTTGTTATTGGACTTATATTATCTATTTATTTAGTATGGGGTCTTTCACAAGGCTTTTGTAACGGCATATGGTGTCCCCACGATTGACCAGGTATTTGGTTACATTTTAAAATCACATTATAACATGTATATCAGTAGGTATTCAATTTAGAATTAGATTATATACTTAAATTCAATACATTTCTTTAACTTTTATACTTATACGATTAATATAGGTACTGACTTGACGATTACTGATGTAGCACAAAACTGGGCTGGTGTAATTTTATATACATAGTTTGTTGGCAGGTATATTCCCAAGTACAAAGTTGTCACGTACAAAGTTCCCACAATATGATAGAGCATTGACGGTCGGCGCACCCAAATGTTGTGATTTCGACAAAATAATTTTAAATATAGACGCACAACTATATCAGACATTTCAAGGCCTTTAATTAAGAAAAGTAGTAGCTACCGTTTTACTCGTTTGCCTAAGTCCACTTCGTTTCAAATTAATTATTCCATTCCATTTGCCTAACAATTAGGAGTAGATAGTTATCATACCAAAGAAGCAATTTCATTATAATCTACTTATTACTTGAATAATGCTGCTTTATTATGTCCATGGCAAAATATTATTCAGGTTACTTACTTGTAGATACATTTAACATTAGGAACATTGTGTCCGCTAATGCGACCTACTTATTAAAGTAAGTTTTTCGTAACAAAAAAAAACTATGTATTTTTTTCAATCCGGTTCATTTTCACAATCTATTTGCTGATACCTATTTGATTTTACAATAATATCCTACAGGTAACGCTCAACTTTTAAAGTTCTCCACTATATATTAGGTATTTATAAAACAGCTTTCAGTAATTTATGTCAAAATGTATTGTTTTAGAATCACAATAGTCCTTCCCGCCTGTTTCTTATACGACTCTACCTTTTGTTCGTTCACCCGCTGCCTTACCTGAGCGCGCAGCGAGGGGTGCACAGAGAATAAAACTAGCATTGCCACATGTGGTTGTCTACTACGAAATGGTCCCATTGTCGATGCATATCTATTATTTTTAGTTTAGAACGAATTCATTACAAAAATGTTTCACAGACACATTAGCATCAGTAATAATAACTGCTAATTGATGAAGAAAGATACTAAACGTAGATATTTTGTTAGTTTGTATTTTACCTAGTTGATTTTGATACTTGGATCGCTCCAACATTTATTGATAATTATAAACCATATTTTTCTGATATCAACCTCTATGTTAATGAGACAAACGCCCGAATTTTATAGAGTGCATTTCTAACTTATAGGCCGTCTTTTAGAAGCGTCAACACAAAACAAAAAGTATCGTAGGACTGGCAACGTTTGTATCGAGACGCTATATCGACGCGCACGCATGTTAGACAAGGAGGTAGAGAAGCTGCCCGGCAAGTTCGCGGCGCGTGAGTGGAGGGGCTCCGCCCGCAAGCACGCCAGTGCCCCTGCCGAGCGCGTAGCGACCACGCGCTAGAGCCGCGCTGTCCTAAGACGATTGTAAACACTGCAATTCAAGTTTCGGTTGCACTCACTCCAGAACCGGTTCCGATTCCAGTCCAGTGATCGAAGTGACACACAATTGTGGTTTCCGTGATCAGTGCCTGTTACTACTGTGTATCAGTGTGTATCTAACAGAAAGCGTGTAACGAATTTGCTGTGGATTAAAAAGTGATCTTGAATATTTAACTCCTACTATGCAATGACCTGCGATTTGGAAAACAACAGAGATTGGATTACCTAAAGCTTGAATTATTAACACGGTAAGTGTCCATTTCGGGGAACGCGTTTGTATGCACAGCGCCCATAGCAGACACGCATAGCCTCAGCCAGCATTGTGAATGTAGTTGTAGGCGGCACAAACAAAAACTCGACGGATAGGGGAGCGAAGGAGAGAGCGCCATTGTTGACACGCCAAGCAAGCGCGCCCGCTGCACGAATGAACTACGTTGACTCTAGAGAGTAAATTGTACAGTCAAAAGCACACTCTACATCCTTTTGTTTAAAGAAAAAAGAAAGTCATACATTGCGCGTTACACCGTATTAGAAAAGTAGAGCTTATAATTTCAAGTGTGCATGACAAGGTTATGATTAAATGCGAAAGCTCCGTTTTATTATTGCTCTACTTTTAATTTTAATGCAACTTTCAATCCTTCTTTTTTTAGTTTTTGATCATTTTATATGTACTAATGTATTCCCTTTTCGGTAATACGAAAATGCTAACGAGGAAACGACATTAACAGAACTCTTTCAAAAGTACAAACGAGCAATTCAAAACTTATTAATATTTTCTTACCAATTTAGCCTCGTCAGAATCAGCAAAATGTCTATGAAATACTCTAACACGATATAGATGTGAACGTTTGATATCCTACGTCTTCCTTCCATTTAAGTAAGTGGTACTTATATTAATAAAACAAACTGATTCATTAATTACATAGGCCTTTCTGTGACGATTGCTTTATAAATAGAAGAAACAATTAAAACTGATGCTAAGTAACGATCTTAATTATGGAATGAATGACATTATCGGTGCTGTAACATAAGATTCCGTCGTTTACACACGCTCGCATTTATTTGAATCGACAAAACAGATGCGTAGGCGCACGGAAACCGTATTTTACGGAAATCAAATTTACAATCAGAATTTATTAGAATAATACAACTTATCTATAGATGGATTAAATTGGTATAAAAAATTAAATTAATATTACATTTTGCCACTGAGGTTGTTTATCAGGGTTAAGTTTCTCGTTTAGGGGAATGAAATTTTAATACTGGCAATTGTTTGTTGAACGTTTTGTAGTATTTCTTACTTTTTTTAAAGTAGGACCTTTTTATGTTAATTCACCATGTTTATGTTAATTGCTACGTTATCTGTTACTGCACCGTCAATTCATTTCGTTAATTCTTTAAATATATAAAACTTAATCTTACTAATCATTCTACATTCAAGAATAAACTTGGAAGAAAAGATGGTTAACTGCTTACCTAAGTCCACGCTTTCCTAAGAAACAGTACCTGGTAAATTATGTCTTCGTATTGGAAGCGCTAGACGTATTGGTAGCGCCATCTATCGAACATACGTTGAACTTGCTATTCTAAAGTCAGGGTTAAAAAAATTCACAATTTGTATTCGATAGGAACAGAGATCGGAACAACATAACATGACCGCGTAATTTGTGTTACATTCAATTTGTTTCTTAGACAATAGATACCAATAGACATGAAATACCTACGAAAAAAGCGTGCCAGCATTTCGGTTGGTGCTCTAAGATGGCTGAAAAAAACTAGGGACGCCGCATCCAAGATTCCACACTTTTTATGTTTTTCTTTATAGAATTCATTAAAAAAATTAATAAAAAAACGTATAACTGTAAAATGCACTCACAAATAATGCTCACCGACTGATATTTTAGCACAACAACAAACACGCTTTGTAATGGCGGACTAAACTGGACGCAAAAAATCAAAATCAAAATCAAAACTACTTTATTTCATAGATATCATATTTTCAAATTTATTTGAGACATATAATAACATTGCGAATCCATTGGTTTATTTAATCTGAGATTTGTTTGCGACTAAAGACTGAAGAATATGAAGTTTAGGCTTTGTTTGTAAATCATATAACCAATAGTGATATAGATAACACAATTGATTGTTATGGTACTTTTGACGTAGGTACCTGCATCGATAAGTAATCGATAATTGACAAGAAGTAAATAAGTATATTTTATTATGCCTTTAAAAAAACTTGGCAATTTTACAAACGATCATAGGTCAAGATTACATAGGTAGTAACCAAAGCATTATTTTTGTAGCTTGGCAACACTTATCAGAGTATTTAATCTGACTTATAGTCTTCTTCCATAACTACGTTTAAGAGTAGATTAAAAGCTCACTTACTCTCGAATTTATCGTAATATGATACTTTATATATATTGTTCATATGTATCTTTGTATAGGTATATTATATTGTCTTTATATGTAAATGTACACCATCTTCCCGCTAATGTAATTCCATACAACATCTAGGGTTGGCTGGAAGAGATCTCTTAAAGAGATAAGCTCGCCCTTGTACAACATTTGATTGTAACTATTTTGTTTTTGTTTTAATTGTGTACAATAAAGAATATATATATACCTATAGTATTTTGCTATCTTAAATATTTAATAAATCCTTGCTTCTCAGAGGTTTTGGGGCTCCTAAACATCAAACATATTATTAATAACAAATTCATCCTCGGTGGCAACAGAGAAATTATTAGTGATGTTTGGAAAAAAAACTGTGGCTACATAATATGACGTAAATGACGCCCGTATTAAATGTCAATTCTCTTGTATCGAACTGTAGATGCTTGGTCATTTAAAAGTTAAAAAAAATTACTTTAAAGACTTACACATTTGTATTCATTTTGTACTTCCCGGCATTTAACATAACACAATCACATTCTATAGCATGCTACTGAAATATTTATCACACATGATGGCTCAATGTAGGTACGGTTTCGAGTCTTATCACGTAGTTATCCTTCTATCCCTATCACGTCGTTTTGTGAAACACATCTCACGCGTGACGTCGCCAGAAGCAGCAATAAATTGTATGCTGATATGGAAAAATGGCGCAAACTGTCTTTTATCGTCTTAGCAGTTCTAGCCTTACTTTAGCCCCCAGCTTCTCGGCAGGGTTATTTATTGCGGTCGAAAGAAAAAGAACCGCAGCTTCCCGAGTTGCGTGGGATCAGCAGGACTTCGTTGATGCCCGGGGCTCAAATGACAACCGCGTCGGCGTAATTGCAGCCTTATCTTGTGTATAAAACCACACAACCGGCTACAATCTAACTGAGAAGCACTCAGAGTGCATTATATACACAATTTACCGACGGGATGGTAAGTAAACCGGGCATGACACCTGTATAATAATATCGAGCCGAGCCGATACACTACACCACACAAAAGATTACATACGGCATCTATATTCATGACACTACACCTATAAAATATGCATTCGAATTCATATTTTCTTATTTTGTATTCGAAGGCGGCACATACGCTATGGCATGTTTATCACGTATAGCCGATAAACAAGAGTCAGTATCGCTTTACATAAGAAAAAAGCGGCAAATATTCTTTAGAATTACGTGATTTTTAGCCTCTTTTTCAGTAGGAACTGCTAAGTAATCTAGTATCTATTATTACTTAACATTAAGAAAATAGAGGCTTTGAAATATATATTTAAAAAAATAATTAAATCAAAACTGATTAACAAAGAAGCAAATGTAACCATGAAAAGTAAACTATATGGAATTGGAGCCAAATACATTTCGACTGTCTGTGTCAAAACACGATATGACAAAAAGAAATAGCCAACCGAAGCAGGAGCCGAACTCTTTCAACAAAATCATGACTTATAAGTATCATGAATACAATTTTAAGGACGTACCTAATCCTTTTGAGCCAGCAGCGTAACCAAAGCCCCCTATCTGCTCTGGATTTCGGCCTAATTCTTTCACATTACGAAACACATAAACAGCGTGTATAAATTATGTCATGTAGCAGGCTTACGCGCGTTCTATATGGTTTCATTAAAGAAGCACATCGGGATTTTGGTGAAATTACGACGCTATTACCTTCCGCTCGATAACCGACCGTTTATTTAGCGCAGTAATTGTGCCGCCAGATCGAACTCGATAAATTACAGGTTCGTGTAATATACGGCGGTGGCGGAATTCGCCGTAACAAGTGATAGTGACGCACAACAACGGCAATTGCTTATGAACGCTGCCGCAGTCCTCAAACAGATGGATAGTATAGTAGAGGAACATGTGGCGCTGCGTTACAAAGGCCGGGACGCCTCTGCGTCACATCTGTGCAATTGTGCACTGAGCCTCCAGTTACATGTAGGAAACCAACCCTTCTAACCTTTTTGTAACAGCTGGCAGAATAGATTCAACGACAAACTTAAATTATCAAATTACGTAACAATTGTAGCGATGCTCTGTTTGAAAAGCTTTATAATATGATTTATAATAACGCCACTTAATAGCAAAACATTTTTTTATTATTCCCCTTTACCATGAAACGAGTATGTTTGCCCAGCACCGACTCCAAAATGTATACAATGACTATTCTTTTATGTTTTAACATTATTTATAAAAAAAACTTTGTGTCTCACGACGATTTGCACTCTTTGCATTTTCGCCTAACGCAAGGTTCGTAATAGTTTCAAGAACCTAATTCACCATCAAGCTGCCAATCCCATTAAATCCCATTAAGTAAGTACCTATTCGCCACGAATAAAACTTAAGCGCTATAACAAAACAGAGAAATATAATAATATACGGCTGTATAAGTAGGATAAACAATGTACTTTGTGTCGCCAAAGAATTCGTAACGCACCAACTTTTGTAGCCGCCAAATCCACTGGCCGAACGTGAATTCACATTAGTAACTTTTGTTGAACGCGTACCGTTGTTCTTAAACCTATTTTTGTTGTTGACTAAAAAAGACGCGTACAAAATCTAAACGGCTATAATTATGCGGAACGTAATAGATAGCACGCTCTGTATCTACTACATTATACAAATAACAAAAAAACTGTTGCAAACCTACTCAGATACGTTATCTCTTTATACGCCATTCATGTCTGCGCAAAATATTATGATACAACATCAGATTCATCTGTAGAAATCAATTCATCAAAACTTAATGTTTTATGTACCTAAGCATTCCTTAGAAAAGTATATTACAACCTAGAGAGGAATAATTCGAAACAGGATATGTAATCACTTCGCCCATGGAAAGTGGTACTGCCACCTGCTCGGTGGGGACTGCCATACCTAGGTATCCATTAAACCCCATACATATTCGGCGATTTTCAGTACGTTGCGATATTAAGTATACGAGTATCGTTGTAAAAATATTATGAAAATTTTGTGTTGACAATTTTCTGTACCTTTTTCTTTAAAAAATTCACCGAAAATTGTGGTTTCATGGGTGAAATAGTCATTTTTCCAATGTCAACACAACTATCAAAGAATATAAAAATTTAACAAAAATTTGAGTAGGACACAAAGGAATTTCCAAGTACAAAACAAATCTAAAACACTAACCTCCAGTGCTCCTGACTTTTTTTAAACTGCAATAAAACCTAAGGATTCATAATAAAAACCGAAATCAACCGCTAGTCCCAGGACTTCTAAGAGCATCATTATAAACAAGATTTTCAAATTGGATGAAGTAAAAATGACATGAAACTCTCGTTTTATTTGATGTCACAGTTTCAGCACATTTTTTACTTTTCCAATGTTAATTAATATTATATTATTCTTAAAGCCTAATTTTACATTATTTCATGATAATCTATAGAATCAGAAGCCCCATATTTGAATCATTCGTCTGGCATCGAGCGCTCGTCGAATGCCGTCTGTGCTCGATTTCCATTGACTTTCGTTTCGCTAAAAATCAATAAAACATTGCGATTAAAATCAATATTATTTTGATTTTCGTCGAAAACGATGCGAAAATCGGTAGAAATCGAACGCAGATGATGCTCGCGAATAATTAACGACTGACGAATGATTAAAACATAGAGTTCCAGAGCTAAAGCCCCGCATGGCTGCGAGCCGTCAGGACTTTAGCTTTGTTAAGTAGCAACGGATCCAGCAATTATATATGTCATAAAATGCTCTATATATACTTAAATACGTTAGAGATTAAATAGCTTTAAAAATTTGAAAAAAAAACTGTAGGTCTTCTGGTAGAGCGATCAATACATTTTCATGGGGGCTTTATTAATGTATTGCTGTACGTACCGCGTAAAAACTGTGTATTATTGTATTTGGCGGCAAGGTATCGATGTTTTCTTAGCACTCGTTTTCTCAATTACATACTCACTTTACGTCAATATGCATTAGTTACATAATTCGTAAAGCCTTTGATTATTAGTTGTTTGGGCTCTCAATTTTGAGAGCCCAAACAATTAATATCTAGACACTTCTACAATAATCACAGCAGCCAGAACCTTGAATTTTGTTCGGTCAAAGCACTCTTAATGGTCTGAATGGAGTGGTAATCGCTTGTTGAGAGCTATCGGGTCGATCTGGACAAATAAATTTTGATTAATAAAACGATGTACCTATGTGTAGTGTAGACATGGCATAAATATAGATACCACTCATCAGTTAAGTACTTTGTTTATACATTTTATTATCCAGTGTAGGTAAATAAGTAGGTATAGTATATACTTTAAGCATGTTGAAATTTAACAATCATGGAAGGTACATAATTATTATATTTTTAAATATCATACAAATATTCACCGATGTTGCTTTAAAAGCATGGTGGAATATTCTCATAAGAACATTATCTAACACTCAACATGTATCGAAACACTGTTCGCTACAAACTGATATTGATAAATTTTAAGTCATGCCCGTGGCTGCCTTTGCCTGCCTGTCTCGAACTCTACATTCAGGGTTCTTGTCACTTTAATTACAACCACATTGAAGTACAGATAAAGTTTGCAGTTACCGTCACCTATGCTGTAAGTGTCGCCATGTATATTTGAAAATGTGTCGATACTGCAAACTGGTTCAGAGATCACACCAAAGCTTAAAGGCAATAATACGATCGTTTGATCCTGGGACGACATTATCTGGTTTAGCTTCTCACGATCATCGAATAGGTAATTTATGTAAAAAAAAGCGCGCGAATCCCGATTGTCCGGATGCATATGCGTGCACGAATGCTCGATACTTGGATGCGACGCCACCGTGTGAACGGGAACCTGCCTGACCGCACTATGAACAACATCCTCGACTAATTAAAAATTGTAGGTGTACCTACAGATACATGCTAGCTATTTCTCGTGAGCCTGCAGACTGCACGAAAATATGTACATTATAATTATACATAATAAATTTTATGATGAAAAAGTATAAGTATACGTCAGATTTTATGATGAAAAAGTATAAGTATACGTCAGATTTTATGATGAAAAAGTATAAGTATACGTCAGATTTTATGTTGAAAAAGTATTAGTATACGTCAGATTTTATGATGAAAAAGTATAAGTATACGTCAGATTTTATGATGAAATAATATATGTTACTAGCTGTGCCCGCGAACTACGTTTCGCCTTAATTTATTTTTTCCTGACATCTTCAACAAATATCGTTAATGTACCTACACAGAAATAAATACAAAAACTTAACAACTTCCTCGAGAATTACGCTGTCGAGTGGTGAAAACCGCTTGAAAATTGGTGCAGTAGTTTTTGAGTTTTTTGCGAACAGACAGACGCGGCGGGGGACTGTTTTATAATATGTAAGGATTTACATAGCTAGACTGGCCTTCTAATCGGGAGGTCCGGGGTTCGATCCTACCATGTGCCAATGTGTTTTTCGTTTTTTCGAATTTCATATGTACATTTGACCGACGCTCCCACGATGAAGGAAAACATCGTAAGGCAATTTGCATACCTACATCTGCGAAGAAATTCAGATGTGTGTATTCGACCAATCCGCGCTGGGCCAGCGTAGTTGACTAAGGCCTAACACCCTAACATAGGGTAGACTCGAGCCCCTCGGTGGGGACGTATATGAGCTGTGATGAAGAAAAAATATAAGACATTGCCATTTTTATACTACATATTTTATCAATCTGCTAATTTAGTACAGTACCTACCTACGTAGGGCGCACCTAGATGATTAAGTCGTTACCAAATATTTCTTATCTTCGATAATTGATTTAGGTCGCAGTAAAGTAGAATGTTGTGGCAAACAAGACAAGCGGTAGCGTACTGAGTACCTACGCTACGTTACCTTTGTTAAGTACATACCTAATTTATATATAATGTTTTTAAGGGTTCCGTCCCTCAAAAGCTGTACCTCATTCAGCTGTAAAAAATCAAACTTGTAAGTCAACGTACTTAAAAGATATGACCCTTTATGTCGCATAATTTCACTTTTTGCGATTGCGCAAGGAAATCAAAACGGGTGTGTAATGTTTGATATAAATATTGGTGATTTTTTTTTTGGGGTAAATGCGTAACCGCGCCGTACCCGCCGATGGCTAGACAGCGGGCGTGTGGGGCTGGCCGACCCACTAAAACCCCCCGATGTTCTCCCTGCCCTTGTGGGCGCGCATGGTAAGGTCCATACTGCGACTACCACTACCAGCACGCCCGGATAAATATTGGTGATCTAACATACAAAAAATATAATTTCATTTCATATAATAACTAACCGACTGCTGCTGCTGAATGACTTCTTTCATATAATAAACATTTGATATAATTTTAGATTCTCTAATTTCATGTGATATAATGAACATTGGATATTATAACAGTTTTTTAACATAATACCAGATGATATAAAAACAATTTATATAACGCCTGTTCGTTTGCAATGCATTTATTAACTTACATGCAAGCAAGCAAGCACCTTATAAGCAAACATACAGCATGCAGGCAAGCATGTAGCATGCAAGCAAGTAAGCAACATGTAAGCAAACATACAGCATGCAAGCAAGCAAACACCATGTAAGCAAACATGCAAAGTACAATCAAAGATGCAGCGTGCAAGCAAGCATGCAACGTGAATACATGCATCATGCAAGCAAACATGCAGCATGCATGCTTTCTGTCACGGCTCCGGCGCTGTGGGGCTCTGGCGGTCCTTAGCGAGCTCATTGTCGCAGATAGTTTTCGCTCAACACCGCAGCCTCGGCTTGCTGGCCGGTAAAACCGGCCAGCCTCAGCCGCGGCGGCGGGCGTTAAAGCCACCTGCTCCTCAGCTCGCGGGCCGCCTCGCCCCTCCGCGCCTACGCGGGTTTGAATCACACTCTAGCGGTAGGACAAACAAGACTACGTGGTATCGGTTTTGCAGCGATTCGCTTCCGTCACTAGTACGAGTAGCATAAATGAATTCCTTTGCTAAATATTATTTTAGATCAAATTATGGTCAAAATGATATTTTTATAGAAAATTATTTAGTAAACAATGTAAAAAATATATCTAATAAAATATAGAATATGATTATTATAGCAATATAGCTTTATACAAAATGTTGTTATAGAATATGAGTATTATATCAAATGAATGAATAATATACGAAATGTTGTTGTAGGAAGTGTCATTAGATCAAGTAAAAATTATATGCAATGAACGTTATTTCCTTTGAAATTAGATCATTTGTAATTATAAGAAATGGAACGCACCAAATCAAAACCTATAGGTAGAGTACTTCCTGTTGACCTAGAATCATGAAATTGGTTACCTTTAATACCTAATAAATAGTTAGAGACTTAAACTTAGATAAAGTTTAAACTTAGATAATGTTGTACGGAACTCTCGGTGCGCGAGTTCAACTCTTACTTGGCCGGTTTTTTTATGTCTGTTCACCGACCACTGCGGCATTTGTGGGCCGATTTTCAAAATTCATTTTGTAATCGAAAGACTACTGGTGAGGGGGTGAGATGACTTTAAAATAAAAATGTGATGTTGTGTGAATAGTACTATTTTTAACTTTTTGGTTTTTATTTTTGGCTTAACAAAGTATACAAAAGAGATTAATAAAGTTCAATAGAGTTGAAATTTCGCTCGAGCTTGATAGGACTTGATGGCTGAATTGTTTAACACAAGTATGTTGAAGACGGAGTGAAGGTGAAGTTTTTGCTTGTATTGATTTATTCAATATTTATTAATTTATTTAGCACTTTAAAAGAAAATGCAGTCACAAATAAAAAAAAATACGTGTCAATGAATTTGCGCAAAACCTGAAATTAGTAGTTCAGAATGTAGAGTAGATTTGATTCCACTATTAAAAAAATAAAGGTCAAATTATATTTTTTTTAATCACGCCGATTTTAAAATTGTCTTAACTCTATCGTCTTTATCTCCCATTATGGCGGCAAACGACCATAAGTTATAAACTGCATGATATGCAACAAAAAAAAAAGAAAATTTTCATAATTCATTCTTTTCAATAAAAAATAAGTTAGGGTGTCTGAGTTTATACGTTGTGTTTCATCGTCACAGCTGATATACGTCCCCACCAAGGGGCACGAGCCTATCCTAACTAGTTATGTTAGGGCGATTAGGCCTTAGTCAAACCACGCTGGCCCAGTGCGGATTGGTTGACTTCACATACACCTTTGAATTGCTTCGCAGGTGTAAGCAGGTTTCCTCACGATGTTTACCTTCACCGTAAGAGCGTCAGATAAATGTACATACGAAATTCGTGAAACGAAAAACACATTGGTACATGGCAGGATCGATCGCGGGCCTCCCGATTCTACTCGGGGCACGTCCAGTGACGAGGCCACAACGCCACCGACGCTCTTACGTTGTATTTGTATATGATCAAATATAAACAAATACATTAGTAAAATCTATCTGAATAATGAATATTAAAAATCATCTAACAAATGGTGAAAAACGCATTTAAATCCGTTGCGTAGTTTGAACTAGCGATGGGCGTTGAATCAACGAACGGTTTAAATAGACGGTCGACGTTCAATCAACGATTCGACGGTCGACAGTTCATTCGTCGTGAACTAGTCGAATTCATAGGCGGCTAAACTGAGAGTCCACAGCTTTCTTCTCTACTGACAACGCGACGACGACGCGCAAACGTACCCGGTTAATGCAAGTAGGTACATGCGTTCGTTGAATGAAATAGTATCATCGAACAAACCAATTTGAACTTCAAATATATCGCGTAGGAATTGATATTTGTTATTTTTTTAAAAAGACTTATTCAGAGTAGACTTATTATTTTAATTAAATTTATGTTAGAGTTAAAAGGCAAAAGTATTTTGATATTTGTGCGAAATAGTACGGCGATGGACTGGCCAAAAGATGCAGTGCAAGATGAACGGGGTTATAATTGTTTACTTAAACGTTACGGTTGTTAAGAAATTTGAAATTAGTGTACACTAGTCATTTGACTGGTCCTATACGAATTCCATCGAATTTTTAATTGTAACTTTGCAGTTAATTCAACTGTCAAATAGAAGGTAAAGCTAGACTAACACCGTCGTCGTTCGTTGCGTCGATAAAATACACCGCGCGCTTAGTCGATTTAACGTCTGCCGATATCGCGTTAAACAGTCGACGAATTCAACTAGTTGATCGACTAGTCGATGAACGGTAATGGATGGTCTAGTTTCATTTACGAAAAATACGTCGACGACCCATCTCTAGTTTGAACGATCTTACGTACAGATATACAGGCGGCGGGAAGGCGGGAAGCTACTTTTATACAAGTATGTTGTGATACCATTGATCATAAAGTTGTACAGATTAGAAAGCTATGACTCTGCCTATTGCCTCAGTACTCACTAACATACTCGTAATACACAAATTTATCAAATATTATCTGAAACATTAAAAGTGGGAAAATTGTATAGCAAAATATGATTACTGTAGTAGGTAGACCATTTTTAATTATGGCATTTCTTGTAAAATAATTGCCAGGGGCCTAATTCTTTTAGCATTAACGCATTTGTTGCATGTCAATAACGCTTTATTAGGATTGCTTTTTGAGACAGTTATTGTTGATTAACCGATATCTAACTCAAACATTTGTAACTATTAACTTATCAAGAAATTGTACTACGAATAAAATGCATCACGAAAAGCGTACCTACTAAAGTGGCAAAAGCAGTTTAATCAAATGCTATCAAGACGCGATAAAAACGTTAAGATTAGCAGAATACGCCCCAGGTTACTATAAATAGTGCCAAAAACATAACGCCTGTCCAACCAAAACAAACAGGCATATTATTATTTAGATTTGATTTGGAATACCTTTATGGTAGCAATGAAACATTGAAACACTTGCATTACCAATCGAGAATAGGAAAGCACCTAAACGATATGCTACACTTTTGCATGATTTAGAATGATCGCAATGAAATCGTTTTCTTTACATTGCAGAGCGGGGTGGAAGATGGCGTGTTTAGCGAGAAGACGGATTTAAGCAAAAATGGCGGTTGCCCGCGCCATACTAGTACTGCTAGCATCCACGGCCCAAGCCTGGATGCCCGACGCCAATGCACGTATTCATGTCAAATATGGTAAGTTGAGCCTGTTACTAATAAGTAATCATTCCCTTATGAACGTGTCACCATAAAAAGTTGTGATAACTGTCTACAGGAAATGCAAAGTAAAGCCTATATGATAAAAAAAACTTGCACTACACTTCATTACATATTGCAGGAGTTTAAGGAAATAAAAAATATATAAATTATTACATGAACGACCTGCTTAATAAAACACCACTGAAGTACGCAATTAATAAAGTCAACGTTTTGCATGTGTTAATGTATCCAACGTTCAATTCCTAAATTATTTATTAAAACTTAAATTCATTCTCGAACAACTACAACCCTTTCTTATTGCTACCTACCTTTAGAATGGAAATCGAGTTCCCTGCAACTTTATGAAATAATTAACACAATAAAAATTTGGATCATCCTGCAATAAATTGCTGTAGAATTTTATTGTCTCATCGTTTCCAATACTGCATGGGCAGCAAAAAATGTTTGCCGAAGTACAACGAAATGTGCACGTGAGAATTCCGATGCGGATTGTTATGAAATTGCAAATCTTTATTGTTGTTTAATCGCAACACAAAAGACATTGTACTTTGTGCATTGATCTACACATAAAAGATTTTTTTGTGGCACTACAATAAATCGACTATCCTATTTCTGATTACGTGAACCGATGTACTTCTTATTTAGGTTACTTTCTAACAAAATAAGTTTCAAAGTTGTAAAGGACAATGCTCTACAAAAAGAAAAAAAAAATACGACAAACAAAAGTGTTTATAGTGATGATTCTGTCATAGACAAACCTGAAAATGCAGGTCATGCCAACTCACTGTTGACTTGCGGGTTTACTTGGTCAGTCGAGTAATATCGCAAGTTACTTAATAATCCAGGGTCGCTCTTAGTTCTATTAAGCCATAGTGACTCGGTTAAACTTTTAATGAATTGGTTTGTTACAGGCGATGAAACTTCAGAACAGTTCGTGGGCAATACGACGGCGCCAGAGCACTTCCGCATCTTAGATAAAGATAATTTATCTATTATAGTAGGCGGCAGGTGAGTTACTGTGCACAGAAACTATAAGTTAAACGAAGCTCTACATATAATATACCTATATGCATTAAACTCAAATAAACATGTAATAAAATTTCACAAAGTCACCACCGCACCTTATTAGAACCAGGGGCCTTACCGTGATCGCTTATAGCAAGGTTAAAACAACATTGAAACAGAGACACCGCTCTTGCTGCGTATAGCGCCATCCTGCTCTCAGCGCGGTTTTAATATTGTTTTGAGCGATCATGGTAAGGGGGCAGGACTTATTTGGGCAGGTGTTGCGAGCCCAACCCACTAACACTATATTCGAAGCAACTCCTTACTATGCGCATAATCCTCACGTAATTTTAAATGCATAGGACGTTAATCTTATTTTTATTACAGGAATACGGTCTACAATCTCAGCCTCTACGACCTGTCAGAAAATGTAGAACAGGTAATAACATTATCTATGTATATTTGTATATAGTTGTACGCCAAATGAATGTAATAAATTTTAATATTCATTCATCGCAGCAAAACGTGTGTGCTGTAGCAAATTAAACGGAAATGTCTCATTGTTTATACAGTTTACACAGTCGGTTCTGATGCACAAAGTGTTACTCATTCACAATGAGCGACACTATAAAAATTATCCTACAAATCAACATAATGATACCTACTTTTAAAGTCTCAACATAGAAAAAAATTGCAAAGTACGTTATACAGAAGTAAAATGATACATACTTTTTAAAGTCTTAAGTTAGAAAAAAATAGCGAATTATTTAGAAGTTAATGACTAGAAATAAACTGCATAGTAGGTACGTTATGTAGAAGTAAATGTTAATTTATAAACATACCTTCTCAAAAAAAGTAGAAAATAATGAGAGAAATAACCTTTTAGGACATAATGTCACTATTTTACTCTATAAAACCTTCTTTTAATTAACACAATACTTATTAACAATCTGTAAAAACCTATTTGGTTTGGTCAAATATCGTTATTGAATATTCGTACAGATTATGGTGAAACATACTAAGGTCTGGGTGATGGTAGGTGGAGCGCTATTAAACAAATCAAAGTAGTTCAAATAGAATAGATGATCATTTCTCTTTGTTTTGGCATTCGAAGTACATTCGCGGATTCTATTTTAACATACCTGTGGAATAAACTGTAGGTATATCGACTAATCTAGATTTCTGTTTTAATTCATTTGATTCTAAATTTAAATATACCTAAATAATTAAATGTGACTTTTTAAACATTGAATAATGATATTTGATATGATCATACCATTACAGTAGATTAAATAAATAGTAAATGTTATCTACTAAAAATTATTAACTTTTTTAATACGTTTACAGCGCCTAAGATGGCAGTCAACGGATGCACATAGAGAATTGTGTCAGTTAAAAGGCAAATCAGCCGATGAATGTCAAAACTTCCCCCGTGTTGCAACTCGGAGCCAGGGTCGATTGTTAGTGTGCGGTACCAACGCTTTTAAACCATTATGCCGACGGTACCCAAGCCACTCGACCAGTCAATATCTCGAAGAATTCGATGGTTCCGGTCGCTGTCCTTATGATCCGCAGCATAACTCAACTGCCATATATGCCGGTAAGTAAATCGACACTATTTTAGGAGTATGCAATTAATAACTCTCGGCAGGTTTATACGAATATACTTACATTACAAAAGAAAAAATTACAGTCAATACGGATGACATTTGGCATACAATTTCCTATTTCCGAATGATCACATTGCAAGCAACATTTTAGAACGTCACGAATGGCGCTTGCGCTTCTTTGAGGGGTTGAGCTGAACACGAAGCGATGCGCTCGATAACGATCAACTCCACTTGCACCGTTAACATTTCTTACCAACATTAAAGTTCACTAATGCCATTTTTAACTGACTTTCTAGCATGATTTGTGGTCTGTGATAATATCATAAAATTCACATGCAGCCAAAACCATAAGTAACGAATACTTTGGTTATTGTTAGTTGAATAGACTATTCTATTTATGTGGGTATTTTATCAAAGGAACGAAATAATGTTAGAATTAAAGTGAATATTTGAATAAAAACAGTAAATATGTTGTGATCTTGGAGCGAAGTCATGGTCACGATAACAGAATAAGTTGCGATAATAGGAGAAACATACCTATCTACTTGTTACTTGTGACCTGTACTGTTCAAAATTGTCCAATTAATGTAATAAAAATAATTAATCTTTCTTGTGTCTATTTTACCTGAGGGTTGGCGTAATAATTTCCATTCTTCCCTTTTCTAAACACCCAACGTCTGTTACAGATGGTCAACTGTATACAGCGACAGCAGCTGATTTCTCAGGAACTGATCCTTTGATATACCGAGAGCCTGTTCGAACAGAACGATCAGATATGCGATTACTTAACGATCCATCATTTGTTGGGGCGATCTCTACTACAAGTCATGTTTACTTCTTCTATCGTGAAACTGCGGTAGAATATATGAACTGCGGGAAAGTAAGTATCTTTCCACATAAGATAGCTTAATTGTATTACAAATACAATATTTAATATGACAATGATTTTACAGGCCGTGTACTCGAGAGTTGCTAGAATATGTTTGAATGATAAAGGTGGACCGCATACTTTTAGTGATCGATGGACTTCTTTCTTGAAAACGCGCCTAAATTGCTCTATGCCAGGAGAATACCCATTTTACTTCGATGAAATTCGTAAGTGTTTTATATTATAATACAAAAGAAGTTAATTTATTTCTGTTACGGTTTATCTAATTAAACTAAATTCTTCTACAGATGCCACAACAGAACTAATTAGTGGGATTTACGGCAGCGGCAACAGCAGAAATGACATTATTTATGCTGTATTTACCACTCCACAAAATGCTATTGGAGGCTCGGCTGTTTGTGCATTTGCAATGAGAGATATCATCGATGCATTTGAAGGTCCGTTCAAAGGTCAAGAGAGTATGAATTCTAATTGGTTGCCACTTGAAAAAGAAAAAGTTCCATCGCCTCGACCCGGAACTTGCGTAAGGGATAGTCAAACCCTGTCCGATTCCGCTGTTAACTTTATCAAAACTCACCCTCTAATGAATAAGGCCGTACCGTCATTTTTGTCACGCCCTCTACTCATACGGGTAAGCTTGCAATACCGATTTTCTGCAATCGCAGTCCATCCCCAAGTACTAGCTATGAATGGAAATAAATACGATGTCATATACGTCGGTACAGACGACGGAAGGGTTATAAAAGCCGTAAATGTCGCTGCTAGAGAAGGTGCATTTGATGGCAGCGATGAATACAGCAGAAATCCAGTAAGAACAGCAGTTATATCTGAGGTGCAAGTTTTGCCACAAGGTGTGCCGATTAAGCAAATGCATGTAGCACTTACTACGGAAAAACTAATAGTTGCATCCAGTGACATCATTAAATCGGTAGCATTATCACATTGTGGAAATGTAGTGTCATGCAGGTACGTTAACCTTCCTCCTTGATTTGAAGAATTATTATGGGCTACATTTTAACATAATTTATTGACAAAACTTTATTTTACTTGCAGGGATTGCGTCGCATTACAGGATCCTCACTGTGCCTGGGATTCTAAACAGCAACAATGTTCTTGGGTTGGAAACAGGCAATTCGCTAATCCCGACAGATTTCTGCAAAATGTGGAATATGGAAAGACTGATATTTGTAATAAGTTGCCATCTCTAATGTCTGGTGAACGGCACAGTAACAGAAATCCTGGAACAAAAAGGCCGACTTTATCTGACTCTGAAATACAACAGAAGGTGGACGATATGCAAAATGAAATAGTAAATATAGAGGCTCCTAATGTGTTATCTGAAGAGAGGAATTCTTATATTAACAAACACGAAACAGGTAAATGCAATGCATTTAGTATACCTATGCTATTCATCGCCATCGCCCGCGTTATTTCGTCTTCCATGAAAATTATTTTTTGTTTCCTGAAGTAGTATAAACAATTCAAGTTTGAAAGCATAAGCTTTTAATAAAAGTCCAATAAAACAAGTTGGTAGTTTTAGTGTGATTTAAAAAAAACAAGTTCCAACCTCTATTTCACTGCTTTGAGAGTAGAATTTTGTACTACTTCTATCTTTGTAATTCAAGACATTCCATACAAACTTTCAACCCCTATTTTATTCCTGTAGGGATCTAATTTCTTAAATCCCTATCTTAGTGAACGTTAAAGTAATTCGGTGCCCAATTTTCATATTTATATTTTGTAAACTTTAATAGCAGTCGGTCAGAACGTATTAATTTATCCAGCTATATATATTATAGATACTCGTATATTCTAATCACTTTTTTATTTCCAGATTTACTAACAGTAGAAGCGGCAGATGGCAACATCTACAGCGCGCAAGCACTGCTCACTGCAGTGGTAGCATCATGTCTAGTCACTCTTATGGTCGGTTTTGTAATAGGCTATCTATTCTCGCGAAGATTTCGCCACCCTTTTTTTGCCGATACGTCACCATTCAATGAACAACACAATCATCTCAATAGGTATTTATATTGTCATAACATCAACATTTAACATCAACATTAACATAAAATATCGACTTGATACGAATATCATTTTTTATTGCAGATTAAGCCCTTTGGAAACACCTTTGAATGCGAATTCTGCATACATGCCACCCCGATCCAAGAATGTTAACATGGTCGCAAATGTTTGCCCGATGGCAAAACAAGACAACCTACATATGGATTTGGGTAAAGAACGCACACTTGATTTAAGGAACTCTACTGAATCTCTCGACAAGGACCTTAAATGTGGAACTTTACAAAAAGTTAAAAAGACTTATATTTGAAAATTACCTAAACAGACATTTTATGGATCAATTAATAAGTGACTGTGAGTGAATATTATGTGCGTCGCGTGTGCCAAGTCTTCAGAGTACCTCGGAGATGTTCGCTGTTATTTGTGGTGTTGATGTGCGTTCACGTGTAAACTATGTAAATATTGCTAGACTCATTGTATGTACAATATTATTGCAATATGAAAAGACTTTCTTGTTTTCGCATTTATTATAAGGAAATGTTTGTTTCTGCTGAAGTAGTACGAGTTGGCAAAGTAAAAAAAAAATGTATTTCATCGATATTTATTTATATAATTGATTGTACAGATTTAGTAATTAGGTATTCACTTTTTTACATTCCATTGATATTTTTATATAGGTATAAGAGCTGGTTTCCACTAAAGGTTATCATATCCATATCTGTAATAGCTATTTGGATATCTCCAATCCGCATCGCTTTGGCGAAAATCGTTTCAAACATGATGCATGTAAAGATGATCATACATCTCAGTATTTCTTTTTATTCGCGCATGTAAAAGATGAAACACTGCGATAAAGACACGAGGGTTAATTATGTGTGTGCATTGGCGACACTTTGGCGTTTCTATCTAATACCAAACTGCCAAGCACCTCCTCATCAGCAGCTCATAAACGTACCCACCGAGGAACTCGAGCCTACCCCCACTAGGGCGATTAAGCCTTAGTCAACCACGCCGGCCAAGTGCGGGTTGGTCGACTTCACACGCAACCTGTAAAGAAATTCTTTCTTCTCGGTGTGCAAGTTTCCTCACGATGTTTTCCTTCACCGTAAAAGGGTCGAATAAATGTATATATGAATTCAACATTTGAAAACACATTGGTGCGTGGCGGGGTTCGAGCCGCTACCTCCCGATTGGAAGGCGACGGCCTTACCCACTACGCAAAGCCAAGCACTACGCCAAGCACCAACTCTTAGCGAATTGGAACATCCCTTCACTTTATGCAAGTCATAAATACATAATATGACGATTGAAGAAACACATCGTACTCGTCTCAACAAATGACAGCCCTTCGCTTTTGTGGAAACCAGGCCTTTGGTCTCAGAACAACTGTTGTAAATAGTGTACTAATAAGTGTACATATTCACCCAAATGAGAAGTAAGGCTATTTATTAGTCAATAATAATGTGCACTTTATTTTTTTCTTAAACCATAATGACCTACCTACCCGGCTACCCGTACCGTAAAATTACGTGACATAAGTAACTTCCAGTCAAATGTAACAAATCAAAATGCATTATCGATTCTTTCCATTCCTTATAAAGAATAAGGTTAATTAGAAAAACAAATATATGTTTTGAATTATAGGTGTAGCAATTACAATTTCAATTTTAAGTTTATTTAATTTCGTAGAAGAATAAAGCAATTCTTTAAACCGTTACACCTTGCTACCTGCATATTGTACATACGATAACTATGAACATATAAAACAACAAATATTTACTATACCTGTCAAAATTTACTTTTGAAAAAAGTAAGAAAAATGTTATAACCTATTGTTGAAAAATTGACATTTGTTAATAGTATTAATTGCTGTGCTAAGTGCATAGTGCCTTGTAGGTTGCCAATTTAGTGCCTAATAAAAATTAGAATACTTGCATCAGAAAGGGATATATGCATACATATATTGTTTATTAGTTTCTTACGGAATTCAGTTAAATAAACTGAATCAAGCTTGATAAGCTTTGTAAATATAGTTAGAAATTATCATACCTACAGGACTTAGAACATATTCTAGAAGTTATATGAAAAGCATAATTTACGTAAATGCGGTAACCTATATTGGTCGTTTTCCTGTTTTTTTTTTTGTAATTTACTCAATAATTAAAAAGTCATATTATTGTTTCGACGTAACCACCAGATATTAAAATCGAGTATTCCCACCGTAAATTTATCAAAGTATTTAGTTAAGCAGATAGTATTTTTTATTAGCTACGTGCAAACAATAGTTTAGATCGAACTCTAATTGCATATTAAAAACAAATCATATTGTGAATATTAAATATTAATAAGGTTTAAATTGTTTTGTTACATTAAAGGCAGCTATAAAAAGATTTAGCGCTACATTTGTCAAGATGTTGCAGTTAGATAAATATTCGAGATATTATTTATATTTTTTATATCATAAAGAATCATTTTAATACATAGAAACCTTGTTTTCTATAATAGTAAAGAAATATAAGTATTATTAAATTATACAGTTGTTTTATTGAGTTAAAAAATTTACTTACATTTTTTAGAGTATTTACATCTTTCGATTTCAAAATATATGTACTTTCATTGATAATTTAATTTGATTTGATACAAATATTTCTGAAGCACATAATATGAATAACTACGTTTCGCCTTAAAAGACTTCATCGCGTGCTTAGTTATATCTTCTATATTTTTCCCGTTTAGCAACATTTTTCATTGATACTCTGTGCTCTATCATTGAGCGCCCAACTGTCTACTTCAAACCGTTTTTAAATTACTTATAGGAGCAAAAATAAAAATCCGAAACGAGGTTATCCGGAAAAGAACTGAAGTCACCGACATAGCTCGCAGGATAAGCAATCTGAAGTGGCAGTGGACTGGCCACATCTGTTGAAGGACCAATGGCCGTTGGAGCAGACGTGTCCTAGAGTGGAGACCGCGAATCGGTTACGCATTGCTCCCGAAAACAAAGGAGCAACACTCCTATATGTGAGCAAGTAATAAGCAAGCAGTAGGCCCATCATATTCCATGGTACTCCTATATCATAGCACTACAAACGCCACTGGTCATGATAAAGACATATCCTTTAAAACTAAAAACAGACGAAAACCGCATGCGGCTGCGGCGGCACGGAACCGTGCCACCGTACGGTTGCTCCGTATCTCCGTCCGGAGCTGCGATGCACGACGCACCGCATCACCGCATTATCTATGTCGAGATCTATTACACGTATGCACGTCCTTTCTACGCAAAAATCCGTACGATACTGCGGCACAGTTTGGCATACCCCGCGGACCGCACCGCATCACCGTCCGGGAGTGCGGTGCCGTCGCGCGCGCCGCACAACCGCACGGGCATGCGGTGTGAGTGTGTTATACCCTGCGGTTTTTGTATACAAATTAAGATTCTTCAGTCAAAATTAAAAACCGCAGCGCCGCACACCGGAGCGGTGTCCGGTGCAATGTGTTATGCGCCTTAGTTAGTTAAACCAGCAACTTATGAAAACCCAAAACTGCGCAATGTTTTTAATTCAACTGGATTTAATTAATTAGATATCTTACAATTTTATAACTGCAAAAATAATATACGGCTAATAAACATAATTATCATAATTGGATCTCTCAACGAAATGATGTTAATAAGCATAATATTGTATAACAGAAAATCGTTTGTCGTAAGTATTAAAATCCATAAACTCGAAACACAGAACAACTTGACGCGTTATTTTTCAAAGCATAATTAATGTTTAGCATATTAATCACAATAATTCGTTTACGCAGAATTTCTCAAGGCATAAACTTCCACGCAAGCATGCAGCATGTATACATGCAATATGCAAGCAAGCATGCACCATACAAGCAAGCATGAAGCAGGATCTCTCAACGAAATGATGTTAATAAGCATAATATTGTATAACAGAAAATCGTTGGTCGTAAGTATTCAAATCCATAAACTCGAAACACAGAACAACTTGACGCGTTATTTTTCAAAGCATAATTAATGTTTAGCATATTAATCACAATAATTCGTTTACGCAGAATTTCTCAAGCCATAAACTTCCACGCAAGCATGCAGCATGCATACATGCAATATGCAAGCAAGCATGCACCATGCAAGCAAGCATGTGCCATGCAAGCAAGCATGCACATGCATGGTTTCTCAGATGGTATTCGCTCACCACCGCAGGTTCGGCTTGCTAACCTATCCGCCTACGCGGGTTTGAATTATACTCTAGGGGTAGGACAACCAAGACTACGTGGAATCGGTTTTGCAGCGATTGGTTTCTGTCTCTGATATCATGAATTAATTACTTTGTCAAATAATAAATCAATAGTATATACTATGAATAAAAATAAAGTACATCAAATTAAAATACTTATAGAATATTTGAGTACCTATCATATTTGAATAAAATAATATAATTCTGTTTTGATAAAAAGTTTAGTAAAACAGAGTAATCATTATATCCAATGAATGTTATATCCTTTGACATAAGATCATTTGTAATTATAAGCAATAAAACGCACCCAATAAAAATACTTCAGATTTTAATGTCCAAAAATATTAAGAATATCATTAATCATGGCACTTAAAATTATGGTTAAACATTTTAGGACTACCAATACTATGTCAAAAGAAATCAGGGATTTCATTAATTATGCTGAATAATGAAGCCTTTGGATAACTATATCTTACGCAAATAATGCAAAGAAAAAATTATGAGACGTTAAAATTATGCTTTTGGATGATTATTCTTAGTGATTTATGCCAAGCGTCCTTATGACAAACAAGATTATGCCAAATGAAAATCTCCAAGGACACGATTAGAACACTACTTCCAGGGAAAAGTCATAAGCCAATTTGTAGACATACTTTGGCCACCTAGTTCACCAGACTTGCCCCCAGCTGCCTTTTTTCATGGGATTACCTCTAAACAAGAGTTTTTGATATCCTTCTTTCGAATTCTGAGCAGCTTAAAGGTAAAATAACACAAGAAGTGAACGCCATCTCAGTCAACGTTTTGCGGTGCGTCATCACGAATCCGCTCTAACGCTTTGAGGAGTGCAGTCGCCGTGATGAGCCACATCTTGAAGGTGTAATATTTCATGCATAAAATTTGCTAATCTTTACTTTTGTTTACTCAAATATTTTAAATACAACATTGGTGTTTTTTATTATTGTTTAAAGTTTGAATTTGGCGATAAAACATCTGTTATGATACAACTTAACTGAACACTGTTTATTTATCTGAATAGAATTAAAATCAAGTGATTATTTTTACATTAAATCATTTGGAACAGGGGTAAGGGGCATATTGTCTGAATCTATGTAGTTAATATAATTACAAAGGAATTGACGTTTCTCAACAGCTGTTTTCACAATGTTGGTGTCTATAGTGACACCATCATCACAAACAACAACTTCTTCTTTGATTTCAGAACACCCTTCATGGAGCAAAACAAAATTATGCATAACACATGCAGAACAAATTAATGTACTAATATCCTCATAATCATTCATATCAATGTGGTTAAGCCTTGTAAATCTTTGTCTCAGAATTTCAAAAGCAATACCAATATAACTACGAGCCTTCCAGTGCACTTCATTGAATTTCATCTCTTCACTTGTTAATAATTCTTCGCTTGAAAATGGAGTAATCAGATTCTTTTTTAGTTTGTACTCAGAATCTCCAAGAATATGATTCTCAAAATCAACAAAATTTTTCAACTCTTTAGCAATTGAGCTTTCTTTGAATACTTTATTCTTTTTAGTTTGTCCAATACGTCCAATGTGAATGTCAACAAACATTAGTGATTCATTACATACACCTTGCAAAAGTATATTATCCAAATTCTCTTTCTTTTTCCTTTTTGAACCGACATTAAATCGGCAAGTGTCAATAAATCCAACACAATTAGGAAATTTGTATCTACTGTTTACTTTAATTCTTGTCAAATGCTGTTCTTCAATTGATGGCCAAGCAATAAAACTATATCTTTGTTCAGCAATAAGAGAAGAAATTTCATGGAAAATGTAACTAATGGTAGACTTGTTCAAGCCAAATAAAAGGCCCGCTTCTCTATAAGAGGAATCACTAGTCAACAACCACAAAAATATATGTACCTTTTTTTCTAATGATACATTGCTAATCAATGACTTATCATGTTCCTTTAACATTATTATTAAAGCCTGAAATAATTGACACAATTTTAAAATCGTTATGTTTCATTATTTTACATATACCATAATGGACATAGCTACGATGCAATTGGGCAGGATAGGTTGCTTGACTCAGATAAAATGAAGCAACAAAGCTCTAGTACTTTCTGTTCCCTGAATAAGCGGTGCAATCAGTGCGATTGAGTAAGTTAAGAAGAGGATATTTATACCGGGTGTAACTGAACACCCCAATAACATTTAAGGGGCATATAAGTTAGATACTAAATGGACCTTCGGTGCTTGTCTGAAACCTAGAACCCCAATATTTTCAGTTATTTGATTTTAAACTGAAAGCAAAAACTTTCAAGTGACAACCATAATCAGCTCTTAACACAAAAGAAATTTAAACACAAAATGACACGTGACAGACGTGAGCGTAGTATTCCTCGTACGCTTACGTAGCACTTTCGGCACTTAATAGCAAAAAATAATTTATGTAGTTTGTATGACGTGAGCGTAGTATTCCTCATACGCTTACGTAGGGCTGTCGGCACTTAATATCAAAAAATTTGTATGGATTTTATTAAGTTTGTATGGAAAAAAGTAGGTTTCTTAGCCCTAATATTTTACCTACAGAATATTGGGGTGTTCAGTTACACCCTGTATATGACGCACAGAATGTAGCCTACCTGCCCCATCCATTGGGTAAAAAACAGCTGTATATTTTTTGCTCATTGCCCTTCTTACATAATAATATGTGCTTTCTTTGTTATTTGCTTTTTATGTTTTTATTAATTAACATAACAAAGCAATACTATGTCAATGAATTAAATTATTTGCAACATTTACTTATATTTCCTGTATTTACTTGTTTTTACAACATTCACTCAAAAATACCCTTGTTTAATACTACTAAAAGTGTATGCAGGAGCGCATTCAATGCCTTCAAACATGATGCGCGGGTGAAATAACCATACATTTTTTTTTAATGTACCTAATATAAAAGAAATTGACAAAGAGAGCATGAACAATATAAATTTTACAATTTAATTAATATTATCATTAAGGTTGACCACAAGCAAGAAAAAATGCCTATGGTACACCCAAGTAAACAAATCCAATTGTATTTTAATTACAATCAATGGGGAATTTATTTGATTAGTTGAATGTTACTTACAGTGCTCTACCATTGCAGTTTTTTAACTTTGTTTGTAAGCTGGATTATAAGCTAAGGTTCAGTAAATAAATACATGCAATTATTTTGGGACCATTGCCCTACCCAAAAGTATCAAAAAGAGTAAAGACAGAGAAACAAAATACAAAAAGAGGAAAAATCAGTGACAAATTTTTACAAACAAAATATATTTTTTTACAAACAATATTGTTCAAATTAAAAGTATTAGACATTCATAAATGCATATAGGACACATTTTGCTTGGATTTTGTATTAGATCCAAGATACTAAAGTAGGTAATAAATTAGTATATTACCTGTACAGTTGATTTTTTAATTTTTAAGTTCTTGTAATCATTTTCTTCAAATTTTACAATATTAAAGTGTTTAAAATATCCGTTTTTTTGGACTCCTGGGAATACAGGTTGTACTTTCTTATTGTCATCTAACAATTCATCTAATTCATCGTTATATGCTTTGTTAAACCAATTGATGTTTTCAGTATTCTCATTCACCACATCGGCTATCGCAACCACCAGCCTATTTAATGTGATGGAACTGTCGCTGTCTAGGAACAGGTCTGTGATAAATTCTTTATCAAAAGTATTGATATTCATGTTATTACCATGGACCTACGAAAAATAGGTCTTTTTTCAGGTCCGTGGTTATTACTGGATCTTTAACATTTACATCAAAAAATAAAAACAGAAAACAATGAGTTGAACGTATCATGAGACAGCTTGGGATTAACACTTAGATAATGTGAAAATGACAATACGGAAAATTAAAAGAAGAGCACAAATGATTTACAAATAACAAACATACACAAAGTTGAAAATAAACAAATTGCCATATTGACCAAAATTGACTTAGGCGTATGATAGACCACAGACTTCATAGAGATATTAAGTGTGTGATAGACGTACAATATTTAACACGATTTAATTATAACAAAATTATCTATTGATGGATCTCACGACCCGAGGTGCGGTTCATAATCAGATATCAGTGCAAACGTTTGCATGCATTCGTTAGCACTGGAGCGCGTTCAGAGCCTTCGCGCGAAGTACAACTTTTCCCTCTAACCCCGTTCAATGCCTTCGAGCGTGACAACTGGGTGAAACAACCGGCCCCTTCAAGATCTTAGAGTGTCGGCGCGAGTTACAACCGAACAACCATCAAATTTGATGGTTGTAAAACGCTCTGACGTTTATTACTGAAATACTCTTACGTGATTGGATGATATTGGCGGCCATAATCTAAAATGTCATCTGATAAAAAGAGAGAGAAATAAAAAATCATGTGAAAGAGGGAAATAAAAGATTTGGTTGCTGCAATCCGTTCAACGCCTCTGAGCGAGTTAAAAAACAACCGGACAACTACACCCAGAGGCTCTTAACGCGCCTCTTCTCACAGACGTAAGCACTCAGATCAATTTTGAACCGAGCTTTCGATCTGTGAGTCTGTCAAGTTGACAGTTAATGTAATTTGAAAAGAAAAATTGGAGGGAGATGTATAGTGCCTACAGTATCGTTACAGAACACTTCTCTATTAATTGTAGATAATCTAATGAAAATGTAAATTCGAACAAATAAAAATAAAACTGATGTTGACTTTGACATTGACAATTCTAGAGACAGTGCACTACCTCTTTTCTGTTAGCACTGTCAGCATCAATCGGTGACGTCATCAAATACGTCATACCGCATACAAAATGCGCACATGAGCAATTTTGGACCGATTGTTTGCGTGCAAATAGCGCACACAAGCGCTGATGTCAAATTATGAACCGCACTCCCGTTCAATATGGATCGCATCAGTATTACACATCACAGAGTACAATCACTGCCAGCACCTCAGATTAACTAAACCAATGGATTCGCAATGTTATTATATGTCTCAAATAAGCGTCCAGTTCAGTCCGCCATTACAAAGCACCGTGTTTGTTGTGCTAAAATATCAGTCGGTGAGCATTATTTGTGAGTGCATTTTACAGTCATACGTTTTTTATTGATTTTTTTTATGAATTCTATAAAGAAAAACATAAAAAGTGTGGAATCTTGGATGCAGCGTCCCTAGTTTTTTTCCGCCATCTTAGAGCACCAACCCAAATGTTGGCATGCTTTTTTCGTAGGTATTTCATGTCTATTGGTTTCTATAGCCTAAGGCCAGCACATACCTATGTGGTAGGTCTGTGACTGCCGAGGACTGCCAGTATCTCTCTAATCTGTGAATGTGTAGATACGGAAAATATTCTACCTATATGTAAGGCGTGTTCCACTTAAGCGCAGATTTGCAGCATTTACAACATTTTTAGCATTATCGCGTTTTATTAGATTTTGATGCTAGCAGGGCTGGCATCGTATGTTAACATAATGCGTTCCATTTTAAGGTTAGGTTCTCTTTGTAAAAAATAGCGCTATTAAAAATCTTCACATTTCTTATACGAAAAGAAAATCATGGTTAATATTTGATATTAGCGTGAAAAAATGGTGACGATTAAATGGAAAACGCGGGATCGCGATAATATTGATGACAGGCCTACACGATCAATAAATATCGCGATACATATCAAGGAGTTGGATTTCAAAACATCTAGAAATTCTGTGATCCGTATCGCGATTCATCAATATCATAGACTACACGATCAATAAATATCGCGATAAATATTGAACGTCCAGCATGCGCCAACGTTACAAACTACAATCACAGACTAAGTAGATATATCTATCACCAATGACCATGGAATTATTACTCAAACAGGAATGAGCTCTTGCTTAAAAAAGCGTGCCGAGAGAGAGATAAATAACTGTACCGTTTGTCTCTTTCGTAAATTTGTGACCACAAATTTTACAAAATAGAGATTTTTTTCTTAAAAACAATAACATTCAACCTGAAAGATGCTTTTGAAAATCATAATATGCTTAATAATCACGATTATTAAGGAAGAGATCGCTTTTAGCGACAAGATCGCCCTTTGTACAATTAGTGTTAAGTATATTATTTATACGTTGACTTTAAGCTGGTTGGTGTTGTACAACAAAGAAATATTATATTCTATTTTTACCGGAAACCCCCACTACTACACCCAAGCCTGGGCCGAGCGGCGGCATGGCAGCATAAATACGAGCTGAGAGCGGCAGTCTCTCTCATTTGCTTCGCGGCGTTTGGATGTGACGGACGTCTACTTTTGTGATAATTAATGTCGTTATTGTTAATTGTGATTTGTAATTATAACGCTGGTGATTTGTCATTTCTATTATTTTTTTTTATTTTCCCAAATTTCTGGTTTTAAGAACAGAAGTGGGATTCACGCGTGTTATTTGCCGTTCATGCTATCTTGTATTTTAGTGTTTGCTTCTTAACTAGTTAACATGTCTGGGCGTGCGTCCAGATCAAGAGAACGTGATCATTCTCGGAAGCAACCACGTGGCAATAGTTCATCATCTGAACGTCATAGTGTTCAGGCCATGAAACGTTATACATCGCCGTTAAGACAGCATGAGGTTTGTCCACGTGGCCACCGAGATAGGTTATCTAGACGGCACAATAGTATTGGTACACCACGTGTAAGTCCTATTAGTGACCGGGAGCGATCACGTAGTCCGTGCAGTACTCGTTATAAACACCACGATAGTTCATACTACCGTTATCACAGTTTTCATAAGGACGCATTAGAGAAGATTTTAACGAGGCTTAATGTTCTTGAGGATATATTACAGCCGCCCGTAACATCCTCTAAAGTGATTCCGTCACATCCAATAGGCTAGTTGACCCTTTTTTAAAGTAGGGCTTAAAATGTTCATATTTGTTGTATTAGACCATAGCACATGAATATTATTTTTTTCGATGGCTTAAAAGTGCAAAAAATCTATTTTAAATTAAGATTTTCAATTTTGGACCGAAAACACGGTCAGCCATGATAGTCTGTTCATTATCTGTGGCAATGACGTCAGTCTTATAGTAAACAAAGCACGGGGGCGAAATAACCTCACAAAAACAATGCTTTCTATTAAATATCACAAAATATAGTAAAACTGTATATGGAACGGGACAATAGAACAGGAATATAATTACCTCTTAAAAGACTCCAGGAAATCTGTGGATTAGACGTACCTACCCAGTGATATAGACATGCGAAATAATTGGTTAAAACTCGCTTAAAGAAATCCTGTAACTATCTACTGAAACTCAAATGTATTTTTGCGAAAATCACATTAATGTAAGTACTATAACTGAATAACTCAATCTGTGTAGGTACTTCAGTTTCAACTTAAACAAAATAGAAGTTTTTGGGATGTATGTTAAATCAAATCTGTATGTAAATTAATTAAATTTTTATCTTTCAGTTAGAATGAAAACTGACTGCAGCCGACCAACCAAATTTTAACTTGACCAAAACTGAGAGGAAACTTGACCATTCACGCCTTTTTGAATTAATTTAAGTTATACACTGACACTAGATGATGTTTCAAACAAAAGAATATGTACTTATGTCCAATTGAATAATGATGTAATTGAATATTAATTAAAAAGTATGTATTACAAACAAAAATATCAGAGTTTCATAATGAATATATTTATCTAAACAACTTTTACTTGAATTTACTGAGTACCTAATTAAAATTTGTTGCTTTTAGTGGTTACTTAATGAGAACTATTGTGTACTAAAATGTTCTCCTCTTGACAACGAGATTGATAAGGCAGTAAAAGTTGTGCAACATAATACAAAGCAGTGCATGCTCAGCCACAACATCAAAATGTGACCCGTCAACTAGAACAACATTATGTCAACAAAATAACAAGTATTCATATACCAAAGCACCATAGAAGTAAATAGGTCCAGTTTGGTAAAACTGAAAGATGTTATATCTTCACTGATTAAACCTGCTGGCCACCATGGCTGGTAAATTTCAGAACAGCTTACGCAAGAATATGCAAGTTATCCATTTTAAAGCCGTATACAAATATATTAAATGTGATTGCTGTGTTGTCAGCCTGTGCTCTTCTTTATTTACAAGACCCTTCTTATTAAATAAATAATATAAAGAATTTTTTTTTCTTTACTTTAGACATAACTAACATCTAAAGATGACATAATAAATTTTTGTACTACATTAGTCATTATGTTCTTCACTAAAAAAATGTTCTATGTTTATTTGACAATAATGACTTGTAAAGGTTTAAGTTGAATCAAAATATTTTAATTTGAAATACATGTGTTTTTTTTTTCCGTTACACCTTAAAAGATTTATAATATTTTATAGGTTTGTTGCTCATATTTATCATTGAATAGGTTGAATAGAGTTAGATCAAATTTATTAATTTGTATATATTGCCTTAAGGTCGCAGGTAATAAAAGTCAAAATAATAGTAAAGTGATTTATTATGAAGTAATACTTTCATATAATTTAGGAAAAATGTAGTATAGTTTCCAAAATGGCACTATTTGATCAATAAGTTTTTTGACATACAGATTGTTAGAAATAGCTAATATTGTCGTGTGCATTACCGCAGCAAAATGTTGTGCTTTAGAGAAGTGAGAGTATATCAAATAATTAGTTCATCATGAGGAGAAATTAGTTCATGAATAGCAAAATTTGTTCGCATTGTAGTTTTAAAGTTATTCGAGAAAAACTGATTTTGCTGGAGTAATGTTCGAAACGTTACCCTGGCAAAATCTTTTTTTATAAAATCGTTTCCATCCAGAACCAAATACATGAATAGATAGCTTTTGTTGCGTATTAAATGTTTGTGAATAGCAAAATTTGTGCATGTTGTATTTCTTAAGTTATTTAAGATTTTGCTGCGGTAACGTTTTAGGATATCCCAGATCTCGAAATCGGTTGAACATAGAAGTTTGAAAAAAATACCAATAATAGACCTTAATTTGTTCAAATTTGTGCAAGCATTAGTTTTTGATTTGCTTGATGAATACCAATGTAATTAAATGTTTTCAAAAATCAGAAAAAATGAATTTCTCAGTAAACCAGTACACTTACAATAAAATAAAAGGCTGTAACATGTACCCTTGGTTGACGACAGTTCGCAAGTGCCGGGGACCCAGAACTAAGCAGCGGACGTAGTCTAAGCTTATGCGGGCCAAGTCCCCATGAATGAACCATATCATAAATAAATTCGGCCCCTTTTGATTGGTCCGCGGGCGGGATGTCCCCCCGCGAACCAGGGATAGTGTATAAATATAGGGCCGAATACTGATAAATTGTAGTCAGTTGTAGTCGGTCAGTGGAAGTCGTCTTGCAAGAAGTAAATAAAGCTCCAAATATTATCACAAAGAAATCAGCGTTTTAACTCAAGTACCTACATACAGTCCACTCTCAACATCTTGATCCTACCGAACCGGATCTAAACAAGTACAAGTGATGGTAGTTACACGGAGCCAGAGCGGGAAGGAAGATTTGGTGTGCGTATTCGACCACCCACCGCGATCGCCATCCGCATCGACGACTGTCGCCGCCCAAATGGAACCGGGCATCGAGGAAGGGATCTCAAGTCGCACTGAACGGCGACACCGAATGGAAGGGGTCTCAACTCGCGACGAAAAACTGTACCGAGAGGAAGGGATCTCAAGTCGCACTGAACGGCGACACCGAACGGAAGGGTTCTCAACTCGCGACGAAAACCTGTACCGCGAGGAAGGGATCTCAAGTCGCACTGAACGGCGACACCGAACGGAAGGGGTCTCAACTCGCCCCGAGCAACCACGAACGGAAGGGGTCTCAACACGCCCCGAACAACTTCATCGACCGGAAGGGGTCTCAACTCGCCTCGAACAACTTCACCGACCGGAAGGGATGCCAACTCGCGAGGAGGAGAATGCGCGTCACGTTTATAAGACGACGCCGGTTAGGAAGATTGCTCGCTCCATGAGATCGACCGCCAGTGCCATCGCCCGAATGCAATTCAAAGCCGAAGAGAGACTAGCTGCAGTACGACGCCAGGAAGCTGCAGTACGGCGCCAGGAAGTTGCAGAGGAAGCCGCAGCACTACGCCAGGAAGCCGCAGTACGACGCCAGGAAGCTGCAGAGGAAGCTGCAATACGACGTCAGGAGCTAGAAATTGAAGCGGAGCTTATTCGAAAAAAGTTAACCGCCGACCTAGCCGCCGCCGAAGATGGCAGTATGCTGGAAGAAGAGACCGAACCGGCGGAAAACCACGAACGAGTTGAGGCATGGCTACAGGAGACTTCGAGGCAAGAGGAACAAGTGCATCAAGTGCTCGAACCGGAACCCGTACTCGCACCGGTGAGACGCGACATAGTTAGACCTAGGGAGGTTGAAATCGCTACTCCAGTCGCGCACCGAACGAGACTACGGTGGGAAGAAACAACCACACCGCGTGATCGCGAGCACTCGAGAGGACGGGCTATTGAACATTTAGCCGGCACGCTCGACCACATGATGAGGTCGCGACCGCCGCCGCGTCAAGCCACCGACCTGCCACTATTCTCGGGATCACCGCTAGAGTGGCTGCAGTTTGCCGCAGCCATGCAAGAAACGACGGCCGTGTACCAGTTTTCAAAAGTGGAAAACCTTGCGCGCCTCCGTAACTGTCTGCGAGGCGAAGCCAAGGAGACCGTCGCGCCGTTACTGAGCACCGCAGCGCATCCTGACGTCATCATGAAGACGCTGCAGCAGTGTTTTGGCAGGCCTGAAATATTGATCGACGTCGCGTTCGAAGACCTGAAAAAACTACCGAAGCTCGGCTCGACTGCGATAGAACTCAACACCTTCGCAGTTCGAGTACAGAATGTCGTAGCCGTGCTTAACAACGTAGAAAAGAACTATCTACACAATCCGCTGCTCGTGAGAGAAATCTTCGAGAAGCTTAGCCCGCATCTAAAGACGAAATGGTGCGACTACGCCGAAGAACACAATGAACCTGAGCCGGAAATAGTTAAGTTGACCACATTCCTCATGCGAGAGGCTGATCGAGCGCTCAAGCACGGATACTCCGGTACGACTCACAAGCCGACGCCGCAACCACCGCAACGCCCCGCCTCTAAACCCGAACAGAGGAGGAGGGTGTACAACGTGGCAGAACCGTCGTCGTCGGACAAGACCGAGCCGGAACGCCGTGCACAGTACGACGACGCGCAACCGACGCTGCGACCGCCGCGACGCCCCGCCCCTAAACCCGAACAGAGGAGGAGGGCGTACGACGTAGCAGAATCGTCGTCGTCGAACAAGACCGACCCGGAACGCTGTGCACAGTGCAACAACGCACACCGACTTGACGCCTGCGACGAGTTTGAGAAGATGTGTTTGGACGAACGATGGAACGTCGCGAAGAAAGCTGGCTTGTGTTTCAAGTGCTTGAAGAGCAAGCACCGAAGAATAAATTGCCGCCAGAAACCATGTGGCGTGAATGGTTGTCGTCGGCCGCACCACCGCTTGCTTCACGCCGAAGCACCTGCGGCCCGAACTAACCAGCCGGAGGAAGCAAGCGTCTCTTCAACCCGAACTGAGTGCACTGTGAAACTCAAGGTTTGCCCAGTAACCGTATCGGGCAAGAACGGGGAGCGTAACACATACGCGCTCTTCGATGAAGGCAGCACAGTGACGCTCATAGAAGAGGGACTGGCACGAGAGATAGGCCTGGATGGCCCCGCGACGCAGCTACGCGTAAAAGGGATCGACGACCGACAGCGTGAAATCGACAGCCGCGTCGTTTCACTACGCATCGCCGAACGAAACACGAGAAATTTCAAGGCGTGTTCTGCACGAACAATGGCGGACCTGAACCTCGCCACTCAATCAGTTGCAAAGGAAGAGGTGCAGTTTGATCACCTCACTGACCTGCAAGATCAGTTCGTGTACAAGAACGCGAAACCTCGCATTCTCATCGGATCCGATAATTGGCCGCTGATTGTTACCCGAAAACTGCGCGTGGGCAAACGGAACGAACCCGCGGCATCCCGAACGGAACTCGGATGGGTGGTGCACGGAACGGCACCGACCAAAGTAATAATCAGGCGCCAAGATGAAGTGCTGCACGTGTGGACGCAAGACATCGAACGGCAGGTCAGCGAGCACTTTCAATTAGAATCGCTGGGAATCTCGCTGAAGTCAGCGCACACGAGGACAGAGGACAAACGAGCGTTGAGTATCTTTGAGTCCACCGTCAAACGGGTCGACGGAAGATACGAAGTAGGACTGCCGTGGAGAGAAGATGACGTCGAATTGCCGCCTAGCTACAACGCGGCATTGAAAAGGCTACGGCACTTAGAGACGCAGCTAGAACGCGACCCGGACAGGAAAGCCGTATACTATAAACAGATGAAGAACCTCATCGAGAAGGGATACGCCAAGCCCTGCGACGGCACAGAATTGCAGAGTCCGATCGCATGGTTCCTACCGCATTTCGCCGTACGCAACTCGAACAAGCCCGGGAAGACCCGTCTAGTTTTCGACGCCGCTGCCAAGACGAATGAAGTATCATTGAACGACGCTCTTTTGGAGGGACCTGACCTTTTACAGTCCCTACCGAAAATACTGCTCCGATTCAGGGAAGGCAGCTTCGCAGTAACGGCGGACGTCGAAGAAATGTTTCTACGCATAAACATAAGAAGAGAAGACCAGCCCGCGCAAATGTTCTTATGGCGCGAAAACTGCGAAGAACCGCCCGTCAAAATGAAGATGACGGCTATGATATTCGGTGCATCAAGCTCACCGTTTCTCGCGCACAGCGTTCGGAACGAGAACGCACGGCAATACGCCGAGACGCATCCAGATGCTCTGAAATCAATCACAGAAGCACACTATATGGATGATTACGTCGAAAGCTTCGATCAACTAGAACAAGCAGCGAGAACGATCCAACAAGTCGACGAAGTGCACAAAGAAGCTGGCTTCAACCTGAAGGGGTGGAATAGTAACAGCGCGGAACTCTTGAAGAACGTAGAGAGTGAACGCCGCGCGACCACTACGCTCCTTGGAAAGCCGGAAAAGGCACTGGGCCTCATGTGGGACGCGCAAGAGGACACATTGAGCTTCAACATCGCGTTGGCTCGCGTCCCGAACGAGGTGAAGACGCAACTTCGGCCGCCGACGAAAAGGGAAGCACTCTCGACAGTCATGAGCATTTATGACCCTCTCGGGCTGTTGAGCTGTTACACTGCTACAGCGAAGATCGCGCTACAGAAACTTTGGCGGCTGAAGACGAGCTGGGACGAGCCAGTCCCTCCCGAGATCGCGTCGATGTCCAAAGACTGGCTTACGAGCCTGCAAGCCGTCGGCGGACTGCGCTTGCCCCGGTCTTACAACGGGGGGAGAAGAATAACGCGTCGCGAACTGCACGTTTTCTGCGACGCGAGCGAAGACGCATACGCTGGGGCGGCATATTGGGTGCACCAAAATGAAGATGGCACCTCAGGAACGATCTTGGTGTCGGCCAAGGTGAAGGCCGCGCCGCCACAAAGGATTCCACGGCTGGAGATGCAGGCTGCGCTCATCGGAGCTAGACTCGCTCAAAGCGTCAAGACGGATCACTGCATTCCCGTGGACGAAGCCGTGTACTGGAGCGACTCACAAGCCGTGCCCCACTGGATGGAGAACGGGAGCAAGCGCGAGGAGTCGCCACACGTGGAGGTCGGCAAAAACGCTGACCGATCACTACTGGCGTCGATGGGTGCGGGAGTACCTCCCGAACCTTGTACCTCGCCCCAAAGCTGCGACGCCAGCAGAGCTCGACGACAGAGGTGTGACCCTGGTCGCAGACCCCATGCTTCCCCGGAATGTCTGACCGCGGGGACGCATAGACAAGATTTTCCCGGGACCGGACGGCGTAAGAAGAATCGACCGCACTCTCCCCGGACCAGAGGGAGGGGACGCGCTGCACATCGGCCTGACATACCGCACACTCCCCGGACTAGAGGGAGGGGACGCGCTGCACATCGGCCTGTCTTACCGCACTCTCCCCGGACTAGAGGGAGAGGACGCGCTGCACTGTCTTACGGCGAGGGCGAGTACGAGTTCTCGCCGGGGGGAGGATGTTGACGACAGTTCGCAAGTGCCGGGGACCCAGAACTAAGCAGCGGACGTAGTCTAAGCTTATGCGGGCCAAGTCCCCATGAATGAACCATATCATAAATAAATTCGGCCCCTTTTGATTGGTCCGCGGGCGGGATGTCCCCCCGCGAACCAGGGATAGTGTATAAATATAGGGCCGAATACTGATAAATTGTAGTCAGTTGTAGTCGGTCAGTGGAAGTCGTCTTGCAAGAAGTAAATAAAGCTCCAAATATTATCACAAAGAAATCAGCGTTTTAACTCAAGTACCTACATACAGTCCACTCTCAACACCCTTGGTACACCTTTATAACGACAGTAAACTTAGATTATGTAACTTTACGCAATATGAACATATAGAGAAATTTAAAAATATTTTTTTTAAGTCATCGAATACGCAGCTTCCATTAAACAAGGAAACATGGCATACTATGAACAAATTAAAATGTTCCATCAATAAACAATCCTGTTAATTCCAGCTTTGAATTACGGCTATTATGAAAGTTATATCAAAAATAAGATATATCAGTAATTTGTCAATAAGCCGACCGAATTATAAAGGTTGCGTAAAAGCGACCGCATCATACATAAGGCTAACCATTTTAAATGAACGGTATAATATTGATGTTTCGTTAGTACAGTTGCGAAAAAAAGGGTATAATAAAATAATGAAACGAGAACGACATTTTTTTATTTAAAAATCAGTCTTATACAAATGATATTTTTTACTTATTAAAAATCACAGATAATTTTTATAAGGCACACATGCACATTATACCTGAATATAAAATCATCGGATTGGTAGAGTGACATTAATCTGTTGAGCCGCGTAATACTCCCGGGAACAATAAGACAATGAAAATATCCTTCATACAGAGCCATGTTTGTGCGATCTGAGAAACAAACTATACACGGTGTTTCATAATAACCAATAAATAATTAATGCGTTATCTAAAAATAATTATTAAAAATGTGTTTACACGTAATGTCATTTAACCCAATATTTTCATGTATATCATAGTATCATCATCATGTCTATGATTTACATGAAAATTTTGGGTTGAATGACATTACGGGTAAACACAATTTAATAATTAGTTTTAGATAACGCATTGATTATTTATTGGTTATTATGAAACACCGTGTATAAAAAAATCATGCAACGCAAATTGATACTTGGCGAAGAATCTTAGATTAATGACCATGTAACACAATATTAGATGAAATTTAAAAAAGGAAACCCTACTAGCTAGCTTGAAATCCAACAATCATTTCATTCGGCAAGAACATAGCCATTTACGGCAATTCCTGTTAGCGTGGTGACTTATCGTCTTGTTTATCGCGATGATTGGGGCAACGGGGCAACATTTCCATTTTTAATGTTAATTTGGTTTTAAATATACAGGGTGGAAACTTTCAGCGGGGCAGTAAGGAGAAGTACCTAATCTGTTCCAGCTACACGAAAATGGTCTTAGGAGACTATCCATAATTTTTTATGGAATTTTGATCCTCATTCACAGATTTTCAAAAAAAAATTACAGTTAGCAAGAAAATAGCCATTTTACATAAAAACATTTTTTGATGCCAATCGATCCTGTTTCTAATACTGATCAAAAACTGTACATTTTTTTGAAAATCTGTGAATGTGGATCAAAATTCCATAAAAAATTATGGATAGTCTCCTAAAACCATTTTCGTGTAGCTGCAACGGATAAGGTACTTCTCCTTACTGCCCCGCTGAAAGTTTCCACACTGTATACTTAAGTCATTAAATTGTATAATAATACTGTTGATTATCATGATTGCAATTTACAAAAAAGAAAACTGGTAGAAATATTTAAAAATCGGTTGTCCGAATTACTATTCTACCCGACTGTACACTACGTCACATTCTACGCTGCTAATTTGCGAAGTATACCCGTATGTATGGTGCGGTCGCTTTTACGTAACCTTTATAATTCGGTCGGCTTATTGACAAATTACTGATATATCTTATTTTTGATATAACTTTCATAATAGCCGTAATTCAAAGCTGGAATTAACAGGATTGTTTATTGATGGAACATTTTAATTTGTTCATAGTATGCCATGTTTCCTTGTTTAATGGAAGCTGCGTATTCGATGACTTAAAAAAAATATTTTTAAATTTCTCTATATGTTCATATTGCGTAAAGTTACATAATCTAAGTTTACTGTCGTTATAAAGGTGTACCAAGGGTACATGTTACAGCCTTTTATTTTATTGTAAGTGTACTGGTATACTGAGAAATTCATTTTTTCTGATTTTTGAAAACATTTAATTACATTGGTATTCATCAAGCAAATCAAAAACTAATGCTTGAACAAATTTGAACAAATTAAGGTCTATTATTGGTATTTTTTTCAAACTTCTATGTTCAACCGATTTCGAGATCTGGGATATCCTAAAACGTTACCGCAGCAAAATCTTAAATAACTTAAGAAATACAACATGCACAAATTTTGCTATTCACAAACATTTAATACGCAACAAAAGCTATCTATTCATGTATTTGGTTCTGGATGGAAACGATTTTATAAAAAAAGATTTTGCCAGGGTAACGTTTCGAACATTACTCCAGCAAAATCTGTTTTTCTCGAATAACTTTAAAACTACAATGCGAACAAATTTTGCTATTCATGAACTAATTTCTCCTCATGATGGACTAATTATTTGATATACTCTCACTTCTCTAAAGCACAACATTTTGCTGCGGTAATGCACACAATATTGTCACCTTTTGAGTGTTTTCAAAATTACATACTGCTAGCAACACAAAAGTACATAAGTTTTGCTTTAGCACAACATATCTGCATCTATACTTGAGTTAAGCATACTGTTCACAGTTTTCCGTCTTTGATAATTAACATTTTCTTCAGTAAAAGAGCATGACAATTTTGTATTAATCAAATTTTATGGATACCGTTTGTTGAATAGACTATTACAGGGTATTAATCAGAAATGAAGTCACATTTTGCAAATTTCAACCCAAATCTTCATCTTTCAACTTTTATCCACATTTCATTATACTCGTAGGTGTCTGCAAGATTTCCCACCAAAAATCTTCCCAACAAAAGAACCATCATGTGTTATGCACTGACTGACTTTATAGCACATGGAAGCTGCTATTGTTTATAACGAAGCTCGAACTAAAGAGCACTTCTGTATTGATGATTCGTGGTTTAGTTTTCTATGCACTTTATTCTTTCTTCATTGAAGAGGTCTTTTATTTTTTAAGAAATATGTCACGATCTGTGTCTGTGAATGTATATATATTTTCCTCCCAGTAATTTTCTTCATGCTTGACAAATGAACAACTGCCAATCGTTCTCTTTTTATGTTCATCTACAAATTCTTGCAGTACTACACTGGTATTTGACACATGATCCTGATGTTTTCTTTTCAACATTTCTCTTGAAGTAAACACTTTGTGTTTATTTGACTTTTGAGAGATAGAATTCTATCCAATAGCGTTCAACTGCTGTACAAAATAGCTCCTCACTGTGATGGTGCAACCATACCAAAAATGCATGTTTGCAACTCTCTTCTGCCGCGTGACAATCTTGACAAGTACACTTGTAACCTGTTCTTCATTAAAACAGTATTGAAACTGTACTTATATTGTTTAGAGTGATACACAAAGAATCTCCTGACCATCAATCTGTCTATTTTCGGAAGATTTGTACTATCTGCTCTCACAAATCCAACATCAATGGTTGATTTTGCTATTAATACAAATAATTTACGATATTTACAAATATAATAACGGAGTCTTGGACGATTTTTTGCCAGTTTTAGGAAAGAATAGTGCAAATCGACGAGTTGTTGAATCAAATTTGACATTTCTTTGTTTACTATATGAGTGACGTCACGGCCCTGACCACAGGATATCAAAGCGTTTACGGCGTGAGATAAAAAAAGATTATTTCTAGCATTTTCAAATTAAAATTTTACAGTAATCATTCATTGTTATTTATTAAAATCGGTATATTGTGGAACCTTATGCCAAATACTGTTAGAAATAAACAATATTTTAATAAATTTTGATATGAGTCAACTACCCTATTGTCGAAACTCCTCCATCTACTCTACCCACCGAATTGACTGGAGCCACCGAAGGGGGCTCTCGTAAGCAGGAGGACCAGGATGTAACGAACAGAATTGTTGGAGCATTATTTTCGCTTGTTCAAGTAAGGTTTCAAAATTTCTATATTTCTCAGTTTGATCCTAATTTAAATGATTTTGATATTTGGTGTGCAGAGGTCGATCGGGCGAAAAATTTAAACAATTGGGATGATCGTGAATGCCTCGGGAGCATAGGCGGGTGTTTGAAGGGAGATGCGAAATTATGGATAAATGAGTAGGTCACAAACGATAGGACGTGGAGTAATTTTAAGACAGAATTTCGTTCGCTGTGCCCACGTAATATTGATATAGCTACTGTGCTTTATGAAGTGATGTGCTCTAATTCCAATAAGTACGTAACATATGCAGAATATGCTCGTAGATCTCTTTTGCGGCTCAATATTGTTACTGGGTTGTCAGACGAGTTGAAGGTCGCAATAGTTTTTCGAGGCATTTCCGACCCCCAAGTTAAAGCTGCAGCGACGACCAACGCAAAATTGGACACCAAACACCTTGTAGAATTTCTGTCAGCATTTATTAAACCTGTCACTGAAGGTAAGAACTCCAACCATCCTGTTCGTTTGTCTAATCAGCCTGGATCATTGTACTCGCGCAAACGCGAAATGTCCAAAGGCGATAGGAATGTTGCGTGCCTTATTTGTGGGAAAATTGGTCATAAGAAATGGCACTGTCCCAAACAGTCTAGAAGTGAGACTGCACATCCCCAACATGATTCCAAAACTATCCCCTCAACATCTAACAATAAGAGAAGTTTAAAGTATTGCACATTTTGTAAACGTAATGGGCACTTGGTGGACACTTGTTTCTTAAAGCAGCATTCTGATTCATATTGTGCTAAAAATCCGTCGAATGTAAATTTTTGTTCAAAACCAAATCACAGCTCAATAACATAATGCCAGGCTTAGTTCAGAAAATACCAGTTGATATTTTAATTGATAGCGGATCTGACATTTCATTAATTTCGGAATTAATTTTAAAACATTTAAATCTTAATAAAAAGCCGACTTATCGCTTAATGCGAGGGATAGGAAGCCAAGAAATCGAATCAACTTCATATGTATCAACTATTATCGATTTTCCAGAAGTGTCACTTGAAGTAGATTTGTACGTTGTTCCCAGTAATTGTATTAATGCACCAATTTTAATCGGTACTGATGTTTTGAACCGTCAGGGAATAACGTATATCCGAGCTAATAATGAACAACGGATAACCCGATTAGATAGTCCCTTGTACAACGTGTGAGTACCATAGAAGTTGAAAATATTAAATCCCCTTTAATTGGCAGTGAAAGAGAACGGTTACTAGGAATTATTCGAGAGTTCTCAGATATTTTCGTTACTGGGACAGCAATTTCTACGGTAAACACAGGTAGTATGGAAATAAAGTTAACTAAAAAAAATTTGAATTAAGAGAGCAACTTCAATCATGTACTTTTAAATTAGAAAATAACTTGTAAAAATATGAAACTGACACACAATACTTAGAGTCAAAAATACAAAGTTTACAAAATGACTTAAAAAATCTTACAAAGAAATATGAATTGTCTGAAAGGGCAATTAAAGAGTATTCTATGGCAGTGGATGAAATTTTAAAGTTATCCAAAGATAATTCTGAGCGCTTTGACTCACTAGTTAAAAATCAGTGTTGTATTTGTAACAACGGCAATCTTCCACAGTCACCAACAACAGACAAGGCACTCCGGTAACCTCAGAGTCCCAGGTGTCTCCTTTACTTCCATCATCATTGTGTGGCAGTATACATGACGTCAGTTCCTCTAAAAATATAATTATGTCCAGCGATAATATTAGTAAGGACATGGGCTCAAATTTGCGCTTAAAGATAAATTCACCGGAGCAGTCGATTATAAATAATTGTTTTCCTTGTGCTAATTTACATGAAATTATGCACAAAATATTTAACTACACATTTAGTAAGGATGATGAATTACTTATATTTATTGGAAATAGGGGTAATGACAACAAAAAAAAGTTAACCTATTACTTTGAAAAATTAAAACAATTAGAGATTAAAAAAAAAATGTTTACATTCCCCTACACAGTGTTGCCATATATACAGATTTCTCCGTATTTATACAGATTTTCGATGTCTAATACAGATTAGCACTGGATACAGATTTTTATACAGAATTTTCTAACTACATAGGCCCGACCAAAGGAAAGACCGACCGCAGACTGCGGTTGCCGCCGGACCCCTACATGCGGACCGTGTGTGGCCAATATAAAAAAGAATAAAGCAAAAGTATATGACTAGGTGCCGTGTTACACACAATTATTAGTTAGTTTGTTGCAAATGTTTGAAATTTAATTAATTTTTGTTTCAATTCGCCATGTTTTCAATTTTACTACGTACAGTACATACCTACATACTTAAACAAAACGTCAATTTTTTAAAAATTGTTTATATTTTTATTTAATATACGATAGTCAAACCAGCCTCCGTAGCATGACCACCAAAACACGATATGATATACCGATTTATCGCAGTGAACTGTCAAAACTCAATACATTTTTATAGTAGGTATTTTGACAGCACCGCGATAAACCGCTTTATCATAATTATCGTGTTTTAGTGTTCATGCTACGGCTAATCACTTCAGTTCATAGCGCTTGTTGTTCAAAAGAAGCAATGATGAAAATTTTCTATTTTGTTTTTGGGATTTAATATTCAATTTTGGTCAACTAATTATACAGGTTTTAAGTTAAAATAGCATACAGATTTAATAAAGATTTTAGCAGCTTTAAATACAGATAAAAGGTTCAAGGCATCTGGCAACACTGCCCCTACATAAAAAATTTGCCAGATGCGGAAAATAATTATAGATTTAATTTAAATATGGCTCTGAATTTATTCAGTCAATATACTAATAAATTCCTTGCAATTAACTCTAACAGTATTGTTAGTAAAATGTATATACTTTGACTAAAGGTAGATATTAGTAGATATTAGGACAAATAGCAAATTCACTATCATATTTTTTATTAACTTCAGCCAAGAACTTGGCTAAACAAACTGACTCTATTGAGCAGTATAATTTAAATAATAGTATGACAGTGGAATCTGTTCCAAGCTATTTAAATTAGATATAGAGACAAAAGAGGTATCCTCTTGCAAATATAAATACATAAATAATGATTTTAATATGCCTCTTATAACATTATCATTAGAGTCAAATAAAAAAAATGTGTTCAAAAATGCCCTCAAAATAAATGTAATTTAAATAAAATAAAAAATATTAACCTGGTGCATCAAAATAGTAATGGACTATCAAAGGGCAAACAATTAGAGATGGAATTATTCATGAATTCAAAACAAATTGACATTTTGTGTACTACAGAACATTGGCTTAAGGGATGTGAACTCATGTTTAGTTTCAATAATCACCAGCCCCCTAACCATGATCGCTTAAAACAATATTAAAACCGCGCTGAGAGTGGGATGGCGCTATACGCAGCAAGAGCGGTGTCTCTGTTTCAATATTGTTTTAACCTTGCTATAAGCGATCATGGTAGGGCCCCAGGTTGGTAGTTCATTCTGCAGAGTCAACACAGTACATGGGGGGTCACTGATTCTGTTAAACAAAAGCTTAAAATTTAAAGAACGGAATGATATTGTGTCTCTCTCTGTAGAATGCATAATAGAACTATCATGTATAGAACTTGAGCAACTCATTGTGGTATGTGTATACAAACCTGGTTCCTCAGCCTATGATAGGTTTGAGGAAATCATGGATGAAGCCTTGAACAAATTGGGTAGATCTAAAAAATACTTGATTGTGTGTGGAGATTTTAATATTGATGTTCTTAAAAAGAACACCTATAAAATCTTGAATTTATTTAAATCACACAATCTTTTTTGAGACATTTTGCAACAAATTTAACAAAATTTCAAAAACCAAAGAGATCACTGTTACTGTTAATCCAGTGTTTAGCGAATGGGCCACTGCAAGAATACACAAAAGTAGGCAAAAATTGTATGAGCTGTACTCAGAAAGACAGTTTAATAGAACTGAATCTTTTCAAAATTATGTTAAGTCATACTCAAAAATTTTTAAGCAGGTTTGTCAATCTGCGAAAATTAAATATATTAGTGCTCAAATTTATAACAGTACAAACAAAATCAAATCTACTTGGAAAATTATCAATGCAGAGACTGGCCAAATAAAAGCTTCAGCAAATAATTATAAACTTAAAATTGATGGTAAATTTATTAGCTCAGACTCGGATGTTGCTAATGAATTTGAGAAATTTTTTACTCGAATTCCTGTAGATTTGACAAGCACTTTAGGCTCTTCCACCCCCATTGCAGAATCCTTGTTGAAAGAAAATTTTCCTTATTGTAATACTGTATTTAATTTAACCATATTAGTAAACGTGACATCATAGACACTTTCAAATCGTTGAACATTAAAAAAACTGCCGATCTCTGGGGAATAATATATGGTAAATGTTATGTATGAATACTCTATGTTGTTGTTGCCTAAATAATTATTCTATGTGGTTGTCATATGTGTCGATGGTCTGTGGTCAAGTCAGTCAAATAAAGTGATTCAGTTTAATTAACCAGTGTTTTAATAATTCAGTAATATAATAATATTCAAGTCTACCTAGAACATAAAATTGGCGACGAGAAGGGATACGAATTATTGTTGTAAAGGCATTCTTTTGTCACCTGTCTAATTGTCATAAAAATTTTTCAAATGGCGTCGTATGTTGGCAACTTGCCGTCTTTTGATGAAAAAACGCAATCGCTTTCATCATGGCTGGAAATATTCGAAGAATACTGTACCCTTAATAAGGTCCCAGCAGAGCCAGTAAATGACTCAGATACTAACATTCGCCGATCCTTGTTTTTAACGCATATCGGTGTCCGCCATTATGATGTTTTGCATAAGGCATGTCTTCCCTTAAAACCTAATAGTAAAAAGATAGCTGAATTATCGCAACTGCTCGTAAATAAATATAATCCTCCGGGATTGGAGTCGACAAGCAAGTTTATTTTCCATTCTAGGAAACAGAAAGATTGTGAGTTAGCATCGCAATTTGTCGGAGCCGTTCAAGAGCTGGCATCAAAATGTAATTTTGGTACCTATGCAGATCAAGCGTGTGCATTTCAAGTAATTTGCGGTTTGAAAAGCGAAGAAATTCGCAGAAAATTACTAGCAGTGCAAACTCCTACCTTTCAACAAGTAAAAGATATTGTTTGTCAAGAAGAGGCAATACAGATACAATTAAAAAATTTCAACAATTTAACTATTGAAGAGGATCCTGGATCACAACTAAATAGTGTCAGACAGTGTAATAGAAACCAACAATATAGTTATCAAAGGAATAGGCAATATCAAGCAAATACTCATACAAATCAAGGCAATCATTTTCGCAATAGGATCACTAGCAATTCAGGCCTAAGAAATCAATCTGTTGAGTGCTATAGGTAGTGTCGACGTCATAATCCTGCCACATGCCCTGCAAAATATTGGAATTGTTATACATGTAACCGTTCAGGACATATCTCAAGGAAGTGCAAGCAACGTCAAGTAAATGAAATTACAGATGAAAATACTGAAATTAAAATGGAAGAACAAGGAACCAATGAAGTTGATTGTTTGGTAAATATAAATAAAATTACATACTAAGAATTGTCAATGTGTAAATATGTATTATCATTCAACAAGTAACTCTACTTGTCAATATTGCTGTAAAGTTAATTTACTAAATATAAATAGTTTTTCTCGTCAGTCACAGTTATTAAATATTGGTATTGAGAATTTCAATTTACATATGGAGATTGACACAGGAGCTGCAATTTCATTAATTCCTTACTCCTGCTATATTAAGTATTTTCATAATTTTACTTTAGAGCAAACAAATGTCAAACTTAATTCAGTGTCAGGGCCAATTTCAACAGCAGGGGAAATAAAAGTAAAAGTGTCATATAATAATACTGTTAAACAGTTAGCTTTAGTAGTATGTGGGAATAAGGAAAAATGTTTTATACCTTTGTTAGGTAGAGATTGGTTGGATGAGCTTTATCCTGGCTGGCGAAATAGTTTTATCAATAAAAATGTAACAATTATGTCAGAAAATCTGTTGCTATGTCACGTAGATCAACCTCAAAGTAATAGTCAAAGTCAGTGTGACAAAATAAAACACTCTAAAGTGCATAATTTTAATAATAATAATAATAATCAATGTTTACCAGGCGTTATGAAAGTACACAGTCAAATTAAAAGTCAATTGCAGTCTAATAATAGTCAACATGTGTTGGAAGGAGTAGAGAAGTTAAAAGCTCAGTTTCCAAAAGTTTTTGTAAAAAACAGTGATACATGTATCAAGGGTTTTGAAGCCAAATTATCTCTAAAAGATAATTGTACACCACTATTTCAAAAACCTTATCCCTTACCATATAATATTGTAGACACAGTATCAAATACATTAGATAAGTTAGAAAAAGAAAGTAAAATATATAAAGTAAAATTTTCAGATTGGGCATCGCCTCTAGTTCCAGTAAAGAAGCCAGATGGTTCCTACAGATTATGTGTGGATTTTAAAAAAACTCTTAATCCTAACCTAAAAATTGATTGTCTTACCTAAAGCTGAGGACGTATTTGCCACTATGTCAAATAGTAAAGTATTTGTTGTTCTTGATCTATCTGATGCTTATACACAATTATTAGCTAGCAAAGATAGTCAACCCTTATTAACAGTTAATACCCACAAAGGACTGTATAGATATACTCGTCTAATTTATGGTGTAGCATCAGCACCAGCAATTTTTCAAAATGTAATGGATCAGGTTTTGTCTGGCATTGAAAATACTTGTTGTTATATTGACGATATAATTTGTAAAGGTGAAAATTATAAGGAATGCTATGCAACGGTATTAAAAGTTTTAGAAAGATTAAATCAACATAATATTAGAGTTAATTTAGAAAAGTGTGTGTGGTTTTCTTCATCTGTAGAATATTTGGGGCATGTGATATCTGCAGAAGGCAGATCTCCCAGCCCAAAATTAGTTGAGGCAATAGTAAAAGCCAAATGCCCGAGTAATGTAAAAGAATTAAGATCTTTTTTAGGATTATTGAATTTCTACCATAGCTATATTGACAACCTCAGTACATTTATTAAGCCTTTGCGTGAATTGACAGAACAAAAATCTAAGTGGGAATGGACAAAGGAACTTTAAAAAAATATTTGAAATGTGTAAACAAAAGTTAGTAAATAGTAAAATCTTAGTTCATTATGATCCATCAAAACCAATAATACTATATAGTATATGCAAGTCCTGTTGGATTAGGGGCAGTCTTATGTCATGTAGTAGATGAAAATAATGGTAATTCACCTGAAGAGAAACCAATTGCATTGCTTCTGTTCCTTGACAAAAGTGCAACAGAGTTATTCACAGTTGGATAGGGAAGCTCTTGGAATTGTCTATGCAGTGACAAAATTTCATAAATATTTGTGGGGTAGAGAGTTCACTCTTGTTACTGATAATGCTCCAATTAAACACATCTTACACCCTAATAAAAGTGTGCCTACACTAGCTACTCAACGTCTTCAGCATTGGGCTCTAATATTAGAAAATTATAATTATAAAATTGAGCACAAGAAAAGTACATTTTTAAGTCATGCCGATGCTTTATCACGTTTGCCTGTTAATAAGATAGTTGTAGACATTAATTATACACTTAAATTTGATAATTTACCAATAAGTTATATAGATGTTGCCTTAGCAACAGCTAATGATAATGTATTGTGTAAAATTTTTGATTTAACAAAAAATGGTTGGCCAAATCGTATGTCTGATAAAACACTAGTACCTTACTTTCGACTAAGATATCATATCTCCATTGTAGAAAATTGCCTGTTGTTTGGATCAAGATTGATTGTCCCACAAAAATTACAAGAACATGTATTAAATTTATTACATGAAGGTCATCCTGGTATTGTAAGAACAAAAATGTTAGCTAGGTCTTTATTTTGGTGGCCATCAATGTCTGCAGACATAGAACTTAAATGTAATTCATGTGAACCCTGTGCTATTGTTAATTTTAAGCCTTCTAATATTAAGTTACCATGGCCCCGTACAAGTAAACCCTTTGAAAGGGTTCATGTTGATTTTTTTGAATTTGAAAAATTACATTTTCTGATATATTTTGATTCATACTCAAAATGGATAGATGTTAGACTCATGAAGTCCTGTAATGCTGCAAATCTAAATCACGCACTAAGTTCAATATTTTCATATGTTGGATTACCATTTGAAATTGTGTCTGATAATGGTCCACCATTTGATTCACATAATTTCATAAGTTTTTGTACAAAACTAAATATTAAAGTTACCAAACCGGCACCATACCATCCTGAAAGCAATGGCCTTGCTGAACGGAATGTGCAAATTGTAAAAAAAGCTCTTAGAAGACTTGTGTTACAATTTAAGCAAAAGGACTGTGAAAGTATTGAAAGTGGGTTATATAAGTTTTTGTTTAATTATCGAAACACAGAAACAACTGTAAATACAAAGTCACCAAATTCAATGTTACTTTGCTACAAGCCAAGAACTATGTTGACTATGTTAAATCCAATACATAATCCTGACTGCACTAAACGTCTGCCTGCATATCCTCATTTTTTAGAAAATGATTCTGTATTAGTTAAAATTGGCTCTATGTATCCTACAAAAGGTGTTATTGTCAAGGTTTTAAGTGCAACATAATATCCTGTATCTGTGAATGGAATTCTTAAAAGAGCCCACTTAAATCAACTAAGTTTTGCACCATTACCACAGATTACTGAGGAAAAAGTTGACTGGGGGAGTTCTATAGCTCCTAGTCCTTCAGCTCCTAGTCCTTCTTTTTTGCCAGAGGGAGAAGATACTTCACCCCTTGTGTCAGGTACTAGACCTTGTATCATACCGCGGACTAGTTCTGAAACATGCGATAATGACCAACCTTCCGTGATACCTAATGTTACAAATGAACCTATTGACAGACCCTTGTTAAACTCTGGCCAAGAACAAGGAATATGCTCTGGGGAAGATATTGTGGTGACGCCTTCAATTTTACGAAGATCATCTAGAAATATTCGACCGCCTACCCACTCGAACGTTCGCCACGCGAAGCGTGGTGGGTTTCAAAAGCAAAAAGTAGTATATCTCAAATATCAAAGGTGCCGCCATTGCGGAATGACTCACCCCGGCGCGTACGGAGTGTTCAAAAAATTGCGGAGAGTGACATATACTGTCTACAAGAGAACAAAAAATACGTATGGAAAGGTAATTTAATATAGAAGGAACTTATAACAGTTAATTAGATAAGGATTAATAATTAAATGAATGAAGCGCGAAAATGTTCGGAAGGTCGCGGAAGACCCGATTTTTTTAAAAAAAAATTTTCACAAAAACTATTTTATAAAACTTTAAATAACCATATATATTATTATAGCCCTATTCTTGAAGATTATTTTGATATATAATAGTTTTGGGTAATATTTTTAATGAAAAAAGAAAAAAATAATAAAATCGATTAATTACGTAATTATATACGCGAGATGCGCACGCGCGACCTCAAATTTAAAAAAAATGCAAAAAATAAATTATTGTGTCTAAAATTAAATAAAAAATACGTATGGAAAGCTAATTTAATAAGGAATGAACTTATAATAGTTAATTAGATAAGGATTCATAATTGAATGAATAATGACGAGAATAGTAACTAAAGTGCTTAAAATTTCAAAAATACTCACTTTTTGAAAAAAACGTTTAGTGTGGCAATGGGGGTAATTCTGAAGTTACCTGCACTAAAACTAAAACTAAAATTAAACATATAATTTTAAATTAGTTTTAGGTAATTCGTATTCTGAAACGCCGGACTCTCTTAATTTAAACTGTATTTGACAATTTCTTAAATTGAATACACAGATTATAAATACACCTAGTGCTGTAGAAAAACGGGATAATTTAGAAACATTAAAAACAGCTATATTCTACTAATTTTACTATCAGAAATTATTAATTTAAGATTTGATCGTATTTGTAAATAACAGAAAAGAAATTTTATTATTTATCATTCATTTTATCACAAAAGAAAAATTATTCGAAATGCCATCCATAAAATGCCATGAAATAAAAAAAAATACGTGGTAGTCTGTAGTTGTATAGATAGGTGTACTTCGTGACTTCCTCTGAATTTTAAAATTGCGTATTTTGTTTCATTAGTAATTTTTGTTTTCTTTTCATAATAACCGCTGTTATTTATTGTCAAATAATAGTAATTGCTAGGCAACAAATTTTAGATAGGCATACTTCTATCTGCAGATAGAATATTAATTTCTGTTGTAAGAGTAAATATATACATACATAACCTACCTATCATCTAAATGTCAGTACTATTAGACTACTTGGGAACAAACAAATTACAACTCACGACTTGGCAATTGATGCTATAAAAGCCTTTCCTTATAAATGCCATACATTGATTTACTAGGAAATCAATGATGCCATAACAACCAATTCATCATCCATTTGGTAAGTTGCACAAAAAAAAAAAACGAGTGTGCTTATGACCACACGAATGAAGTGAAACTTCTATGAGAGGAAGAGAGAAAGAAAATGTGCGCGCGCACTGCTGTCTCTTGCTTATATCCCCCACTTAACTTCCGTTCGCCTTGCCCGATCACACTTTTCGTAACGCGTTCGCCAGCTTACTCCCCAAGTCAAGCGTGCCTAAAGAAGTTTCACTTCAAAAGTCTTCGGTAATGTTAGAAAATCGTTAAAAAGTAACAAGATAAATTTAGACGGCACCTAAAAGTTCACCTCCTAAAATTAGTTTGACATATTTAAAATTATAGAAAAAATTACATTTAGGAAGCATGTCAGAATACGAAAATAACATCTAACACTAAATTGAGTAGTTTAGTAACGTCACTCTTAATTTTAGAGTTAACTTGTGAGTTCTGAATACCAAACGGTGATTGACATTTCTATCTCTAATTTTATTTAGTTATTGTTTTAGGTGGTCGCTTCAGAATCACCCCCATTATAACACTATAAACTATCATAAACCATACATAATAATGTAGCCCAATTCTTCTAGTTTATTTTGATATAGAACACTACGAAAATACTAATACAGACTAAGTAAGTACGCAATAAATCTCATCGGTCATGGAGTAAGAAACGTATGGATACGGCCAAGTAAGTTAAACCGCAGACTATGACAAATTTATTTCAATCTAAGACTAAAAATAAATTGGACATGACCTGTCAACTTATGAAAGAGACTATTGGCAAAGGAATAAAGCCATAGAGAAAATATTTTATTTTTCGCGATTTTTTTATCACACCGCGCGGTTTTACGCAAAGGGAACTGGGTACCATAGTACCCAGGTCGATCGAGAAGCTTACGATTTTTGGGGACTATAGTCCTCAGGACGTTCCAGTGGCAAGACTTAATTTGTAGGGAGAGGATGTTATGTATGAATACTCTATGTTGTTGTTGCCTAAATAATTATTCTATGTGGTTGTCATATGTGTCGATGGTCTGTGGTCAAGTCAGTCAAATAAAGTGATTCAGTTTAATTAACCAGTGTTTTAATAATTCAGTAATATAATAATATTCAAGTCTACCTAGAACATAAAAGTAAAGAATGTTATTGAAATAGTTGCTACACATTTAGCTTTAATTTTCAACAACTGTATTGATAGTGGTGTGTTTCCTGATTTGATGAAACTTAGCAAAATAACTCCATTGTTTAAATATGGTAGTACTTCAGATCCCTCTAACTTTCGTCCAATAACCGTACTATCAACATTCAGTAAAATTTTTGAAAAAACCGCGCTTAAGCAATTACAGAAACATTTTAGTAATAATAACTTACTGCATATCAAACAATTTGGTTTTACCCGCGGACGGTCCACGACTGATGCTGGAATAAAATTGTTAGAGTGCATTTATGAGGCCTGGGAGGAGTCGCAGGATGCCTATGGTGTTTTTTGTGACTTATCGAAGGCTTTTGACTGTGTCCAATATCAGACGTTAATCAGGAAATTACACTATTATGGTATCCGTGGTACCGCTTTGGATTTTCTTACTTCTTACCTAAGTGACAGGATTCAAAAGGTGGTCATCAATGGAGAGCAGTCACCTGGATCATTTGTAAAAATGGGGGTGCCGCAGGGCTCAATATTAGTTCCATTTCTATTTCTGGTATATATTAATGACCTCCCTCACCTTGTAAGACACGACCATGAGATAGTCTTGTTTGCAGATGACACGTCTTTAGTATTTAAAGTTAAACGTTGACAAATTAATATTGACGAAGTAAACATTGCACTCTCCAAGGTCGTTCACTGGTTCGGCTCCAATAATTTGTTGTTAAATGAAAGTAAAACAAAATGCATTAGATTCACTATGCCAAATGTTCGATTAGTTAAAGCCAAAGTCAAGGTTAGGGATGAGGAAATAGAGCTGGCCAATCAAACTGTATTTCTGGGTATAACTTTAGATTCTAAGTTACAATGGGGTCCTCATATTGAATGCCTATCGAACAGACTAAGTTCTGCAGCATACGCCGTAAAAATGATTCGTCAAATAACAGATGTGAAAACTGCGCGGTTAGTCTATTTTAGCTACTTCCACAGTATTATGTCATACGGGATACTACTGTGGGGAAATGCCGCCGATATTGGCTGCATTTTTGTACTGCAGAAGAGGGCTGTTCGGGCGATCTATGGGATGGGCTCCCGAGAGTCTTAAAGAGAAAAATTCAAAGAAATTGATATTATGACTGTACATTCACAATATATTTATGAAAACTTACTGTATGCACACAAGAATAAAGATATCAAATTCAGTAAAAATAGTGACTATCATAATTTAAATTTAAGAAATAAAGACAAGCTAGCAATGCCCACATATAGGCTCCATAAAATAAGCAACTCTTTTGCAGGTCACTGTATACGAATGTACAACACGCTGCCATGTAACATACATGACTTGTCAGTAAATAAATTTAAAATTTTAATTAAAGCTCAGTTAAGCAAAAAGGCTTATTACAGTGTTAAAGATTTTTTGAATGATAAGGCAGCGTGGCGGTAAAAGAAATGACAATTTGTAAGACATTTGGCGATTTTAAAAGAGTTTTGGCACATGGGTTTCTTGCCCGATTCTTCTCATGTTAGCCCCTACATTCGGAATCGGGTCGCTCTTGGCGATTACATGCGCGGCATCAACTCCGCGGATGTACTTGCCACTAGCGCAGGGTTAGCTTGATTTTAGTAGAATATTTTTTATGTTTTAATAATTTTGTAAAATGTGTACAATTGACGATTTTAAGTGCCCGCAAGGGCCTATGAAATAAAGTAATTTTGATTTTGTCAATGATTGTCTTTCAATAGATAGGTCTTTCCAATCGGTATATTATGTTGAACCCACCGCCACATAACAGATAATCAAATATGTCAACTTGTCAAAAATGAGTTAACACTAAAATCTCTCTGTGAAATTTAAATACATACCTAGTAAAAGAATGAGTAATATTTTAAGAAGAAAAGAATTAAAAACACATCAGTGTGAGTCGATTTGTTTCAACAATATTGAAAACTTTTGTGGTTTCGCCAATATCTTGAACAGAATGTTAATGCGAATTCTTTTTTCTAATAACTTAACATCGCATCGTGTAAGCTAAGCAATAAATAACTAATATAAATTACTTTTATTAAAAAATGATATTGCGATAATATTTATGTTAGGTACATACCGTGTGGTCACCCTACTACAATGACAACGACAATTACTGACATTGACATAGAATCGTTGTTGCAATATAACATTTTTGAATACTACCACTAGAATATTTCTTGGACGTAAAATCATAGTAAATTACTAAAACTTTTACGGCATTAAAACGCGTTTGGTACCTTATTTTGGCTCCGACGTTTCGGCCAGGTTTCACCGGCCGTGGTCACGGGCTGACTGTAGCAGCGATGTTACGCCTCAGTGTCCGATGAAGAATCTTTCTCCACCGTCACACTATTTCTCCAACTACCCCCGCACACAACAACCGTTGGACAACCGCAAATGTATCGAAACCGATCGCAATAATTTAAATATAATAAAGATTCAAGTGGAACTTGTAAAATTAGTGTTTTAATAACAAGATACCATGGAGTTCCATCAAGAAATTACAACACAAAGCTTTAACTATTTTTTTAAAACTTCAATGCCAAATAAACAGAATCGGCGCTTATTTTTACCATTTTATAGTGACAGATTATCAATATGTCCAGCAAACACTCTGCTTTCCTATATTGAAAAAATTAAACCACTAAGGTCTGTTGATTGCGACAAATTAATTCAAACATACAAAAATCCCATTCATAATTGTACCCCCCAGTCTATCAGCCGCTGGATAAAGGAAGTTTTAAGAAACAGTGGCGTCAACATTGACATGTTCTCAGCTTACAGTACGCGACACGCGTCCACATCCGCGGCTAACAGAGCTGGTGTATCTCTCGACATTATTAAAAAGACTGCAGGATGGACTGGAAATTAACTTTGCTTCGCAAAATTTTACAATCAACCCTTAATTGCAAACGATGATAGTGACGAAAACAGAGTCTTTGCTGACGGAGTTTTCTCACGATAAATGCGATTTTCTTTCTTGTAAATTATAAGTATATGATTGATGATTCTAAATATATGTATAACAAGATAAACTGTATACATGCACTGTTTTATTTAAACTAATATGATAGTATCATACTAAGTACTTAAATTAATAACAAAATATTTGAATCAATTTATTATATTTAAAGTATAAAAAAGATGCAATACCCCAGTTTACGATGTACGCTAAACATCTACAATGTATGTTAAATCTCGAGGATGCAACACCGAAGTATAATTAATGGTTAAATGAACTTACCTTAAGTGAACTTCAACCATAATTGGGTAATTCTCACAAAAATCCGAAATTTTTGTCCTTTGAGTTTATATAAAAATCCAACAAAGAAATGGATGTTACTAATATTTCTATACAATCCACAAAACTATACCTAAAAGTTTCACATAAGATTTTAGAGCCGTATAAATAAATAAATAAAAATGTATAACTATAATGTTCCTAACATCATTCCCTCACTGTGTCCCAAGTACCAATTTTATTTACTTTTATTTCCCAAAAAAGCACAAAAATCATTTGCATCATATTCAAGTAGGTTGGATCGTTTAAAAATATTATAAATTTATGGGAAAAACCGAAATTAGCGTTATAAAGTAAAAAACGTGTTAAAAATTTGAATATTTATATGTGTCTCACAAAAATAAATCATTCCCTCACACTATTACTGGCAGTTAAATTATGAACGCATTTTTTAATAAAATACGAACGCTACCATTAGTTTTTGAAAGTTGGCACTAATGTCAATTCATCAAAATGGCGAATTTTCTGTAAGTGTGTTCGGGTGTGCGCTGCAAAAAGATTTTATTAGTTTTATGGTTAAATTAAATTTTTGATCGTCATTTCATCACATTCTAAAAAAACAAAAGGTAAGTACTTTAACTGATTATAAGTTGCACAGATAAGATGGCTTTTGGGAGTAATATCCTCAAGCAGAAAAATCTTTTTAAAAGTAGGATTATGTCACGAGTCCTTTATGGTTATTCTTTATTTCGTCATTCCCTCACCATCATTCCCTCATAAAAATTTATGATGAGGGAATGATGATATATGAGGGAATGATTTTTGGGTGAGCTGACTGGCTTTTTTTATTGTTGGCTTTTATTAACTCTTGAATTTATTGCTGACAATATTGCTATTGTGAAGAAAAAGCTTCTTCTATCAGAAGTTATTACTAAACAGCTAAAAGACAGGTACATGAATTTGAAGAAATATAGTGAAAAGAAAAAGTACTATGAAATAATAAAACCAGATCTTTTAAAGAAGCATAAACTACTCAGCTTATCAATACAGTTTTTCAAACATGATTCTTACAAAAAGAGCGTTTCTAGGAAAGTCAGTGCTCAATTGATGAAGGTCAAAAAGGATGTTCAAGATTTTTTGGAAAAGGACGAAAGTTCTCGGATGTGCCCAGGAAAGAAAGATTTTGTAAAGTCAAAGGGACAGGTAAAACAAAAACGTTTACTGTGCGATACCATGAAAAATTCCTGACTACAGTTGAGTATAAAATAAGCTTGACAACTTTCTGCAGGTTTCGGCCTTTTTGGGTGACTTGGGCAAACATAAAAGACCGTGACACATGCAAATGTGTAATCCACGCAAATGTTCAACGGAAGATCATGAAGTTACATGAAAATAAAGTATTGCCTTCCTGTAATCTAACCAAATTTTTGACTATGAAAACATGTAATGTCTGTTACGAGAATGTGAAGGTTGTGCAAACAAAATGGTAGAGTATTATCTTCCACAGCCAAACAGAATAGTGACATTTAAGCAGTGGATGTATGAAACTACATCCTACGAAAAAAGTGGAAAAATGAAGACAGTAAGAAAACCTATTTTAAAAGAGATCAAAGTTTCACTGAGATCATTGGTACTTCAATTAGAAAATACTTTGCCTTTATTATTTAAACACGTTGCCACGATAGCACACCAGTATCAGACCATATCAGAACTTAAAAAGACTTTAGCTGACAATGAAGTCCTTATTCACATAGACTTCAGCGAAAACTATTGTTGCAAATATAACGAAGAGATTCAGGCAGTACATTTCGGAGGTGCAAGACAACAAGTTACATTACATACAGGAGTATTATATTTACATAAAACTGACACTGTAAAACCCTACACGTTTTGTTCTCTTTCTGAAAATAATAGACACGATACAATGGCAGTATGGGCACACTTATTACCAGTTTTTGAGTGGCTTAAAAATCACAATCCAAACATTCACAGAATACATATGCTAAGTGATAGTCCTGTCAACCAGTATAAGAACAAGTTCATGTTTCATCTAGTATATCATCATATAAATGATTTGTTTCCGGGTGCGACATTTTTTGCGTGGAATTATTCGGAACCAGGCCATGGTAAAGGTGCTCCTGATGGCGAAGGTGGCACATTAAAAAGAACAGCTGATAAATCTCTCAAAGAAATTTTGTTGGCAAGCTGTTCTTCAATAAAGCTATTTGAAGTTACCACTGCTAATATCGCGAAGATAGAAGACTTAGTCAAACAGTCAACCATCATTGCTGCATTTCGTGGAACCCAGAAAATTCGTCAATTTGTCTTCAGTAATGATGTCTTGGAATTTAGAAGTCTTTCATGTTGTGAATGCGCAGAAAAGTGTAAACATTTTCACATGGGATATTACAAATCTTCAAAACGTTGCATTGAAAAACCAATGTCCTTTGAATTAAAAACACGAAACAATTCTTATCATGATGGACATTCGTCAAATGATGTTATTTGTACGGACAGTAATATCACTTATAATATTGGTGATTATGTACTTATCAAATGGGACGAAAATGTTTACCCAGGGGAAATAATATCAGTTTCTGAGGAAGGCGCTTTAGTAAGGTGTATGAAAAGAGGAACTAAATCTTGGAAATGGCCTAAAATAAGAGATGAACAGTTATATGCCTGGCAAGACATTCTGAGGAAGATTGAGCCTCCAAAATTAATCAGTAAGGGTTGTTATTTTATAAAAGACTTAAATTAGTTTAAAATATCTGATAAAGACTTTAATTGTTACTTTGAGACTGAATCGTTTAAGATTACACATTTTTAAAGTAGGTTATTTCACTCTTTACTAGTACCTACCAAAGTCAGTTAAGTTATAGATTTTATTTTGTTGATTTTGATACTAAACATTCATTTTATCTATGAGACTAAAGTTTAAAATAAGAAGTTATTCTGTTGTTAAAAATGCTGTTAGATGAATCTTTAAGTTAGCAAGGATTTTGTTGTCATTGTTATTTAATTAAGTGCCTTAATTATGTGCAATAATAAATAAAAATACGTTTAAATTAGAGTTATGCCAAAGTGCTGCAATAATTTTGTGATTTTCTGGAAATCCTCATTGATCTTACTTATTGTTTAAGAACAAAATTTCATTTAATAAAAAGATTTCTTTGAAAGAAAACTAATTTTATTTAAAAAGCTTCATGACTTGTCCGTAATAATCATTCCCTCACCTTTTTTGTCATTCCCTCATTTTGATTTTTTTAAATGTCCTCATTACTTTCATAAAACGCGAAATTTTTTGGGACCACCACATAATTAAATTTCAGTAACATTAGTACTATCAAATTCACATAAAATAAATATCAAATAATTTCAAATTTTTTTGTCATTTCCAGATAGACGAATTTCGGAATTTTGTGAGTATTACCCAATTATACGAGATGTTGCATCCGAAGAGGTTTAACACCCTCCCTGCCCATATCTATAAATACCCGATTAACGTAAACTGGGATACTGATGAAGCTCTAAACTGAAGTGACAGCCGAGAGCTGACGTAAGTAACATAATGTCAATAGACTTGCCTTTTTTATTTTATTTTTATTTCTCTGAACTGGTGTGGCAATGCAGTACAACATTGAACGGACTACAATGTATGTTAAATCTCTTCGGATGCAACATCTCGTATAATTATGGTTGAAGTTCACTTAAGGTAAGTTCATTTAACCATTAAATATATCCGTAACCATAACCGTAACCGTTTCACAAGTTTCGGATAGTTTCGAATAACGGCGGAGTTTAAATAAAACGACATGTTGCAACAGGTTTTTGTTTCACCGCTCACGCGCCACGTGAATCTTGTAGTATCATAATTAATTAGTTTTTTAATTAACAGTTGATACTTAATTTAAAGAAGTCTTGTAATAAGCATTAAATTGATTTCTATAGACAATAAATCTTACTTCAATCTAATATCCATAACCGAAACTTTCCGAAACTAACGGATAATCCGAAATAATTACATATCCGTAACCGTATCCGAAACCGATATAATATTATCTATATCCGTATCCGTATCCAGATCCGAAATATAATATCCATAACATCCCTGATTTTAAGCTGTGGCGTATGCTAGACGTTCAATATTTATCACGATATTGGGATCATGATCCAGGATAGCGATATTTTTTGATCGTGTAGTATATGATATTCATGGATCGCGATACGGACCACAGAATTCCTAGATATTTTGAAATCCAACTTCTTTTTATGTATCGCGATATTTATTGATGGTGTAGCCCTGTCATCAATATTTTCTTCTTAAAAATGTGAACATTTTTAGACGCGCTATTTTTCATAAAGAGAACCTAACCTCAAAATGGAACGCATTACGTTAACATACGATGTTAACCATGCTAAAGTCAAAATCTAATGAAACGCGATGATGCTAAAAATGTTGAAAATGCTGCAAATCTGCGGTTAAATAGGCTAGTTGACCCTTTTTTAAAGTAGGGCTTAAAATGTTCATAATTGTTGTATTAGACCATAGCACATGAATATTATTTTTTTCGATGGCTAAAAAGTTCAAAAAATCTATTTAAAATTAAGAGTTTCAATTTTGGACCGAAAACACGGTCAGCCATGATAGTCTGTTCATTATCTGTGGCAATGACGTCAGTCTTATAGTAAACAAAGCACGGGGGCGAAATAACCTCACAAAAACAATGCTTTCTATTAAATATCACAAAATATAGTAAAACTGTATATGGAACGGGACAATAGAACAGGAATATAGAATTACCTCTTCAAAGACTCCAGGAAAGCTGTGGATTAGACGTACCCAGTGATATAGACATACGAAATATTTGGTTAACACTCGCTTAAAGAAATCTTGTAACTAAGTATCTACTGAAACTCAAATGTATTTTTGCGAAAATCACATTAATGTAAGTACTATAACTGAATAACTCAATCTGTGTAGGTACTTCAGTTTCAACTTAAACAAAATAGAAGTTTTTAGGTTGTATGTAAAATCATTAATTAATTTTTTATCTTTCAGTTAGAATGAAAACTGACTGCAGCCGACTAACCAAATTTTAACTTGACCAGAAAACTGAGAGAAAACTTGACCATTCACGCCTTTTTGATTTAATCTAAGTTATACACTGACACTAGATGATGTTTCAAAGAAAAGAATATGTACTTATGTCTAATTGGATAATGATGTAATTGAATATTAATTAAAAAGTATGTAATACAAACAAAAATATCAAAGTTTCATAATTAATTTATTTATCTAAACAACTTTTGCTTGAATTTATTGAGTACCTAATTAAAATTTGTTGCTTTCAGAGGTTACGTAATGAGAACTATTGTGTACTACTCTGTTCTCCTCTTGACAACGAGATTGATAAGGCAGTAAAAGTTGTGCAACATAATACAAAGCAGTGCATGCTCAGCCACAACATCAAAATGTGACCAGTCAACTAGAACAACATTATGTTAACAAAATAACTCAAGTATTCATATACCAAAGCACCATAGAAGTAAATAGGTCCAGTTTGGTAAAACTGAAAGATGTTATATCTTCACTGATTTAACCTGCTGGCCACCATGGCTGGTAAATTTCAGAACAGCTTACGCAAGAATATGCAATTTATCCATTTTAAAGCCGTATACAAATATATTAAATGTGATTGCTGTGTTGTCAGCCTGTGCTCTTCCTAATTTACAAGACCCTTCTTATTAAATAAATAATATAAATAATTTTTTTTCTTTACTTTATACATAACTAACATCTAAAGATGACATAATAAATTTTTGTACTACATTAGTCATTATGTTCTTCACTAAAAAAAATGTTCTATGTTTATTTGACAATATAGACTTGTAAGGGTTAAGTTGAATCAAAATATTTTAATTTGAAATACATGTGTTTTATTATATTGATGATTCGTAGTTTAGTTTTCTATGCACTTTATGCTTTCTTCATTGAAGAGGTCTTTTATTTTTTAAGAAATATGTGAATGTATATATATTTTTCCTCCCAGTAATTTTCTTCATGCTTGACAAATGAACAACTGCCAATCTTTCTCTTTTTATGTTCATTTACAAATTCTTGCAGTACTACACTGGTATTTGACACATAATCCTGATGTTTTCTTTTCAACATTTCTCTTGAAGTAAATACCTTTAGTGTTTATTTGACTTTTGAGAGATAGAATTCTATCCAATAGCATTCAACTGCTGTACAAAATATCTCCTCACTGTGATGGTGCAACCACACCAAAAATGTATGTTTGCAACTCTCTTCTTCTGCCACGTGACAATCTTTACAAGTACATTTGTAACCTGTTCTTCATTATAACAGTATTGAAACTGTACTTATATTGTTTAGAGCGATACACAAAGAATCTCCTGACCATCAATCTGTCGATTTTCGGAAGATTTGTACTATCTGCTCTCACAAACCCAACATCAATGGTTGATTTTGCTATTAATACAAATAATTTACGATATTTACACATAAAATATAATAACGGAGATTTGGACGATTTTTTGCCAGTTTTAGGAAAGAATAGTGCAAATCGACGAGTTGTTGAATCAAAGGACATGTCCACTTTTTGTATGGAACGTGGAATTTTATTCTGAACCTTTTTTAACCAGTTTAAAAATTTATGACGGAAATAGAACTTTATGAGAAGGATGTTTATCCATGAATATTAAAAATATTAAGGCCTGCATTTAGGAGAAAAAAATTAAAAATGTTTTTTTTTATTGTTTCTTTAGCAGGGCCACATTTAGTTTTTTTTACTGGCAATTAAAAGGATGTCATTGTCAATATGTCAATGCCACTGTAGCTGTCGTTTTGACTTTTGTTTATTGTTTGTGGGTATGTGTGTAACCTTCCTTCCTTTCACAAAATAGTATCTTTTATTTTCTACAGCTATGCTCAGGTTCTTGATTTTACATGTGATTTAAATATTGGCTTGCTAACTGGACTAAGTTTTCTCGTAATTTGAACGTACGAAGTAACCAGACTCAAGAATTGAACAACAAAATGTTATACTTCCAGGTTACAGTCGCACTCCTGATACAACTTCTCATTTTTTTTGTACCAGAGTGCTATAATTTGGAATGTCGAATGGTACCATTATATTTAAGAAAGAAGATCCTCGGGGATTGTAAAATATTCGTAAAGTAATGCCAGAGTCTGTGAAAATCACACGAGTCAATATGATTTTGCATTTTTACGGTAATATAAGTTCACTGTATTGTTTACACCAAATAATTCATGCTTGACTTCATCATCATCATCACAGCTCATATACGTCCCCCACCGAGGGGTTCGAGCCTAGCCTATGTTAGGGTGATTAGGCCTTAGTCAACCACGCTGGCCCAGTGCGGATTGGTCGGCTTCACATACATTATTGAATTTCTTCGCAGATGTATGCAGGTTGCCTCACGATGTTTTCCTTCACCGTAGGAGCGTCAGACAAATGTACATATGAAATTCGAAACGAAAAACACATTGGTACATGGCGGGTCTCGAACCCCGACCCCCCGATTGGAAGGCAAGTGCCGAGTCCACAGCGCCACCGACGCTCTTGCTTGACTTACTAACAATAAAATCAAAGAAATCTTATAACTTACACTGTTAGCTGCAGTAAGCGACCAACCAACCTGGTGGTCAATCTATTTTAAATAGGGCATTAGAAGCCATCTTTGTACATATTGATGCTTAAATTCCACACTTGAATGTTCCCCAGAATGAAAATATTCAATTTCATTTTAATCAGTCTTGGAACATATTAAATTAAGCAAGCTAAGTCATATTTTGGAGAACATATTCAAGAAAATGATCTATCACATGAGACTGCTGATAAGAGGAAAAATCAAATGAAATCCATGAATTTAGGATGGGCTCCGCACCAAACTCATATAACACCACTGGCTCAATTTTGAAATGACGTACTAATGAGGGAAGATGTTGAAATTGAATAAATAAAAATAACATAATTTCTGGGTTTTATTTCATACCTGCAACCAGTTTCTATATTACAACTCTTTCACATAGTTTCCACCATTATAATTATTCAACACTTCATATTACATATTTAGTACCCATGATAAAATCGAGGGTATGTAGTCATATAGAAGTAAATATTTACACTTTGAATTAGCATTATAGTAATCTTAGAGAATTTTGCACTTAGTTCATTATGTGTGTGTGTACGAGTGCGCTGCTCGCGGAAGCAATAAGTGTCATTCTTGCGTAAAATTTAACTAAAAACTAGTATTGAACCGGTTTTAAAAAAGAGTGAAGTGTATATACTATCCTTTTTTCGCTCCGCTGCTATCGTCCGCGGACGCCACCAGCGACGCGGGACAGAGACAAGACAACTGACATAATTGCCCTCGCGCTTACACCTATTGTTACCACTTTGGCGGCTACGTATGCCTACGTCACCGTAGTCTCCTGCTACGTGCGTGCTACAATATTTGACTTGCCTGAAGTGGCTACGAGTCGAGCGTCTACGACCCAGACGAGTGAATAATACTTTGTTTACTACTTCACAATGAACAAGTCGATGTCAACTTCTAATATCAGTACAATTGGCAATGAAAGTACACCGCTAAACTTCGTCTCATTACGCAGTAAGAGATTGAGAGAAGAGGACTTACCAGCTGAATTCAATAGCTTCAGAGATGAAATGAAGGAATTAATTACTTCGTTTATCACAACTCAACAAAATCAAATGATTGGGATTATATCGGACTTAAAGAATATTCAACAAACGAACAGTAATATAGACAGTTCCATCGCCCTTCTTGCGAGTCAAAATGAAGAACTTCACAAGAAGATTGAATTGCTTGAGTCCCAGGCTAAATCAGACCGAGACTATATTTCTGTTCTTGAGACTAGGATTGAGGACCTGCAGCGGACATCTAATAAAACATCTATTGAAATTAAGAATGTCCCAAAAAAATCCCAGGAAGCAAGAGAAGATCTTACAAAAATGATACTCAAGTTAGCAAGCAATATAAATATTGACTTAGAACCTCGGGATATAAAGGACATTTTTAGGTATCGCTCTGACAAAAACCCGGCGATTGTTGTGGACTTGGGATCTACGATAACGAAGATGGATTTTCTTAAAAAAACTAAAGCTTTTAACATCAAAAACAAGACAAAGTTACAAGCAAAGCACCTTGGTCATACTGCCAACGAGGACATTCCAGTATATATCTCAGAGCAATTAACACCAAAGGGAGCCCGACTGTTCTTCCTAGCTCGCGACCTTGTAAAAAGTTGTAAATACAAATACTGTTGGACATCGTTTGGCAAGATCTTTCTTCGGCGGGATGACAGCTCAAGGGTAATTCACATAACAAATGAAGCACAAATACATTCGCTTTTAGTAAATACGTGACTATACTTTATGATCGTTACTTTAATATTTTATATACAACAAAAGGTGAATTTAGCATATATAGCTTTCAGTATTCACTGGCTATCTTTGGATGCAATAATAATTTTTAGCTATAATATACACCTACTCTATAGTAACTTAAACACATGTAATACGTCACACACATCCTCGCCGCACAAACTATCATACACGCTCACACTAACATTCCTAAAGAGTTTCTTACACTCAAACATAATAACACTCATTCTTCGACTTTATCACATACCTACTTGTTCACATCCATACCATAATAAACAACTTTGTACGCTCTCTTTTATATTCTTATTGATCTCGATAGTACGCCATACAAACTTCAAGCACTCATGGTTAGAGAAATGTGTAGGATATTCTAGATTGCTGATAACATTCTTTGTGACCCGCAGCAGTAATGACTTTGGATATCTTTAGCGTACTTAATGAATAAAAACGTTAACGCATTACAAGATTTGGACGATTCAGAAATTGCTCAATCTGTAATATGTGATATTGTTGACCTATCCTATTTTTTACCTACGTACAAGTCCAACTTTTTTATTTTAACTCAAAACATAAGGAGCATTTATTCAAATATCGATGATCTACAATTAACTCTAACTCAGCTCAAATGCGATGTTGATGTCATGATTCTTACAGAATGTCGCTTGAATTCAAATAAAAATATACCCTGTATAGATAAATATACATCTTTTAGCACATCTAGACACATGAACCAGAATGACGGAGTAGTTGCATACATTAAAAGTAACATTCAAGTTCATGTCACTGAACTTAACCTTATGCATGCGTCTGGACTTCAGATTTCTACACCACAGTACACTGTGCTAGGCATCTATCGCTCCCCATCAAACGTAAATGCCAATAATTTTATTGAATCGTTGGAATCTCATTTACAGTGTATTGCATCACATAAAAATATAATAATAATCGGTGATATAAATATTAATTTAAACGTGAAAAATACAGAAAATAGTTATGATCGAAGCAATAGATTAAAGTACCTAGAGGTTTTGTCTGAGTTTGGTTGTCTTCCTGGCCATACACTTTGTACAAGAGGTGGGAGCTGTCTTGATCACGTGATTTTAAAACTTAACAACTCCAAAAACTCTGCTTTTATCGCTGTATTAAATACTGCAATAACAGACCATTCTATGGTATTACTTAACATTTCAGATGTGACTAAAACTGACCTAACTTGTCAAAAATTTAAATCCTGTGTTGATCTTGAATATGTTTATAAATCTTTAATTGCTAATGATATGTCTCAACTTAATACGTGTTCTGACCCAAATATTTTTGCTGACCTGCTTATCGATGTGATCAAGTCAGCTGTAGCCTCGAACACGAAGATAATAAAAGTTTCAAACAAAAAACGTAGTTTAAAACCCTGGATGTCTAGTGGAGTTCTCTGCTGTATAAGACTTAGAAGTAAAATGCAACTTAAATTAAAAACAGAACCTCACAATGATATTTTAAGAATAACATTTAAAAGATTTCGTAACTATTGTACTAATCTAATTAGAAAACTTAAAAGATTACATGACAGGAAAACAATAGAGGAATCCACAAAAAGCTCGAGGAAACTTTGGAACGCTATTAATCAAATAACCCATTATAAGACCCCAAAAGTGCCTAACACCGTTCTTCTTAACATAACGCCCCATCCACTTAACTCAGTAAACCGCGTAAATCATTTCTTTGCAAATATCGGCAAAACGCTAGCAGAGGACATTACTCTACACTTTGGGCATCAGAGGCACGATAATCGTATATTAGATACCAGAAACCATTGCTCTTCTTTTGTTCTACTGGAAACAGACTCATTAGAGGTGGATACTATTCTCTCGAGTCTTGATGCTGGGAGTGCTCCAGGATGGGACGGTATTACTACTATGCTTCTAAAGCGCTGCAGGGACTTTCTTGTGCCCCTTATAAGTAGGCTTGCTAATCTATGTTTTAAAATAGGAATCTTTCCTCAAGCCCTTAAACGCTCGATCATAACCCCCGTACACAAGGATGGAGACAGAAATAGAGTAAATAATTATAGACCTATATCAGTATTACCCTGTATTTCAAAAATTATAGAAAAATTATTAAACAATAGATTACAAAGTTATTTAGATAAATATAATATTCTATCGGAGTCACAATATGGTTTCAGGAGAGGTCTATCAACGCAGGATGCTGTAATAGACTTGACAACCGAAATTGGAGGGAAAGTAGATCAAGGTCTAAAATGTCTTACTGTGTTTATAGACCTCAAAAAAGCTTTTGATACTGTTTCTGTACCCATTCTTGTGCACAGGCTCGAGAGCATAGGCATAAGAGGAGTAGCCCTTTCCCTTTTAAGAAGTTACTTGCAAGATAGACTGCAAACAGTTAAAATAGATAATTTTATAAGTACTGAAGAAAATGTATTATATGGGGTTCCCCAGGGAAGTGTTCTTGGCCCAACACTCTTTTTGGTCTACATCAATGACCTATGTAATCTACGTAGCGGTGGCGGGCAGATATTTTCCTATGCAGATGACACTGCAGTAGTATATTCCGGGAAATCCTGGCCTGCGGTGAAGGCTGCAGCAGAAAAAGGCTTGGCTGTAATAGCAGACTGGCTAAATAGTAGTCTCCTTACACTAAACGCAGCTAAGACTAATTTTGTATGTTTCACCTCTAATTTAAAATCCCAACCCAGTACTGATTATAGGATTGTAATACATACCTGCGTGAACCCTGATGACCAGCCTTGTAACTGTTCTTCAATCAACAAGGTTAACCAAATCAAATATTTAGGAGTTCTTGTCGACCAAAAACTTTCGTGGCACCCACATATGGAATTAGTTGCAAATAGAATAAGAAAGTTAATTTATATTTTTAGCACCTTGCGACATGTTATGACAAAAGAACTACTTAGTAAAATTTACTTAGCGCTTGCGCAATCTATAATTACGTACTGTATTCCTGTGTGGGGTGGCGCTACTAAAGTAAAATTTCTAGACCTCGAAAGAGCACAACGGGCCTTGTTAAAAGTAATGTTCTTCAAACCACGTAGATATGCTACCGAGGAACTTTATAGGATTAGTAAATTATTATCTGTAAGGAAGTTATACATTATGCATCTTATCTTAAATACTCATAGAAACTTACAATTTAATCCTTCTCACCTTAGCAAAAGAAGAATAGGCAATGTTTGTAAGCATTCTTGCTCCCGTACAGTATTTGCCAGACGGCAATACTTATCTCAGTCAGCATTTGTTTACAATAAAATAAACACTAAATTAAATATATATCCTATGCCTGCTTACAAATGTAAAAAAATAATTACAGATTGGCTAAAAGCGAGGACCTATGATGACATCGAAAACCTCTTGTTACGACCTACCTGACCTGAACAATGATATGTTTCCTAATTAACACTAACATTCTCTGGGTCATACAAACATAATCCGAATATTGGACGTATTACACACATGCGTACACACACTTTCACACAACAAATACACTCATCCTTACACTCACTCTCTCACACACACACACACACACACACAAACACACACACACATACACATACCTACACACATCCATGCACAATTACACACACACTCACATACTGCATCTTAGCCTAGATAATTTATAATTTGTATTTATACCTATTTCATTTTCAAAATTATGTAGTATCTTTAGTTTAAAGTTAAGTTTCTTTAGTTTTTAAATTGGTTATATAAATTTATTTTCCTATTGTAACCTAGGGTAAGAGCGAGACGTCTCCAACACAAGTATATAATTACTTACTGGAGGCATCTCATAAAAATATTGTATATATTACTTGGAAAATAAATATTATTATTATTATTATTATTATTATTATAATGACTTCATTAATTAGCATTTGTTTTGTAAAAAATCTTTTGTTATTGAAATAGTAAAACTGTAGCATTCTTAAGAACAGACCAGTATATTTTATTTATGTTGATATTTCATTACTGTGAGGTAGGTGCTTATCCTAAGAGTAGGCAGAGTAAAACAGGTATCACACACTAGACACTACAGCCAGGGGCTCATCCTAACAAATGCTGCACAAACACACTGCTACAAAGTAAAGTATAGAAGTCATCTGCCACCAACCAATGCATTTATTGTGCTAGATTTCATTTTAATAGCATGGACCTATTGAATACATGTATCATTTTTTTGGTCAGAGTCAGAGATGCTTGTTTGTTACCAGCAGTGACCTGCAATGCTGCTAATTTGCAATCCAATTCAATATGTGGTCACCTGGGGGTTTATTGTCGAAGGAAAAATCTATAACGTCTGCGCTGCCTTTAAAGCCGGCTTTTGACTGTGGGATATAATGTAATATATATTACATTTTGAGATATAATATTTTATCGCTTGCCATACTTTTTTACGAGACCGTTCTCACTGTGCTATAATATATATTACACCCCAAACTGTAAATATTTTTTCGCCCGACCGAGCTATATTTGAAGGCGATATATTTTACCTCACGTTCCCGCATACCGCACCTCTGCCCCTGCCTCGCCTTCATTTCGAATCGTGACGGTCATGCGCACATACTTACATACTCGTAGCTGTCCGCGTGTTATGATTTTTGGGTATTTTGGTTCGCAATCTTTTCTTTACGTATTTACCACGTATTTACCTATTTACGTATTTATCCCTATAATGGAACATTTTATAGAAAGTGTTAGGAAATATCCTTGTTTACGACTAATCTTGAAGAGTATAAAATGAATGAAATTAAGGATGCTGCATGGAGAAATTCACTATAATCTTTTCTTAAGGCCTTACTAATAACCATTTCATACGCCTGATTTGGTTAAACAGTGTTTTGTCACGTTCACTCGAATGACATTTCAAATTCGAACAAAAGAGACAAAACACTACTTAACCACAGATAACATAATACTAGTTTAGACTTAACTATACAAGGTTTGTACAAATTAGTAAGGCCTTTAGTCTATTAAGATTCGATATCCAGAATCGACGTTTATTGTATTTTTTCTAAATAATGAGATATGTAAATCGAATACTGCATCATCTTCGTCTGATAAACTATCGAAAGTACCTAGCAAAACAATTTCCATATTATCCATTTAATAACGAGAGGTCAACCGTTTCAATAAAAGACGTTATGATGTATATGATGATCATAGAAGCTGAACTATTCTAAAAAATATATCTGATAGTGAGAACAGCAAACCCGGGATGTAATATATAGCTGAACATGTAATATATATTACATCCTATAGTCAAAAGCCGGCTTAATTTGACAGTCATTGCGGCAACAATACAAGATTGTGCACTTCTTAATAAAAAGTATTGTGATTGCCTAGATTACAAGCGATCACGATCATTAAAATCACAAAATTAAACGAGGCTTTTTTTGACGCTGTCACTTCTGCAAGAGAAGGCAAAGGGAGCTAAGTTCATACAGCCATGTTTTTCGTAAATCTTGATAAAACATTAAAAATGTAATTTATGTGAATTTAAGTCAGAAAGTCACTCACTATCACATCGTTTGTGCGCTTTTGTTACTTATTTATTCGTTTGTGACACGTTTCAGTAACTTGTCATTGGTTTCCATACAAAAATCGCTTTGTTGTACATACTATGAAAGTCAATCATAAAATTGCTGTTTTTTTGAATTTGCAGGCCTAAAAAAACCTAAATTTTATTCTAAACCCTAGATTTTTGAGTACTCTTTACAATAATACCTGAAACATGTTGGTTAATAAATAATTATATTCTTAGCCCAAAAGTGGACATGTCCTTTGACATTTCTTTGTTTACTATATGAGTGACGTCACGGCCCTGACCACAGGATATCAAAGCGTTTACGGCGTGAGATTAAAAAAGATTATTTATAGCATTTTCAAATTTAAATTTTACAGTAATCATTCATTGTTATTTATTAAAATCAGTATATTGTGGAACCTTATGCCAAATACTGTTAGAAATAAACAATATTTTAATAAATTTTGATATGAGTCAACAACCCAATTGAACACGCCTTATGTATATTTTCCGTATCTACACATCCACAGATTAGAGAGGTACCATAGAGATACTGACAGTGATTATGTATGTACTCTGTGATACTGACACGAGCCGTATTGAACGTGTAGGGTCATCTGAGATCCATCAATAAATTGATAAATATCGTGATATATATTGAACGTCTAGCATATGCCTTTGAGTGATCATAGTTTAGCGGCGAAGCAAAATATTAACACGATAATCAGTAGGTACTGTAGTTAAATTATTTAAGTGTCTAAAAAGTTTCCGATATGTTATTGCGTTAACAATTGTCATTAAAAGTGAAGGAAAAAGGGAATGTTTGCGTCATGGTAATGCACTTATATCGTTTTACCTGCAGGCGTATTCTGTAACTTTGGTTGCTAACTAGAACTGTCATTTTTGAAAGGAACTTAACATCCATTACTGCTATCATGAACGCTGCCGTAACACATAAGATCACTAAACCAGTAATAGATATAAAGTGTCTTTCAAAAATGACAGTTTTAATTACCAACTGTAGTTAGCGAATTGGCCTGCTGAACTTCGTAAATTAGCTGCAAATCCCTTATAACACAACATAATAATGCCTGCTATATTTATAAAGGATCATTGTACCGCATTCAATAATTGAAATAACCTACTTTTTAAAATCACAAAATACAAAATTGTTCAAAGTTATCTGTTTTTACCTGTAATTATTTTGGAAATTACTGTATTAATAAGTGTATTTTTATTATATTATTATGCTTTAATCAGTCTGAACTGCTTTATCGTGTAGATACAATTATAATTAAATGATATCAAGCGAAAGCAATCAACAGAAAATCACTCATCTTCCTCACAAGACAGCACACCCCCTTTTTTAAAATCTTCAGGAACACTAATCACAGTTTTCAAGATTTTATACCAAAGCTCCATTACCTCTGGTGTTATGTTCTTTTTAAATATAATAAATCCTTTGGCCTCCAATATACTGTCTATAACAGAGTATTTAAGTAAAAATTGTTAACACGTGCGCACGCGGCAGACCTTCAAAGAGACTTAAAACGTTAACATGCAGAACTAAGAAAGATTCTTATCTGCTTTTGCTTCTGAAGTAGAGCATCAAATTTCATTACTTGTAGGTAATATGCAAAACATAACAAACTAGTATCATAACAAATTAGAAAAACAAGTAAGAGTCCTAGAGAGACCACACCCATGACACCCATCTCACCGAATTCTGGTCGGGTATGAATGTCTAGAGGATACTACACCATCAACCCTCAGAAAACACAACATCTCAAACTTCCAGATATACACAGATGGCAGCAAATTGAGGGGGGAGTAGGCGCTGCCTTCACATGCTGGACAGAGGGCAAAGAATCCGCAAACTATATATTCACGCTCGATCCGGCATGCACGGTCTTTCAGTCGGAACTGTATGCTTTGCACAGGGCAATAAAGATGGTCCGGGAGGAGGGAGTGCAGACGGCATCTATATTGAGTGACTCCATGTCTTCCTTGGACATCATAACAAACCCTAAAGCTGACCACCAGCTTGTGCAGAGGATATATGAAGACATAAGGGAGATCCGAAGCAGAGGTGGAGAGATTAACCTATTCTGGCTTAAAGCACACGTGGGAACAGCGGGCAACGAGAGAGCGGACGAACTGGCGAAGTTGCCGGCTCTTGCAGATAGGGGGACGTTTGACTACGGAGATATCCCCGTGTCATATGTCAAAAAAAAATTAGGGAAGAATCAGTCTGCATATGGCAGGACCGGTGCGAAACCTCTATCACTGGGGTAACGACTAAGTGGTTCTTTCCAGACCAGAAAAAAGCCTACAGCTGGGTCAGAAGGGAAAAACTTTCGCCTTTACTGGTGCAGGCCTTTACGGGACACGGAGGCCTCGCAGAGTACCTCCATAGATTTAGGCTAAAAGATAGCCCAGGTTGTGAGTGCGATCCAACCGTGTCTGAGTCTGTATGACACGTGCTACTGGACTGCCCCAGGTTTGCTGGTGCCCGCCATGATCTGTGCCAGAGGATACAGACAACGGTCTCCAAACAAAATATCCACGCTCTGCTGGTGGACAAGAGATCAAAGAACTCAGTCGTGCAGTTTGTTGAGACAGTAATGGAGACGGTCGTCCGTCGCAATAAAAACTGCAAGCCACCAGCACCCGAGGAAAGGTCAAACCTTCATAGAGTAATGCAACCAAGGCAAGACACAACGACCACAAAAGAGATGGCACAGGAAAACTGGTTGGATGCCGGAGAGAGGGGCACACCCGGAATTAAAACGAGAGGAGTGGCACTGTTTATGGATAGTGGGAGGGAAACGTTGGGAATTAGTTTCTGTGTAGCTGGAGTCAGAAAACATATAGCTATTTCACCAGGCTTGGCGGTCCTGTTGAAAGGCAGCACCACCAGAGCCACTATAAAAAAAAAGACATATGAGGCAATGCCGGAGGTGGTGCTGGCCGGACACAAGTGCAGGATCGTGCGCTCCAGGAACAAGTCCATCCTTCTCTTATCCAGAGACATGGACAACAAGTCGCCATTTACCAAGGCAGGGGAATTACTGGGAAAGCTAGAGGGTGACCCAAAAGTCATCAGTGTGGATGTCATGAGGGCGGACCTAGAGAGAGGCGAAGTGCCAGACTATACTCTCCTCATGAGGGCAGCCAATAAGCACGAAATTATTGTTTACGAGGGCCGAGGTCAAAATCTTGGCTTCCTACTGAAAAACAAGGAGCAGACACCACGCCATGGCCAAACGGAGAGCGGCTCAGCCAGACTACAAAGGCTACACGAAGAAGCAAGGCAAGCAGAGAGTATTAGATTACGCCTTCTGTCGCGTAGATCCCCGACCGAACACCTAATCAGGGGAATTTGCGTTGCCCTGGAAAGATCGAGTACCAGAAAGCCGCCTCTTAGAATCACCCCAGAAAAAACTACTATAAGGAGTTTAAAAAGAAATTTTGTAAAAAAATAATAATTTGAACAAGGGCATGGACTAAGAGTGTGGAGTAAACATAATAATAATTTAAAAAAACATAGACTAATTTATTCTGTTTTGGCTGTCAATAAAATTCAGAAGTAATTTAAATAGTGAGAGGGAACCAAATAAAATCCAATGTACCTATTGATTTATCTGTAAATACAAAATTGAATTAAATATAGCTGGTTTTATGAGTAAAGCGAGTAATTACACAGAGAAAAATTCTGTAGTAAAAGCTTTTTGCAGTTATTTGGTTTTACTAGATAAAAAAGCAGAAAAAAGATAAAACTAAGAATGCTGATGTATTGAACAATTTTTATTAATTTTTGCACTTATTTGATTCTGCCAGAATACCCTCGATTAATTTATAACACAATGTCACGACGCCATTTGTCTCTTATTTTGACAAAGCTAAACATGGCGTCTGCCACGGCTTTGGAAATATTTATGTGTGCGTTAGTATCCATAATAGCCATACGCCCCGGCCGGCTCCACACGTTGGCACCAACACCACTCGTCCAACGTGGCCAACGTGGACTCGTGTCGGTTTCATCAAAGGAATCTGCGCCAACGTTGGCGATCCGTCCATACGTTGGCGATTTGCTTAGTCGTGTTGCAACACGCATTGAGTGCGTGCGTCGAGCGAGAATCGCTTCCGCATCAACGAAATCGCTACCGGCATGGATAAATGAAAAACTTATGGAATTTCTAGAGCATTAGTTCGCTTATGAGCTTATGGACAGCTCATTAACTATGATAAATTACATAATCCAATATGTCGTAGTTGTGTATTCGCGTATGTAGGTAGGTACCTCAATCAACCTTCTAATATTTTAAGGTTCTAAACGCCTCCGCCACCATGATCTAGTCGTTGAGACTAGAGGTGGAGTTAATGGTTGAAAAAAATCATTAGTTAAAAGTTAATTGTTGAATAAAAATATCTGATAATTTTAATGGTTGAAAACATCACTTAATAATTTTATTCAAATAAAATATCTGAATATTTTTCACAAGTTTATATAATGTAACTAGGACTAGAGTTATATATCAACTGGTTAAATGATATTTTGAATTAAATGATATATATCTTTTTTTTTTCAGTAACCTATTCAATAATTTGCACTCGTTCATTACTCTCGTTTTCTCGACTCGTTCATAACTAGTATAACGTGTGTAGGTACGCCTGATCCAACGTTGGCCCCAATGTTGGCGCCAACGTTGGGGCCAACGTTGGGGCCAACGTGTGGAGCCGGCGATAGACGAAAGACAGAAATAGCGATATATCATGTCACTTTGGAGTTAAAGTAAAAGCCAATGACTTAACAAATACATGGACCGGCCCTACCTACAGAATCAGCGTGACTACCTATAAAACTTTGGCACATAAAATGGCTACCTTTACTAGTGATGTACTCAGTATTAGTTGTACAATATCGATAAATTTAAGTTTAAACAAATTCATCAATCCACTTATCTACGACATATCTAGAGAAATAGATCTTAGCTGAACAGCCCTCCTAGACAAGATGCATTTCGATAATCGCAAACACAATCGCTAGTAGGAAAATATATGGGATTTGAAATAAGCCCTCGCTTAGCTTTCGAGCGCAATTGTCAAATCTCATACATTGTCCATTTAGCGATTGCGTTAGCGATTTTCGAAAGACATCTTGTCTAGGGGGGCTGCACATTACGGACCTACATTGTAATAATTTGATTGAAAAGTCGTGTTTCAGAAATATTTAGGCAGTTTCAAATTATGGAACTACGCAGTACGCAAATTCTAAGGAAAACTTATTAAAGTTCACTATTTAACTTAAGCGGTACAAAGTTCGCCGAGTCAGCTAGTATGACTATAAAGTTACACCAATAGACGTGTATTTTCTTTGTATAAATAAGTGCGAGAAAATGTTATTGTAAAAAAAATAGGAATAGTTTTTTTTGTAAAAAATTATTTAAAGGAGGCGATAAGTACTTACTTTCAAGTAGGTAGGATAATTTGGGTGTAATTTAAATATTTTTTTAGTTTTGTACGGTAAGTTACTAATACTGGAGGGAGACTCTGTACTAGGGTCGTCTGCTTAGGTACCTCCGTCTTACCTATTTCTGCCGCAAAGCAGCAGTGCTTGCATTGCTGTGTTCCGGTTTGAAAGGTAAGATATGGCAGTGAAATTACTGGGTACTGTGACTTTACATCTGGTGTCACAAGTTGGCAACGTACACTGTGGTTCTTCTGGGGGTTGCAGTTTTGCTGCGAATCTCACAGGAGCTACATGTATTATAGGCGACTGTTACCACTTACCATCAGGTGGGCAGTTTGCTTGTTTGCCAACTTACAGCAATAAAAAAAATCAAAGTTTATGACAAACTTTGTCGTAGGAACCTTATATGTTCAATTATTATAAAAAATGGAGGTATTAAAAAACTAAAATTAATTGACAATGATAATAATTCATCAATTATTAAGCTTTCCAATGATATTACTTTAGTCACTGCATATGAGCTAGGCTTAGGCACGTAAGTCTGTCTGTTTAATATTATATATCGATAGACTAATTAAATATTCTCTTTAGGTATCTTCACTATCGCCCATTAATAATGTATGTAAATTATCAAAAATATAAAAATTCTTACACAATTAAAGAAAAATATTACTGCTGAACGCTTCTTCAAGTAAATTGGCAAATGAAATCAGAATATGAAACCTTAACTACATATTCCTAATTATATTTTTCACAATTTTGTTTACTTATTTGTGAAGAGTTAATTGCGGTGTATTTTTGTTTTTTCTCGCACTGCATTGTATAATATTGCAAGAAGGCATTCTGTAGTATTTTATTGTGGCGCACTGTTAAAATATTACTGTAAATTACTTCGAGATTATGGAAAATAGTCAAAATCCGAAGCAAAATTCACACGTTCGTTCGGCACTTAATATGGCGGACTGGTCACGGTAGGCAATTTTTGTGAAGTCACAGAAAATACATGCCACAGACGAAACAGTATGCATCTCTTTCTACAAATGTATTTTCACTTTTGTAAGAAAGAAACAAAACGATATTTGAGAGATTTGTGTCAAGATATCAAAGAACAGTTTAACGGGGCATCTCCATATGTCTATCTCAATGTTAAAAGCGATCTACATTACTTATGACAAATGTGTGAGTAAAATTATGTTAAGTCTGCTTCCCTTTATACGTCTGTGCTAATTAAGTATGTATCTGTCATGGCCATCGTAATAAAAGGATGACTATTTATGAGCTATCAATTTTTTAATTTGTCTAACGATATTTTATTTTCTCCGTTCAACTGTTTCTTTTATACTAAGAACGCATCGATAATAAACGCAGCTTTAATGTATTCGTTTCTCTAGTTAGGCGTTTACATTCAGCCGATGTGGGCAGGAAAGTGAGTAGGAAAGGACGATTATGTAAACACTATACTTCTCATGCCACTGCCGCAGCCACTCGCGATGCTCGTCGCTCCCCAAAAGAGCGGTTTTTGTGCGGAAGTCAAAGGACGGGCAACGCGAGCGGCAACGTGTGTTTACATTCTGCTCTGTTACTCCCTTCTCGCCGAGCGCTTTAATAGTTACTCTCTTAGTCGAACGGACCTTAATCGAACGGATGTGCGTAGCGCCTTATTAACTTTTAACTGTCGTAGCAACTGAATTTACCAAAATGGTACTAGTATTTGAGTTGGAAACTGAAGTGTGCGGCTGCATCAGGAAATAATGCCGGCAGCGCGAGGAGCAGCGGCATGGGCTGATTGTAAACGAGGCATGGATTTTTCAGACAATGGTTAACCTCTGGTGGCCCTATCCTGGATCGTGACCCAAATATCGTGATAAATATTGAACGTGTATCATACAGCTTAGACAATAAACCGCCCACAGGGAAGCTACCGCCTATCTCAAAGCGATCACTCGCTCGCTATCGCTTTCGTGACATTAGAACAATAATTTTAATGTCTTTGTTTCTTGCAGTCTGTGGTTTGTTGCAAAGACTCTCAGAAGAATAACTAAATCATAGAAACCTAGCAAAAATAGCTACTGAACTTAATATATTTGACTCACTTTGACATTAGGCGCTGCTAATAGAAGTTAGACAGAGACACGTATATGCAAGATGTTTCGAAATTTTGTAGGTCGTCACTAATTCTCGTTTGTCAGTTCTTCTCCCAGTGATGTCGTGCTCATCACTCACCTAGTTTCAACGTCGATAATTATATTATGTAGGTATTTAATAGATCCCTAATACTAAAATGTCTTTATTACGAGAAATATAACATAAATAATTAAGGGTAGATTTTCTTATGTAACTTATCCAGCTAATAGCTGCTGTGTCTCTTTGGTATGGTCAGGCTGGCCGTTCATGAGACTAAAAGCGGGAAGTGCGAGTCGGACTCGCCCACCGAGGGTCCCGTATAAAATTGTAGGTTATACTTTAAATAGAGACTAAATTTTTTATGATTTAATTACAAATGTGGAGTTTGAGATTTTCCCTGACTTGTAGTGTAAGACTATATAACTTCACAAATTTCATAGTTCTAGCTAGATCAACGAAAAGTACCCTATACATTTTGATGCCCGTGAGAATGTCGAAATATACGTTTTTGGCGACATAAACGGCCGTACCTTTTTTTGTTAACTTAGAAGTTTGATTTTTTCACATCTTCAAGGGACTAGAACTTGTTAGTGTAGAACTGAGTAATTATATGGTTTTAATTTCAACTCGATACCTTCACGCGTTTCCAAGATAGTCTTGACAGACAAACGGACAATAAAGTGATCCTATAATGGTTTAAATTATAGTGTTTCTTTTGAGGTACGGAACCCTAAAATTTGGACTATTTAAGTGACGGGTATTTCCCGTTATCTAAATTGTTGGAGTGTTTCTTTTGAGGTACGGAACCCTAAAATTTGGACTATTTAAATGACGGGTATTTCCCGTTATCTAAATTGTTGGAATTTTTCTATTGCAGAGATTCACAAATTCTATAGGAAGGAAATCGAAGACACACTGCTTTTATTTCATCGCTTAGATTTAATTCATTTTTTATCGCATCGTTTAGAGGTACTTGAGGTTAATCTCATATTTAATTTACTTACCCGAAAATTTAACCCTCATGGATTTTGAACCTTTGATAAATTCGTGAATGCTAAAACTACTATTTGTACATGTGCTTGGAAATTAAACTAAAAACATTAACATTTGACCATACTTTATTGTTAAGACATTTTTCGATAGATTTATTACGCTTGATGTGCGGCCGGGCTTAGTTAGAATGTAAATTTTCCGAAGGCGGCGTTTTGATATTTTACCTTTTTGACTCTTTCTGTTCTTTTCTTGATCTAATATTTTAATTCTTAGAAAAAAATCATCTGAACTGGTTGTTCTTGGCATCCGTGTCAAGGATTCCTTAAAGAAATAGTTAAGAAATTAAATACGTTTTTATTTTCATAAATAATATTTTAGGTTAAAGATTTCCTTTCATTAAATAACTTGACTTACGTCATGACGTCTCCATTTCATAGTTTTACTACTAAGTACATACAAAATTAATCTGATGGAAAATATCTGGAGCAAATTTGACTATGCTTTTTTGGACTCCAATTTCGTCTGACAATACACTTTATCTATATTTTTTTACATTGTCTTTAGGAAATCTGTAAAATAAAAATATCGACAAAATTTTACAACACTACGCATGATCAAGAAAACCTCAAAGTAATTTTCTAAAAATCGCTAATACATAAAAGTGAAGTTAATATTACGTATTGTTTTTCTACAAAATGATTCAGCGATATTTCATATGTATATAAGTTTACTTATTAGCTCACATTCAAGTAACAATATGAGAAAACATGCCAATTTAAGGTCAATAAATTTTGATTGTTTTCCTTTCGCGACGAATGAGACTTGCAGCCCCAAACTACACAAGACATTGTGTTACGGAGTGCACAAACACACACTATTTGTAAATACCTAAAGAATTCTTGCTTTCTAATCACTTAAATATTAATAAAATATCATCAAAATATTACTAGCCACGGGACGCACAAACAATTATTATACGAACAATTCAAATAGTTCAAACTCTGATGGTCTATCTTCGATACAAGGTACTATAGAATTTAGCCGTGTTATATATTTTTAACCAATTTTAATATTTTTAACCAAAATGACAATTCAATCAATTCATATACTGACCACCTTGTGATATGCCAAAAGACAAATATTACTCATCTCTTACATTTACACAGTTTTGTGCCGTATGTTAGAAAGAGACAAATAGCACACAATTAATTCTTGTTTTAATCTTCCTTCTATGCTGTAGTGATTGTTCTGAGCAAAGACTCATGGCTCAAAGGCCTAGAAGCCAAGCCAAAAATATTAAAAAAAAAAGTATTTTACTCACAGACCTGTCTGTGATTTTACTACTACGGGATGTTTGTTATCAGTGTGACAGTTTACGGTAGATTTTCTACTGCAGCAGTAGATTTGCAATGAAAACCATGCAGTAGATAGAGTCTGACACACGAAACATGAGCTTAGAAAAAAGCGGCAAATTCAAAAATTCTAGCTCTGGTAATACTGTCAACAGAAGGTAAAATACATTTTGATACTTGAAATATTCTAATATTTTTTTATTTACATAGTAATTTAGAATGTTAAATTTGTGAAAGGATTGTCTTTTTTTCCTTGAATATAGTAGGAAAAAAAGGAGTTTATACTTTTTTAAAATTAAATATTAGGTAATGTCACGGGGACCCATCACGAACAAAAGTAAAATAATTCTATGAAAGCATCAACAGATGGCGCTACTTTAATCGATTTTTGTAATGCCTTTTTTGTGAATTTAGTAAAAGTCAACAAGGAGGTTCAGAAAAGTATTGATTATATTTAAAAAATCACTTAGCACGTGGGAAGTATCAAAATACGTTTTTAAGTCATGCTAGAACGGTTTAACATCTCTTTTTATAAATTTATAGCACTCCTAGCGACAAATTATATGAACTTCAATGTATCTCTCAAAAGCATAGCTCAAAGAAGCACGCAATGTCTGCTTTGACTATTTGATTACATACTGCTCACTCATAGATGGCACTATTTATGTATGCTAGTTCTTCACACGGTTGTACTTAAAAAAGTTGCCGTAATAATGTAGAATAAGATTGAATTCGATAAATACGGTCCTTTTTTTATGGTAATTTTAATTCGGGCGTGCATATTCAACAATATATCAGCGAGTACAAATGTATAGTCGATTAGGTGACAGATTTCAAGCGCGTTTTTGTATGAAGTGCTCTATCTACGTTTGGTAGTAAATCAATGTTCGATCCCGATTCCAGTGGGGCTAGCACGCAGGAGAATCGAAAATCGAATCGAAATCCGAATCGAGGAGTTTGTATGGCAATTTTATTAGTTCTGCTACTCACCGCCGTGGCGCTAATAAAATTGCCATACAAACTCCTCGATTCGGATTTCGATTCGATTTTCGATTCTCCTGCGTGCTAGCTCCACTGGTGTACCTAGTTATTTTTTCAAAAATTGCTTGTTTTATTATTTTGTTTTTCTTTATTGCTTTTTGGTTATTATATCAATTCCTTTTTTTATATTTCAATTTGCTTTTTATTTATAATTTCCATTTCAGAACAAAAAGATTTAGGTTAAGATTAAAAACGCGATTTTTATAAGTAAGTACCCTATTTAATAATTTTTCGGATATTTTCAGTTAAATGCCTACTAACCGAAAAAAAGTCTCACTTGCATGTTCGTTTCATAAAACCACAGTGATTTTTTTCACTGACCTAACTATTTTGTATGGGGAATTTCAAAACTAATTTTACAAATCTGAATTTTTAATAACACCTTAGAAGTGGTACATTCAACTATGTTAGGTACATACATAGTAAAAGATAATATAGGTAAGTAATACGTAAAGATTATTAATGGACATAAGTTGCCTGACTATAAATAAATAAAATTAATGTAGGTACTAATACTAGGTAACTACTTGAATTATTTTTTATTCTCAATGGTGATTAGGTATATTTTGAATTTTGGCAAATAGGTACGGTGTTTTATTAGATTTTACCATTTACAAATAGTGTGGCAACCGCGACTGCTATTAATAGGTAGCTTTCCGCTCGCGGCTTCGCCCGCATTAATATTGTTTTCCCGTGGGAATTTAATATTTTCCCGTAAAATAATTTTGTAGCCTATTATATAGAAGACTGTTATTTATATTTAGGAGCTCGAATAATAAATTTCATAGAAATTGGAGCAGATTATTAATTTTTTCCATAGAATTTTTCAACCCCTAATTTGCACAATAAGGGGGTGAATTCCAATAAACCATGAAATACGTGTTCAATGAAATGTTTTTAAGAGCATGATTCTCCAGGTTTATCAAAATCGTTGCTTATTAAAAAAAATCCATACAAGCTTGCAACCCCTATTTCATCCCTTCAGGGTTAAATTTTCTTAAATTTTGTATTAAAACAACTGTCCAAAATTCACGTTTCTACCATTAGCGGTTACGGCTGTGCGTGCGTCTATAGATGAGAACTTCTCTTTTTATAATATACTAGCTGTACTGGCGAACTACGTTTCGCCATAATAAAAATTAGTTTACGACCTATTCTCACACCTACCGAACATACACAAAAAGTTCATAAAGATCGGTTAAGCCGTTACGGAGGAGTTCGGTAACAAACACTGTGACACGAGAATTTTATATATAAAAAGATAAAAGATATATAGATTGACAGTACACGTACACGTCACAATTTAAATAAAAGGTTCGAAATTTCAACATCAAATCTAAGCGAACGGATGGCTCATCAGGATATACTGCGAAATTATTGCGCTATACCGCTAGAGGTCTGCGGTTCGAACCCGCGTAATGCATGTTATGTTTTTATGATTTTTTATCACAGAATTAATAACAACATTCATTAAAATGAAATAGAAAATTAGATAACTGGTAAGAAAGAACAAGGAAAAAATTGTTTAAAAATAGTACTAAATTATATAATTTCAGAATTTGATAAAACAGTCGAATAAATTAATTTCAGCCGGCTATAAGCATATAAATTTTGCAATTTAATTTCTCAATGATATTTTATATAATAAAATTTGAAATTAAATTGCTTAGTTTTTTATAGGTAAGTTTGTTTACATACCGGGTTATTTTTCCAGCAGGAGCCAAATTTTGTGTCCTTGTTCAGACAAGCAAAATGAAATTCTTTTACTATGGGACCAATCTTGAAATCGCGGAAAAAAATCAGCTGTTCCATACAAATGTTCAACATCCACACCTAAATGTATGGAACAGCTGATTTTTTTTCGCGATTTCGAGTTTGGTCGCATAGTATAAGTTGTTCATTTTGCTTGTCTAAACAAGCATACAAAATTTGGCTCCTGATGGAAACATAACCCGGTATAAAAATAAACACTTATTTTATTTTAGTATAAAAAACTAAAATCACATTTTTAACAATATACAATATGTGACTTTAAATAAATTGTAAAATGATGAATACCTAAATCAGTGAAAAAGAAATCGTCTTGGGCGGGATAAAAAAAGGTTACAAAAATTTGCAAGTTTGCTTTATTCTTAACCAGTTTTTTGAATTTGAAGTTACAGATGATAACCTTGTGATAATAGAAAGTACCCACTACCAAAATGACTTATCTCCAATGATATATTTACTTTACATCTTAAATATCAAACGTAGGTATATAAAATGTATGACATAAATCCAATCCATGGCGGAACAACCCCTTAGGTATAACATGGATTTATACGTCACTTTTTTACCAAATTGTAACACATTCAGCGTACCGTAAGCGTATGATGTTTTATAAGACTTATTTACGCATAAGTCATTGTAATGAACTAAACGAAGCATAAATATGAATTTGTTAAAAAAATCATAAGCATAGCAGGAGTTTAATTAAAGTGCCATCTGTTGAGTGCGTGCGAGAACTACTGAGCCCAATGTAGCAAAGGTTCGATGGCCCGAGCTTGCTCAGAATTGTCAGTGGCGTTTTAGTTGCGTCATCTCGCGGTGAAATGGTGAAATAAAACAGCTCGAAGAATTGCCCGACTTAAGTAGGGACCATTTCATTGTATGGGATGAGGCATCTGTACTGTAGTATTATATTATCTGTGGTAATGTTTAGTTTCGATGAACTACCAACAATGAACCATTTATAAGAAATCGCTGTAATTGGATTTTATGAATGTTGAAATTACTTAATATCTGTAATATTTCGACAGAAATTAAGAAAAAAATATTATGATATTGTTTATTACAAAGTATCAAAATCACCATGTTGAACTAAACTAAATGGGGACATTGTATCAGTGTTGTTACTTGAAAAAATGACAGGTTCATGTTTCGTGTGTTAGACTCTACGCAGTAGTTTCTAAACATCTACATAGTAAATTTCAGTAGATTTGAAGCAATAAGCGTCCCGGCTGAAAGGACTTGTGTTCAAGCCTATTAATATTAATACTGTTTGTAGCAGGAGCTTCCCCCGACTATACACTTTACAGCCCAACCAACATGGAATTTTGAACTCTAACGTTTAGAGAATAGAGTATATTTTGATAATTATTTTAATTACGATTAAGAGTATCATTTAAACTAGTTTAAAGGGTAATAGCCCTATATATTGCCTTATACAGTGTTACTTTTTTATCACCCAGGAAAATTTAAGGGACGCTTCACGACATGGTAGTAGAACGATTTAATATGAATAAAAAAATAACTCACCTATTTAATTTTATATAAATTTTCTAAAATATCCAAAAATGCTGCACTAGTCGAGAGTAGCATTTTTAGATTTTTTAAATTTTATTTTTACTTTGAAAAAATATTTTTTATTTTTTACATAATAATGGATGTGTCCTGAAACGTCCCTTAAATTTTCCGGGGTGATAAAAAATAACTGTGTATAAAGGATGCAAATATGTCATTCTCTTCAGTGTTGACATTTATACAGATTTATCTGTAAATATATCTATACAGATTTTAGGCTACCGATACAGTGACTCTACAAATTGTACAAATTATCATATAATATGATTAGATTCAGCAAAAATTGTAATGAAAATAAATATTCCCAATCTAATTAAAATAATAAATCGTGTTTTATTTCCACCACATTGTTCGCATACATCAAAATGGAGGTTGGTTGGTAGAATTTCGGTAGATTTTTTTTCACCTCTGTAGATTTCAGTAGATTTTAGTGGAAAAAGTTGCCGAACTTAGTAGATTAGTAAACTAATTTCTTAAAACGGTCACACTTTTGTTGTGCTTTTGTAATAGGAACAGTAATATAATTTGTGGTAATAGGTATTATTAACATAAAAAGAGCGGAAGTTTAATTATTCTAGTTTATAAATTATACCCGCAATTTCGTAAAACAAACAATTTTGGTTACAGTCTCAGGTAAGATGTTGAAGTTATTGGAGGTTATGCTGACGTTAGAAAGAATATTTTTATCCATACGTTTTTAAAATCATAAATAATAATTTCTTGTATTAAAACAGGTCTTAAGGCCATACGAATTTTAGTTATTTTAATAAAGAGAAATCCTCTTTTCTATGTCCCTGTTTCACTTTCGTTCTTTCCGGTAATTTTACTTCTTTCGTATCCGATTTTAATCGTGATGTTCAATACGCAGCCGGTCGGATGTAGGGCAGAAAACCACATTGCCAAAATTGCCACAGCCTCAAGATACTGCCGGGGCATACTTATGTCCGCAATACACGGCTCTTTTGATAGCACTTGCCTAAACCAACTTACAGAATGTCTAAAGACTGACTGGTAAGTGTCCCATCAGCAGCTTCTGGACAACGACGACGGGAGCGCTCGCCTTCTGTAGACCACGTCATTCAAAGCCCAGCAATGGAGCCTCGGTTCTCTTGAGTTGTTTGGAACACTTACATAGAAAACCACACACTTTCACATACAGGGGGCCCTTTTTTAGGCTATCAAGAAACACCTGAGTTAACTGAGCGCTACAGCCAAATAAGCTGGGATGGGAACACTCGAAACCCTAGTGCACTTTGTCACCGACCAATTCACTTGCCAGCCTACAGTGCACTGGTAAGCGCGCGCTCATGGGTACGCGCACACTCTTATTGTTTCCACCATGTAAACTTGCGTAAAATAGTCCTTAATAGCACCAATCAAAAAGCAAATTGTTTAACAGTGGGACTTTAGAGATATTACATTTCAAAGTTTCCATAGAACTTCTATGGAAATAAGGATGTCAAAGGACCTTGAGGGATTTTGTATGAACACCATCCCCACCCTACAACAGTCATGGGATATGTGTCAATTTGTTCATTGGGACCCAAAAAAGACTAAAGTACCCATTGTTGTCTTAAATGTGGGCAGTTGGAGAAAACAGTCTGGTTTCATCATTCTGACAAGTAAGATTGTGCTCTTGTAATTTGTGTGTAAAAACAGTATTGATATTATTGGCGATGCGGCGAAAGTGTTAAAAACACAGGAAAACAGTGTTGTGTGGTGTGAGACGTAAAGCCGTTATATCACAGTTATTTTTTTATTATAAATCATATAATAGTTGTTATATTAGACCCACGGAATGAGATATAATAAAAAAAATTATGATTTCTGTAAAATTAAAATCAAAGTTATCTTATTTGAAAACATTATTAAAATCACCATATTCTAATCCTTTTTACTGCACACTAAGTAAATGTGTAAGTAAAAAAGAAAAAGAGAATATTATAATACAAACCCCACATATTTGAAATATGTTGCCATAGTAAAAAGGACTCCGGTTGTTTTTTTTTAAAAAAACATCACCCCACTAGGATTTTTCAATCAGTCTTATACAAATGATATTTTTTACTTATTAAAAATCACAGATAATTTTTATAAGGCACACATGCACATTATACGTGAATATAAAATCATCGGATTGGTAGATTGGTCATTAATCTGTTGAGCCGCGTAATACTCCCGGGAACATTAAGACAATGAAAATATCCTTCATACAGAGCCATGTTTGTGCAATCTGAGAAACAAACTATACACGGTGTTTCATAATAACCAATAAATAATTAATGCGTTATCTAAAAATAATTATTAAAAATGTGTTTACACGTAATGTCATTTAACCCAATATTTTCATGTATATCATAGTATCATCATCATGTCTATGATTTACATGAAAATTTTGGGTTGAATAACATTACGGTTAAACACAATTTAATAATTAGTTTTAGATAACGCATTGATTATTTATTGGTTATTATGAAACACCGTGTATAAAATAAATCATGCAACGCAAATTGATACTTGGCGAAGAATCTTAGATTAATTACCATGTAACACAATATTAGATGAAATTTAAAAAAGGAAACCCTACTAGCTAGCTTGAAATCCAACAATCATTTCATTCGGCAAGAACATAGCCATTTACGGCAATTCCTGTTAGCGTAGTGACTTATCGTCTTGTTTATCGCGATGATTGGGGCTACGGGGCAACATTTCCATTTTTAATGTTAATTTGGTTTTAAATATACAGGGTGGAAACTTTCAGCGGGGCAGTAAGGAGAAGTACCTAATCTGTTCCAGCTACACGAAAATGGTCTTAGGAGACTATCCATAATTTTTTATGGAATTTTGATCCCCATTCACAGATTTTCAAAAAAAATTACAGTTAGGAAGAAAATAGCAATTTTACATAAAACATTTTTTGATGCCAATCGATCCTGTTTCTAATACTGATCAAAAACTTCTATGGGACCAACCATCGTTGGAGTACACAAAAAGTCACAAATTGCAAAAAACTTTTCCCCTACATTTTTTAAAGAATTTGTGTAACTGAAATACAAAAAAATAAAATAATCACGTAGAATTGTACACATATCAAAAACAAGCCGTATTAATTTTCTTTTTTTATTAACTAACATAACTTGATGATGTTATTCTTATTTAAAATCTTGCTGTTTCTTGCCCTACAATATCAATTGCTCGAAGTGACTGCCATTTCGACGAATACATAAATTGATTCGTTTCTGTACCCACCTAGTGGCTGCTGACAATTTATTTGGATGAATTCCATACAAAAGTGTGGTTAGTGAGTCTTTAAGTTCTCGAACACTATCGTATTGCTTTTTGTAAACCTTTTAAATAAATCTTTTTTTTTCTTTATTAATGCCAATATAGGGTTACATTTGAAATAAATATATATATTTCTCGCCAAACTTCACGTTTGTGGGCGAGATGCGCTCTTTTCTTCACATAAATATAACCTAATATCGAACTATAAATAAACTTAGAAATGTAGATCATATAAATATCGACAATCTATTCAGGTACCTAATGAATAAGTGAATGACAACAAATGTAATTTACACAAACACAAAATATGCAGAACATCAACTAACCTACCAAATCGAGCAAAGCAGCTCGTAGCTTTGTTTTTAGCACCGTTTTAGTAAGTTTTGGAGTTTGTCTTAGTAATTCAAACTTATTATAAATTTGAGGCACTAAATATTTGGGTAGTCTTTGTCCATAATAATTTTTTGCACCTGGTTGTATCAACTTCTTTTCCCTTACACTTTTAGTATTGTACTTATTGTTTACTATGTTTTTAAATTCTTCACTAAAATAATATTCTAATCCTATTAAATATTTGACTTTATAATCTATTGGTAAAACTTTACAGATGCTAAACAGTTTGTCATAATCCTTGTTACACATATCTTTTACATTTTTACTCACCAAATACTTAAGTAACCTTTTCTGGATGTTTTTGATACTCTGCAAATATGTGTCAAATGTTCGACCGTATACAATCAAACCGTAACTTACAATTGAATCTGCAAGTGCGTGATATATTACACACATAGTTTTCCTGTTTACTATCTTTTTTAGCTGAAAAAATTTTCCTAATGTTGATCTTAGCCTATTACAGACATCATTTACGTGAAGTTTCCAATTAAAATGTGTATCTATTTTTAAACCCAAATACTTAAAATCCTTAACAAACTCAATTTTACAACATATACAATTATATTTATTATTATGCAGACACCTGTACGAATGACCAACAATTGCATAATTTTCAATTTGCACCCCCCCAGCGACACGATTGTGCGGCGAATATATATGCATGCACTTCGTCTTATTAATGTTGAGAATAATTCCGTTGTCGTGGGCCCATTTGGTTATTTGTTCAAAGTCATCTTGCACATGTTTTTGTACCTCACAAATGTTCCTTGACGCGGAAACGATGCACATGTCATCGGCATACTTAGATACTCGGCACTCCCGTACTACATTGGCCACGCTGTTGACGTGCATGATGTATCCTACGGGCCCGAACACCGACCCGGTAGGGACACCCAGCCCTACAACCTCCTCATTACCCATCACGCCGTTTACGCACGTGCGTATTTTTCGTTCGCTGAGGTAATTCTTAAACCAATCGTTGGTCGGGCCACGTATTCCACACTCATCCATCGCCTTCAGCAACATGTTGTGATCGAGGGTATCAAATGCCTTCTTATAGTCGATAAACAGGGCTATTAACTGCTTACCTGAGTCCAGGCACTCATTGACATAGTCAGCAAAACTAGTGAGAGCTGAGCTAGTGCTGCGCCCTCTCCTAAAACCGTGCTGGCTATTACTCAAGATATTATATTTTTCTAAAAAAGTGCTAATCTGGTTCATAACACATTTCTCAACTATTTTATTTACAACTGATAATATTGCTATTGGCCTATAATTTACGTACTCTAAGTGACTGCCAGATTTGTAAATAGGGCGTATAATAGCATGTTTTAATTGTTCAGGATACGTGGCTTTAGTTAGGCACAAGTTAACGAAGTTAGCTAAAACTGGACTTATTTTGCTACATAGGTATTTAATATCCCTAGCCCTAATTCCATCGGAACCTGGCGCCTTATCGCTCGATAAATGAACTATAACTTGCTTAACGTCACCGGATGTTACCTTTTTAAATCTAAAACTAACATTACTAGGAGTTACATAACAATCTCTATTAAGCAGTTTAACATTACAATCATGTTTAATATGTTGTATCTCCTGAGTAAATGTTTTTGAAAAATTTGTACATATTTGACTAATATTTTCTATTTTACCTAAATAATTTAAAATAACATTATCTAATCTATTTTTTGTTCTCCCCAGCCATGAATTTATACTTACCCATATTTTTCTAAAATCACCATTGCATTTTTTTATTTCAGTTTGCCTGTATTTATTCTTTGCCTCGTTAATTAATTTACTCACTTTATTCCTAAATTTTGTGTATTCTAAACGTTTAGTCATATTATTGGGTGTCGATTTCCATGCTTTAAATAAATAATCTCTTTGTAATAACATTTTATACAGGTAATTATCTATCCATGGCTGCTTTTTTCTCCGTCTTAGAGTGTTAACAGGTATCGTGCATTCCATGTATATATCTCTAAACACGGAATACAGCGTATTATATAACCTTATCGGGCAATTAATTGAATGTAACTGGGTCCAGTCATATGCATCGAGTTTTTTTCTCACTAGCTTGTCGCTAATCGCATGTCGCGCACTACTACTGCACTCAGTGTCAAGGTCACGCTTACCGTGCAAGTCCAACGAAAGGCCTACCGCATGATGATCCGATATGCGCGTCTCAAGAACGAAAGACGAAACTTCTGACTCGTTGCAGCTCGCTCGCACCCATACATGATCCAAGCACGATGTTTGTAGTCGTCCGTTTACTATCGCCTCGCGCGTTATCTCGCTATCTGGTGTAACACATTGCAGGCCGTACTCACACAGGGTGTTTTTGTATTTCGTAATAGTCGGTGAAACTTGACTAGGCAATAGGTTAATGTTTGTGTCGCCTATAAGTATAACGTTCTCTGAGCTCGGAATTGTGATAATTATCGATTTTAATTGTTCTATAAATCTTACTGTATTTTTATGTGGTGGCTTATACACCGCACATATATTTGTGATTCTATTTTCTATCTTTAATTTTCCATGTATAAATTCGAGATCTTCCATCCTTAAATTGTGCACATCAAAACACAAGCTATCCCTGACGTATATTAATATTCCTCCTCCTCTTTTTGTTTCCCTTGTTCGTATGTGTGTATTGTATCCTGATATTCCATAAAAAGGCATTTCGCTTTCTTTAATATTTATTTCACTTAATATTAGTATGTCTATAGTATATTTGTTCTGATCCAGCATCATTACCAGTTCATTGAAATTTTTCCTAAGGGAATTTATATTCAGGTGTAAAATATGGAACTTGCCATTAAGCTGTAAATGCAAATAGTTGGTTAGCGCTGTCATGTCATAAAATCTATTGTATACAAAATCATTTGTTGTTTGTCCAATCTGATCGAATTTTAATGCTGCGAAAACACGTAGTGTGCGCCTGGCCGCTAGATGCGTTTATTTATTTACTATCATTCTCTTCAAAAATCAGTAAATCACTCTCTGACCGTATGGTATGGATTTTTTTTGCTCGCTATTTTTCTTAGCCAGAATATTGCCGTTTTGTACCCAGATGTATTGAAAACCTTTTGATTTCAGTGTATTTCTTGCAAACCATAAAAGCTGGCGCTTGCATCTTGCATCTTGCATCTAGAGGCGTTCGATCTGGACTACGCGCTTGCCAAGAAATAGGACCATGTGTTCCTATCCATTGATCACCAAATTGTCAAGATTGTTTTTTATTTATAACGAGTTCGAAATTTGAATTGTTTTTAAACTTATCTTTTTATTCAGTCAACAAAAAGATCACAAAACAAAAAGTCACAAAAAAACTTTTGCGTAAAATTTTCATACAAAATGTATGGGAAAAGTTTTCTGCAATTTGTGACTTTTTGAGTACTCCAACGATGGTTGATCGCATAGAAGTTTTTGATCAGTATTAGAAACAGGATCGATTGGCATCAAAAAATGTTTTTATCTAAAATTGCTATTTTTTTGCTAACTGTACATTTTTTTGAAAATCTGTGAATTGGGATCAAAATTCAATAAAAAATTATGGATAGTCTCCAAAAACCATTTTCGTGTAGCTGCAACGGATAAGGTACTTCTCCTTACTGCCCCGCTGAAAGTTTCCACACTGTATACTTAAGTCATTAAATTGTATAATAATACTGTTGATTATCATGATTGCAATTTACAAAAAAGAAAACTGGTAGAAATATTAAAAAATCGGTTGTCCGAATTACTATTCTACCCGATTGTACACTACGTCACATACTACGCTGCTAATTTGCGAAGTATACCCGTATGTATGGTGCGGTCGCTTTTACGTAACCTTTATAATTCGGTCGGCTTATTGACAAATTACTGATATATCTTATTTTTGATATAACTTTCATAATAGCCGTAATTCAAAAATGGAATTAACAGGATTGTTTATTGATGGAACATTTTAATTTGTTCATAGTATGCCATGTTTTCTTGTTTAATGGAAGCTGCGTATTCGATGACTTGAAAACCCTTTTTAAAATTCTCTATATGTTCATATTGCGTAAAGTTACATAATCTTAGTTTACTGTCGTTATAAAGGTGTAACAAGGGTACATGTTACAGCCTTTTATTTTATTGTATGTGTACTGGTTTACTGAGAAATTCGTTTTTTTCTGATTTTTGAAAACATTTAATTACATTGGTATTCAACAAGCAAATCAAAAACTAATGCTTGAACAAATTTGAACAAATTAAGGTCTATTATTGGTATTTTTTTCAAACTTCTATGTTCAACCGATTTCGAGATCTGGGATATTCTGAAACGTTACCGCAGCAAAATGTTAAATAACTTAAGAATTACAACACGCACAAATTTTGCTATTCACAAACATTTAATACGCAACAAAATCTATCTACTCATGTATTTGGTTCTGGTTGGAAACGATTTTATAAAAAAAGATGTTGCCAGGGTAACGTTTCGAACATTACTCCAGCAAAATCTGTTTTTCTCGAATAACTTTAAAACTACAATGCGAACAAATTTTGCTATTCATGAACTAATTTCTCCTCATGATGAACTAATTATTTGATATACTCTCACATCTCTAAAGCACAACATTTTGCTGCGGTAATGCACACGCAGCTGGGGTAACGTTACCCCAGCTGAGCCACACCAATCACGAAAACGAAAAAACATAGCGAAAATCTGTCTGCTGATATAGATAGGTGGCAGTTTGTCGAAGTTTCTCAGACAAGTTTTAATGCTCATCAGGCTCGGGTTCAAGGGGGCTGTGTGGCCCAGCTGGGGCAACGTTGCCCCAGCTGATCCTTCTTCTTCTTCTTCTTATATATAAAAGTTTGTCGCGCAAAAACTCAGAAACGGCTCAACCGATCTCCTTAGGAAATTTTCTGTATGTGTTTGAATAGGTCCAAGGAAGGTTTAAACATATAGTTGGACCCGGTAGGTGGCGCCGTAATTGGGCAGGACAACGTCTGCCTGGCCCACTAGTCTTATATATAAAAAAATGAAACGCTGTTTGTCTCGCAAAAACTCTGAAACGGCTCGACAGATTCTTACGACATTTTCGGTGTGTATTTGAATAGGTCCAAGGAAGGTTTAAACGTACAGTTGGACCCGGTAGGTGGCGCTGTAATCGGGCGGGACAACGTCCGCCGGGCCCACTAGTCTTCTTATATATAAAAATGAAACGCTGTGTGTTTGTCTCGCAGAAACTCTGAAACGGCTCGACAGATTCTTACGAAATTTTCTGTGTGTATTTGAATAGGTTCAAGGAAGGTTTATACGTAATTTAATTGGACCCGGTAGGTGGCGCTGTAATCGGGCAGGACAACGTCTGTCGGGCCCACTAGTATTTTATAAAGTAGCAAAATTTTCTTTTAGTTTTGAGATGTTGATATTGCATGGGTAATTTACAAAAAACAACTAAAGCTGGATTCACTTAGGAACACAACTAATACCTTAGCTGTTTTTGAATTTACTTAGTGAAAAAAATTAGTAGCGGAGCCCACGATGCTAAATTTGCAGTAACTCGATCGTTGCAGAGACAATGATAATTTGAAAGATTACATCATAGAACGCAAAAAATGTTTTATGATGTTACCGATTCACCGGTGGGGGCAGCATCTACAGCTTTTCAAAAATGTAAAAAAAATAGCATCGCTGCAATACTCGAGCGTGTCGGATTTTATTATGGTAAATGCGCCACCTATCCCTGATGACGGAGGTACCTTAATCTGCCGGTTTGCATGGTGGGCGTGGCCGTACGGAAGGCTTAAAAAATTTGAAAATAAAAAGTTATTTGGGCGCGTCAGATTTTTATAGGGGATGTTAATTACACCCTAAATAAACTACTATTAAAAAATCTGACGTTTTGGATGTGACGCGAACTCGTGGCGGCTTTTAAAAAATGCAAAAAAATCGCAACTTTCGCTATGTTTTTTCGTTTTCGAGATCCGTGTGGCTCAGCTGGCGTAACGCTACCCCATCTAAGCCACACATATCTCTGAAACGCGCAAACGACAAACTCTGAAACTTGCCGACAAACTCTAGACATTATAGCGGCATACTCAAACAATCTAGTTTTCACATATTTTTTGTGGCCCAGCTGGGGTCACCCACACGATAAAATACAAATCTTTCTTACACAGAAAGTAGGTAAAGGTAGCTAGTATGCTAGTACTTTAAGTATACTCGTAGGTATGGAAGTTTAATAATAGCGACAATTTTCTTTGCATTCCATTGATACGCTTTTATTTACGCTTCCTTTGGTGAATGGACCGAAATGGCTAGATGAGATTAGATAGAACGCTGACTACGTCGCACGAGCTGAATAAGCGAGCGAGAGTGCTTAAGGCATTTTTTACTCGAGTATGACAGAGTTAAATAGTCACTGCAGCGCCTTCTGGACTGGTGGTCCACCCACTTTTAGGAGTTCGGCTGTAACTCCATCATCACCCGGCGCCTTGTTGTTCTTAAGCTGTTTGGGAGCCACAATAATTTCGTACAGACCAACGCCCGAGATATCTTTGGTGTAATGCCAGGATTGCCAGGTCTAGGATTTGTAGCCTGGATAACAGGTGCTTGCGTTGTTGCGTAAAGCTGTCTATAGAAGCGTTTGATCTCGGCCATAAGCTAATAATGACTCTGCCGTCCTCTGTCGTCAGCTTCGTCAACAGACTCTGACCAAGTGACACATCTCTTGCGAACACTGGAGCGCTAGTTTCGTTTGATGGCCTCTTTAACACATTTTACGACAGAGCCGGTTTAAAGGAATATAATCGCTATCGCAATCCTATTTGTTCAACAAACGCTTATTGATGAAGCTTATAAAATAACATTGATGAAGCTTATAAAATAACATTGATGAAGTTTACATTTTTTTTATTAATGCCTTAATAATGTTGTATTGTGTCATATGCATTTTCTGTTGACTGATAAACATCATTAAACTTCATAGTACTTTATATCTTTATTACTACGCGGATGAAGTCGCGGGCAACAGATAGTATTATTTAAAGCGTTGATTTCATAAAACTATAAACCAATACCTGTTGTAGGAGTAATTGATGTGGAGCAGATATATCTAAATCAAATTTTACAAGTGCACCCATAAGCATCTAGTTTTTCATATTTTTAATGGGGAATATCCCCTGGCACATCAATTGGTACGGCATGGCAGGATTTTTTTTAGTTGTCGAATAATTTTATAAATTGAAATAAAGTTGATGTATTGTGTAATGGATTGTCGTAGATACAAAAACAATGCTACGGGATGCTCGGGCATGCCGTGTCGGGCGCGAGCTGTCTTTGGGATAACTGCAAACACCCCGTGACTACAATTACTAAAGATTTACTACGTAACAAGTACGTAACTTCTGAATATGGAAGTATAAGGCCAGACGCCATATAAAAAAAAAACAATCGAAATTATGACGTTACTCCCTGTTTTATTTTCATTTCAAGTCACTGGGCTTAGCAAATGACTCTATTCCAAATAATGATAAGTGGAAGTGGGAACAGCAAACCTTCGGAATCAAACCGAATCACGGAATCTCTATATCTGTCACTTTTTATTGCGGCACATTAGAGCAAGACGAGACGTGACTATCCGAATCGAATCCGCGATCCAACATTTGTGGATAGAGATGTAGGAGAGAGAATACACGCACGTTGCACTACTAGCCACCCCTGTACCTTACCGACCTTGGTTTAAAAATAATGTGGTTTAATTTTGCACAATTGATTAAGTAATTACAAATTACTCAAATAAGAGTAGAATTGAATCATAATCATCTACTTGCATTTTCTTTTTTATAAATTCGTTTTACATTATTGTGGTCATATGAGATCCCCGGGTAAAGGCGCTAGTACAGTGGGACTACAGGGAAAGAAATTATCCGTGGTCCCACTAGTGGGTTAGCGTACCGTGTAAAAAAATAATGTTACTGAAATAATGCAGGTTTTTCGGTAAATATGTAATATTAATTATACTAATCGCCCAGAAGAAAAATGCGCACTTTCGAAGGAAGTCTTTTTTTATAAAAGGAATGCCCCGTCCAAGCCCCTGGATGGGGAAAAGGGTGCGTAGGACTCCACGGCACAGCCCCACTAAAACATTCGGGAATACTTCCACGGTCATTTTTTTGTAGCTGCGAGTTGGCGCATAGCAAAGCGCTGCGCTCACATGAGCCAACTCGGCCTAGCCCGTAGGCTTTCCTCTCCGCCAGAGGCATGGGAGCAGCTAGTAGCCCATAGCCGCCCCCACGCCCCCACTCGCGGAGCTAATAAGCGGGCAACACAGCACACTATCGCGGCGCCCGTCGACCCCCACAAGGGCGGCGGAACCAGAGCATTGTAACCCCGCCTTCGCCGCCCTAGCACTACCCTTCGGGGCGCCTTCTCGCACTACCCTTCGGGGCGCCTTCTCGTACCAGTGAGGGGTCCACATCACGAGCTCACTCGTGGCGCTTCTTCGTCTCTATGACCACTTCATAAAAGTGGGAGACACTGCTCGCTCGGTGACTCTCATCAATAGCCTGTATCTATTTACCTACGACCATGAATAAAATAGAATACATTGATAAGTCGCAAATAAAATTTCTATTTGTTCATTACTATTCATTAATAATTACTATTCATAAGTTCTACAAAAATTAGTGTAAGGATATTAATAGTTACAGCACTGGTGTTGGTTTCAGGTGGCTTAATTCTAAGCATCGAGTTTTTCATCACAGACATATGTCGAGAGGACATGATGTTGGAATTTCTCATAAGGATAATGACAGGTGATTAACTCTCTGGTCACAGCTAGTAGCGACGTGACTTGCAAAGAAACAATTGTAAGAGCCCTGCAAATTGCTGATTCGCTAAAACCACAAAGTAAATAGACAGAGAGCTGGGTATCTACAGCGGGCGGAAACAGGCCCTTGCACATATAGACAGACACGGGCGTACTGCGATCTGAAGGTAGTTCGGAGTGAACGATTCAAGGCTGTTAGTGACTGTGCGCTCTTAGAAGATACACGTAGCTATTCTTCTATATTCCAATCTATTCCATCCATATCCATATATTCTAGTTCAACTATCTGTTCTACCATTTTGCGTCACTCAGTTGTTGTCAGTATCATTATTATTAAATTATTTCGTATAAAATGAATCGACAAGAAATTGTTGTGTATATGCGTGCCTAAATACGTCAAATAAAAATAACTTCAGTTTTTTTTGCACTACCGAGAAGTACGGTGAAATCTTTGTTGCTCTTTTTTAAATTCATTACTTAGTTATTATTCTCAGTGATAGCACACAGGATACAGATCTATTTCCGACAAACTCTGAAACTAACATACTGCCGCCTATCTATATCAGCAAAAAGATTTTCGCTATGTTGTTTCGTTTTCGAGATCGGTGTGGCTCAGCTGGGGTAATGTTGCCCCAGATGAGCCACACAACCTCCTTAAACGCGAGCCCGAAGAGTACTAAAACTTATCCGACAAACTGCCGCCTATATATATCAGCAAACAGATAATTATTCGCTATGTCATTTCGTTTTCGAGATCCGTGTGGCTCAGCAGCCCCAGCGGAGCTACACATATCTCTGAAACACGCAAGCAACAAACTCTGAAACTTGCCGATAAACTTCGACAAGCTGGACATTATAGCGGCATACTCAAACAATCTATATTCCACAGTTTTTTTTGTGGCTGATGTGGCTCGATTGTTCCCAACGAGTCACACTGTAACCTGTAACACTGTGACTCGGGAGAACTTTGTAAAATGATTCCCAACTCGTCACACTGTAACACGTTGGGAGATCTTTCTTAAATAATTCCCAACCAATCACACCACAGTGACACGTTGGGAGACCTTTCTTGAATCATTCCCAACCAGTCACACTCTAGACTCGTTAAGCCAACCTTCTGATAGGTATACTGTTACATGTTCATTCTATTTTGGACTCTATTTATATAGGTGTGGTGTGCCAAGCACTACACTATGGTCTTCGCGCGGCTATAGGAATATACCTGCTCGCGCAGCTGTCTACCGGACTGGTTGTTGCTTGACAATGTCATGTCAGTTGATGGATACATAGCAACGAAAAATTCAAGACCTATAGCCGAATCTTTTATCTGGCTCGATCGCGCATATTATATTTTCTCTGCGTTTTTCTGTACCACCAATCGTGTAAAATATAAACGCTCTTTTCGAATCGAAGCTTATTATTTGCTATCGTTTGCTGTACACCATACCACCCATATAGGTGACCCCTTTTATCCAATCTTTGACTCAAAGATTCGATCCTATTCTTTTAAAATGTAATATTCCTGTTAATCTGGATCTGGATAGCCTATAAAGCTATACTCTGACCTTTTGATTAGGTACAGTAAGCTCCCATTCAAGCTTTACATTTACACTAGGAAAACCGTCACTATTACGAGCGACATAAGAACGGTCCAAAGGTCAAACAGTATAGCTTGACAAGGAGCTTACTGTACCTGTTAAAATATTTATCCCTTTCTAAGAGGGAAATAAAAATAAAACCGACAAACGCACTAACAACTATTATTGACTTGCCGCTGTCATAAATCATATTGTTTTGTTAAATAGAACAGGTGTTTTATTACTCTCGACTTGTTTACGTAATTCCCTAATGTTTTTTTGAAAGTCGCCGAAAAAGCAGCCGAAGGGGTGTGACAGTCCGAGCTTCTTTGTTAATACAATAGAACACTTAATCTTATTGCGCAGAAGCTCAACCCAAATGTGATCCCACTAATTTTCGCCCTATATCCATTTTACCAACATTAAGCAAAACATTTGAGAAAATTGTTTACAATCAATTACTTTCTCATTTCACATTGAATAAACTGTTTTATTATAGACAATTCGGGTTTACTAAGGGTAAAAATATTACAGATGCGGGCGTTGTGCTAATGAAACAAATATTTGATGCCTGGGAAAATAAACAAGATGCTCTGGGTGTCTTCTGTGACTTGTCCAAGGCAAGGAAATAATGTTGCCTTCCTGTTATTAAAGCATTAAGTAGCAGTGTAGCTAATTATTTAGTGAAATTAGGGCTAAGACGTAACAGTAATCAGTATACCCCAGATCATACAAAAAATATACCTAAGAGTAGATTGGCCTAACGATTCACAGTGTGACTGGTTGGGAATAATTTCGAAAAGGTCTCCCAACGTGTCACAGTGTGACTGGTTGGAAATTATTTTAAGAAAGGTCTCCCAACATGTCACATGTGTGACTGGTTGGGAATTATTTTACAAAGTTCTCCCAACGAGTCACAGTGTAACAGGTTACAGTGTGACTCGTTGGGAACAAAGGATGTGGCTTAGCTGGGGTCAGCCACACGGAGCGGCATGCAGCACTCGTATTTTGTCGTCAGTAAATTTAGCTTGACCCATAAATATTCACTGTCCATCTAGAACAGTCGATAACACGTCAAGATTTACTTCACCGGGCACCGATATTATAAGCGACATCATAGGCCGTCCAAACGTCGAAACATAAGTCGGACCCTGTCACAAAAATCGCACCTCTTCGAAAATCTCATTTAAGCTTGTCCATCCATCAACGCATGCATTTATCATTTATGTCAATAGTGATATCAATTGAAAGTATTTTTAATTAACTTTAGATTAACAACAGTTGCATTTTTTAAATAACACAATTATTGAGAACACGAGCCGTTAAAAAACTTTTATTAAAATACGCATTACAGGACACTACTTGTACCACCCTAGAAGGGTATAAAACGGCCGATCAACGTCACATGTGAGTCATTCGTCATCCAAGCTTGAAGTGAAGTGAGCCGTTTTTCGGTTCGACGGGTTTTTCTGCGGTTCCAAGAGACTGGTGGCTATATGCGAAGATGTGGATCTGGCAGGCAGCGGTGTACATCCGAAAGAGAGGATCGTTTCATTGTCTCTAATTCATTACGCAATCGATTCTCCAATGCTGTTGAAGTACAACAACAGCTCCGATCAGTACGCAGAACTTCTGTGAGCGTCTCCACGATTAGACGGTTACGGGAGAAGAAAATCGCTGCCCATAGAGCTGCTACAGGGCCAAAATTGGCTGCACAGCATAGGAAAGATCGATTGCAATTTGCCCGTGACCACGTGGATTGGACAATAGAGCAAGAGGGCTGTGGTCTTCTCGGATGAGACGAGAGTGTGTCTTTTCTGCACCGATAGGCGTAGAAGAGTGTACAGGAGGCAGGAAGAACGATTCGCACAAGCCTATATAGAAGAAACAGTGGAATACTGGGGTGGTTCCTGCATGTTCTGGGGCGGCATGTCAATCGAAGACAAAACCAACCTCGTCTGCGTTTCTCGGACCGGAGGTGCTCGCGGGCAAAGGTCTTTGACTGCTCCCAGAAACATAGCAGAAATCCTGGAAGAGCATGTGGGGGACCACGTGCGTATGTGGGGTTTGTTGGCAGTGGGTTCATGTTAATGCACGATAACGCCCGCTGTCACACCGCGTTAATTGTAAGGGACTACTTGCAAGAGATTGGGATCCCTATTATGCAGTGGCCAGCTCGAAGTCCAGACTTGAACCCTATCAAGCATCTGGGACGAGCTGAAACGGCGAGTGCGGGCCCGAGATCCTGCTCCTACTACTCTCCAAGAGCTTCAAGACACCGTCATTGAAGAATAGGACAACATTCCTCAAGAAATGGTTGTTAGATTAATTAGATTCATGAGGGAACGCATGTAAGCTGTCATCAGAGCAAGGGGGGCAACATGGTTTTAAGTTATTTTTAAGGATTTAATTGTATTTTTTTGTTTTTATTCTTATTGCTTGTCATTATTAAATCTTATTTTTCTTCTTTTTTAATTAACTCGTTTTATATTATGGTTTAGTGAATTAAATCAAAAACCCATAACATTTTCTGAAAGCTGTATAAATTTCCATTCAAATGATGTACCATAATCATACATTTACCATTAAATAAACATGGTTTAAATGTTTTTCAGAAGATATTGGAAGAGGTGCGATTTTTGTGACGCCGAGTGTAATATTATATGTAGGTAATCAAATATTTGCCTTCAGTGCTCCTGGAGATCCAGCCCGACGACGGCTTGTCATGTCCCTTTGTCGAAGCATATAATTCAAAGAAATCATACGCTTTGTGTTGAGCACAAAATAAAGAACTTACACTATACATTTCACATATTTTTTGGGCATCACTAATTAAGAGCATTGATAGTTTTCCCACGTTTTTATGAGCCTACTTTCTTTGTTCGATTGTATACGAGGTCTGTTAAAAAATAACCGAATATTTTGAGTTATTCACCTATAGAGATATTAAGCGACGTGCGGTGTTCGGCACACTGTTCCGCGTCATTTCGTTTGTTAAAACGTATTTGTTACGACGTGTGCTAGAAGTGATTAAAGTCGGTGCCAATCGATGATCTCCTGGAAAGTCTTAAAAAATTTAAGAAGTAACTATTGGAGCTAGATAAAATTTACACCGACTTTAAAATGAAAAAATAAATATTTGTCTCGCACGCCTTAGAAACTTAGCTATAATATCATCAGGCATCCTAATAAAGTACTAGCCGCGCGATGAATGTATGCAGATGACTACCCCTCCCGCTTCCGACGATCGCGTCCCGTGCTCGTCTAGTTAGTTCTGTGGCGCGTTCAGAGCGTAGGACAGTGTTGCCAGATTTTTTCCACCTTCCCCCCCAAATACATTTAAAAAACCCCTAGTTTCTCCAGTTTGGTTGATAAAAAACCTCTGACTATTTTGGCCATGTCATATACATAAGCTTTCTAATATTGACAATAAAGTTTTCTTCAAATTACCTATTTTAATTTATTTCATATACATAGCCGTGTGTCTGTCGATTCGGATTTTTCGTTATAAATGTCTGTGTGAGGCTGTGGAAAACAGTCTTTGAGCCGGAAATATGATAAACAAGACAGTTCAATGGTAACATAAAGTGTTGCCAGCTAATACTCGTAAGTTTTAGTGTCCCATTCATTCTATTTGGTGAATAAATTGTCAGTCTTGTCTGATATAAAAAGGAATTTGCCATTTGGTTAGAATAGTAGAAAACCTTCAGAAAATCCCCTAGATAAATTTCGTGATATCAAAACCTCCAAAAAACCTCAAAGACCTGCAAAAACCCCTAGGATTTAGGGAAATCCTCTGAATTTGGCAACACTGGCGTAGGAGTGTACAACTCAACCAAGCTAAGTTTGCACCTCGCTGGAATGCGGCGCCCGCCCGCTTCCCCCCTCACCTTCCCGCGATCGCGATCTAATTATACAAGTAAAATCTAACAAACATTGTTTACTTTTTAAATTCATAGCGAATCCTTTTTTGCAGACCGTACCCAAGCGTCAGTGTGACGTAATCGACCGCGAGGTTCAAACTTAGCTTGGTTGAGTTGTAGTTGTTCGATAATTTTTACACTCTCAGAGGTGTTGAACGCATTTCAGCAACCAAATCGTTTATCAGTTAACGTTATAGATAATGTATCATCCAATTACATAAGTGGTTCAAAAAAAAACCTCAGAGCGTTTGACTACCATCAAATTCGATGGTTGTAACTCGCTCTGTGCCCGTATTTTGACAGTACACCGCGATAAATCGCTTTATCATATCGTGTTTTGGTGGTCGTGCTACGGGGGCTGACACTATAAGGACTTGAATGGGCTGGTTGTTTCACCCGAGCGTCTCGCTCAACTATTATTGAACGGGGTTAGAGCGAAAAGTTGCACTTCACGCAAAAGCTCTCGTACAATGCGCGCAGCCAAAGATGAGACTTGACGGGTTAAACCTGCGCAGTAGATAGTGCGCAGGCCATTTTGGCGGTAAGCTAGGCAAGCGGGGAGGAACGGGACCGTTGCAGAGACAGGAGCGTGCGGGGCGAGGTACCTGTGCAAAATCCCCTCTACTAGCATCTGACAGGTCTCATCTTGCGCGCCTTCGCCAGCCGTGCGTTCAGAGGCTCCGGGTAATGCAATCTGATGCAACCGAGACCGTTTACCGAACCAAATCTTTTATCTCCCTCTTTCACATGATTTTTTATTTCTCACTCCTTCTAGTAGATGACATTATAAAATATGGCCGCCAATATCATCCAATCACGTAAGAGAATTCCAGTATAACCGCCTGTCAGAGCGTTTTTTACCCAGAGGCTCTGAACGGGTCGGTTGCTGTCAGAGTGCACTCGGAGTGCACTCGAGCGTAGGCTCTGAACGCGCCTCTGACGTCATTGGCAAACTTTTTCCCGCGGTTATAGTAGATACTTATACCTACATATATAAATTCTTCTTGCATGTTCTTGTGATCTGTCGCTAAGCACTTTAAGATAATTCCAGTATTTTTCGTTTTTTTACAGCTATAAAGGAGAAAAACTCATTTACCCTGCAGCAAATAGAAATAAAGAGCCTATACTTCAAGTTTTGAAAAGGTTTATTTTGCATCATGAAGACGATGAAGAAAGTCATTTGTTTTTAGAGATTGCATCAGGTTCTGGTCAACATTTGTCACATTTTGCTCCTCATTTTCCCTATGTGAAGTTCCAGCCTACTGAAGTTGATGAAAGTTTATTGGGAAGCATTAAATATTACGCAAACAATTGCCAAACTAAAAATATATTACCACCAAAGCAAGTAGACATTTGTAACAAACTGTGCAACTACGGTTTCAATGAAAACAGTGTGGATTATTTGTATTGTGCAAATATGATTCACATTAGTCCCTTTAAATGCACTATTGGATTGTTTGAGAATGCACAAACATATTTGAAGAGTGACGCGCTTATGATAACCTATGGACCCTATAGTAAAGATGGGGTAATAACTCCTCAAAGTAATATTGATTTTGATGCATCACTCAGAGCAAGAGACCCTTCATGGGGCATACGTGATATTAATGATTTAATTAAACTGGGTGAAGAAAATAACCTAACTCTTATTGATACTATAGATATGCCTGCTAATAATAAAATTTTGATATGGAAAAAATGCTAAGTTTTTGGGTTGACTACAAGAGATTAAATTAAATTTACAAAACTTGAAATTAATTTCCACCACTTTTTTTAACGACTTAAAAAGAGTCAAATCGATTCGTTGTTTTTTGTATGATATATCATTGGAACGCACATGCCAGTATTGAAGCTGCAGTAAATTTGTATTTCGAAGACCTAATTTTATTGTATTAAAGAGGTATAAGTATAGGCTTCAGAAAGCAATGCATAAAACTTGATGGAAGTTTAAGCTTAAAAATAAAAATATTTTTGTACGTATTTTGTTTTCTTGGCTAGTCCACGAGCTTATCACTCCACTCTCGTACAATATGCAGATAGGCGTGTCGAATCTATTAGGACTTCTAAATTAAAATAAAAAATGTCAATTTAAATGTTTGTCAGTATGTGCGCTTATTAACGCATTTCTCTGAAACTGAATCGAATTACTTTCGCTTTTATTGGAATACACCAGAGCCAATGGGATTATGATAATTCCTATATTTAATCTATGCCTGAATAGCTCAAAAAATCTGAAATATCTGTATCGAGTAGTTGACTGATCTATTTTTTGTAGAAACGTCTTTAATTTATCATAATTAATAAAAATCGAATGGCGGCGCTACTAGTAGGTACAGTAAGCTCCTTATCAAGCTATACTGTTTGACCTTTGGACCGTTCTTATGTCGCTCGTAATAGTGGCGGTTTTCGTAGTGTAAATGTATAGCTTGAATGGGAGCACTAGCGAGTACTAGTGTTGTTGAATATATTTATCAACCGTTAAATTTAACTAATAAAAAAAATTAACACATATTCGATAAATATTTTCAACCATATCGAATAAAAATATACTCATTCCGTTCAAGTCGATTTTAACGCAAGAGTTATATTTATTCGTATACATAAATGTTACCGACTGATAAAAATATCGTAATGAATAATGTCAACCATAGACCGAACTGATAAAAATATTGACCGCCACGGTGCTAATAAAAATATCGATATATTGTATTTGAATAAAAATATTAACTGATACCTATTTTCAACCATTAAAATTATCTGATATTTTTATTCAACTATTAACTTTTAACTAATATTTTTTTCAACCATTAACAGCACCTCTAGTAGGTACTGTGGCCCCTTAAGGAAAATGAAAATGAGATTTTTGCAAAACTGGACTCACGAGAGGAAGCTGTGTGTGACTAAAATCTAAAATGACTGGATTTAATGGGCAAGACCCCGAGCCGTAAAAACGTAGCTATATGGATATTAATAATTTAAGTTATTCAGCTAAAAAACACATTCAAACTGAAAAGCACATCCGTAGCTGCTTGTTACTCCACGAATTCGGGAATAGCAGAATCAAGACATTTGTGAGTGTTTTTTTTGTTGTTAAGGCTTACCTTCGCCCCCTCGCCACTGACAGGTAGCCATGGTGATCGAATAAATAAAACAATTTTGTTAAACATATTTTTTTATACTTTTTCCCAATAAACCGTCAATAAATAATATAATACTGAAATTCGTCAATATTTTTGCAATTTGGTTAATTAAAACTATAAATAACGTAATTACTTGCACTATAACAAATTGTGATATTGATGTGCCTATGTCGAGCCAGCTACCGTGATTCTTTACATTAAATAACAACTGGATTCCCATTATATTCGAATATATTAATACTATAACGTGTAAATAATCTGCCGGCGCCTGAAAGAGATGAGCAATCAATTAGTTCATTCAATCTACATCTACACTAATATTATAAAGAGGAAAACTTTTTTTGTTTGGTTGTAATGAATAGGCTCAAAAACTACTGGACCGTTTTTAAAAATTCTTTCACCATTCGAAAGCTACATTATCCACGAGTAACATAGGCTAAATTTTATTTTGGAAAAAAAATAGGGTTCAAGGTGTAAAAAATCAACCAGAAAAGACTACATTTAAACGCATTTATTTTTCTCATGCTATTAATCCTTATCAAAATAATTTATTTCATCACTAAGTACAGTTTATGTAGATAATATTTGGTCTTTGAATGATTAAAATTGGACGTTTGGTTTTGAAGTTATGGCGAAATTAAAATATTACGATTTCTGCTGCACGGCCCGTTGTGAAGTGAGCGTCACTAAGGCGGGGGTGCGTGTGTGGGAGGTTATGGAATAAAATGGCGGAAAAATTAAACACTGTGTTAAGCATTTCGATGGCGAAACGTAGTTCGCGGACACAGCTAGTTATAAATAAACGGTCATTTTTTTTTGTTTTAATTCTGTTATCTATACATATATATAAAAGGAGATGTTCCCATCTATAGACGCACGCACAGCCGTAACCGCTAATGATAGAAACGTGAAATTTAGACAGTTGTTTTAATTCAAAATGCGGACACACACTAAGAAGGGATTTTACAAAATTTTAACCCTAAAGGGATGAAATAAAGATTGCAAGTTTGTATGGAAAAATCTTTAAATTAGCAACGATTTCGATAAAACTTGAGATTCACGTTCTTAAAAATATTTCATTGGACATGTGTTTTATGGTTTATTGGAATTCACCCCCTTAGGGTGCAAAATAGGGGTTAAAAGTTTCTATGGAAAATATTAAAAATCTACTCCGATTTTTACGAAATTTATTTTTATTCGGGCTTAATTAAGCTACAAAAATTCTATTTTCTACGGGAAAATATAAAATTCCCACAGGAAAACAAAAATAACGCGGGCGAAGCCGAGATCGGAAAGCTAGTAGGTACAGTATATTAAACTATCGAATTGTAATGGGTACAACTCGAAAATCTGAATTAAAAAAATCGGTCAAGTGCGAGTTCAACTCACGCACCGAGGGTTCCATATTAAGTAGGTAGGCATGTAGTTCCTAGTTTACACAATACCGCGGTAAGCGTTTATTTGCTTACCGTGGACACAGCAAACAAACTGTAATGTTATTTATTACATGTCCAAAGATTAAACTGCTTTTCATCGATTTCCTTTCGTCGTCGTTAGATGCACGTGCGGAATTGTCATTTACGAAGAAATGAGTGCGTGGGCCAAAGACTTTTCTGTTTTTATTTTAACACTGGCGCATATACGTTAAAATCTAAAATACTCGCAATCATCAGCAACACGCCAAACTTTGCATTTTGACCTTAGAACCACTCTTATGTCGCTCGTTGTAATAGCGACAGCATTCGTAGTGCAAATGTGAAGCTTGACGTGCTGCTGACAGTACAAAACAAATATAACTATACCAACCTTCGTCAAATGTTGTACGGCTCTGAAGCTACACGCAACAGTTAAGAATGGCGATAAAGTTTTGAGCAATATTAATCCAGTAATAAAAAAGGGTTTAAAAGACGTAACGAAGCATGTCACCCATCTTACTTCAAATGAATTTAGTGATGCTATATTTCCTGTTCCAAAAAATGCTAAAATTATATATGTAGTCTGATGGCGGTGTTAAGGATATTTTCACTTGCTCGTCATATTATTGTATAATTATAATACTTTTATTAAACTTAAAGCTCCAGGAAAAAAAAAAACGCCAGCCTCGAATATTATCTGAATTGTATAGTTATACCTTTGATGAAATATGTGATGTGTAATGTGATGGGTTTAAAAGCGAATATTGTTATCGGTACATTCTTGTAATGTAATTAATTATATGAAATTATTAAGTACAGTTCTTAGCAATGAATTAATTTTATTGTAATTTTAAATGAAATTTGAAAACTAAGGGAATCTAATTACAGTTTTAGCGATGAAAAGAATGTTTCTTTTATGGCTGAAAAGTAACAAGTGATTGGTACCATTATTATCATGTTATTAAAAGTGCAAAACACTAAGGGCGAGAAAATTCACAGATAGGTAGGGTAACTATTTGTAATAGTATAGTATATTGTTATCCTAGGGGTGAAAGTAACTTATTTAGTCCCGAGATACGCTCGGGCGCATATAGTTCGAGCTTTGAGTTCGAGGGACTAAATAAGTCCCTCGAAGTACTAAGTGGTAAACACAGTGATTTTTATTACGAATACAAGGAAAGTAAATATAAAAACATGATTAAGCTAAAGAGAAAATAAGTGAATTTTATTTTAATGAATCGATAATATCGCTTTAGTCTCTTTTTATGAAATCAGGCGTTAAATCCATATCTGAATCAGATGATTTCATTGTGTTAATACAAATCTCTGCCTGGAAGTATAAACAAAACTCAACTCGAAAAAACAAACGAAGATCGGATTGCCGCTTTCCCGCCTATTTTAATTAATATTTTGCCCACATCCATGTTATTTTTATGAAATACACTCGGCGTCACAAAAATCGCATCTCTTCGAAAATCTTATTTAAGCTTGTCCATCCATCAACGCATGCATTTAACTATGTTAATAGTGATGTCAATTGAAAGTATTTTTAATTAACTTTAAATTAACAACAGCCGTTAAAAAACTTTTATTAAAATACGCATCACACTTGGACTCACTACTTGCACCATCCTAGAAGGTATAAAACGGCCGATCAAGGTCACATGTGAGTCATTCGTCAACCAGACTTGAAGTGAACACACGTGAACAACTCCAGCAAGAAAAAGTACTCTGAAAATGGATACCACTGCAGATGAAGCCGCTCAAGTGATTGCACTGCTGCAATCAGGGATGCGACAGTGTGACGTTGCTCGACAACTGAATTTGAGCCGTTTTTCGGTTCGACGGGTTTTCCAGCGGTTCCACTGGTGGCTATATCCGAAGACGTGGATTTGGCAGGCAGAGGTGTACATCCAAAACGATCGTTTCATTGTCTCTACTTCATTACGCAATCGATTCTCCAATGCTCTTGAAGTACAACAACAGCTCCGATCAGAGGGGCAATCGCACTATTTATAACGTTTCAACCAAATGAGAAACGTTTCCGTTCCCATACATTTTGACAACACCTTGACAGCAGTCAGTACGCAGAACTTCTGTGAGTGTCTCCACGATTAGGAGCAGGTTACGGGAGAAGAAAATGGCTGCCCATAGAGCTGCTACAGGGCCAAAATTGGCTGCACAGCATAAGAGAGATCGATTGCAATTTGCCCGTGACCACATGGATTGGACAATAGAGCAAGAGAGGGCTGTGCTCTTCTCGGATGAGACGAGGGTGTGTCTTTTCTGCAACGATAGGCGTAGAAGAGTGTACAGGAGGCAGGGAGAACGATTTGCACAAGCCTGTATAGAAGAAACAGTAGAATACGGTGCATGTTCTAGGGCGGTATGTCAATCGAAGGGAAAACCAATCTCGTCTGCGTTTCTCGGACCGGAGGGCCTCGCGGGCAGGGGTCTGCATGTGCATGTGGGGGACCACGTGGTCCTCTATGCGGGGTTTGTTGGCAGTGGGATTATGTTAATGCGTGATAACGCCCGCTGTCACACCGCGATAATTGTAAGGGACTATTTGCAAGAGGTTGGAATCCCTTTTATGCAGTGGCCAGCTCGAAGTCCAGACTTGAACCCTATCGAGCATCTTTGAGACGAGCTGAAACGGCGAGTGCGGGCCAGAAATCCTGCTCCTACCACTCTCCTAGAGCTTCAAGACGCCGTCATTGAAAAATGGGACAACATTACTCAAGAAATGGTTGTTAGATTAATTAGATTATTTATTTATTTATTTATAGTATATTGCATTACAAGTGTGAGATGAAGTTACACATTGTACCTTGTTAAGGCGTTGCAATTAAATATGAATAGAGAAGGGCAGACATTTAGTTTTACTAACTAGGAATTATTTAATTACATTATTATGAAGACGTGATATTGTAAAGTGCCTAATTACATGGAAAATAAACAAATTGAATAAATTTTAATAAATTAAACAAGCGTCAATAAATAATATTAATATGAATGAATTAAACGAAATGTCAATAGATTAATTGAAATGCCAAAGAATAAAATGAAATGTCAATGTATTAAAATCAAATTAAATTAAATTGTATTAAATTAATTAAACTAGATTAAATCTAATTAAGTCGTTCATAAAATATAGCAGATCCATCGCATGCAAGCTGTCATCAGAGCAGGGGGGGCAACATTAGGTTTTAATAATAATAATAAAACACCTTATTGCACACAAAGAGATACAGACAAAAAAAATCAAAAACAATACAGATGTACAACACAGTCGACCTTATTGCTAATAAACAATCTCTTCCAGGCAACCTTGGAACAGGAAAATACCCAAAAGAAATTCAAATTAGGGATGGGTGCAGTAGTTGATAATTATGGACAATGAAGGACTGATTAAGCTAGCTAAGGATTTAAGGATAGGAAGTGATTTCGGACTTGATTATTAAAGGACTCCAGCGTACGAGCTCTCTTAATACTCTCAGGGAGAGAGTTCCATAGCCGAGCGGCATATGCAGGAAAAGAGTATGAAAGAAAATTAGTGCTGTGGGGTGGGATATCAAGAGTTAAATTAAAGTTCGATCGTAAAGACCGACTAAAGGTCGTTGCACTTCTGATGCCGGTGTTGCACTTCCGAAACACATTTTTGCTGCTTGGGAGTGTAAACAAGATGTAATTGGTATATTTTGTGACCTATCAAAGGCTTTTGATTGCGTTGGTCACTAAACTCTTTTAAATAAACACAAGCATTATGGTGTATCTGATGAAGCAATGAGACTTATTGAGTCTTATTTGTCCAATAGGGTTCAGAAAGTTGTTATTAACAAAACTGAGTCTGCTGGTGCACCTATAGTTATGGGCGTGCCACAAGGATCGATATTGGGACCTTTGCTTTTCTTAATTTATATTAATGACCTCCACACTTCACTAAGAATCTGTGCGATACAGTACTATTTGCAGATGATACTTCTTTAATATTTAAGGCTGACAGAGGAAATGGAAATACTGACGTTGTAAATAGTACTCTCTCTAAAGTATTGCATTGGTTCACTATAAATAATTTATCTTTAAATTCACGTAAAACTAAATGGGTAAGGCTCATATTTTTGGCACAATTTGGAAAAACTTGCTGTCCGAAGAGTTAGAATATAAAAATAAATAAAAATTTATAAAAAAATCAACTTTTAATAAAAACATAAGAGAGTACGTATATTTTTTTATTATATCTAATTTTTTCATAATTATATTCCTATTATTTACTTTTAATATATTCATTCCAAAAAAGGGCTACTTTTTTCTTCCATACAATTTCTTGATGTCTGCAAACGCTCACTCCACACAAATCATTGTCATGTACAGTTTTTTTATGACTATAACTTTTTATTTTCGTATAGCGTGTTCTATTGAATCATAACTATAAAATTAAACGAAAATAGGCTTCAATTTATCACTCGTATTGTTTTTATTTTCAAATTTAGAGGTGTCCCAAATTTTGTTTCGTTGTAACACGTCAGTTGTGTAACGCGATATTTCTCAGACTTCATAATCATCTACCACAAAGAATTCATTTATTAAAAGTGGCAACACTGGCCCGTCGTAATTGACAGATTTCTGAACCACAATATTTTTTTTGTGTCATTTGGAAGAACGTGTTGGAACCTACTGAGTGTCGTTAAGAAAAGGTAAGGTTTATTCTTCTATATTATGATTAATTTAATAGGTGTTCTGATTTTAAGTTTGAAATCAAGTTAAACTGTTTACGCTCGAGGAAGAGCGAGTGGCAACACTGCTAATAGTCTGTGCACATGCGGTGTGGCGGCCGGCCGCTGTGACATGTCAGTCGAGTCGAATTTGTAAAGACATTGAACTAGTTACCACGCGGCGCGCTATCTCGAGTAATTGTGTTTTGCGCGGCGCACCTAATTATTATGATTGTTTTCCGAAATAGTTCGATTGAGGCACGCTCACTTGCCTTATAGATCACGTCATCCCCTGTTGCTCCCCAAGGACGGACCATTGGTGCGATTGTTGATCATTGATCGCCATGTGAAGAATGCTCATGCCGGATGTAATGCATTGACCGCGCTCCTCCAACGGGAGTTTTGGCGCGCTCCACCAACAGGAGTTTTGGATTTTGTCAGCGCGAAGAATAATCCGATCTGTTATTTTTCGATGCCTGCCCTGCTATCGTTTACGCCCCGAGACGATGCAGTCCCAAATGGGTGATTTGCCTGCTGATCGTGTGAACGAATCGATGACCTTCTTAGGAGTTGGAACTGATTTCGCGGGACCATTCACTATAAAAACGTCGCGACTCCGTAATGCTAAGACTGAAAAGGCTTACTTGTGTGTGTTTGTTTGTTTGGCCACTAAAGCCGTTCATTTGGAGGTAGTCAGTGCACTCACCATGGACGCTTTTTTAAGCTGCGTTAGGCAGATTTGTCTCCCGCCGGGGACTGCCATCTCTAATTCGGTGTGATTGTGGGACGAACTTCAAGGGCACTGATAGACATATAAGAGAAGTTTGTGAATTTTTAGATAAAAATAATATAGAGATCGGATCCACACTCTCCCGTAGGGGGGGTAACATGGCGATACTACCCGCCGTCTTGCCCTCACTGGGGATGGATTTTTAAATCTGTCGTAAAGGCCGCCAAGACTCACCTTCGCCGCGTTATTGGGGAGACTATTCTCACGTTCGAGGAATTCGCGACGGTGTTTTATAAGATTGAGGCGGTTCTCAACTCGCGTCCGTTATGTCCGTTGTCTACCGACGCGAACGATTTGCAGGCCCTCACGCCGGGCCATTTCTTGATAGGCAGATCACTTAACGCCCTGCCCGAGTATCCTTATAGAGATATCAATCCAGGACGCCTTTCGCGGTTTGAGTTGCTCCAGCAGCTTACCCAGAGCTTCTGGCGCTGGCACCTTGAATACTTACACATTTTGCAACAGCGCGTTAAGTGGTCAGATAAGACAACCCCACCGAGGGTTGGAGACCTCGTGTTAGTGAAGGACCCAAACCTGCCACCCCTACGTTGGCGTCGCGGACGCATTGTCCAACTTACTCTAGGGTCTGATGGTGTGCCCAGGTTTGCCGAGGTCCTAGTTGGGGATTCTGTTTTGAAGCGAGCGGTCGCTACTCTTTCTCACCTCCCCTTAGACTGATTTGGCGGACAGTCCGGGACTGTCCGGAGCGGGGGGATGTTTACGCTCGAGGAAGAGCGAGTGGCAACACTGCATATAGTCTGTGCATGTGAGAGCCTGTGGCGACCGGCCGCATGTGACATATCAGTCGAGTCGAATACGTAATGATATTGAGAGAGGTTACCGGGCGGCGCGTTTCGAGAAAATATATAATTGAACTAGTTTTGCGCGGCGCACCAAATAATGTTGGTTGCGAACGTCCGCTTGTGAGTGTGCCAAAGTTTTATTGTCCGCTAAGGAAGTGAGTGGCGGCGGCCTAATAGGCCTATGTAGTGATCCGGTAGTTCGGTGGATTGACAGCAGCCCTTCAGGAGTCGCGACTTCCTTCGAGCTAGCTCAGGAAGTCCACCGGCTACATACGGAGACCGGACCGGATTAGGGGTAAGTATTACTACCACTTGTATTCGGTTTTAAATTCAGCATAAAACAATCGGCGAATCGCCGACGTGGTGGCGTCTACTTTAGGCGCCATCAGTGAGTGTTGATTGTCGGCGAAGGTGCTGGTGGCCTAATAGGCAAGTGTACCAACCGGTCGTGGTTCGGTGGATTGACAGCAGCCCTTCAGGAGCCGCGACTTCCTTCGAGCTAGCTCAGGAAGTCCACCGGCTACATACGGAGACCGGACCGGCTTAGAGGTAAGCAATATTGTATTCTAGGAGAGTGTATTCGGTCACAATATCAGCCAAGATTAATCGGCAAAACGCCGAATTGGTTGCGTCGACTTTAGGCGCCATCATAAACATTTATTTCTTTGTTAAATTATGACAGTGTTCGAAGGATAAATCTATTAATCTTCATGTTATGATTTTTTTAGGATAGGTCGTGTTGAAAATTGTATCCGTTGTGCGACAAAGTGACACAAATTGTGCGACGTTATACAACGGAAATTATAAAGGTAAGTGTAAATTGTTAAATTTTAAGTTAATCTAATTTATTATTACTACATATTTTTTAATATGCCGTGTTAGGTATTAAGTAAATGAAAGGGCTTAATTAGTACATTAATACGTTTAGAAAGTGTTCATAGGTACTTTTTAGAGCGTGATGTTTTCAGTAGTCAGGTTTTAGTTTTTGAACTTATTTTTTATTTAAATTGAATTTTACAGATGCCTATCTCTTCGGCGGAAAGGTGTCGAAGACAAAGAGAAAAATTAAAGCAGAAGAATCCTGAAAAAATTAAAGAATTTAAAAACAAAAAAACACCGAGTCTTTGTATACAAAGGTTTACAAAATTCCGTTGTAACACATTATTTCAGTTGTGACACATTCCGTTGTGATTTCCTTTGTGCGATAGCGCTAAAAATATGAGACTTACCCAAATGTATTAAATTCTCATTGCCAAATGTAAAAAAGTGGATACCTTTGTGGAAATGAATAATGAAATTGTTGAATTCATCGACTTTACCAAATTTTTTGGTATTACACTAGATTCTAGATTGCAGTGGGATCCACATATTGAGCCCTTGGCAAACAGACTTAGTTCTGCAGCATATGCAGTAAAAAAATAAGACAACTTACTGATGTTGAAACGACAAGATTGATTTACTTTAGTTATTTTCACAGTGTCATGTCATATGGAATACTACTGTGGGGATCGCCGGCTAATATAGAAAGTATTTTTGTACTTCAAAAAAGAGCGGTTCGCGCTATTTATAATTTACGAGCAAGAGATTCTCTAAGGGATTTATTTAGAGAAATTAATATATTGACTTTAGCAGGACAGTACATTTATGAAAGATTTATGTCTATAAAAATTATAATTCATTTGAAACCAATTTCCAAATTCACCATCCAAACACAAGATGCAAAATAAACTTACCGTTCCAACATACAGGCTTCAAAAAACTAGAGGCTCGTTTATGGGGTAATGTCAGGGCCGCGCCGCCCCTGTGTGCGAAGTGTGCGGCGCACACAGGCGCCAAGACGCTAGGGGCGCCAGATGACGAAGCGAGCGCGGGAAGAAGATCCTCCACGACGACAAAAAATAGGCGCTTCATAGGCTTTGCACACAGGCGCTGCCGGGGGGCGGCGCGGCCCTGGGAAATGTATAACCTTTTATATTAAGCTTCCACAAAGTGTTACTAACTTGCCATTTCATAAGTTTAAAGCGCATGTAAAAAAATCAACGATTATTTGAATGATGCCAATGCCTGGTGTTAATTTGCAGATTATGAATCGTGTTGTTATGTATAACTATTTATTTAAACAAATATTGTTTTTGGTAATGACGTAGTAAGAAGAGAACTGACGCATCTAATCTTGTAATAGAAGTTGAGCTTAAACTTCTGCTGTGAGGTCAGTATCTGTAACAATACAGGGAGAAAAAAATAGCCCTTGCTGGTTCTTTCCAGTACAAGGTCTCCCGCCGTAGACTTGTAAACCAATGGCGTAGCTGCTTTGACGTTCAAAAGAGATTGTAACAATCCCATTTGAATTTAAATTAAGACTCGAAGAAGAGGACCGAAGGGAGAACTATGCTTTAAGATTTGATGGAGAAGTTCGAAGAAACAAAGTATTGTAAAGTAGGGATAACATATGTAAGTCTCTGCGATGGCGAATTGGAAGCCATATAAGTTGAGAGCGATAGTAAGAAACATGGTCAAATTTACGCAAATTACAAAAATTAACCTGATGGCCACATTTTGTAGACGCTCCAACTTGTCTAGCAGTCCCTCCGACAAACCCACCCAAGCAGCGTCAGCGTAATCAACTATAGAAAGTAAAAGTGATTGAGCTAATACTGTATTTGTAGCCATTGGGAGAAAGTTTTGGGAATCTGTTTAGTTTAGAGAACCATATGCGGTAAACAGTTTCTTCCGAACAGCCTCAACCTGAGGTCGCCAAGAAAGGCACTACTAGAAAACTATACCTAGATTTTTCACAGATTTACTGAATGTAATAGGCAACAAACTGTAATCGATACGTGAAATGAAGTAGAAGCTGCCGATAATAATTATCTGCGTTTTATTAGGATTGATAACAAGAGATTCTCTAAGGCACTTATTTAGAGAAATTAATATATTGACTTTAGCAGGACAGTACATTTATGAAAGATTTATGTCTATAAAAATTATAATTCATTTGAAACCAATTTCCAAATTCACCATCCAAACACAAGATACAAAATAAACTTGCCGTTCCAACATACAGGCTTCAAAAAACTAGAGGCTCGTTTATGGGGTAATGTCAGGGCCGCGCCGCCCCTGTGTGCGATGCTTTGGCTACACGCTCACGGAGGTCTTGCCTGCGCAGTCCAGGACTGTGCAGTCATGACTATACAAAAAGACGGTATACGGTGTAGTGGCCACACGTACAGGTAAGCTCTTGCAAACTGGACTGTGCAGTCCTATATGTATTTGAATAGCTCGTCATGCATCACGTCAAGATGTGGCCAATGATGTGGAGGGTTTTTTATTAGGAGTGTTATTTTCTTGTCTATACAAATAAATAAAATTGAAGTGTCTGTTTGTAATGTCAAAATAACAAGTTTTTACTAAATGGGTATGAATGTATATCGGGTACCAATAACAAAAACACAATTTAAAAAATTTTTGTCTGTCTGTTTGTTTCCGCTAATCTCCGGAACGGCTGGACCGATTTTGACGGGACTTTCACTAATAGATAGCTAATTATATAAGGTATAACATAGGCTACTTTTTGTCAAGATCGGTCCAGCCGTTACTATTCTACGCGGACGAAGTCGCGGGCACAGCTAGTTTACTGATAAAAAAGCTACAAGTACAACTATGAACTGAATTAAAAAAATCCTTTGAATAACCCTTTACAGCACTCATTTTTTGATTCGCGATGTGTAGGTATGTACTTGTAGCGATGTGTAGTCGAAAATAATTTCTTCGGACTGATGCGCGGCTTGAATGACCGGCCACACGCTCAAGTAAAACCGTGCAAGCCAAGTTTGCGCAGTCCAAATCTTTAGCAATTCATCGATTGCACAAGCCACGCTTCCGGGACTGCGCGTGCTACCGTCTTGCCGTCCACACGCACGCACTTAACTGCGCAAACTGGTTGGTGCAGGCATGCTCGCAGGCAAGACGGAGCGTGTGGCCGGGCTATAAGACTTACTCCAGTAGGCCTAGCACGGAGCGTGGACTATAGAAGAGAAAGTGACTAACCCTCGTCCCGTCTCGCGTCATTGTTACATGAGAGAGCGAGAAGAAACATGCTATTTGTCTCTTGTCCCGTTTTGTTCACGGTCCGTGCTACGCCTGCAGTTGTCTATTATATTGAGATTACTGTTGGTTATCGAGATAGCCTGTGACAAATCAGACAGTGGGGCTTGCGTGTAGATCTGCAAGTCATCGGCATACAAGTGATAGAGACATGAAAGTGATTAAGTACGTAATGGAATTTGTGAATATTGAGAAAAGAAGAGAAAATAAGTTTTAAGTTATTTTTAAGGATTGAATTGTATTTTTTATATTTTTATTGTTATTGTTTGTCATTCTAATAAATCTTATTTTTATAATTAACTCATTTTATTTTATGGTTTAGTGAATTAAATGAAAAACCCCTAACATTTTCTAAAACCTGTATTTTCCTTTCAAATGATGTACCATAGTCATACTCTTAACATTAAATAAACATGGTTAAATGTTTTTAAGAAGATATTTGAAGAGGTGCAATTTTTGTGACGCCGAGTGGGGGTTAAACGGGGTGATCCAGGGACTAGGAGACCTAGTTTCTCCAGACCAAAAGAGCAGAACAATATGATCCTAACAACATCGCTTAAAATTCAATATGGCCGACGCGCAAAATGGCGAATAAAATGTTGTTTTTAACCCCAGAAATATGGGTATCAAATTATATCGCGCGGCATCATCCATGTTATAGATTTTGAAACATTTTGAAAAATTCAAGTAAGGCTTTGGCCGTGTTTCTGTTTTGCTCTTTTCATATCTCGTCAGATTGGTGGATGTTGGCCAATTTTTTTAGGTTTTTGAAGGTCTCTTTTAACAATTACGAGTAACTTGAGAAAAACATAGGAACACGTTAAAGGCGACGAAAGATTTTTGTGGAAAAAAAAATGTTCTATTGCCATTATCCAAGAAGGAAATATTTTAAATTTTTTATTGCGCCTATGCTGTATGGGAAAGGATAATGACTTTCGTATTTGTAATGAATTGTAGTTATAATCATTATCTATGATATTTGTATGAAAAAACGGCTCAGATTTCTTCTTTAGCTCCAGATAATTCAGTTGGAGGAGCTCGGTTAAAGCGCAAAATCGAGGCTGATATTTTTTTGAGATGTTGATTTTAAATTTTTTATTGCGCCTATGCTGTATGGGAAAGGATAATGACTTTCGTATTTGTAATGAATTGTAGTTATAATCATTATCAACCATATCAAATAAATAACAACATTACGGACATATTAACTAAACTAAACATATATGTATATTATACTAATAATAATCTTAAAAGATATAAACGTACCCTAAAAAAACTTAATCTAAATAAAAATAATCATAACACTAAAAACTTAATATAAAAGCTTAATCTAAGCACTCGCCGCTGTCAATGGGTTACGTTCCCAGAATGCTGGCAGCATTGCCACGTTGTATGGCAATGCTTATTCTCTGGCCTAGATAAGAACCAGCATTCTGGTCGCGGGTTGCGTCTCGCAGACGGGCTTTGACTTTCTATATAAAAAGGATACGAAAAAGAAAGCTCTTCTGAAATCTTGTCTGCTAATACTTCTTTCAAAGTTTATCGATCTTTCTGTGACTTCCGTTTTGTCAAATGCATAATCTAATATCTGTGAAACATAAAACACACATTATTTGCATCATTTATTTACATTACAAAGAAAGGGAACTACCTCCACCGCACAGAGAACTAAAGCCAAATATAACGTTATCATGTGTTCCTGTGCGTGAAAGAGGTCGCCACTCGCCAGAGCTCATTTTGCGACACACGCTGGATCTTACTCTTGTATTGACAGTTTAGGGTGTAGGTCTGCAACGGGCAAAATGACTGGTGGCTAGCGTCCAGGGCTACGGTAACCACTAAACCACCACTCGAAACAAAAACTACACCAACCCATCTTACCAGTTCATCATCATCATCATCGACCTACACTTGTCCACTGCTGGACATAGATCTTCCCTAATGCTTTGTTCTTTAAAAAATGGCAAATCAAAGTCATGTGTCGTGTCACATACAGTATGTGGCCTCAAACCGGTGTATATTTTTTTATGTTTACAGTGGAAGATCAATTTAACTAAAGAACAAATATCACCAAAAGAATGTCAAAAAAATAATGTTGATTTCAGTTAATGTTTTAAGATATTTATGTTACGTTAATCTTGTAATTTATAGCATTGATGTATTTGTCAATTTAGGACATGTCTTCATTCAATTATCATCTGAAAATAATTCGCTTTGCTACGATATACTTAGTTACAAGGTTATTTTCTAGTTACAAAAAAAAATTTCTGTGCTTGTTCAGACAAGCAAACTGAACAACTTTCACTATGGGACCAACTTTGAAATCGCAAAAAGAAATCAGCTCTTCATCTAGGTTCAGTGAATGTTGAACATTTGTATGGAACAGCATGATTTTTTTTTTGCGATTTCAAAGTTGGTCCCATAGTGAATGTTGTTCAGTTTGCTTGTCTGAACAAGCACACAACATTTTTTCAGTACCTAAAAAATAAACTTGTATATCAAACAGTACCTACTTAGTCGCACGCAATATTTAAATTGTGCAATCATTTTATTTTAATTTTTTAAATACCTATTTACATATAGGTACTACAACATTAACTTATAGGGATCACACACGGATCATTCCGATGAAAGATCACTTGAGTGGATGAATATTTATTTTCCTTTCACTTCGTATTCTCACGGCTTTGGAATGATATACCTACCTACAAAAAATCTGTGTATTCAGAATGTTGCATAAAAATGCCCGTGTCACTAATTAATCACAAAAAAGTAACACATTTTTACCTACAGGACAGGAAACATTCTGAGCTTTTTGATTTGTGTTTATTTTGTTAAGAACCTTTTTCTGTTCAGTGTATTTTTGAAAATGCTGAATCTAAATTTACAATGGTTTATTAATGAATTCATTCTGCAATTTTCTTTTGTTCCTTGTTCAAACGTGTCAAGTAAGAAAACTGAATGAAAGAGGAAAACGAACAAATAATCTACCGTCTAGTATCACCTTTAGTTGGCGTTCAGACTGCAAAAGGATGTGTGATTCATAATTCAAAAAGTAAAGTACAAAATAGCAATAAAGTGTGGTTGACTTTGCGAAACAATTATATCGTGTTACCTGCTTTACATTTCCCAAGTGTAACAATCTATATTCAATAAGTAGCCAGCACATCACATTTATTGATAAAGTCACTATAAAAAGTCCTTCGTGCGCCACTGATAGCAGGAGGTATAAGTTTAATATTGAAGTGAATATAGCCATTAGACGACAAATCAATCTCTTCGAAAAAGCTAAAGGCATTAACAATGTGGTCACTGAAAGAAGAAAATAAGAATTGATTGCAAAAATACTGAACATGTGGAAGGGCTTCAGAAGAGTGGCGATATCCGATCATGGCAATTACTTACTGGTGCTCCGCAGATTCTGGGAGATCTTCCCACTAAAGCAGCCGAGCTGAGTAGCGCTATTTGGCTGCGCGATTCAGTAAGTGGCAGGCAGTCAATTCAGAGAGGACATTCGTAAATTAACGATTGAAACTACAGAACAAGACTTGTTCTATAGTTTCAATCGTATACACTTAGTGTATAATGCTGTAGGAAACACTCTCCTTAGTGACCTGGATACAGAGCATGCACCAATAATATAAGGCAACAAACGAGCACGTAAATTATAAAGCGACATAATTATTATTACTTAATTTCACTTTTAATAACTACGAGTGTCTCAACCATAAAACACTCTTTAGTAGGCGTAGGCCCCCCAAGAAACTAAAAAGGAAGGGGAATAATAATAACTACTAGTAGTGGAACATAGGCGTAGGTATAACTTTTCGACGTGGAGGCCTGCGTGCACGGCTGGCCCCGTGCACGCCGCCGTAAGGCCCTCCGTCATGGGATTGCCCTGTTCTCGGGCATCCCCCCTTGGCGATAGCCCGACCAACTTGGTCGGCCTTGCCCGGGCGCGCTGGTAGTGGTAGTCGCAGTGTAGAACTTACCATGCACGCCCACAAGGGCACGGAGAACACCGGGGGGTTTTAGTGGGTCGGCCTGGAACTCGTCTGCCGGGCCAGACCCACACACGTCTAGCCATCGGCGGGTACGGTGCGGTTGCGCATTTCCCCTCGAAAAAAAAAGGTATAACTTCGATGGGGGGGTGTCCAGATTGAGGACTTTAATTTGCCTAGTGTATAGGTACACTGAAAACTTAATTCTATGTAGTGTAAGTAGATTTACAATGTGGGGTGTCCAGACCCCAAGCTAATGAGTGTAAGGACAAATACGTTATGTTATATCTGCTTATTTTTACTACCATGATCACTTAGAGCAGCGTTTCTTAACCTTTTTCAGTCCATTGACTCCTAGCAAATCAAGCACAATTACAAGATTCCCGTTGATAATGATAAAAAAACAGTATTAATGAATTTCAAACTACTTTGATAGGTAGGTACTTACTACAAATACAAAAACGATCGTTACAAATACAAAAACAAGTTTAGTGCTGCTTTTTGTAACGAATTAGTTATTTGGGTGGATGTTACTACTCAGTAGTAATCTCAAATCTGTAAAGCAGCGTACTCAGTTAGAGGTGTAACGCGTAACCTAACGTAGCTGATACAGTAGCTTGCTGCGAGCCGTTCACCCGCGGAGCGCAGTGTGCTCGCAGCGCCGCCGGTTGGCGGTTTTTGCGCGAACACAAAGGCACTCGCACCGTGCTCGTAGACGTACACACTTGTAGATTGCTACAGTATCAGTTACATTACGTGCTACACCTCTTTAAGGTGGGGTCCCACGGCGCGTGTTATTACAGGCCCGACCGGATCGCGCCACGCCTGTGGATGCCTGTGCGTCTGATTGCGTCTCGCGCCGAGCCGTTCCCACGGCGTGTGTCGGCCTGTACCGGCCTGTCGTTATCGCCAGTCCAACACGTTAAGTGATACTGACCGCATGGCTGCGGTTTGTGTACGAGCACACGCCGCCGTAGGTGAAATGAATGAGTCAGAACCGACGCAGACGCGCCTGTACAGGCCGCGACAGGCCACCACAGGCATCAACGCGCCGCGCCGCGCCGCGCCTTTGAACTTACCGACTCCCGACGGATCGCACGGGCGCCTACAGGCCACCACAGGCCTCATCGGATGTGACGGTTCCCACGGCCTGTTGGTCTGGCTTGGCGCGATCTGGCCTGTGAGAAAGCACGCCGTGGGACCCCGGCTTTAAGTAGTACGCTGCTTAAGCTGTTTGTGTTTTTGTTTATTTATATTTCTTATATGGTCCAAAGATGAGAATGTGTACCAACCACACATAGAAGCGGACCACGGGTTAAAAATCGCTGAATTAGAGCAAGGTTAAACAAAACTGAAAAAGAAACACTGCTATCACGCTCTTACTGTTGTTTTTAATTGATAAGGGGCTGTATTACCTATTATCTAAAACAGTTGTACAAAAAGCATTTTGGAAGTTCTGGCAAGTACTTGTATAGTTTCATGGGAAAAAATAATGATTCGGCCTGGAGACATTGTTACCCAACAACTTATTTTTTTTATTGTAATTTATAGCCCTTTATGTACAATTTTATATACAAAGGCGGACTAAATGCCTGAGGCATTATCTGCCAGTCAACCTTCCAACCGTCAAAAAATTTAACTTACCAGCTATAATCCACGCCAGTCCTTGATGAACTGGGGAAACTGGCGTGCCTTTATCAAATCTCGTTGACTGCACGTAAATATTATTGAGGGATAATCCTAGTAATATAATTTGAATTACAGTCAGCACTATTTCCTTTATCGACTCTTTTCGACTACGACATACAGGTAGTAACACTGTCCAAGTGTATAATAATAAAATTATGATCCAAATCAAAGCCGCCGTGAGTCTGAAATAATGAAAATTATAAAACATCAACAAAATAGTCCTTATTTGTTTGTGTGTCAGATTTAATTATTACCTACACGACTACGATTTCTTTGTAGGTATGTCAATAAATATGTAAGGATGTTTGCATTAAGATTTCCGTAGAAATCAAATGTACAGTCACTAACATGTCAAACTTTAAACTTGCACTACGAAATCCACCGTTATTACAAGAGACATAAGGGCGGTCCAAACGTCAAACTGTAGTCATCTGTTCATTATTTAATGATGACATCATTGAAATTATGCCATAGTGATGATATCATTGGAGATCGATAAAACGAAATGCAGCATTTCATGACTTCTTTTTCTCAAATTTATACCATGTCATACGATGAAAGGTCTTAAGATAGGACATCATTTATGAATACTTTTTTATTATTTACAAATCTACCGCTGGCCTTGAGAAAATACAGCGCATGCAGTTCTATTTACTAGCTACCAATTTTATCTAAATTAGGTACGCAAAACCTACTACATAATTATTATTCAACCATAACCATGTTATAGAATTTTATTATAAATGCATTAGTTAACGAGGATTATTCACGCAAAAATAACTGAAACAATTGTTATTGAACTTCATCATCATCATCATCATCACAGCTCATACACGTCCCCACCGAGGGGTTCGAGCCTACCCTATGTTAGGGTGATTAGGCCTTAGTCAACCACGCTGGCCCAGTGCGGATTGGTCGACTTCACATACACCATTGAATTTCTTCGCAGATGTATGCAGGTTGCCTCACGATGTTTTCCTTCACCGTAGGAGCGTCAGACAAATGTACATATGAAATTCGAAACGAAAAACACATTGGTACATGGCGGGTCTCGAACCCCGACCTCCCGATTGGAAGGCAAGTGCCGAGTCCACAGCGCCACCGATGCTCGTTAGTTATTGAACTTGATAGGTATAAATATGTATAGCTTGGGGTCCTGACATAGGTAGGTACTCAAGATCTTATTTGATTGGTAATCCGGAACCTACTTGAATTAAACCACGAGGAGCAGCTAGTCTTCTTTATATATAAAAATCAATGTATTACTATGTATGTTTGTCCTCTATGCGTTCCGAAACCATTCATCAGATTGTAATGAAACTTTGGTGGGGTTTTCTGGGGACGCCCGTGAGGGTTCCTAGCAAAAAAAAATTACATTTACGTGGCATTGCGACGCATGCCGGGTACAGCTAGTCTCTTATAAAGTTGAGTATCCTGTCGAATGCTTCAATTACTCAGGAGAAACGTTTCTAAATATGCCAAATTTTGTTGAGACAAGCAAAGTGAAAAAAAATCAGCTGTCCCATATAAATGTTCAACATTCACTGAACCTAAATGTATTGAACAGATGTTTTTTATTTTCGAGGTTTCAAGATTGGTCCAATAGTAAAAGTTGTTCATTTTGCTTGTCTGAACAAGCACGCAAAATTTTGCTCTTGCTTAAAAAGTAATCCTGTATAATATTTACCACCTTATAGGGAGTAGGTACCTAAATTAATTGATAACCTTACATTTTATAGTAAATATATTTTAATATTAATTAAACTACATTCATTTAATGTGTAGTCGATGTCGACAGCTCAAGATATTTTTTTAAATTGGCGCCATATCCCAGGGTCATCTTTTGTTCGCATAACTCTATCATTTTCCGGCTATTTATTACCTTAAGATGGCCAAAGATGGTGATGATCAAACTATCGGCCGATAAAAAGGCTGCAGTGTGCGATAGCTCTAAAATGAATGACATACTTAACACTGATAGCAGTGTTTTTTTAGTGTCAGCTTCAAAGAAATTGAATAAAAACATTTTCTCTATTAAGTGTCATTATCATTACGCTGTAAATTGTTGGAAAATTATGTCAAAGTAACACTATATTGCTCGCAGTGTAAATTGTTGACAACAATGAAAAAAGAAACTTACACTAGTTCTATTTGAGCATCTTTTCCTACCACTGGCATAAATGAAAACAAACTAAGTAGTACGCAACCAATGGACCATATGATGAGAAGATGGTTAGTAATATGATTCTTGGATGAGGAAAAGAATGGCCATAGCGCCATCCCCAACAAGGGTATACTTAGCATCCATCTATGTGTAAATGACATACCCTGTAAAAATAAAGCAAATTTTCAAACACTAAAAAGTGCACTAGGATTTTAAGACATTTTTCTAAGTAAATACCGCAATGTGGAAATCTAAATATCTACATGAGGAATTTATTGAAATGTCTTTTTCATTTTCACATAATATATATCACGAAAAAAAATTAAATCACGATGACTTATAATATTAACTTCAACTTTAATTAAGTATATATGAGTATTTAAGTATGTATTGAAATTTTATGCAGTTTCAAAAGCTTTTGAAATTGACCCAACTCACCAAAGTAAAGGCTCCCACCATATAATTAAGACCTTCAATGAGTACACACCAGATTTCTTTATTTCTGATTAGTTGTTTTAATACCTGGATCCAATTTGTATATGCAAGGAATACAGACCTCCACAAAAATAAAGGTAAAAACACATATACATAGAACTGAAGCGGCAAGCTCTGAACTGTAAAAGATCATGGTGAAATGCATATATTTTAACAAAATTAACATTAAGATCCACTTAAAATTTACTTTGCAGTTCCCTTAAATTAATGATAATAAGAAATATTTACCTGTGATTAATATTGATGAAAGAGATATCAAAAACAGAAACAAAATGTTTGTAAATGTAAAAAATCTAACTATGCTATTATCTTCATGCTTAAGATTAATATCACAAGAATCTATTTGGCTGTCAATTTTTTGGTGCAACAATGATTTTAGCAGACACATTATCCATCCCACAAATGCTAATGTCACTAAAACCAATAAAGGCCTCTGGTAGTAGTTGTGGTAGTAATCAAGACCAGCAAGGCTAAGATCCATGATATCTCTGGATAATATAATTATTTTTTCATATTTGTCTAATTCCAAATTATCATGGGAAAGCACTGTATCTGTGAAGTGAATTATGTCTTCATATTTCTGCTTGCTAAAAGGTTCATAAGGTTTATACAAAATTGACAAAGCATTATTTTCAATATCCTGTCTTTTCTTATTGTACTGTGAAGCCAATTGCCTGCTGTTACTGTAAAGTGCCTTAGCTTTATTTGCCAATGTCATATTCAATATATCTAGTGGAGCTCTACCCTGCAAACAAAATAAAGTGGTATAAATGTAATAACATTGAAGTGGTGTACTAAATGAGACATGACATAGATAGATATTATCTATCTTTGATTTTGTATCTATCAAATGGAGTACTCAGTGGGAATATTGTTATGGCAACACTGGGAGGTGGAAGGGCTTAGATTAAACATCCAAACCTTTTGATGTTTTGGCACATGCTAGTCATATCTTATTTCAGCTAGTGATTTTAATGATTAACAATTAAATAAATGATTGTAATTTTTATATGTCAGTCATAAAACTTACCACTGAATTTACTGGGACAGGTATAGAAAGAATAGAAGACATTAAAGGAGCTAAATCGGCTTGATTGATATCAAAACGATGGTCCAAGGACATACTTAGTGTTTCATCATCAAACTTTTTATATTGATGAACTTTTGCTTCTTGAACTCCAGAGCCCCATATAACATATGGAGTTTCTGTTTCATGTTTTAAGCCTGCTCCATGGGATCCTGTAATAAATGATGTTTATTTTTTAACAGACTTCTTTAGAATATACATGTTAAGCAAGAGGGCAGTTTAAATTAACAAAATAATAGCTTTACCCCAATCAGTCATTCCATGATCAGATGTCATAATGAAAGTTGTTCTTCCATCATCTTTATAGAAATCTCTAATTAATATTTCCATTTCTTTTATACCATCATCAACAAATTTTAAAGTTGTAATAAAGTTTCTGTAAAAAAAATTAAGTTTCACAAAAATTAAAATCTACTATATTTTTAGCAATTAACATGTACTTACTCTGTTCTTGGCTTATGTGTATGACCTGAAGTATCCGTACCTAACAGGTGGAAAAAGAAGATAACTTTTGGTGTGTGCAATTTATCATTTAAAACAGAATCTGTTACAGCATTATTGAAAAACGCTTTCACATTGTTAAAAACCCAAGCATCCAGAAGTGTAGTATTCTTGTTTGTGCTAAAACTTTGATCGTAAGGGTCAAATTTATGACTAAAAATATGACTATCTGTATTGCCTTTCGTGAAAATTTCTATAATATCATATGCACCCCAACACCATGTATATGAGCTTTGGTTAAAAACTGAATCAAAGTCAACTGGATTTTCCTTCCAGCCTTTGATCACTGCCGAAGGGTCTTCATAGAAACCAGCAATCACAGCAACATGGCCTGGTCGAGATTCAGTTGGCATACGTGTATTTGAAATACCCCATCTTCCTCTTGAATTGGCAATTAACCTACAAAAGAAGTGAACAATGAATATACCTCTGATATATGGGTTGGCTTTAGTATTCTGCGGCACTAGTATCTGGTTAATTTTGGCTTTAAACGATAGGCATTGATGCCCCAAATCATAATTAAAAGCTTTTTGTGCAGTAACATCTCATTTTTTCCAAACCAATTGAGGTATCCAGAATCAATTCTGGACACCTCAGACATAGTTTTGCCTCATTTTAACAATTTATATTGGTTGTTGTCTTTGTTGCAGGCTATAAATTTAGACTAGGATAAGTTTTGAGCAGTTTTCACTCTCAGATTTAAAAAAGAGATGAGTATCCGCATCTCCCCCCTTTTTAGGGGGTTTCCCCTCGTCTCCCCCACCTCCCCTCCAACTTTCATCCCCCTCCGCCTGCCACAGGATACAAAGATATTTAAATAAAATAACATTATGATAGAATAATTACAGCACTTAGTACCTTAAGTGTGGCATATTTGTGTGATTCAGAAATGATTCGGCTCTTAAGCCGTCCACGACAAATAAAACAACCCGATCAGCAAGTGCTTCATGTTGTGGATGATATGAGTCTACATTTCTTACAACAGGTGACTTAAAGTAAATATCGAATATAGAAAAAAGAAAAATTATGTGGATGCATAATACCAATAAAAACATAATATAACATAAAATCGAAAAGGATGTAGAAGTTTGGTTTGGAGCAATTAAGTTAAAAAAAAATTACTGGATAAAGTATAGTTATATTTCGTGTAATTGAATTCCTCACTGCACGACTTTACTGTTAATTGCTTTTATCACAAACTAAAGATACATTAAATCTTTGAGGGGCAACAATCACGAATTCAACTATTTTTTCTCATCATAACTCTTTTGGAATAATATTTTGGTTTTGTTTGTGTTTGTTCCTCAGATTAAGGCACAAATTATATTACTGTTACAGATAGGAATCAACCCCTCTAGCGGCCGTTTCGTAGTGAAATGACAGCTCCGTAATGATAGTGCTGCAAAACTATCGACTGCTTATTATCGACATACTGAAAATTATCGATATAAATTTACAGCCCTAATCTACTTTTTTAATTCTGATAATATTTTAGGTTATTAAAAATCAAAACAACGAAATGCGATTATCTTTTTATTGAATTTAACATACAATATGACAAAAACGTACACAATGGAACTTATTAGAACCCACAATTCTCCGCCATGCAACGCTGTGCTTACTCTGCGATTCTGAAAAGATAAATAAGCATTTGTATAAAGTGTGACGACTCTAAAATGAAAAACAGTGAAAAACCTAGTAAAAATAAATAACCTGCCTCTCCATCTGATCTTAGTCTCTCCACTTCTCAATATCTGTACACCTGTTGATACAAAAAAGATAATTATATAAGACATTACTTTGTTTTTGAAAATAATTTTGTTTTATTGATTATTTACAAAACTTCAGATTGAAGAATTGAACTCTGCAGACAATGGCAAATAGTTTAAAACGTTTGAATACATTTTGAAGAAGTTAACATTAAAAGCAATTAATTTTATAGTAGGTAATCTAACCAAACAAATCAATCTAGTTTTTAATTTTGATGAATATGTTAAGGTCAATAAGAAATGTTTTCCATAAATTAATGATATTCATTCATATAAATGATTTTAATTAGAGTTTGAAAAAGCATTTAAAAGGAATGGCATACCCATTCCTTTTGTAATGCTTTTAAAATTATGTTTATCAAACTTTCACATTCTCTTAAATAATTGTGTCAGAGTTAAATGTTCCAAATTGGTTCACTAAACTCAAATAAAACTAGATTTATTAAATTCTCATGGCCAAATGTAAGGAAAGTGGATACAATCGAATCGTTGAACTCATCAATTGTAGTTACAAAATTTTTGGGTATTACACTTGATGCACGTTTGTGGGATCAACATAGTCCTTCGCGAACAGACCTAGTTCTGTTGTATATGTAGTAAAACAATTCAAGCATGTTACTATGTTGATACGGCAAGATAAATTTACTTAGTTATTTTCAGTGTCATGTAATTGGCTATTACTGCTGGGTTTCGGCTGCTAGTATAGAAAGTATTTTTGGACTTCAGTTGGTGCTATTTATAATTCACAAGCAAAGGTTTCTCTAAGAAATATTTTTAACTAAATTAATATATTGATTTAAGCTGAACAGTCTAATTATGAAAATTTGATTTGTCTATAAAAATTATAAAACCTTTGGTACCAATTTTCGATTTCATAATCTAAACACAAGAAATAGAAAGCCACTGTGAACAAGTGTGTATTGATCTGCTCATCACGTTCTAGTCATTTTCTGATATAACCATAAAAAGTAGGTGTTATAATAGCAACGTAACATCCCATTTTTTTTTTCGTCGTGACTATTGTGATTTTCAAAGCTTATTTACTCGCAAACTATAAGACTTGAGAGAAAATTGACATGAATAAAAAGTGTTAATTTTAAAGCTATTCTATATGATACAACCATAAAAATTAGGTGTCCTAATATCAAGGCAACATCCCAAAATATCCCATCCAGTTAAATATAATTATTTATAATTCTGATAAAATATTTGTTTAATTAAGTATTTATTTGAGTCATGAATCGGAACTTATACTTTACACAAACATTTTATTTTTAAACTTTAGAATTATAATTTTATTTAATTAGGCTGATATTCTTGTTTTTATTTAATGTGGAATTAATTATTACATTTTTGATAAAAATAACCTAAGGAGATAAATTATTTTTTTCATCACGGAAATTAGTATGCATGAAACGGAAAAAATCGATTTGTCAAGGGAACTTTCTTATCTTGAATGTACTATATTTAATTTTATCACTGATTAGCCTTTCAGAAACAAGGGGTTAATAAGCAAACATATTTATGTCAAAAACAAATTAATCACCTTTTGACAGCCCACTTTCTGTTATTCATGTCCTGTTCATTGCTTGTGCAGTGGCTTATGTTCTTAGCATATTAATAAAATTGATAAAATGAAATTCAGGTCCATGGTGAGTAACCAAAGCTTCTAACATATCGAGCTTCTCTATGCTTCCGAAGTCACCTTGCGCCCAGACATGTGCACCATCAGAAGATCAATTTTAGCAGAGCTTTGCTACTCTTTTTGAGAAGAAGTGTTTTTCATTTTCATTCAATCTAAAAAAAAATTACATGTAATTTTGAACAACAACATAGTGTAGGTTATTTAATGGAAAACATAATATTAAATTAATTTTAAACTATTGTTTATTTAATGAAAAAAATATTACACAACTTTGCTCACCTATCATTATTGGATTTTTAAGTATTCCTGAATTTATTTCACTTGGAGGAAGTTATTTATTGCATACTCAACTCAAGATATTCATCTTCAAGTATTTGTGTTTCAAAATAACACTAGTTTTTCTGTGTTCATAAGTTGTTTTTATCGATTTCAAAATTGATGTGCATCCAGAAATGTAACCTCTGTTGAAGCCGATGGTCTGTAAAATATTTTAGTGGATTCATAACAATATAAAGTTCGCTCGTTTTTTAGTATGGGAAAGTTCAACTTCATACATTTTGGTAAATAACTATTAGGCCAAAGATGAAAGCGTTCTTCACCTGGATTTGCCTACAAGAGAGTTGCTGGATGTCTGATTATCAGAGTAACAAGTTGTACTCTGCACAAGTTGTACTGTCACCATGGTGATCTGATAAACTTAAGTAAGATTATGGTAGCTAACCAGGTGGGCTCAGCTATATTAGCATGAAATAGTATGAAACAATGAAAGGTCAAAAAGTTATTAAGTTTAGAAAATCACAAGCAAACAAACCGATAAAACTGCCGAATCCCTTCGTACACACAGGTACTGTTATTGAATCAAGAACAGTGAGTGTCAAAAATCTTAAAAAACATGCTTAAAACACATAAAATCTGAAGATAAATTAGAGATTTAAACAAACCAACAATGTAATAATGAAAAATGAAATGCAAATGTGTGCGTTCTACTTCTATGATGAAATGACACGACACGACACACACACATGCACCCAAAAGCAAAATGGCGTCAAAAAAAATGGCGGAGACTGTCTCAGAGCCGCTCCACTAACGACCCGCTAGTTATAGGGGTGATTCCAACGCCTGGATTAAGGCACAGAAGACATCACAAATTATATTACTGTTACAGATAGGAATCAACCCCTCTAGCGGCCGTTTCGTAGTGAAATGACAGCTCCGTAATGATAGTGCTGCAAAACTATCGACTGCTTATTATCGACATACTGAAAATTATCGATATAAATTTACAGCCCTAATCTACTTTTTTAATTCTGATAATATTTTAGGTTATTAAAAATCAAAACAACGAAATGCGATTATCTTTTTATTGAATTTAACATACAATATGACAAAAACGTACACAATGGAACTTATTAGAACCCACAATTCTCCGCCATGCAACGCTGTGCTTACTCTGCGATTCTGAAAAGATAAATAAGCATTTGTATAAAGTGTGACGACTCTAAAATGAAAAACAGTGAAAAACCTAGTAAAAATAAATAACCTGCCTCTCCATCTGATCTTAGTCTCTCCACTTCTCAATATCTGTACACCTGTTGATACAAAAAAGATAATTATATAAGACATTACTTTGTTTTTGAAAATAATTTTGTTTTATTGATTATTTACAAAACTTCAGATTGAAGAATTGAACTCTGCAGACAATGGCAAATAGTTTAAAACGTTTGAATACATTTTGAAGAAGTTAACATTAAAAGCAATTAATTTTATAGTAGGTAATCTAACCAAACAAATCAATCTAGTTTTTAATTTTGATGAATATGTTAAGGTCAATAAGAAATGTTTTCCATAAATTAATGATATTCATTCATATAAATGATTTTAATTAGAGTTTGAAAAAGCATTTAAAAGGAATGGCATACCCATTCCTTTTGTAATGCTTTTAAAATTATGTTTATCAAACTTTCACATTCTCTTAAATAATTGTGTCAGAGTTAAATGTTCCAAATTGGTTCACTAAACTCAAATAAAACTAGATTTATTAAATTCTCATGGCCAAATGTAAGGAAAGTGGATACAATCGAATCGTTGAACTCATCAATTGTAGTTACAAAATTTTTGGGTATTACACTTGATGCACGTTTGTGGGATCAACATAGTCCTTCGCGAACAGACCTAGTTCTGTTGTATATGTAGTAAAACAATTCAAGCATGTTACTATGTTGATACGGCAAGATAAATTTACTTAGTTATTTTCAGTGTCATGTAATTGGCTATTACTGCTGGGTTTCGGCTGCTAGTATAGAAAGTATTTTTGGACTTCAGTTGGTGCTATTTATAATTCACAAGCAAAGGTTTCTCTAAGAAATATTTTTAACTAAATTAATATATTGATTTAAGCTGAACAGTCTAATTATGAAAATTTGATTTGTCTATAAAAATTATAAAACCTTTGGTACCAATTTTCGATTTCATAATCTAAACACAAGAAATAGAAAGCCACTGTGAACAAGTGTGTATTGATCTGCTCATCACGTTCTAGTCATTTTCTGATATAACCATAAAAAGTAGGTGTTATAATAGCAACGTAACATCCCATTTTTTTTTTCGTCGTGACTATTGTGATTTTCAAAGCTTATTTACTCGCAAACTATAAGACTTGAGAGAAAATTGACATGAATAAAAAGTGTTAATTTTAAAGCTATTCTATATGATACAACCATAAAAATTAGGTGTCCTAATATCAAGGCAACATCCCAAAATATCCCATCCAGTTAAATATAATTATTTATAATTCTGATAAAATATTTGTTTAATTAAGTATTTATTTGAGTCATGAATCGGAACTTATACTTTACACAAACATTTTATTTTTAAACTTTAGAATTATAATTTTATTTAATTAGGCTGATATTCTTGTTTTTATTTAATGTGGAATTAATTATTACATTTTTGATAAAAATAACCTAAGGAGATAAATTATTTTTTTCATCACGGAAATTAGTATGCATGAAACGGAAAAAATCGATTTGTCAAGGGAACTTTCTTATCTTGAATGTACTATATTTAATTTTATCACTGATTAGCCTTTCAGAAACAAGGGGTTAATAAGCAAACATATTTATGTCAAAAACAAATTAATCACCTTTTGACAGCCCACTTTCTGTTATTCATGTCCTGTTCATTGCTTGTGCAGTGGCTTATGTTCTTAGCATATTAATAAAATTGATAAAATGAAATTCAGGTCCATGGTGAGTAACCAAAGCTTCTAACATATCGAGCTTCTCTATGCTTCCGAAGTCACCTTGCGCCCAGACATGTGCACCATCAGAAGATCAATTTTAGCAGAGCTTTGCTACTCTTTTTGAGAAGAAGTGTTTTTCATTTTCATTCAATCTAAAAAAAAAATTACATGTAATTTTGAACAACAACATAGTGTAGGTTATTTAATGGAAAACATAATATTAAATTAATTTTAAACTATTGTTTATTTAATGAAAAAAATATTACACAACTTTGCTCACCTATCATTATTGGATTTTTAAGTATTCCTGAATTTATTTCACTTGGAGGAAGTTATTTATTGCATACTCAACTCAAGATATTCATCTTCAAGTATTTGTGTTTCAAAATAACACTAGTTTTTCTGTGTTCATAAGTTGTTTTTATCGATTTCAAAATTGATGTGCATCCAGAAATGTAACCTCTGTTGAAGCCGATGGTCTGTAAAATATTTTAGTGGATTCATAACAATATAAAGTTCGCTCGTTTTTTAGTATGGGAAAGTTCAACTTCATACATTTTGGTAAATAACTATTAGGCCAAAGATGAAAGCGTTCTTCACCTGGATTTGCCTACAAGAGAGTTGCTGGATGTCTGATTATCAGAGTAACAAGTTGTACTCTGCACAAGTTGTACTGTCACCATGGTGATCTGATAAACTTAAGTAAGATTATGGTAGCTAACCAGGTGGGCTCAGCTATATTAGCATGAAATAGTATGAAACAATGAAAGGTCAAAAAGTTATTAAGTTTAGAAAATCACAAGCAAACAAACCGATAAAACTGCCGAATCCCTTCGTACACACAGGTACTGTTATTGAATCAAGAACAGTGAGTGTCAAAAATCTTAAAAAACATGCTTAAAACACATAAAATCTGAAGATAAATTAGAGATTTAAACAAACCAACAATGTAATAATGAAAAATGAAATGCAAATGTGTGCGTTCTACTTCTATGATGAAATGACACGACACGACACACACACATGCACCCAAAAGCAAAATGGCGTCAAAAAAAATGGCGGAGACTGTCTCAGAGCCGCTCCACTAACGACCCGCTAGTTATAGGGGTGATTCCAACGCCTGGAACACATATACCGATTAAGGTTTATTCAGAGTTCTTCTCACTCTCAGCACAGATTAGAGAGAATATGTCTCATGTATAAAGACCATGGAATTATTACTACAGGAATGAGCTCTTGCTTAAAAAAGTGTGCCGAGCGAGAGATAAATAATTGTACCGTTTGTCTCTTTCGTAAGTTTTGTGACCACAAATTCTACAAAATAGGGATTTTTTCTTAAAAACAATAACATTCAACCTGAAAGATGCTTTTGAAAATTATAATATGCTTAATAATCACGATTGTTGAGGAAGAGATCGCTTTTAGCGACAAGGTCGCCCTTTGTACATTTAGTGTTAAGTGTATTATTTATACGTTGACTTTAAACTGGTTGGTGTTGTACAACAAAGAAAAATTATATTCTATTCTATTTTTTTAAAATGAGTTGCGCAAAAGAATTTTATTTCTGCTTTTCAATACAAGATAGGTTTTATTAACATAATAATTATTTAAAAAATTATGAATGTCAATAATTGTCTTTTATGATAATAGATGAGTCTTTCCAATCGGTATATTATGTTGAACCCACTGCCACATAACAGATAATCAAATATGTCAACTTGTCAAAAATGAGTCAACACTAAAATCTCTCTGTGATATTTAAAAGTAAGTAAAGTAAAGTAAAAGAATGAGTAATATTTTAAGAAGAAAAGAATTAAAAACACATCAGTGTGAGTCGAACTGTTTCAACAATATTTAAAATTTTTGTGGTTTCGCCAATATCTTGAACAGAATGTTAATGCCAATTCCTTTTTTCTAATAACTTAACATCGCATCGTGTAAGCTAAACAATAAATAAGTAATATAAATTACTTTTATTAAAAAATGTTAAAAATTGCGATAATATTTAGGTTAGGTACATACCATGTGGTCACCCTACTACAATGAGAACGAAAATTACTGACATTGACAAAGGATCGATGTTGCAATATAACATTTCTTGAATACTACCACTAGAATATTTCCTGGACGTAAAATCATAGTGTTATATAATTATTAATAGTAGGCTAACATGGTAATTTAATTTATTTTATGTTATAATTATTACAAAAAAAAAACAATTTAGGTATTTTGGGCGTTAAAACTCTCAGAAGAATAACTAAAGCATAGAAACCTAGCAAAAATAGCTACTGAACATAATATATTTGACTCACTTTGACATTAGGCGCTACTAATAGAAGTTAGACAGAGACACGTATATGCAAGATGTTTCGAAATTTTGTAGGTCGTCACTAATTCTCGCTTGTCAGTTCTTCTCCCAGTGATGTCGTGCTCATCACTCACCTAGTTTCAACGTCGATAATTATATTATGTAGGTATTTAATAGATCCCTAATACTAAAATGTCTTTATTACGAGAAATATAACATAAATAATTAAGGGTAGATTTTCTTATGTAACTTATCCAGCTAATAGCTGCTGTGTCTCTTTGGTATGGTCAGGCTGGCCGTTCATGAGACTAAAAGCGGGAAGTGCGAGTCGGACTCGCCCACCGAGGGTCCTGTATAAAATTGTAGGTTATACTTTAAATAGAGACTAAATTTTTTATGATTTAATTACAAATGTGGAGTTTGAGATTTTCCCTGACTTGTAGTGTAAGACTATATAACTTCACAAATTTCATAGTTCTAGCTAGATCAACGAAAAGTACCCTATACATTTTGATGCCCGTGAGAATGTCCAAATATAGGTTTTTGGCGACATAAACGGCCGTACCTTTTTTTGTTAACTTAGAAGTTTGATTTTTTCACATCTTCAAGGGACTAGAACTTGTTAGTGTAGAACTGAGTAATTATATGGTTTTAATTTCAACTCGATACCTTCACGCGTTTCCAAGATAGTCTTGACAGACAAACGGACAATAAAGTGATCCTATAATGGTTCAGTGTTTCTTTTGAGGTACGGCACCCTAAAATTTGGACTATTTAAGTGACGGGTATTTCCCGTTATCTAAAATGTTGGAATTTTTCTATTGCAGAGATTCACAAATTCTATGGGAAGGAAATCGAAGACACACTCTTATTTCATCGCTTAGATTTAATTCATTTTTTATCGCATCGCTTAGAGGTACTTGAGGTTAATCTCATATTTAATTTACTTACCCGAAAATTTTACCCTCATGGATTTTGAACCTTGGATAAATTCGTGAATGCTAAAACTACTATTTGTACATATGCTTGGAAATTAAACTAAAATCATTAACATTTGACCATAATTTATTGTTAAGACATTTTTCGATAGATTTATTAAGCTTGATGTGCGTGCTTAGTTAGAATGTAAATTTTCCGAAGGCGGCGTTTTGATATTTTACCTTTTTGACTCTTTCAAGTTCTTTTCTTGATCTAATATTTTAATTCTTAGAAAAAAAATATCTGAACTGGTTGTTCTTGGCATCCGTGTCAAGGATTCCTTAAAGAAATAGTTAAGAAATTAGATACGTTTCTATTTTCATAAATAATAATTTAGTTTAAAGATTTCCTTTCATTAAATAACTTGACTTACTTACGTCATGACGTCTCCATTTCATAGTTTTACTACTAAGTACATACAAAATTAATCTGCTGGAAAATATCTGGAGCTTTGACTATGCTTTCTTGGACTCCAATTTCGTCTGACAATACAGTTTATCCATATGTTTTTTATACATTGTCTTTAGGAAATCTGTAAAATAAAAATATCGACAAAATTTTACAACACTACGCATGATCAAGAAAACCTCAAAGTAATTTTCTAAAAATCGCTAAAACATAAAAGTGAAGTTAATATTACGTATTGTTTTTCTACAAAATGATTCAGCGATATTTCATATGTATATAAGTGTACTTATTAGCTCACATTCAAGTAACAATATGAGAAAACATGCCAATTTAAGGTCAATAAATTTTGATTATTTTCCTTTCGCGACGAATGAGACTTGCAGCCCCAAACTACACAAGACATTGTGTTACGGAGTGCACAAACACACACTATTTGTTAATGCCTAAAGAATTCTTGCTTTCTAATCACTTAAATATTAATAAAATAGGTATCATCAAAATATTACTAGCCACGGGACGCACAAACAAATATTATACGAACAATTCAAATAGTTCAAACTCGGAGGGTCTATCTTCGATACAAGGTACTATAGAATTTAGCCGTGTTATATATTTTTAACCAATTTTAATTTTTAACCAAAATGACAATTCAATCAATTCATATACTGACTACCTTGTGATATGCCAAAAGACAAATATTACTCATCTCTTATATTTACACAGTTTTGTGCCGTATGTTAGAAAGAGACAAATAGCACACAATTAATTATTGTTTTAATCTTCCTTCTATGCTGTAGTGATTGTTCTGAGTTAAAACTAGTTAAAATAAACAATAATAAAAAATCTTCATCTACCAATAGTTGTTTCATAACTACTAAATTATAAAATATACAACAATAGCAACTCTGTGGGAAAGGGATAAAAGGTACAGTTATTGCTATCTCTCTCGGCACACTTTTGCGCTTTCAAGTGTTTAGTCTTTATTCTCATAGAAATAAAGTCCAAAGAACAACAATATTTTGAAGAGCTCATTCATGTTTGAGTAATAATTCCATAATATAGACCCATTGATTTACTACCAAACGTAGATAACGCATGAACGTTCGAAAAGTGGGCTGGTGAAGAACTGCCCAATCGGGCTTCGTGCAGTTCTTTTCCATGCGTTGGATAAGCAATTTTGGGCATTATGTTTGAGAGCATAAAGTTGATATTTTCTTGTAGCAATTACTAAAACGTTAAATTTAATGTGGCTAGGTATGAAATGATGTAACTGCACACGGTTGTACTGCAAATAGTTGCCGTAATAATGAAGAATAAGGTTGAATTCGATAAATACGGTACTTTCTTTATGGTAATTTTAATTCGGGTGTGCATATTCAACTACCTATTTAACAGCGTACAAATGTATAGTCGATTAGGTGACAGATTTCAAGCGCGTTTTTGTATGAAGTGCTCTATCTACGTTTGGTAGTAAATCAATGTATAGACCATTAAAGACAAACTATTACGTGAACAAGTTAGTAAAGACTTCTCAGCTTAGTGCACAGACTACATAGAGATGCTCAGTAACATTTGATTTGAGCTGCGGTCTGAAACAGATAACAGGAGGAGCGCACCGTTCAGAGTTTCAGAGCCTCTGAGTGTAGGTAGCTGTCCGGTTGTTTTTTAATTAGCTCCATGCGCCAATCGTCCCGAATCAATTCGTGCCGAAGCTTTGGACTCGGACATTTTGTACGCTAAAAAGTTATCGCGTATATACTGTGGTCCAATTAGCGGCTTCGTCATTTTGCACGAACTATCGTCCAATAATCGTGCAATAATCCAAGATGGCCGAAATTTCTAGACACTTAATTATAGACGACGAATTTCTTTACTTCTACATATTGTGTGCTAATAATTATATGATGCATTTATCCATCCTCCATTTAACAAATGAAAGCAACCGCAGAAATGAACAACGCTAGTGTGACCACGTAACGCGAATAGTTAGCGCGCTAAAACCCTTTGATGTACCGCCACACGCCCTATTACGTATACGAAGTGCAAACAAATATTTGCGACGATAGCCGAATATGACTGGTCCCATCGGCGTGTATCGCGTCATAGCACGAAGCTTCGGGACGATAGGCGCATGTGGAGCCACGACATAAGAGGCGTTGAACGTGCGTTGAACGGATTGCAGCAACCAAAACTTTTATCTCCCATTTCACATTAATTTTGTAGTGATTGTTCTAAGTTAATTTTTATTTCTCTCTCTTTGTAAGATGACATTTTAGATTAAGGCCTCCAATTCATCCAATCACGTAAGGCGTTGCTGTCAGTCATGGAACTATTAATCAAATTAATACAGTACTTATTAGTTCCATGCTGTCAGTATCTCTCTAATCTATGGGTGTGTAGATACGGAAAATATACGTAAGGCGTGTTCCACTTAAGCGCAGATTTGCAGCATTTTAAACATTTTTAGCATCATCGCGTTTCATTAGATTTTGACGCTAGCAGGGCTTTGTAATGCGTTCCAGGGAATGTTAATGTAATGCGTTCCATTTTGAGGTAAGGTTCTCTTTGTGAAAAATAACGCGACTAAAAATGTTAATATTTCTTAGAAGAAAAGCAAAACATGGTTAGCATTTGATGTTAGCGTGAAAAAATGGTGACGATTAAATGAAAAACGGGGATCACGATAAATATTGATGACAAGGCTATACGATCAATAAATATCGTGATACATATCAAGATGCACAAAATCGCGTCAAACCAAATCTCAATGCATGAAATCGCGACAAACCAAATCTCGATGCACGAAATCACGACAAGGTTTGGTGCAGATATCGCGACACGACTAATCTGGTAGCCTTAGAACACTAGTGTTAGGCACATTTTGAATTCCAACGGCACAGTGTGGCGGGAATTCGGCCGCGCCTGACCGAATGGACGCACCGGTGCCACAGCTCACTCACATTTCGCCTAGTGCAGGTTTTGTCTGGTCACGGATGTTTCGGGCATTTCCTATTTAGGATTGCCAGGAGAGAGCGGAGTCTACGATGCCACGAGTGAGGAGCCGACGATGACACGGCGCAGCATACAATTTTTTTTTATTGCAGATAGTTGACAAACAAGCAAACTGCCCACCTGATATATGGTAAGTGGTAACAGTCACCTATAGTACATGTGGCTCCTGTAAAATTCGCAGGAAAACTGCAACCCCCACAAGAACCACAGTGTACGTTGCCAACTTGTGACTTAGGATGTAAAGTCACGGTACCCAGTAATTTCAGTGCCATATCTTACCCTTCAAACCGGAACACAGCAATGCAAGCACTGCTGCTTTGCGGCAGAAATAGGTGGGTGAATTTCCCAAATGACTTTTTTTTTGTCTTCGGTGAAATTAGTATTTGAAAAAAGGAATATTGTTCTGAATTATTTTTTTTAGTATTCAATAGGTAGTTATTGGGTTGTGGCAAAAATATAATTTGCCTAGGACTATATATAAAGGTAGAAATAAATACATAAACCTCTATTTTTCTCAAATCGGTGCTGTCCCTCTACTTTCTTTACAAACAAAAAAGCTTATATACTAATAAAAATAAGTAAGTTAAGTATATAACTTATTCTATTTCATAGAATATTAGGTTTATTATTAATATATATCATATTTTATTTCATAATAAAAGATTATTATTACTGAGAGGCACAAACGTACTTGTCCTGTAAAATGTTCTCCTGTAAAATTATATCGACAAAAGTAATTTAAACCTGACGAGTCCGACAGCGTCCCCACCCCGATTTTATTTGACTCGTTATGTGTGCTTGTGCGCAGTCAAGACGGACGTGTGTCAAATCGCTGCATATTCCCGCCAATAACGTAAGGTACGCCATTTTAGTTGCTCCCGGATGGCTCCCGGACAATTATTTTATATTATCGGTGGTTGCATTTTTTTAGTGTAATGAGTAGTTTTATTATTGTTGTTTGGTTCTAACAAAGGTGAAGTGAATTAGCCTCATTGACTGTTATTGAATTTATCCTAGATATTATATGCATTTATTCTAATTTTCTAAAAAGTGTGTTATTTCTCATGTCGCTGTTCTCATATCGCTGTAATCGGTGGTCTTTATTACCACCGATGTGATAATTTACACCGAAATGATAAGAAAAAATCAATCGGTGTCATATCTAATATCGGTGTTTTGATTCATGATCAACGCATAGTTTTGTTACATCGGTGGATGGCTTTATCACATCGGTAGATCATTTTATCATCTCGGTGAGTCGTTTTATCATATCGGTGGATCCCGTGTCATTTCGTTAATCATACAAAGAAACAATGGAACATATAGTAAATATATACTTATAATAAAAGAAGAAAGTAAATATAATAAAATAGGAATATAATTTCAAAAATATTTTTTATTTGGTTTTCTAAGAACTCAGTTCTCGTTGGATGTGATCTACTTACATAAGACCCTCAGTCCAGGTCTTCAGTTCTAAGTCACCTACTAACTATTTCCTTTTTGATGTTCAAAGGTGGATAGATTATCATATCGCTGGATATGTATATCATTTCGGTGGATAAACATATCATTTCGGTGGATAAACTTATCATGTCTGTGTACAGAAAAAAATAATCGGTGCCGGTTTGTCACATCGGTGGAAACCAGAATTCAAACTAAATTTACTAGTTAGTGTTAAATGATACGTTGATGATGTTAAATTTGGGGATATTTAATATCCTAAAGATTACATCAAACCTGAAAAATATACAAAAAAAAATATAAATGAAAAAGTTCACCGATATGATTTAAAAAAATTGCATTTGTTGAAATTCACCCAGGTAAGAGGTTGTGGGTGCGGACTTGTCATTGCCGACGTTAGTCAGGGCCATGGTTAGCAGTAAGAGATGCTGGCACGCTATTGACTCTTTCTGCGAGCAAGTCATGACCCAGAAGGAACCTCGGAAAGGGCATGGTAAAACGACCACTTGGCTGACACAATTCGTAGGAGACAGCGAGAATACAACCCGCTCCACCCACCAAACCGGGAAGGCGCAGACGATGGGATCATCAGTTCCACTAAATTAAAAACATCCCCATCGTTTAAGTTGCATCACGTGTTTGTGGGATAGACCAAACCCCGCTCAAAGGGGGAATAAGGGCCCCAGAGGCCGACCGCAGGTGTGGTTTTTTCCAAATTTTTGAGAAGAAGATTAGCTGTGCCCGCGAACTACGTTTCGCGGCACAATCATTGCCAAAAAAGAATAATACATAAGTTCGAAACACGCTCTCGATGCACGTTAGCGCGACAAATTGCGACAAACCAAATCACTATGTTTTGTCGCGATTTTGTGCGTCGAATTTACGTATTACACCCCGCCGCTGTTGCTGCGAGATAAACCTCAACAGCTTACCACCTCCACCTGGCGGCTCAACTTACATTTGAGCTACACACTAGATCGTTCCCTATAGTCAACGGGTCAGGCGTATTAATAACAGACTATTACCATCCGCCTGTTTCTCCGCATATGCTTGCTTAAATAGTTCATTCGCAGCCGACGGCTCGTTTGCAGCCGATGGCTCATTTCGATTTGACAGTTCACCAAGATTGACCTGTGTTACAGCTGTTGACGCTCGGTTATAATGCTGCTGCATCGTTTATTAGTATGATCACTTAACTGTACATAAGATGTACAGTTAAGTGATCATGCTGCATGCTGCATGGTGCATCTGAATTAGCTATGCCTTACCAAAACGGGACTTAAGGTTAAGATAACAAGGCTTTTGCACGGTTTTTAATTGGGAGTTTTCTGGTTCTTTGTAGATGGCGAGCAGTCGCAACCGTATTACTAAAGGCGACCTGCTTGAAGAACTTGCGTCTTCTGAGCAAGATGATCTGATATTGGAGCGCCTAAAGCTTTTAGCACACGAATATTTACCCGAAGGTTGGAATGACTGGAATATCGAACGGTTATCAAAGAACGATATAGGGGAAAAGTTAGACCTTCAGCTCTTGAACAAATTAAGAATTGTTTTACCGACCGTATAGAGCTGGGGTCACCCATCCGCTTTTAGAAACTCTGCTGTAACTTCATCATCAGCAGCGTTTTGTTGACAATTTTTATGAAATATTTTAATAATATTTAATGTTTATTATTCTTAATGTTAAATTAGGTATTTAAATTGTAGAATGATCAGTAATATTTATTGTATTATGAAATAAATCTATCACATTGAAAGTTTTTTCGAAACATCAACCATTTTCATGGACACTACGACTTTTATATCCAGCAGATAATAAATTACAAAGTTCATCTTCTTGCGCTTTCTTCAAATTCTCAAACACTACATTACAGGAAATTTGTTCGTCAAGATAAATTGGTGTTTCAAGTCCCAAAGTCGTAAAAGCTCTGCGTGTTTGTCCTGCACTAAGCCATCCTCTTTGTCCAGGATCAAAACTTTTGATCACAGCCTCCAGGTGACTACATTAGAAATATGATATTAAATGAAAATAAGTTATTTACATATTAAATTATTCTGTCATCATGTATCAGCATCTACTACACTACAGCTTTGAATTTGCCTCACGATGTTTTCCTTTAATATACTTAGGACCTTCGGACGATGTACTTATGGAATACGAAAAACACATTGATACATGGCAGGATCGAACCCCGGACTTCGCGATTAGGAGGCCAGCCCCCTAAGAAAAAAGCTAATTGATTTTACTATTTTAAATTTTCAATGACACCGTAACTTTTTTACATCGATTCTGAACATGCTCCTAAAAGGGTTCACTGGGTTTTTGTTACACACAGTTTAAAATAATATTCTCGCGTCACGCGTCATTATGTAGTTCGGGATTATCTCCACTATTGACCTCAAAATTTATGATTGCGAATTTAATTGTTTGTAATTATTTGTCAGTTCAATAAGCTTCAAACAGACGGCGGTGTGAGTATATTTATCAACACAACAGTTGGTTATTTAGGTCAGGTAACCTTCCAGTAGATGGCGTTGTGTTTCGGTTTCTTTAAGCTACAGTCTTCCACATGGTACTCTTTAGACACGTCTTCTGAGCATTTTTTCGATAAATGAGATAGCGAAGTCCTTGTATACTTCTACCGTTGGATAACTGGAAACTGATTCCTTTCAGATAAAATACTCTTATTTTATTTGAAGTTTTGTTGGCAAAGACCCAGCATGTCATGCAGTAGGTGTACATTAACAGCGATTGACCTAAAGCAATGTACGTTTCTAAATGGATATCAGAGTGCTGGGTTCTGTGCCACTTTTCTTAGACGATCTGATAACAAATCAATATGCTTCTCGAATGAGGGATTCTCGTCAATGGTCACAACTAGATATTTAATTGAACCTTCTCAAAAACGAAATGGCATCATATGATGCTACGCGGACCTTAAGAGGTGCTTCTCTGGTAAGTAGACTTAGGACCCACTTAAGAAACTTAGGAACATTAGTATGAAACGGCAGAATTCTTGTGTTCAGAGATGATTCCATAGTGAAAGATGTTCAAATTGATCGTCTGAAGTACTATTTCGAACATCATTTTTATTTATTATTCTATACAGGATGTAAAAAGATCGGTACCGAAGCCGAAACCCACGTACTGCTCCCATCATTACAATAGTTTTTGTCTGTGTGGTGTCAGTTTTCGATCTGTCAGTTTTGTATGGTGTAGACACCATGGTTGTGAAACTAATAGTTGCCGAGATGTTCAAGGTTAAAGTTACAATTTTTTTTTCGAGATTTTTATACAAAGCTTTTTGTCCAAAAAAATACTACGAAAAAATCAGTATTTCTTAACAAAATTTATAACTGATAAGGAATCTCTTGCGCGGGAAACTCGTCTTGCTTTACACGCACCCACACTGACTCTCTAAAGGCGCCTCCAGACTCACGCCGAGAACCCCCGAGAACACCCGAGAAGCGTGAATGTGATGGGTTTCTCGGCTTCTCGTTCTCGGGGTCGCCTGTTCTCCGATCGGTGTCGGTTTTTTTGCCCGCTTCAAAGGGTGTCTCGGGCGAGAAAAGAGAACACTAAGTATCACATTCTCGTTTGTTCTCAGTGCGACTGCGACCGTGGCGTAGATCGCATGTTATCTCGTGCCAATTATTCTATAAAAAAAAATACTTTGTGGTGTCTAATGCATACAGTATCATTTAGATAACTTCACAGTTATTGTATACTCTTTCATTTAACATACTCTCTCATCTGTGCTATCAGTGCTTAACAAAATAATTTATGATAAATATCATTAAGAAAATAATTTAATTTCACGAAGATTTTAATTGTTTTGAGATATTTCGTTAGTCTTTTTAGTTCAGTAATTTTAGACATACGAGTAAAATATGTGGAAAAATGAAACAGAGTTAAAGTTTAAATAATATTTTCACACAGAGCCCATTTTGTGGGAAGCAAAACTTTTTCTATAAAAAAGTACTTTGTCAATGACCACCATCGTTTGAGCCTTTTTTTCTTAATATTATTTTTAATTTTCGTGTTAACGAGATTATAATGTACTAACGCACACAATACCAAGGCAGTAGCACTGTCGTCCATTCCGGATCACGACCGAGAATGTAAATGAGAAGATTGCTGAGTGTGGATACCTTCTCGGTTCTCGCGCAAGTTCTCGGCGAGACTTCTCGCCGAGACTTCTCGCGTGAGTCTGGAGCCGGTATAACACTACACCGCGACGTGCGTGATATCGCTTAAGTCAGGCGCGGGCACGCGTTACATTGCGTAGTAATTATTGTCGTTGTTTTTTTAAGCCTAAAAATTAATTTCGTTTCACATCATTCATTTTTCGTAATATTGCTTTATTTAATGGTCCGAATGCGTAGACGCGGGCTTCGGTATACGTCTTTTTACAACCTGTATACAACAAAACATTTTTATTAAATACACACCTGTCTCCGTACAAAACAGGAGGTATTCCATGACCAGCACGAAATAACATGCATTCATTCAACAGCTTTTCCATATAAATAATTGGTTTATTTGGTGCGTCAACTAGCAACTTCGTTAATAAAAAACGTATTAGTTCAGGAATACGACGTTCTGTTAAATAGTTTTCAATGTGAGTAATATTTAAAGCTTGACTTCTGTTTTCGAATAAGATTTTTGACTCAACACATTTACATGATTCCTCTTGGGAACATTTTTCGTCCTCAAAAATTGTATTTTCTTTCTTAAGTCGAAACTCCTCGTCCATAATGCTATAAAACCTGGATCACTTAAATACATAAATAATGAAGAAGCACTATTTGGTCTATAATATCTCAATTTCAACTTGAACGTAATAATTAAATCGATGTTGGAAAAGGACATTTCTTTGGACATTTTCTCCAGAGTAGGGGAGACAGGGGCTGGTTCTAACAGGGGTAGGTATTAACAGGCTGATTACCGCCAAACTATTGGACTATAAGAAAAAAGAAATTGATTGCCGCGTTTGTAAACGATGCTCAACGTGTCGCGACTCGACAGTTCCGGCTGCGCCGTCGCTGGAGTGAGTAGTGTGTGGCGTGCCCATTTGAACAGGTAAACGATCTTTTTTGTGTTTTTACTTTTTTGATTTGTAATCTTACTATTATATTTAAAGCCATGAAACTTTTTGTTAGTAAAAAGTGTTTATTCAACTATAAATACACTCTAAGTTTTTGCTGATATGTTACATAACTAATATAGTACAACCTTTTATTCTTTAAATGGGGGCATGGGGTTGGTTTTAACAGAATACATGGGGCAAGTAGTAACATACTAACAAACGATTTGTATCTTTTTAATTTCGACCGATCGTTTTATTTATTGACTGCCCACTGTGGCTTGATGTAATTTTGTCGAACCTAATTAATTAATTATGACTTTTGTTTTGATTTAGGATGCGGAACTATAAGAGAAAATCGACCCGTGGAAGTACATCTCAAGAAGTGTTTGAGTTAGCTGCAAATGATGTGCTGGAAAATAATAAGAGTATCCGAGGGGTTGCTAAAAGTTTTAATATATGCCATGTGACACTGCATGCCTATATCAAAAAGAAAAAAGCTGGCTTAAATATTAAAATGGGATATAAAAAGAACAAGCAAGTTTTTAGTCCTGATGAAGAAAACAAGATATCAGAATATCTTAAGCAGTGTGCCAAAATATATTTCGGTTTACTGCCAAGTGATGTCAAAAAACTTGCATATGAACTGGCCGTTTATTATAAATTAAATAATATTCCGACAAGCTGGGAAAAAAACAAGTCAGCTGGCAACGACTGGTTTACTGCATTCTTAAAGAGGAATCCTACATTATCCATTAGAAGTCCTGAAGCAACAAGTTTAAGTCGTGCTACCTCTTTTAACCGCACAAACGTAGGTGAGTTTTTCAATAAATTAAAGGAGGTTCTTCAACGATATAATTTCACTTCCAGCAGAATATGGAACGTAGATGAAAGTGGGGTGACTACAGTTCAGAAACCTAAAAAAGTGGTAGCAGAGCGAGGATCAAAACAAGTTGGGGCAGTTACATCGGCTGAAAGAGGTACCTTAATTACTGTAGCCGCCGCAGCAAATGCCCTTGGAAACTATATTCCATGTATGTTTATATTTCCACGAATAAGATTTAATGACATGTTTTTACGAAATGGACCACCTGAAGCCATCGGGGCTGGTAACAGCTCAGGGTGGATGTCCGAAAAGGAGTTTATACAGTTTATTGACCACTTCATAAAGCACGTGAAACCTACAAAAGAAGACCCAGTCCTTCTTCTATTGGACAATCACCATTCACATGTTAATGCTCAAGTAGTGAACAAGGCTAAGGAAAACAACGTGGTACTTTTGTCATTTCCACCACACTGTTTACACCACTTGCAACCTCTGGACGTTGGAGTATTCGGTCCTTTTAAAAACTACATCAGCCGGTTACAGACAAATTGGATGACTAACAACCCTGGTAAGACCATGACAATTTATGATCTTCCTGGAATTGTTCGTGAAGCATTCCAGCTAGCCTTTACACCTAATAACATCATAAATTCCTTCCGAAAGTCACCTTTATTCGCCTGCCCAGCTATTCCAGGTCCCTCATCTCGTAGTTTTGAATTAGATGCTGTACGACCTCTGCCTAAAGCTGCTCCACGTGCTGTGTCGAAACGAAAACGGCAGAGAAAATCAGCTATACTGACGGATACTCCAGAAAAAACTGCAATAGAAGAAGAGGCTAATTTGAAAAGCAATAAAAAGACTAAAATTGTGGATACAAAAAAAACTTTACCTATAGATAAGAAGAACAAAAATTATAAAGGAAAAGGTAAGGGGAAAGGAAAAAAAAGTGCTAATAATAGAGTAGATTCCGTAAAAAAAAAGTTCTTCAGGAAGAGAGCTCGGAGGAAGATGACACTATCTGCTTAATTTGCGGTGTAGTTTACAGTGAAGACACTTCTGGAGTAGACTGGATTGAATGTATAACATGTAAGAATTGGTCGCATGCGAATTGCATCAAAGGAGATTTATTGAGATACATATGTGCGAATTGCAACTCGGATGACGATTACAATGAGTAGATTTCCTGTATTAGGATATTACTTAAGGCCAGAGTTCCTATTTTAGTTTTTGATTCAAAGATTAAGTGCTTTTTTTACCTTTTATAGTGTAAGAGAACTGCTATGAATGAAAAAGTTTTGTTACTGAATTGATGATGACGAATAACTGTGATTTGTTTTTTTTTTCAAAGAAAATGTTCATAATAGTTTAAGAGACATTTCTCTTAAGCTATTATGAACATTTAATACCAGTGTATTAAAGCCAAAGTTTTGTTGGTTAATGTTGATAAAATTGAATGTTGATTTTATTAAAAGAAAATATTTAATAATTTGTATGAAAAGAAAATGTAGTTTTAAGATAACTGTTACAAAATTTATTTTTTGTTAGTTCCTTAGCACGTAACATTAAAATATCACACAGTACTGAATATGGTAAGACTGAACATATCGTTGTGTTGAAATACGATGAGACTTATTATGAAAAAATAAAGGTATATTTTTGTTGATTAACTGGTCTTTTATTATTTATCAAACAGTTCAAATGTTATTATTACGCTTCTTGTTAAAATTTACCCCAGGCCCGTTAGAACCAACCCCAAACCTGGGGTTGGTTCTAACATGTGAGTTTCTTTGGAAAAACCGTTATAATTCAATAAGTTATATGCTGACAATAACTTTTATAAACTATATTTAAAGCCCTATAAATAACGAATAACATGGCCTAAAATCAAGTATATATCTCAAAAGGTTGGGTAGTTATGAAAGTTACTTTCAAAATTGTTAGAACCAGCCCCTATCTCCCCTACCTATTGTGTGTTGTATTTTTTTACACTTAGAGAAACTCTTGGCCTTCATCTCACTTATACAGTGACAATAAGATTAAAGATGGAAGCGAGCTTTATTTGGACTCCTCAAAAACTAAGAACTGGCTATCATACCTGTCTCCAATTCTCAAAAAAAACAACGGACAAAACTACCTAGCCCGATGCCTTTCAGACCAAGACCTTTGCGAGACCATTGCAGTTTCGTTTGTTTGTTATCGAGGATGTACAATTCGAGTGACTTTTGAATCTTTAAATTAAACGTGTAAGTATAGCGGCCACCATACAGGTACCTATGCCAGAGAGTTCACAGATAAGGATAAGTTGAAAGCTAGCTATAGAATGAAAATATTTTCATACCTTACAAACTTTGTGCTGACCTTTTGTTAGATTTGCAATAGAAATTCTTAAGCTAAAAAGTCAGAATAGTAAGTATAAGGACTCAAAAGCAAAAATAAGTTTTTAGTATGTGATAAGATAGAAAAAGCTCGAAAAATGCATCTTCACAATTTTTGTCAATTTTTGTACAAATATTGATAAATCTTAAGCTAATGTCAAAAAATGCCAAAAAACTTAAAAATCATCCTATTTGCTTTCATTGCAAGAACCAAAGAGATCGCATTCACGTTTTAACAAATAAAATTAAACAATACCTATAATAGCTAAGGTATAAAAATAATACTTAATATAGGAAATGAAAGAAAAAGTATTGAAACATGATAAATAGCTTTTTCTTCCAACTATGCTCTAATTTCATCATAATCACACTGAACACTGAGCACAAAGCGAGTCTTTAGTGCTTTAGAGCAATAAAAATGTATGAAATTTCATTATTGCACAGTTTTGTTTTTTTTTTATCGCACAAAGAAGTTACCAATCTCAATGGAATAGTTATCTATTCAGCCAGTGGTTATCGATACTTTCTTAAATTATATACGTACTAGCTGTGCCCGCGAACTACGTTTCGCCATCGAAATGCTTAACACAGTGTTTAATTTTTTCCTCCATTTTATTCCATAACCTCCCGCACGCGCACCCCCGTCTTGGTGACGCTCACTTCGCAACGGGCCGTGCAGCAGAAATCGTAATATTTTAATTTCGCCATAACTTCAAAACCAAACGTCCAATTTTAATCATTCGAAGACCAAATATTATCTACATAAACTGTACTTAGTGATGAAATAATTTATTTTGATAAGGATTAATAGCATGAGAAAAATGAATGCGTTTAAATGTAGTCCAAAAAAATTCAAGATTTTTAAATAAAAAAATGGTTGTTGTGCCTCACTCGACATAGATAGGTATAGTGTGTCGCGGACTTTTTTGTAGATATTTATAAGATCTACAATTAATTAGAACATTTTATGGTTCTATCTTTTATAGTTTAGGCAGCGTACGCAAAATAAGTTACTTTTCTGGTTGATTTTTTACACCTTGTGTCCGAAAAACCCAAATATCTTACGGAACCCTATTTTTTGCCAAAATAAAATTTATCCTATGTTACTCTTGGATAATGTAGCTTTCGAATGGTGAAAGAATTTTTAAAAACGGTCCAGTAGTTTTTGAGCCTATTCATTACAACCAAACAAACAAACAAACAAAGTTTTCCTCTTTATAATATTAGTGTAGATTATTCGTTTCTATCCTACTTGTTCCTTTACAAAATGATTGCTGCCAACTCTGATTTAAAAATGTAAATTAGCGGGAACTTTAATAATTTTGCGTGACAATATTTTTTGAATCGTTAAAGTGTGATACTGTCATATTTTGAGTGCTTCGTATTAAGAATTAAAATGGAATCATCTAGCGACTCATTAACTCCGGAAAACATTTTCAATAAAGCCTTGAAAATGTTATATTCATTCCCAAGTAACATTTTCTTGTTCTATAGCAGTCCATAGAACGTATCTCAAACACCTTCTTTGGCCCTATAAAAGACCAAAGAAGGTTGAGTAACGTCGATTTGGCGCAGTTATATCTCCATTTAGTGACATAGTGGAACCGTAGCAGGTTTAGTTGTGACATTTTAGGTCTATAAAATTCATGTAATGGTGACTCGTTAGACAATTTACTGCCATACGGGGCACAGTAACGCTATCATAGTGTCTTTTTATACTGTAGTAGCGTGCGTGATTCCATTATAGCGCTATTTTATTCTATAGTAGAGTCCGAGATTACTGTACTACTAATTCTTAATCATTTTCTCAGCAAAGATTGTGAGTGATTTTGCTGTGTGTACTACACTCAAAGAAAATAAAAACAAACCTACTTTATTAAGGAATTGTATCGTGATAAGATTTTTTATCTTATTTAGACATTGAATAATTCGATCAATACTGCAAAAATCACGCGCGATTAAAGTTTTACTGATAGAATAGTATTAGGTTTACTGAGTATTTTCAATGCCCCCGCAAATTAGATACATTATAGCGATTTCAAGCACTGTTATACAGTAATATTGCTCTGTACTTTCTATATTCGAGGTTTTTATAGTACCTGACTATAATGGCTTTATAAAATGGCTTTGTAAACCTTTACATCAACAGCTAATAGGATAATTTGGCTATTTAAGCTTATAGAGCAAGAACGTGTTACCAAAAACTTTTATACAACGAGTAGTCACCACTAAAACCTTTATACGACGTTTACTCAACCCTTTTGTGATATAATCCTAAGTTATAGGTCCAAAATGTTACATGGGTTGTTATAGTCTTTTACCCTTAAAATCACGAGTACAATACGTAAAATCTTAAACTTCTATTTTCATTTTTTGACGTGAGTTTTTTTTATCTTCTATTCCTATAGGTAATAGTTGAATGAAAAGCAGATTATGCACCTCGTTTTAAGTAATTTATTATTGTAGTAGGTAAGTGTTTTGTGGTGAAAACAAGTTGTTTTTTTTTAACTTGCAATGTAAGTATAATATAAGTATGTATGTTTGGGTGAAATCTTGCAACTCAATTTTGAAGCAGATATCATTAACTGATTGAGCTGAAATTTTGTATACACGTTCAGTTTGGATGACAATGCATGATTAACTGAGTGACGTCATTCTAAATCCAAGATGGCGGACCAGTTATTTTTATGCACTCCTACAATATGAGTATCAAATAAAAGGTCTTGCTAAGAGTAACTCGAAAAATAATGTGACGTCACTATTATTCCAATATGGCGGACATCTAAAGCTTGAAAATCAATTTTGAAGTAGATATCTTTAACCGATTGAGCTGAAATTTTGTATAGGTACACATACAGACGTTTGGATGGAAATGCATGGTATACTGTGTGACGTCATTCTAAATCCAAGATGGCGGCATACCCATGATGGCGGACCAATTATTTTTAATGCACTCCTACAATATGGGTATCAATTATCAAATCAAATAACTTAAAAAAATAAGTGATGTCACTATTAATACAATATGGCGTACTTCTAAAGCTAAAAAATCAATTTTGAAGTAGATATCTTTAACCGATTGAGCTGAAATTCTGTATACTGCTCACGTTCAATTTGGAATGGTTAACTGTGAGACATTCTAATTTCTACATGGCGAAGCATCCAAGATGGCGGATATTTTTTTAAATTCATTCCCACATTATGTGTTTCAAATGAAAGGGCTTGCTGAGCATAAGTCAAAAAATAATGTGACGTCACTCTGAACCAATATGGCGGATTAGTATTTAGTGCTTGCCTATAATATGGGTATCAAATGAAAGGACTTACAGAGAATATGAATACGAGTTTAAAAACAAAAGATGATGAATATCAACTCCCTTGCCCCAATCCACCCCCAATCCATCTGTAATTTTGGTGTACTGGGGTCACAGACCACACAACCATAAGACAACGCTTTGACAGGCATACAATTTTGCCAAGTTTATGCAGTGTTACTATGGTGCTTTGCCATTATAAAAATACTTACTTACTATGGTGATACAGCATAAGCGCCGGCCCCGCCTCTGACGTTGGCGTGTGTGATAGGTCATTCAACAAGTATACAATCCCAACAAAACTGTTCTCGAACATTTCCGAGCTTGTGGTGTAATTATTAACAAAATACTCGTAATTGCACAGGACATTAGATTGTACTCGAAAAAATTACAATATTTTAAATAATATTATACCATCCGACATAAACAAGACAGGAGGCCTACCTAGGGAGTTAGAAATATTCGTTGTGGCCAAGGTAATGTTGCGTTACAATGTAGATGTGTCCAAGGGTCTGGTAAATGGTGCCATTGGACATATTACAGAAATCATATGGCCCTGCTTCCGGAGAGCACAAATGTACGAAACTGATATAGGTACCATCCGTCCGTATAGACTTCGGCAAAGATAATAAAAAAATATAGTCACGGCAATGCAGAACGAAGAATGCTGCCAATAATATTATGTTGGGCTTGCACAGTACACAAAATGCAGGGTAGTACCGTCGACCATACCTAAGCAAGCTGAAAGCTCTTCGCTGCTGGTCAAGCATACGTGGCCTTAAGTAGGGTGAAAACATTACAAGGTCTTCTTATTGAAGAGCTAGACTGTTTTAAGTTAACCGGCAAACGACCTTGCAACAATGATGCGTTGAATGAGATGAACAGACTGAGAAATGTGTATGTGTGTGAAAAATGTGATAACTAAAAAGTAAAAAATAAATTAAATATAAAAAAGAAACTTTTTAAAAACAAGCTTTTATTTAAATGCACTAAAACTTTTACTTATAACGTCATTTCACATTTACACAATTTATATGACATAAAAGCTTGTCGCGAGATCACGCGATATTTACTTTCGTAGATAAACAAGTAAGTAAATAAATAATTTGTTGTGAACAATTTTATCCATTAGAATTTTCAAACTAAGTTAATACGAGTAAGTAGTTACTAAAAAGTACTCTTTTAAGTACTTTTAAGTTACTAACATTACTATCAGCCCTCGCCTTCGGCTTGTGTTGCTAAAAGTCTCGGATAAAAATGTTTCGTTTTGTGCACTTGTTGTAAAATCTACTATTGATCATTCAAATTAAGTGAGGTAAGTCAATTTTTTTCAAAGTGTAGTGTTTTATTGTGGTTATGTCAGGCATTGTTTACTTTATTATTTGTTGTAATTTTACTGTAAAACAAGAAAATAAAGTTACTTTATGTTTCATTAAATAATAGTAAACATTTAATTGTTCCTGTATAACTTATACATTAAATATTGTTTTCTAACGAAATAAATATCCTATTATTCTAAAGACCGGATTTGTGAGTATCACTTACAATATAAAATTTCAACTTCAAACCTCATATTGGAAAATTGTTGATATCTGCTGGACATCTTTTAACCGCCCTCGTGGTCTTGTGGTTGAGACCACCGGGTATTGATCGGGAGGTCTGAGGTTCGATTCCCCATGGGGGTAAACAATTTTCTGCTCGGTTTGGTTGGTGATAGGGCTTTTGAGCCCGCCTGGTTACGCACCACCATCTAACCTAATTTTGCCGCCATAATAACAATGTTAATAGTATTGTCGTGTGCCGACAAAGGTGAGATAGCCAGTTCCTCAGTTGTTGAGGAGTCCAGGTGAAACTCGCTTCCACCTTCGGCCATATCGTCACTTATGATGAGGTGAGATGAAGGCCAAGAGCTTCCCTGTCGTAAGTGAGTAAAACAAACATGTCATGGTGTAGAGGAATTAAGAGGAAATCTTACAGTCCGTTTTTTAATACAAACGTAATCCCCTATTTCCTACCTTTTTTATTAAGTTAATTATTAAAAGAGATTTTAAACCTTCAAAAACTTAAAAAATCGACTTAATTTTCTGCTGTATTCAAACGTCCAGCAAACAAACTGAAGAAGTTTATATGAAAAAAACAAAACATAGAAACACAGAAAAAGCCTTCCTTTATCTGTAACAATAAATAAATAAACAAATTAAATAGCGCCGTCTACGTCTACGATCTATGCGCGGGAGTCGAAGCTTCAACAAGCAATGTAGTTGAAAACTAGCTGCGCCTCGTCTCACACAGAGGCACAGATAACATAATAGTAATGTCGAGTATAAAATGGTTTATCTACACTCATGTTCTAATTCTAATATTAAGAACTCAACACTAATATTTTAAAGGCATAACTTGGCCTTTTACAAATTACATTATAATACAGGTTCGCCATACAAAACCAGTACTTTAATGTAACTCGAATTCCAATTAAATACAGTTCGATTGACGAAGCCCGTCCAAGGAGGTTTTGTCACAATTTTCTTTTGTGCCAGTACATTGTCTATGGCGGCGCGTGCAACAGCGCATGCGCGGTAGAATGTTGGTGTTGGCGCCATTTCTCTGAATTTTCATTCATTATTTTGCTGTTATTGGTTAAAATAATAAATAATATAAATGTATGTAGTTTTAGATTTCTGTATTAGTTTCACAATTTATTGCACTGTTCAAAATGCAAATAATTATTAGAATAAATGAGTTTGATTTTGTTTTAATTTTGTGTCTTTTATTTAATTTAGGTAACCACTGATTGCATGAGTGTAGATAAAGTAGTGTATGAAATTGCACATAATTAGGTCTTAAAACACTCGTGTGGTAGGTACTATTAAAATTCTCGGCAAGCCTCGAATTTTAAATACACACTAGTGTTTTAAGAGGATTGTGAGGCTGTAAATTTTCATACAAAATGCGATAACGCTTTTCTCCCACTAAACATAGTCCAATTTTCATAATTTTTGGAAATGTTGTAGATATAATGAAGATCTAGGTTTATACGTTTTGATTTTGAAGAAATATTGCTCAGAATATAAATTATTAGCATCTAAATATCTATATTTTAGACTTAAAAACTACCTTGAGCATTTTTATCTTTTTTTGACTAAATTTTACTGAATTACGAAAAAAGCAAAACGTACAAACATCGTTTAAGGTATACTGAATAGAATGAGACCAAAAGTGTCTAATTTCGTAAAGGTTTAGGGGGGTAAAACAGTTATCGCCCGAAACAATATTTCAAACAGGAATTGTAGGCAATTTCGACCAGTTCTTGCAACTCTCTCTATCGCACGATACGGGTCGGGGGCAGGGGTATAATGGGGCATAATCTACTAGTGATGTGACATAATATTATCGTAGTTATTGTCGACTAGGGAGGAGAAAGTAATATCGATATATCGATCAATACTGAAAGGTATTACTCAAGTCTACACAAATACCTTCTACATCAAAAAGTAAATGTCTTTTCGAATACGTTTATTGATTTTAGTGTTTTATTTTAAGAATCTTATTTCAATACAAACCTTATTTAAGGGTAAGCAGCCTGTAGCCTGTTAACTAACTGTAAATTCCCAAAATCAAATAAGAAAATAAATTGTAAGTAAGTATGTAGTTGTTTGATAACCGACTTCGAAAAAAGGAGGTTACTCAATTCGACCGTATACCTATATGCTTTTTTTTATGTTTGTTCGCGGATAACTTCGTCGTTTATGAACTGATTTTGATGATTCTTTTTGTATTCGATAGGATACTCCAAGGCTGGTCCCATGGTCATCAAAGTGAGGATCTGATAATGGGATTCCATAAAAATCGAGAAAAACCATTAAATGTTTACGTGTGTTCAACGTGTTTTGTGTATATGTTACGCGATTACTCCGACAATTGTTGACCGATTTTCAAAATTATTTTTGTATTCGATAGAGTATGATGATGATGGGATCCCATGAAAATCGAGGGAAACCCTAATTTAATACTAGGGTATTATATTAGGGTTTCTTTCACTAAAAAGACTTCATTCACTAAAAAGTTAAAAATAAAAAATATTTTACAAAAAATAAAAACCGACTTCAAAAACACTGAAAAGTTACCGGCACCGACTTCAATATAAAAGTGTGATGTTGTCTGTACCTATTCTTATAATTATTTTTAACTTTTCAGTGTTTTTGAAGTCGGTTTTTATTTTTTGTGGCACATATCTATGTGCCACAAAGACACACAGTCAAAAGAAATTCGTTTTTTGTTTCTTGTGATAGGTATTTGTTATGCATTGTATGTTCGTTATCGTATTCAAAGTTGCTCACAAACTATTTTTCGTATAACCAAGTTGGAGCAGCTAAAAAACGTGTAACAAACTATATGCAAGTAGCGTTATTTTCAATATTATTTTATTTGTACTCGCGTTATGGAATCTACGAATGTATAACAAATACAAACGACAAAGTAAATAATATATGTAGGTTAGGCAGGGTAGGCATATATTTGGAGAAGGCACCCTTCGTACGGTTTTGACGTTTTTTTTTCATTTTAACAATATAATTTAAAGCACCTGATTACATATAATCCTACTAATAGGTATTTTTTTTTCATACGACAGGGAAGCTCTTGGCCTTATATCGGAACACAGCAATGCTATTAACATGTTATTATGGCGACAAACTTAGGTAAGACGGTGGTAGCTAGCCAGGTGGGCTTAGAAGCCCTACCACCAACCAAACCGATCAGAAAAGCTTCTGTCCCCGATGGGAATCGAACCCGGACCTCCCGATCAATACCCGGTGGCCTCAACCACTAGACCACGGAGGTGGAAAAAAATAAATTCTAAAACTATTAGTATAACTAGTTATTTACTTAATAAAACGTTTTTTAATTGTGGATGTCAGTCCAGTCTACTTTTTTAATGTCATCTAGCCACCTTTTCCTTTGGTATTCCGGGCTTTTCGAGGAATCTTGGGTTTGAGGATCAATTATGGAAACTCATAGAGGGATCAGTCACAGAGCCCTGTTGTTAACCCGACGCACATTATTTTTGTTTTGCTGCTGACTAATTTCAAAGATGGATGGAGATGGAGCTAGTTGCAGATGTTACGTTTGGCTTATTAATAAAGAAATTGAGGTGAACATCACCAACAAAAATAATCATATAATTATTAAAAAATATTATTCATCATCTAAGCCTTTTCTTCTACCATGGCGGTATAGGCCTCCTTCAACTTTCTCCATTCCGTTCTATTTTGGGCTACTCTAATCCAGTTTGTGCCCACCATCTTGACGATGTCGTCCTTCTACCGCATCTGTGGTCTCCCGTTGGGTCTTTTACGGTTCCATGGCCTCCACTCTAAGATAGTTCTGCACCACGAGTCCGGCTTTCTGGCTATATGTCCAGCCCATTGCCACTTGAGCTTTGCTACGTGGTGTGTAATGTCCGAGACCTGACGCCGTTTTCGGAACCAACTATTCGTTTTCGTGTCCCGGAGTGTTACTCCTACCAATTTTCTTACCATTGCTCTTTGTGCCACCTCTAGTTTGTGGACGATGGCCTTAGTTGTTATCCATATCTCGGCTCCATAAGTAAGCACTGGTAGGACACACTAGTTGAAGATCCGCACTTTCTGTTTTATGCTAATGCTCATATTAAAAGCAAAGTCAAGTTCTGCAAAAGCTGCCCAGCCCAATCAAAAAAATATTATTATTATTTATTATTACTTTTTATTTTTGTATCCCTGTTCCTATTTAGTTTGTATGTAAAAGTATTATTATATGTTTAATGTTTTTTTTTTCAGAAAAGATTCACATCTCAAATGAAAGTTATTTTAATTCAGTATAACACTCATCTTAAAAAATGGCATTTTCCTTAGACAGGTAAATATAGGATACATACTTTCCTAACAAAAAGTCCTCACCCTCAATCCTATAAGGTACCTATAGGGATACCAAATAAGTGCCTTCACAATAAATTTCAATACAGAAATAATTTACGAAATGTAAATAAATTCTGTATTCCGAACCTCATCTACTAAAATATTATGAAGAAAGAAGATTAAGTACGTTTGTATTTTTGTTTGTAATGAATAAACTCAAACACTACCAGACTGATTTTAAAAATTCTTTGGCTAATAGAATGCTACATTATCACTGAGTAATATAGGCTATAAAATTATTTTTCCTGTGTGAAAACATAAAATTCCCACACGAAAAATGAAAGTAACGATGGCGAAGTTGCGAGCGGAAAGGGAGTCAGAAATATAAGCAACGCAAAACATTACAACGAACGATAGAATAATAATCTCGAGCTCTCGCGCCGGCCGCCGCCGCCGAGTATCGTGGCCGAGTCGCACGCTGCTGTGTCGTAGTGTGCGTGAAAATTTGCGCATGTTGTATTTGTGGTGTAAACGCCAGACCGGAGCATAAGAATAACTAATAATACGAGTATAGAAGCGAAACTCCCGGCCGTCGAGCGCTCAAGGCCACGTTATTTACCTACCGTTTGATTTCCGTTGAACGGAATCACAAGTCAAGGTGCGCACCGCATCCCGCACGCAAGTGACTCCTTCCCGCGCGCCGCTATCTGCCGAATCGCCGCGATGCCGACTTATTGTTGCGTTTATGAGTGCAAAAACAATGTCATAATAACCCCAAATTTAAAGTTTTACAATTTGCCCGAAGATATAGAATGGTAAGTACAAGGCAGGCAGGAAGGCAGGTTCTTATAACTACGGAATCAATAAAACTAAAAATGTGCGTACTATCGCTCGCTCGCTACACTTGAAGTACAAAATCAATAAGACTCGGTGTATGCTCAGTTTCTCATTTAATGTAAAATATGGAGGTACCTATATAAAAAATATTGTAGTGGTAACCATACGTCCATGTGGTTACCCTAGCGGCGTCCGCAGAATACTGCGGGGCGTTACAGGGGGAAGGGCGCTGTAGGTATGCAAATAGCGGCATTTGGCGCACCCACAAAGGAGATTCGCTTCTATACTCGTATTATTAGTTATTCTTATGACCGGAGGCCGAGCGATGTGAAACAGATAGCATTTTAGAAAATACCTACTCGCGCCGCGCACGATTACTTCACAATCCTCTTAAGACCCCCTATTTATGTGACTATTTCATAAACTACTATTTGTGGACGTGTTATAAACTCTCTTTTCACTTCGATTGCGAGGAAATAAAACAGTATAGTATAACATAACATTTCTTTAATTAAAATTCAAAGTAAAATTAGTACAGTTTTAAATACTGAAGGAAATTGTTTTTCCCGGCATATTAATGGTATTTAAGTCTTGAAAAACACATAAGGCAAATAAATTAAAGTAAATATAATAAATAACAAATTCTATCTATGAACTTCTTATTGTGTTTGGCTGTATGGCTCATTTTCTTTGCCTTAATATAGATACATTTATGTATGAGTAGATCATACATAATGTCTTTGGAGTAGATACATTAATGCACTTGTGCACAAAATTCGATTTTGTGCAGCCTATATCCTGCACAAATAAGCACTTTCAGAGCATGAGAAGTGAAAAAATGATTTCACAACCCTTTGTCCACCCAAATCAAGATATTAGAGTAATGTTGTAATATAAATTAAAAGGTAGTTTTTGATATTAATATTTTGTCACAAACGTCGCGATTAAATGGTGTCAATTGGGATGATGACTGAATTCAAATTTTTCCGTCTCGTCATTTAATATAAAAAAAACTGTGGAAAAAGATGCAGTCCTGTCAAATTAGAATTAAAATCGGCTTAGAAATACATTAGATACAAGCATTTTAAGTTGTTAATTTAAAGGCGATTAGACAGAGAGATCCGACACGAACCGTGACGTCATTGTTGAGTACGGCCATATAAACTCCTTGTAAATTGCCGTTTTGCTAGAAAGAGACGAAGAAATTTTCATACAAAAAGCGATAACGCTTTTCTCCCTCTAAACATAGTCCAATTTTCATTATTTTTGGAAATCTTGTAGATATAATGAAAACCTAGGTTTGTACGTTTTGATTTTGAAGAAATATTGCTCAGAATATAAGTTATTAGCATCTAAATATCTATATTTTCGACTTAAAAACTACCTTGAGCATTTTTGTCTTTTTTTGACTAAATTATACTGAATTACAAAAAAAGCAAAACGTACAAACATAGATTAAGGTATACTGAATCTAATGAGACCAAAAGCGTCTAATTTCATAAAGGTTTAGGGGGGTAAAACAGTTATCGCCCGAAACAATATTTCAAACAGGAATTGTAGGCAATTTCGACCATTTCTTGCAACTCTCTCTATCGCACGATACGGGTCGGGGGCAGGGGTATAATGGGGCATAATCTAATGATGTGACATAATGTTATCGTAGTTATTGTCGCCTAGGGAGGAGAAAGTAATATCGATATATCGATCAATAGTGAAAGTTATTACTCAAGTCAGAACTATTAATCTTCACAAATACCTTATACATGAAAAAGTTAATATATTTTTGAATACGTTTATTGATTTTAGTGTTTTATTTTAAAGATTTTATTTGAATACAAATTTCCTTATTTAAGGGTTAGCAGCCTGTTAACTTTACTGTAAATTCCCAAAACCAAAAAAGGAAAAAAATGTAAGTACCTATGTAAGTAGTTGTTTGTTATAATAAATATGTGCCATAAAGAAACCAACTCAAAATAAATTCGTATTTTGTTTCTTGTGATAAGTATTTGTTATGCAATGTATGAAGTTGGATAGCTGCTCCAACTTCACGTTGGAAACGTGTAATAGACTATGCAAGTAGCGTTATTTTTAATATTATTTTATTTGAATTTTATTCCTCTAAAGCTGGGCTCTAAGGTTTTACTCGCGTTATGGAATCTACGATTGTATAAAAAATACAAACGACAAAGTACCTAAATAATATACGAGTATGTAGGGTAGGCATATATGGGAAGAAGGCACCCTTCGTACGGTTTTGAAGTTTTTTTTTTATTTTAAATATAAAATTTAAAGCAGCTGATTACATATACTAATTGGTATTTTTTAACCGACTTCAAAAAAGGAGTTTCTCAATTCGATGCGTATGTTTTTTTTTTGTGTATGTTACGCGATTACGCCGCCAATTGCAGACCAATTTTCAAAATTCTTTTTGTATTCTCAAGATTATACTCCAATGGTGGTCCCACGGTTACCAAAGTTAGGATATGATGATGGGATCCCATGAAAATGGAGGGAAATCCTTAAATTTTTAGGTGCGTCCAACGTGTTTTTTTTTTATAAAAACGTCGCCCCACACTAGGATTTTCTCCTGTGTCGTGGGTGCAGTTACAAACATAGAATATCACATGCACATACGCCCAGACCGGAACAAATTTCTGTAGGCCATACAAAACACGTGTCCTGTCCCGTGCGGGAATCGAACCCGCGACCTGTTGCGCAGTAGGCGATCGCTCGACCTCTGCGCTAACCGTGTCAACCGTTTTGTGTGTATGTTACGCGATTACTCCGCCAATTGTGGACCAATTTTCAAAATTCTTTTTGTATTCGGTAGAGTATACTCCTAGGGTGATCCCTAGGTCACCAAAGTCAGGTTCTGATGATGGGATCCTATGAAAATCGAGCGATACCCTATATAAATATTTTACAAAAAATAAAAACGGACTTCAAAAACACTGAAAAGTTAAAAATTGTGTAAGAATAGGTACAGACAACATTACATTTCTATATTGAAGTCGGTGCCAAACGATGATCTCCTAGAAAATCTTAAAATTTGGCACCGTCTTCAATAATGATGTGTGATATTGTCTGTACCTATTCTTATATTATTTCTAACTTTTCAGTGTTTTTGTAGACCAGACGAACCCGACGAATCGAACCCCGCCGGACGGACCTCCCGATCAACATCCGGTGGCCTCAACCACTAGACCACGGAGGTGGTAAAAATTAGAATTCTAAGACTATTAGTATAACTACCCAAGATTAGTGTATAAAAATTAGAGGTATTTTTTATTTGATGCATAATTATTACTTTATTTTTTTTAAATCCCTGCTCCTATTTAATTTGTATGTAAAAGTATTAATTTATCTATCTAAAATAATAGATTTTTTGTTATTTATTTTTAAGTTAACAAGAGGTCTGTTCTTGTTGAAACAATTGTAAATGTCATTTTATGTTTAGTGTTTATTTTTTTCATAAAAGGATCCATTATTGATTCACATCTCAAATGAAAATAATTTCAATTCAGTATAACACTCATCTTACAAAAAGTCATTTTCTTTAGACAGGTAAATGTACGATAGATAGGTACTTTCATAACAAATAACAGCTCAGTCCTATAAAGTAGGACTTGGTAGGGATACCAAGTAAGTGCCTACACTATAAATTTCAAAGGAATACTGAAATAATTAACGAAACTTATCTACTAAAATATTATAAAGAAAGAAGATTTGTATTTTTGTTTGTAATGAATAAACTCAAAAACTAGTTCACTGGGAAGTGAGCTGGGAAGTGCTCACTGGGGAGGGAGACTCTGTACTACTGGAGGGAGACTCTGTACTAGGGTCGTCTGCTTAGGTACCTCCGTCTTACCTATTTCTGCCGCAAAGCAGCAGTGCTTGCATTGCTGTGTTCCGGTTTGAAGGGTAAGATATGGCAGTGAAATTACTGGGTACTGTGACTTTATATCTGGTGTCACAAGTTGGCAACGTACACTGTGATTCTTTTGGGGGTTGCAGTTTTGCTGCAAATCTCACAGGAGCTACATGTATTATAGGCGACTGTTACCACTTACCATCAGGTGGGCAGTTTGCTTGTTTGCCAACAGTCTGCAATAAAAAAAATTAAAAAAGATAGTCTTGGCGTAATTTTAGAAATAAAGCTATTTTTATTTATTATATTTTTTATTTTTAAAAACTACTAGGCTGATTTAAAAAAAATTTGACTAATAGAATGCTACATTATCACTGAGTAATATAAGGTTATAAAATAATTTTTCATACGGGAAAACAAAATTCCCTCACGAAAAACGAAAATAACGAAGGCAAAGTTGCGAGCGGAAAGCATTGATTTACTACCAATGGCGGAAAGGCAGTCAGGAATACCTAACCTAAGCAACGCAATACATTACAAACGGTAAAATAATGATCTCGAATTCTCGCGCCGAGGAGTCGCGCGCTGCTGTCGTTGTGTGCGTGAGAATTTGCGCGTGTTGTATTTGTGGTGTAAACGCCAGACGGGAGGCCGAGCGGTGTGAAACAGATAGCATTTTAGAAAATACCTACTCGCGCCGCGCACGATTACTTCACAATCCTCTTAAAGCAAAAAATTTTTTTTGTCATCTAACCAATTCTGTTGGCATTAATTGGAATAGACAAAACTAAATTTTAAAAAGAACTAAGTTTTAAAAAGAAATTACGAAAGCTGTACCATGAGAATCTTTTTACTCCTGTTGATTAAGGATATGCATATTATCTTCGAAATATCATTTCGAATGTCATTTTCGTTTTATAGCTTTGTAAATTAATAGTAGGCACATATATATTAGTTTATTTTATTTATAATATTTATGTATTAGTATATTATGTATATAGCATTATATATATACCATTATCCAGTTGTTTTTACCATTAAAGTACTACATCTACTTCCTTTTCTCTGCACCACCCAAAGGTTGACTGGCAGATAATGCCTTTGGCATTAAGTCCGCCTCTGTACACAAATTGTACTGGAAGTTTAAATAAATAAATAAAATAAATAAATAAATTTAGTTTTAGTGCTGTCAAATCGTGTTTTTTGTTCGAAAATTCTATCTGAAAACTCAATTTGATAGCACTAAAACTAAATTTAGTTTAATTTAATCGAATTAGTGCCAACAGAATTGCCACCAATATCAAAGCATCAGAGGCCCTAGACAAATGCCCCACGCTAACTTTTCCGCAGTCGTTCCGCAGAAAAATGTGTGGAAATGACATTAGCTTTCGACATTATTGTGAATGAATAAATGATTATGATTATGATTATGATTATGACAACCTCACGCTATTTTTTCCGCAGCTAATGTCGTATGTCCATACATTTTTTCTGAGAAACGACTGCGGAAAAGTAGCGTGTGGCCATGGACTTAATTTATTTATTTATTATTCTAAACTTAAAAAACTATATACATACAGCCTTACAAATAAAAACTTATACCGAGGATAATCCTCGGAATAATTTATTCTGTGTTTTGTCTTGTTTTACCACATGTCAGATGTAATATGTCAAAATAAGACAAAACGCGGAATAACTATTCCGAGGTTATTCCTAGGAATAAGTTTTTTATTTGTAAGGCCGATATAGTTTTTTAAGTTTAGAATAGTCACTTTATTATCTGTAATATTGTATTATTTTAATAAAATCTTTATTTATTTATTTAAGTACATGAAGGCTTTACAGAATTGCTTCCAACACGCCTACAAGTCATTTTACTCAATATATTTACAAACATTAAGTATGTACCTTAAATTATTAAAATTTAATTATTAATTGCATATTAAGCTAGTGTAAGTATGTCAAAATGTGAAATACAGATAAAAAACTATCATTAAACAATACAAGCAATACAATATAATTGGAAAAAATGATACATGATTACAATATAATTTAATTAAAATAATTTTCATGTCACAGTGGAGTATGTCCAAGTGTCAAGTTGAGAAATCATATTAAAATGTCAAGTACCTACCTACAGAAGAAATCAGAATTTAGTGTCAGTGATGTGAGTGTGAACTGCTTTCGATAAAAAACCGCATATTATTCATTAAACGTGGTATACCATCAACAAATAGATCTAATTCATAGTTTTGGGCTAGCATGTTCCCGATCAGATAGATGCAAAGCGCGATTTGTCGGTGCTTGCGCTGCGTAAATAGAGATGCAAAGCGCGATTTGTCGGTGCTTGCGCTGCGTAAATAGTTCGCGTAACTGGCTTCACTAGCAGCCGCGGTGGGCGGCGAGGGGCTACAAGTCCCGCGGCATCTTGTGGTATACGTTTCGGTACACTCAACTGGAACTTATCCAACACTCGTGGGCAGTGTATGTGGTTGTATATGATACGTAAGTAGTACTTGACCAAACTTAATTTTCTTCTGAGTTCGAGTGTATCCAAATTGAGCATACCAGATACAAATAAAGATGGATAAAGAAAAGGATAGTATCCATACCGCTTCTTATACAGCCAACGAGCAAACTTTCGCTGTAATCTCTCCGTCATTAGGCAATATTTGTTTTCGTGTGGATCCCAAATGATGGCGCCATATTCAAGTTTACTGCGTACATAAGCGTTGAATAACACAACAGCTACTTTCGTATTATTGAACTCGGAAGACATCCTAATAATAAATCCTAGAGCTTTACTTGCGGATTTACAGGTGGCTATTATATGTTTGTGGAAGTTGAAATTACTATCCAGCAATAAACCCAAATCTCGTATGTCATCAACTCTTTCTAAAGCAGCGCCAAGCAAAGTGTAGTCAGTTTTTAAATTGTGTCGTTTTTTTGAGAATGTGATAATCTTACACTTGGCGTCGTTAAAGGTTAAACCGTTTAAGTGACCCCACTCCGACACAGAGTCAATATCCTCCTGCCCCCCTAGACAAGATGCCTTTCGATAATCGCTAACGCAATCGCTAAATGGACAATATATGAGATTTGACAATTGCGCTCCAAAGCTAAGCGAGCGCTTATGTCAAATCGCATACATTTTCCTTCTAGCGATTGCGTTAGCGATTATGGAAATGCGTCTTGTCTAGGGGGGCTGGAGCGCTAATGTATCGCTATCATTGCTCACACCCATGTATAGCTTTAAGTCATCGGCAAATAAAAGACAATGGGCTCTTTTTAAGCAATTTGGTAGATCATTAATCATAATTGAAAAAAAAGTTGGTGACAAAGAGCTTCCTTGGCTTACCCCAGATCTTGTATAAAACTGCTCAGATTAAAACCCTCCCAGTCTCACGTACTGTCGTCGATTTTTGAGGTAATGTGCTGTAAACCTAAGGAGCTCAGGGGTGAACCCTATTTTAGACAATTTTTTTAGTAGAATGTCACTGTCAATGAGATCGAATGCCTTCCTAAAATCAAAGTACGCAGCGTCCACCTGCCTGCCTGAGTCCATCTCTTTGCTCACATGGTCTACAAGTGTTAATAGATTGGTGGTAGTGGAACGTGCTCCTCGAAACCCATGTTGGCTGTCATGTAATTTACTTGAAACTTGCCTATTAATATGGTAATTCAATATGGTTTCGAATATTTTTGCAAAAACAGAGAGAACTGCATTCGGTCTATAATCTGACACATTCGGAGACGGATCACCTTTGGGAATAGGGGTGACTCTAGATAGCTTCCATCGTTCAGGGTACACAAATTGCTCCAATGATAGGTTGTATAGGTATAAAAGAGGAGTTCTCAGAATTGATCTGCAATCGCTAGCTAAAAACACGGGTATGCCATCCGGGCCGTTTGAAGATCGCTTCTTTAAGTGTTTTATAGCTCTTTTAAGATCTTTCTCTTCAATAACTGGCATACTGATTGGATTTGTAGTTAAGAACGAGTGACTGCTTCGCTCTGCCTCTTCGGGATCTAAATGTGGGATTCTGCTTGAGAATACAGAGTTAAAGTATGTTGCAAATGAATCTGCTGCAGCTTGTCCTGAAAGATCCTTATTGTTTTAGTTATAAGTATCAATGTGCCTTCTATTTTTCCTCTTATCTTTAACATATTCCCAAAATTTCGCTGGTTCTTCAATAATACATGTCTGAATATTCTTTATATAGTATAGATATGCGTCGTTAATTAATTTTTTTATAAGCGATCGATAATATTTATATAACTCCCTGTCAAAATCCTTACCCTCTGCTTTAATTTTTTTCAGATGCCTGTATTTGCATTTTAAGTTATAAATAATTTCATCTGTAAACCATTTAGGATAGCTGTATTTGTTGTTCGGTTTTCGGTTTTTCTTTGGTACAAACATGTTAATGCAGTCACAGAGTTTTTTATAAAAGCCAGCTACTGCTGAATCGATATTGCTATCTTTCAATATATCTGTCCAGTCAATATCAGCGAGTGCCTTATACAGCGCCTGGAAATCCGCGCGAAGCCAGTTCCATTCAGGATAGATTTAAGAATTTGAAGGTAGCACTCCCCGTGTCTGGGCTGATGAAATACATGATCCTCTTCCTTCCTGGAGTCGAACTGTAATTTCAAGAGGGAGATGATATTCGTCAATTGGTACTACTGGTTAATTAGTAACACGCACTGCAATCTGATCGAAAACAAGATCACTCAATACAAGATCCAACATACCGCCTCGGCTATTGAGGTTGTTGTTATGCTCTTAGTTGACAGAAGTTACAAAAATATTCAAATTGCAATTTAACATTAGCACTACACGAATTCAAGTTAAAATCGCCTATAATCAATGCATTAAGTTTTGGATAAGAGTCAATAGCATTTTCGATACAAGTTAAAACACTCAGACACTGTTCGTCCTTATAACTAGGCGGTAAGTAAACTACACAGCATAGTATTTAATATTTTTACATTTTAAGATTGCTATTAAAAGCTCTTTGTCAGAAGTGTAACCATCAATGTCTGTTATCACTTGTAAGGCAAATTGATCTCGTACTGCTAGAAGAACTCCTCCCCACCCAACGTCCCCAGCACGATCTTTACGGAACACTACATATCCAGGGGGAAAAAGTTCTCCATCGCATATGGAACTTGTCAAAAACATTTCCGTCAAAGCTACTATATCATAATTGCACTGGCTGACATTGTTATAAAAATGAACAGTTTTTGACCGCAGCCCACGAACATTTTGGTAGTAGCACTGCAATGTCTTAACACGGCACTTAGTACCCGCCCTATATTTCTCGCTTGGCACGAAAGTTCTGACGCCAGGGTTTTATACAAATGTCTTCTGGCCAGTTCTCTGGAGACATCACCTGTTTTTCAAGTTTTACAGGTACACCAAGTTTAAAAGATGCATAACTTCCACGTGCGTTTAGTGATTCGATGGAGCAAACGTCCACTTTGCAAATTGTGGTTAGGTGGGTCCGTATCTGGTCGACTGTTGTTCCTTCTTGCACATAATACAGGTGAATAAACTTTTTCCTTTCAGCCGCCTGGAGAGAAGTAGTGCCCGGTAACGCCGTGCCACGCAACACGTTAAGACACTGAATGTGACAAAAGAAAAGTACGCGGCTTTCTTGTTACCTATGGTAGAATCTGCTCTGCCTCAGGAAACATTACGTTGTTGGGAAAGAATGAAGTATCATACCAAAGACGTAGCCGATGAACTCGCCAGTCTGCTGGAATTTCTCAGAAGTGGAATCTGAGCAAAGAATAGAAGTAACTCGAAAAACATTCAAAGATCACCTTCCCGAATCTGGTTGCGAGCAACAGAGCAGAGCTGTCACAGCAGAATGCCTACTAACCAACAACAAACAGAAAAGTGCCGTATATATTTGGTGCCATAAAGATTCGCACGCGAGTCTTGAATGCTATAAATTGAATAGACTCATGATTGAAGAACGGAGACAAGTCTTAAAGGAAAAGAAAGCCTGCGCACTGTGTCTGAGAAGAGGACACCATGCAAAAATCTGCAAGACTCATGTCAAATGTCTTGTCTGCGGGAAACGGCATTCAACTGCATTGTGCACAGAACAGAAGAGCGTGGATAGAACCGTGAATGGAAACAAACCCGAATCATCAACTTCACTTTCTACGATACATAGGAAAGTAGAGACGCTGTTACAAACCATACTAGTAGAAGTGGAGTTTAAAAGGAAGCAAACTTATGTTCGTGCATTATTTGACTCCGGGTCTCAGCGCACGTACATCAAGAACGAGGTTGTGGAAAAATTGAATATTTCGTCAACTGGAAAAGAAATATTGACACAATGTCTATTTGGCGGAATAGAAACACAGTCCCAAGAATATAAACTGTATGACTTTAAAATTAAGTATGTAGATAGTAACTTTAATTTTGTCATTTCTGCTATTGGTCAATCTGACATTTGTAAAAACTTACCAAAATTTAATTCGCATGATAAACATTTACTAAATATATTGCAAAGACATCAAATCACACTGTCAGATATTCGTAGTGTTATAGTAGATATAGGATTACTAATCGGCGCAGATTTTATTGGTTACTTTTTAACAGGTACCGTGATTCAGTTAGAGAAGGGACTGTTTGCTGTCAAGACCAAGATCGGGTGGACGCTGCAAGGGAAACAGGTGAGTACAAATGTAAATATATTTTCTAACCGCACAACTATGTTACAGTGTACATGTGATGATAATTTGGCAGGTTACTGGTCCTTAGAGACACTTGGCATTAAAGATCCTGTAGAAGTAAAAAGCAAAACTGAAGTATAAGCTGACACATGGCTGAACTTCATAGAAAATGTGAAGAGGAATAAGGACAACAGGTACGAGGTACAATTACCTTTTAAAAATAGTTATGAAAGCTTGTTACCTAATTTCGACAGAGCTAAACAAAGGTTAGAAACGATGACCAAAAAATTGGTCTGCGGGGATGTTTAACGATTACGACGCTATTTTCAAATATTGGTTGGATGTTGGTATAATAGAAGTGACTGATACCGATAAGAATTCTGGTCATTTCTTGCCTCACAGACCAGTCATAAAAGCGCAAAGCTTAACGACTAGCATCAGACCAGTTTTTGACGCCTCGGCGAAAGACAGGAATGGCATTTGTTTGAACGCCTGTCTCGAAAAAAGTATAAACTTTATTGAGCTTATTCCAGATCTAATTAATGACTTTCGTAAAGGGGTGACAGGCATTTCCTCAGACATAGAGAAAGCATTTTTACAGTTAAGTCTGGACCAACAAAATAGAGATTACCTAAAATTTTTATGGTATAAAGATAATACTTTGCGTAACATAATAACATATAGACATTGTAGAGTTGTATTTGGGTTAACTTCAAGCCCTTATTTGTTAACAGCTACAATACGCTACCATTTGAACAAATTTGTGGATAGCCCACTTGATGCGACCGCTAAAAAATTAGGCAAATCATTTTATGTAGATAACTCGATTGTAAGTGTAGATGCTAGCGAAGAAGCAGAAAAGTTTATTACGGAGGCTAAGGACATAATGATGTCAGCGAAGTTCAACCTCAGAATGTGGGTGACTTCGCACGGTGTTAATGAAACCGGTAAAGAAATAATTTCGGTACTAGGTCTTAACTGGAACACAGTTACCGACGAATTAAGCTGTAATTGTAGTAGCCTACGTATATATGAAAATTTACAAAATATAACTAAAAGAGGCCTTTTATCGCTATCTCAAAGTGTGTTTCACCCTATCGGGCACACGTCTCCCGTAATGTTAATTCCTAAACTACTATTACAAGAAACGTGGCGACGTCAGTTAGAATGGGATGATAAACTGCCTATAGATTTATTGAACAAATTCCTTGATTGGTATAAATACATTTCTTACCTTAAAGAATGCAGAGTTCCACGGAGACTTGTAACATTTACTTTGAAGGAAATGAAACTGAGCCTACATTTATTTGTTGATGCCAGCAAAGACGGCTACGGTGCATGTGTAATATTACGAGCTGAAAAAGAAGATAAGGTAACAACACAAATGGTTGCCGGAAAAGCAAGAGTTACACCACCAGAAAAGATGACAATGCCTAGGTGTGAACTAATGGCCGCTTTGTTAGGGTCACGACTTCTTTCTCATCATAGGCGAAGCTTAGGTCTTGCAGAGTGCTCTGAATACTGCTGGACAGATTCTGGAGTCACGCTGTCCTGGATCAAGCGAGAACTTCCTTTGAAAACGTTTGTAGGAAATAGAATAAAGGAAATTAGGGAAAATACTAATGTCAATAATTGGTATCACATTCCAGGTGAGGCCAACTGGGCAGATTTAGCATCTAGAGGTTGCAGTGCAAAAATACTTTTTCAGACTCGCTGGTGGGAAGGACCGACTTCGACTTCCGAGATCACAGTGGCCGCGCTCTGAATTAGTCGTCGATGAAGCTCAGATAAACCTGGAAACGAAAAAGTCATCTTGTTATGTAAATACATGCAATCATAATAATGATTTATTGCTAAGACTACAAAACTATTATTCTAAATATTCTAAAATTATTAGAATGACAGCATGGGTAGGAAGATTTATTCATAATACGAAATATGCTAATGAAAAAGAAAGGGCGAAATAACGTATGAAGAGTTTGAGAAGGCAGAAAAGGTAATAATTAAGCTTTTATGCATAAGGTACAAAGTCTAACCAAATATACTGATGAGGATGGCCTGATTAGAGTAAAAACAAAACTTTTACTTACCGATTTCCCCGAAGGTCTCCAGACGCCGTACTTACTTGCGGGTAAGGTAAGAGTCCTATTGCAAAAATGCTTGTACGGCAGAGACACGAACAATTGCAACATGCTGGACCTAACCAATTGATTGCGGATATTCGAATAAGATTCTGGATTGTAGGGACACGCAGATTAGTGAAATCGGTCATTACCTCTTGCATTACCTGTAAAAGATACAAATCAAAACCGATCACTACTCCAGCTGCACCCCTACCCACTGAAAGAGTAATATCCTATGTCCCTTTCCAGACTACTGGAGTCGATCTCGCTGGACCGCTATATTTAAGAGACGGAAATAAATGTTGGATTGTCTTGTATACTTGTGCTGTATATCGTGGCGTACATATGGAGATAACGAAATCATTATCTACTGAAGATTTTATTATGACCTTACGAAGATTTATAGCTCGAAGGGGTCGAATCAGTATGTTGAACTTAGACCAAGGTACAATTACACTAAAAATTTACTTTCCACACTTAATTGGGATGAAATCCAAAAGCATTCAACAATTCAACGGATAACATGGAAAATGAACGCGCCAACAGCCGCCTAGTGGGATGGTTACTGGGAACGCCTTATAAGAATCATGAAAGACCTACTGCGTCGGGTGTTGGGAAAAGCCGCCGTGACCTATGATGAATTGCTAACTATACTGTGTGACTGCGAGGCTGTAATGAATGCGCGACCGTTGACATTCATTAACGACGAAAGTGCTGAATATCTTGAACCGTTAACATCGGCACATTTCATACAGCCTATAATAAACACTGATGTTACGGATCTCGATAAAATAGATTCGGGAAACCTAAACAAACGTCTTCGTTATCTACAAGATATTAGAGAGCAGTTTCGGTCAAGGTTCAAAGTAGATTATCTTGCTTTTCTCGCTCAAAAGGGAAATGAAGGAAAGGACAACGTTGAAATAGGCGATATTGTTTTACTTGAAACTGATGATAAAAGAGTGAAGTGGCCTTTAGCTATTGTTGAAAAACTGTTTACAGGAAGAGATGGCATAAAGAGGACTGTACGAGTTAAAACTTGTACAGGAGTGAAAGTTCGGCCTGTTCAACGACTTTACAAACTAGAGGTATCAGCGAATGATTGCACTATTACAAGAGCCTCTGCTGATTCACAGTTGAGATCGGAAGAGACACCTACGCTTACGTAGTAACTATTATCTAATCTGTGCCTACGCCTACAAGTAGCCCTAAGGGTGGAGCGGATGTAGTTCCATATTCCACGAGATATGGAAGGAAGGTGAGAATTCCGAATAAGTTTAATTTATGTGTAGAAATTCTGTAATTTATGTGTATAAATTCTGTAATTTATATGTAGAAATATTGAAATTCTGTAGTAGTAATATTAGTTAATAATTTGTAATAATAGTGTTCCTACAGCTTAAAACGTATTATGTTAGTTCATATCTCACAGTGTGTGCATAGTAAAATAAATATATCAACATGTCGCTCATCCAAAAGAATATTGACGTAATTACGTTTTTGCGATTTTTCAGGAGAGCGTTTTAAAAGTTTGACATCGAAAATATTGTGTAATTCCAATCATTCTATTGATATATTTTAATAGTTATGTTGTGTTACTTTACTATCAATAATATTATATAAAAAGTTTGCGAGAAAATTCAAGATAACTATTAAAAAATACCAAATAAAACAAACCAGACGTACATTTATGACATTTTATAAATTAAATATTACAATTATGACATTATACTAGGTTTAGATATGGGAATAAATCATGAATTTAAACAACATTATATGCAATTTCTTTTATTTTTATAAGTCTGTCTACATTTTATAAACTTTAAACGTAATCTTTTTTTAAAAGTTTAACAAAAAATTAGTTTTATAAAAATCTTGGTCATTTAAAAAACAAAAATAAACTATTATTAAAAAATTCTAAATAAATAAATCTAATATTAAAAATAATAAATCTATCTAAGTAGGTACCTGGGTAGTGTTTATAATAATAATGAGATCAAGAGACATTACGGTTAAAGGCGCCTTTAACCAGGTACCTTTAGGTAGGGGTGCGATGTCAGACAACCTCCTTGTGGTGCACCCTGGGCAAACCGGCAGATTCTCCGCCGCGGGCTAAAAGTCTGACGAGAGGCCCCCGTGGACGGGGGGGGGCGTGGGGGGGATGACCGGGTTCAACCCGGCGGGCCACTTCATGTGGCCACCCGGTTCATGCGGAGAAGGGCGAAGTTGCATTTTCCCCCCTCTCAAAAAAAAAAGGCACCTTTAGGTACTTGGGGTGCGATGTCAGATAACCTCCTCGTGGTACGTGGTGGTATCCCTAGGCAAACCGGCAGGCTGCCGCGGGCTAAAAGTCTGACGAGAGGCCCCCGTGGACGGGGGGGGCATCGGATGGCCGGGTTAAACCCGGCGGGCCACTTCATGCGATGAAGGGCGAAGTCCCACAAAAAGAATTATGTTAAGGAGAGATGTGGCTTTCGCCGGAAGCCGGTTATCGGCGCTTACCTTTGTTGGTGGCAGTAGTGGGGCGAGTTTCTCGCCATTGCGCTTAGCGCCTGCCGGGGATTTCCCCGAGTTTCGGCTCACCTGCGCGGCGATGGATCCAATGGGGTCTGCCGTCGGGCAACCGTTACCCGCACTGAGCGGGCCGGGGGTCCGGCGCACTGAGCGTCGGGCCGCATGGAAGACAACCACAATAAAAATTACCCCAACCTCAAGGCAATGTATCCTGTTTTGTGCTACTTGAACAATAAGTAGAAGTTGACGACGAACTGCTGGAAGATGATGACGAACTCTCAGAGGATGACGACGAGGATGAAGAGGTAGACGACGATGATGAAGACCGCTTCCTTTTTTGGGTTCCACTTTGACCTTCAGTTTCAGCTAAATCATACAGATTCTGTTCAACTGTTATGTAGGTAAATTTAAAAATAGCGTATAAAAAGTTAGTCTTACGTTTCGGTTCCACAGGTTTATTTATTGTTGTAAATTCGGTCTCAGTGTTACGAGAAAAAGGTTGAGGTACATTACCGTCCAGACCCAACTTTACGATCTGCTCAATTCTTTTTGATCTTGACATTTTTTATATTCTATATTCTAAAACAGTAACATTTTTATTGCAATTCTAAGAAAATTATTATAATACTGGCGTTCGCCCACGGTTTAACCGCGTAGTACATTTTATTATGATGAATGTGTCGATAAAGTATAGCCTATTTCAGCCAAGAGACGCCCACTGCTGGACATAGGCCTCCCCAGGGATCTCCAAACCGATCGGTCCTGCGCCTCCCGCATCCAGCGGCTTCCCGCGACCTTCACCAGATCGTCGGTCCACCTTGTGGGGGGCCTACCAACGCTGCGTCTCCCGGTATGCGGCCGCCACTCGAGGACCTTTCCGCCCCAACGGCCGTCAGTCCTGCGAGCTATGTGTCCTGCCCACTGCCACTTAAGGTTTGCAATTCTTTGGGCTATGTCGGCGACTCTAGTTCTTCTACGGATCTCTTCATTTCTGATTCGATAGCGTAGAGAAACCCCGAGCTTAGGCCTCTCCATTGCCCTTTGAGTGATATTGAGCCTTCTCATGAGACCCATTGTAAACGGCTACGTCTCAGTTCCGTATGTCATCACTGGCAACACGCACGAATTGAAGACTTTCGTCTTAAGACACTGCGGTAGATTGGACGAGAATATGCTGCGTAGCTTCCCGAACGCTGCCCAGTCGAGTTGGATTCGTCGATTTACCTCTTTCTGGAAGTTGGACTTACCGAGCTGGACTATTTGTCCCAGGTAAACATATTCGTCAACAACTTCCAGTGTAGAGCCGCCAACCTTCACAGGAGTGGGTACTACATGGGAATTTACCTTAATTTTGGTCTTGTCCATGTTCATTTTAAGGCCCACTTCTTGGGAAACTCTACAGAGGTCTTCGAGCATTGTGCCTAGATCTTCCTCGGTCTCAGCTACGACCACGATATCATCGGCAAAACGAAGGTGAGTCATGTACTCGCCGTTTATGTTGATGCCGAGTCCTCTCTAGTCCAAAAGCTTAAATACATCCTCCAGCGCAGCTGTGAACAGCTTCGGCGATATAACGTCACCCTGTCTCACACCTCGCTGAAGTCGTATTGGTTTCGAGTTCTGCAGGCCTATTCTGTAACTTCGGTTGCTAACTAGAACTGTCATTTTTGAAAGGAACTTAACATCCATTACTGCTATCATGAACACTGCCGTAGCACATAAGATCACTAAACCAGTAATGGATATAAAGTGTCTTTCAAAAATGACATTTCTGGTTACCAACCGTAGTTAGCGAATAGGCCTACGTGATGACTCTCGAGAACAGCTTGTATACATGACTCAGGAGCGAGATGGGTCTGTAGTTCTTTAACTGGGCCCTGTCGCCCTTTTTGAAGAAAAGTGCCACCACACCCCCGTGCCATGCTTTAGGCGTATAGCCCTCGAGTATGATGGAGTTAAATAGCCTCTGCAGCGCTTTCCGGACTGGTAGTCCACCCGCCTTCAAAAGCTCAGCTGTAACTCCATCATCACCCGGTGCCTTGTTGTTTTTTAGCTGTTTGAGAGCCACACTAATCTCGTACAGGCTGACGTCCGGGATGTCTTCGGTGTAATGCCGGATCAATTTGGCTCTAGGATCTGTAGCCTGAATGACAAGTGCCTGCGATGTTGTGTAAAGCTGTCCATAAAAGCGTTCAATCTCAGCCATAAGCTCAGGTCGAGACGTAACGACTTTGCCGTCCTCTGTCTTCAGCTTCGTCAGCAGACTCTGACCGAATGACAGATCTCTTACGAACACTTTGGAGCCCTTGTTCCGCTCGATATCTTCCTTAATACGTTCCGTATTAAATCGGCGTATGTCGCGAGTCAGAGACTTCGAGATCTGTTTGTTGAGTCGCCGACGAGCATCTTCAGAGGACTGCAGACCCATCCCACGCCTTTCTTCCATCAGCTTTTTTGCTTCCATCAGCCTATTTATTATTCTGATGTATATACTATATTACTGCAAAGTTTCATCAAAATCCGTTCAGTAGTTTTTTGCGTGAAAGAGTACCTTTCGCAAAAAATAAACATTACAAATTTTACTATTTACATCTAAATAATATAGGTAGCTAATGAAAGAAAGTAGGTATAATTAACGTATTAATGAAAGAAAGTAGGTATTATCAACGTATTGATTTAGGTATTTAGTTTATAATAGTTTAATAATTAATTATAAGTATATACATACGTAATTTAAATCATTTAGAATATCAAATACCTAACTTATGTCTAGCTAATCAGGTAGGTTCATTTTCAGTAGGTAAGTAGGTATTTATTATAATAATTATGTTATTTGATAGGTATTCATTCGATTCACAAATATAATAATTATTATTATTACTACTAAATTATACCTACCTTTTTATTTAATTGTAAGCTAGCTACATAACATTGATTAGTCAATTTGTCAGAACAATGACGTATTTGGCAATTGTGTCATATAATCCAACGATGTACTGCAGTTTTTTTTTACAAAATGACACAATTGTCAACTGCGTCATTGTTCTACCAATAAAATTTAAATAATGTGTCATAACCTTGTCATAACTTACATTTACGTCGTTCTATATCCAGGCACGTGTTCACTTCGCGGGGCGCCCCGCACAACTGACAAATAAGTCGATGTTTCCGCGTAACCTTACGAAAAATAGGCCAAAACCATGACGACAGTGACTCTCTCTGTCGGAAACTAATGGAACAACAATTCTGTCGTTTTTACCATGGTTAGAACGTGCAAAACATGAAGTTGTGGCATCCAAAACTCATTTTCGACTTTTTGGTAATTATGTCAATATTCTTTTGGATGAGCGATGTCACATTGACTACGTCATAAGGGTGAATGTACACTATAGCGTTCATGTTCTATAACTTTGTCGCCCGGAAGATGTTGCGGTTTTATTTTAATACTTTTTTACTTGCTGTGTTATTTGAAATCGGTACCTATTGTCAATATTTGTATTGAGTATGACACATAAAAATAAATGACGAGTCTGACATCTATCGCAAATGTATGCAGTTTTACTTCCCCACAAAATCCCTAAATAATTATAAATATCCCTTAAACCCTTGCTTTTACAACACGGCTAAATTCTATAGTACCTTGTATCGAAGATAGACTATCCGAGTTTGAACTATTTGAATTGTTCGTATATTATTTGTTTGTGCGTCCCGTGGCTAGTAATATTTTGATGATATTTTATTAATATTCAAGTGATTAGAAAGCAAGAATTCTTTAGGTATTTACAAATAGTGTGTGTTTGTGCACTCCGTAAGACAATGTCTTGTGTAGTTTGGGGCTGCAAGTCTCATTCGTCGCGAAAGGAAAATAATCAAAATTTATTGACCTTATATTGGCATGTTTTCTCATATTGTTACTTGAATGTGAGCTAATAAGTACACTTATACACGGTTATTTTTTTATCACCCTGGTTATTTTAAGGGTGGCTTCAGGACACGGTAGAAGAATTATTTAACCATTAATAATAAAATTTACTCACCTGTTTAATTAGATATTTATTATCTAAAATATCCAAAAAATTCTGCACTGGTATGGACACTGAGTGAAGTTGTAGGCAAAACATTGAATGAACGCGAACTGGCAACAACGTCGCCGATTCAAAGTCATCACTGAGTTGATCACAATTTCATTTCACCTTCCTACTTTACGGGCTTACTTAGGACCGGCAAAACAAAGTTTTTAAAGAAAACAAACAGTACATAGATAGGTAGGTATTACGGTTATGGTAGGTTGTTTTGGCGTAGTTAAAAAATTGGAATCAACTTTAAATACTTACCTAGGGTGTTGGAACCAATAGTGGACCACTTAAGCGGATATTGACTTTACTGCGGTCTCTGTGTACACAGTTATCATTTGAGCGATGCTGCCTTTGGCACAATGATTCCTAGATACATACTTATACAAATGTGGCAAAGATTTATTATGATCTTACAATAGATTTTTTGTAAGGCCTGTCCAAAGTCAAAAATTCAAAAGGCACCATTACCTGACCACCATTCACCAATAGATGACCACTTCTCTACCCAATACCTGACCACCTCAAATAGTTAATTAATTTGCAAAATTATTTGGCATTTTTTCCGCTTTTCTTTCTTCACGAATGCGTTTCCTGGTTTCAGCTTGTATACTATTCTGTTTTTTTCCATCATCGCTTAAGCTTGATGACTCAAGTCAATTAACTTAATCAATACCTCTACTGTGGTCATCTTTCGGAAACAATTTACAACACCTATACAAATATTTTACCTCAAAGCCTGACCACCCTAGTTATCCTTTGGATACGCATTTTTTGTAATGAAAAGAGTTAACAGAAATCACAATATAGCTTATTATCTATTTAAAACCAATGAGGAAGTTGAATTTTATTAAAATTAATAGTTGAATTAAAACATGTTTTTCCATTACTTGAGCAGTCTGGTCAGCTTAAGGAAAATTGTAATTTTGGTTGCCCAAAATATAACCAGGGCTCTAAAAACCACATTATTTAGTAAATAGCAGAAATATTGTTAAAAATATCTTAAATCATAGTCCCTCATTATCTTTGATGGGTAGTGAATCCATAAACATAAATATAATTCAAGATGGATCACGATTTCCAAAGTAATACGAAATTTTAAGTCTTAGTAAAAATCTTGCCTAATCACGCGGCGCCATTGTTGCAGTTGCAGCAAGAAAACATTACATTTTTCCACCAATAGGAAGCAAGTTTATATGAGGCTTGACAGATATAGTGTTGCCACTATTGGAAAACCAAAAAACACCAACTTTGCTTGCTTTGCTTTTTTAATATTGCAATGAAACCCTGTTTTGGTCAGCTTTGGGTGACTGGTCTGCTATTGGTTCCGCCACCCTACCTAGGAAATAATTTAAATCTACTTTAGTTCTAATAACAAAAGAGTTCTAAATTTAAAGGAAGTCCTCTAACTCATACATAGTCGTGCACGTTTAAAACTATCATGACCACAACAACATATCACTTTGGTTAGTGTTTAACGTCTCGAAATGCAGTTTTCGCTGCCAAGTCTTACGTTTGTGGGTTCACTTTCTTACACCAAACACTTAATTTCACTTCACAAGTAAAAGTCTACGGTCTACCGGAGTAAGGTCTGTGTATTCGCGAGATGTGTTAACTTGAAACTAAAATTCCGAATGCGCCCGATTGCCGCGCGTCAGGCGCGGGCGCGACATCGCGATACGTTCACACGCGCCAGGGTCAAAGGCGAACTAAAGCCGGCCGGCTCGTGCCGACAAGCGACAGCAAACAACAAAACGCCGCCGCCGGCGCCCGGCGCCGGCGCCGACTGTCTCTGTCTTTCACTATTGTAGTGTCTAGTGCAATAATAACTCTTATTTCAAACGAGTTGTAGATTGATCTTGCTTGAATTAATAATGCGACGTTGCCGCATTTTCCTAAGCCCGTAGTAGTAAATGCTTTATTCATTCGTAATCTTACCTTATCTTGTAGTAAACAAGAACAATGTCTATAATTTAATATTATTGGCGGATAAAATTTAAAAAATATAACCACATGTTTTTTTTATTGATATGAGTCGTCTAGCGTCTACCGAGCTGCCTCTAAAATTTTCCAGTATGATAAAAAAATAACCGTGTATACATATGAAATATCGCTGAATGATTTTGTAGAAAAACAATACGTAATATTTTTATGTTTTAGCGATTTTTAGAAAATTACTTTGAGGTTTTCTTGATCATGCGTAGTGTTGTAAAATTTTGTCGATATTTTTATTTTACAGATTTCTTAAAGACAATGTATAAAAAACATATGGATAAAGTGTATTGTCAGACGAAATTGGAGTCCAAGAAAGCATAGTCAAATTTGCTCCAGATATTTTCCATCAGATTAATTTTGTATGTACTTAGTAGTAAAACTATGAAATGGAGACGTCATGACGTAAGTCAAGTTATTTAATGAAAGGAAATCTTAAAACTAAAATATTATTTATGAAAATAAAAACGCATTTAATTTCTTAACTATTTCTTTAAGGAATCCTTGACACGGATGCCAAGAACAACCAGTTCAGATGATTTTTTTCTAAGAATTAAAATATTAGAGAAAGAAAAGAACTTGAAAGAGTCAAAAAGGTAAAATATCAAAACGCCGCTTTCGGAAAATGTACATTCTAACTAAGCCCGGCCGCACATCAAGCGTAATAAATCTATCGAAAATATCTTAATAATAAATTATGGTCAAATGTTAATGTTTTTAGTTTAATTTCCAAGCATATGTACAAATAGTAGTTTTAGCATTCACGAATTTATCCAAGGCATAGAAGATATAATAGTACTACGTACAGAACGGTCACTCACCGCCCCGCACCCATTTCAAATACCTCACCCCATCCCGCACTTCGTTGTAGACATCACTGAGACATAAACAAGGGCGCGCGCGTTCGCTCGGGCGAATAGACGCGAGCGCCGGTCGATAACAGAGACAGCGCTATGCGTGCAAAAAAGAAGGCAGTCGCTGCACTTCTCGCGTCATTTCGATAGATAACCACGCAATCAGCCCTACTAGATTCCACGCACACATTTGCGCGTGTACAAACGTCATTTGCTTAAGTAGTAGTGATAGGTAATTGATTTGCGAACGTTGTATGGAGTGTCCGGGGTGTGTCCAAGGTTCAAAATCCATGAGGGTTAAATTTTCGGGTAAGTAAATTAAATATGAGATTAACCTCAAGTAACTCTAAGCGATGCGATAAAAAATGAATTAAATCTAAGCGATGAAATAAAAGCAGTGTGTCTCCTTCCCATTTCCTTCCCATAGAATTTGTGAATCTCTGCAATAGAAAAATTCCAACATTTTAGATAACGGGAAATACCCGTCACTTAAATAGTCCAAATTTTAGGTTTCCGTACCTCAAAAGAAACACTGAACCATTATAGGATCACTTTATTGTCCGTTTGTCTGTCAAGATTATCTTGGAAACGCGTGAAGGTATCGAGTTGAAATTAAAACCATATAAATACTCAGTTCTACACTAACAAGTTCTAGTCCCTTGATGTTGTGAAAAAACCAAACTTCTAAGTTAACAAAAAAAGGTACGGCCGTTTATGTCGCCAAAAACGTATATTTCGACATTCTCACGGGCATCAAAATGTATAGGGTACTTTTCGTTGATCTAGCTAGAACTATGAAATTTGTGAAGTTATATAGTCTTACACTACAAGTCAGGGAAAATCTCAAACTCCACATTTGTAATTAAATCATAAAAAATTTTGTCTCTATTTAAAGTATAACCTACAATTTTATACGGGACCCTCGGTGGGCGAGTCCGACTCGCACTTCCCGCTTTTAGTCTCATGAACGGCCAGCCTGACCATACCAAAGAGACACAGCAGCTATTAGCTGGATAAGTTACATAAGAAAATCTACCCTTAATTATTTATGTTATATTTCTTGTAATAAAGACATTTTAGTATTAGGGATCTATTAAATACCTACATAATATAATTATCGACGTTGAAACGACGTTGATGTCGTGCTCATCACTCACCTAGAGTGATGAGCACGACATCACTGGGAGAAGAACTGACAAGCGAGAATTAGTGACGACCTACAAAATTTCGAAACATCTTGCATATACGTGTCTCTGTCTAACTTCTATTAGCAGCGCCTAATGTCAAAGTGAGTCAAATATATTAAGTTCAGTAGCTATTTTTGCTAGGTTATTCTTCTGAGGGGGCAGCCAACAAAGTTACGGACGCTAGGTGGCGCTGAAGTCGTGCACACAGCCAATATATCCAGTCCAATCTGTACATTATAAATGATTATAAACCTTTTTTCAAAGCTCATCTTTATCGCCTGAATATTATTCAATCCCCCATATGTAAGTACAGACTGTAATTTGGAAGAGCAAACTTTGAACCATATTTTTTTCAAATGCCCTGCTTTTAATGTACAGCGCCTTTTATTAATTGACAAGCTACTGGAAAGATATCAAAATATCCCGCCCACACTACCAGAATTATTGGCTTGCTTTGACAATTTTATTCCAATTTATGACTTTTTTATCTCCTCAATTGGGGAAATATAAAAACAAAATATTACGAAGAATTAAGATTTACAAATTACTTTAAAGGCCCATATTAGACTGTAATATATATATGATCGTATATGTATGACTCCTACAAATATGATAATGTAATAACTATATATGAGTAATATCGTCTATGGTCATAGATCTATGATCCTATTTGACAGCATGTCGTGAAATAGGAACCTATCTAAACAAAGATGGCGTCAATACGCGAAACTCGTACGCCATTTGATTGGATTCTTACTCCTTTTCAGAATCCTTTTCTTCTTCCTTAGAAGTAAAAGAAGTAATATAGAAGCACTTCATCATCACAGCTCATATACGTCCCCCACCGAGGGGTTCGAGCCTACCCTATGTTAGGGTGATTAGGCCTTAGTCAACCACGCTGGCTCAGTGCGGATTGGTCGACTTCACATACATCATTGAATTTCTTTGCAGATGTATGCAGGTTTCCTCACGATGTTTTCCTTCACCGTAGGAGCGTCAGACAAATGTACATATGAAATTCGAAACGAAAAACACATTGGTACATGGCGGGTCTCGAACCCCGACACCCGATTGGAAGGCAAGTGCCGAGTCCACGGCGCCACCGACGCTCCATAGAAGCACTTGCAGCAGCAAAAACTGAACTTGTTTTGGCCTCCATTTTTAACAGATATGAATAGATAGGATCATAGATAGGATAGTGTGTTAAATACAATCATAGCATCAAGTATTATCATATTTCTAGGATGATATCTAAGTGAAAAGTAGGATCCTATTTATATTATAGTGTAATATGGCCCTAAGACTGGACTTAAACGTTATCCATATCGGAATTTATAACGATATAATAACGTTATAATGTTATCGATATCTCAGAAAGTCATTTCGTTTTCAATATTTTTTATAACGTTTTACGAGTAACAGAACGAAATTAGGACAGCAAGATATCATAACGATAAATACCCAACGTTGCCAAACCTATGTTGAGAAGTGTTATTATTCTTAGGTACTAGGTAGCTCGGACGGGTGGTTCGTTCGACGCATCGCACGTTCTCCGAAGTGAACTGGCAACGTTGTAAAGTGCATGGGATAATGGTGTCGATTCTGGCATGATTCTCTAAACCTAAAACTAAATTTGACAACAGTCTATCCTTGTCATACTCTATACAAAATGACAAGGAGAGACTGTTGTCAAATTTAGTTTTAGGTTTAGAGAATCATGCCAGAATCGATACCATTGTATCATCCGCCTGCGATTTGCGAAGTAATTTTGATTAATATCGAAATACGCAAATAATTGATTTCATTCAAGTACACACTTGGTTACGGAGATGGGTCGTAAAAAATAAATAAAGCTTACCTATAGATATTTTAATCTTAATGAAAGTAATAAGATTACGAAAGGTTTAGTTACTGGATGCGAAAAAGTTTTGAAGTTAAGTCTTAGCAAATAATTATGAAGTAGTAGATTGGTAGGAGCGCCTTTTCCAGTCTATTTTAGGTTATACTACTTTTTTTATAAACTACAGACACGCACGAATCGCACGATCCTTAACAATGAGGATCCGTAACGATTTTAACTATAAATGTAGCTTTGTAGACAATTAAAAAACAATATAAATGGTACCAAAATGTTTTTTCTACGATAAAAATTCTTCTTCTTCTTCTTTTTGCTTGGTGGCGTTTCCCTTTTGGATTTCGCCAGAATCGAGTTTTTTTGCTCAGTTTTCGTTTTTCAGATGGATGGCCTTGTAAGACTCTGCTTTCTTGACATGGATCGTGAAAGTACAATGGGTAGGTGTATTTTATTTATTTATTTATATTAGTTAAAACCAGAGATTTAAATCGTTAGATGCGCCCTTCCCATACATAAGGCGCTCGAAAATGTGTCAACGTTGGGAAGAGTGAGCTCACTCATCCCGTCGTAGTCTGTGGCGGAAAGCACCGAGCGTTGGACGTCAAATGCATGTTTTCTTTTCTCTAATTTCAAGTGTATAATAATAAAATATGCTTCCTGTGCCTTTAGAAAGTGTTTTAATAACTCGAGGAATACCATCAAATCTAAGGGAATTAAATTTAATGCGTATCTACCTATTTATTAATTATTTTCATCATTTTCCAAATAAATCACTAACTTAATTTGGCGTCCGGTCTTCGTCCGGTACGTGTTTGTACGAGCGAGACCGAACAATACGTGCGTGAGCGAGTCTGAGCGAGATCGATATACGTGTCATTGTTTTGTCGTTTAAACCAAATTAGTTTGACCCCTTGCATAATACACCATTAGCGATTTTAGGTGTCAAAGTTTTATGGTGCGTCGCGTTGTTGTGTGAATTTGTCATGTTACGCACACAGACATAAAATGTAGTCACTTTTTGGAAGCGCAGGGCGCATCTAACGATTTAAATCTCTGGTTAAAACTACTTTGCCAGTTGATACCTGCACGATGAAAATTGAGGAAATTATAACGAAAAAACAGATCGCTCCGTCAAGCGGCCGCCTGGCAGGCGTGTGACGTCACACGACACGTTCTAGGCAGATTCCGCATCGGTGCTAGCTATTACTCCCGAGTTTTCGACTAGTAGCCGCGCGCAGCGTTTCATGCGAAATCGTATTACATACCTATATTGTTTTTTTTTTATGTAATTGTGGTAGTAGTATTCAAGAGGTTCAGTACAGTTTGAGCAATGAGTAATAAACTAGAAATCGGTTTTGTACAAGGTCAATCGGATAAACTTCCTATTTTTGGCATTTTTATGGAATCTGGTTATCTGATTACTTACCCATTTAAAGTACACCAGTGCCGAAATCCGTGGTTGGAAACTTCAAAGGTAAGTGAATAAAGCTACATATTTTAAAATTTAAATAATAATATGTAGGTTATTGACCTCTAAAGTTATGTGACTAAGTTATAAACTAGTGTGTATAAACTAGTTATACACAAGTTATAAACTACCTTTGAGTATTTCTTTGGTTCTTATCTATGTTTAAAACATTCAAATAGATATTTTTTGATGTAGTAGGTATAGGTTGGTATTCTGAGCACAAAATGAGTAGGTAGGTCTATTTCGTAAGATGTACGAACGAATGAACACAGGGCTGTCTTCGGGATCGCAACGTGACAGTTTTGGGCGGTCTGGATCATTCATAGTATGGTGGCATGGTAGTGATGTTACGATCGAAACACACAATGAGGGTGCAGCGTGGATATTCTTTATTTACACTATGAGCGTGCGCTCCCTTTTGATTTTCTCTTTTAAAACACACATTTTTTATTATTCCTGATACCTAAACCTATCCTATCCCTACCCGCGGCCGTACCGCCTAACTCAAAGCGAACACTCGCTACCGTTATCGTGACATTACAACAATAGTTTTAATGTCACAGGTGACATTTGAACTGTTTTTCTAATGTCACGAAAGCGATAGCGAGTGATCGCTATGAGTTAAGGCAGTAGCCCTGGACTACTGAGATAATTTTGAGTGTAACATATGTCCTGGGGCCTTATTCTGCTAGCGTTAATGCATTTGTGGCGTGTCAATAACACTTAAATAACATCGCTTTTTGAGACAGTTATTGTTGGTTAACCGAATACTAACTAAAACATCTGTAACTATTGACTTATCAAGAAATTGTAGTACAAATAAATTGTAGCAGAAAATGCGCATAAAAGCGACAAAAGCAGTTTTATTGAAACGCTATCACGACGCGATAACGACGTTAAGATTTGCGGAATTAGGGCCCTGGTCGTTGGTTTTAGTTGATTTCTTCACTGAAAAATTGATAATTTTTGGCTTTGGTCCCCGTTTTGTGTAGGCGACAGGCTGGAGTACTGTATGGCCCATACTGCCAGATGTAGCTTTGAGTGTAAAACCTAGTTTTAACAGACTGTTACCTATAGCTCTGCTAGACCCCTTTTGGGATTATAAGCGTGTTTTAATGCATATATGTATGTAAACCTATCTATGAATGTTACCGTCACAAAAAATGTTTCCATTTTTCAATCTGGGCGTGCAGCTTATGGCGATGAAGCCGTAGGTTAGGTGCAAGTAAAGAGAACTGGCCACATTGTGCACTTTTAAAGCCAGAATAACGTCAGAACACAAATAGATTCACTATATTCCATATTATTGACTTCAACAAACTGACATGTATTAAAGCTTATTTGACAGAAGATAGATTATATCTATCAACATTCTATAAAAAACAATTAGCTATTTCGCTAAGATTTTATTTACAAACTTTAGCCAAACACATGGCTATAAATTCTTTCTCTGACAATGCTTTTATTGAGCAGCCCACTCAAAGTACTGAAATTGCTCCTATTGAGCAATACTGTGGTAGTGAAACGACTGTCAGTAATGTTACTGATGATATTTTTAATAAATCTTTAAATTAAGTAATGAGACAAAAGAGACATCCTCTTGCATATCATTAGGTAGAAAAGATACTGAAAACTTTGTAAATGTATTGCAAAACCCATTTGAAAACAAAAATAAAGTAAATCTTATCAACCTGGTGCACCAGAACATTCAAGGAATGTTAGGCAAGGATCTGGAAGTGGAATTATTCTTGAACTGTAGTAATGTAGACATCTTTTGTGTAACTGAACACTGGCTTAAAAGTTATCAGTTCATGTTTAATTTCAGCAATCATCTGGTTGGTAGTTCGTTCAGTCGAGAAAAATCAATTCGTGGTGGTTCTTTAATAATATTAGATAAAAAGCTGAAATTTAAGGATCGTAAGGATATTGTGAGTCTTTCGATTGAGCGAACAATAGAAATAGCCTGCGTGGAGCTGGACCAGATTATTGTATTAAGTATTTACAGGCCTCCTTCAGGATTATATGACCTTTTTGAAGATACTATGGATGAAGTATTGAAAAAAGTGTGTAGTTCCACAAAACAAACCATTGTTTGTGGTGATTTTAATATTAATTTATTAGAAAATTCTAGTTTATCTATTAGGATTAAAAATCTGTTTTGGTCATATAACCTTGAAAATTTATTTTTGGAGCCAACAAGAACAACTCAATCGTCTGCCACATGCATTGACAATATTTATACAAATATTGTTCCTTTAGCAAGAAGAGTTTTTAATAATTTAGAATCTGACCATTCTAGACAAATTGTTACCATTCCACTTAAATGTAAAAGCATGGAAAAAAAGAATATCACTGTTGTACCAAAGACTGCTGGTCGCTTAGAACGGCTGAAAAATAATATTGGTATTAAATTAAATTATATAGGTTATGAAGAAAATCCAAATAAATTATATGAAATTTTTTTTCATACATTTTGTTCTGAATTTAAAAATATTTTTATTCCAAAGACTATATCGGTTGATGGCACTTTAGCTTTTAGTGAATGGGCTACACCAGGTATTGACAAAAGCAGAATAAAACTTTTTGAACTTTACAATGAACGCTCATTCAATACTAGTGATGAATTTAAACTTTATGTAAAAACTTATTCCAAAGTGTTCAAAAAAGTTTGCAAGCTTGCTAAATCTAATTATTTAAGTTCAAAAATAAAAAACAGTAGTAATAAAATTAAAATGACATGGAATATTATAAATAATGAAACTGGAAAAGCTAAAACTACTAATAATCAATATTGTTTGAATGTTGATGGTAAGAAGGTAACAGTTGACACAGAAGTAGCTGCAGAATTTGAAAAGTTCTTTACTGATATTCCAGTCTCAATCACAAAGTCTTTGGATTCATCCCCCGCTATTGCTGAATCTATAGTGAAGGATCATGTTAAAGTTTGTAATGATAAATTCGAATTTGTACACATTAGTGGAATTGATATAACAAAGTCATTTAAAACTTTAAATAAAAAGAAAACTGCGGATCTGTGGGGCAATTCCGTTGATGTTACTAAATCCGTAATTGAAACAATAGCTCCAATACTTGCTAACATTTTTAATGATTGCATTGACTGTGGTGTATTTCCTGATCTAATGAAGCTAAGTAAAATTATTCCTTTACATAAATCTGGTAGCACATCAGACCCCAGTAATTTTAGACCTATCTCTGTGCTACCTACTTTTAGCAAAATTTTTGAAAAAATAATGTTGGAGCAAATGCAAAGTTATTTTAATAGGAATAATCTTCTACACTGTAAACAATTTGGTTTTAGGAGGGGTCGCTCAACAACCGATGCTGGTGTTGAGTTAATACAACATATATTCGAAGCCTGGGAAGACTCACACGATGCGTTAGGCATTTTTTGTGACTTGTCCAAGGCATTTGATTGCGTTTATCACGAAATCTTGATCAGAAAATTACACCACTATGGGTTTCGTGACACTGCACTAGATCTTCTAATCTCTTATCTAAGTGGGAGGATTCAAAAAGTAGACATCAATGGAAAAAGGTCTCAAGGTTCTGCAGTTAAAATGGGAGTTCCGCAAGGTTCGATTCTTGGTCCTTTTCTATTTCTTATACAGGGTGTCCCAAAAAATAGTGTCAAGCGTAAGTCCAGAGTTAGAGCACCTCTTGGAGTACCCGAATCACCCCCATGTATGTTCCGCGATTATTCGTAGTTTTCGAGTAATAATTTTTTTCTGACTTTTTGAAAATTTTGATCCAAAGAACTTAAAAATTTTAAATAAATAAAAAGTAGAACATATTTTAATGTTTTTTTCTTTTGCCACTGAATCATCTTTAGTGCTTCTTTTATGTCTAAAATAATCAGCTTCGTAACTTTAGTGGAAATTTAGAAAACAGTAGTGTAAAGTCAAAATTTGAATGTTAGTGAATAATTACTTAAAAATTCATCTTTAAATTAAAAATCTAAACAGGCGAATTCATGGTTTCTAAGTATGTGTAAAAACTTCTCTAGACTCTCTGCTTTCATAATCATTTAAAAAAAGAAGTACTTAATAGGGCTACTTTGGCTTAAATCGGCCATCAAAGACAGCGAGGTGAAAATTTCATAAAATTTACCAAATTCCTATCAGATGATAAAAAAAAAATATCTGGTCTTTTTATAATTTCTAAGTTTCAGATTAATTACAATTTAGCAAAAATTAACTACATGAAACCCATATTTAAATATTTTTCTCGCGGATCACATCGGTTGTAGTGTTGGATGTAACGCAGTACTTACCTGCTAAAAAATTGCCCGAGTGAGAGGATATGAAAGAGACCGCATTATTGCTATCTCTCTCACTCTTATTGGCGAAATGGATAACTGTAACTGAGGAATGCTATTCTTTGTGACAAGGGGATGAGGCGGGGGGTGTAGTCCGAGCGCCTATTGTGTTCTGGCGCCAGTCATTTGCCTGCTTTTGTTTGCGCCTTACGTACGATACGCTCATTTGTGATTATTTGAAGAACTTTGCTTTCTTTATGGACCTTGAGTGCGATTACGATTTGGTTTTGTGTGAATACGGGATTTTGACAAATTTGGCATTCTTAACGGACTTTTCAAGCTCTTCATTTTGTGATGTCTTTTTCATCGCAAGAATATGCTCTTATGCATTACTTTTATGGATACGCAAGAGGAAATGCTTCTGAAGCAGCCAGGTTGTTCCGGCAGCAAGTACAAAATGGAGGTGGACCTCAGCCTGAAACTTGGCCTGATAATCGCATGATTTTAAGAGTACATAACTCTTACATGGAAGGACGCCTACCAGGTAGAAGATCGGGGCGCCCATCTGAAATGAGTGACCCAGATACTGTCCAATCAGTGGTCGAAGAAGTGGTGAGAGATCCATCAGTTAGTGTAAGAACAATAGAACGTCGAATCGGAATTCCGAAATCACAAGCACATCGAATACTTCATCAAGAGCGTTTTCACCCATATCACATCCAGAAAGTTCAGCAGCTCAAGCCCGCAGACTACCCGAGAAGGGTGGCATTTTGTCAGGAAATGTTACGGAGACAAGCTGAAAACGAAAATTTCTTTAAAAATATTCTATGGACTGATGAATCACATTTTAAGCGATGTGGGGTGTTTAATGCGCATAACTACCATTCGCGGAGTATTGAAAATCCACACCTCACAAGGGAATCTAATTTCCAAGAACAATTTAGTATCAATTTGTGGTCAGGCATCCTAAACGGACAGCTGATTGGTCCGTTCGAACTACCGGACCGACTGAACAGCGAGGCCTACTTGCAATTTCTACGACGTGATCTCGGCGTCTTATTAGAAGATGTAGACCTATTAACGCGGAGAAATATGATTTTTCAAAACGACGGCGCTCCATGCCATTTTGCTAGAAATGTTAGACAACATTTGTCTGAAACATTTCCAGGCAGATGGATCGGTCGTGGAGGGCCCATTGCGTGGCCGCCACGGTCCCCTGACTTGAACCCCATAGATTTTTTCGTCTGGGGATACTACAAGGAATTAGTATACGCCAAGGACATTACAAACGTCACAGTGTTAAGAACAAAATTAAGACAAGCGGAAGAAACAATAAAAAACAACAGAATTGCATTTATAAATTTAAAAGAAAACTTTTTTAGACGATGTAGAATATGTATTGAGCACGAAGGTCGTCATTTTGAAAACTTTCTTTAAGCGATCGAATAATAAATACTTTGAAAATAATGTTTTGTTTCATTTATTAAGTTATAATAAACCTTCAAAGGTTATTAAAGATAGCAGCAGGAACAGTTATTTTTGACCTTCAAATAATAAATTTTTAGCTTTTCTACAATCATTTTTGGTTTATTAATAAATAATTGGAATTTAAAAAAAAATTATTCAGAAGTCGAGTTTTATGAAATTTTCACCTTGCTGTCTTTAATGGCCGATTTAAGCCAAAGTAGCCCTATTAAGTACTTTTTTTTTAAATTATTATGAAAGCAAAGAGTCTAGAGAAGTTTTTACACATACTTAGAAACCATGAATTTGCCTGTTTAGATTTTTAATTTAAAGATGAATTTTTAAGTAATTATTCACTAACATTCAAATTTTGACTTTACACTACTGTTTTCTAAATTTCCACTAAAGTTACGAAGCTGATTATTTTAGACATAAAAGAAGCACTAAAGATAATTCAGTGGCATAAAGAAAAACATTAAAATATGTTCAACTTTTTTTTATTAAAAATTTTTAAGTTCTTTAGATCGAAATTTTCAAAAAGTCAGAAAAAAAATTATTACTCTAAAACTACGAATAATCGCGGAACATACATGGGGGTGATTCGGGTACTCCAAGAGGTGCTCTAACTCTGGACTTTCGCTTGACACTATTTTTTGGGACAACCTGTATATGTCAATGACCTCCCTGATTTTGTACAGGATAGACATGAGATGGTATTATTTGCAGATGATACTTCACTTTTATTTAAAATTAAAAGAGGTGTGCAAATTAATGACGATGTAAATAATTCTATCTCAAGAATTGTTCATTGGTTTAATGTGAACAACCTGTCACTTAATGAAGGGAAAACAAAATGTATAAAATTTGTTTTACCCAATGTCAAAGAGGTTCACACCACTGTAAAAATAAAGGATATAGGTGTTGACCCTGTGGACACCACAGTATTTCTTGGGATCACACTTGATTCTAAGCTGCAATGGGGCCCACATATCGATAAATTGTCAAAGAGACTTAGTTCTGCAGCTCACGCTGTATGGAAAATACGTCAACTGACTGATGTTGATACAGCAAGACTTGTATACTTTTCTTACTTTCATAGTGTGATGTCGTATGGTATTTTGATGTGGGGAAATGCTGCCGACATTCAGATTGTTTTTGTACTGCAGAAAAGGGCTATTCGAGCAATCTATAACCTTAAAATGAGAGATTCTTTGCGAGAAAAGTTCAAAGAAATTGGTATTATGACAGTAGCGTCGCAATATATTTATGAGAATCTAATATATGTTCGTAAGAATATTCATGTGTTTTGTAAAAATAGTGATATTCATTCAGTTAATACTAGACAAAAGAATATGTTAGCTTTACCAAATACCAGGCTCCAAAAAATTAATAATTCTTTTAGAGGCCTGTGTATACGTTTCTACAATAAAATCCCAACTTGTATACAAGAACTTAGCTTAAACAAATTTAAAGTTGCAATCAAAGATGTACTTATTAAAAAAGCATATTATAAAGTGTCTGATTACATGACGGACAAAAAAGCTTGGGTTTGAACTCTCAATTCTAATATTTAACAATGTATTGCGTTTTGTTTCAAAGAAACGTTCAGTGAGAGCAATTTATTTATAATCTAAGTTCACGCACTTCTCTCAGAGATAGCTTATATAATGTGAATTAACACATCTATTCTTGTAATGGAAGTTGAGCTCAAACTTTTGCTTTGAGGTCAGCTTCCAATTGACGACTCTGTAACAAACCAAAATTGTAAACGGCGATTTAAAAGAGGAGATAAAAAAAATTTGACCTTTCGAGTTTCTTGCCTGTTCTTCTCGAGAAGGCTCTCCCAATTTCCGAACAGGTGTAGAATCAACTTTTTTTTTTTTCATTCCTACTTGTATTTGCAGACATCTTGAGTATATTTAGGATGTATGCACATACAAGGTTAATATAATTTCTTTAAATTAGATTGTTTTGCTTTGTTTTGACGTCAATAAGTGCCTGTAAAGGCCTATGTTGAATAAAGATTTTTGAATTTTGAATTTTTTTTTTGAATATCATTATTAGGTCTAATATTGCATGGACTCATACAACGGTTCCCAAGTAGCACTAGTGTATTTTAGTCAACAAACACCTCATTTAGTGATATAATAACAATATTATATCATTATTTCCTTTATAATTACCTTCATATTCTCGTAATAAGCAAACAATGAAACGGAAAAAGTAATTTTGTATGGAAAAGTAGCGATTTTTTATTTTGTATGTTTTATGTGTAATAATAAATTGAATATATAAGATTCTAGTATCATTTCATAGCTTATATATTGGAGATCCTGTATGCAAAATTTTGTATCCGTAGGTGTAGTAGAAAAAAAGTTGCAGATTTTTGAAACTCAACTCGCGCTTTCATCCCATAGTGCGGCGCGCGGCGGCGGCGGATAGTGTCGACTGACGTCACAGCCTGTCCGTAGGCAGCGGCGGATTTAATAAAATCAGTTGATGCAAATTGGTTTATAACTTTACATCGGATGGACCGATTTTGGTGATTTAAAAAACATATTTATTGTAATACAATAAGGAATGTTACTATGTATGTTGTATTATGAAAAGCCATACCATTACGGGACCTCATTATAATACTCGTAGTGGGCATAGATTAAATCCTACTTTATTAGAATATGTCCGTCAAAATGTCAAAATGACCGGGAATGCGGCATTTGTTTTTTTTATAGTGGGCCTAGCAAATGACTTCACCTGATGGTAAGTGGAAGTGGGGTCCAAATGCGAAGATAGCTAGTTCAGCAGAGAGAATACACGCTGCATTAGCCACCCTCACCTTGCCGACCTGCAAGGTGCTTCATCACACCTCTTTTAAAGGACCTGGGATTGTAAGAGGGAGGAAATTACCTATTCCGAGACCGCAGGACATTTTTTAACTAACCGACGCGCGCGAAATGGCGAAGGTTCTTTTTATTTTTACAAGCTTTTATTTAGCTTGCACTATATGTATGTATGTTATGTATGTATGTTCGGGTCAAATCTTACGAGTTATATTTAACCAACTTGCCAATATCCGATTGAGCTGAAATTTCGAATAGGTACATACATATTTAGGTAGTTCTGATGACAATGCAATTATGCATAATAAGTATCTTTAGTATTTTTATTAATTAAATTTATTTTTGTACAACCTTCGCAATATGGGTATCAAATGAATGGGCTTGACTTTCAAAATCGGAGTACAGTACTTTATGGAAAAAAGTCATATCCAAGATGGCCACCGCAAAAAATGACAGATCACATATTTTTGTAGTCCTATATTGTAACCAGGGTCTGATGCTGAAGTTGGAAGGTGGCCATAGGAACTCCGCAATAAAACGACATAACCCCATCGAGTTTGGGCTCGTTTGATTCGTATTGACGAGTACTTTGGTGCTATGTGGTAACCTGGGTCTGATACTGGAGCTGGAAAGTGGCTAATGGAACTCCGCAATAAAACGACAGAACCCAATCGAGTTTGGACTCGTTTGATTCGTATTGACGAGTACTTTGGTCCTATATGTGTGGTAACTGGGGTCTGATTCAGGAGTTGGAAGGTGGCTATAGGAACTCCGCAATTAAACGACACAACCCCATTGAGTTTGGGCTCGTTTGATTCGTATTGACGAGTACTTTGGTGCTATGTGGTAACCTGGGTCTGATACTGGAGCTGGAAAGTGGCTAATGGAACTCCGCAATAAAACGACAGAACCCAATCGAGTTTGGACTCGTTTGATTCGTATTGACGAGTACTTTGGTCCTATATGTGTGGTAACTGGGGTCTGATTCAGGAGTTGGAAGGTGGCTATAGGAACTCCGCAATAAAACGACAGAACTCTATCGAGTTTGGGCCCGATTGATTCGTATTGACGAGTACTTTGGTCATATGTGGTAACCAGGGTCTGATACTGGAGCTGGAAAGTGGCCAAAGGAACTCCGCAATAAAACGACACAACCCTATCGAGTTTAGGCTCGTTTGATTCGTATTGATGAGTACTTTGGTCCTATGTGGTAACCAGGGTCTGATGCTGGAGTTGGGAGGTGGCCATAGGAACTCCGCAATAAAACGACAGAACCCCATCGAGTTTGGACTCGTTTGATTCATATTGACGAGTGCTTTGGTCCTATATGTGTGGTAACCAGGGTCTGATTCTGGAGTTGGAAGGTGGACATAGGAACTCCGCTATTAAACGACACAACCCCATCGAGTTTGAGCTCGATTGATTCGTATCGACGAGTACTTTGGTCATACGTGGTAACCAGGGTCTGATACTGGAGCTGGAAAGTGGCCAAAGGAACTCCGCGATAAAACGACAATAGAGTTGAGTTTATCAAACGAGTCTAAACGACGAGTTTAGGCTCGTTTGATTCGTATTGACGAGTTCTTTGGTCATATGGTAACCAGAGTCTGATGCTGGAGTTGGGAGGTGGCCATAGGAACTCCGCAATAAAACGACACACCCCCATCGAGTTTGGGCTTGTTTTATTCGTATCGACGAGGACTTTAGTCCTATATGGTAACTAGGGTCTGATGCTGGAGTTGGGAGGTGGCCATAGGAACTCCGCAATGAAACAACGTAACCCCATCGAGTTTGGGCTCTTACTCATGAAGATAAATTTCACGATTCACCCCTGGTTACCATATAAGATCAAAGTACTCGTCAATACGAATCAAACGAACCCAAACTCGATAGGGTTGTGTCGTTTTATGGCTCAGTTCCTATGGCCTCCTTCCAGCTGCAGCATCAGAACCTGGTTACCATATGGGACCAAAGTACTCATCAATACGAATGTAACGAACCCAAACTCGATAGGGTTGTGTAGTTTTATTGCGGAGTTCCTATGGCCACCTTCCAGCTCCAGGATCAGACCCTGCTTACCATATAGGACCAAAGTACTCGTCAATACGAATCAAACGAGCCCAAACTCGATGGGGTTGTGTCGTTTTATTGCGGAGTTCCTATGGCTACCTTCCAGCTCCAGCATCAGACTCTGGTTTACCATTTAGGACAAAGTACTCGTCAATACGAATCAAACGAGCCCAAACTCGATGGGGTTGTGTCGTTTTATTGCCGAGTTCCTTTGGCCACCTTCCAACTCCAGCATTAGACCCTGGTTATCTTATAGGACCAAAGTACTCGTCAATACGAATCAATCGAGCCCAAACTCGATGGGGTTGTGTCGTTTTATTGCGGAGTTCCTATGGCCACCTTCAACTCCAGCATCAGACCCTGGTTACCATATAAGATCAAAGTACTCGTTAATACGAATCAAACGAACCTAAACTCGATGGGTTTGCATAGTTTTATTACGGAGTTCCTATGGCCACCGTCCAGTTCCTTTATCAGATGTTTGCTCCATATTATCATAATACTGCATTGTCAAGCGATATACATATATAGCCTAATCGGATATCAGGAAATGGTCAAATCTACTTACATACATACAGTGCAAGCTAAATAAAAGCTTGTAAATATAAAAGTTGATCAAACACATTCTGTATTTACTATAGTAGTAGCTTTCTGCTCGCGACTTTACCCGCGTTATTTTTGTTTTCCCGTGGGATTTTATTTCCCGTAGGAAAATTACCCTATGTCCTTCCCCTGGTCTCAAGCTATCCCTATACCAACTTTCATTAAAATCGGTTCAGTAGTTTCGAAGCCAGTCTCAGTAGTTTCAATACAAACAATCAAATCAATTAACATTTTCCAAAATTAACATCTACGGTATTAGGCGGCCGTACCGATTGCTCGACCGAGTCCACTTGTGTGCGTGACCGACGCACACAAACGGAGACAAGAGAAATTTACCTAAACTAGCTCGGGCTCGCGCGGATGGTGGGCCCAAAATTGTGTCTTACTTGAATTCCTGCGCTGACGACCACCAAACCGTGCGCCATAGGCTTTTGAGCACTACGTTCGATAGAACACACGAAAAAAAAGAGTAGGCATTACTGAGTAAAAGAGATGGCATAGAACAATAAATAATAACAATATTATTCTGATAACAATATTTTTAAAACGTTTAATTTACAAATGTAACGTAACGTAATTATAACGTTATACACATGCAAAGCTTTGCATAATAACGTTTCTCTCAAACATAACGTTATCTCGCACTTGCGCAGATAACGTTACTGAATTTTACCGGTATTTAAGTCCCTGTAAGACTGAAGAATTGGCAATCGTTGCCTTTTATAATATACTAGCTGTACCCGGCATGCGTTGCAATGCCACGTAAATCATTTTTTTTTTGCTAGGAACACTCACTGGTGTCCCCATAACACCCTACAAAAAGTTTCATTACAATCTATTGACTGGTTTCGGAACGCATAGAGGACAAACAAACATAGTAATACATTGATTTTTATTTATATAGATTTCAAAAGAAAATAAAATATAAGATCTGGCTGTATGGTCGAACCTTTGCCTGTCCAATTTGGACGAATATTACTTCCTTAGATAAAGAATGAATAGATAGGACGCTTAGATAAAGAATGAATAGATAGGACGTGACCGTATACCCGTAAGGGACAGACATAGATGACGTCATACCTGCCTAAAGTAGATGGGTATACCTGTGTTGCTTTAAGTTTTACCCTACTTTATGTTTATAGTGGCTTTTACCACTATAAACATAAAGTAGGGTTGATTGATCTACGTATTTTTTTTTTGAGACATTTTAATGAGCGCCCCTCGCTCAATAATATGTCTCAAAAAATAAAAGTGGGAGGAAGTTGCGATTTTTTTATTGAATTCTTCATTCAACCTTCGCCGCAGTCTAAAGTTATTTACACTTTTAAATAAAACTACACTTTTCGGATTTACTCGAGTATATTTCGTTTTAAAACATTTTACTATTATTTATTTAAGCTATTATGTAAACATCTTTACAAATATAAGAAAAAATATTAGGAATCATCATCATTATCCACACGCGTCCACTGCTGGACATAGGCCTCTCCAAGTGCTCGCCACTGAGCACGATCCGCGACCACTCGCTTCCAGCTTTTGCCAGCTAGGTACCTTGCGAAGATCATCGCTCGACTAAGAATACAGCGGGCAATAATCATTGTTTTTTCTTTATCTCTGCAGTTTATTTAAAATCCAATATGTACACATTTACTAAATATTTGTGAAGATTTAGAAAATGTATAATATTAAATTTTAAATAAACATTTTCTAAAATTATATTTCAGTAGCACCGTTATTATCATCGAATAAAGGACTTCGGCTTACAGAGATAAAATTCACTACAATACAGGTAAAAATTCACTTGGGCTGGGTAAGTTCAAGAATTGAACAACTGATACCGCACTCAATATGGTGCTAAAAGCCCAAAGTTGGTAAGCTTGCTGACAATGTGGAAAAAAGATCTGGCAAAGAACGCAAGATGCCGATGTTATTCTTAGTTGCCCGTGTTGCCACCCCCAACCTCGCCCCCGCTGGCGGCAACTTGGAAATAGCGCAGGACAAGACCAATTTGTATATCTCTGAGGAAGATTATGTTCTGTCAAGTACCTATATAATTAATTAGAAACACTTGTTCGGTGCATAGAGCTATATCTACATCCTATGTGTTCTTGTTAAATATTCAGACAAAGTAGAGATATGACTTATTTCATTTGGATTAAGCCAGATTACTAGCTATGGCACAAAATTGCTAATAAATCACAAACATTTTCTAGAGGCTGTCTACTCCTCGCCCCTCACCAGCTGTTTTTGGGTGTGGTAAACACGTATTAAATTGCTTACGTACAAACTCATATGCCTTTGAACTTAAAAAGTGTAAGCACAGCGCGAATTTCCTTAAAGGTTCAGAATACTTTCTTTTGTCAACTCCTAAAATTTTTTTCAGAAAATCTCTATTGGTTCCTCCTACAGTATCTAAAATGTTCAACTACTAATTTTGCATCATTAACTTACACTTCAAATCACTTTACACATTTTCAAGTGTGACTACTTTTTTTCCCAATCGTCTAAGCGATTGACGCACTGGCCGTAGTTTTTTATTTGATGACCTCGCTGATTGTTTCAAACCCAGCATTTGAAGCCGCATTTTTCTGTTTCGGGGCGTATTCAAATTTGAACCGAAATCCAACACCGATGCGTCCTAATGGCGGCTGTACACTCTCGACGAGTGCTCTCGTCAAGTCTCGCCGAGAGGTCTCGCCCGAGAGACCTGTCAGCGAGTGCTTACCATGTACACTCTCGTCTATTCACTTGCGGTTTTGATCACCGAGAGGATGGACGCGTTAGAAGTCGCTTCCACTGTTTCGCTATGCACTATTAATTATTATTATGTATGTACACGAATATCATACAAAAAAAATCAAAAAGAGTGGCGTTAAAGAAGATGGTGGATGGTCGCTATGCATCGAATAATAATAATAAAAACCGACTTCAAAAACACTGAAAAGTTAAAAATAATATAAGAATAGGTACAGACAACATCACGCTTCTATATTGAAGTCGGTGACAAATTTTAACACTTTCTAGGAGATCATCGTTTGGCACCGACTTCAATATAGAAGTGAGATGTTGTCTGTACCTATTCTTATATTATTTTTAACTTCTCAGTGTTTTTGAAGTAGGTTTTTATTTTTTATATAATATTTTTTATTTTTAACTTTTTAGTGAATGCAATCTTTTTAGTGAAAGAAACCCGAATTTAATACCAGCTCACCTTCAGTGAGCTGGTATTAAATTAGCGTTTCGATCAATTTTCATGGAATCCCATGATCAGATCCTGACTTTGGTGACCATTGGACCACCCTTGGGGTTTACTCTATCGAATACAAAAATAATTTTGAAAATCGGTCCACAATTGGCGGCGTAATCGCGTAACATACACACAAAAAAAACATACGCATCGAATTGAGAACCTCCTCCTTTTTTGAAGTCGGATAAAAATATGGTTACAGAGATGATTATAAGAAGCTAATCCAACATATTTTGTCATTTTTCGACGTGCAAATACTTATTCCGATGTGAAATATTATGATTAGTACGACTCAATTCACGTGTGTTCAGAGCGGTTGCTGGCTGTGCACTGCACTGGCGAGAGTGTACATCAATGCTCTCGCCGTTCCTCGCGAGACATGCCGAGACCCTTTGACTCGGGCACAAAAAACCGACACGGGAGCGAGAGCGGGCGAGTAAGCACGAGACATCCCGAGGCGAGGCGAGAGCTACCATGTACACTCTCGCACTCGGCCTGTCTCGGGGTGTCTCGGCGAGAGTGTACAGCCGCCATAAAACAATATGTATACAGGTTAAAAATAAAAGCAGGTTCTAATTTTACAACATTAAAAATATTAATTAATAAATTTTTAAACTGTATCTGTACTAATGGTCAGACTTGTTATATTAATAGAAAATGACCAAAATCAAAAAAATTATAATATGTTTGGCCATATCAAAATAGTAGAAAAGGATTTGGTACCTACCCTACCCATGTTAATCCAAAACTGTAAAATACATTTCGAAATCCCCCATAAAAATAGTTGGGTTTGTGAAAAATAAATTAAGGTTTTTATGTATAAGTTACAGATCTGTAAAAAAAGTTTAGGAATAGCACCACTCCTAAGAAAAGTGCCTTTTTTGTTTTTCTGAATCCACTGTTGTTCAAAATGCTTAGAACACATTCGGGTATGCTTGGTTGGCTGCCAATTCAATCGACCAGTAGCTTTAACCCAACTGTTTTCGAGTAGTTATCTCCGAAGGAAATCTATTAAATACAGAAAAACAAGAAAATGGAAAGTCTCACTTCAAAAGAATTAACTTTGTTATCTAAAATGCTCAAAATTTTATACTTAAATATGTCAATATTAATGTAACACAGAAACTAATATGTGAGTTCCCTTTCACGTAACAAATTACCTACGAATCAAGGAAAAATAGTCGTAGCGTAACTGGTATCATTATAACCCGGCAAAATGTTATACGCGTTGGCTGTATACGTGGCCATATTGTATGGCGACATTCCTAGCTTGTTAGGTTAACAGTAACCTTACTACTTAGTTTGAAATTTCATGTTTAATCCCATAATATGATTGAGAACCATAGTAGAATGATAAAATATTGCAATATAACTTGTATTTATAATTTAAAAAATAGTTTTGGAGCTTTTTATTGACACAATTTAGGTCTTACCTGTAAAAGGTTATATTTTCCTGTTTTCTAGCACTATCACTATTACAACCTAAAACGGAGCAGTGCATCATGATTTAAATGTTCAAATAGTTCACAATTACACTAATTAAAGTGTTAAATAATTACACAGTAAGCTATAATAAACACAACAAATTTCTTCCACGTATTTGTTTAGCACCAGACGCTGGTGATAAACAATCCCCACTACCAGTTTCACCTATATACGGTAACAAGGACAAAAAAAATGATGCCATCTTCTTTCCTTTGGCAATGTGTATAAGTTTATCTCTTTTCCTCATGTTTGACGGCTTTTATAGCCGTTTCATTCATTTCATTCATTCATTTCATTCTATATCTATGATAGGACGTGACCGTATACCCGTAAGGGACAGACATAGATGACGTCATACCTGCCTAAAGTAAATGGGTATACCAGTGTTGCTTTAAGTTTTACCCTACTTTATGTTTATAGTGGCTTTTACCACTATAAACATAAAGTAGGGTTGATTGATCTACGTATTTTTTTGAGACATTTTAATGAGCGCCCCTCGCTCAATAATATGTCTCAAAAAATAAAAGTGGGAGGAAGTTGCGATTTTTTTTATTGAATTCTTCATTCAACCTTCGCCGCAGTCTAAAGTTATTTACACTTTTAAATAAAACTACACTTTTCGGATTTACTCGAGTATATTTCGTTTTAAAACATTTTACTATTATTTATTTAAGCTATTATGTAAACATCTTTACAAATATAAGAAAAAATATAAGGAATCATCATCATCATCCACACGCGTCCACTGCTGGACATAGGCCTCTCCAAGTGCTCGCCACTGAGCACGATCCGCGACCACTCGCTTCCAGCTTTTGCCAGCTACCTAGCTGCGAAGATCGTCGCTCGATTAAGAATACAGCGGGCAATAATCATTGTTTTTTTTTTATCTCTGCAGTTTATTTAAAATCCAATATTTACACATTTACTGAATATTCGTGAAGATTTAGAAAATGTATAATTAAATTTTAAATAAACATTTTACAGTATCTGAAATGTCCAACTACTAATTTTGCATCATTAACTTACACTTCAAATCACTTTACACATTTTCAAGTGTGACTACTTTTTTTCCCAATCGTCTAAGCGATTGACGCACTGGCCGTAGTTTTTTATTTGATGACCTCGCTGATTGTTTCAAACCCAGCATTTGAAGCCGCATTTTTCTCTTTCGGGGCGTATTCAAATTTGAACCGAAATCCAACACCGATGCGTCCTGAAACAATATGTATACAGGTTAAAAATAAAAGCAGGTTCTAATTTTACAACATTAAAAATATTAATTAATAAATTTTTAAACTGTATCTGTACTAATGGTCAGACTTGTTATATTAATAGAAAATGACCAAAATCAAACCATTAATAATATGTTTGGCCATATCAAAATAGTATAAAAGGATTTGGTACCTACCCTACCCATGTTAATCCAAAACTGTAAAATAAATTTCGAAATCCCCCATAAAAATAGTTGGGTTTGTAATTTAAATAAATTTAGGTTTTGGCTTGATAGGGTATGTACCTTGTAGATATAATATGTATAAGTTACTGACCTGTAAAAAAAGTTTAGGAATAGCACCACTCCTAAGAAAAGTGCCTTTTTTGTTTTTCTGAATCCACTGTTGTTCAAAATGCTTAGAACACATTCGGGTATGCTTGGTTGGCTGCCAATTCAATCGACCAGTAGCTTTAACCCAACTGTTTTCGAGTAGTTGTCTCCGAAGGAAATCTATTAAATACAGACAAACAAGCAAATGGAAAGTCTCACTTCAAAAGAATTACCTTTGTTATCTAAAATGCTCAAAATTTTATACTTAAATATGTCAATATTAATGTAACACAGAAACTAATATGTGAGTTCCCTTTCACGTAACAAATTACCTACGAATCAAGGAAAAATAGTCGTAGTGTAACTGGTATCATTATAACCCGGCAAAATGATATACGCGTTGGCTGTATACGTGGCCATATTGTATGGCGACATTCCTAGCTTGTTAGGTTAACAATAACCTTACTACTTAGTTTGAAATTTCATGTTTAATCCCATAATATGATTGAGAACCATAGTAGAAGGATAAAATATTGCAATATAACTTGTATTTATAATTTAAAAAATAGTTTTGGCGCTTTTTATTGGCACAATTTAGGTCTTACCTGTGAAAGGTTATATTTTCCTGTTTTCTAGCACTATCACTATTACAAACTAAAACGGAGCAGTGCACCATGATTTAAATGTTCAAATAGTTCACAACTACACTAATTAAAGTGTTAAATAATTACACAGTAAGCTATAATTCACAGAACAAATTTCTTCCACGTATTTGTTTAGCACCAGACGCTGGTGATAAACAATCCCCACTACCAGTTTCACCTATATACGGTAACAAGGACAAAAAAAAATGATGCCATCTTCTTCTTTCCTTTGGCAATGTGTATAAGTTTATCTCTTTTCCTCATGTTTGACGGCTTTTATAGCCCATCTATTTCATTCTATATCTATGATTACTTCTCTCCATAATGCTTCTCTCTCTTAAAAAAAAAATCGGAAAAAGGGCGGGAACTCTCGAAAGAAAGGCGCTAAATTAATTTTATTTAAAAATTTTATTTTCATTTTCATTATATACTTACTTGAAAGTAATACAGAATCCACAATAAGGACGTAAACGAACGACATGAGAAATGGGGAGGCATAAATCGGGAAAAAAACGAAAGAAAAATGAAAGTACTGAAACAGAAGATTTGGACAGTCAGTTACCTGAATCTACCTCTTCAGAATCTGAAGAGGAAGGGGAGGAGAGCTCTTATGTCCCATACTATGTCACCGATTACACCCGGCTTTATCAAGAGGACTCTATTAGTTCAGAATTTGTAGTTTTTGTCGAGTCTGCAGACTCACAGAAACCAATTGGCACTAGAGATTTATTGTCACTATCGACTTGTCTACGTCGATACAATAAAGGAGTAAAATATTTGCGTTCACTCAATAAATACAAAATTGGTGTATATTTTGAAAAATCAGCACTAGCAAATGCTTTCCTAAACAATAAAACTTTCCTGCTAGACAACAATTTTAAAGCTAATATTCCAGCCTCATCCACTGTGGTCACTGGGATTATACGAAATGTTCCTATCAAATACAGTAACAAAAAAATTTATACAATGATTGCAAGCTTCAAAAAAATCATAAGTATAAGAAGATTTTTTTGAAAAGTCATTAATGACACTGGTTTTTCTCGACAGCCGACACAGACCATCGCAATCACATTCGCTGCCACACAACTTCCAGACTACATCGACTTGGATGGATGGAGACATAGCATTGTACCGTATGTACCACCAGTAAAGCAGTGTTACCGTTGCTTGAGGTATGGACATATTTCTAAATATTGTAAAAATACAGAGAAGTGCTCGATTTGCAATAATAATCACAATTATAAGGAATGTACTACTCCTAAGGATAAAGCTGTGTGTGCCCACTGTAATGGGCATCATATTAGTATTTCTGCACAATGCAAGCACAATTCAAAAAATTGCAAGCTCAGAAGAAAATTATAATAAAAAAAGAAAGATCAAATAGCTGGAAAAAGTTTTGCATACTACTGTCTTTGTTATAAGCACAATCAATGCAAGCAGCGACGTACTTTTTCACAAAACGTCTTAATTTGGGGAACCAATATTGACTTTGAATACGTTCTAAAGTTTTTGCATACCCAAAGTGTCCAATATCGTCATGGTTGGCCCTGCAAACCTGCCATCTAGCACTTTTTGGGACAGCTAACCGTAAATCTTCACCTATTTTTCTATACAACGTATGATTTTTGAATGTATAATTTTTCTTAAGGTCCGAAATCTCTTGATCCGTATTTGGTTTTAAAATTTTGATTATCTGCTGTAACTCAGGATCGGCAATTTGTAAAGTGACTATCCAATTACCGGTTGTTATATTCATAGTCCTAACGGAGTTATATAAAGTAGTTGATTGTGGATTTCTGCTAAGGGCATCTACGTGATTCATGCGACAACCAGGGCGGTATTGTATATCAAAATCAAACTCGCTAATTTGAAGCCACCAGCGTGCTATGCGGGGAATCAGATCTTTTTTTGTTAGTGTAGTTCTAAGTGCATTATAATCAGTGTAAACCGTAAATTTCAGTCCTAGCAGGTATGGACGAAATTTCTTCAATGAGCAAACCACAGCTAACGTCTCCAACTCGTAAGAGTGAAAATGTTTTTCCTCTACTGTGGTTTGTCTGCTAAAATATGCCACAGGCTTTAGTACCCTAGGCTGAGACTGCCATTGCATGAGAATGCCTCCTAAGCCCAAAGAGCTGGCGTCAGCGTGTAACTCTGTATCTAGATTTGGATTGTAAAGTGCCAATATAGGACGTTCAGTGAGTCGAGATTTCAACGATTGAAATGAGTTGTCCTGATCTCTTGTCCACTGCCACGGAATGTCTTTTTTTAGTAATTTAGTAAGAGGCCTAGCAATTTCACCAAAACCTTTCACAAACCGTCTAAAGTAACTGGCCAAACCAAGGAACTGTCGAAGTTGACGAATATTGGATGGAGTGTGAAAATCTCTCACTGCTGCTATTTTTCTCTCACTAGGCTTAATGCCCTCGGCGGAAACTTCGTAACCTAAATATTCAATTTCCTTATCAAAGAACCGGCACTTCGACAATTTCAGAGTGAGACCAGCTTCCAAAATAAGTTTTAAGACGCTCTCTAATTTACAGAAACCTTCATTAATAGTAGCAGATGGGATAAGAAGGTCATCCATGTATGCTAGTGCAGAATCAAATCTACGTTGACCTAATAATTTATTAATAATGTTTTGGAAAACTGCTGGTGCATTAGCCAATCCAAACGGCATGCGTTTAAATTCGTAGTGGCCATCTGGAGTGACAAATGCAGTAAGGTGGCGACTCTCTTTTCCCATTGGTACTTGATAGTAACCAGAGGCTAAATCTAGGGTAATAAAGTATTTGTTACCACTCAAATTAGAAATTTGATCGTCTATTAATGGCAGTGGATATTTATCTTTAATGGTCTTGTTATTGAGGGCACGATAGTCTATACACAGTCTAGATTCACCGCTTTTCTTTTTCACTAACAATATAGGACTAGCATAATTGGATACGGACTCCTGAACTATATCGTTATTCACTAATTCATTCACCATATCCCTGACTTTATGGCGTTCGTGATGGGATAACCTGTACGGCCTATATATAACGGGTGTTTTGTCATGTAGTTCAATGTTCATTTCCATGTTTTTAATGCACCCTAACTCGCTGAGATTTTGAGCAAAGTACGCCCTATATTTAACTAATAATTTCTTTAGTTTTTCAAACGTTTCCTGATCTATATCCTGCCCAACTTTAATCTCTGATGAGTCAAGAGGTGTTAATTCTCTAACACTTCTTTCAGTGTTAATGGTAAGAGTTTTCATCTCACCTATAGAATTTACCCTAGCTATCAGACTATTGGCTTTGAATTTTAAAGGTGATGTTGTTAGTGAAGTAACAAATATGATAGACTTTCTGTCGCTTATCTTGTAACAACCCTGATGTAAATGATACTCTTGATTGGGACTCATTCTGGTGCTTCCATCAATATATATATCACCAGAGAAAGTTTCCTTACAGTATACCTCTACTAGACCTCCTTTAACAATGGTTGTATCTTTTTCAACAAATAGTTTTATAGAGACACTATCCGGATTCTTATCAGAAAGTGAAGGTGAATGGTAAAAGAACAATGATTCATTATCTTTCTTAACCATTACCGAGGGTAACTCGGTAAAGTTTTGTCCTATTAGTATCGCCGCAGGTAAAAACACGTCATCAACAGCCAAAACAATCAATTCAGCATCTACTTCATCGATTCTAATTTTAATAGTAGATTGGAATTTCGGTTTGGTAGCCGAATGTCCAAAGCCTCTAATTACTGGCAAATTCGTACTATTTTCTACAAGATTAAGTAAGTTAGCGATAGAAGACTTAATGAGGCTGCATTGACTTCCAAAATCAATATAAGCATTTAGAGTTCTACCATTTACAGAAATATTTTTAAAATATTTAATATTTGTATCCGGGGGTATCCCAACCATACAAGATTTTGGAGTCAGTGCATCATCTTTTCTATTATTATGAGAATGTGTAATTTCCAGGTGCTTTAAATTATCGTTTAATCTAGGGTATGCTGTTATGTTCATAACCCTTTTCTCAGTAGATTGCTCGTTTCGGCTATTGCTGTCGTGGGAAACAAGAGGTCTTCTAGAACAATTGTCAAGATTGTGTCCAACTCTACCACATTTATTGCACTTAATAAGTTAAGAAATCGCTTCCTTTAGACGTTGAAGAAAGTCTTCCTTGATTGTTAGATGTATTATGAAAATCACGCTTCCTAAAAGAATTATTGTAAAAAGAAGTAGACCGCGAGTTATCCTTAATTTGACTACGTTGTTGAGAGGCTAAATAATTTAACAAGTCTTCTGGTTCATTACATTTAAGAGCTTGTGCACCATTGCGTACAGCAATATCACAGATTCCATATATTATACAATCAACTGCCTTACGACCACTTATGTCACATCTACCGAGTAATGAAAGTTTATCATAGAAATAGTCTCTAAGAGATTCATCTGAGCGCGATTTACGATTAAGCATTTCCTCTAATAATTTTCCGAAATTTTCTTCATTAGGAAAGGCTTTCTTTAATTTACATTGCCATTCGTGCCACGAGAAGTTGAGCGATGGAAGAGACTCGTACCATTTTTTTGCTAAGCCACATAATTTTTGTAATGCATAATGTATAGTATGTTTTTCATTCCAATTGTATATGGCAGCGCATTCATTCACTTTTCTCAGCCATCGCTCAACATCTTGAGATTTATTATTTGGATCGAACTCCGGAACGACATTAGTTGTATTAATACTCTTACTTGGGCCATCATGCAACGCAGTTATGATTTTCAGCAGATCGTCGGCGGTCAGACTTTCAGAAGACCGTTTCATTTTTACAGGAGGCTCTTCCTCCTCGCTGGAGGAGGTTCTTCGACGACGCGCACTCAAACGTGGAGGTGTGAACCCTTCCTGGTCACCTAAAATATATATTTTTTTTTGCAATTCAAATCCTTGCAATTTTAACACATAATTTAATAGTTGGAACTAACATCAATTATTTTTTTATCTAATAATTTATTGTACACTAAAAATATATGTAGAAATATTACTAAGTGAAGACAGTACAAAATCTATGCAGCTCACCTACACGGCTCTAATCTTTGCAGCTCACCTACATGGCTGTAATCTTTGCAGCTCACCTACATGGCTGTAATCTTTGCAGCTCACCTACATGGCTGTAATCTTTGCAGCTCACCTACATGGCTGTAATCTTTGCAGCTCACCTACATGGCTGTAATCTTTGCAGCTCACCTACATGGCTGTATCTTTGCAGCTCACCTACATGGCTGTATCTATGTAGCTCACCTACATGGCTGTATCTATGTAGCTCACCTACATGGCTGTATCTATGCAGCTGTTGCAAATAAATTATAATAAAAATGCTAAAAGCTTTTTTTTTTACTAAACTGAAATACTACTGTCACATATATTGTAACTAGGGTAATTCAAGAAATGCACATATACTTTATCAAACAATAATAAGTCCGATTCTTATCTTACTACACATGTAACGTTACCGGAGAGTAGCTCTGGCCAAACGCATAATGCTTAATAGTCAATATATCGCTCGAAGTAACACAATTTCACTACGAAGAAATGCATCCGTTACTTTGTCGGAGTGTAGCCCCGACCAAAAGCATAGGCTGCATTTGAAAAGCTAGATAGAATTGTCGAATAGTGGCCTCGACCATATTCTATCACGCCGAAAATAGTGCAATTATGTTATTCTTAGAAGAAAAAATACGTAATTCAAATATTTTCACCAATATCAGTATGATGTACCATATCTAAAATTACCCATTAGATTTATTTTCGCTACAATAAAAACGAATATAAAAGGAGGGAAATAAAAACGTAATACTCACAGTGTCTTTCCGACATGGCTCGTGGATCGTAACACTTCTGACTTGTAATAAAACAACAGTATCACAGCAAATAAACTTGTAAGCATAAACTTGTATGCAGCTCACCTACACGGCTCTAATCTTTGCAGCTCACCTACATGGCTGTAATCTTTGCAGCTCACCTACATGGCTGTAATCTTTGCAGCTCACCTACATGGCTGTAATCTTTGCAGCTCACCTACATGGCTGTATCTTTGCAGCTCACCTACATGGCTGTATCTATGTAGCTCACCTACATGGCTGTATCTATGTAGCTCACCTACATGGCTGTATCTATGCAGCTGTTGCAAATAAATTATAATAAAAATGCTAAAAGCTTTTTTTTTTTACTAAACTGAAATACTACTGTCACATATATTGTAACTAGGGTAATTCAAGAAATGCACATATACTTTATCAAACAATAATAAGTCCGATTCTTATCTTACTACACATGTAACGTTACCGGAGAGTAGCTCTGGCCAAACGCATAATGCTTAATAGTCAATATATCGCTCGAAGTAACACAATTTCACTACGAAGAAATGCATCCGTTACTTTGTCGGAGTGTAGCCCCGACCAAAAGCATAGGCTGCATTTGAAAAGCTAGATAGAATTGTCGAATAGTGGCCTCGACCATATTCTATCACGCCGAAAATAGTGCAATAGGCTAGTTGACCCTTTTTTAAAGTAGGGCTTAAAATGTTCATAATTGTTGTATTAGACCATAGCACATGAATATTATTTCTTTCGATGGCTAAAAAGTGCAAAAAATCTATTTTAAATTAAGATTTTCAATTTTGGACCGAAAACACGGTCAGCCATGACAGTCTGTTGATTATCTATGGCATACATCAAATGACGTCAGACTTATAGTAAACAAAGCACCGAGGCGAAATAACCTCACAAAACAATGCTTTCTATTAAATATCACAAAATATAGTAAATGTGTATATGGAACGGGACAATAGAACAGGAAAATAAAATTACCTCTTCAAATACTCCAGGAAAGCTGTGGATTAGACGTACCCAGTGATATAGCCATGCGAAATATTTGGTTAACACTCGCTTAAAGAAATCCTGTAACTATCTACTGAAACTCAAATGTATTTTTGCGAAAATCACATTAATGTAAGTACTATAAATAAATAACTCAATCTGTGTTTCAACTTAAACAAAATAGAAGTTTTTAGGTTATATGTAAAATCATTAATTAAATTTTTATCTTTCAGTTAGAATGAAAACGCCGCAGCCGACCAACCAAATTTTAACGCCAGACGTAGAGAAAACTTCACCATTCACGCATTTTTGATTTAATCTAAGTTATACACTGACACTAGATGATGTTTCAAAGAAAATAATATGTAGGTACTTATGTTCAATTGAATATTAATGATGTAATTGAATATTAATTAAAAAGTATGTATTACAAACTATCCCAGTTTCATAATAATGAATATATTTATCTAAACAACGTTTACTTGTATTTACTGAGTACCTAATTAAATTTTGTTGCTTTCAGAGGTTACTTAATGAGAACTATTGTGTACTACCCTGTTCTCCTTTTGACAACGAGATTGATAAGGCAGTAAAACTTGTGCAACATAATACAAAGCAGTGCATGCTCAGCCACAACATCAAAATGTGGCCCGTCAACTAGAACAACATTATGTCAATAGAAGTAAATAGGTCCAGTATGGTAAAACTGAAAGATGTTATATCTTCACTGATTAAACCTGCTGCCCACCACCAATCAACTGCAACATCTCCCAATAAATTGTCTGAAGTAAAGTGCTGCAAACCACCTATATCTGGCCAGACATTATTAAAAATTATTATTTCCAAGTGAGGAAAATTATGATAATGACATTTTATATACCTTCACTAGTTGGATCATTACTTAAGTCTTCTCCGTCAAGCTATCAAGTCGGACAACTGAAGACATAAAAAGGAAAAATCACAATAACCAAAAATTTAATCTGGACAGTACGTACTTTTATGTATGATAAGGCACAAACCAAGAATATACATAGGGATACCTAAATAACTTTATTTAATAGTTGATATATTATTTCTAAAGAAATAAAGCTCTTGAGGAAACTTATGAAGAAAAGAAGAAAGAAAGTTAGTGAACTTTAACCATTTATTAGACCTTTTAACCAAAAGCACAATAAAAAAAGTTACTTCTAGTGTTTCACCATAAGTATAAAAGGGTAATCATAGATTGCTAAGAAATGAAATTCAAAAACCCAATAAAGTACTAGGTAACTTGGCCTGAGTATAAAAACGCAAATACTATTGAATTTTTATTACTGTGACTACCTGATGGTTTAGTCAATTTAATATTTAAGGATATGAAAGCAGTATTAGTGATATTAACTTACTAGAAGAAAGTAAATTTCAGAACAGCTTACGCAAGAATATACAAGTTATCCATTTTAAAGCCGTATACAAATATATTAAATGTGATTGCTGTGTTGTCAGCCTGTGCTCTTCCTAATTTACAAGACCCTTCTTATTAAATAAATAATATATAGATGTTTTTCTTTACTTTATACATAACTAACATCTAAAGATGACATAACTAATTTTTGTACTACTTACATTAGACATAATGTTCTTCACAAAAAAAAAATGTTGCATGTTTATTTGACAATAATGACTTGTAAAGGTTTAAGTTGAATCAAAATTTTTTAATGTGAAATACATGTGTTTTATTTTTCCATTACACCTTAAAAGATTTATAATATTTTATAGGTTTGTTGTTCATATTTATCATTGTTACTCAAACATATAAATGTTCCAAAAGTATGTGCAAATAGGTTTGAATAGAGTTAGATCAAATTTATTAATTTATCATAGTATATTGCCTTAGGGTCGCAGGTAATAAAAGTCAAAATAATAGTAAAGTGATTTATTATGAAGTCATACTTTCATAGGAAAAATGTATAGTGTGTGTGTAGTATAGTTTCCAAAATGGCACTATTCGATCAATAAGTTTTTAGACATACGGATTGTTAGAACAAATATCTATTATAGCTAATATTTTGTCACCTTTTGAGTGTTTTCAAAATTACTGCTAGCAACACAAATAAGTTTTGCTTTAGCACAAAACATCTGCATCTATACTGAGTTAAGCATACTGTTCACAGTTTTCCGTCTTTGATAATTAGCATTTTCTTTACTAAAATTGTCATGCTCTTTTATCTAATTTTATGGATACTGTTTGTTGAACTGACTATTACAGGGTATTAATCAGAAATGAAGAGGTCACATTTTGCAAATGTCAACCCCAATCTTCATCCTTCAACTTTTATCCACATTTTATTATAGGTGTCTGCAAGATTTCCTACCAAAAATCTTCCCAACGAAAGAACCATCATGTGTTATGCACTGGCTGACTTCATAGCACATGGAAGCTGTTATTCTTCATAACCAAGCTCGAACTAAAGAGCACTTCTGTATTGATGATTCCTGGTTTAGTTTTCTATGCACTTTATTCTTTCTTCATTGAAAAGGTCGTTAAGTTTTTAAGAAATATGTCACAATCTGTGTCTGTGAATGTATATATATTATTCCTCCCAGTCATTTTCTTCATGTTTGGCTTGACAAATGAATATTACTGCCAATCTTTCTCTTTTTATGTTCATTTACAAATTCTTGCAGTACTACACTGGTATTTGACACATGATCCTGATGTTTTCTTTTGAACATTTCTCTTGAAGTAAATACTTTTAGTGTTCATTTGACTTTTGAGAGATGGGATTCTATTCAATAGCATTCAACTGCTGTAGAAAATAGCCTCACAGTGATGGTGCAACCACACCAAAAATGCATGTTTCAACTCTCTTCTGCTGCGTGACAATCTTGACAAGTACACTTGTAATCTGTTCTTCATTATAACAGTATTGAAACTGTACTTATATTGTTTAGAGTGATCGTTTGGTAGTAAATCAATGAGAGCGATACACAAAGAATCTCCTAACCATCAATCTATCGATTTTCGGAAGATTTGTACTATCTGCTCACACAAATCCAACATCAATGGTTGATTTTGCTATTAATACAAATAATTTACGATATTTACACATATAATAACGGAGATTTGGACAATTTTTTGCCAGTTTTAGGAAAGAATAGTGCAAATCGACGAGTTGTTGAATCAAATTTGACATTTCTTTGTTTACTATATGAGTGACGTCACGGCCCTGACCACAGGATATCAAAGCGTTTACGGCGTGAGATAAAAAAAGATTATTTCTAGCATTTTCAAATGAAAATTTTACAGTAATCATTCATTGTTATTTATTAAAATCGGTATATTGTGGAACCTTATGCCAAATACTATTAGAAATAAACAATATTTTAATCAATTTTGATATGAGTCAACTACCCTATTATGTTATTCTTAGAAGAAAAAATACGTAATTCAAATATTTTCACCAATATCAGTATGATGTACCATATCTAAAATTACCCATTAGATTTATTTTCGCTACAATAAAAACGAATATAAAAGGAGGGAAATAAAAACGTAATACTCACAGTGTCTTTCCGACATGGCTCGTGGATCGTAACACTTCTGACTTGTAATAAAACAACAGTATCACAGCAAATAAACTTGTAATATACACAATTACACCAATTACTTCAAGGTCCTATCAGTTACACGGCGAGAACACGAATGAATGCTTAGAAGGCTAACAGTCACTTTTATAACAAAGCTTACCGACCACAGAACTACTAGGTCTGTGTTACCGACACTTCTATCATCCACGTCGGTTCTAAAAGTCGGTATCAAAAGAACTTCCAAAGCTTACCGACCACAGACCTACTAGCTCTGTATTACCGACACTTCTACCATCCACATCCGTTAATCTATGAAATAGACAAATGATAATTAAGTTCTATGAAATTCAACAATAAAAATATTATAATTATCATGATATTTATTTAACTAATACAAATGATAATAATCGTTAATAATATTTAAAATGTTACAGTAATGCCACACTTCCGTTAATTTTAGTCTGTCTGACATTCGTAGCGGAAGTTTCAACGGTAGCATTTTAGTTATAAACAGGTTGTCAATTTGAGCGTGGGGCGCGGTAAACAAAGAGAGTGACATAAATTACCATACTTAATTATTATAATGTACCATTTTGACAATTTTTATGACGAATCACAACACTAATTTGTCAATTCTTGCTTCAACTTTACATTCTTTAGGGTTTCCTGATAAAGTAGTTGCTTGGATATATGAATTTCTTAACGGACGTAAAATTTATATAAAACATAATAATAAATTGTATGGTCCGAGGCTTTCTTATAGAGGCGTGAGTCAAGGTGGAATTTTAAGTCCATTATTGTACATTTTGTATATACATAGACTTAACGAAATTTTAGGCCCTGACCTTTCTATTAACAATCTTCAGTTTGCAGATGATCTAGTCATTTACTCGAATGGATCCTCTATTTCTGACTTGGAAGATAAATTGAATCTCGCTTTGTGTAAATTACAGCGTTATTTTCAGTACTTAAATTTAGAAATAAGTCCCTGTAAAAGCAAAGTTGTAATTTTTACGAAATTAAGAAGGCAGACTAGAATTAAAATTTTGTATAATAATCAAATCCTTCCTGTAGAACATTCAGCAAAATTTTTAGGTGTTACCTTTCAACAAAATTTAAGTTGGAAAGAATATGTCGATTGTCTGACAGATCGAGCTTTGAAGGCAACAAATATTTTAAAATCTCTAGTTGGTCTTAACTGGGGGTCAGACCCTAAGCTTTTACTTATAATGTATAAGGCCGTAGTAAGAAGCCATTTTGAATATGCTTTTTTCTGTTTTGCTTCCAATAAAAAAAATATGGACAGCCTCGATAAAATCCAAAATAAAAACTTACGAATAATTTTAGGCTCTATGAAAACAACACCAATAAATTCCATGCAAATTGAGTGTAATTTAGCTCCATTGACAATTCGCTTCGAATTTTTAAAATCTAGATTTTTATTAAAACTTTTATCTATTAATGATAATTTACTCATCAATAAATTAAGAGTTAATAACTGTCCCTTATTTTTGATTCATGATGTAAATAACGTTTCTAAAATGTATGAAAGTGATTATGTATATAGTAGTGACAGTTTACCTTGTTATAAAGGTCGCTTTAGTAGTAAATATTTTGAAATGAAGATAGTTATTAATAAGAAATTAGATAGTAAATATGATGTTTATAGCGAATTAACCTCTTGGGCAGAATATAGACAAGTTTATACAGATGGCTCAAAGAAAGAAAATGTTGCAATGGCTTTTTATGATTTTCAAAGTAAAGTTGGGCATGGAATAAAATTACCAAAAAAAGCTAGTATTTACACTGCTGAGGCTGCAGCTATTCTCGCAGCATTAGAGTATATTGAAAAGGTAGAAGATTCAAAATGGATTGTTATCTCAGATTGTATGAGTGTTTTAGAATCGTTAAGAAATCCAATTCTGTCATCTCAAGCCAACTACCTCATTTATGAAATAAGAGAAAAATATTACAATTTAGTAATAAATGGGAAAGATATTGTATTATATTGGACACCTTCTCATATTGGAGTAAGTGGCAATGAGAGAGTAGATTCTTTTGCAAATTTTATTTCCAATACATCTCATATTGTACCTATCAAAAAAGTAAAAATTCCGGAATCAGATTGTGTCGTCACCCTTAAAGAAAATTTATCAACCAGTTGGACTCAAGATTGGAACAAAACCTTACAGTCAAAAGGAAGATGGTACTACAATATCAACTCAGAAATAAAACAGCCGTGGTTTCTAAAAGGACATTTTAAAAATAGAAAGTTTTACACAACGCTTTGTAGGTTACGTATGGGACATGGTCGCTTTAACGAACATTTGTTCAGAATGAACATGATCTCTTCCCCGTCATGTACTTATTGCAATTCTGCCACTCCACAATCTTTGGATCATTTATTTTTTGAGTGCTCTACCTTCTCTACCCAAAGGACACTTCTTTTCAATCATCTTGCCAAGATTTATAAAACTGAAGAAAATATCCCGTCGACTGTTCAAGCTATTTTGAAAAATCTGCAAACATATTCAGCTTTGTATAATTTTATAGAAAATACAGTTCAAGACATTTGAAGTGAAATGAAAACTCCCAGTCAAGGCTGTATGGTGTCTCAAGATACCTTTGCCTTTCCCATATGGGAAGAATTGTACAAAAAAAAAAAAAATCGGTTTGTTTTGAAAAGGTGACGGTTGATTGTTGAATGAATTGTTGATTTGTATTTTGTTGATTCAGTTGATTGCGTGCGGTTTATTTTCACGAATGTTTTCAATTGTATTTTTTGCGTTTATTTTTGTTTAATCGACTCTGTAGACGTGAAACCATTTATGAATAATGTTTTATTTTAAATCTTGTAAACATAAATGATCTGATATATCAAGGAACAGGAACAATGTCAACAATTGATGTCGATAGTGTCATCATCATGGATAGAAATCAACAAGAAAAACATATTGGAAAAATTGACGATTGTAAGTATCTCTAAGAAATATTTGGATTCAATATATTTTTTGGGTAGAAAAATATATCTACATAAAAGTGCCATATACGACATATTGTCTAAAAGTTTTTTTTTCTAAGATTTGTTTTTTGCAAGGTGATACTATTATTCACAAGACTGGACAGGAAATGGACTTAATACGCCAAAGGACCATTGCTTACGAGTACTTATGCCGCTTAGAAGAGGCTAAAACTTGGATTGAAGCATGTTTGAAGGAAAGGTTACCCCAAGCTACAGAATTTGAAGAAAGTTTGCGAAATGGTGTTTATTTAGCCAAACTGGGTCATTTTATTTCTCCGGAGATGTTGCCTATGAATAAAATTTATGATATTGATCAAAGACGCTATAAGGTAACATACATCACTTGAGTTTATTATAAAATCAGTAAATTTATTTAATCTTTGGACATGCGTTAAAACAAATGATTATAATCCTGTGAGTACAATATTTCTGTGAGCCGAGGGGCTCGAGCCTACCCTATGTTAGGGTGATTAGGCCTTAGTTAACCACGCTGGCCCAGTGCGGATTGGTCGACTTCACATACATCATTGAATTTCTTCGCAGATGTATGCAGGTTGCCTCACGATGTTTTCCTTCACCGTAGGAGTGTCAGACAAATGTTCATATGAAATTCGAAACGAAAAACACATTGGTACATGGCGGGTCTCAAACCCCGGCCCCCCGATTGGAAGGCAAGTGCCGAGTCCACTGCGCCACCGACGCTAAATAATTAATTAGTTATTCATAAATGTTCATCTTTATGTATAAAAATGAAATGCTGCGTGTTAGTCTCGCTAAAACTCAAAAACGGCTCGACCGATTATTACAAAATTTTCTGTGTGTATTTGAATAGGTCCAGTGAAGGCTGAAACGTACAATTGGACCCGGTAGGTGGCGCTGTAATCGGGCAGGACAATGTCTGCTGGGCCCACTAGTTTTTTATTAATATTCATATTTGTGTAATAGGTATTTCTATATACCTATTTTTTTATTTAGTATTTAGTATGTTATATAGTATGGTTTTATTTTTATATATTTTTTTACTATTTGATCGCTTTCTTTCTAAGGTGCTATACACGCACATTCTAATATAATTATTATAATTTCTCCTTTCGCAGGTCTGCTGGAAGAAATTTCATTTATGAAATAAGCAGATCTTTTTTAACAGACTTCAAAAAAAGTTTGACCTGTATGTTTGTCCGCGATTATCTTGCGTTTGGCTGAATCGACTTCAAAAACACCAAAAAGTCATAAATAATATAAGAATATGAACTACATCACAGTTTTATATTGAAGTCCGTGCCAAGCCTAGAGCATAAGGTGCCAAGCAATTATCACCTGGAAAGTGTTAAAAAATATAAGAACAATTATTAATGTAAGTAGGTACTTAGTTAAAATTTGGCACCAACTTCAATATAAAACTGTGATGTTTGTATTTTGGTGTTTATGAAGTCTGTTTTTTTTTGTAATTTTTTTTTAACATTTTGTCTTCTGTATTGTTTGTGCTGTTTAATTTTAATGCGTGTGTGCGTTATGACTTATTGAAATATTTCTATTCTTACTATTTTTTTTATAGAAGGCCTAGCAAGTGACTATTTCACCTGGTGGTAAGTGGAAATAGTCCAAATGCGAAGAGAGAATACACACCGCAATAGCCATCCTCACCTTGCCGAACTGCAAGATGCTTCTTTACGCCTCTTTTTATACCAAGCTTTTTACTTTAATTCAAAATATTACTATTCACCCATTTTTGTTAATGTTGTTAATAATTATTAAAGCGACTGTACATTATTGTCCGATTGTATTGTTGGTTATGAGTTTCCTCTTCTCACATCAGCAGTTATGTATGAGTGGGTAACTTTATGTATTGGTTATGAGTGGGTGCGAGACCATTTGTTTACTAACAATTTTGTTGAGAAAAGTTTACTAACATTACTTAACATCAAAACATTATTAAAACATTGTGATCAAATGTTTGTTAAGAAAATGTTTGCTAACTCTGTAAACATTTTATATCGGCAATGTGGGGTCACCATAACTGATGGCACACAAAGCTACTGCAACAGCAAGCTCAATGTGGTTGTCCATCTTCTTGAAGATTACTACTGCAGCCGTAAAATCTTCAACTAAAGCAGGAGTATCCATATTACCATGATGTTTGAGGACTGTCACCCGAAACTGCACTTCTAATATCATCATTGAATTAATAATTATACAAAATGCTAGTTGAAAATAGCTGATGCTGACTTTCTATAAACAATTATACTGTATCAAAATTACAGCAGACAGTAAAAGAGGTACTTTACTGTTATCTGCACATGGTGTTGGTCACATATCCACAAGATAATTTTGAAAATATACAACCCCTACCACATTTTTTTCCATCATTCTATAGCAGTAATACCATCAATTTATAAAATAAAAATTTTTTCCTTTTGTTTTTACTTTTTTGTGCATAAACTAAAATGATGGTATTTAATTTGTTTTTAGAGTGCACTGCACCCAATGCAAAGTCACTGCATTATCAATGTTAGGTATTTGTACATGATAGAGATTCTTTGCTAGTTCTGTGATAAGTGTATGTGCCTAAAATTTTTATTTAATAAGTGGTTGTAATATGTGGATTAAAAAAGAAATTATTAACTCAGACCTTTTATATTACTTTCTTTATCTTATATACAATTTTGGCAGGGGTTCCAATAATAACCCTGTACCCCTGCATACACAAATATCCATATTTCTATTCATTGGCTTCCTTGCATCATTTTGTACTATTACTAAATAGTATAATTTTGCAACATTACTTATGCGCATAATTAATAGATAAATAAAAGTAATAAGTATACAGTAAATACAATTAGTAAATTTTAATATTGAGTAACTACTTTTTAAATGATACATAGTTTGTCTCTAAATAATACATCTGGCCAATTGGACTAACCTTATCTTAGCTTAGGACGATCTTAAGTGGCATGCTGTCACATTCTTTTCATTAAAGACAAGAAGTGACAGCATTCTTCTTAGGATTGACTTGGCTAAGACAAGTGAAATTGGCCATTCATCCACCAATTTCACTAACCTAGGATGGAGCTTAGAATTAGCCCAAGGTGAGGATAAAAACTATCACAATTTTTCATCTATTGTTATTCCATGCTAGATAAAAAACACCCAGAAATATATTTTAATCTTATTTTTGAATTTCTTCAGGTGATGGGATTGCAGTTTAAACATACTGACAACATTAACAAGTTTTTGCAAATTTTGAAAAACACAGAGCTTCCAGTGGTGAGTAAGTTTTTGTTAGTTAATTTATATTAAATACCCCCTAACTAACACATTTACTACTATTCACATTTTAACTAATTTGTGGGTTAGGTCTTTGCATAGATCCAGTTAGTATACATTAATTCGGAAATTTTATCCTTTATTGTGTCAGCATTCTGTTATGTACTCAAGTACACATATGGTGTAGCACTAGCCAAACCTTATTGTTGAATAACCTGCTGGATGTGAGAAATGCAGGATCGATTGAACTAATTTGGAGTCTTTCAACAGTGGTGACGAGATGCACTGATTTGCATTCCTTGCAAAGAGCAAAATGAATTATTTTAAAATATTAATTTTAAAGAAATTTTCCTAGATCCCTGTGCTGTATCTATGCTTCGAGCCCTTTCACGTTAGCGCCGTGTAGCCCACCTGCCCCCTTATTCACAACTGTCGGATCGCGGATACGATTCGGATAGTCACGTCTTGTCTTGCTCTGATGTGCCTCAATAAAAGTGACAGGTACAGAGATTCTGTGATTCGGCTCGGTTCCGAAGGATTGTGAATAAGGCTGCCGGACTTTCATTCAATAATTCGAATGACCTATGAAATATCGCGCGCGCATCTTTTGAGCGGGCGACGTCGTTTCATAATACAACGGGTCGCGATCTCGTGACAATAATGAGCTACTTTATGATATTATTTTATGTGTTGGAGCTTGGAAAACGAATAATAGACCTCTTGCGGAGCAGCAGCGCCGGTTGCAGACTTCAATAGTTTTAGTTCCAAAGTCCACCTGGAACTTTATTTGTTAACTAGCTGTGCCCGCGACTTCGTCCGCGTGGAATAGTACCGGCTGGACCGATATTAATAAAAAGTAGCCTATGTTATACCTTATATAATTAGCTATCTATTAGTGAAAGTCCCGTCAAAATCGGTCCAGCCGTTCCGGAGATTAGCGGGAACAAACAGACAGACAGACAAAAAAAATTTAAATTGTGTTTTTGTTATTGGTACCCGATATACATTCATACCCATTTAGTAAAAACTTTGTATTTTGACATTACATACACTTCAATTTTATTTATTTGTATAGATTTTCATCCAAAGAAACATCAAAGAAAATACCGGTATTTATTAACAAATAAAATTTTTAATTTTCAACTTGCAATGTCGCCGCGAGCCGGTGACACTCGCAGAGACGTGCTTTTAGCAGTTGTTTTTTAAAACCAAAAAATTAAGACCGGGGCCTCTTTTTCTCAAGGGGACTCGGGCAGGATCGAACTTGCCTCTTCAGCAATGACCAATAGCAACGATGATATAAAGAAAGGATTGTCAATGTCTAACATGTCTAAAATTAGTTATAACCACGAGCCACGATATTTTTAAAAGTAACAAAGCACACACGCTTCTAGGATGCACAACAGTGATTACATAGATTTATGTAGTTATACAAGAGGACGATAGATGGCGCTATATACATTTTTGAGTTAGCTTTTTTCGCTAGTTAGTTTTTTCGCAATCAAAGTGAAACGCAGAGTGTAAAACACTGCCATAAACTAGAGTTGCCAATCGTCCTGTTTTCCCAGGACATGTCCTAGTTTTTGTAGTGTCCTGGGATGTCCTGAATAGTTTTTAAGCAGCGTCCTGGGATATTTAATTTTAAAATTCGCAATTTTATGATACTGATACTGAAGGAAATTGTTGGGGTTGAAAAGTATAGTAAAAATTAATAAGTTTGTAGTTAATATTAGAATTTATTAGATACTATAACTAACCATAGTTTAAAAAAAATGTTACAAACTAAAGTGCTTGCTTTATATTTTTAACCGACTTCAAAAAAGGAGAAGGTTCTCAATTCGATGCGTATGTTTTTTTTGTGTGTATTTTATGCGATTACAAGGCCAGTTGTGGACCGATTTTCAAAATTATTTTTGTATTCGATAGAGTATACTCCAATGGTGGTCCCATGGTCACTAAAGTTGGAATCTGATGATGGGATCCTCTAAAAATCGGGGAAAACCCTAAAATTTTTAGGTGTGTCCAACATGTTTTGTGTATATGTTACGCGATTACTCCGCCAATTGTTGACCGATTTTGAAAATTCTTTTGGTATTCGATAGAGTATACTCCTGGGGTAGTCCCAAGGTCACCAAAGTCAGGATCTGATGATGGGATCCCATGAAAATCGAGGGAAACCCTAATTTAATACCAATGTTAGGGTTTCTTTCACTAAAAGTTAAAAATAAAATATATTTTACAAAAAATAAAAACCGACTTCAAAAACACTGAAAATTTAAAAATAATATTAGAATAGGTACAAACAACATTACACTTCTACATATATTGAAGTCGGTGACAAATTTTAAGACTTTCTATGTGATCATCGTTTGGCACCGACTTCAATATAGAAGTGTGATGTTGTCTGTACCTATTCTTATATTATTTTTAACGTTTTAGTGTTTTTGAAGTCGGTTTTTGATAACTAGTTTTCAATTCGTATAATTTTATTCAAATACTTTTATTAAAATATATGATTGTTTTAATATCTTGAATTTCAATTCACCTATTTTCACAACATATTATTATTAATTTCACTATTGCAACTCTATTACTGCGTCCTGTTTTGACACTGAATTGTCCTGGCTTTTCCAACTTCAAATCCTAGTTTTTTTAATTTTGGGTTGGCAACCCTACCATAAACAAGTCATTGTACCCCTCGACATGCAACCAAAGTGTCTCGGGCTACAATGACTCATTTTATGCTCTTGTTGTACAATTTACTATTTTTCTATTGGGACGAACGCAAAATTTTGCGTTTAATAAAAAATATAAGAAATAATTTTTTAACTAATAATTTCATTAACAACAAGAATTAAATGTCTTTTAAAAGTATCATAGCAACTTATAATTTAGAAAAGAATAATAAAAGTTGGTCGCTTCTAAAATAACCGATCGGCACATAAATCCGAACGCATTCCAAAAAATGACTGTAAGCCTTGCAACTCAGCACCTAAAACTTTAGGTAAGTACCGTGCATAGAATCAAGATAGAATTAAATTAAAATGTATCGGAGCATCGGGAGTATCGGGCGGGACTAACGAAGTTAATTTCTTCTAACGAATTAAATTCTTGCGTGTATTTTTTTCTTTTTTCTTACAGCTTAAAATACACTTTTTGTTACTTCTTTTAATATTTGTGTACATAAGATATCATTTACAATTCACTATAATATACACATTAAAGATTTTTAAAAACAATATTATTATATTTATGTTGCTTGGTTAAAGTAGTTGAATGTAACATTATCCATTAAATTTAGCGCCATCTAGTAAAAAATCAATAGTATTATAAAAATCTAAGCACCGCACCGTGCTTAATTGTATAGCGCCATCTAGTGCAAAACCGTAGAAACCGTATAATAGGATTAAATTTGTCGATAAAGATTAAAATTGTTCTGGCGGAATTTTGTAGAATTATTTGTAATTTACTATTATTGAAACAACTTTTTATTAATTTTCGGGCATGATTCAGTATTAATTATCAAGAAAATTTAAGTTAGCAACCTTATAGGTCAGCGCCATCTAGATATAAGGCGGGAATAGGACCTTTCTTATAGTGACATTGGCAGTCTATATTATTCTTTGTCTATGCCAAATTGCCAATAGGGAAGATGCAAATGTAATATTTATGAACGATTTGTGATTAAAATGTTATAAAAACGTAAAACAAAAATGATGGCAACGTTTTTATTTTAGTTAATAATTTTTCACGTCAACATTATAATTGCGAAATAAAAATACGCATCTTAATCTACCAATCAACGGCTAGTGACGTCACTTGTGTTCGGACATGGCCCGTCAGATGTAAAGATGAACATTATTTTTACGAATATTATTTGCATTTTTCTATATAAAAATGTAGTTGGTTTTATAAAAATAGACTCCAGAATTTTTTTGTTGAAAGTGCAGAGTTTTCGAGTGTAGAAATGAAAGGAACTAAACCTATTGTTATTGTAGTAAAAAAGTGTGTATGGGTGTGTGCGCGTGCGTGCGTGTGCATGTGTAATTTTTGCACACGCGCACACACACACACACTAGCATACACACACGAACACACACATGCACACACACACGCACGCGCACACACACACACACGCGCACACACACACACACACACACACACACACACTAGCATACACACACGAACACACACATGCACACACACGCACGCGCACACACACACACTAGCATACACACACGAACACACATGCACACACACACGCATGCGCACACACACACACACACTAGCATACACACACGAACACAGATACGCACGCGCACACACACACACTAGCATACACACATGAACACACACATGCACACACACACGCACGCGCACACACACACACACACACACACACACACACTAGCATACACACACGAACACACAAATGCACACACACACGCACGCGCACACACACACACACATACACACTTTTTTACTACAATAACAGAGTAACTGTAGGTTCATTTGTATTCGAATGTTGTTATATGTTATGTAGTATTATATTCTTTGTTCTGTATTATCTTTGTTGATTGTCACTGTATGTCTGTCTACTGATTGAGCCCATGGTGGTTCGAAGTGGTGGGAGATTGATGTCATGTAACACAGGTACATTTACTTAGCATAGGCATCAGTCTCACTTCCTTGTACAATATTTTTTGCGTGTCTTGTTGTATGTTTGTTTGTGATATAAAATATTAAAGATATTATTATTATATTATTATAATGACCCTGGCATCATTCGATGCACAACATAGCAAATAGTTTTTCGCGCAGCAAAGTGCCTAAAACAACGAGGGGATCATTTCGAGAATTTAATACAATAGGGGGTATTTTTTTGTATAAAAATTGAATTTTTATACAAAAAATACCACCTAAATCATATGTAATCTGTGGTTATAGGGTCTAGGACGGCGTATTTTCTTACATATAAAACAGGATTTTTAATCGTTTCCAAATAACCAGAAAAAATAGGGTTGTCATATTATTCAGCGTATTATAGAGAATTTATTTACATATAGTGTACCTCGGTACATCGATTGAGCAGATTTTGGCGACCTCCTTTGTGTTTTCATAGCACTATCGATCATTAAGGATCACATTGGCGTTTCATTGATATTTGTCTATTCATTCAAGAGTTATAACGGCTTATGCACGTCAGGTTCGCTACGGAGGGTAAAAAAATTAAATGGCCCCTAAAAATACAAAAAATATGTTTTTTTTCTATTTTTTATCACTAAAAGATCCCCTTATGCCCCCTGCCTCATATGTGTACTTTATGCAGATTCACACAGAATTTTTATATTTTGTTATGCTTAAGGAGATTTTACTCATTGTTAAAAGTTATATCTCCAACAGTCAAAGTTAAATTATTTTTCATAGATTACATTTTAATTTATTAAAGGCACCGATTTAATTATTTTACAGACTTTTCAACCAGAGACTACTGATATATATGACAAGAAGAATATGCCGCGTGTGATATACTGCATACATGCACTTAGTTCACATTTGTTCAAATTGGGCAAAGCTCCACTTATTCATGATGTGTTTGGTAAAGTTGTTTTTACAGGTAATATTTTGCTTTTTTATTTTTCTTAAATGTTTAAATGACTGTCTAGACATCCAACAGTCATCTATCTAACTACTGATTTTAGATGAACAACTTGATTCAGTTTCAAAGGACTTGGAAAAATGTCAACATCCACTGCCTATGTTTCAAAAAATTGGAGGCATACTGTCAAAAAACAATTCAGATAATAGTGATGCTTTGCATAAGGCTATAATTGAGTTAAATAAACTCTTGGATTCAGAGAAATCTATAACTGCAGCCTTATTGAATCCACAATTGAAGTTAAAATATATACAAAATAGGTTAATAGTGGACTATAAAAACGTTTTACAGGCAGCAAGATACGAAAAAATAAAAGCTGCTCATAACCATTCTTTGAATGATAGTTACATTCCAGATGAATATGATGAATTGCTAACACAGGTTGAGATACAAGGGTACATAACAGCAGTAAATTATAAATTTTTATGGAAGTCTCTTTGTGATGCGTCTTTAAGTAATGACTTTAACACATTAAATAAGCTTTTTAATGAAGATTGGGTAAAAATAAAGAATTATGATATTAACAATATGGACTTTTATTGCGATGTTGTTAGAGAAATAATGGAACATAATAAAGATATTGATGTGGAAAGTATAACAAATTGGCATAAAATTTTTCAAAATATAATAAATGAAGGTAACAGAAAATCAATAGAAAACAAGGATCACAAAAACGCAATTGCTTATGTAAATAGAGCTTTAGATGAAGGAAATGCGGACGATCTATACAAAGCGTTATGTAATCCGCATTTAGAGCTTACTTTTAAAATAGATAAGTACTGCATACCACTTCTGTTTGAAGAAATGAAATTGGAAAAATGTGAACTAGAGAAGAATTTGAATGAAAGTGAGATTGCTGCGTCTGTATCTTATTTGACTTCTGTTGCTGCAATATCACAAGCTGTAGAAAGAGGTGATGAGGCTGCTGTTTGGAACTTACTTAGTTCAAAAAATGTGCACATAGAAGGTTTGCGCGCACACTGTCGTCGCCGCTATTTATCAGCTCTAGTGACAGCACTTCAAGTAAAAACTAGAGAACAGTGTGCATGTCCTTTACTTACTTTAGAAGATATTCATGACACAATTGATATGGTCAATATAAAAGACGATGATAATGAGGAGTGTAAGTATAATTTTATTCGTGTTTTTAAATGATTGTATGTTAAACAATTTAACGTTTATGTATATGTTTTAGTGGTACTAGTAATCAATGATATCAATAAGGCAGTTGTTGAAGAAGACAGTGTTGCATTAATGCAATTGTTAAAAAATTCTTCTTTGAAAATATCGCTTCCATTACACAAAGAAGAACATCTTTTATATTTGCGATTATTAAAAAAGAAGATTCTTCATAGAGAATCACAAAGTCTTTGGTTAGAAGATATTGTCAATACAATAAAAGATGTCCACGAAGAATCAATGAATGTGAAGGAACTCACTGATTCATTAGTTCATCTAAATTTAGCTATAAAAAAAGATATAAAGGAGTTTTGGAAGTATTTGTCTACTCCAATATTATCTGCTAATTTAGTAATTGAAAGCAGTTGTAGAGATATTTATTTCCACATGTTTTCAAAGGCTCTAAAGAAGAAAAGCTACAATAGTTGTCAATGGGTAGTTTGTCATACAGATGCTGGAAATACTGTTTATATTGATATAGAATCTTATACTTATAGCTGGACCACACCTAAAGACTTTGTTCCCTATGCGCGATATTTAAGTAGAAAAGATGTGAATTCTGTCATAGAGAAAACAAATAGGCATCATGTTAATAAATATAAACAAACCATTCTTGAGAATTCTATTGTGATTATTCAAGCATATTGCAGGGGTTATCTTTTTAGAAAGAAACAATCACAAAGACTTCATTATCTTTGGAAAAATGAACATTATATTATAAAGATTCAGGCATGGTGGAGAAAAGTTTCTATTGAAAAAAAATTTAAAACATTGATCAAAATGAAGACTATAGAAGCGAAACTAAAGCAAGAAAGGAAACAGAATCCATGGGTTTGGTACAAAATACAGGTAGATTTCTATCTTTATTCACTTCTAACTTTTCTAACTTTATTCGCGACTTTTAAAAAATTGAACTACAAACTAATAATTTTGTTGCAGGAACAAAAGATTATAAAAATACAAGCACTTTGGCGTGGTCGCAGGGCTCGGCAAGCATTTACATCGTTGTTTCATTCGCCAAATCCCCCGCTTAAAGCTGTCAAAAAATTCATTCCAATGTTGGATTTCTCGACAGAAGATTATGACAGAGAAATTGAATTACAATCGCTTAAATCAGAAGTTGTACAATCTATGAGAAAAAATCAGGAACTGTCAAAACAAATTGATGATATGGATTTAAAAATAGGTCTGTTGGTTCAAAATCGTATTGCATTGCAAGATGTGGCGGCGCATGGACTTAAGTTAAATAATCTGGTTAAGCATAATTCAATGACAAAGTTGGTTTTCCAAGATCGTCCTGATGGGAAGGGTTCTTTGATGACTATATCAACTGCAGTTAAAGGATTGAAATCTCTTACAAAAGAGAGCAAAAGACTTCTAGATGGCTATCAGCATCTGTTTTATGAACTGCAAACAAACCCTACATATTTGTCAAAACTTCTATTTTGTATACCTCAAAATAAGACCAACATTTTTGTTCAAAATGTTGTGCTAAGTCTCTACAATTTTGGTGCGTACGCAAGAGACGAATATTTGCTATTGAAGTTATTCAGATTCACATTGGAAGAAGAAATTAGTTGTAAAGTTGTCATGCCTTATGATATTATCTCTTCTACTCCTTTGGTATTGAAAATGGCAGTGAATCTATCGAGACAATTATCAGGGTTGAACAGTTTGAAGTCAATTTTAGCCCCTTTGATTGAAAATATGTTGAAAAATAAAGATTTGAATATAGAGACTTGTCCAGTAGAAATTTATAAAGCTTGGCGTAATGAAACCGAGATGAAAACGGGACAAATATCGTAAGTTGAAGAAGTAATTTCAAAATCATTTAATTTTAATAAAATACATATTATTATTTTTATACAACTTCAATTGCGACCTAGCTAGTAGTTATTGATTGTTATTTTTCAGATCACTTCCTTATTCTGTTACTCAAGAAGAAGCACTCAAGTATCCTGAAGTAAGAATTAGACTGGACACCGCACTGAGTCAGCTCAAAAGTATTGTGACTATGTTTTTAGACAAAATCACCAAGTCTACCGATTTACTACCTTTTTGTATTACTTATATGGCGCGTGTATTGCATAGATCGCTAACATCGAAATTCCCTCATACTCCAGAAAAGGATATACTAAAAGTACGTCGTATGTAAGAAACGGTTGTTTTACTAAGTACTATTACTATAATACAAGAGAAACTTCATCTCGATTTCACCTCGGGCAGGATTCGAACCAGCGACTTAGACATACCGTTTTGACGCTATGGTCACCGAGGTAATTATCAACAGAGATTTCAGATCTCATTTACCTTGTTAATAAGAAGGATAAGTCCTCGATGGCTTGTGTGGGCATGGTGTCACTTCGAATCCTGCCTGAGGCGAGAGTTTTCTTGTATTTATTTTAATGCTGTTTGATAATACTGCCCTATTTCAATATTTCTATCAAATAAATTGGATATTTTATTTAAATATTGTATTTTAGGTTATTGGGAATTTGGTATATTACCAGTTCTTAAATGCTGCTATTGTAGCTCCGGACGCATTCCATATCATAAACATGCCAAATGGTGGCAGTCTTACGGCGGACCAAAGAAAGAATCTGGCTTCTGTAGCAAAAATATTACACTTCTCTGCAGCAAAAAAAGGGGTAATTGAATTTATTAAAAATATTTTTTTAACACACTGACACATCTTCAATATAAATTTCATTTATAATATAAACAGGCGTAACCTGGAACGACTATCTTTGATTTCTGGGGCCATATAACACTAGCTGTGTCCGCGACTTCGTTCGCGTAGATGTCCGAAAATAACAATAACGTGATGTTATAAAGCCTTCCTCGATAAATGGACTATCCAACACAAAAATAATTTTTCAATACGAACCAGTAGTTCCTGAGATTAGCGCATTCAGACAAACTCTTCAGCTTAATAATATTAGTATAGATAAGTATATCTACAATTACCTACAAAGGCTGAATCTATGTACTGTACTACATACCAGGACGTCGCACTATTTTCGTTTTTCGTTTAAACACGGACGCACTTTTTTCATTTATCGAGTGATTGATATTATTCAAGTCGTTCAACCTCAGATCATAAAATGTATATATTTTTAAACTATTTTTTTAAATTACTTCTACATTGTTTCAATTTCTACAACAAAACAATCTACTACGGTTTTGCTGGCTTAAAGGTAGAAGCTGCAAACTAAACCGCTACGTCGCCCGCTGTGGTTCAGTTTGTAGCTAAAGACCATGGCTTTGCAATTGAAACAATTTGAGAACAGCCACGGTAAACCATGCCATAGTCTTTAGGTTTACATATCGATGCAGACGGTTAGATGGAAGAAGGCGCGCCTGGAACTTCGCTTGAGGCTGCAGAAGTCTGCGAGCGGGAGGATCTACCTGGCGGGGTTGTTGGTATAGCGGAGATTTTGCGGAAGACTTGCAGGCTATCTGTACTCTGCCATGCCTAAAGTGCGATTTTGTCCCAGAAAGAAGGCTTACTGGTAGCCGCAGGAGATAGCAACTGGACGATTGATACGATGCCTCGAGATGGTTGGGCACCGGCAGGGCGCCACTTATATCGCATTGTGCCGATGTAAACCGGACATGGATGTTGCGATCACTACCAGCACAAGGGACCACCACATGCAGGAAGTGACTGAGTTTGGAGGAAATTCTACAGCGTCACCTCTGTAATACTCACGACGATACGGTCGTGCTCACTCTATTAAGCACACTATTAGAGTGCCCGGCCTGACGATCCCAAAGATACTTTTTGGCGACGTTGTCACTTCCTTCTGCAGGTGGGGATGACCATTATGTTCACGGTAATCCCGTTCAGTTAGTTTGGCCATCATAGTTGACTGGACTGTCCCGGGGTGGCCCGGAGAATACCCACCCTGCAGAGTGAATCCCGCACCTGGCTGTTAACTAGGCATCAGCAGGTTAGGTGCGTAATAGCTTGCATGTCAACTGTTACGCACCGAACCTGCTGATGGCTATATTATTTAATGATTTTTCGCCATCACATAATATAATTGGTAAAGTTTTGTCATTTAGTTCGGAGAAGAATCCCGGCATCTGCAGTGTTTAAACTCATTCATTGTGGAGTGCCACGAGAAAATGAAATACCTATTCAGACGATGCTGTCGTGGGCCCACTCTCGAAGAATACTTTGCGGTGGACGAGTACACGGAAGCGACGCTGCTGCACCATCCACATATTTACATAACTGTTCAGGTAAAATTTTATTGACCCTCAGTTCTGATCTATACACCGTAAAGAAATTATCGTTTTGATCGCGTGGACAGGTTCTTAATCTTAGCAAGTACTAATTATAAATAAGTGATAACTAGTATTGGGAAATGAAATGTGTGCAAGGATTTTGTGCAGGGAAGCGTGAGATGGGCTATTTATTATTTATTCACAGGTAAAATACAATGCTAATGAATAAACAAGTACTACTTACTAAATGTAGTATTGATACGTATTGATAAGATTATTATTTTTGTATTACAGGAAATAGTTGACACGCATGCGCTTTTAATTGAATATCAAGATATAATAGCTCCAGATCCACGAGATAGGTTAAATGAGCTGTTGGATGACTTGGGAGAAGTGCCATCGATTGCAGAACTGGCATCACGCGATGTCGATACGGTGTGTAAAGTATACATTTTAGAAGAGAACGTTAATAATTAATTGTAAGGCATGTTACGGGCAGTTTGATTTTTTTGTGAGATAATCGAATATTTTAATATTTGTTTAATTGATTCGTCAATTATAAAATGAAAACCTTTGCGCCAAATTTTGAGATAGCTTAAGTAATTAAAATACACCATACATATCTACAATTCAATAAAAAAATAGTTGAGAAGTGTATATTAATTAACTAATAAGTCTATCAATTACTGAACAACTATAAATTATCGACTTCATACCTTTTGATTATAATTCGCCACATATTTAGTCTATGGCACTGACATGACATTTGCTTGCTCTGCTCACTCGTTTCCAGATCATTTCATTCTCATTATTAAGGGGTCGTTCTAAAACCCGTGAACTGTGTCAACTTAGGGATAGCAACTAGTCATTGCACTGCAAAAATAAACTAGGCCGACGGCCCTTTGACGATGACCTCGCGATGACCTCGCAACATGACCTCACTTTACTAAACCTCAAATATTTCGACTTTCAGATTGTTGAAACTTACAGAATTTGTAGTGAGGTGCTTATAAGTTTGAACCTTTTTATTCATACCGTTTTTATGTCTTCTCTTTACATACTGGGCCCAAATTTGTATGGTATTGTTGCAGTCTTCAACATTTTTGAACAGCTTATGATGCAAATCTCACTTTTTGGAGACATTACAGTATAAAAATAAAAAATGTCGTCGTAAAAATGCAGTTGACGGAAAATATAAACGAAAAGAGTTGTTAAGTTGGGACAGCAAAATAAACGTAACGTTTTACAAGACACCAACCCCCGGCGTTACGTGATCCTTGGAACGACCCCCTACACGCGCGTTGCGTGTAGGGCCGTTTTTGTGCACCCGCGCTAGTTTTTAACGTCAGCGTGTATTTCTATCACATATAGCAACTCGAAATCGCCATTGACCAACCGTTAGTTCGCTAATACACCGGAGTAGATTAACACTATGTTTGGTGGTGACGTTTTGCGAGAAGACCGTTTTTGGTAGGTGACGTTTTGCGAGAAGACTTCACTCTTACGGCTATTTCAAAATGATCGTAAAGCTAGACGATAACGTCACAGACTGAGATTCCGTACAGGATTGGACAGTGTACTTTGATTATATTATTGGTGTAGACTGAAAGGGCTAACAATAACATTTTCTAAATTTGGTCTGATCATATTATAGCTGAACCATCGATTTAACTTTGTGACGTTCACTATATTACGCCATTATCAAGTTTCTGTTGATTAGTATCATGTCTTAAAATGATGGCTAAATTAAGCAAATACGCTTAAATATGCAGCCTTTGTTCTTTCTAGCAACTTGGTGAATCAATGGAAGAAAATGCAAGGCTCGACGTATGTCTGGCACTTGTCAACAAGTTCCAAGCGCCGGCTGACGACACGACTGATTTGAACAAACTCTTTATCAAGACGAAAGAGTTATGTGTAGCAGTGATTCCGTATTTAAATGGTAAGTTGATGCATGGTAAGTTAATTTGGGTGTACATAATTTTTGTCATGCTTATAAATGCCACTGTATGTGTAGCGTCTAGATACTAAATAGGTGAATGTTTGCTAATCATTATAAGATTTACTTTATTCACAATTATGAAAAAGCTTTCTACCTCATTCCCTCCCATTTAAATAGTCTTTTTCGTTATTAAAAGGCGAGCACCTACTGGAAGCTGTATGTATCGGTACTACAAAAGAACAACAGGAGCAATATGCGAAAACCGTTCAGAGACGTATATATTCTGGGCAGGCCAAGTCTGATGAGGTAATGACTTTGCGGGAGCACATAGCGAAGCTTCGGCGCAACCTGCAAATGTTAGAAGATGAAGGATATGTCACTCGGGAAGATGGCTATCAAGCATTAGTGACATCAATCGCTTTAGACCTTTGCAATAAGGGCAAATACAGGCAAGCACAAAAAAGGGCTTTAGCTACGCTGACTCGGACAAAAGAGAGTTTAAGTGAGAAAACGAGATATTATGAAGAGAAATGTAAATCTTATGATCAATACATAAGATCATGTTTGGCTAATCTTCATGCTGGGAAAAGGTAAGAAACTAGTCCACTGCATACTCTGTTTGATTGTTGAAATCGCCTGCTTCATATCTAAAGGTCCAGGTATTGATACCTGATGGGATCAGAATCTTTTTGCTTCATTTGGTTGATGGTAGGGTTTCTGAGCACACCTGGCTCGACATCACTATCCTTGTTTGTGGCCATATTAGCAATGTCCAAATTAGTAAAGTGTTACCATAACTATAGAAAACGAAGCCAGTTTTTCCGTTTGTGGTTGAGGAATCCAATGTCTTAGCTATGCTTGTAGATCAACAATGCAATCATCTGACTCAAAACGATTAATGTCAAATTCTTAGCAATCCACTTGTGAAGCATAATTGCGACAAAAGTACTGAACCTTTTTAAAATAGACAGTTTAAGTACGGATAACATTTACTTTATACACTATTATATGAGTTATATTATTGCTATAAAGAAGATTGGCAGGAAGCCATACAATGTTGGTACCGTAATCAGACGAAGTGTAGGGTGATAAAAATACCACGCATTTCTTTGTCTTTATTAATGTAACAAAAAAGTTAATCACATCATATTTCTACGACTGTTAAATAAAAAGATATTCGCATTCAAAAATTATTATGGTAGGTACATAGAGTACAGAGATGACAAATTTTAATAGTTCACAAAACGTTGCAAATGTCAAAACATAACATTGAATTTGACATTGACATTACGAGTAACAGTAATTGTTATTATGGATTGCGGAAGGATTTTTTTAACGAAAGACTTTTAGCGCGCTAACATCGATATCATCGCCATTCGGAACGCACCCCCACGACTCGAGTGACACCAACCCTGCGTTCCAGATAAAGCACTGCTACTTTCTGAGGCTAACATCTGATGTTAGCCTCGTTTTGCGTTTCTTTTAAGAAATGTTGACATTTTTAGCCGCGCTAATTGTTACAAATGAAACGCAAGGTACTGATTTTTCGTGCTGAATTTTGACACCTCACTTAATTAGTCCAGCCACTTAAAATTTTTTATAATATAAATCAGAATTGGCTAATATTACAAATATCTTTCAATAAATTTTTTAAATCCGCTGAATATCCTTTTTGATTCATGAAAAAAAGATTCCAAATGTCAAATTTGAAAGCTGTCAAAAAGTGGTATCAGAGGACCCATCTATTAGCATGGGTATTTGATGCTAGCATTTCGTGTTAAAAATGCTTAAATGAAACGCATGACAACCAGCAAGAAAAACTAGCATCACCGGCTAATGGAACGCAGAGATGCTAAAAATGTTGGTATTTATGGCTAAAAATGCTTATCTGGAACGGGCCGCAACTAACACTGACAGTGAATGTGACGTGACGTTGACATTTACAGTTGGCAGTGGTAACAGTCGGTCACGTGACATATCGATAGGTTTATCGATTAAAATTAGATTTCCTTAGACATCTTATTTAACTAAAAACTCAAGACAAAACCAGGAAAAGTAATATTGTTACGTTCTTCTAGTACTATTTTTGGTCTTGTAACCGTCATTAATCGATCAATTATATGAAAATGAGTGGATTAATCAATAATCGATATTTCTGCAACGCATGGGATAGTTGCTTTTGTTTTGTTTACCTTTGCGTTTTAATATTGCTTGTCAGTTAGATGCGTTTTGTTATCAATATTCACTGAAATAGTAAAATCAATTTTTCCTTCTTTACAAAAGTTATTCCTAATTTAAAGAAAAATAAGTAAACTAGTATCGTTTACATAATTCATATTTGAATGGGTACCAGGCTTGCCAATCTTCTTTGTGATGTACAATATTTGTTCGAACTAAAATGACTAGCTATCTTCATGGTGCCATCCCCATAAAGTAAGGAATTTTGCTTTCCTCTCATCACTCAGTGAGGGTTGGAGGGAAGCACCAGAGTCACATTCGTTGTTCTGAGTATGCAAACGCGAGCGGATGAGGTTTATTTGGGTCACGTTATGCGGAACCCCTTACGCCTGAAGTATTATTGTTACTGTTTTCCATGTGCCTAATGAAGAACACATTCTATTACAGAAGCGTGCACGCATATTTGAGGAGATCAGGAAAAGACATTCAAAAATTGAAATCGAAATTAACCGCAAAATATTCAGGGGCAAAATTGTTGGAGCGAGGTGTGCTCTTGGAGATTGACGGTCTCTCGTCTAATCAATTTAAGAATGTACAGTTCGACATAACACCTACTAATCACAACGGTGTTTTCACCATCCGAGCAAAGTTCATGGGAGTGGAAATGGAGTCCATAGAGATTGACATCCAGGATCTGCTGCAGAAACAGTACGAGGGCTGCGCTATCATGGACTTGTTCGGAAAAGCTAAGATTAATGTTAATTTACTTATTTTCTTGTTGAATAGTAAATTTTACGGAAAGGTATTTAAATAACATCACACTCCGAACATATCATTGGTATTATATAAGTTCCGCCTAAATATATGAAGTTGATGAGTAAGTGATTTTGCGTCGTCTAAAATTTAATTGGGCCCAAGTGGATTTCGTATTATAAATGTAAAAACAATTTTGAGAACAATGAACTAGTCGCTTGTGTATGTAAAATTTTAACTGTCCTATTTTTACGATTGACATCTACGAATACCAAACAAGATTTAATCAAGTATTAAGATAAAACCAAATATTTTATTGTCTAGTTAAGATGCGCTGTTGCATTTTTTAATTTATTATTTATGTAGGCATAGTACTATGTATGTATGTATGTGTTGACGGCTGACCGTTAAGGCGGTAGGTACACCGAAAATATTAGTTCTTTTGTCGTTTACGTCGGTATTTCTAAACGACATGATTGCATGCGGGCGCATTCACGACTTTATTGTCATAGAAATTAAGACTAGCTACGTAAACACGGGGCACGTTTCCAATTGTTTGATTTATTCTCGATTAATATGAATGTTACCCACTTGATTTGTTAGGGTTGTGTTTTTTCACGAATCCTTACTGTTCATGAAAATGGTGTTTTTGCTATTCCACGTCGCAATAAGTTAATGGATCAATGTGACTGTACATTATTTGTTAACCGGTGATTATTTTGATCGGAAAGTAATCAACCTACATTTCCTTAGAGCGTCAAAGAATAAAGTGCCTTATTTTAAAACATTGATAAGACTGAAAACTCTGAGGCTTAGGTTGGACCGATACTCATTTGTACAGATGAGCACTTGGACAGATTTTCATTTGCACTGATTATCATTTGGAAACAGCAATTGAATAGAAAGATTCTCATTTGATTCGATTAGCAGTTGGAGAGTTTAAGCATCATACACTTACTTAAACAATAAATTTGTGAAACAGAAAATTGTACGTGATTGTACATTACTCCACGTAGAGAGATCAGGAGACCAGATACCAATGTTGCGCAAAGAACACATTAAAATATATCAATCACTGAAAGACTATTTACATGTCATTTAATAAAATGGTTACTGTGTCTTCATTGACTACAATTGATTATTTAACATAGAAAAAACGCCTTTGGGTCTCCTGGCTCCTAGACTAGTTCCCAAAATAAAAGAAGAAGAAGTATTGTCAAATTACCACCTATCTATATCAGTAACCAGAATTTCACTACGTCGTCGTTTCGTTTTCGAGATCGAGGTGGCTCAGTTGGGGTAACGTTTTTACAGCTGAGTCACACATATCCCCGAAATGCGCAAACTACAAACTCTGGAACTTGTTCGACAAACTACCGCTTCACTATTCCAGCAAAGAGATTTTCGCTACGTCACTTTTTTTGAGATCCAGCTGGCTCAGTTGCAGCAAGTTTACTGCGGGTGAGGTCTGAAACGGGAGATCGACAAACTCTGAAACTTATCCGACAAACTGCCGCCTATCTATATCAGCAAACATATTTCCGTTATGTCGTTTAGTTTTTGAGATCCCTAACAACCACACAAACCCCCTAAAAAGGGGGGCCCGATGAACACCGAAAGGAGATCAAACAAAATGGTACCGCATTGTACAGTCTTACATATTATATTGTGCGCTTTATTGTCAACATTTTGTGAGAAAAAGGACATTGTAGCTAGTGGGATAAGTCTAAAAATACTTATTTAAAAAAACGTGTAAAGGAACGGCAGTACTATAGAAAATCGACTCGACCAAACGATTTTTAGTTTTTGAATTAAGGAATGTAGAACTATGTTAGAATTCACAAAGCAGAGTTAAGAGGACTGTGAAGTGCCAATTCATGGCTCGAGTATGCACTTTCAAAAATGCAGTTTGTTGCACATCGCTAAGAGTTGAAAGTCCGAGGCAAGTGCCTACATTTCATATTGAAATATTGTTTCGGGCGATAACTGTTTTACCCCCCTAAACCTTTACGAAATTAGACACCTTAATCTATGTTTGTACGTTTTGCTTTTTTTGTAATTCAGTATAATTTAGTCAAAAAAGATATAAATGCTCGAGGTAGTTTTTAAGTCTAAAATATGAATATTTCGATGCTACTAATTTATATTCTGAGCAATATTACTTCAAAATCAAAACGTACAAACCTAGATCTTTATTATATCTACAACATTTCCAAAAATTATGAAAATTGGACTATGTAAAGAGGGTGAAAAGCGTTATCGCTTTTTGTATGAAAATTTACAACTTCACAATCCTCTTAATGATTTTATATTTGAATTGTTTATTTAGATATCGATCAGAATTAACATTATAATCGATTTTGTTTTTCTTTTTAATCTACGGTATTCATTCGTTTGCGATTGCAAGGATTTTTTACTATTATTATGTTTTTTGTTGTTATTGAGAGATACTGCGCTGTTTTTTTGAGATTTCTATAACATATTTAGAATAAGGGCATTATTTTCCCACAATAAATAAATACTACTGTGGAATGGAATCAAGGGCTGAAAATTGTAGGATTTATTAATTTAGGTATGAATGCCATGAACTTGATTTTGGTACCAACATTCCATACAAACTGGTTGATCTACTTTCAGTTTGTCACTTGCGCGTTTCAGAGATATGTGTGGCTCAGCTGTAGTACAGTGGCAGCTGATCCACCTGGATCTCGAAAACAAAACGACGTAGCGACAATATGTTTGCTGGTATCGTGAGGCGGCAGTTTGTCAAAGTCTGTCGGACAAAAGATATACATCCACTATGAAATGACACTACATAAAACAGGTTTTTGTAGTATGTTGTGTGCGATGCTGATTGATCGTTATGCAGTAGTATTGAACGCGCATTGTAGTACTAAACACTTACCGCTCACTATCAACATATTTATATTTTGTATTTGACTACGTAGCAGCAAATTAGCCGGTTCACACCTACTGTGACCGAATATTAGCTCGAAACATTTGCTATTAAAAGTGATTAGGCGTTTTAAGTTTTTTTTTTCATTGTTTTTCGCTTGTTCTCTGTTGATGAAACCTTAAATATTGTAAAGACATATGTGCAAGGTTCAATATGACATGCTGTACGTTACTACATGAAGTTTAATTTCAAGGCACAGCTGTATAGAGATTTAGCCGTATAATTTAGATAGATTTGTTAATATCTAGTTTAATCCAGATACTATCCAGATAAGAATCTGCCGACTTGCATACTGTTCATATGACATGCTGTCCAGTTGCTTATTTGTCCTTGATCCTGTCCTGCTAATCTGTTCAAAGAAGTATTCGTCCAATCGCCAATATAACCAAATGCGAATCTGTCCCATATCGCTTCTTAAGCCGCTCTTGATATCCCCTTCTTTCCCGAAGGCACTGCCAAAAATTGGCGTTGCTTGTCAAGAGTATCTGCAATATTCTAATTTTCTTTCAAACTAAATGCGGGGGGGGGGGGGGGGGGGGGGGGAAGAGGGGGCTCTATATGGATGGCTAGACCCTGTCTGTTCAAATCCGTCCGAGAAAGAAATCCACCGAAAACAGTTCGTTGATCACCGGAAACTGAGTTGAGGCGAACCTCCTAAGATAAAATCTTTGGAGCAAACCTCAGCATTCGCAACAATTATTGCGGCAATCGTTGCTATTGCATATAAGGATGGTTGCAAAACCACGTGAGATTCAAAAAGAAATTAATTCACGACGTACAGTCTGAGAAAATGTGGTAAAATTAAGTATTATGACTTGAACAACAAACTTGATATCTATGTGATATTTTATCATCAGTCTTGTATATACTGAGAGTCCCAATGCTCAGCTTACTCACCACGGCACTATATTATTTCATAATTGTTATGATCAGTTAAAGTATACAGTTTTTTTACCAACAGATTTGGCTGCAGCTTATCAAAGTTATTAATGTTACTTATTGTTTATATTTCTGATAACATTAAAGCACAGTTTTTCTTTTTGGGCACTGAATGGCACTATTTTGTGAAGTATACTCATAACTTGTTCAGTTAACTTAAATGAAGGTGAGTATGCTGGACGAATTGGATGTCTTTCTAACAGTCATCGGATTGAGGTTGAATTAAGGTTATGGTTATAGTATAAGGCTAATAGTAAAAAAAATACTTTTTTATCCTTTGGGCGTTATATTTAGCATTGTTTGGTCACTATTTAGCAGTATTTGGGCATTATTTAGCACATTTAACGGATTTTATGGTGAGTATGCTGGGCGTAGGGGAACTATTCTGATAATGTTAGTTTCCACCTCGTCGACGTCCCGTTGTGACGGCAAAGCTTGTGCACTACAACGGCTTGTAACCGGTAACTGACCGGTTTTCGTGCGGTTTTATTTGGTTGTTTTTTATTGTCGCTATAAAATTGTTATTCGTAGTTTTATTTTCCTGTATATATATTTCCTCCTCATCACGCGATAAGTCTTTTCTGCTTGGCTCTGAGCATAAATATGTTATTAAAGAACATGTAAGCAAGACAACGAGAAATACCAGTTACCGGTTACGTGCCGGATACAAATTGTGATAGCGAACAAGCTTCATCGTCACGCCTGGCTGAAAAACCGTGTCGTATACAATCACGCTTATAATTTTATTTTAAGACGGTCGACTATTGGACTACTTGAAATTTCTAATAATCCTGTTGGACGCCTCGATAAGATGTGCTCGTTATTATAAGTATCAATGCCTATTAATATAAAGCTCTGTAATTTAAAAAAAACCATTTTAATACTTTTCCGACGTACCTAGTTACATAATATGAAATGTAGCAAACCATAAAATGTCGATCAGAAACGCCGATACTTAAGCATGTAATTTTAAATCTTTTACTCAGTTCTCCTTAATTTTACTATAACTCCTGTTATTGTGATATGGTTTAAGATGATTTTTTCATACATTAAGTTTTAAATTAAATTAATTTGCACTTATTGATTAATGTAATTTTTAAGTATTACTAACATTTTATTTTTAAATATTACCTCATTTTACTAATTATTGTAATTAATGGTATAAGTACTACATCAATAACACATTATATTAACGAGGCTAATAAAAATTTTGATATTTTGTTCAGGTTAATGAGGTATAAAATGAAAATGTCCGACTTTTATATTAATCTCAATTATATTTGACAATAAATATTTTGACAAGATCAAGCACTTTGTACATTTTTACAATAAACCTTAATTAATTCAGAGTTAACATTTTCTTTGAACTAAAATTGATACATGTTAAAATTATCTATCACAATAGTAAATAACCAAACTACTTAACAATACTCGAATAAATTAACAATGATAGTAAAATGAGAGGTAGATAACATAATATACTAGAGATTCATTTATTCACTTAAGACAATAAATACTGGAAATGGTAATGCTAGAGAAATAGGACTACTTAAAAGGATTAAGAAATATTTATACATACATTTCTCTTTGACAAAAGTTAAGTACCGAAATTTAATATGTACAAACAACGTAACAATATGCTACGCAATACTAATATAAAATGTAATCCGAACACTTAAATCTAAATCTACTCCAAAATCAGTCTATATCAACTCGAAAATGAGTTATACAAAAAGTAATTTTACTGAGCATTCATAGATATAGTTTAGCTTTTTCTGAATGATCAAGTCAATACTAGTGAAACTGGTAAAAAATAAGCAGTAAACGTAAATTTTAATAATAAATACTTTTTTGTAGGTGGTGCAGATGTTTGTGAATGGTTGTAAGTACCTATCTTTTAGGATTAGACATATGGATTTTTAATGGAAAGAAGTAAAATGGGAGATAAAAAGGCCGACGCCCATTGATGCATGGCACAGGACCTTTTAGGTAACGAATAATATTATTATAAGTATAGAACTAACGTGTAGTTTATATAGTTTTGTGTTCAATGTTTATAGAGGACCAACTTACATTAATACTCTGTGGTTATGTGTGGTAGAACAGAATGCTAGTAAAAGAACTCTGATGGTTGGACCCTGGGTAATTAAATTTTCCCAGGGAATCAGTTGAATATAGTAATAGTCGAACCACGGAACGGAATTGGATATTTCATTTTAAAAAATTCAACTTTATTGTAAGATGACAAAATAGTTTGGGAGAAAAATAACTTACAAGCTTATTACAATGCCATTGTTTAATCCCTTATAAAGATCAAGGGGACACGGTATTTGTCCCCCTAGGAGGGCGTAGTATTTTAGCATAATATTGGGTGAGGCGCATAGGGTAAAAGGTTGGGAACCCCTGATCTAAAGCAATCATAACACAACTGTTAAAAAAATAGCGATGTACCAGTCTAGTCTACATTATATTACCGCAAGAAAGTATAGCGCTCCTAAGATAATTGTAATGCTTTCTTTTGTCAAACTTACGTATTTAAAATAAATTGTTATTAACTACAATTTATTAATATTAGATTCCTGTTGCTGAAAACATAATAACTTTCTATAGCTACCCGATTGAACGAGCAAATAACGAAATCTCGACATCTTTCAGAGTAGTGCATAATGTTTGTCCTTGTCTATTTGATAAATAATTACGGCCATGGACGGTGTCCTAATAATACTAAATATTTACTCATTATTGTGGATTCAATAAATACCTCGAGTCTTGGAAATGGATCCGTTTGCCGTGCCGCGTTTGGTAACTCGTTTCTAAATACCTAATATACATAATACTTGGTTATTAAAAGAGAAGAAGGACAAAGTCGTTGCCGTCTTTGCCCTTCTGTAAGTTCTATAAAAATATAATTTGTAATACTCTTGGCTGCTGCGTTGCTTGAAATTGGCTCGGTAGATCGTGCGAGCGTGATCGTGAGTGGTGGACTTGGGCAGCTCTAGGCGTCTTGGGCGTTTGCGCTTGCTTCTGATGGTACCCCGTGTGTGCGTGACGCGCCGACGAACATATAACCGCGTGCAAGTACCGGTCATATCTACACAAATTTGAGTCGCCACCACTCGCCAAGTCTAGGTACCCATGAGCGGCGCTGTCGGATTTCGGTTTGTGGAACGCATTGACAGGTTTTTCGCTGACAGTGAATGATCTGTTTCGAAGTTTCTGGTATTTTTTTGTTATCTCTTCCTCATTGGCAACAGGTTCACTGGGCTTTCTGCGAACAAAAAAAATCAAATATAACTATTTGTTCAGTCAGCAATAAAAATAATTATACTTCATCGTCGACAATTTCCCGCTATGAGAGGTGTATAGATTCCTTTGATACGGCTTGGATAGCTGGAGTTCTACTTCCCTGTCTATTCATGGGTGTATGTATGCATAACCTCAAGTTAGTCGCATCTCGTCTAGCCTCATCGCTAGGGCACGGCACTAAGCTGACACCCTCTGAGTCCCCGATACAACCTGCCTTTTTGTGACTATTCAGGGGGTATCGAATTTTTATCGAATTCACTGAACGGCCAAAGGACTTCATAGGGCATCAAAGCGGATAGCTTATTATAAGTAATCTATACGTTTCTATGGTTTGTTTGATTGTTTGTTTGGTTGAACTCGCTAATCTCAGGAACTACTGATTCAAATTGAATTTTTTTTTTGGGTTGGATAGTCCATTTGTCGAGGAAGGCTATAGGCTATATAACATCATGCTACCACTACTGAGCATTAATGAAAAATGTTGCAAAAACGAAAAAAATTAACGACATGTTGTTTTTTTCCGACATCATGGGTGTATGTATGCGAACGAAGTCACGAGCACAGCTAGTATAATATAAAGAAACTAGCTGTGCCCGCGAACTACGTTTCGCCTTAATTAATTTTTTCCGGCATCTTCAACAAATATCGTTAATGTACACAGAAGTAAATACAAAAACTTAACAAATTATATACTAAAACCTTCCTCGAGAATCTCGCTATCGAGTGGTGAAAACCGCTTGAAAATCGGTGCAGTAGTTTTTGAGTTTATCGCGAACAGACAGACAGACGCGGCGAGGGACTTTATATGTAAGGATAATGTAATTTTTACCTCGATGCTTGAAAGCTCAGGTGGTTTTTCTCCATGTTTGCCTGTATGATTTCAAGTAACTCTCGCCTCTGCAAACTTCCAGACCGTTTCTTCACATGTTTGCGTTCTCTATGATCTTTGCGTTGGTTGCGATGCGCTCGGGAATTGTGCACGGCAGATGGCCTTTGCTGCGGTCTCCGTTCACCGGAACTCGACGATTTCGACGACGCGTCGTCATCCAGAGATAATCTATCTCGGTGTTCCTCTTCTGAATGCTCAGGTTCTGGTGCGGCACTGGCATGGTCCCTTCGCCTTCTGCGCCTGCCCTCTCTCCTCTCGCAGTGACTGCGCGAGTTCCCATTTTCTGGCACAACCGTTAGTCGCACTTGAATTGTTTTAGAACCGTAGTGTGGTACAGTGACCGACTTCCCTATTGACTCGTATATTGTGGAGACGATTCCCGCTATGTCCTGTAAATTAAGCGAATTACAATTTAAGTTTTAAAGTACACGTTTTATTTTAGTTTTAAGAATGCTTTTTAAATATCAAGTCTTTTGTTCAATCTTACATCTTTTGTCATACGCCCGTGGCCGTCGAGGTCGTATAGCGTAAAGGAGAATTGTAGTGGTTGCTGCTTAGAGGGCTCTGGGTGCTGCAGTTCGACATCGCACGTTAGCTCCTGAAACAAAAGATTGAGATAATTTTAGTTTTAGATTAGGAAAAATATGAGCATGAATTGACTACAGTCCCTTAAATATATTTTGATAAGCGTGATATGAATTGATAATTTAATGTTGTTTATTGAAAAAAGTGCACCTAAGTAATACATGAGACACTATCGAAGTACACTGTTGACGACACTTCTGACTGTGCACATGGCGTGACCGAATAGAACAGCCAATGGTCTATTTTAGGTCATTGGCCGCTTGCTCAGTTGACCGTGGGCACAATAAGTAAAAGTATCAGAAACTAAAGCAGGGTGGGTATGCTATATATGTAACATTCCTGATTGTCATAATAATGGTCGTTCATAGACATAAACAAACCTATGCAAATGCTCTAATATTTCAAATATCAATGTTAATAAAACTGTTAGAATGGATCTAATATTCATGTCCATAGATGATACACATACAGAAGACGCATTTTTGAAGCAATATAATTTAAATTCATAAACATTCGCATATTTTATTTAATTCGGTTTTGTTTCTGAAAGTACTTTTATATATTTTTGATTTGTCCGTCGAATATTTGTTATGAGTGTTATTAAATATGCAGATAATTATGGCGCAAATCAAATCTTTGTTGGTCATGGGGCGAATTTCGATATTGTCCTTTGTAAAACTGGGAACAGTCGAAAATATAATTTCGCACGCAATTTTTATTCTTTTTCTTATCTCCAGAACAGAAACAGCGATTCAAAAACAAAGCTATTACTAATGTGGGCAAAAATGGTCTTATCGCTAAGAGCGATATCTTGCAGACAACCTTTGTGGATGGATATTTATTGTGTAAAAAGGCAGTGTCATCATCATCACAGCTCATCATATACGTCCCCACCGAGGGGCGCGAGCCTACCCTAACTAGTTGGGGCAATTAGGCCTTAATCAAACCACGCTGGTCGTCAAAAACGGCAGTGTGCCGTTATTAAAATGAGAAAAAAAAAACTGTATATATTATTTGTGTCTTAGTTGATGTTAATATTTTGTTAACTCTAAAATTTATTTGAACACGCTCAAGATTCTGTATGCGAGCTCGTGTCGGAGGAAGCTACGGAACCCAGTAGCCTATTTCGCATGAGCCCTATGTACGAGTGAAATAGGCTTATTTAGGTAGGTCATTGGATATACGTTAGTGAGTACGTGAGATAAAGTGTGGCGCGCCGGTCGGCGTGGCGGCGGCGGCGGCGGCGAGGCGGCCGGCGCGTGCAGCGGACAGGCTACGGCCTTATCTCTCATAAAAGGAAACTAGCCGCGCGTTTACGATCAATGAGATACGTGAGCCAAAGGCACCGCCCGCTTAGCCCGCCGCTCAGGCGCGACACAAATAGATGATTCATCTCATAATTCAATGAACGAATTACTACAGTACCTACACTAAAACTTGAGCTCTGTATACCTTTGCTGATTCCCTGAAATAATGTATCGATTTTAATCGATAGATTGCTATACGAAGTGGAAAGTCTGGGTTACCAAAGTAAAAAGATATCAATACAGTTGAAATTTCGTTCGGATTGGACAAGTCCTCGGTGGCCTAATGGTCCTTGTTGATGTCATCAACACGGTGTTGAAGTCGGGTTCGAATCCTGTCGGAGGTGAATTTGTTCGTCTATTGCTTTATGAAATTTTCACATTTTGTGTTAAAAGTTATTTCTAATATACCAATAGAATAGAATAATTAACTAATAGAGTAGTTAATTTTTTAGAACAAGATCCTTACTGTTAGCATAACGGATCACCAAATGAATGCGACAGAAGATGTTGTATAGTTGTGAAAATGTAGTGTCTGTGGACACGCTACATGCTGTGGATGTGAACATAAACAATTGTTTGTGCGTGTCTTCCACCGTACATGTTGATAGTTGTGAAACTTGTGAATGAAGCTTTACTTAGCTTCATTTACTTCGCTTATTTATTACGCTGGCAAATAATCATAAATCTATATTAACATTGGGATGATCATTTTAGCAGCAGTTAAAATATCAAGTCGAGTGGTTAAACAGTCTGCATGTATCAAGTCATCCACACAGTAATGAATTTTGAATGAGGGACAGTTTTTTGGCGCGAGTCCAGGTAAAATTGCAACTATTTATTTAGGTATATGTCATACCTATTCACGAGAAGATATTTCTCTTTGAAGCTTTTAGTATAAATCCAATAACGAAATAATTGAAATTTTATTGTAATTGTACACTTTTTTCACAATATGATAAATTTTTTGGAATTTGTTATAAGTATACGTACCTTCATGTGTTAATAATATAAATCCCAATTCTATGCATTTTCCTTATTAGGTATTTATATACTTTCTTATTTGTGACTGCATTTTCTTTAAAAATAACAAATAAATTAATAAATAAAAAATATTTCAAATTTTATATTTTTTAAAAACTTAAGTTACCATTAAATTGCAATAAAACATATTTTCCCCACTATTTGTCTTAAGAACAATCACAACAAATATTTAAATCTGATTTACTCTATTAAAATTATCTCATACTAGCTTATCGCCCGTAGATTCGCTCGCGTAATAGGTATTTTTCGTTTGAAATTGAATGCTGTATTTTACCGATGGAGAAAATATCTACAATACCAAAAAGCCAATGCTTTCAAAAGAATCCCATTCAGTACAATACATTCAGTACTTTAGCGATATACGTGTACAAAAAACCCCTTAGTAACCCCTTAAATGGTGGAATTTTCAATAATGCTTCTCTACTTTTTCATAATAATTAATCTTATTGCAACATTTAATGCTTTAAGCTTTGAAAAAACGGATGTTCCATACAAACTTTCAACCCCTATTTTAGTCTATTCAAAATCCTTGCTTAGTGGATGCGTCATAAAAAGAACTCGCTGCCTATAATTCATACGTCTAGAATTCATGATTTACGCTCAGCGATTATGAATCTATCAGTCAGGACATGAAATTTTTTGAAAAAGATAGAGTAGGTTGTAACATACTCGTACATAGATAATTATAATAATATTACAAAACGAATATAGCTTATTTCTAGTGTCCACCATACGAAAAACGGCTGAAAGTTCTGAGCCTAAGGTATTAAAATGGCAGATAAAAATCTAAATTTATTTATATTTTTCTATGTAATCTCCTTCTACATCAACGCACGCAAAAGAGTTTGTATCCCAATAAAAAAATAAGATGAATCTTTGGAGTCAAAATGCTCGTTCACGGCAGCTTTAATTTCTTCATCATCCCCAAATCTTCGTCCGCGAAGGTCTTTTCTCAAATTTTTAAAGAGGAAGAAGTCGCTGGTAGCCATGTCTAAACTGTAGGGTGGGTGATTCACTTCATCAAAGCCAGTTTCTCGAAGGGATTGCCTCGCAATTCGCGCCGTATGGACTGGCGCATTGTCTTGCAAAAACAAAATTCCTTTGCTTATTTTGCCTCTTCTTTGTTCCACAAGAAGATTGCATACTTTTTTTTATAAGTGCTGCGTAATACGCGGCGTTTATTGTAGTTTTTTTTGGAAGATAGTCAATGAGTAAAATTCCTTCCGAATCTCAAAAAATAGTGGCCATGAGTTTCAAAGTCGGCTTTTCGACCTTAAACTTCTTTGGCGGCTTTTCTCCCGTTTCAATCCACTGCATTGATTCTTGTTTTGATTCTGGATCATATTATCGAACCCACGTTTTATCCGCGATGACAATACAGTTATCTACAAATTTCGTCCAAATTGTCTTTGCACAAGTCGATAAACTCTATAAAAGTTTCAACTCGACGCTGTTTATCGAGCGGCCGGCGTGAGCATTTTTGGAAGCCAACGTGCACTAATTTTATTCATGTGCAAATGATTGTGTAAGATATCTCCAATTCGTTCCTTATTGATGCTCAACTCGTCTGCTATCTGCTGCTAGCATTTTTATTCGACGGTCCTCCAGTACAATTTTCTTTACTTTGGCGATGTTTTCGTCTGTGACAGCGGTGTTTAGTCGCCCCGGGCGGGGGGCATCTTCCAATGACTCTCGACCTTGTTGGAATAGTCTTGCCCAGCGTTTGACTGTGGCAAACGATGGTCCAGATTTAGGACAAACTGCAGACATTTCTTCAGAAATCTCCTTTGCCATTTTTTCCTTTTTGACGAGGAATTTTATGACGGCACGATGTTCCAATTTCGTGTAATGCAGCGATGACTCAGACATGTTGATGTTTACAGATCGATTGCTCGGACTATAATGATCCTAATTAGACAAAACTTTCCTTATATACTAATTAGATGTCACTCAACTAGTGACTACTTGCGCGAGTGATTTAAAAGTACCTACAAGTACCTAAGGCTCAGAACTTTTCTCTTTTCAGCCGCCCCTCGTATATTATAAAGTGCTTATTACCTCAAACCGCAGTCTTGGTTGTTTGTCGTCATGCTCCTCTGGAACAGGGGACGGAGGTTTGGACGGCACTTTCAGCTTTGGTTCTTGGGGCCGGAATGTTCTCGGGGGTGGCGGCGGCGCCACTGTCGGCGCCAGCAGAGCTTTCGCCTCGCTCGGCAGCAGATCGGGAGGTGCCGAGCACTGGGACGCTGCTCGCCCCACCAGTTCCTCCGTGTCCGTCCTCTCACCCTCCGTACCGACTGTAATGAAAACAATTCAATATTACGTGTTTTGTTTGTTTTATAGTGGAAGCCATTCAATATTATGTGTAATAGGACAGCCTAGGCTGTAACAATTAAGTAAATCTCCACAAGGAGTAGGGATAGGTGACGATTTTTATCCACTGTAATCTATACTAATATTATAAAGCTGAAGAGTTTGTTTGTTTGTTTGCTTGAACGCGCTAATCTCAGGAACTACTGATTCAAATTGAAAAATTATTTTTGTGTTGGATAGTTCATTTATCGATTAAGGCTTTAGGCTATATAACATCACGCTACGACTAATAGGAGCTGAGCATCAATGACAAATGTTGCAAAAACGGGTAAAAAATATACGGCGAAACGTAGTTCGCTGGCACAGTCATTTATGTAAGTCGGCGGTGAATCGAAAATCTATATCAAAAACGTTAATTCGTAACATTACTTACGGCTACCGAAAAATATGCATAGAAGCACGCGGTGTACTGATATTAACTTTTGATACAGCCGGACGTAATTACTAAACATGCAGTGTTCTTTCATGACTTTCGCTTGAATACGATCTGATGAATGTACTTTGTTCCTGTAGCTTGAGCCACCCCTAAACATCTCAATCCTTCCGGCCTATCAGCTTCTTCGGAAGAAGAGAAAGGTTAATCGGACATAGTGAATTATCGATTAGTCAATTTTGTACATTTCTAGGAACAATAAAGAACGACAGAAAGCTCAACCTTAGACAATTCTAAAACCAAAAAAAAAATCCAGTCCTTCAAAGATCGAATAATTCCATTACAATTATTAGGATTCGTACTAAAACTTGTAAACATTTTATACCCGAATCAATCATGTTCTCCGAATCTGTAGGTACTGGCCATAAAAAGAATATTGACTGCACCGTCCGATACGGCCTTTGTAATCACGGCAAAGGATACAATACAAACAACTACAATGGCAATGTAAAATACGACGAAATATCCTAATAAGTTGTCGGCGAAGTCAAAAAGATCGCATCGTGCGTTCCAGCGGGCATAGCCGGGGGCGGGCATACTACGGTTCCAGGAAGGCACCGCGAGCCGCTCGCCCGAATATCTGCCTCCGCTCCGCCACATCTGCTGCTAATGGTATTTTTGTCAAAAGGCACCGGTCCTTTTATGTAATATCTTCGGTACAACAACCAGGGTTGGCTGTTTCGCTTTGGACACGAAACTAGATTCTATATTATTCCAAGCGGTACTTACTTATAATTAAACAATAACATTGAATAATGGACATTATTGTACGTAATTTTAATTTCATGCTTTTACATTAAACCTTACGTAAATTTCGGCCGTTTTTTTTAAAGACGAAGAAGTTAATAACGTCGTTTTCTATGTCATCCGTAATTCTCCTGATTATTTCTTTAGTATTTTCTCATTTTCTTGGATATTTAAACTGTTCTATAAATATTTTAATGTTATGTTGATGTAACTCTATACAACACAAAAATGTTAAAAAATTCTTTCATTGAAATTTTGAATTTATGACATATTTTTACTCAGGCAATAAGGATCATATAAGATCGATAAAATATCGGTTGTTTGTTATGTACCTACTTATTGATTTTACGTAATAATATTCTAAGAAAATAACATTTTAATTTTTGATTGACAGCAACAAGAATGGTTCAAATTGGCGTTTCATAACTATACCTAGTAGGTTATAGTAAAATTAATGACCCGTTAAATAAACTTATGTACCGGTCGCCGTGGTAGGTTGGGGTATCGCGTTACAAATTTACCTATTGTAAATTTGTAACGCGATACCCTTGATAAACTAAATCAAAGCGTTCGTTGGAATGTGGTAATGGGCCGATACGAGGGAACTATTCACCTGGCCATTGCGTCGTTGCTGTAGGATATTTTTTCTAAACAAATGAGATTGTTGAAAATTTTAAAGTAATAGTTATTCATTTATCTATTGGAATTAACGCGACGATTTGAATAGTAAATACACCATTAAATCCGGACGCTTCGGCTAGATTGCACTTGCGACCACGGCTGAAACATTTATTTATAAATAAAATTCCTGTGTCGTAATTCTATTAATTTCATTATGCAACACGAAACCAAATTTCTTTATTCCTCTCAATGTGAGTTCACGATAGCGCATGCAGCAATCAAAAAATTTTTACAAAAAAATAAAACCGACTTCAAAAACACCAAAAAGTCATAAATAATTTTAGAATACATACTTACAACATCACAGTTTTATATTGAAGTTGGTGCCAAAGTAACTAAGTAGGTATATTAATTGTTCTTTTCATTTTTTAAGACTTTCCAGGTGATCATTGTTTGGCACCGACTTCAATATAAAACTGTGATGTTGTATTAATTCTAAAATTATTTATGACTTTTTGGTGTTTTTGAAATCGGTTTTAGTTTTTTGGAAAAAAATCATTATTATTTTTTAGTTTATAATACCTACATGCGTATTAGAATTTTAGTCAAGGCAAACACCAGAACAACTTAAAATAAAACGTATTTCGCTCTAAACAGTACTGAAAGAATTATTTCCGAACTCCTAACCTACCAGAAACCTTCCATCATCAGTTCAGTAACATGATTGATGACTATCAGATGCAAATACCTGAACATCTTCAGCAAAAACACGAAACACGTTGGACATACCTATGAAATTCAAGGGTTTCCCTCGATTTTTATGGGATCCCATCATCAGATCATGACATGGTGATAATGGGATTACCTCGGGAGTACCTATACTCTTTCGATTACAAAAAGAACTTTAAAAATCGGTCTATAAAAGGCGGAATAATCGGTGAACATGCATTAAAAAAAATAAAAACAGTCGAACATAGAACCTCTTCCTTTTTCGAAGTCGGTTAAGAAAATGGTATCCTACCTATTGAACTACGAGTGCGGCGTTTGATTACGATGGGCTAAAGACAGAGCATTTAACCTCTAAGGCTAAAGAGTATCCCTCTGCTTCGTTCGGCCAGCCAAATTGAGAGGCTTTGATCTTTTCACTGTCCCGATAACATTCACACCACATAGTTAACCTATATACCTACTTATTATTTACGTGTATCATTTAACACATTTTACTGAGAACGACTAATAACGTTGCTGCTCAAGGTATAGATACCTTTCAATATTACCGCAGATTTGATAGCGCATCGTTAATTGGATCCGTCCGCACTATTTGATATTTGTACGAATAAACATTTTCAGTTAGTCATGTATCTACTCCAATTTCAAGCGTTTTGTTACTGCTCAACCTTGCTTTATTATTCTAAATAGTTCCTGTGCCGCTGTGTATACGATATTTTAAAAGGAATAAATATTTTTATGCAGTTCTATGTTGCGGTCTATCAAAAATAACAAGGGTCATTTCAAGTATTTTAAAAATATCCAAATTATTCTTATTTAAATTTGATTTTACCTTCTTAAAAAGCTATGCAATGATTTTCGTACATGTGATTTCATTAACACGAGGAGCAGAGGACTGGCGGCTTTACCGAACGGCATTCGAGCAGATTTTTTTTTTATTCATATAACAATTTCTTTTCTATTCTATTTCTAACTAGTAGTAGGTACGTTCAAATGATAACAATAGTAGATTTTATGCCGAGTGCATAAAGCAAGTCATTTTTATCCGAGATCGTTGGGCGAGGGCAGATGAAGAAGTCGAGGATAAAAATGATTTGTGCACGAGTTATAAACTCTGCTTTTCACTTCGATTGCGAGAAAATAAAACAGTAACATAACATACTATAAATTTGTCATAAGTTTTCATATATATTTGCCGAGATTTTGGCGGCAATATTTCTTGCACCACTTTTTGTGCGTTTATTTCCATTAAAGTATTAGGAGTAAGTTCTAAATCTTCTTCTTCACTTGACATTTTTAAAATTTAGTTAATTCAACAATAACTGAGAAAATTCAATACGAAAATTTCACGGCTTCTTTCCCGCTACTTTACTTTTTTTAATTTTTGTGCATGATTTTCGGGCAAAGAATAAAATATATACAGCCTACTCTTAAATTATTTTGGAATATTGTTTTTTTTAGTGATGAATATGTCTTGATATTTAGTTACTTTTTCGTATTATCTTATAAACCAAAAATGCAAATAGGGAAGGATATATTATAAATTAGCAAGTTTTATCCGTGCACAATTTATTATGTTTGGCTGCATGGTCTAAATGGTCACTGCCTTAGTATAGATACATTTAAATAGCTACTTTTTTGCCCTTGTGCATAAAGTTCAACTTTATGTCGCCTAGATTCTGCATAAAGTAGTACTTTTTCGAGCATGAGAAGTGAAAAATATTTTTAAAAATATACATTAAAGAAAAACCGGCCAAGTATGAGTTGGATTCGCGCACCGAGGTTTCCTTAAAATATATCTAAGTACTCGTATACCTATATTATATAAATCTCTAACTACTTATTTATAGTTTTCAGATTTTCTCCTTTAGATGTGCTGTAAGACATTGCTCTTGTTAAATTTCATGATTCTAGGTCAATTGAAAGTACCCTTAAGGTTTTGATTCCACTGTAAAAACGCAAAATATGCGAAAATATGTGACATTTCGGTGGCACTGTGGACCCGGGGCACTTCCAAACGGGAGGTCCGGGGTTCGAGATCGCCACGTACCAATGTGTTTTTCGTTTTCGAATTTCATATCTACATTTGTCTGACGTTCCTACGGCGAAGGAAAACATCGTGAGGGCAACTTGCATACATCTGCGTAGAAATTCAAAGGTGTATGTGAAGTCGACCGATCCGCACTGGGCCAGCGTGGTTGACTAAGGCCTAAACACCCTAACTTAGGGTAGGCTCAAGTCCCTCGGTGGGGACGTATGTGAGCTGTTGTGGTGACATCTAACGGTCAGGTCATATCTAACAATCATTTGCCATACAAGTTCGATTTTTTTTACAACTGAAGGAGACCGTAAACCCGAGTATGACCGTGTAAATCTTTACGCATTCCTAATGAGCGCTCCACATTCACGCGAGATTCTCGGCGAGAGTCTCGGCAAGAATCTACGCGAGAAGTACGCGAGAACCTCGGCAAGAACTTCTTGGGTACACACTTCTCGCGAGATTCTTGCGAGAAGGTACAAGGCAGGGTTGGCACAAAATCAGTGATTAAATCAAAATTCTTTATTTTTGTGAAGAAAAATGTATTTTTATGAATAACTATTTTCCGAGTAAATCAGATATTTCATATTTCAGTGTAATTATTGTAATTCTTGATTAAAAAAACTAATATTCCAGGTTTTTGGTCCCTAGTCTGTTACGTAATTTCGAGTGAACAATGCCAAATGTGAAAAAAAACTTTCCACTGATGCTGAGGAGGCTATCGCTCCAAATAGTTGCCTCAGAACTGGGTAAATATTAATTTTTTCCTCTTCCTCTTTCTCTCGTTTCCGCAAAATAGTTGCTTACTTATTAAAATTAGTAACGATAAAAACGAAAAAATCATGATAAATTAGGATTTATTCAATAAATCATGATTAATTAATTCTCAATATAGTTCTCGCGCCTTTGTCTCGCGCCAAAAAACCGACAAAAGTCGGAGAACTACGCGAGAACATGCGAATCGGATCCACATTCACGCTTTTTCGTGTTGTTCTCGCGTTCTTGCGAGATTCTCGCGAGAATGTGGAGCGCTCATAAGAAAAAGTGTTCTAAAAACCCAGGCAATAGGAAAAAGATAGTGATTTTGGAAAAAAGAAGCTCTGGTCAAGTATTAATATAAAATATTCACTTCATTATTTTTTATTATTAATTCGCTTTTTATAAGATTCGGAAAATAATTTCGTCAGTAACAACTAGCTACGTAGTTTATGATTTTCAAGAGATTTGCTACGAGATTTTGCTACGAAATATAAGAAGTAATAAGTGAATTAATAAAATGTAGGCAATTTAATTCGAATTATTCCATAATGAGGACTTCCATAATAGGTACTAGGTACCTACTACCTACCTATGTAAGAGCAAAATTTGAATAGGAGTCTTTCTTTTAAACATGTGAGATTCATAAAGTTTATTTTGTAGGTATTATGTTTTTTTGTTTGTTTATTGTTTTCTAATTAGTTAATAAGAACCAAATATTTTTAAAGGTATAAAAATACCATTTTTCGTGGTACTTTGTTAGAATTGCGCAAAAATAAAGAAAAAGACATTCCAAGGGCTCTACTGTTCTCGCGTCTCTTTCTATCTAAACACGCGGTCAAGCGATGAAATGAGATTTTTGCAACGTAATAAATTAAACCTTAAAAAGTATAATTAAAGAAAGAAAAGGAAACGATTGGTCATTTATATACAATTTTTTTTTAAATAGCGTATAGGAATTTTCTATCCATCAATTTGATTTGATAAAATCATCACACTTTTTATTAATTATAATGATTATTTTTCGCGTTTTGTAGGTAGTACTTTATATTATATGTTAAGTGTAAAAATAAGTAGTCTATGTAAAATTAATTAGTTATTAAGGTTGCCATAAGATATGTTGAGGTTTTCCCATCAGCAGTTTTAGTTTTCGAGTAGTTTTTAGTTTAGGATTTTTTTCCAGTTTAGAAGTGTTGAGGGGATTCCCATTAGTAGTTTTCCTTTTTGCGTAGATTTTAATTGAGGTATCATTCCAGTTATATAATCTTTACTATGTAACATTTTACCTTACTAAATGGCGATACTAGTGCATTTTATGAAACTTTACCTCTTTATGATTTCAAAGAAAAAAGGAACTTCGTAAACTCGCATCTCGGCATGTATGTATGAATATAAGACAACATAGAGAACTCGATCTTCACGAAATTTATTAGAGCTTAATTATTCCATATTATTATTGAAAGTTTTTTGATCCGAGGACAGATTTTTACCCCTTATGTTCTAGTACAAAGAACCTTAATTCAAATAGGCAAGACTTCGTTAAGTTAAACATTCACTACTTATAAGACATGCATTTAAAAATAGTATCTTTTCTGTAGATACCTCATGATCTAAGGTAGATACGTACCATTTTCAGATAAAATCTAAATAGTATTCTGAAATGTATTTATTATACTATAAAAACGAAAATTATTAAAACAAAATTAATATAGGTAAGGGTTGACCATGATTGATGAGTGATGATGTAGGTACTTAAAAAAGTAATAAGGTACAAAAAAATAAGAACTGCCTTCAAAAAAACATTAAAAATGAAAAATTATATTAGGGGATGTCTAGAAAGTGGACCGTCTTCAATATAGAAACTCGATGATTGTTTGAGTTTTTTAACGTTAGATATTTTTCATATTTTTTTTACCCCGCCGGGGTAAGGTTAGGCTCCCTCTCCAAACGACACACCTGGATCCTAAAGCCCAATAAGTGCCCATAATATTTAAATAATTATCCCCTAATTCCTATGCTTTTAAGGAACCTTTCATCTTCAGCTCAAAAAAAAGAGATGATGACTACCAAATGCTAATATCCATTTCCCGAAATTCCATCGTCAGTAGTGGGGCAGTTTATACTCTTTCGAGTTAAAAATGAATTTCGAAAATCGGTCAATCATCGGGAAATCAATGAACATAAGTAGGTACTTAAAGAATATTCGCAGTCGAATATAGAAACCTGCTATTTTTTGAAATTTGTTAAATAACCACATTCTTAGATATATTCTGGTGGTTTTGATCTAAAAATAGAAGTACTTATCGGATTTAAGTTAACACGATGAAAATAAAATCAATGTCTTGACTCGTAACTACTTGATAAATATTTGTAGAAAGTACTTTTTTTAAAATAATATAAACTTCAAAAGTGAATGAAGTCAAATAGCGGTCTACGAAATCTTTTCGCCGCTAGGAGTTTTTTATAGTTTCATCCGAAATCCGAACATTGTTAAGCTGTTTGGTGGACGCCGCCTTACTAGCGACAGCTAAAACCAGGGGCGGGGACTTCTTTGATCTCAAATAAAAGGTATCATTGTCTCCGCTTCGACGACGAGCTTTCAACTTTTCTCTTTGAAGTTAATCAAATGAGAGCCGTCGCGACTCGTTTTACAGCCAAAGCTTTGAACAAACATCGGCTCGGGGTTTGACGTGTGCATGAGAATATTAAAATGAATGATGCTGTAGATATCGTCGTCTAATTGAAGTACCTACCCACCGCGTGCGTATTTCGTAACTAAATAGAAAGAGATCAAAGCGACCTGTTTCGCTTTGATGTTGGATTAGACTATGAAGTGCGGAAGTAACAAATTTTTATTTTGCCTTTAGGAACCTCTGATGTCTGATGTAAGTAGCAATGGCTCACTTGTTTATGACAGATAATGATGATAAATAATATTAGTACGAACGAATGTTGTCTGCTAACACTCAATTAGTCAGCTACCATTTTGTTGTTGTTAAATATTTGGTCTGATATTGCTTTTAATCATATGTAGACATCATATGATTAAAAGCAATATTTTGTGAAATAATAGTAATTAAAATGTTTAAATTACTATGCCCTTTTCAAGGAACGGAAATTTACAAATACCTAGGTAGGTTTTCTATATTCGATATTATTTAAGAATAAAAAGCCAAAATAAATCACTACACATAAAGTCATCTACCATCTGACTACTGAGTTATACCTAATATATACAATTATACAACCAATAGATTCCAATGTTAACTAAAAATGTAATTATCAATAACTTCGTGATGACTCTTTCAAAATAGGTAATTAATTATTGTAATAAAAATTATTGTAATATTTGAGGATCATTTCATAATCATAACTAATAAATAATTATTTGAGTAGGTACAGGAAATAATTAGACATACCATACCTACAATATTAAAGTACTACTACTACTACTACTAAATATCCTTTGATCTGTCGGCCACTTTGAACTTTTTGTTTACCGATGCGTATTGACAAAATACAATTTGCAAGATTTTTTTCTAATGTCAAAACTGTAGTGAATAAATAAGTTACTTATTTATAAATGAAATTCTGATAACATTACATTCTAAATAATAAAATGTTTATTTTAATAACTTTCAAATAAGGGTTAACGTGAGTTAACGTGTTAACTACTTACTTGAGATGTAATTACGTAAGACATTCGATAGCTAAATTCAATTAATTGAACGAACCTTTTGCACTTTTTTATCAATATTATTCATACGGCGTAACGCAGCCACGGCGCGGCGGCGGCGACTTTGAACTTTTTGTTATTGCCTAGGTATAATAATAGAATCGTGATGATAACTCTTTACTGCAGACAATCAACATAAATCTGGGCAATGAAGACTTATACGGCTTAAAATTCCGCCTTGAATGTCCACCTCGAACGTATAGAGGTAAATAGTACATAACATTTATGTTACAGAAATTCTTATTTCTTTCTTTAAATAAATAAGACTGAAAATTTTAAGCAATAAATGAGCGTATTAATACATAAAATTTTAATGTTACAGAAATTACTATTTCTTTAAATAATATAGGTAACTGCAAAATTTTAAGCAATAAAAATAATGAAATTACCTTCAATACCTACACAATTTGATCAGTCATTATCAGTCTAGTTCATTATCAGTAAACTAAGTTAAAATCGTTCATAAACAAGAACATGAATGAATAATGTTACATCAATGAAACATTCCACAATTATCAGATGTCCGGTGTTGTTATGTCTGTGATCGTAATTATTTACGCTACGTTGTTGTTTCCTTAGAGTATATAAACATTGCAGAAATCCCACTTACTGCTGAACTTCTTGTATCCATTTCTAAACTTGTTGCGCCACCACTTGACAAAGTGGTGCGCCATGGGGGCGTCCGCGGCGGGTGCCGGAGCTCTCAACGTTTCGTAGCACGTCATGCGCTGCGCTCACGCACGCATCCCGTACACATCAAAGGGCCGCGAGTTTGACACAAAACAATTCACTGTCACCGCGATGATCGATCATCCACCAAATAACACAGCGAGGTTGACCGCGTCACAGTTTCGAACGGTCGGGGAGTCGTGACCCAGTTGGCCGCGTAAATAACAAACTCCGGGACGATGTGAGAGACGCCTAGCGCGCGCGTTGTCGAGTGACTGACTGATGGATGGAGCGCGCGCGAGCGTAGTTGCCGCTCGCTGCGGACTTGGAACGAGCGCGAGCGTGGAACCGCAAAAGGGGCAGGGAAGGGGGGCTCTGTAGTAGTAACACGCCGTACGTGCAGCGTGGCCCATTCCCTTGCCCGCCGTTTGTTTGTAGTTACCACGGCCCGTAATGAAAAGTTGTGCAAAACTTTGCGGAGCTTTTTAAGAATGGATCGGTTACCAAGCAACCGAGTTCTTTTGACGGAGATAACAAAACAGAAAGAATGCATTATTAGCTTTTTAAAACTTTTTAAAGATGAAACATAAAAAGACAAATATGAAATATCCAGAAAAGCATTTGACGTACTACCTATTTACTTAAAGCGAAAATACTCTTCGCGATGTTTTGGTATACCGACCGGTCAAGATATATAAAAAAAAAATGTTTGCAGTAAGTACGTTTATGTGGCCCACATCTTGATATTTTTTACTCATTGTAGAAATATTACAATACCTTTGCTAAAAAATAGGAAGGTTATGAAAAGACATTGATAAGAAAGTACGTTTGCGTAAAGTTCACAATAGAATCACTTTACAAATCAATTCAATTAAGGGATCCCCCCTAATCCCGTTTTGGAAAAATAATTTATAAAAATTGCGAAAATTGACGAAATCTACATTTTAATAAATGCAGCTAATGAATAATTTTTGTCATATAGATATTTATCCCACCTCCATTACAAGAAGGTACTTATCCCAAGACAAAGACGGCGAAATTCTATTGAAATTCGAAATGTGTTGCAGCTTACAAAAAAAGTTTGATTAAGAGTGAAAAATTTTACAGAATTTATATAAAAAAAGTAAATTTTTGAATATAAAAACATTGTCTGTAAAACGGCTCTATGCAATTTAAAAAAAAAACTGTAACTGAAATATGCAAAACAGTAGTTTGCACAAACAACATTTTTTTTGCAAAATTAAAATACAATTAACGAGGTAACCCAAAACAATAAATGCACTTCAAAAGCAAGATGGAAATTCTATTGAAATTCAAAATTTGTAGCGACCTACTAAAAATAAACTTGTTTGATTAGGAATGAAAAGTACGAGTATCACAAAATTGAAATAAAAAAGATAATATTTGAATTAATAGAATGGTATGCGATACGGCTCTATGCATTTTTTGGGAACAAATACGCAAAATTGAAACTAACAACCGCAAGAGTCTAAAATACAAAACAGTAGTTTGTACACAACAACATTTTTTTTGCAAAATACAGCTCTATGCAATTTCTTTGAGAAAAAAATACGCAAAATGAGACTAACAACCCCAAGGGCCTAAATACAAAACAGTTGTTTGCAAAAACAACTTTTTTTTTGGCAAAATTGAAACGAAATAACCGAAAACAAAATAAAGCTAATCTATTGTAATTCGAAATTTGTGGCGCACCTTACAACAAATAAACCAGTTTGATTAGGAGTGAAAACTTTACAAAATTGAAGGACAAAAGGTAATATTTGAATATAAAAATGTATACAAAACGGCTCTCTGCAATTTTCTGGAAAAACTATGGGTACAAAAGTGACACTAACAACCTCAAGGACCTATGAAATTCAAAATTTGTGGCGTACCGTACAAAAAATAAACCAGTTTGACCAAGAGTGTAAAGCTTCACATAATTGAAGCAGAAAATGTAATATTTGAATTAAAAAATGTAAACCAAACGGCTGTTTGCATTTTTTGGAAATATATAAAAACCTCAAAGACCTAAAATACAAAGCAGTAGTTTGACAAAAAAATATTTTTACGTTAATATTGAAACGTTATAAACAAAGTAGGTAATCTAAAGCAAAATAAATCCACTCCAAAACAAAGATAGGAAAATCTATTGAAATTCAAAATTTGTAGAGCACCTAACAAAAAGTAAATTTGTTTGATTAGGAGTGGAAAATTAAAGCGAAGTAAACGAAGTAACCCAAAACAAAATAAAGCTACTCCAAACAATCATTCAAATTATAAATTTTTGTTGCACCGTACAAAAAAAAACTAATGAGGTAGATTAGGAGTGAGAAACTTCACAAATTTGAAGTGATAGAAGGTAATAATTGAGTTGGAAAATGTATATCAAATGGCTCTTTGCAAATTTTTTGGAAAAAAAATATGTAAAATTGAGACTCACAACCTCGAAGACCTAAAATACAAAGCAGTAGTTCCAGAAACAATTTTTTTTTTGCAAAATTGAATGGTAATAAACAAAGTATAGGTACTTTGTTTATTTCAAACAAAATGAACCTAATCCAAAACAAAATAAATCTACTCCTCTAGGAAATTCTTTTGAAATTTGTGGCCAATCTAACAAAAAATAAACTTGTTTGATTAGGAGTAAATAGGTCTTCCAACAAATTGAAGTTAACCAGGTAATAGTAGCATTTAAAAATTGCTGTGTAATACGGCTCTATGCAATTTGTTGGCAAAAAATACGTAAAATTGAGACTTACAACCCCATGAGCCTTAAATATAAAAAGTATTTTAGCAAGAACAACATTTTTTTTGTCAAAATTGAAACGAAATAAACGAAAACCCAACACAAAATAAAGCCACTCCAAACAAACATTGCAATTCAAAATTTAAACCAAGGAGTGAAAAACTTAACAAAATTTAAGTAAAAAAGGTAATATTTGAATTCAAAAAAGTATACCAAACGGCTTTGCAACTTTTTGGAAAAAAATATACAAAATTGATACTAACAACCTCGAGGACCTAAAATACAAAGCAGTTGTTTGCAACATTTTTTTGCAAAATTAAAAAAGAAATAAACAAATTCAAATTATGTACATACCTAATCCAAAATAAAATAAATCCACTCTAAAACAAAGATGGGAAATTCTATTGAAATTCGAAATTTGTAGAGCACCTTACAAAAAACAAACTTGTTTGATTAGGATTGGAAAACTCAATAAAATTAATTAAACCAGTAATATGTTTGAATTAAAAAAGTGTATGCAACACACCTCTATGGAATTTCCAAAAAAAATACGCATAATTGGAACTTACAACCCCAAGGACCTAAAATATAAAACAGTAGATTGCACAAAAACCTTTTTTTTTGCAAAATAGTAACGAAAAAAGTAAGTAACTAAAAAAATAAATACCCTCCAAAATAAAGATAAGAAATTCTTTTGGAATTCAAAATTTGTAGCGACCTATTAAAAATAAACATGTTTGATTAGGAGTGAAAAGCTTCACAAAATTGAAGTAAAAAAGGTAATATTTGAATTAAAAAATTGTATGCAATGCGGCTCTATGCAATTTTTTTGAGAAAAATACGCAAAATTGAGACTAACAACCCCAAGGACCTCAAATACAAGTCGGTAGTTTGCAAAAACAACATTTTTTTTGGCAAAATTGAAACGAATTAATCGAAACAAACCATAACAAAATACAAACAAACATTGAAATTCAAAATTTGTGACGCATCCTACAAAAAATAATCCAGTTTGATTAAGAGTACAAGGCTATATTTGAATTAAAAAAATTGGTTTGTAATACGGCTCTGTCAAATTTTTTGGGCAAAAAATACGTAAAATTGAGACAACAGCTCCAAGAGCCTAAAATAAAAAGTAACAGTTTGCACAAACAATATTTTTTTTGCAAAAATAAAACGAAATCATATTTCATTCTTTAAGTTTTTTTGTGATTTACTATATTTCCGATGTAATTTATTGATAACATAAAAGTTTTGACATTAAATGATCTCTTTTATACTTATAAATATATTCTCAATGTATCCCAAAATTACTTAGAAATAATCTTTAAAGGTTAGAAATAATCTTTAAAGATTTCTGTTTGTTATTAAAAATCATTTTGTTTGGAAAAAATTGGCCAACTTTCATAAAAGTTATTTTTACTTAATTTCGCACTCACACTCTCGCAGATACTGAATACTTCATCCTAAACAAAGAATTGATTTTCATAAAGTCTCCGGAATTCAAAAAGATAGCTAACCCATCTTCTTCGCAGCTCTTATACGTCCCCACCGAGGGGCTCGAGCCTACCTTATGTTAGGGTGATTAGGCCTTAGACAAACCACGCTGGCCTAGTGCGGATTGGTCGACTTCACATACACCATTGAATTTCTTCGCAGATGTATGCAGGTGAGGCAACCTGCATACAGCTAACCCATACATACGTTTAAATAACTACTACACTTCACTACACACCTAGTATAGTGAAGTCGTGTGAGAACTATGTAAATTGTCAACTGTGCGAATCGGCATCACTCAGAAAAACTAGAATTCGTATATGTAGTGTTGTCTTATTATTTTTCAATGTTTGTAAAAAATAAATAAATCAAACCAATCAATCAATCAACTTTTAACTTTGTTAATTTTGAACTCAATAAGTCTGATAAAGGACGATGCCCACTTTTGTATGGAGACTTGCCCCACTTACAAATTTCCATGAACAGAAACAGCTCTAGGCTCATTTTAAATGTTTTTCGTCATTGAGTAGAAAACAAGTATTGTTTTTTTAATTAAAGCTGCAGTTTCGTAGATATTCATAAAAATTGCTCCTAATCTAACCTAAGCGACTCGTATAGTTGCAAGACGCAAACTAGTTATGCTGAACTTTCGATCATTTAAAGTCAGTTACAATAATACTATCAATATACTTACCTATTGATATCCAGTATTATCAACAATAAGGAATCAAATGTGTAACAAAAATCGCAAAGAATGCAACGTGACAAGCAAGAAACGAAACTGCGACTTATTTTAGGCGCGTTCCACCCAAGTACAGATTTGCAGCATATTCAACATCATCGCGATTCATTAGTTTTTTACAGGGTAATGCTCTAAGGTTTTTGACCATCGTCAGAGCATGCTTGCTTAGGTGGAAAACGGGGTTTTATATTATATGTGATCTGTCAATCTTTTGTCATTACAAAAAAATGCTACTAATTTAAAGAGATGAAATGTAATCAAAATATATTTTATAATTTATTAGAAATAAATAATTAAAATGTAATGAAAGAAATAATGCATAACATTGAAAAAGGTGTTATTGTAGCTACAACGAGAAAATGTATAAATATGTAGTAGTCATTTTGTAACAGGAAATGCATGTATCTTTAATTTTTTTCCGAAAATACCGTAGCTTCTATCTGTTTTATATTATACTGAAAAATCATGTTTTGATAAATTTAATTTGAAATACGGCTTTATTGGTCATCAACCTTGATAGTGGGGCAAAATCGGGCATCCTCCTTTATAAATATAGTTTGACATGTCTTTTGAAAACTAATGATATTTTTGTAGACACTAACTATTTCTTTTTAGGTCTAGCCGCAAAATAATGAGCTCAGTAGGTTACGTACTGAATCTGTAACCGTTTTATCTAAAATTTTAAATTATAAGCCGGTTTTTAGTTTTATTTGGGAATTAAACGTTATTATAATGTAATTGATTCGTCGCTAAAATAAAAGTTATATTCGATAATTTTAAGATTCTGATTTGAAGATCTATAAAGTTACATCAAAAAAATTCAATATGGCCGTTTGCTCTCAAGAAAAAGCCAAAAATATTGCTGTAAATACATTTTGCTTTTTTACAAGACATTTAACAGCATTCATTTAATGAGTTGACTATGGAAAAAAATCGCAAATAATTATACATATATTCATTTAAGTATGATACTTTAAATATAATACGAACATTTTGAAGATATCCGAAGTCTATGCACGTAGCAGAAGAAAAGTGAATCTTTCATGTTCCAAGATAAATACTGTAAAAGAACAAATAAGTTTTTATAGCTGGTTTAAATGTTGTTCAAATGGACACTAGTACTGGGATAATGTTTAAATGTTGTTCAAATGGACACTAGTACTGACACTAGTACTATGGATACCCCTTTTATGCTAAAGGAAGCATGGTAATTTCAATTGTGTTAGCTATAATCCGAAATGAAGTAGAACCTTCTAGGCTTCTAGTTGTGAAATATTTCTGCTTAAGAAAGTATAAGCTGACAGGGGAACCGTAATAGAGAGAAAGGTGCACGCCCATCCGCTACGTGGCCGTCGGCAGCCTCCACAAGGTTGACGACCTCACACCGGAGATTATAAAATATTGTCCAGCACTCTTTTCTTTACAGATAAATCCCAGAGATAACTATTTAATGTTCCTTTTTATTCCTATTGTACTCAAAGTAAAACCAAACGTGTGAATACCATTTAAAATTATTAAGAAAGAACAATTCACGACAAAGATAAAAAATATTTACATAATATATATTTAAAGAAAACACAGTACACCTAACCTAATGCAGTGATAGAACAATATTATAGCCAACAAAATCAATGCAATGAATCCCTTTAAATTATTATCCTCAAATTTTGGAAGAACTTCAATGTTAATTATTTCGTTAATCTTTGCAATACCTACCTATTTTCTTTAACAAGTACTTGTACCAGTTCACCGCTTGACGTTGAATAATTAAAAAAAAATATCTAAACTAATAAAAGCGGATATCCAAAGCTATTACGATTCAATAGTTATAATCTCATTTACAAAATCATGTTATCATACTCATCATAAGCAAACAAAGCATCAATACCACCCTACGTGAATGCGTAATGTAGGTACGTAGGCACTACTTATTAGTAGCTACTGAAATGTTTGCCTTGAGCAAGAGAAACAAAAAACCTACACTAAATACACTTAAATGGAGCCGCTAAACACAACAACAAACATCACAATACTTTTTGAGAAGAAACATAAAAACGCATGCTAATTCAGTATCTTTGCGTTCAGCCTTCATGGGATTAGTTGTTATCAGCTACATATTTGTAAAATAAAACTGTATATCAAAATGATGTGTTGAATTTGACAGGAGAAATAAAAACAGTTACCGGTCAATCTTGAATCGATGAAAAACTGGAAAAGATTTGAATACATTTGCTACGTATTTAGATATCGAAGCGGGGCCAGAGAGAGATCACTACGTATTTGGATATCGAAGCGAATAGGTAGTTCTGGGCCAGAGAGAGATCACTCTACCACGGTGATATACGATTACCGTGACTCTACCTTCGTCTCTTCAGGTATCGCAGCTTATAAATCCTGGCCAATACCTATTGTAATTAAAAATACATGGAAATTTCTTTGCTGGTTGGTACTGATGCCCTTTTTAAATTAAATTAATAAACATTACTTAATGATGTTATGATTTCAACCGCCTCCGTGGCCTTGTGTATGATTGAGAATCATCATCATTACAGCTTATATACGTCCCCACCGAGGGGTTCGAGCCTACCCTATGATAGGGTGATTAGGCCTTAGACAAACACGCTGGCCCATGATTGAGAATACTTGGCATTAATCTGAAGGTCCGGGGTACCATTCTCCATGGAGACAGAAGTTTTTCTGCTTGGATTGTCTTGGTGTTGCTTTGTCTGTTCGAGTCGCATACAGACAATAGTAATTCGATTTTTTAAATTGAATCTTTTGACTGGATTGTTGTCAGTTTTCAATAATTCAAAAGTTTATCTCCAGACACAAAGTAAAACACACTTGAAAACTACATAAAGTAATAGTCTAGATACGGAATGAAAATGTAGGATTCTACCAGTAAAGTAATTATTAAAATTAGTTTTGTTTTGTGTCTATTCACTACAAACACAAACGTACAACTCTTGGCTCTTTGTAAAATTGTGTCGGAATGGAAATTCGTAATAATATTTGTATAAACATTATTACGAATTACCATTCCAATTTTAATCTCTTGGTTTAGAGATGACAAAAGTTTGGATCTATATAGTTGTTGAAAAATTTAATTAGATATTAACAAATTATACATTTGGTCTATAATTGTATTTTATAACAATAAGTAGTATTGAAATACATCCAATTCTGGCTACAGCGTAGTAGAAGTAATACTTATTGCTGTAGAAGGAATACTTGTTGTATTTTTTAAAGTTGCTTACTTATAAGTATTGTGACGATAAGTTGTAATTTGGACACTTACATGGATAATTTAATTTATTAAAAACCAGGTGACCGAACTATATCCCGCAACCCTCCCCATTGGCAGGCGCCAAGGCCGGCCGCCAGGGATACGATGCACGCCTCAAATTGGAGTTTTATGGCCTCTTCGTGTTAGGTTTATAGTCTACGAGTTATCTGCGACCGAGATGAGGTCGTATTCCAAAACTGGCTTACAACAAACACAGTTTTATGTCCGCTATAAAGAAAACTTCGGGGCGGATGAATTAGATATCTGTAGCCGGCTTCATTTCCTGTAATTTACGAAATTTACTAATTATAATATTACACCATGCGATACGATATTAACATTTTCAATTTTCTTACCTCGAAGTTATTCCGTACATCTAGTACCTACGGTTATCAAAACATTAACTCTAATTCCAAATAAGTCTAAATAAAAGTATCGGCATATCACTGTAGGCTGAAGTGACAAGTGGCGGGACACTACGCCACACACCGGGCCCTCAACGTGGGTGGGCATGTTCCACGAATTAGAGTTATATGGCTATGGCCCCAACGACCATATTACAGTCGGTAACGTGTTTCAATTGAATTATAATAAAAATGGCAACTTTTATTTCATCTAACAACTTGATACTGCACGCCATATTTTCTATGACAATGTCGTTTCATTGCTAAGATATGGTCGATAGGAAGAACACCAACATCGAGAACGGAGACTTTTTATTGTTGTTATTAAGTTGGGTTTTAATCCAGCCGGCTTTGTGTTCGAAGTACACTAAGCTGATTAGAGGTCCCGTTAGCATTAAGTGTCCTGAGGTACTTAATGGTTGTTACGTCGTTCGACAGCAAATAATGTAATTGGCTATGAGGTTACAATAAAAAATATAATCATATAAGAGTGACCTGGAATGTTGATAGTGGCGTTATTTCTGCTATTCAGTTGGCTGGCACAGCGCCAGTTGCGGTCGCTGGTCGGCGTGGGCATTGCCCACTCACTCGTATTTATTTCCATCAACTATTTGACTTTGGATAGAATTAATTGAATATATGCATTTTAAAAACAGGTTAATTGTAGGAGATTATTTCGTCATTTTTGTAATAATTTGCGTTGCCTAAGCGGAATATTGTTCTTTTCGATAAATATAGGTATCGATAACAGTTTCTTATTTTAGGATCCGCAAATACTTAACGTGCCATGTAACGGAAGAGGAATTTCAAAATTGGTGTACTTTTTTCGTAATGATAGCTGACATTGTAGCAAAACAAGAATTGCACTTTTTATTTTAGATTTCATTTTAGAAGGAATTTTAATCATATCTTTAATTCGTGGCGATTAAAAAATAAAATTAAGGGTCAAAAAATAACAAACCTAAATTATTTTCTATTAATTTATAAAAAATGCAATAAAATCAGGAACAGAATAATAAAATATTATTTAGCTTTGTTTCGTCCTTCATCATCATGTCATACTTTATTATTTACTTAATAAAATATGTTTTATTTTGAAAACCCTTCTATTTTTAACTAAGTACCAAAAACACGAAAAAAAAAACCGGAATTCTGTCTTTTATTTATACGAGTAGGTCTACACTTTTCGGATTTACTCGTGCGTGTATTTGATTTTAAACATTTTATTTAACCAAATATACGCGAATAAATCCAAAAAGTGTATTAAGTGTAAAAAGTTTCTTATTAAAAATTTACCTAATCTAATGTAAACGATTTATTCACTTGTCTTATTATTAAATATTTACCAAATTTTTAAATAAAATTACTTACTTATACAAAAACAATATTTCAAGTTAAATGGCTCAAAATAAACTTAAAGGAAAATAGTCGTAAATGACTTACAGAAAGAGTTTCTTTCGCATTTTTAATGTTTGTTATGGATGTGTGATATAAATTCAAGTGTCTGTTCTTTTGAGCTTTTTTTTTTGAGAAAATATCTAAACTTAAATGAAGACGTTTCCTTTTTTACTAATCAAGACCGTAAACACACACTCGAGCCCTATAAGAACATAAATAGAGTCTCTCACTTGCATTTCATTCAATCTAAAATCTAGAGGTAGGTAGAGCCGCGGGCGCAGCGTTCGGCGGCGCACTTCAAAAGCATAATAACGTACGATTACGGAGTACCTCACAAAGCTCGCGGCGCGAACACTTATTTTTATTTAGCTACATTTATATCGAAACCTGTTTTCTCCCATGTCGGCCGCTCTCAAAAGTGGTACCGACTTAATAGCCACGAAGTGTGATTATTAGAAGCGCTCTACGAAATTTGGTTTTAATAATAGGTTTAGGGAGATTTGCCGATGAATCGTTTGTAATAGCGTTCCGTATAAATGTTGTAATCTCTGAAGTTGTTGCTGACCACTTGCCGACCCTATTCGATCGGTCGATAAATGAAATTATTTTCAGTAATATTAGTTAAAAACTATAGTTAAATAAAGTTTCTTATAGATGTAGCCGTACATATTGAATGTATTCATTGTTTATGTAATATTACATACTTACAAATAAGGTTTTATGAATCCAAAATTTAATTGTCAGATGCATTTGGCGTAAAGTTCTAAGTAAGGGATAGTTAAGGTTGTTTTTAACCGACTTCGAAAAAGGAGGAGACTCTATGTTCGACTGTCTCTATTTTTTTTTGTTTTTTTCTTAGTATGTTCACCGATTACTCCGCCATTTGTTGACCGATTTTCAAAATTCTTTTTGTTATCGAAAGAGTATTTTCCGGGTGTGGACCCATTGTCACCAAGTTATGATCTGATGATGGGATCCTAGGGAAATCGAGGAAAACCCTTAAATTTCGTAGGCGCGTCCAACCTGTTTCATGTTTTTTTCTGAAGATATTAAACTATTTGCATCTGGTAGTCATTATATCATGTCACTGTTACTGAGATGATGATGGAAGGTTTCTTTTAGATAAGGAGCTTGGAGATAATTCTTCCAATACTGTTTAGAGCGAAAGACGATTTAAGTTATTCTGGTATTTGCCTTAGCTCAAATTCTAATACGCATGTATTAGAATTTTTCAATCTTATTAAACCTGAAAACATTGAAGAAAAAATTTACAAAAAATAAAACCGACTTCAAAAAAACTCATAAATAATATAACAATACATACAACATCGTGAAGCGTCGATGGCGTATGAAGCGTCGATGGCGTTGTGCGTAAGGCAGTCGCCTTCCAATCGGAAGATAGCGGTTCGAACCCCGCCACGTACCAATGTGTTTTCAAATTTTGAATTCATATGTACGTTTATTCGACGCTTTGACGGTGAAGGAAAACATCGTTAGGAAACCTGCACACACCTGTGAAGAAATAATTTCTCTACAGGTTATTTGTGAAGTCGACCAACCCGCACTTGGCCAGCGTGGTTGACTAAGGCCTAATCGCCCTAGTTTAGGGTAGGCTCGAGCCCCTCGGTGGGGACGTATGAGCTGTTGATGATGACATCATAGTTTCATATTAAAGTGGGTGCCAAGCAATGGTCACCTGACAAGTCTAAAGAAATATAAGAACAATTAATATAGGTACTCAGTTCTTTGGCACCAACTTCAATATAAAATTGCGATGTTGTATGTATTATTATGACTTTTAGGTGTTTTTGAAGTCGGTTTTATTTTTTTTTGTAATTGAGAAGAAATGATATTAATGAAATTTTAAAGTGACTTCAAAAAAGGAGAAAGTTCTATGTTCGATGTTCACCGATTACTCTGCCATTAATTTGTGGGCCGATTTTTAAAATTCTTTTTGTAATCGAAATAGTATATGGTCTGTTGTCACCAGTGCATCATCTAATGATTGGATTCCAGAAAAATCCAGGGAAACCCTTGAAACCCTTAAATTTTATAGGCACGTCCAAAGTATTTCATGTCTTTCTGAAGATATTCAGGTATTTGCATTTGGTCGTCATCATATTATTTATGACACTGGGCTGATGATAGATGGTTTCTAGTAGGTTAGGAATTAGTCCTTTCAATATAATGGGAACTTATCGACGCGTAGTTCAAGTAGTTATTAAAGTGATTTAGGTTAGCTATTAGTGGAGAGTATAACTCCTAAACAATTAGATTATTACGAGTTCGGAAATAATTCTTTCAGTTCTGTTTAGAGCGAAAGAGGTTTTATTTTGAGTTATTCTTGTGTATGCTTCGAGTCAAATTCTTATATTCTTACATGGAAAATCATAAACGAATAAGAACAACTAATGCAATTTGTTAAAATTTGGCACCAACTTCAATATAAAAATGTGAAATTATGTGTATTCTTATATTATTTATGACTTTTTAACCGACTTCAAAAAAGGAGGAGGTGCTCAATTCGATGCGTATGTTTTTTTTGTGTGTATGTTACGCGATTACGCCGCCAATTATGGACCGATTTTCAAAATTCTTCTCGAATTCGATAGAATATACACCAAGGGTGGTCCCATGTTCACCAAAGTCAGGATCTGATGATGGGATCCCATGAAAATCGAAGAAAACCCTTAAATTTTAAGGTGTGTCCAACGTGTTTTGTGTGTATGTTACGCGATTACTCCGCCAATTGGTGACCGATTTTCAAAATTCTTTTTGTATTCGATAGAGTATACTCCTAGGGTCATCCCAAGGTCACAAAGTCAGGATCTGATGATGGGATTTCATGAAAATCAAGGGAACGCTAATTAAATACTCATATTAAGTACTACTAGTACTAGTAGTACTACTACTAGTACTAGTACTGTAGTACTAGTAGTAGTAGTATTACTAGTATTTAATTAGGGTTTCTTTCACTAAAAAGATTTCAGTCACTAAAAAGTTAAAAATAAAAAATATTTTACAAAATATAAAAACCGACTTCAAAAACTTTTCTGTGTATGATCTTTGAAGAATAGGTCATTAAGGCATTATAAATACGTTGTTAAACATTTTGTATAAGGAGAACCAAATACTTTTCCACTATTACAAAAACGTCAGCGTTTATTACAATGTTTGTTGAGTTAGTAACTCACTCTCTCTGAAGTAACTTGAAACAGTTGTATTCTTTCAAGTAACTTCAGTGAGTGAGCATGGTATTAAATACTAAAATAATAAAATCAAAATATATTTAAGTAACACAAAATAAAAACACCTAAAAATACATTTTTAACTATTCAGTCTGGTAGTCATCATCTCTAAGTTTTCTCGACCATGCTGGTGATGAAAAAATCCTTGACTCTGAAGAGTTGAGGCTAGTATTTAAATATTAGAGAGTTTAGTATTTAATACCATGCTCACTCACAGAAGTAACTTGAAAGAATACAACTAAGGGCCAAAACGTCCCTATTGTATTTAAAAATTATTCTTTAATTCCTTAAAGGAGGAGTTAGAGACTTCCATCATCACCTCGGCTCATATTTACCAGACGCAAATACCTTAATAGCTTCAGATAAAACACGAAACACGTTGGAGGCAGAGATTTAAATCTCTGGTTGGAGGTGCCTATAAAATGTATGGATTTCCGTCGATTTTCCAGGGTTCCCATCATCAGATCCTGAATTGGTGACAATGGAACCAATTGGGAAGTATACCCTCTCAAACAAAAAAGGAGTTTTCCAAATCGGTTAATAAATGACAGAGTTCTTATAAGGTAACAAACATAATAGTACATTACGATATATGTGCGGTATGTTGGTTATAACCTACAAGGCGGAATTTCGACCCGAGCCGAAGCCGAGGGCGTAATAGAGCCGAGTGTGTATAACAAATAAACTGTTTTTTGATTAAAAAGCACAAATCATTTTTAATTTGTAGACCAACTAAATAATGGTATGAAAATAATAATTTGAAAAATCATGTAGTTCGTTGATGTCTTTTATATTACCACTAACTTTTTTAAAATAAAGTACCTACATTACTGCCGCGGCCGGCAACTGCGTCATTGCCGGCGTCTGTGATGTGTGTCTCGCAGCTATAACACACACATGTTTTATGAGCTTATGTATCGAAAGCCGGTGTAATTAAGTCCACTTTACGAGCGAGTGTGTTGAAAAACAACTTAGAGTCAAATTGAGAACCTTCTCGTTTTGTGAAGTCGGTTAAAAATTCTTTTAACCGATTAAATAAAAACCCTTCACTTTACTTCAAAACTTGAAATAGTCAAAACCAATATAAGAATTCACACAACAGCACATTTTTTATTTAAATTAAAAAGAATTGATATTTTGTGCCGAATTCACACTAAAAATGCGATGTTGCGTATGTTGTGTATTTCTGTATTATTTTTTACGTTTTTATATTTTTCAAGTCGGTTTTAATTTGTTGTTTTTTTTTAAACCTTTTGTGAATTTGATACCAGCTCACCGAAGTAACTTTAAAGATTACTTGTAGGATCAATGCGTGCCTATTGTATTAAAAAAAACTAACATCTAACTCTAGAAGTCAATGATCCTTCCACTACTGGACGCAAATACAAAAACATGAAACACGAACGTGTCTATAAAATGTATGGATTTTCCCAATTTTCCTGAGATTACAGCACCAGACCATAACTTGGTGACAATGTAACTAATTGGGAAGTATACAAGTAAAGAATTTTTCAAATCGGTTGATAAATGACCGAGATAGGAGGTAACAAACATAAAAAAAACATACAGTCGAATAGAAAACCTCCTTCTGTTTGAGTAGTCAGTTCAAAACTGAACCTATTTTTTAGCCGACTTCAAAAAAGGAGGAGGTTCTCAATTCGATGCGTGTGTTTTTTTGTGCATGTTTCGCGATTACGCCGCCAATTGTGAACCAATTTTTAACCGACTTTAAAAAAGGAGGAGGTTCTTAATTCGATGCATGTTTTTTTTTGTGTGTATGTTACGCGATTACGCCGCGAATTGTGGACCAATTTTCAAAATTCTTTTTGTATTCGATAGAATATACTCCAAGGGTGGTCCCATTGTCACCAAAGTTAGGATCTGATGTTGGGATCCTATGAAAATCGAGGAAAACCCTTAAATTTTCAGGTGTGTCTAACGTGTTTCGTGTGTATGTTACGCGACTACTCCGCCAATTGTGGACCGATTTTCAAAATTCTTTTTGTATTCGATAGAATATACTCTTAGGGTGGTCCCATGGTCACCAAAGTTAGGATCTGATGATGGGATCCCATGAAAATCGACGGAAAAACATACAGATAACATCACTCTTCTATATTGATGTCGGTGCCAATAAACTTTAAGACTTTCTAGGGGATCATCAATTATTATTGGCACCGACATCAATATAGTAGAGTGATGTTATCTGTATGTTTTTCCCTTGATTTTCATGGGATCCCATCATCAGATCCTGACTTTGGTGACCATGGGAGAACCCCAGGAGTATACTCTATCGAATACAAAAATAATTATGAAAATCGGTCCACAATTGGCGGAGTAATCGCGTAACATACATACACACAAAACACGTTGGACACACCTAAAAATTTAAGGGTTTTCCTCGATTTTTATGGGATCCCATTATCAGATCCTAACTTTGGTGACCATGGGACCACCCTTGAAGTATACTCTATCGAATACAAAAATAATTTTGAAAATCGGTCTACAATTGGCGGCGTAATCGCGTAACATACACACAAAAAATAAAAACCGACTTCAAAAACACTGAAAAGTTAAAAATAATATAAGAATAGGTACAGACATCACACTTCTATATTGAAGTCGGTGCCAAACGATGATCTCCTAGAAAGTCTTAAAATTTGGCACCGACTTCAATATAGAAGTGTGATGTCTGTACCTATTCTTATATTATTTTTAACTTTTCATTGTTTTTAAAAGTCGGTTCTTATTTCTTGTAAAATAATTTTTATCATGTACGAATGGTTAGCATTTAAAAAGAAAACAATTCTTAATTTTTGCATCTTCAAGAATACTCTGTAGTAAAAGTTGCCCTTTTAGGAGTTAATGGTTGCTAGTTGCTACGAAACGTAGCCATTTTTTTTAATTAGTCAAAGAAATAGATACTTAGTTTGTCTATAAACTAGATCAAATGAAGGCTCAGTCACAGATTTTATGTCTTAGAACAAGCCTGATTCTTGGTCCGAAGCTTATGCTAACTTGGTCTTAGGCTAACTGTTTGATCTTTACACAAAAAATAATTTAAAGGTACATTCAATGGAGCATTTTAAAAAATATGAAAGTTATGATACTTTTTATGACACAGTATGAAAATGTTAAGCTCTACATAAATGATCTAACTACATAAATTGATAAATATACTATAAAGAATATATATTTGGTGTCTCGAAAGATAGTTTTTTTTTATATAAAACTTAAGTAAGTACGACTTTAAATATTGCTTGTCGAAATTGGAACACTCGAATCTTGATCATATCGCGGATCATATTTAATTTAATTTATATTTGATTTACGTAATAGATAAAAAACACGTGAAAGTGCAGTAAATAAAATTCATTACTATATTTAATTTGTATTATTTCTTTATATTATTTACTAGTATAATCGGTCAAGCCGTTTTTGATTGAGTTTAGCGATTCATTTTTATATACAAGAAGGGATGATTTAATAACGTTTGTTTGTCGGTTGTCGGATGCTATAATAGCTAATTTTTGCATACACGTAGTGGCAAATAAGTTAAATTATTATAGCATTCGTACAAACTAATGTTTTACTAATGTATAAGATTTTCAGTAATTATAAGCATAGAATATAATTATGCAAGTAGTAACTGGATGCAATATCATTATATTTGACCGTACTCAATTTACATCTGTTTAGTGAGCACACGTGTTGGGTTATAATTCGTTATTCCCACAGTCGTAATAATATAAACTAGTCGACGACAGGGATGAAAAAAACGAGTCGGCGTTCATCAAAGGGATTTAAATGATATCAATGGCGTTGTGCTACTGCGACCCTTTGTCGGCACGGTACTTAAGCGGCTACATCAGACGCGATAACCTTTGTCGTCGGCGATCCATTGACAGTACAAAGACATCAAAGAGGCCGCAGTTGCATCACGTGCCATGGCAAATTGCAATTTCACATCTGTGAACTCAGTTTTCGGATGGATTCACAATATACATTGAAATATCAGTGAAAAGATACTTTTTAAAGCCGCGCTCTGCTTCAGAAGTAAGGCAGCTGGTGCTGTACAGTTTTGCAGTGAAGTAGTTTTTACAATTGATTCAAGTATAATTTAAATAACGAAGTATTACGGCCTGTATATTTTTATAATATTTATATTATACTTATCTAAATAAATAATTAGAGAACTGTAATAACTTATATAACTCACTTTCTGGAGTGGAAGTTGGAAAATTTTGAAACAAAACCCATTGGGCCAGCGTGATGCAGTAGGTATGCCAATTCAAGTTTAAGAAATAACCCGTGCCCAGCGGTGGGACGTATATGTATAAGTAGGTTGAAGTAATTCAAATTTGGAAAAAAACAGGATTACAGTATTTTAACCTGTTACCAAAAACAGCTTCTTAAACAGAGTTTTACATAAAAATAGGAAAAAGCATGTGTCGGAAATATACAAAATGTGTTATTTTTTAACACTTCGTGAAATTCAATGCCATATTCACAGAGAAGTAGGACTACTTATTGCAGGGAACGCGTGGCTGGACACTTACTAGGAACGTATTATTTGGGAAAATTTTAACGTGCTGGTCACATTGAATTAAAATTAAACCTGCATTGTTTGAGAGTTCAGAGTGAAACTTTACACAAAACATTCAAAATTTGAAAAACGTACCCACTGACAGCATACGTTGTTGACTTTCAATTGTTTTATCATTCGTTTTTTAAAGTGAAAACAGATACGTTGAAAATTCGTGCAATTTTGGAATACAAGTTTTAACGCAACCAATGCACCAGAAACAGCTTGCATGTTTGGAGAGGATACCTACGCTACGGCTAATAAACGCATCGTGCGTTTTTGGCCTAAACGTCGATATAACGATGAATAATTGAATGCGATGGTGGCAGCCGATCAATTTATTTTCCGAAGGCTCATTTTTGGGATGCGAAATCAAAAATATCGAGATTATATCCTACACTACGCATAATTGAATTTCTAAACATTTCAAATCAATCACAATCAAAGTTCAGTCGTCAACTGCTTGCGTATTTCACGTTATCGTTAGAACCATAAAACGAGGAAACATATTCTATGTAAAGATAAGACGGCGAGCTGTTAAAAGTAAAAAATAAATAAAAAAACCAGGGGCGTGACTCTCGGCCAGCGGCCCGCGGCGATACTCATCTCGGCGCGTTTGAAGTTGCCGCCGCCAGTGAACGGGCCTTCGTCACATTGTCTCGGGACCGATACACGCATGAATAAGATTAAATTTGTTGATAGCCAAACATTCGTGAATTACTGACCTTCACCGCAGTGTTGCAGGTTATTCAAGCAAAAGCGTTACAACCGTAGCGGTTTACTTGTTATAAGTATTGATACTGTCTCATTGTAGTTTAAATACGTATAAATTTAATGTATACGTTTACGGTACCTAAGTAGGTAGGTACCTACCTTTTTTTTTTTTTTTTTTTTTCGGGGGGGAATGCGTAACCGCACCGTACCCGCCGTTGGCTAGACGGCGAGCGTGTGTGGGGCTCTCCCGGCAGAGTGCCAGGCCTACCCACTAAAACCCCCCGGTGTTCTCCCTGCCCTTATGGGCGCGTTAGGTAAGGTCCACATTGCGACTCCACTACCCACGCGCCCGGAAGGTAGGTACCTACCTAATAACATATTTGCTCTCCGCAAATTTGGGCGGACTTTATAATCTATTTATAGATGTGGCAATTTTCGTCTGAATTAGTCGTTGCTACAAGGTACATCATAAGCTTTACATCTATCTATAATAATCATCGATGTTTATTAAAACATAATATGATTAGAATTGGGGTTATAACAGTTTGTATAAAGTGAAGTTATTTATTATACTTATTATTGTTGTCATTTTGAAAAAATTAAGGCTGAAATTGAAAACCGGAAAATGATTTTTTTCGTTATGAAATGTCGGATGGTGAATGCTCTTGATATCTTACGACAAGACTGCTTTTATTGGAGATAGTTTTTAGAAAAACAATGAAGTAGGTATTAAGAGATAAAAAATTCTATGGCCACTTTTAGCATGTTCCTATGTTTTCCTTTTTTTATTAAGTGAATTATTAAAAGAGATTTAAACCTTCAAAAACCTAAAAATTTGGCCTGATTTTCGGCTAGGTATCCTATTCAAACATCCAGTAAAGAAATTTGACTAGATTATAAATAAGCAAATCAAAAACACAACCAAAGCCTTTATTTTAATTTAAAATGTAATTAAATTGATCTAGTTTTAGCAGAGCAAACAGGGGACTACGAAACGTATATTTTGTGTACTTTTCATAGGTATTTTCGGTCCTTATCGTGCTCAGTTTGGTTGTTCGAGGGCACAGCGTCACAGCAATACATTTTATAAATACATACAACAAAAAATTTTACAAAAAGATACAATACATAGTAATTACTTCACATTTATTTCATACAGTGTTTTACCCTCTAATTCTAATAACAAAATACAAACAAAGAATTCACGAGTAGGTATAACTTCCTGCTTACAAATAAAATTCTGTTTGACGCGTTCGTCAAAAACATGATATTGCTGAGAGCGTGTGACGGATGTGTTAAAAAATCTGACAAATAACTAAAAAAAAAACAAAACTTTGTGTACGCGCTCCGACAAATGAAAAAACCAGCGACAAATTGACTATTTCGAGGCGTGCCCGGCGGAGGCGGCGGCAGTCAAAGGCTCAGCGTGATCAAAAGCGCCGCCGTCGACCGGTCAAAGCTTTGATCTCGCCGCACGAAGTGCAAATTATGTTATAAAGACAGTGAGTGGCGACCGGTGCTTAGTGGTAATTAATTCAGCCATCTTGAGTGTAGCGATGCCGTTGCCGAGGGCGATCTTTTGAATACTGTGTAATAGCACCGTAGACTAAATGATTACAAACTGTTCAAAGAAGTCATGGTTTTTTATCACTGATCGCTGCAGAAACTGGAAAATTGTTGTTAGGATGTTGGAATCGTGGGCGCATAAGATTTGCTATTGCAAATTTTTCGTTGCTTTTATACCTACCTATAAGTATGCTGCTTTCTATTAGATGGAAGTAAAAGAAATTTGTCGGGAGAATTTCTGGAGCTACTATAATTCTGTCACATTATTTCGTTCGGTCTAACATTATTTATTTATTATTTTGAAGACTGACACCACATGAAACATACAATTGATAATAAATAGATAACAGACTGATGATGGTGTGATGGAGAGGCAATGAATAGATTGACAATAAATAGACAATAACTGGTATCTATGTTTAAAATCAAGTAATTAAATAATATTACGTACGGACAAAATAAATGAATATGTTTCTACTAATATTGAAATGAAATGTAGATTTAATGTTCAAAGTGGATTAATAAAATGTTTTATGACTTACGAAAGAAATCGTGGCTTAATAACCGCCTCCTGATTTATCTTGATTTAATAATAATTGGTTTTCACACCTTACCCGTAGCTTTTCAACACCAACTTATAAGCAAAGTTAACTAGAAAGATAAGTCCATAATAATAATTCCTCTCCCTCGATTTGTTGAGAGATCGGAAAGATATAAATTTTCGGCATAGTAATAATAATAATCTTTATTCATTATATATAATAATATACAAACAAACATCTCAGTCGACGATGCTACCTTTTACACCTTTTGAAGCAAACAAATGCCTGTGCCAGGGCCCAGGTGGCAACAAACGCTCCTTGTACACACTTCGTCAACATACTCCTTGCAACTGTCAGTTTCTGCAAAAATTACAATATCTTTTACTAATATTAGTTCTTTTCTCAACTCAATAGTCGTCAACAAAGTGTACAGATTAATAATATTTCATCTATTTATTTAAGAAATTATCACCGTCTATTTTTAAAATTAACATTTATGTAATGTTCAAAAAGATAGACAATCCGATTGTCTCTCCTCCTGAAAATTTTAGGAAGAACCTCTTGGTGATGTCATTACCTTGCAATGAAATATTAAGTATCTAAAATACAGACAGTTACTTTGGAAAAAAAAACTTTGAAAGACTAGCTGTGTTATTTATAATATTCATTATGATAATTGAATGTTGTGATATTGTGTTATGTATCAACCTTTAGGATAAGAGATAACCAGATCGTACAATTAATTCCAATTTTAACCGACTTCAAAAAAGGAGGAGGTTCTCAATTCGATGCATTTTTTTGTGTGTATGTTACGCGTTTACGCCGCCAATTGTAGACCGATTTTCAAAATTCTTTTTGTATTCGATAGAGTATACTCCAAGGGTGGTCCCATGGTTACCAAAGTTAGGATCTGATGATAGGATCTCATGAAAATCGAGGAAAATCCTTAAATTTTAAGGTTTGTCCAAGGTGTTTTGTGTGTATGTTACGCGATTACTCCGCCAATTGTGAACCAATTCTCTAAATTCTTTTTGTATTTGATAGGGTATACTCCTGGGGTGGTCCCATAGTCACCAAAGTTAGGATCTGATGATAGGATCTCTTGAAAATCGAGGAAAATCCTTAAATTTTAAGGATTGTCCAAGGTGTTTTGTGTGTATGTTACGCGATTACTCCGCCAATTGTGAACCGATTTTCTAAATTCTTTTTGTATTTGATAGAGTATACTCCTGGGGAGGTTCCAAGGTTACCAAAGTCAGGATCTGATGATGACATCCCACGAAAATCGAGGAAAACGCTAGGTGAGCTGGTATTTAATTAGGGTTTCTTTCACTAAAAAGATTTCATTCACTAAAAAGTTAAAAATAAAAAATAATTTACAAAAAATAAAAACCGACTTCAAAAGCAGTGAAAAGTTTAAAATAATATAAGTATAGGTACAAACAACATCATACTTCTATATTGAAGTCGGTGACAAATTTTAAGACTTTCTAGGAGGTCATCGTTTGGCACCGACTTCAATATAGAAGTGTGATGTTGTTTGTACCTATTCTTATATTATTTTAAACTTTTCAGTGGTTTTGAAGTCGGTTTTTAATTTTTGTAAAAAAATTTTTTTATTGCTAGTGTCTACTTTCAAGGATAAGTCTAAAACGATAGTGTAGTGGTATTTTCTACATACTAAACATATTTTAACTCTGCATTCATTAATCCAAGCTTAACTACTATTCAATAATTTTCTAGCCTGTTTTTAATTGAACATGGGATTGGATAATGAATAGCAATCTATTGCAAGCACAAGATTTTAACAGTTGGTCTTAAAAAAACAAAAACCCTGCATAGTATTAGAGATAATAACATTTCTAATCGTATTTCAAAAGAAAGGATTACAACGCTCCTCGCAAATTTGTACAGTATAATCTAACCAGATAATTCGCCAATTCTTAGAATAACAATAACAAGGCAACGATATTTCGTTCAAGCAATTTATGACCATTAAACACTGTTGGTTTGTAAACAGTAACCGGTTGGGAGATGGTGGGTTCTCTTTGAGCGTATTTCGCGCCGACAGCGAGCGGGCGCGGCGGCAAGCACAGACGGCATCGAGGCTTGTATGCCGGGCGGGTGGGGAGCGAGTGCGCCAGCGCAGGCGGCCGACGCCGACAGCCGCGTGCGTCGACCCGGCCGTTTGATCTCGCCTTCCAACGCCGCTGCCACCGACAAGGCCTAAGCTTCAACTTAGGTACCTACCACAATGATCACATCTGTCAGTTTCCTCTTACTGTGAATCTAACATCGATCACTTCATACACATCTAATCAAGAATCTATATTAACTCAATTGACGCCAATGACTAATTTATAATTTTGGACCTGCTTTTTTTATTGTACTACAAATAAAACTGGGTCACAGTCACAGTAAAAACTGCAGTGACTAAAATCTTAGTAAGTTTGAGTTACTTTTTAAATCGCCAAAAAGTATAACATATTTACAATTTCTTACATTTATTGAATAAGCTTAATTTTTAATTGTTTTTAAAGTAAGTTCATTATAATTTTCTCACTTGTTAAAGTGTTTTTTTTTACATTGTCACAAATGTTTTCGTCCATCTATTCTATCGCATGTTGCATTACATAAAATATGAGATCTTTAATTTGACTACTTACTATAAACTATAGGTCAGGAATTCAGGATAAATCTATGCGTTCGTGCTTCGACTTTAAATCTGTGTGGCAGTGGTTCGATCCTGATGTAGAGCGTTATTTTTTCATAAATTTTTATTATTTTGATGTTTTTTATTGCTTTTTTGTTTAATTTTTATTTTATTTTACTTATTTGTTATATTTATTACTTAGTTTTTATTAAAAGGTTAAAGTTAAGATTAAAAACTCGATTTTAATACCCCAAAATCGAATAATTATCCGAAAGTTTTCAGTTAAAAGCCTACGATCTAAAAAAAAGTTTTACTTGCATCGTGATTTCATAAAACCACACAATGATTTTTATTGCGTTTTTGCTTATTTTATTAATTTGTTTATTGCTTTTGTTTTTTTGTTAATTAGTTTTATTTTTTTTAGAAGAAAGAGATTTAAGTTATGATTCAAAACGCAATTTTAATACCCGAAATCTATTTTTTTCCCTTTTCACCCCAGTGCAAAAAGGTTTGTAGGTTAGGTATATTATCGTTATATATTGGAATTTAACAACAGATAAGAGGGATAAGTTACCTATTCTTAAAACGAACACGTTCCTCACAAATCAAAGCCATACCTGTTAATTATTTAAAACAAATATAAATGATACAAGAGGTCTTCAACGACTACATTTCTATTTTTTTTACTTGAGCATTATTGGGATAGTTTAGTATTATATACTGAATAAAGTCTTTCCCTACACTGCATATAAAAAATAAACCCACAAAGCTTCCTTCCTTGTTTTATACAACCTTTTAGTGTAATGCTTATATCAAATATTTATGGCTCGTATACTTGCATAGATACGAGTATTGTTGTTTATTATGGTAATATTCAAAGTTAGGTACCGTCCACAAATGCGAAACATTACGAAATAAATGCAAATGGTATTTATTGTTGACAGTTAAATTGCAGTTCTAATATTCGTCATAACATAACAGCTCATATACGTCTCCGTACGTAGGATCGAGCCTACCCTAAGTTAGAGTGTTTAGGCTTTAGTCAACCACGCTGGCCTAGTGGGGGTTGGTCGACTTCACATACACCTTTAAATTTCATTGCAGATGTATGCAGCGGCCCTACCGCCTAACTCAAAGCGATAGCGAGTGATCGCTATGAGTTAGGCGTTAGCCCCCCAGGTTCTCTCACGATATTTTATTTCTCCGTAAGAACATCAGTTAAATGAACATATGAAATTCGTCAAACGAAAAATACATTGGTACATGGCGGTCTCGAACCCAGACCTCCCGATTGGAAGGCAAGTGCCGAGTCCACAGCGCCACCGACGCTCGCAGTTCAAATAAAAAAAATAAAAAAAATATCGTTATAATGTGCTCACGAAAATTTCATTTTTACCTCATATATTTTACTAATAATTGGGTAAAACAGAAAAAGTTAACAGATTATTTGTTTTTCTATTTTTAAGGTAAGTATGTACATATACGACGGCGATGTGATTTGGCTTCAATAAAATTAAGTACTATTAGATAAATGAGCACCAAGGTGACACAGAAGGTTAATTACACGGCCATTAAAATACAGTTTTTATGCTTAATGTAATATTTCGTGTTACGTTAAAAAGCTCGGCGGCAACTCTAAAACTACATCGGTTAGTTGCAAGCTTTTCGTTTACGCAATGAAGCCAAAGCCACCCATATGTAAAATAAAAAACAATCTGACGTTGTGAAATCACTGCCGGTCGTTAGGACTTGTGGAATAAGATTGTGCGGCTGCTATTATATTTTAATGGTTACATCTGTTATGCTGTTAATTCGATTACACACGCTAACGACAGAATGTAGAGTCGGAACATATGGCGTACAAATAATATGGCCGTAATGTGATTACCACGCCACTCACATTAAGTTTATTAAAGAATGGTGCTTAAAGTCATTATGGTTAAAATCTGATAGTCCTTGTTGTTTTATTCGTACAAGAAACATAACGTAAGGGTCGTACTAATGTGGGTGTTAGAGGTGTAAAGTAATTATTTCTGTCCACTTGTTTATTGCTTGCATTTTGATTAAACTTGGTATCTAAGTGACATAATAAAATGATTAATGCCGTGTTATTGTAAGATCCCTTGGGATATAGCTATATACAGGAACATACCAATTTGTCAGTACTAAATAACTATCTGACAAAAAATTGAAAAAGACCTAGAATTGAACCTTGTGGAACTCCTAATTTAACCGAGGAGCCTTGAGATATCTTCCCATTTTCATCTACTTTCTGTATCCTCTCAGATAGGAGACGAGTAGATCCAGAACAATCAAGTTGGGATGATCCTAGGGTCGGACCTAAACTTCCCAAGTACATAAGTTTCTAACTATGTACGTACATATCAATTTCAATTTATTTGCATTCCAAAATATTACATAGGTGGTAAATATTATAATTAATTTATTATTGACACAATTTTGAACCCTGTTGGGCACAGCAATATAGAAGATAGGATGACGTCATAATAATATATATGTGTAATAAATAAAAAAATATTAGGACAATAGATTTGAATTAATCACTAAGTAACGCTTTTACTATTCTATATATATTAAACATATTTACGGTTTTCAGAACATGTGCTATAAGACCTTGCTCACATAACGCTAATAAAATAATAAAAATCTTGGAGAAAAACGTGATATACGTAATCACTATTGTTTGTTATTGATATAAGTAAGTATTTGAAAAATTTCGTCTCGGACGAGATTTGAACTCGCGTGTTCAACATACTGCGTTGACGCCTTGACCACTTCGGCCACCGAACTCTTACCAGCCCCGACGAAATCTTTAGCTGTATTCATCTCTTTTGAACTAATTATTAAGCCAACGTAATTTTTATTCACTGGTAGTAACTATACATATCAACATATTCATTTTTCGTATTTTTTCTATGATTTTTCAATTTATTCAGCATTTTTAAAGAAAATGTATATTACCGACCAAATGAGAGTTGGACTCGCGCACCGCGAACAAATTGATCCTATATAGGGTTACTTTTTTTTCCTTTTAAGGCTACTTATATATGAAACCCTAAAATTTTTGTTTGGTTATTTTTTTATGATGGGCCTGGCAAATGACCTCCTCCCGCCTGATTTTAGCGGTGAAAGAGGCCCAAATGAGTTGACAGATAGAGGAGGGACGACATCCACTCTCCTACCTGCCCGCCCCTTGCCGGCCGAAAAGATGCCTTTTCACGCCTCTTTTGAAGGAACCCATGTTGTAGGATAAGGGAAAGACGTGCGCAGGTAGAGAATTCCAAGTGTGGGATGAACGACGGAAGTAGGAATCTTGGAATTTCTTAGTACGGTGTGAAAAAGAGGATACAGTGTAAGGATGACCCCGAAGGCCCTTTCGCGTGTTTCTGTTAAGGAATGGAGGGGGAGGGATTAGGTTAAAGAGCTCTTCAGAGCATTCTCCATGAACCATACGTTAAAAGGCGCTAAGAGAGGCGATGTCACGACGAAGTTGTAGAGGCTCGAGGGAGTTAGTTGTCTCATTGTCTCTACATCGCCAATTATGCGAATAGCGCGAAGCTGCAATCTATCCAGAGCATCGAGGAGGTACTGAGCGGAGTTATGACATTAGGTACTTAGAAATAAATTTTGTGACGAGGGCTGCAAATAATAATATTTGAACATGTATATGAATATAACATCACATATTACCTACTACAAGGGTTGGGACACGAGGGGACCGGCACCGGGAGACTGGGACCTAAGAGACACTTAGCACACACTTCATACAAATCTGCGCATTGTTCTTTTAATGTGTCTTATGATACTAACATACCTGATATATCTGGAAATCTATTATGTTAGTCAGAATTTCAAGAAAAAGGTCAAAAGAATAATTTTGCAATATGCTGTCAGCTTGTATTAGTCTCCAAACATTAAATATCAGTTATAGCATTAGTTCTTTCATGGAATGATATCATTAAGATCTGTTTGGCAGTACAGTACTATTATAAATAACTGTGGGGCAACTGTGACAAGAGATCCGATGTAAGAGTTACTCGAAGCGCTATTTCCGGCATTCTCGGAACATACTCCTCAATAACAATCAACGGAACTTCCATCTGCAGACTAAGATTCATGTGGTGTATGTACCTAAAATACCTAATACTTTACAAATCGTAGGTATAGCACATACTCGTTATTACAACTTTGAGACATGCTTTTAAAATTTATTTACTTAATTATTTCCTACTATAATACTATATACAACTATATCATAACTTTTTATTACTTACAAAATAGTTACAAAATTGACTCAATTCTACGCGCCCGCCGTCTAAGGCTCGTATAAATAGTCGTATCTCAAGTCAGAGCTCGATCTTGAGTAGCAGTTTTGACGTTTAATGTATGGCACATCTGTCAAAAACAAGAGCTCAAGATCGACCTCGTACTTGAGATACGACTATTTATACAAGCCTAAATAACCTAAAGCTAAAATTTCTAAATTTAAACATATTTTAAATGGCCGCTTAAACAAGTGCTATTCTACGATGACAAGCCAACTTTTAGGCAGATTTTAAGCGTAATTCTAAAATGTCTAAGATAAGTTTAATTGTGCTTGTGTTGATATGGTAAAAATATTAAAAGTGAATTAATGAAAGAAAATAAAACCAAAAATGAGGAAAGACTGACTGGGCTCATCAAACAGACATTCGTATAGTTAGATCATCTAAATGGCTAGATGTAAGTACACTGCAGCTTTACGACATGGGGACATTAAATAAAATAAGTAAGTACCTAGTTGGGAATTAACAACTATGCGCGACGTAATGGCGACGCACAGGCCGTATAATGAACACTTATAATGAAACTAAGACCCTCGGAATAATTTTATTTTACGACGGCGACGCTCTCACATGTCTCGCGTGACCGCACTAATGATAGCTTGCCGACTGTGTACGTACGAGTACGTGTCGTTTTTGTCTATTATAAAACAATGAAAATTATACAATTCCGTGAAGTTCACCGTAAATGGTCTGATTTGAGATTGTTGACTAAGTCACAGATAATATAATATTCATACAGTAACTATGTGTTATACATTCAGGATGATGTCTAATCAACTTAGCCACTTGGCGTCGCAACAGATTCCCCCACCAAAAATAAAAGGGCAAGATCGAGCTATTAGCGGTTTATAAATGTTTATTGAAAAACTTACACTTAAAAATACCATTATTTAAGAATGTAGGCAACAGGTGATTTACTTGCGATGCGCAGTTGAAAACGTTCGGCGAAAAAAGTCATAAATAAGAATACATAGAACATCACATTTTTATGTTGAAGTTTGTGTGAAATTTTAACTATAACTACATTAATTCTTATATTTTCTAGGACTCTCCACATGATTATTGCTTGGCACTGACTTCAATATAAAACTCTGATGTTGCATGTATTCTTATATTCATCATTAACAGCTCATATAGGTTCGGCCCCACCGAGAGGCTCGAGCCTACCCTAAACTAGGGCGATTAGGCCTTAGTCGGTAAACATACATAAAAAAATCGATACAGTCGAACATACTCGTATACAAGGGCGATAAGGCCTTAGTCAACCACGCTGGCCAAGTGCAGGTTGGTCGACTTTACACACAGCATGCAATATTTTTTTCTTCACAAGTGCGTGCAGGTTTCCTCGCGATGTTTTCCTTCACCGTCGAATAAACGTACGTATAAATTCAAAATTTGAAAACACATTGGTACTTATGTGGCGGGGTTCACTACCTCCCGATTGGAAAGCGATGTCCTTACGCACTACGCCATCGACGCTTCAATTATATAAATAATATATATATATATATATATATATTCTTATATTGTTTATGAATTTTTGAAGTCGGTTTTATTTTTAAAAAACAATTATATTTATCTTTTTAGCTTAGTAAATCAGAATGTAGCATTATATTTGTATTAGAATTTGAACCAAGGCAAATACCAAAATAACTTAGAATAATACTTATTTCGCTCTAAGCAGTATTAAAAGAATTATTCTCGAACTCTTATCTTTAGAAAAAAACATCATAACTTGGTGACAATGGGACGACCTCGGGAGTATAAGTACCTACGGGAGTATAATTTTGAAAATCGACCTACTGCATGGCCGAGTAATCGGTAAACATTATCATCAACAGCTCATATACGTCCCCTCCTCATCGAAGGGCTCGAGCCTACCCTAAACTAGGGCGATTAGGCCTTAGTCGGTAAACATACATAAAAAAATCAATACAGTTGAACATAAGAACCTACTCCTTTTATTAAGTCGGTTAAAAATAACTACATCTATTCGGAAATTGGAAGAAGAACGACCACTCGATTCTTGAAAAGAACAGGCATGAAACAAAAAGTCTATTAGTTTTATTACATACGTTTTAGAATTTGATCCAAGGCAAAAACCAGAGTAACTTAAAATAAAACGTCTTTTGCTCTAAACAATATTGAAAGAATTACCTATTCTCGAACTCCTTACCTATCAGAAACCTTCCATCATCAGCTCAGTAGCATGATGTGATGACTACCAGATGCAAATACCTGAATATCTTCAGCAAAAATATTTTACAAAAAATAAAAACCGATTTTAAAAACACTGAAAAGTTAAAAATAATATAAGAATAGGTATGTACAGCCAACATCACACTTCTATTTTTTATTTTTTTATGTAAGGCCCGGCAAATAACCTCCTCCCGCCTGATGTTAAGCGGTGAAAGAGGCCCAAATGAGTTGACAGATAGAGTAGGGACGACATCCACTATCCTACCTGCCCGCCCCTTGCCGGCCTAAAAGATGCTTTTTCACACCTCCTTTTAAGGATGGAGGAAACACGTGCGCAGGTAGAGAATTCCAAGTGTGAGATGAACGACAGAAGAAGGAATCTTGGAATTTCTTGGTACGGTGTGAAAAGGAAGATACAGTGTAAGGATGACTCCGAAGGCCCTTACTCGTGTTTCTGTTAAGGAATGGAGAGGGAGGGATAAGGTTAAAGAGCTCCTCAGAGCATTCCCCATGGAACATTCGGTAAAAGGCGCTAAGAGAGGCGATGTCACGACGAAGTTGTAGAGGCTCGAGGGTGTTAGTTGCCTCTACATCGCCAATTATTCGAATAGCGCGACGCTGCAATCTGTCCAGAGCATCGAGTCCACACAAGACCTAACCTGAGTTTTACGAGGGCGATTCAACAAATATTTAGCCTACAAAAAAAAACGAAAATTTTAAGAAAGTAGAGATTTATTTTTCAACATAGTCTCCTTTCAATTCAATACACTTGACCCAGCGATGCTCCAACTTTTTAACCCGTCCAAAAAATTCGATTTCCCGAGGTCTTCAAAATAGGTCTCTGTGGTGGCGATGACCTCATCATTCGACCCAAATCTTTTGCTGGCGAGTGACTTTTTCAGATTTAGGAACAAGAAGAAGTCACAGGGAGCCAAATCTAGAGAATACGGTGGATGGGCCAGCAATTCGTAGCGCAATTCGACCACTTTGGCCATGACGACGGCGGAGGTGTGAGCCGGCGCTTTGTCGTGGTGGAACAGCACTTTTTTCTGTGTTTTTTTTTGCAATTCGGCGTCGAATCGGCCCAATAAGTCGGAATAGTAGAGCCCCGTGATTGTTTTACCCTTCTCGGTCACAAAACACTGTTCATCACCTTTCCGGCCGATTGAACAGTCTTCGCCTTCTTTGAAACACGTTCGCCGGGTAAAGTCCACTGTTTCGACTGTTCCTTGGTCTCTGGTGTGTGAACCCATGTTTCGTCGACGGTCACAAAACGACGCAAGCACTCCGCCAGATTGCGTTGAAACAGCGCCAAACATGTCGCCGATGAGGTCTCACGGTTGCGCTTGTTGTCTGGTGTGAGCAAACGCGGCACCCATCGCGGCGATAACTTTTTCATATCCAGTTCTTCGTGCAGAATATGATGCACTGTCCCTTCTGCGATGCCCTACAGTCTCAGCTATCTCGCGAATCTTCAATCGCCGGTCTGCCAATACGAGATCGTGGATTTTTTTAACGTTTTCCTGCGTAGTAGCCGTTTTCGGTGCACCTGGACGTGGCTCATCAAAAACCGACGTGCGGCCACGAGCAAACTCGTTGAACCAAATTTTGACGGTCACCATCGAAGGAGAAGGGTCACCGTACACAGCATCCAAGCGCTCTTTGATTTCGCTGCACGTTTTCCCTTCCAAAAACAAGAATCCAATCACTGAACGATGTTGTTCTTTTTCCATTTTTGTAAAACCGACCGACACGCTCGCTTCCAAAGGCTGTCAAAATAAAACAAATGAAGGGAAAAGATTGAAAACTTCTTAGTAGACTTCAAAAAGTATTTACTGCACGATAGTAAAACTCTTTTGTAACAACAGCGCCATCGGGCGGCGAGGCTAAGTAATAATTGAATGCCCCTCGTAAGTCGGTGCCAAACGATGATCTCCTAGAAATTCTTAAAATTTGTCACCAACTTCAATATAGAAGTGTTATGTTGCCTGTACCTATTCTTATATAATTTTTAACTTTTCAGTGTTTTTGAAGTCGGTTTTTATTTTTTGTTAAATATTTTTTATTTTTAACATTTTAGCGAATGAAATCTTTTTAGTGAAAGAAACCCTAATGTAATACCAGCTGGTATTAAGTTAGCGTTTCCCTCGATTTTCATGGAATTCCATTATCATATCCTGACTTTGGGAACCTTGGGACCACCTCAGGAGTATACTCTATCAAATACAAAAATAATTTTGAAAATCGGTCCACAATTGGCGGAGTAATCGCGTAACATACACACAAAACACGTTGGACACACCCTAAAATTTAAGGGAATTCCTCGATTTTCATGGGATTCCATCATCAGATCCTAACTTTGGTGACCATGGGACCACCCTCGGAGTATACTCTATCGAATACAAAAAAAAAATTGAAAATCGCTCCCCAATTGGCGGCGTAATGGCGTAACATACCTACACATAAAAAAAACATACGCATCGAATTGAGAACCTCCTCCTTTTTATTAAGTCGGTTAAAAATATGAAACATGTTGGATGTGCCTATGAAATTCAAGCGTTTCTCTCGATTTTCTTAGGATCCCATTATCAGATCTTGACATGGTGGCACCTCAGGAGTATACTCTTTCGATTACAAAAAGAATTTTGAAAATGGGTCTACAAATGGCTGGGTTATCGGTGAACATACATAAAAAAGAAAAAAAATTGATAGTCGAATATAGAACCCCCTTCTTTTCGAAGTCGGTTAATTAGCACGGTTTTTATTTTTTGTAAAATAGATTTTAGTGTATATGGTTTTATGCGTCTAAAGGACGTTTGCTGAGTTTGATACAAGAGTTATTAACGTCTAACGTAAGTAACAATGCTCGTATCAATTAAAGCGCTTAGCTATGCTATTAGGTGTAATGTGTAATGTTTCGGCTCTATGTACATCCAAGCGCGTCAAAGATACGATAATTTTGACATCCATCACATATAGCTTTTAGAGCGTTAATTAGTATATTGTTAGATGTATCGATGGCGCTGTGCACTCGGCACTTGCCTTCCAATCCGGAGATCCGGGGTTCCAGACTGCCATATAGATACAGTAAGCTCCCATTCAAGCTTTACATTACCACTACGAAAACCGTCACTACTACGAGCGACATAATAACGGTCTATAGGTCAAACACTATAGCTTGATAAGGAGCTTACTGTACCAATGTGTTTTTCTTTTCGAATTTCATATGTACATTTGTCTGACGCTCCTACGGCGAAGGAAAACATCGTGAGGCAACCTGCATACATCTGTGAAGAAATTCAAAGGTGTATGTGAAATTCTGAACGTGAAGTCGACCAATCCGCACTGATCCAGCGTGGTTGACTAAATCCTAAACACCCTAACTTACGGTTGGTCACTATTTTAAGGTGCTATTTTATATTAACGTAAAGTTTATATTGGCGTGATCAATTACGCTTAAAACGACGCAGACGTTAACATTAACTCCGATGTAGCTCTAATATAATAAGATATTTATATTATAAGGCTAAAATTATTGCTTTTACTCATGCGTTATGACAGGTAATTATTAAACCTCCATATTTTCAGCTGGCATTAACTATCTGATGTTTCAAAATTACCTCGAATATTTTCGTACGTATTTCAATTTTCGTTATATACAATTAATACGAGTATGTAGGCTGAGTGACTTTATAGTTTGTGTGCATTATTTAAAACGATAGCCAGGGAAAAAACAAGTACTAATTTGTGTTTCACTAAAACGAATTTTTAATTTAACCCAAGTCTTCCATTTCAATAATGGTTTGTTTTCATTTCGAAGACATTTCAATTGTTGCCTATCCTATCTGATGAATATTCAAATGAATGGACACTGGCCGCATATCGACAAGCGAGACGTGCCGAACTTATAACGATTTCCGAGTAGGGCTGGCTCTGGCCCCACGTGATACATTTAACGAGCCGCCTTCCATATTCAAATTACAGGTTTGAATTGTGCTATACAGCGGGAGAGCCGGCATCTGAATCGATGAGACCACTTTCTAGGAAATTTCTAAATTCTTACCAATAACGGTGCGGACGGAAGACGCAGTTTGGTTGATGCAATCTCCGCTAACGACTTATTGTTATATTTGTGTCTGCACTGAAATACTTTATGTCGCTTAATATAAAAAAATAAAACATACGTTTCTCATGTCTTATTGAATACAAAGATCTAAGAGATAATAAAATCTAAGCTGTTCTTAAGAGGGCACAGTACAGACGTAGAAACGTCTTAAATTTATCATAATTAATAAGAAACAAATGGCGGCGCTAGTAGTAGGTACTGTGGCCCCTTAAATAGATCAGTAGAACAGTGGTAACAGTTTTAATCGTACAAAGAAGTGAAACATTTAATGTAGAAGAATTATACATAGATCATGTAAAAAATATTACAAAAATGAAAACCAACTTCTGATTACTTCAAAAATACAAAAAAGTATAAAAGAAATAATAATATATCACATTTGGTCTCGCGCCCACTCATAACCAAAAATCTCATAACCAATACGTAAAGGTCCCACTCATAATATTGCAGCTAGTCTTTATATTAAAGTCGGTGACAAATTTTATTTAATTACTCGTAAATTACTTAGTTAGTTCAATATTTTTCAGCTTTGTCACCAAGAACAATTTGAAAATGTGATGTTCTATGTGTATTCATATGTATATATTTTTTTCAACACACTTGCTCTTAATGTGGATCTAATTTTACCGGTTTTAGATACATAAAGCAGCTCATAAAACACGCGTGTATTATAGCCGAGGCACGCATCACAGAGCCCGGCAATGCTGCACTTGCCGGCCGCGCCAGTAATGTACTATATTTTCAAAAGCTAGAGGTAATATAAAAGACATCAACGAACTACATGATTTTTGAAACGATTATTTAGTTTTGTCTTCAAATTGACAATGATTTGTGTTATTTATTCCAAAAATTCAGGTTATTAAGTATTTTTCCTCACAAGTATGTTGAAAAAGGTCTTACGATTTACGTGCATATATACACACTTGACTCTATAATGCCCTCGCTTTCGGCTCTGCTGAAAAACCAACATAGCACACTTATATCGTAATGTACTATTATGCTATTGAAGTCGGTTTTCATTTTTTGCAATATTTTTATTTTAATCATTTGAATTTTCAACAGGCGAACCCAAGAATAACTTAAAATGTCTTTCGCTCTAAAAGAATGATGTCCGAACTCCTAACAACCTACTTTCCACGTGCACGTGCCTATGAAAGGGTTTCCTTCAATATTCCTTGAATCCCATCACCAGATCCTGACATGTCGACAACAGAACAACTGTATGTAGGAGTATACTTATAATTTCGAATACAAAAAGAATTTAAAAAATCGCTTCACAGTTGGTGTCGTAATTGGTGAACTTGAAAGAAAAAGATACCGCCGAACATAGAACCTTCTCCATTTTAGAAGCAATTTTTAATTCTAAGAGAATTCATAGTACATAACGTATACCTCAAAATAAAATGAGACGTTTTTTATTTAACTAAGACTGAACTTGTAGCCACTGTGTTACACGGCCGCGTCGAGATCCTCTGTTTGTTTAGCTTTCTTTCTCATGACAAGAGCCGCTTCCCTATCGCACTTTATCTATCAAGTCGTCTAAACAAGTCGAGAATCATTGCCATAGTGTAAATAGAGAAAGAATTATTATCAGTCTAGTGTAAACTTTGGGAGTAATATCACCGGCATAATGTAAATAACTGAAAGAATTAATGGTGGGAAGTGGAGAGTGCTTAATGTTACCACTTTTAATGTTATTTCTACTGTTAATAAAAAAAAATATTGTAATGCTTAGGTGTACCAATATAAAAAATCCAAGAGTAATGACGACGAAATAGAAGTAAGTATATGCAGAAAAGTGGGAGACCAAACAAAAAACGAAATCGCGTAACTTAAACTTTTAACTATGCACGATATCCCACCAAAAATATAGTAAAAATGGGAGCCAAGGAGGACTTCACCTACAAAAGAATTGAGATCTAAATGGGTGTCAAGTTCTGTAGACAGTCCCGAAACGAAGTTTATTTACAAGAATTATTTACACGAAGCAAATTACTCACTTATGATTTATTGAGCCTCAACATTTGACCTCATCATTAGTTTAAAGTGTATTTAAAAAAGGACTCTAATGAGTTCACAATTTAAAATTCATCTACCGTCTCAGTTGTCTGTAAATTCTTTGTATATGTTGTATAAAGAATATTTAATAAATAATATTGGTATTTAAACTCAATCGGAAATCATACTATTGACTTAAATAGATAACATTCTACCAAATGTATTTACCCAGATAAGTGGGATACAGTCGAGTATACAGCAGGTTCCGCAGGGAGAGACGGCAAACCCTCCAGACGTGATTGAATTTACCCACTCGACATTTCCACTTAGGGCTAAATTGACAACGTACGTGTGTCACAGATTAAATTTTCCCTGAAAATTGTCAGGAAATACAATTATCGTTTACAAAATAAAACAGTTAAGTAAATGAAATCAACGGCATACCTATATTACAAAGAAATTAATATTTAATCGTGTCGCAGTTAACAAGTAACAAGTATTTTGCAACAGTATGGTTTATTATGGTTTTTATATGGTTTATATTATGAAGTCGTGAAATTAAAGACCTCATGTTTTTGTGTAATGTGACATGCGATAGACGGACGTAAAAATTTGTGGCGATGTAAAAAAAGTTTAACTTTAAAAACAAGCTTTTATTAATCCTGTGACAAAAGTAGAGATCTTGATTAAGAAATCGGATTTTATTATTTAACGTCATAACTTTGGTGAATATATAAACAAATAGTTTGATGTATCGAGGTACATACATATTTTCAGTTTCTACGATAAGAATAAGTTTTAATCATTATTAAAATCTGGAGGAAAAATAAACAAATATATAGGTAACGGTTTTACATAACATTATGACGACAGAATACCAGCGTCGTCGTTGAGAAATTGTTCCTGACAGGCTTTGTTAGTTTGGTTGGATCCCTTTGCTTAATCATTGCAGTAGGCAAGGGTCATTTTCCAATTATCTTATACTGATACGTCAGTGCACTGACGTGCCATATTTAGAAGGCATGTGTCACCGCTCCCTTTCATTATGTGTATGTCGTAAGAGCCGATTTACAGAGATTTCCGCAATTAGATCTTTGCGAAGAAATGAAGGGGAGCTCGGAACAAAACCCTTTTTTTGAGGCGGGGGAATCTATCACCATTCCAAGGATTTAAGTTAACTAGGCCACCTATTGGGTATGGTATGCCGGGACTCTTGGGGGTTACCGCCTAACTCATAGCGATGCACTCGCTATCATTTTAATGTCACTTGTGACATTTTTTTTCTCTTATGCTATGGCTTCGCGTAGAGCATTTAGCCAGTGTCAAAGTGGTGTGGTGTTAGTATTTTTTATTTTAAAAACTTGTGACATTAGAACTAGGTATGGTTCTAATGTCACAGGTGATAGCGTAATGAAAGCGAGTGCATCGCTATGAGTTATGCGGTAGGGCCTCGGAGGCCCTACTACTAGCGGCTATTCCGCTACCCATACCTGGCAAAACCAACCCTCGAAACCTCTCTACCTCAGATGAAGATTGCATCTGATTGCATCTGCAATCGGGGTCAAGAAGGCCAGTCAAACCCTCCACCAACCCGACTTTCCAGCGTGATATAGTAGACTATTTCCACCTCGTATAAAAAGGAGAGCCCGGTTCCCAGCAATGGGTCGTTTATGGTTTGAATTGACGACGCTGATTTGCTTATCTTAATCATCACTCTAAAAAAGTTGAGTTTTCTATAGCATATTTGCAAAAATGAGCAGTTCGCGCATTTATAATTAATGAGGAATTCTCTAGAGATTTATTAAGAGAATTTAATTATGTTGACTTGAGCAGAACAGTACGTTTTGAAAAAAAATGACGTCTATAAAAATTATAACACATTTAATACCAATTTCTAAATTCATCATTTAAACATAATAAATAAACAAACATTCCGTTCCAACGTAAAGGCTTCAAAAACAGTAGAGTTTATGGGGAATATCACTTTTTATTACAAAGTTCCACAAAATGTTACTTATATGTCTTTTTATACGTTTAAGCGCGTGTAAAAAGACATACGGTATAGGCTATGAGGTCTACGAATATTTGAATAGGCAATGCCAATGCCCATTGTAAATTTGTACACATTAGTCGTTTTAATCTAAAGAAATATTGTTGTGTATAACTATTTATGTAAACAAATATTTGCTGTGTGTGGTAATGACATAAGTTATTGTAAAGTTCTATACTTTTGATAAAGCTAATAAGTTTTATCAGCTAAAAGATGTCCTGAACGGGTGGTAGATAAAAAACTTTGACGGTTCAAAGGAGCTTTCTATTAAGTCATATTTGAATTAAGTTTATTTTAATTTTGTTTTTTATATTCAGTATGATTTTTTAATGCATAAAGCATAATTTTACACCTAAACTATTCATCTGATTGTCTTAAAAAATGAACAGTGACTGACTAGTTATTTTTGTCCGTTAATCTGGTCATTTGAGGATTGACGTGGAAGAAAGCCTTCAGATACTAATGTCCAAATTCACTCACCTTGTCTAAGCTCAGGACAATCTTAAGTGGCATGTTGTCACATTCTTTTCATTAAAGACAAGAAGTGACGCACACTACTTAGGATTATCTTAAGCTAAGACAAGGTTAGTGAAAGTAGCCATTATATTAGTTACATTTTCACATTCTTAGCATAAAAATTAGTTTATTTTATATAGTAGGTATACAGAACAGTTACAAACCAATTATAACTAAGTTTATAAGTATAACGGAGTAGGCAACAAGCTTTTTTTTGATCCGTAATGGTTTGAAATGCGAACGCTCCATGCTGATCCGTCCCACACTAAGATAAGCTTAAAGTAATTTACCCATGATTATTTAGATTAACTTTTAAATGATAGATTTTAAAGATTTTTGAAATTCCAAGACAGTTATTGCAATTCGTCTCAAATAATTCAGATCGCTTTACGTTTTTTCTTTTCCGTTTTGTCAACATACCCGTAAACAATCGTGCTGAATACGCTGCGCGTGTGATTTGGGAACGGGCTGCGGAAGTAAGCCGGGACGTTCGCTCCACTGGCACTGATTCAATGCGAAATACACCGCGAAGAAAACGGCTCGATATCAACTGATCAATCTTTATGGAGCTACGATTTTTTCAATAGTTTTTGTGCCGAGGGAGCGAAGACTGACAACTTAACATGGCTCCGTCGAAAATCGCATCCTGTTCTTTACAATCTCAGTTTACATTTATTAGCGCCGTTGAATACTTTCGCGTCCGGTTGTGCAGCCCGTAATCATTTCTGTCCAAATATTGATCTTTTTTTGCTTCCGTTTTTTGAAGCGGAAAAGGGGTGTATTCACCGGTGTTTGTAATCGATATCATTTGGCAGCACCCTTTTATTGCGACGTGGAGGCTGATATTGGACACGCAATCCACGGTACTGTTGTTGACATGTGATGAATCGAATTGGGCCTTTGAAAGACTGCGTAATTACTTTTACCTTCACTTCCATTCACGACTAAATCGATGTTATTTGGTAGGTAGAGAAATGCCGGAATTCCATTTGTCTATGCGTTGAATTCAGAGATTTTCATATGTTTCGGACACATTTTCTAATCTGCAACATAGTGCATGAATTGATTCTCTGCCAAAAGATTTCAATAACCGATTTGGTCAATAAACGAAATGCCTACTACTACCAAAATATCCGTATTTACTGAACAGTTTTCTGTCCATGTTGAGAATCAAATATTTAAGGTTGGTTACATATACGACAGTGATGTAATGACACCAACTAGGCCACAATGCTAATGAGTATTAGAAAATAGATCTGCAAATGTTGTATTTTATTGAGCCCTGTTCGGAATACAGAGTGCGGTCAGGAAGGTACCAAAGGCCACTTCCCTTTGGTACCTTTACAGACTTTAGATACCATGGTAAGAACAGATTATACCACCTTAAAAAGGACTCAAGTAAGTTCTTTTTAAGGTGGTATAATCTGTTCTTATACCAAGAGGTTAGGTTGATTAGATTAGACATCCCATATGAGTACGAGTATGTCATCATGAGACCACTATCGGCCGTTCCGCTGGAGTCCTCATACCCGACTTAACTCTCTCCGGGACCTCACCGCCACCGATGGAGTTTAGGTTCGGGATCAGGATGTGCAAATCCACCAAACGACTATGTACCGGAGTCCTATGGCACTACTCAAACAGGCGGTCAAGTCAATTTAGGATTAATTTAACCAATATTTAAACCAGCGGTTAGTTAACTAACAAACAAGATTTTGACATTTCACTCATACAATAAGTATCAAAAACGGTTTTGAAAACTATAATCGCCTCAGTCATTAAATGTCAGTGAAATTGGTCGTTAGCCCCTTGGTCTATGGAAATATTTCCCTATAAATCGCACTATGCCATATATTCCTGTCTGAATGCTCAAATTAGAAGTATGGTGACTGTAAGTTATCAAACCGATAAAGTACTCGGAGTATGACATACATTAGTCAAAGCACAAAATTAATATGAAAATCACGGACATGAAAAAAAGACGGACGGAACGTTGTTGAATCAAGAGTGAAGCATGCAAATGGCAGCACATTTGTATGTGTGCGTGTCTTGCTCGTCGAGAAATGTCGGCGGTTTGTCTGACCTCCCTAGACAAATGCCACACGCTACCTTTTCCGCAGTCGTTCCGCAGTAAAATATATGGAGATGACATTAGCTGTGGAAAAATTTGCGTGAGGCTGTCACAAGCTCATCTCTAGGGGGGCCGGTGTATCTGTGTGAGTGTAGATCGTGTACAATACAAACAAATGAAATTGTAGGACTTGCATGCTTCACATTTGTTTATATTAATGCAACACTACGTCCTTAAAGACGAATTTTTTAGTTCGAATATTATTTTGTCGAAAACGTTAGTCAATTTTTTTATCTTTCATATTTTTATTTGACTAAAACACGATTGCCATATTACTATAATTCCGATTTTCGTTTGTACTTTTTTTCAGATTCTATAGTTTCATTTGGTCGAATTTTTTTTACCGAGGTTATGCTTAACCGAAATAACATTAAATTTGTTCGAAGTATTATGTTTCCGAACATGCCAACAAAGAAGCAAGCAAGCATGCAAGCAAGCATGCAGTTTAATACTTCGCTCCCTTTGCTGTGCGTGGTCACAATGTCTAACCTAACCTAGCTATTATCCTGTTTTATCCGGTAACATCTTTTTCTTGCGGGGCGCTTCCGCCTCCCGATCCCAAATTCGGTAAAATGTTGTTTTGGTGAAGTGAAAGTATAAGGCAAATGAAAAAAGGTCAAAAGAAACTTCGACCAATAGTAAAAGAAATATTTTGAAAATCGGTGAAACGTTGTTCGGTAAAATAACACCTATGTCAAATGATATTTCGATGATTTAAAAATATGGCAAACAATACATATGGCAAAAAAGACGTCGGTGAACCGTTTTCGATCAAATGAAATTCGAACAAGCAAATTTCGGACAAGTGATAGGTTACCGTTTTTTGTAGGTCCATGATGATAATGTTATTTTATGGATTACCTACGTCAAACTAACAACATGTGTGAGTGACAGCACAAAGTATTAATAGCCTCCTGCTAGTGATATTTAGTACCTGTATTGTAATGTTATATTATAATCGATAAATCATTATATGAAAAGCTGTTTTTTTATTTCTATACTTTGCCATAAAACAGTAACGCATTAAAACAGCGATTAGGGGTTCGGAATGTAACATTGATTACCAGAATCGATAATACCATCGCATGCGACCAAAGTTATATAGTTGCTCGTAAAAACGACATAAAAGGGAAGACGGCACAGTTTGATTTAATGTTATTACAGCATTTATAGTTAAGGTGGACAAAGCTACAGTATTAGCAAAGCGTTCTCGTTTTAGTATTATTTTTACTAATATATATTTACTAGTATTTTTAAAATTTGTAGATTAGTCTTCTGTCTAGTAATTCTTTTAACCAATTAAATAATATAATTAAATTAATTAGTTATATTTATCAATGTTAGTTTCGTGGAAATGTCAATAAGAAAAACGTTACGTTACGAACATTAATGAGAAATAAATTTTGAAAAACATAAAAGCCAAGACATTGCAATACAGCAAAACATTCAACTGTCATTATTAGGTTTCCCTATTTGTCTGCGAAAGTTGTGCAGACCTGTTAAATTAAATAGTACATTGTTACCCTAAGGGTGAAAGTAAATTATTAAGTCCCGAGATGAGGCTTGGCGTCCGAGTGCAGCGTAGCGAGGGCGCCAAGCCAATAGTTCGAGGGACTAAAAACTTTTCATTATGAATACAAGGAAAGTAAAAATAAAAACATGAATTGTCTACAGAAAAATTAGTGTATTTTATTTTACACTAGCTGTGCCCGCCAACTACGTTTTGCGATAATAATTATGAAAAAATATGACCTAGAGGTATAAAAAATAGCCACTGTGACACAAACACTGTGACACGAGATTTTTATATAATAGATAAATCAACAACTTCTGCTTAAGCCTTTTCTATTATGAAATCAGGCGTTAATTATCCATATCTGAATCAGTTGGATTTCATTATGTTAATACAAATTACTCTGCTATACGGTTGAATGCTCTAAGATACGGAAGTATAAGCGCGAAGCAGAACAAAAGTCTACAACTCGAAAAAACAAATGAAGATCGGATTGCCGCTTTCCTGCCTATAAGTACCTATTGCTTTTTTTCTCCTGCGGCCGACCAGCTTTTCAGCTATTATTTTTCATTTTTATCATTGAAAAAATGGTAAATATTTTGCCCAAATCTATGTTATTTTAAAGAAATAGTAAGTGAAAGTAAATTATAATACAGTCATTTAAAAAAATATATTCTTTAATTAATACTTAACTCTATGTTATTTCAATTTTACATCGCGCTGTAATTGGTCAATAGAAATGTCAAAATAGAACAAGTTTTTTTTATAATTTAACAGCTGTCAGTTGAATACAATTCTCCCTAGGGCTGAAAAGTATTACTTTCAACCCGCTCCTCAGTCAACTTCAGACCTACTTTCAGAGTATGAGTAATGAAAATTTATTTTTCATTACTCATACTCGGAAAGTAGGTCTGAAGTTGCCTGAGAAGCGGGTTGAATTGATTTCAGCCCTTGCGAGAATCACTTTAAACTGACAGTTGCTGTCAAATTTTAAATAAGAAACTAGTTCTTCTTTTCCATTTCTTCTATTACATTTTTATTGAACCATGTTTCGACTTTCTATACAACCACTCAATTACAGCGCGGTGTAAAATTGAAATAACATAATGATAAGTATTTGAAGAATATATTTATGAAATGACTTTATTATAATTTATTTTTGACTATTTCTTTAAAATAACAAAGATGTGGGCAAAATATTTATATTTTTTTAAATTATGAAAATGATAAATAATGGATGAATAGCTGGCCGACAGAAAAAAAACAAAATAAACGGGAAAGCGGCAATGCGATCTTCATTTGTTTTTTCCATTTGTAGAGTTTTGTTGATACTTCCGTAAAGCAGAGATTTTTATTAATTGTTAATTACATTGTGTTAATAATTAACACAATGAGTTCATCTGATTCAGGTATGGAGGTAACGCCTGATTTTATAAGAGAAAGCGGGCTAAAGCAGAAGTTGTTGATTTATGTAAAATAAAATTTTCACGTTTTTTCTTTAGCTAATTCATCGTTTTATTTTTATTTTCCTTGTATTCGTAATGAAAGCACAGTATTTACCTCGGGTTCAAGACTTATTTAGTCCCTCGAACTATTGGTGAGCTCGCTACGCTCGGGCGCCAAACACCGTCTCGGGACTAAATAAGTTACTTTCAACCCTGTAATGTACAATGCACTATTAAAATACTAACAATCATCAGAATGTTATTCTGAAATCGGTCCCTGCGAAATTAAGTTTTTGCTTTCGAATAGGTATACATACTCGTACATCTATACTAATATTATAAAGCTGAAGAGTTTGTTTGTATGCTTGAACGCGCTAATCTTAGGAAGTACTGATTCAAATTGAAAAATTATTTTTGTGTTGGATAGTCCATTTATCGAGGAAGGCTTTAGGCTATATAACATCACGCTACGACTAATAGAATCTAAACATCAATGAAAAATGTTGCAAAAACGGGAAAAAAATATATGGCGAAACGAAGTTCGCGGGCACAGCTAGTCTTTATATATAAAAATCAATGTATTCCTATGTTTGTTTGTCCTCTATGCATTCCGAAACCATTCATCAGATTGTAATGAAACTTTGGTAGGGTGTTCTGAGGAGGACCGTGAGGGTTCCTAGCAAAAAAAAAAGACAAAAAATTAAAAAAAAATGGCATTGCAACGCATGCCGGGTGCGGCTAGTATAAAATAAAATACAATTATGCTGTTATAAATCTACTATATCGTCAAAATATTTGAAGAAGAATGATACCATCCATATAAACGATCACGTTTAAAAATACCTTTATATGATTTAAAGGTGAGATCACTATCTTAATGTGCTCGAAAATTTTAAGAAGTAATTCAAATTCAAATTCAATTCAAAAATCTTTATTCAACATAGGCCTTTACAGGCACTTACTGACGTCAAAACAAAGCAAAACAATCTAATTTAAATTAATTATATTAACCTTGTATGTGCATACATCCTGAATATACTCAAGATGCCTGCAAATACAAGTAGGAATGAAAAAAAAAGTTGACTCTACACCTGTTCGGAAATTGGGAGAGCCTTCTCGAGAAGAACAGGCAAGAAACTCGAAAGGTCAAAATTTTTTATCTCCTCTTTTAAATCGCCATTTACAATTTGGTTTGTTACAGAGTCGTCAATTGGAAGCTGGCCTCAAAGCAAAAGTTTGAGCTCAACTTCCATTACAAGAATAGATGTGTTAATTCACATTATATAAGCAATCTCTACCATCAACCACGTAATCTAAGACATAAAAATAGACTGGCTCTACCTTTCGCTAAACTACATATGGTGAGCTCAGGAACTTATCACATGTCAGTAAAGATATATAATAAAATACCTAAAGATATCCAAGAACTGCAAAAAGATACAGAGTTTATTAATAAGTTAAAAGAATATTTAGTAGAAAAATGTTATTACTCATTAAAGGAATTTTTCGATGTTTAAAGATTATTAAGTAGGAACTAAAATTAAGTAAAAATTATTATTTACCTCAAAATACCAAATAATATTTTACGTTTGTAGTTTATATGTATTTAAACACTTTTTTACATACAAAAGATTATTATTTTGTTTGAATTGCGATACCCTAACAGGGTCATGTTTATGGGATATTTATTTCATGTAACATCTGTTATACCAACATGTGGCAATAAATGATATGAATATGACTATCTCTGAGAGAAGTGCGTGAACTTAGCTTATAAATTGCTCTCACTGACCGTTTCTTTTAAGCGCTCCACATTCTCGCGAGAATCTCGCGAGAACGCGAGAACAACACGAGAACCGTGAATGTGGATCCGATTCGCATGTTCTCGCGTAGTTCTCGCGTAGTTCTCGCGTAGTTCTCGCGTAGTTCTCCGACTTTTGTCGGTTTTTTGGCGCGAGACAAAGGCGCGAGAACTATATTGAGAACCTTGTTCCAGGGTTGGAAAAAATCATGATTTTTTAATAAAATCCAATTAATCATGATTTATTGAATAAATCCTAATTTATCATGATTTTTTTGATGTTTTAGTTTTTATCTTTCCTAATTTTAATAAGTAAGCAACTATTTTGCGGAAACGAAAGAGGAAGAGGAAAAATTAAATATTTACCCAGTTCTGAGGCAACTATTTGGAGCGATAGCCTCCTCAGCATCAGTGGAAAGTTTTTTTTTTTACATTTGGCATTGTTCACTCGAAATTACGTAACAGACTAGGGACCAAAAAGCTGGAAAATTAGTTTTTCAATCAAGAATTACAATAATGACACTGAAATATGAAATATCAGATTTACTCGGAAAATAGATATTCATAAAAATACATTTTTATTCACAAAAAATAAAGACATTTGATTTAATCACTGATTTTGTGCCAACCCTGCCTTGCACGTTCTCGCGAGAATCTCGCGAGAAGTGTGTACCCAAGAAGTTCTTGCCGAGGTTCTCGCGTACTTCTCGCGTAGTTTCTTGCCGAGACTCTCGCCGAGAATCTCGCGTGAATGTGGAGCGCTCATTTGAAACAAAACGCAGTACATTGTTAAATATTATCATAATACTGTCATATTACTGTCATAATACCAATTTATTTGAACTTCTTTCGCAAAGAATCTCTCATTTTAAGGTTATAGATTGCTCGAATAGCCCTTTTCTGCAGTACAAAAACGATCTGAATGTCAGCAGCATTTCCCCACAACAAAATACCATACGACATCATACTATGAAAGTAAGAAAAGTATACAAGTCTTGCTGTATCAACATCAGTCAGTTGACGTATTTTCCATACAGCGTGAGCTGCAGAACTAAGTCTATTTGACAATTTATCGATATGTGGGCCCCATTGCAGCTTAGAATCAAGTGTGATCCGAAGAAATACTGTGGTGTCCACAGGGTCAACACCTATATCCTTTATTTTTACAGTGGTGTGTGAACCTCTTTGACATTGGGTAAAACAAATTTTATACATTTTGTTTTCCCTTCATTAAGTGACAGGTTGTTCACATTAAACTAATGAACAATTCTTGAGATAGAATTATTTACATCGTCATTAATTTGCACACCTCTTTTAATTTTAAATAAAAGTGAAGTATCATCTGCAAATCAGGGAGAATCCTGTACAAAATCAGGGAGGTCATTGACATATATAAGAAATAGAAAAGGACCAAGAATCGAACCCTGCGGAACTCCCATTTTATATAACTGTAGAACCTTGAGACCTTTTTCCATTGATGTCTACTTTTTGAATCCTCCCACTTAGATAAGAGATTAGAAGATCTAGTGCAGTGTCACGAAACCCATAGTGGTGTAATTTTCTGATCAAGATTTCGTGATAAACGCAATCAAATGCCTTGGACAAGTCACAAAAAATGCCCAACGCATCGTTGGAGTCTTCCCAGGCGTCAAATATATGTTGTATTAACTCAACATCAGCATCGGTTGTTGAGCGACCCCTCCTAAAACCAAATTGTTTACAGTGTAGAAGATTATTCCTATTAAAATAACTTTGCATTTGCTCCAACATTATTTTTTCAAAAATTTTGCTAAAAGTAGGTAGCACAGAGATAGGTCTAAAATTACTAGGGTCTGATGTGCTACCAGATTTATGTAAAGGAATAATTTTACTCAGCTTCATTAGATCAGGAAATACACCACAGTCAATGCAATCATTAAAAATGTTAGCAAGTATTGGAGCTATTGTTTCAATTACGGATTTAGTAACATCAACGGAATTGCGCCACAAATCCGCAGTTTTCTTTTTATTCAAAGTTTTAAATGACTTTGTTATATCAATTCCACTAATGTGTACAAATTCGAATTTATCATCACAAACTTTAACATGATCCTTCACTATGGATTCAGCAATAGCGGGGGATGAATCCAAAGATTTTGTGATTGAGACTGGAATATCAGTAAAGAACTTCTCAAATTCTGTAACTACTTCTGTGTCAACTGTTACCTTCTTACCATCAACATTCAAACAATATTGATTATTAGTAGTTTTAGCTTTTCCAGTTTCATTATTTATAATATTCCATGTCATTTTAATTTTATTATCACTGTTTTTATTTTTGAACTTAAATAATTAGATTTAGCAAGCTTGCAAACTTTTTTGAACACTTTGGAATAAGTTTTTACATAAAGTTTAAACTCATCACTAGTATTGAATGAACGTTCATTGTAAAGTTCAAAAAATTTTATTGAATGAAACCCATATTTACTAATTACCCATATTGTAAGTACGAGTATAGTGTATTGACTTTAGTGCGTAAGCTTAGTTGGATAGCCTAGTAGTTAAAACGTCAACAAATAAGCATTTTTAAAGTAAATGCAAAGTCACAATATAAAAATTTGTAAGTCTGCTTTATTCTTAACCTCTTAGGGCTCAGAAGCCAAACAAACCGAACTGAAGAATTTCTGCTCCCATGGGCAGTGGAACCTTGGATCTCCAGTTTAACACCCGGTGGTCTCGACCAATGATTGCTTACCCATGGTACTACAATGATTAAGAAATCAGGCATATATCCGCTGCCTTATTAGCTTGCTTAGTCATCAGGTCTATAAGCCAAATGGATAGTATTATCTAAAAGACTTAAAAAGTACACAATGTTTCACAAAAATCTAACGGTGGCCGCCAAAAGACTCCGCGAAGAAAAGATAGCCGCATAATCTGCATTAGTTCTAAAGTTCGAAAGCTTTTCGGTTCGCTCCAAAAGTTCCGATAGGCGATTGTGTACAGAGTCGCGGTGCGCCGTAAAACGGTGCGGCCCAGGATAATGGAATTTCTGGGAACGGCCGAACAACCCTTGGAGCGCGGGGTGCGTGGCCGGCCGCGGTGATCCATCACGCCGCGGGGGTGCAATTAGGCGTAGTGGATGTGCTGACACGCCGCGCCGCCGACGCGCATAAGCCGCGCATCTCTTGATGTTCCTCAAATGCCGGTTCCATGCATATTAATGGAGTTTTAAATGCGCACTTCACCTTCGTCAAAGGTAATCAACGTAGGCGCTGGACGCTAAGCACGCAGACATTCACGTTTCGCGTATTTGACTGTATTATACTTTTTTGGAATGAGTACTATTATGCTACCAGTCAATTTAGGTGGGGTAGATTGAAATTCAACCTCAAAATAAAAAGTATCAAAGCTTTTGAAAATCTATGTCAGAGTGTAGTTTAAGTAAAATCTATTTTGGTTTCCACTAGGGTTGCCTTTAGTGGGTAGGTAGGTATAGGCATAAGGCGAAGGGGGAGACTCCCACACACATATACCTGTCCGGAATTGCTATAAAAATGGAGTGGTGGTAGTGTAAAAATAAAATAACACTGATGGACTGCTTTTCTTAAGTAACTTGCTGTTGTAAATTTCTTTAAATAAGTTGTCCAAAGTTAGAAGAATTGACACGACTAGTCGACTAGGTTAGAAATAGAGAGAATTAATCACATGATAAAGGAAATTCAGAACGTTTTATCGAATTTGGAAGCTAAGGAATATATACAATACAATATACATATTTTTATAGGCTAATATTAAGACAAGCATTAAAATGACATTGTTTTAAAAAAAACATGTTGACATTGTATTGAATAAGATTTAATTTAATTAGCATAAACGTATATAGCTCTATGTAAAAGTTTACCTAATGCACGCTTAATGTAGATTAAGTAGATAGTAGGTAAGTAAGTAGATATGTAGATTGCGGTACCTCCCATAAATCCAGTTTGGTATTCAGAAACAACGGTCACTTTAAGAACTTAAGCGCTCCGGCATTCCGTGACTCGGGACTCATGCCTTTCCATTATTTTGTAATCATTACATTAAAGCTTTTGTTATCTATTCCAGTGAAATCCTTTAATAGCTTCCATTTAGCGGGCCGGGATTTGTCGATAGCGGCACCGGTGGACTGGTGCATAATGATCGTCGGTTTCTTTAGTTTAATTCTCTATGAAATTTCGACAAAAAGTTAATGTTCATCCGGCGTTGCCGGAGCGCCTCGGGCCGGGCGGCGGGCGGCGGCAGCGCGGTAGCAGCCGCCGATTATCCGCCGATAAGACACAAAAACGACTTTTTGATTTATGAAGAAAGCTCGAGAGTCGGCTACCGGGCGCCGCGCTCGCTCGCTGATGAACGCACAGTGAGGCCACCAACACCAAAACATCGACTTCATAATTATTTATTATTTTTATTTTTTAATATTATAAATGTGAAATTAACTATGTGCGTCACGATTACCGCGAATGGATTCTGGTGGATTTTTGGTACTTTAACAGATATGAACTTGATGAAGTATACATACATAGGTTAGTTTTGTTCTGTAAAAACTTGAAAATTAAACCTCAATCTAAAAAAAATACCTCATACCAGAGATTTAAATCTCTGCCTCATAAAGCTTGTCTTACAATTTCATATCAATGATGTCTCGAATATGTTGCTTTAAACGCTTGGCGCATATTTTGAAATTATAGCTTTTGGTAACAGAAAACCTTTGAAGTTACTTTTTAGGGTTCGGTACCTCCAAAGGAAAAATGGAACCTTATAACTTCGTTGGCCGTCCGTCTGTTGTGAGACCCTTTTCCTTAAAAACGCGTAGAGATATCAAACGGAGGAAACGGATTTACCGAAGGGAGATTCTGTACCAGAGTCGTGTACATGGGTACCTCCGACTTACCTATTTCTGCCGCAAAACAGCAGTGTTTGCATTGCTGTGTTCCGGTTTGAAGGGTAAGATTGGCATTGAAATTACTGGGTACCGTGACTTTTCACAAGTTGGCAACGTACACTGTGGTTCTTGTGGGGGTTGCAGTTTTGCAGCGAATCTCACAGGAACCACATGTATATAGGTGGCTGTTACCACTTACCATCAGGTGGGCAGTTTGCTTGTTTGCTAACTTAATTGCAATAAAAAAAACTGAAATACCTACATATAAGTTAAGTAATTCTACAATTCAGCTGTGAAAAAATCAAAATTTAAGTCAACACGGTGAGAAGATAAGTATAACCGTTTATGTTGTATTTTTTGCGATTTCACAAATGAATCAAAACCTATAGAGTATATACCTCTCGTTGTCAGTACATGTTATGGAAAAAATCAGACAACCGTAAATATATAGTTAGGAATTTATTCATATTACCCACGTAGGTACGATAGTAGGTACATTACGATATAAGTGCGTCATGGTGGTTATAACTTACGAGGCGGAATTTCAGCTCGACCCGAAGGCGAGGGCGTAATAGAGCCGAGTGTCTATACTATAACCAATATACTCGTATTATTATGCTTGTATATCGTACGATGTTTTTCAACACACATGTAAGAAAAATTACATAAAAACTGAATTTTTGGATTAAATAACACAAATCCTTGTTAATTTGTAGACAAAACTAAATAATGGTATGAAAATAATCGTTTGACAAGTCAAAGTCGTTCGTTGATGTCTTTTATATTACCTCTAGCTTTTAAAAAAAATATAGTACATTACTGCGGCGACCGGCAAATTAGATCCATTTTACGAGCAAGTGTGTTCAAAAACTGCTAATTACATATTTACGGTTGTACAGAAGACCTCCTAAAAGTAGAGGATCCTTCCATCATCAGCTCGGTTCATGACTACCAGACGTAGCTAAATACATGAATAGTTTCGGTAGAAACATAAAACAAATTTTTAGACTTTCTAGGAGATCATCGTTTGGAACCGACTTCAATATATAAATGTGATGCTGTCTATACCTATTCTTATATTATCTTTACTTTTCAGTGTTTTTGAAGTCGGTTTTTATTTTTTAACCGACTTTAAAAAAGGAGGAGGTTCTCAATTCGATGCTTTTTTTGTGTGTATGTTACGCTATTACGCCGCCAATTGTAAACCGATTTTCAAAATTCTTTTTGTATTCGATAGAGTATACTCCAAGGGTGGTCCCATGGTCACCAAAGTCAGGATTTGATGATGGGATCCCATGAAAATCGAGGAAAACCCTTAAATTTTAAGGTGTGTCCAACGTGTTATGTGTGTATGTTACGCGATTACTTCGCCAATTGTGGACCGATTTCAAAATTCTTTTTGTATTCGATAGAGTATACTTCTAGGGTGCTCCCAAGGTCACCAAAGTTAGGATCTGATGATGGGATCCCATGAAAATTGAGGGAAACGCTAATTAAATACCAGCTCACCGAAGGTGAGGTTTCTTTCATTAAAAAGATAAAATATTTTACAAAAAATAAAAACCGACTTCAAAAACACTGAAAACTTTAAAGAAATATAAGAATAGGTACAGACAACATCACAGTTCTATATTGAAGTCGGTGACAAATTTCAAGACTTTCTAGGAGATTATCGTTTGGCACCGACTTCAATATAGAAGTGTGATGTTGTCTGTACCTATTCTTATATTATTTTTTAGTGTTTTTGAAGTCGGTTTTTATTTTTTGTAAAATATTTTTTTTAACCGACATCAAAAAGTAGGAGGTTCTCATATCGCTGCGTATGTTTTTTTTTGTGTGTATGTTACGCGATTACGCCGCCAATGATGATGGGATCCCATAAAAAGCGAGGGAAACCCTTAAATTTTTAGGTGTTTCCAACGTGTTTTGTGTGTATGTTACGCGATTACTCTGCAAATTGGGGACCGATTTTCAAAATTCTTTTGTATTCGATAGAGTATACTCCTCGGGTGGTCCCAAGGTCACCAAAGTCAGAATCTAATGATGGGATCACATGATAATCGAGGGAAACGCTAATTATTAGGGTTTCTTTTACTAAAAAGATTTCATTCACCTATTCTTATATTATTTTTAACTTTTCAGTGTTTTTGAAGTCGGTTTTTATTTTTTCTAAAATATTTTTAGCGTCTTTTATTTCTTACTGCTAGATTCGATTGAATTCACTTTCACCATAATATGGCGAAACAAAGAAAGTCGAAGAACAATATATTACTTCTTTGACTTTTATTGTTTCGTTTATGTTCAGGCTTGAAAATAAATTTAATAGTTCTAGATTAAATTCTTCAGAATTTTTAAGATAAGTGAATTTAGGATGTAAGTTGTTAACTGTCGGGAGCATGTATAAGTACTTAGTTTCAAATTAAATCTTATTTTGGCTCGTTATGGTTTATGATCGGAACTGAAATTATTTTTATTGATGAAGTGGATAACTTTTATTATTTCTAGATCTTGTTATTAATAAAATTTGAAAATGTTGATGTTATCTTACTCATTATATTCTACTTAAGAAACGTATTTTCTTTATAGTTTTGTGATATTTGTTAAATACATAATAAAGCGACAGAGTATGTAATCGCCTGGCTACGTATTACCCTAGATTACCGTCAATTCCCGCGGAGAAGGCCAGTCAATTTATTTAAATAAAATGCTGATTGTCGACAGGTGTGCAGCACTAGCGCAGCGAGCCGGTCGCACACTCGGCCAGATTTTGAAACATATGTAAATGAGACCGCTCGCTCAAAGGCTTTGCCGTCACATTTTCACTAGGAACTTTGTAATTTTCATTGGTACTTACGTTTTAATTGACGATACTAAAATACAAACCTTTAAAATCTGCTAATTAGTTAATCGCAATAAGCATTAATCAGTTCGTGCACTTGCTGCTAATCGGACCTTTTTAAAGGTTTCTTTGCAGGAATTGAAAACATTGGCTCAAAAAATCTATAGACCATCCGTCTATAGATTTTTTGAGACAATTTTTTTGTACATAATATGAGATTAAATGTAAAAAATCCTCTAGTATAAAAGCCGTTCACTGAAATTGTTCAATTATCACAAAAATACGATCTAATGGAGAACTTTAGGGAAATAAAGGAATCTTTAAAATATTTTTTTACATACGACAGCGAAGTTCTTGGCTTTCATCTCACCTGATGGAAAGTGAAGATAAGGCTGAAGGTGGAAGCGAGATTTACCTAAACTCCTCAACATCTTACCTCTAATTGCCGGAATACCACAATGCTATTAACATTGTTATTATGGCGACAAACTTAGGTAAGACAGTGGTGTGTCGTAGGCGCGGCAGTATGCGGCAGCCAAGAAGGCCCTGTGGAACGAAATCTGCAGGGTCAGTGAGGAGTCCATGGAGTCGTTTATACGGCTCCTGGTCAACGATCCGTGGGGGAGTCCGTACCGGGTTGTGAGGGGAAAATACCCACACACGCCCGCCGTCTAGCCAACGGCGGGTACGGTGCGGTTGCGCATTTTCCCCCAAAAAAAAGAGGTAAGACGGTGGTAGCTATAACCAGGCGAGCTCAGAAGCCTTATCACTAACCAAACTGAGCAGAAAAAAATTCGCCCCTATGAGGAAACCCGACCACGAACAACCGAACCCCGGACCTCCCAATCAACACCCGGTACTGTAGTATTATATTATCTGTGACCCGGTGGTCGCAACCACTCGACCACGGAGGCGGATAAAGGTTTCTCACCTTAATGAAACTCTCTTTGTTACTTATTCTTCTTCGGGTTTATCAACTTTCAACCCCTATTCACTTGTACCTATGTGGGTAAAATAAGGGTTGTAAGATTTTTAGAACCTCGTTATTTTTGAAGCTTAGCTTAAACTTTTGATAGGAATGAGAAAACGCATGTTTTTTAAGTTTTTGGAATTTCTGAGAATATGTTATTTTGATTATATGATATTTAGAGATGGAGTTGTTGAAAGTTGTTTTGAATATACACAAAACCTACTACTTACTTGACGTGTTATAACGGATTTTTTTAATTCTGCTTAATAAGTAGTTTGAATTGTTTTTACTACGGGAAAAAATCTAATATCTCACTTGTGTACTATGATGTTTTCTTCTATTTATATAATTTCCAACACACTTACAGGTTGACTGAAAGAAATCTCTAATAGAGATAAGTCCGCCTTTGTAACGCAATTTATCATCATGTTTATATTTAGATTTTGTGCGCAATAAAGTATATATAATAATAAAAAGAACATTCACAGGAAAAACTAAAAAACGCGGGCGAAACTGTAGGCGGAAAGTTAGTACAGTAAACTCCCATTCAGGCTTTACATTTACACTACGAAACTACGCCACTATTACGAGTGACATAAGAACGGTCAAAAGGTTAAACAGTAACCTACGAAATTGCCTATTAGTACACAAACATTTACTAATTTTTTATTTTGTTTAATCATCAATGCCTCTCTATAATAGTGTAGTAGTAATTTTTCAATTACCTTGTACTCGTAGAAGTCAGGTTTAAGGGACACAACAAACTCTTCAACTCTCTCCTCATTTTATACTGCCTCTCGGCTATATCGTGTGAAGAACTTGTCCAAATTTTGGAACCATACAAGTCTATCGGCGCTAGATCTGCCCCTCTAGACAAATACCACACGCTAACTTTTCCGCAGTCGTTCCTCAGAAAAAATGTATGGAGATGTTATTAGCCGCGGAAAAAATAGTGTGAGGTTGTCGTAAGCTAATGTTATTTCCATACATTTTTTCTGAGGAACGACTGCAGAAAGTTAGCGTGTGGCATTTGTCTAGGGCCTCTGGTGAGTAGGTACGATGGATGACGCAAAACTTCTAACTCGAGTTCTTGTAGTTCGGAGAAACTCAGCGGCGGCGTGTGATTTCGAGTGCTTCCTGTCGTGCACGAGGACGAGCGATTAACCAAGGCTGGTCAGAGATTTGGGAGCTTCTCCATCACTGTTTCTATCTAGTACATAGGCTCTCTCCACACACTACATAGCTCTCATGAATAACTTCGACAAGAGACCACTACACAGTGATAATTATTTTTCTAGGGGTATGTTTTCGTTTGGGACATTGCCTAGGTACTGTACACAGTTTTGTTTTTTTTTAATCGCACAAAGAAGTTACCAATCTCAATGGAATAATTATCTATTCAGCCAGCGGATATCGATACTTTCTTAGTTTATATAGGTACGTATTATTCGTTTCTATCCTACCACAGAAGATATAATAGTACTACGTAATCCTACTACAAATTTAAAAAATGATTGCTGCCAACTCTGATTTAAAAATGTAAATTAGCGGGAACTTTAATAATTTTGCGTGACAATATTTTTAGAATCGTTAAAGTGTGATACTGTCTTATTTTGAGTGCTTCGTATTGAGAATTAAAATGGAATCATCTAGCGACTCATTAACTCCGGAAAACATTTTAAATGAAGCCGACAGTGTTATAGAAAACCTTTTACCCTTAAAATCACGAGTAGGTACAATACGTAAAATCTTAAACTTCTATTTTCATTTTTTGACGTGAGTTTTTTTTATCTACTATTCCTATAGGTAATAGTTGAAAGAAAAGCAGATTATGCACCTCGCCTTAAGTAATTTATTTAGGCTTAGGACTACTTTGTGCTCGGTGCAATAATCTACTATTTACTTTTCAAATGGTCAGTATTGTAGAATGGCAACTCATAGGTAAAGACAATTATGTTAGGGAATATTTTGTAGTCGGAGTACTAAGGGTACGGTGGCTAAAATTACTGGAACTGGCTTATTTCATTCTCAATTTACTTCGAATTGGGATGACTCAATGTGTCAGGGAGTCTGCAGCATCGTCGCCGCCCCCCGCCGCGGTACCAATCAATCAAGGCAATTACATTCTGACGGCGCCGGAGCTTAGGGCGCACCGGAGCCAAGGCGACGGAGACCCGCAGGTAATAATCACTTCCGAATATAATTTCCATGACGTAATCTAATGACAGAGCAAAAATAGCCTATGGTCTGTTTCATTATGTTTCTGTAGGCTGCATAATTACACGAGTACCTTGCTATTGCGTTAATTCAAAAACTATCATCGCTTTCTATTTGATGGAATTGAATACATGACACTACGAGTATGTGGCCTTATAAAAAGCAGTGGCCATTATTGTTTGCAACTGAAGTGGCTGTTGCTTATATGAACACAGCAATGCAAGCACTGCTGTATTGCGGCAGAAATAAGTAAAACGGAGGTATCCAAGCAGACGACGCTGGTACAGAGTCTCCCTCCGGTAAATCACTTACCTACTTACAGTAAACTTTAAAAAATCTCTTGTAGAAAATCTCGCTGCAAAAAACGATTATAAGAACGCAAAAGTAGATGTACTTTTTTCGCACAGGAAAGGTTATGTTTGTAACACAGGGGGCGTTGAGTAAAAACGCATTTCTTTTTAGGTTAAGGTTAAATTTTGATTTCATTTTTGGTCAAACATTTGTGTCGATTCAGACCATTGATTTACTACCAAACGTAGATAGAGCAGTTCATACAAAAACGCGCTTGAAATCTGTCACCTAATCGTCTATACATTTGTACTCGCTGATATATTGTTGAATATGCACGCCCGAATTAAAATTACCATAAAGAAAGGACCGTACTTATTTATCGAATTCAACCTTATTCTACATTATTACGGCAACTATTTTAAGTACAACCGTGTGAAGTTACATCATTTCATACCTAGCCACAGATCAATTGACGTTTTATTAATTGCTACAAGAAAATATCAACTTTAAACTCTCAAAAAAAACATTATGCTCAAAATTGCTTATCGCGTTATCGCTCCAACGCATGAATGAGACAACACATCGTGATACGACGCCCGTGCGAGCGAGACGCTTGTGATGTACCGACACTGACGCGAAGCGACATGTTTATGATTAAAATAATTGTTAAGATTGGTTTTTACGTATATATCGAATATATATTTGAATACGTGATACGATGTGTAATGAGTTTACTCACGCAAAATATGAATTCCCGTCTTTTTTCTGCCGTGTCTGGCTATTGTTACCACAACTTTTGAATGAGCACTTCGGCATGTTGACGTGCCGACAGCTAATCACTTACTATGGAAAAGAACTGCACGAGTCGCGATTGGGCAGTTCTTCATCGGCCCACTTCTCGAACGTTCATGCGTTATCTAAACGATTCAGACACACAACTTACTAAACTTATTTGACAGCTATAAAACTAAAGTTGTCACTTTTAATCCTTCAGACTTTTAGAGAAAAAGAGAAATGGCGATAGTTTTAAGAGGACTGTGAAGTGCCAATTCATGGCTCGAGTATGCACTTTCAAAAATGCAGTTTGTTGCATACCGCTCAGAGTTGAAAGTCCGAGGCAAGTGTCTACATTTCTTATTGAAATATTGTTTTGAGCGATAACTGTTTAACCCCTCTAAACCTTGACGAAATTAGACACTTTTGGTCTCATTAGATTCAGTATACCTTAATCTATGTAATTCAGTATAATTTAGTCAAAAAGTATAAAAATGCTCGAGGTAGTTTTTAAGTCTAAAATATGGATATTTAGATGCTAATAATTTATATTCTGAGCAATATTATTTCAAAATCGAAACGTACAAACCTAGATCTTCATTATATCTACAACATTTCCAAAAATTATGAAAATTGGAGTATGTAAAGAGGGAGAAAAGCGTTATCGCTTTTTGTATGAAAATTTCCAGCTTCACAATCCTCTTAATCCTGTCTTATTAGTTTAAAATCAAAATCAAAATATTTTATTCAACTTGGATTTTACAATCTCTTTTGAAAGTCAAGGAAGCTACGCCAATGGTTCACAAGTCTACGGCGGGAGACCTTGTACTGGAAAGAACCAGCAAGAACACCAGCAAGGGCTATTTTTTTCTCCCTGTATTGTTACAGAGTCGTCAATTGGAAGCTGACCTCAAGGCAAAAATTTGAGCTCAACTTTCATAACAAATGTAGATTTGTCAGTTCTCTTCTTAGTACAACGTTACCAATACTACTTAATGAATAGTTATACACAACAACACGATTATTTACATTATTATCATTAATAATTTCTTCAAATTAACACCAGGCATTGGCATCTTGTAAATAATCGTTGACTTTATAATATCCTTTACTCATCAGAGTCTTTTTTACATGCGCTTTAAACTTATCAAAAGGCAAGTCAGTCAGTTTTAGTTTAATTAAGTATGTGTCTGAATAGACATCACTATCAAAATATAAAGCGTAGTTTTTTTTAAATTTTCATGTATTTTTCGTGTCATTGTAACCCAACTGATGACCATTAGACATTGTTTTATTAAAATAAGTCCATGCCGTTATGTAACAAGGTGCTGCCACCTTACGTATTTTAGTGGTACCAATTCAAATTCAAATTTATTTATTTGCATATGAATAAGGTACACTGAAGATGGTCAGGTAACATAAAATTCAGCTTATTCAGCCATACACAGATAGCATGCAAAATTATAATAATAACTACCTATCAGTGAATTTTAAAATTAATAATACTATTTCGATAAATAACAATTTCTATTATAAAAAAATACTCAAATTTAATAATATCAATCACAAATTATGTCAAGATTAAAAATTATAATACAAATGTCAATAAAAAAAAAGTCAGTCACAATTCAAATACATTATTTTTTATGTCCATGAGTTACCTAACAAACAGTTCTGTAGTTTAAAAATTCTTGGACAGAGTAGAAAGTGCGTTCCATGAGCCATTTTTTCAGTTCATTTTTAAATATATTTAAAGGCTTGTCTTTTATTTCCTGAGGTATCTTATTATACATATATTTGGATACACATGTAAAAACAGTTTTTCTTGAATCGCGCACTTTTCGGAATTACGTCAATGAGCAGTCTATCACAATGTCTGGTATTTCTCGGAAATAAGTCGTGAGCAGTTTTAAAATAACGTGTATTTGATTTTACAAATTTGGCGACTTCGAATATGTATAGGCAGGGAAGGGGCATTATGTTTAAAGTTATAAAAAATGGTTTGCATGAAACATCAGAAGCGATTCCGCAAATTGCTCTTATACACTTTTTTGTGCAATGAACGCCCTTTTATATCCGTGCTATTACCCCAAATTATAAGACCACATCGCAAAACAGACTCCACATATGCAAAGTAGGCTGTCAGAGCCGTACTTTTTGTTTTTGTCAATTTAAATAGAGCAAATGCAAAGCTGTTAACCTTATTGCATACCTTTTTTTTTTTTTTTTTTGGGAGGGGGGAAAATGCTTTTACGCATTCCTCGTGGTCGAGCCAAACCACGAGGATATGTGGGACTCCCCAGCGGACCGGGCCTACCCACTAAAAACCCCCCCAGCAGCTCCTCCGTCCGTCACAAGACAGGGGAAAGGGGACAACAGCCAGGCCTTATTCCCGCTGAACCCCTGCCTGCGACATGTCCGTTGCCGGACTCCCCGTCTAGCTCTGCTGCTTTGTGGAGCGACGCAGAATTGCACCGCTCTACACCCCGAAATTGGTTTTTTATTGTGGTTGTCTTCCACGCAGCCCGACGCTCAGTGCGCCGGGCCCCCGGCCCGCTCAGTGCGGGTAACGGGTTGCCCGACGGCAGATCCCACTGGATCCACCGCCGCGCGGGTGAGCCAAAGCTCTGGGAAACCCCCGGCAGGCGCGAAGCGCCGTGGCGAAAAGTCGCCTCCACCTTGCTACCTTCATAGGTAGCCGCCCAAATCGGGCTTCTGGCGAAAGCCACACCTCTTCTTAAAATAAGAAGAGGGGACTTCGCCCTTCTCCGCATGACGCGGGTGGCCACACGAAGTGGCCCGCCGGGTTAAACTCGGCCATCCCACACCCCCCCTCTATAGGGGTCCTCTCGTCAGACTATTAGCCCGCGGCAGAGAATCTGCCGGGTTGCCCAGGGTGCATCACAAGGAGGTTGTCTGACATCGCACCCCAACCTTATTGCATACCTACGTTATCTACCTGTCTTCCAGTCAATATTTTTGTCAATGTTGATTCCAAGGAATCTCGTGACATCTGAACCTTTGAGTGCTCGGTTATTATAATTTATTTTATTTATTTATTTATTTGGAAAAACAAACAGCTTATCTAGTTCATATAATTAAACTTACATAATTCGTACATAAGCCAAAACAGTTTTCACTTTTAATTTGTAGACATAGTTAACTAAGTGTGAAGATAAGACTAAAGTATCTAATAGAAAATAATTCTAAATGTTTTACAGCAAAAAAATAATAATGATAATAAGATATACCTACCTACTTGTAAAGCTATGTTTAGGTTAAGGTTAGTCTTTTACATTTTTCACGGCGGAAATAAATCCGTTGACTTTCTTATGAAATATATCAATATGAGAATAACGCTCATTGTGTACATTAGTAGCTCTAATTAAGAAACGGTTTGCACAATAATTTTTATTACAATTCGGTACTGAGAATACGGCACTTCTGGAGCGAGCAGACAGTCTGGGGCACCTGAATGATATATTACCAAGAAGATAAGATGAGTCGAGGTCATTGTTTATGATTTTAAATAAAAAGACTTGGTCCCTATGTTCACGCCTTGTCATTAAGGATGTCAGCTGTGGCAAAGTGCTTTTAAACCTATATTTTAACCTTCTAATAGATTTAATAATGTATATCTAATGTCAATTTTGTATTAAAATTAATAAAATTAGTTTTGTCAATATTTATTCTTAAATTATTATGCTTAAGCCAATTTATTATTGTTACTAATGTTTCATGTATGTCTTGTTCATGATCAAGTACTTTTTTTCTTGATTTGTGGTGACTATAACTGATATGTCATCTGCGAACAAGACACTTTTGTGTTTCGTAATGTTTGGTACGTCGTTAATATATATAACAAACAGTAGAGGGCCAAGGATGCTACCTTGCGGCACTCCAAATCTGTTTAATTTAAGCTCTGATTTGTATTTTTGTAGTGTATTTTTGGAGTCAAGTTGACTTATTTCGACTGATTGCATCCTGTTTTGCAAGTAAGATTTGATCCAGTTTAGCGCGTTACCTCTAATACCATTCTGTTCTAATTTGAAAAGTAGTTGGCTGTGCGAGACAAAATCAAATGCCTTTGACATATCAAAGAATAAAACCGTTGTAAACTTGTTGTCATTTAAGGCTCTAAGGGTTGAATCAATCAAATTAAAGGCTGCATGTGCAGTAGACCTATTTTTTTGGAATCCATATTGATTGTCTGTAATAATCTTGTATTTATCAAAAAAGGAAACAAGTTTATTTTGCATAACCTTTTCGTTAATCTTTGATAAAATAGGTATAAGTGTTATAGGTCGATAATTATTTAATAGTAACTTAGACCCTTTCTTAAATAGAGGTTTCACTATGGATTGTTTCAATCTGTCGGGAAATGTTCCAGTCTCTAGAGATAAGTTTACGAGGTAAGATAACACTGGACTTATTTGATCTTTACAAGTTTTGACTATACTTGTACATATATTATCGTAACCCTCAGAGTGTGTATTATTCAATGTCATTATTACTCTTCTAATATAAGATTCGTCAACGGGAGAAAGATAAATTGAATTATTTAATTTATTTAAATTGTCATTAGAGTTTTGAAATACATTATTATTGTCAAAATTTATTTCATTGGTCAGATTAATAAAATATTCATTAAAAGTAGTCGCTATTTCATTAGGAACATTAATATTATTGTTATTATATTCAATATTATCTATGTAATTATTATGTTTTGACATTGAATGCGATTCGGTTTGGATGACCTTCCATGTTGCTTTGCATATATTTTTGCTTTTTAAAATATACTTATTATTTGTATTTTTTTTGGCTATAAGTATACATTTTTTCAGCAATTTTGAATATTTCCTGTATTTGAATCCGTTAATAGCATTTGTTTTAGCATAGTAATTATGTCTTAACAATCTATTCTTAACACAACTTTTTCTTATACCTTTGGTTATCCAATGTAAATTGGGCTGAGTGTTGACTTTTATTTTTATGAATGGAAAACAAAGCGTATACAACAAACTTAACCAATCATGAAATATATTGAATGCAGTATTTGGGTCGTTTTCATTGTATACTTTAGAAAATGACAAGCTTCCTAGATAACCCAGGAATTTATTAATATTTTCCTGAGAGTAACATCTTTAATAAGCATATATAATCCGTGGTGCTATTGATTTCTTTTTTGACTCAAAACTCAACACTTGGGCTGTATTGTGATCAGATAACCAGAGATGGAGCAATGAGCCAGATGCCTTTGGAATATTACTTATAACATAATCCAAGCACGAGTTCCCCCTAGTGGGGTTAGTTATATGCTGTTTTAAGCCGTAGTTTTTTAGGATATCTGTGAACTGTTTGGTATTACTATTATCAATTAGTGTGTTTATGTTAATGTCTCCTATAATTATTATTCTTTTTTTTATATATTTGTGTAGATATTTGTTGAGTAATAAACGCAATTTGTCAAAAAAGTATTCATAGTGTCTTTTTTTCGTAGCAGTGATAGATCTGTTTAAGCAAACAATTATAACATTTTCCAAAGGAATACTAATGCAGCAACATTCGAAGTGGAAGTTAGCTGATATTTCCTTAAAAATGCAGATTTTATCAAAAGATATACCTTTTCGAAACAAAATGCATGTACAATAAGCTCCTTATCAAGCTATACTGATTGACCTTTGGACCGTTCTTATGCCGCTCGTAATAGTGGCGGTTTTCGTAGTGTAAATGTATAGCTTGAATGGGAGCTTACTGGACCTCCCCTTTTGTTGTTCCTCTAGTAATGCGTAGCAAGTTCATAATTGTTTATGTGTATATTTTTCTCCTCGCCATTCTTTATAAAAGTTTCTGAGAAACACAAGACATCAGGGCATGAACTAGATTCAAAGTCGGTTAATGCAATCTCTATTAACTCTTTTTTACCTACTCTTCCGTATCTATAGAAACGATATTATTATATGTTTGGTGCATTTGCTGAATATAAGAGATGTAGGTTCGAGCCATGGTGATTATTAAGTCCATGGTTCTGCAAATAAAATGGCTGAAGTTTGAATAGTATTCATTGCAGCAATAATGTGTTTTATCTCCCTCTTTCCCAAATGATTTTTTCATTTTCTTTCTAACAGATGACGTAATAGATAATGGCCTCAAAATCATCCAATCAAGTTTGAGTTATCTACACTTCTACACTATTATTATAATAAAGAGGAAAGATTTGTATGTAACGAATAAACTCAAAAACTACTGAACCGACTTCAAAAATTCTTTCACCGTTAGAATGCTACATTATCCCTTAATTAACAAAGACTAGTTAGAGAATTATTTCTCCTATGGAAAATATAAAATTCCTACGGGAAAACAATTAGAATGCGCGTGAAGCTGTAAATAAAGCGAGTTCAGTACCTAATAATCGTCAGAGCGTTTTTAAACCATCAAATTCGATGGTTATTCGGCGGCGGCTTTCGTAGCGCAAATGTAATGCTTGAATGGGAGCTTACTGTACCTGAGTAAGTATTTGTATTTAAACGTCGTGCTCTTATCTTAGTTAATGAACGGGGGCTAGTACAAACCACAGACGTGTCTTTATACGTCTGTGGTAGAGATGTTAAAATACCGTATAATACCAAATGATCATGTATTATATCAGTATTATACAATAACTTACTGTATTTTTCGTATTTAATGTATTTTATTTTTGAATTCAGAAATTAAATTTTATTCGGTTTATCACATATCATTGGTGACTATTAACTAAATTGTTAATTTTTTTATTGCTAACGGTGGCAGACGAGCCAGTGCCTACCTGATATTAAGTGGTAACCACCGCTCATGGACATCTGCAATGCCACGGGCACAGTTCAGCACTGCCTACCTGGAGAGAAGTGCTCTTCTTAAGCCTCGTTTGAAGTAGGACATATCGTAGCGCTCAGGAAACACCGCAGCTGGGAGTTCATTCCAGAGCCTACACATACGTGGAAGAAAGGAACGCTGAAACCGGACTGTGCTAGACGAGATCGGTTCCAGGTAATATGGATGAACTTGAGAACCAAAGTCTCTCCTTTGCTCTAGCATCTCCATTGAGGCCGTGATATTGGAATCACCGACGATGCGGAATGCACTCCTTTACAAGTTGTCAAGAGGGTCGAGCTGATATTTGGAAGCTCCTGCCCAGAGGTGCGAGCAGTCAGTACTCCATATGCGGCCGAATTTGTGGTTTATTACCCGCTGGCTTGGAGTGAAGTACTGCTTTGCTTGCTCTGTTCAGGACGCCCAGCTTTTTGCTCGCCAATTTGGCTTTGTCCTCCAAATGACTCCCAAACTGCACTTTAGCAGAAATGTGTAAATCATATTATTGCAACTAGTCTTTATAACACTAGCGACTCGCCCCCCCCCTTACACCTCTTTAGGCGCGTCCCCATAGCGAGTCGCTCGGCCTCGGGGAGCCGCGCGCCCTAGCGTGGACGCGGCGTTACGTTGCTCATCACTGTCGTGCTATTTTGCACTGTTTTATTTATTTATTTTTCTATTTGGACCACCAGTGAAGGTTACATTGTATCTTACATTTAATTACATACAACACAAGAGACATATAAAATGCAAACTTCTTTTAAAGGCAGCCACACCGTGCAATAAAAAAAAACATTAACGGCTTCTAAAAAAAATTAAGCATCTACTATAAAGGAACACGTTACTTATTAAACGAAAACACAGTAATACACAAAACACTTAGGTATTAACATTAATGAAAATATATTATATACCTGTATAATAAGTAATAACAATAATCAAACACATAGCCCAGAAATAGACTAAGCACCCCTTAACAACTCTGAAATTCTCTTTCGAAACTGATGAAAATTATCATGAAAAATATCGATATCTACAAATCTATTATAAGCGGCCGGTAAACGGTATAAGGCAGAGTGCGTCAGTACGTTAGTGCGGGCGATTGGTTTACTAAATAATGGTCCCGCATAACGTGGTGGTCTGTGAGGTACTCTAATATTAATCCTGCTGACTATTTGAGAAATATCCACTTTATTTCTGAAGACCTTGAACAGGAAAATTAGGTCCAACACATTTCTCCTCACAATGAGACTGTCCATCTTGAAGTGGCGAAGTCTTTCGCTATAGTTGTTGAGTTTCCTAGCCCAGCCACTACTAAAAGCAAGATGACGTGTGAAGCGTTTTTGGATTCTTTCGATTCTTAGTTGATGTACGCTGTACTGAGGAGACCATACTACTGAGCAATACTCCAATATGCTTCTCACAAAAGAGTTGTAAAGAATAATCTTAGTTCTGTGGTTTCTGAAAACTTTGCCAATCCTGATAATAAAACCAAGTGCTTTAGAGGCTCTAGCAACAATATCATCGACGTGTGGAATAAAAGTTAGTTTGGAGTCTATTGTTATGCCTAAATCTCGAATTGAATCAACCTCTTCCAGTATTGTGAAATTAATCTTATATTTTGTTTGTAGAGAGTGAGCTTTTCGACATAGTTTTATATGGTAGCATTTATTTGTGTTAAGAGCCATTTTATTATTTTTACACCAGTAAACTAAACTATCTAGGTCCAACTGCAGCAGTTTAGCATCCTCAGCACAACGTATGACCTTCGCCAGCTTAAGGTCATCGGCATATAGAAATACATCACAATATTTGATCACATCAACAACATCATTGATGAAAATATGTGTTACTGTTACTTAGTAGTTTCGTCTAAAATAAAATAATCATACTATAATTGTTTACAACTTGGGTGTTTCACTTCGATCTCACTCTCACTTTTATGTTGCCCTCTAAAACCACTCACAATCTTTAATATGTGCCTTTTATATACCTACATAATGTAAAACACATAAAACGAATAATACAAAAAATACCGTTGGATATGATATAATACGGTATAATACGGTATTTTTCGTATTATACCAAAAAGTACAAATGGTATAATACCGGCCTTACAACTCTAGTCTGTGGTACAAACTACAAATATCACGTTATGTTTCAATTCAGCCGAAATTAGACGGTTAATTTTTGCTTTCATTTTCGAAGCTTCATCGATGAATGACTGAAAATGAAATGTCTAAGTTGACGTTTATCGGAATGTGCCTTCGCGATGAAAACTTCCAGCTCCCGATTGTTTTCACTGGCATCTTTTATCATTCATCGGAAATGAACGACAAGTGAAACGTCTAAACAGCGACAGCTCATTCACAGTTCATTTCTCATACTGCCGCGTCGCCACGGGCGTTGTGTTCTCGCGGGAATTCTACGAGGAATGAAATAATAACTTTCATTAAAAGTGAACCGTCTATATAAACAACGCAATTCACTGTTCATCGTTCACTATTCATTGCAGAAATGAATCACTTTTGATGAACCATCTAATTTCGGCTTAACGGAGCGACGCTTGCACTGATTGTGAGCAATGTTTGCGCATCTCGGACCACGGTGCACGGTGATCATGGGTGCGGTGCATAATCAGACAAAAGTGCAAACGTTTGCATGCATTCAAAAAACCCGTTCAAATCATTTGCACTGATCACGAACATAAGCACTCAGATCAATTTTGGACCGAGCGTTCGTTCTGTGAGTCTGTCAAGTTCACAGCCAATGTTACTTGATGAAAAGAAAAATTAGAGGGATACATGTATTGTGCCTCCGGTGCCTGCAGTATCTTCACAGAGCATTTCTGTATTAACTATACATAGATAATCTAATATAAAATAAAATCGAACAAACTCAATACAAATAAAACTCCGCGGGAAACTGATGTTGACTTTGACATTAACAGTTCTGGAGACAGTGCACTTCCTTTACAGGAGTGCGTTCAGAGCCTCAGAGTGTAGTTGTTTGGTTGTTTTTAACGGTTTTAAAAGCGTTGCAGTACCATTTTTTATCTTCCTCTTTCCTATGAATTCTTCAGATGTTGCAGTAGATAAAGGCCCCAATATCAACCAAAGGTTTCTAATGTCACCAAGATGAGAATAGTCCGGACGCTGGTTTTCTCGATCTTTCTTTACGCATCAGAGACATGGACTATAAGAGCAAAAGACCGGGCAAAAATTGACGCTTTTGAGATGTGGTGTTGGAGAAGAATGCTCCGCATACCATGGACCGCTAAAAGAACGAACAAGTCTATACTCGATCAGCTACGCATAAAAACTAGGCTCTCAACGATATGCTTTCAGCGTATTCTGGGGTATTTTGGTCACATTGCCCGTCGTCAGCCAGACGATCTGGACAAATTAATTGTGGTGGGCAAGGTCGAAGGAAAGAGACCCCGCGGCCGATCAACTAGCCGTAGGTGTGATCAGGTAACCGCTCTCACTGGACTCTCTGTTACAACCGCCCAAATTAAAGGAAAGCCGAGCATCGGGAGAAATGGAGACAGATTGTGAGATCTTTGAAGGACTTTCATTAAGGACACGACCTTCAGTAATGAAGAACACGACTACGTCATCATCAACCAATCAGATATAAAGAGTATTTCAGTTACAATCGGCACAGGAGCACGTTCAGAGCCTTCGCGCGAATTACAACTTTTCGCTCTAACCCCGTTCAATGCCTTCGAGCGTCTCGCGCGGGTTAACAACCGGCCCGTTCAAGACCTTCTAAGGCATTGAACGGGGTTAGAGCGAAAAGTTGTACTTCGCGCGAAGGCTAGGCTCTGAGCGCGCCTCTGTTAGCATTGTCAGCATCAATCGATGACGTCATCGATTACGTCAAACCACTTACAAATGCGTACATGAGCAATTTTGGACCGACACACTCGAAACACACACACACACACATATTAAATATCACACTCGAGCGCTGAGGCGCGTTCAGAGCCTTCGCGCGAAGTACAACTTTTCGCTCTAACCCCATTCAATGCCTTCGAGCGTGACAACCGGGTGAAACAACCGCCCGTTCAAGACCTTAGAGTGTCGGCGCGAGTTACAACCGAACAACCATCGAATTTGATGGTTGTAAAACGCTCTGACGTTTATGACTGAAATACTCTTACGTGGTTGGATGATATTGGCGGCCATATTCTATAATGTCATCTACTAGAAAGAGAGAGTAATAAAAAATCATGTGAAAGAGGGAGATAAAAGATTTGGTTGCTGCAATCCGTTCAACGCCTCTGGGCTACGTTCCAAAACATCACCCGAGTGCACTCGGTCACCCGAAGTATGTCTTAAAACATTTCGGGTGCACTCGAGAGTGTTGGAGTGGCGTGTCCTAAAACGCTACGGAGTGCACTCGATCGAGTAGAATCTCACCCGCATAATATAGCAAGGTGTAATTTCACTCGATTGGATTTGGCGGGAAATTGTGTGGATTTTAAAGTTGTGTGTGATTGTGATTACAAAGATTTCATATTCACACACAATTTGTACATCTCGGAGAGCGAGGATGCGCTTCGTAACGGCGACAATAAGTTAATTTTAAATTCCAAAGACTATAGGTATCGTAAGAGACATGATTGTAAAATTGGCCTTCATTTCTGCTGAAGCTAGGTTAGGCCGCGATTTAACAGAATTCATATTCTGTTGGTTTTAGCATTTTCGTAGATGAAACAGGAATGTAATCCATGCATTAAAGCGAACGGACGCGCCGATGAATTATATATTTTCTTATTTTTGTATATTTGGTAATGTAAACAAAGCAGACAACACTCTTGCCGTTCTAAAACAACCAACACTCCGACCACCCGAACCGGCCACTCTCCCCCCACCACCTATTCACTCCGGGTGATGTTTTGGAACGTAGCCCTGAGCGAGTTAAAAAACAACCGGACAACTACACCCAGAGGCCCTGAGGCGCGTTCAGCGCGGTTCACCCGGTTGTCACGCTCGAAGGCATTGAACGGGGTTAGAGCGAAAAGTTGTACTTCGCGCGAAGGCCCTGAACGCGCCTCTGAACGCGCCTCTGCACGGAGGGACACGCTCCATACAAGGGCGGTCATAAATAGTTAAGTCCTGTTACTATCAATACATTGTATTATTTTAGTGACTTATAGTTGTAAAAGTGTTTTAGGAACATTAAAATGAAAGAAGTACATGTATTTACGGAATAAAAAACGTTTACTGTAAAAAACAAATATAAACAATAACATACTTTTACCTAAATTTATCATGAACAAACACTTAAAAATTGGAATGTAAAACATATATTTTAAATAAAATAAGAGTCAAAACATTGATAACATTATTTAATTATAATAAAATAATAGAAATAAATAAATTAAAATTAATTAAATACAAAAAAAAACAAAACAACTAACAAAATACAAATAAATTATTCTTATTCTAACAATATTAAACATGTAACAATTCTATTACACTTTGTGACAGAGTATTTTTCTTTTTAGGGGGAAGTTTCCGAAGACTTGTAATATAAGGATCTGAATGTAATAATAGTCGTTGTATTAAATCTTGATGTTGAATATGTAAAATATTTAATACAATGGCAACTCTATTTTGTCTGTGCCCTTTTTGACTATGAGCTGTCACAGTTCTTCCGTTTCTCATGGCCGTCTCGTGATGTCCACAAAAGTTGTATCTAAATTTATCTTATTAATCCTTTGTAAATTGACGAGTATTGTAACCGTTTATTATGTCTAATAAATGCTGCTGCAATATGGAGTGCAAGTGTTATTATTCCTGAGCCGTTGTACGATTCACGCTCTGAGGCCTCATTCCACCACGCCATCTGCTACTCATCGTCATCGAGCCATCACCATTTCCTACAGGTTATTGGCCCAGTTGTGCCAAGAGGCAAAGAGAAAAGTGATCGTAAGTTTTATTTTTAAATATATTATATTGAATTACAATGGCTGAGCCAAATGATGCACGATCAATGCAGAGCAGTTTTCCGATAGAAAGACTAGACGGTCACTATAATTACAATACATGGAAGTTTGCCATTAAAATGTTGTTAACATTGGAGGGTCTGTGGGAATGCGTGCAAGGCACTGATACTGATATCGCCAGGGATCATCGCGCATTAGCCCGAATATGTCTCGCCGTGCGACCACATTGTTTTCAATATGTTCGAGATGCTCGTACCAGTAAGGAGGCATGGGACGCTTTAAGTAAAGTTTTTGAAGATTCTGGCTTATACAGGAGAGTGCTACTTTTAAGGCAATTACATAGGATTGAATTTACTTCCTTTAATTCCATGACTGAGTACATTGAGAAAACAATGAATTTGGTGCAGCAGCTGGCCGACATAGACAGAAAAATTGAGGATAATGAAGTGGCAGAAATTTTGTTATCAGGCTTACCTCAAGAATATGAGAATTTAGTTTCAAACTTAGAAACTGCATGTATGACATCGGAATTAACAAGTGAGTTAGTACGAACTCGACTTCTACAAGAGGAATTCAGAAAAAGCAATCAGGATAACTCAGCAAGTGCTTTTGTATCTAAGAAGAGTAATAATTCCAAGAAGATATTTTGTCATTATTGTAATAAAGCTGGACATTACAAGAAGAAGTGTTACAAACTAAAAAGAGATAGTAAATTAAAAACTAGCAAAGAAGACAAAAATCATACCTACTTAGCATCCGCTTTTTTTGCTGACTCTTCTATGGAATGGTTTGTCGATAGTGGCTGTACTCAACATATGTGTAACAACAAAGATATGTTCATACAACTGAAGACTTGTAATAATAAGGTAAAAATTGCTGATAATTCTGTTCTTAAGTGCCATGGCACAGGTTCTGTACTTCTTAATTTAAGTAATAATAATAACATTAAGTTATGTGATGTCTTATATGTCCCTGATCTATCAGCCAACCTCATATCTGTAAGCAAACTTGTATCAATGGATTTTAATCTAACTTTTGGACGCGAGGGCTGTCTTATTTTTCATAAATGTGTAACTTCTGGCAAACCACTAGTAGTAGTTCCCAATATTAATGGCATTTATAGGCTGAAAGCCAGTGGTAAATTATCATGTAAGGTGGCGCATTCTTCGGCTGTCTTGCCAGTGCAAGATGCACAGAGTGCTAACGTTGCTGAGGTGTCACTTGATTTGTGGCACAGGAGGCTTGGCCACTTAGGTAAGTCTGGTATGTTAGCTCTTAAGGGTGGTGTAGCATGCGGTATTAATTTTCAGGAAGATGATTCTTTGGAAGACTGTGGGCCATGTCTGGAAGGAAAAATGGCTGCAAAGTCATTTCCTGCTGAGACTGTGCACCGTGCAAGCGCACCACTGCAGCTGGTACATACAGATGTTTGCGGTCCCATGCCGGTTCCAAGCTGGGGCGGCGCAAAGTACCTAGTTACTTACACAGATGACTTCACAAGAAAAACCTTTGGATACCTGATCAAGAAGAAGAGTGAGGTATTTACCACTTTTGTCAATTTTAAATGTTTAGTAGAAAAACAGTTGGGATTGCCGATTAAGTTACTTCGTTCCGATAATGGGGGTGAATTCTGTAGTCGTCAGTTTTCTGACTTTTTAAAGAAAGAAGGCATTATACATCAAACATCAGTAGCTTATTGTCCACAGCAAAATGGTGTCTCTGAGCGTCTCAATAGGACACTCTTGGAGAAGGCGAGATGCATGTTGTTGGGAGCAGGCCTAGACGGGCGTTTTTGGGGTGAAGCAGTCATGACTGCTATTTATTTAAAAAATAGGTCACCCACCAAAGCCTTATCTGGCCTTACACCAGAAGAGAAGTCGACTGGGTCCCGGCCAGACCTTAGTCACTTACATATTTTTGGGTGTGTTGCATATTCACTACTACCAAAGCATATGAGGCATAAGCTTGATGCTAAAAGTAAAAAGTATATCTTTGTAGGGTATAGTGATACTTCTAAAGGATTTAGACTTGCAGACCCATTAGACCCCAAGAAAGTCATTATTGCTCGGAATGTTGTTTTTATTGAAAATAAATTTGATAAGATTGAGAAACAGGAAGATTTTATTGATATCATGAATTATACAAATAATGAATTTTTAAATTTTAATGATACAATTTTAGATAATGATAATGTTAATGAATTGAATTGTAATTTAACTAATGAAAATTCTAGTCAAGGTATTGAACTGAACTCTAGTTCTTGCAGTAGTAAACCGAGTTCTAGTCACACTGTTGAGTTGAATAGGAACTTAAATAGTTCTTGTATTATTTCAGATGAAGAGAACTACTGTACTGGCAGTGATACCGAGATGGAGCCAACTGCATCCCCTATGTATGAGTCGCACAATGATAGTGCGACGTCATCTTCTCGGGTGATAGTTGGAGGGGAAGACTGTCGAACGTCACAGCCTGCTTGTAATGAGCGGCCCGTTCGTAGCACTCGTTCTCAAAAGCCATACAGGTACAAAGACTATGATTTATCTCTTCTCACTCAACATGATGCTGTCTTACCAGGTGATCCTTTTTCCTTTGAAGAATGCATGTCTGGTACTGAAGCTGAGCAGTGGAAAGCCGCCATGCAGAGTGAATATGATTCACTAATTGAAAACAAGGTATGGAAACTGGTAGATCGCCCTAAAGATGTAAATGTCGTTAAAAGTAAATGGGTTTTTAAACGTAAAATAGATGCTTCTGGTAAGTTTGACCGCTTCAAAGCTCGTCTGGTTGCCAGAGGTTTCACCCAAGTTCATGGGGTTGATTATAATGATACTTTCTCACCAGTAGTCAGGCATTCCACTATGAGAATATTGTTTTCGCTGGCAGCTCAGTTGGATCTAAACATGGATCATATTGATGTAACAACAGCATTTTTAAATGGCGAGCTCAAAGAAAAGATTTATATGGAACCGCCACAAGGTTTTGATATAGACAAAAATAAAGTATGTCTTTTACTCAAAGGCATTTATGGTCTTAAGCAGGCTAGTAGAATTTGGTATATGAAAGTACATGATTTGTTAACTCAAAATGGCTTCAAGCAAAGTAAATGTGAGCCTTGTGTATATACCAAGAAAGTAGAAAATAATTTAACAATATTAGCACTATATGTTGATGATTTCTATATATTTTATAGTTCTGATAAAAATGAACTGTTAAGCTTGCTTGAAACCAATTTTAATGTCAAGAATTTAGGAACACTTACAAGTTGTCTGGGTATTAATGTTACTAGGAGTAGAGAAAAACGAATAATAAAACTGGATCAGATTGAGTATGTAAAACGATTGTTAATTAGATTTGGCATGGAAAATTGTAAGCCAGTGTCTACTCCTATGATAACAAACTGTAAATTACAGCGAGTTAATACAGAAGGTTTGAATGATAGTACTTATAGATATAGAGAGCTTTTAGGATGTTTAATGTATCTCTCAGTTTGTACTAGGCCTGATATTGCATTTGCGTGCAGTCAGCTAAGCCAATTTGGCCACTGTTTTGATAAATCACATTGGCTGGCAGCTAAACGCATCCTGAGATATTTAGCAGGAACCTTAAATTATAGTCTATGTTTTTATGGATCAAATAATTTAAATATAAGTGCATACTCGGATGCGGATTGGGCTAATGATACAGCTGATCGTAGATCCTATACAGGTTTTGTGGTAAAGCTTGGGGACAATGTAATTAATTGGGAAGCGCGCAAACAGCGATGTGTAGCATTATCCAGCACCGAAGCCGAGTATCTCTCGATTGGAGATGTATGTAAAGAACTTTGCTTCATTAAGAATTTCATTTCTGAAATTATCAATGTAAATATGAATATTTCATTGTTTAATGATAGTCAGAGTGCACAAAGAATCTTGCAGTCGAAGGAATATTGTCATAGGCGTACGAAACACATCGATTTGCGACATCATTTTGTTAAAGATCTTGTTCAGAAAGGCTTTATGAATGTGTATTACTTACCCACTGAAAAGATGATTGCTGATGTGTTAACAAAATCTCTTAGTACACCTAAGCATAAACAGTTTGTATCAAAATTAAATTTATTAGAGACTTAAAAGTTGTTTTGTGTAATTGTGTTCCATTTGAGTTAATACTTTGACTAAATATTGACCTACAATTATGTTCTGATATTGACTAAATATTGACTTTTTTGTACTCTGCTGTATAGACATATTGACGTTACAAAAAAAAAAAAAAATGTGTTATTGCAAGTGTAGCATGTAAAAAAAGGGTTCTATATTGTAGAGAGCTATATGATTTTGTGTTCCAATGTTAAGTGTAGAGCATGTAGAGTTTTATAAATGTAGTGTGTTCATATTGAATGTAGAGCATGTAGAGTTGCATTTATGTAATTAAAATTTTAAGGGGAAGTGTTGAATATGTAAAATATTTAATACAATGGCAACTCTATTTTGTCTGTGCCCTTTTTGACTATGAGCTGTCACAGTTCTTCCGTTTCTCATGGCCGTCTCGTGATGTCCACAAAAGTTGTATCTAAATTTATCTTATTAATCCTTTGTAAATTGACGAGTATTGTAACCGTTTATTATGTCTAATAAATGCTGCTGCAATATGGAGTGCAAGTGTTATTATTCCTGAGCCGTTGTACGATTCACGCTCTGAGGCCTCATTCCACCACGCCATCTGCTACTCATCGTCATCGAGCCATCACCATTTCCTACACTTGATTGGTAACTTCACGTGACATTTTTCGAGTGTGACTTCGTCTATAAATTTTGATATACTTATTTGTCGCTTCAGCAGCTTCTTCGGAAAGTTCTCCTATAGATAACAATGCATAACTTATAATATCTGATCCATGTACGAGCACCTTGTGGACAGAAGCAGGAAGACTATACCACGGATATTCCTCGACCAGGCTGTATGCTGTTTGTAATGCATAGTCTTTAAACTTGCATTCATTAATTTTATGTCCAGAAGATAACGTTTGTAATATTACACAACAACGATCTATGAGATCCTTATTCAAACCTGTAATTTCAGCAGATACAGCTGATTCCAAAAAAAACTTCCTGGCCGTGTTTCCGTCGTTAGACGTCCCGCTTCCACCACTACGCGGCTTGTCAACTATTAAACCTAATCGTTCCCTAAACTGGGACTGTACATATTGTTTTTTATTTGATAACAATTGTTTATCACTATCTAGCCTAACTTGCCATTTTTTTATGTCTAATCTATATGAAAGATGAATAAAATATTCGAAGAAACGTATCCAAGAATGTAGTGGTGGTAATCCAAATTGGTATCTACTCTCTATTACAGGTTTTTGTAAACATTCGTCTATTTTATTCATCTCTTTAGGGGTAGCATTACATATATAACATCTACTTGTAGATGTTTCACTTAAAGCACTACAAATTTTACCATCTACCATTGAAAGCTGCAACTTATGAGAAACGACCAATTCACGATTGTCGATCTGAATAAAAGTAGGTTGCAAACTTTCAATTTTATCCTTAAAATAAGCTTCCTCTTGCAAAGACACTGCTGTGCTTTCTTTCAAAAATTGAAATCGAATAGGACGGCAGTACCTAGTGGAAGAGGGTCGAGGATTTTTCCATAAAATTTTACAATTATCTTCAGCTAATTTTACAATAATTTGAAGGGGTACATAAGATGTTACAAACAAACTACTATCTTCTAAAGTTGAATCTGAAAAAAATTGTTTGTATTCACTATGTCCAGTGCTGCCATCGAATCCCCATTTCCCAAGTAAAGAGATATTAGACAAACAATCATCAGGAATCTGATCTAAGACCTCTTTTTGAGATTCAAGGATTCGAGAAGCTGTGTGATCAAAAAGACTTTGTAATTCAACTTCAGCTGAAGACTCGGAAACAGTTATATTAGAAGGGTAACATCTCTGTTTCGCTTTAGTAATTTGTTGGTAACCTGGTAATACATTAGGAGAAATCTTACTATTAACAAAGTTTTTAATTAATAAATACTGATGTTTTGTCAACTGAGCATCAGTCACAAGTGACAAGACATCATCAGTGCTAACTCTAGATATACACGAATCGAATGAACAGTCTGAAACATCAAGCAATGCACTCACAGTAGAATCATCAGACTTTGACAAATCAGCTACTCTCCGACGTTTAGTCCTTTTACTACATTGCGTAAAAGGCTTTCGAGGACGACCACGTGAATGACACGGCGACGTTTCAGACGGAGTACATTGCTTATTGTTTTTCACAAGTTGAATTTTTTCAATAACATTAAACCAATCGGAATTCTTATATAAAAGCTTGGTTTTATCCCTATTACATTTTTTCCAGAATCGAGCAATAGCTTTACATAAATTATTAACAATTTTCTCTAAATAATGAATATCAATGTTCTCAGCATCGTCGTTCAGAGTAGTCAACAAACTTTGTAGGACTTGACGACACTTTTCCGAGTCATTATCGGTATTGACAGTTAGCCATATTTCAAGAATATGCATTCTTGAAAACGAGCATATATATAAATTACCTAAAACAAAAAAAAAACGGTTAAAATTCAGTCACAAAACCTACACAAAGCACTAAGACTAAATAAACTAATTTCGTAGCAAATGCTACGAGATAATCTGGCAACCGTAGCACCCTTGTCATCGCCAAAAGGGCAGATAAGGGCAGCCACGTTTTAATTTTCCTAAGATAAGAAAGTCTAAAGATTATGGTGCAATATACCTCCATAGTCGGAGCGAGTGGGAACATATTTAAAAGTTTATTCAAACTTTGAATATTAAAATATAATACTCCAAGAAAAGTCGCCTCGTAGCAATGACATACTAAAGAAAATATATACTAAGATACAATTAAAATAAAAATATTAATTATTACATACCCTGTTCTTGGATATCCATTTCAGAAAAAACTCACACAGCACTCACAGGTCCCGCAATGACAACAAATGACGTCACGCTTTTTAATGACTCACTGATAACAGTATTTACGATTGGCGATGCGCTCTCTTTGAATGCACAATAGATAATGAAGGCGCACTCTAATTACTGACCTATTTATAGTTTCAGAAGGTACCGCAACTATCCAATGTAACGACAAGGAATAAAATGTAAAACAAGAAAGCAGGTTTTTAAGATTTATGACCTATGGATGTCCCACAGTGCTCTGCTACGTTCCAAAACATCACCCGGAGTGAGTAGGTGGTGGGGGGAGAGTGGCCGGTTAGGGTGATCGGAGTGTTGGTTGTTTTAGAACGGCAAGAGTGTTGTCTGCTTTGCTTACATAACCAAATATACAAAAATAAGAAAATATATAATTCATCGGCGCGTCCGTTCGCTTTAATGCATGGATCACATTCCTCTGTTCCATCTACGAAAATGCTAAAACCAACAGAATATGAATTCTGTTAAATCGCGGCCTAACCTAGCTTCAGCGAAAATGAAGGCCAATTTTACAATCGTGTCACTTACGATACCTATAGTGTTTGGAATTTAAAATTAACTTATTGTCGACGTTACGAAGCGCATCCTCGCTCTCCGAGATGCACAAATTGTGTGTGAATATGAAATCTTTGTAATCACAATCACACACAACTTTAAAATCTACACAATTTCCCGCCAAATCCAATCGAGTGAAATTACACCTTGCTATATTATGCGGGTGAAATTCTACTCGATCGAGTGCACTCCGTAGCGTTTTAGGACACGCCACTCCAACACTCTCGAGTGCACCCGAAATGTTTTAGGACATACTTCGGGTGACCGAGGGCGCTCGGGTGATGTTTTGGAACGTAGCCCAGGATCGCAAAATTTTGGACCGCACCCCATAACTGTCAAGTGTCAATGTCACTCACTGTCAATGTCAAAAAATCATGTGTCAGTACTGTCAGCGTGTACCGCTGAGTTTTTTTTAGGTTATATTTTTTCTAATCTTGAGATTTAAGTAATATATTAAATTATAACCTTGTTTTAACTGTCATAGAAGTTCGTTGGAATGGGTAAAGTTAGGAGACAAAAGCCAAACAGAAATAAAAGAAATATTAGTGAAAATGATGGTTCCGCTCAAGAAGAACTCGTCATTGATTCAAAGGATAGTGCCATTCAAACGATGTTGGATCAACTACAGGTGGGTTTTAAATACAATAATTTTATAATTTAGACAGCAACCATTCTTTGCAGTGTAAAATTATATTTTTATAGGCAGCCAACATAGAAGAGAAGTATTGTGCCCTACAAACTCTCTCATTACTGGTGGAAACTCCAGGAAACGCAGAACAGATAATCTCCAAAGGTGTGGTGAAATCTGCTGCCCCACTATTAATAGACCCAGTTAGTTCTGTCAGAAATGCTGCAGCTGGTGCTCTTCGTAGCCTTTCAGCAACAAATTTTGAGATTTGCGACTCTTTAATGGAACAGGACATAATGACACCACTGACTTACTATTTTAATGAGGTATGCTTCTAGTTTTAAAGAAATAATAGAGAAATAACTTTACTATATTGTAATTATATTACATATTATGAGTGTCATGCCAGAGATTGGATGATTGGATATATTTTTACCTTAAGTTAATTTTTGGCTGACATATTATGGAAGCAGCTTCTTATATCTTTATTAATCTGATGTATATTAACTTATATTCTCTGATATTTAATAGACCCGATTTGCCATTTGTTTCAATGTAATAAGGTTGTTTTTACTTTGTAACTAACAATAAAATTAGAGAAATCAACCCCATTATTCTGTATCGAAATCATACATATTTTTATTTTACCCCTCTCTAAGAACATCCAGCTATCAAATTAAACCTCCATTAACAGGGTCTACTTATCACTCCATATACACTTAAATTTGTCAATCCTAAAATCGAAAACTTAAAAAAAATCTTTGATTTTAGGAGTATGGATGAATAAATTAAAACTATTGATATTTCCAACAACTTAGAGCATTTTTTGCTTAAATTGTGTTCCTCTATTCATTTATGAGGTTATTTTTGAGTTTAAAATTCCCACCCCCAACTTGGGCAGGTATTATCCTCCAGGATAAAAGCACACACACAGCATAGGCTACATTTTGTTTTTTGAGGTATTCCCTACTTACTGTTATTAATGAAAATTGGTGGGTCCTAATGGAATTCGGAGGTGAAAATCTTGGTTGCCTTGACTATTGAAATATTACTTCTGATTGTTTAACAATGGGAACAAATATTTTTTACCAAAATAGCTTTTCATTTTATTTATCATTATATCTTTCAACGCAACTAGTTTTGTGTATATCCAATTCCCAAGGGATTGCTAGAATAAATAATGTTGCTACTGGAAAAAGACAGTAGTAACAGTGTATGTGTATTAAATATCATGTATCAACCATGTAGTAACTATTTTATGTGCTTTTCTTTATTACTTTTGTGCTTTTTGTTGTATGTGATTAGTAGTTAGTTGTATGTTAATATTCAGAGAGAACCCCATAATCATTATTATGACTTTGGATAGTAAAAACTCAAAATATTAATAATAGGGCTGATTTATGTTCTAAATGCTTTTCAACATTGTATAAATTTTCAGTATGCTGCAAAATTAATTCCTGACAATTCGTCCAAAAGTAAAGATGAAGACTTTGACACATTTATTCAAAGCATAAATTTATTGATGAATTTGTGTGAAAGTTCAGGTAAAATATATTTTAATACATGTTTAATTAACTGCAAAGAGTTTGGTACAGTTCCTTTCTATACCTAAGATTTTCTATAGGGTATTTATTTGATAGTATTAGGAAAACTTAAAAGTCTAAAACAAACCTGTCTAGAGAGTGTAGTGTAGAATAGAGTGGAGTGGATATGTATCCACTGTGTTAATTTAATAATGCATAGCCTCAGATACCCCAACTTATTTTTATTATAAAACAATTATATTTTTTTTTTGTAAAAAATAACCAATTAAATTCTCCCAGACTATTTACGAAGAAAATATGTACATCTTTCTGTTTTGTTGCATAACTTGCAACTTTGAAAGTCTATAATCGTTCACCTGTTGGCGAATATGCTGTTGCCGCTTAGCTATTGCACTGCTAAGGTAAAGAGTTAAATAAATTTAATAAGCGGCATAGTCAAAAATTTTATTTTGGCCTATACTTTTTATTTGTGGAATTGCATATACTGTCCATTCTGAAAGCACAATTTAACTTACACATTGTAGTTAATAAAATGATTATTAACTTGTTAAAACTATCATGAGATATACTTTAAGATATCTAGACGGTTTCACTCTCGACTTGATGACTCATGCGAGGCGAAACACGGTTGCGACACCACCGCCTCACTCTGCCTGAAGAAGGGTCCTCGATGGACTCGAAACTAGTCCGACAGTAACTGACATATATACGTGAGTAATGCCATCTAGATATCTTAAAATGTTTATTTTTTGTTATCTAATTAAAAGAAAAGCTCAACTATTTTTCTATTTTGTTTCTTTCAGAGCTTGCCATCAAGTATGCAGGTGAATCAAATATATTTGATATCTTATCAAGATACCTAGATTTCTCAACGTTCGGATGGAATGTAGTGATTGCTACACTACAGTGTTTGTTTGTGATTGTAGAAGACAACCCTGATGGTATACAAAAAGTAAAAACTAATTTTCAAAGTCAACTACAAGAACTCATAGCTTTGGATGGCAATGAGCCATCAACAATCTTAGTTAAAACTTTAGCAGCTGGCATAATTATTAATATTCTTTCTGGAAATTTTAGTACTTTGCCAGTGAATATCATAAATCAAGTTTTATCGATTTTGGCTATTGCTTTATCAGTTGATCACAGATTAGCTTGTAATCAATTATCTAGCAACGTACCACTAAATGATGCCTCTGGAAAGGTAAATGCCCCCAAAGGAAAAGAAGCTAAAGAATTAGAAAAACAAATACAAACTGTTTCACATGTACTGGATGCACAGCAAAGTGCAATTGAAATTATTGCCAACATTTGCTCATATGACAGTAAGTCTGTTTTTTATTTTATAAGCTGTACTATTTTTAAAAACAAGAATAGATAGAGAATAAGGTAAATCCTTATAATTGGGACTCAATCAAGCTAATTATAATATAGAAATAAAACTTTCAATAGTATTTATTAGGGTTTGTATCTAGTTGCCGTGGAGGCCTGCGTGCACGGTTGGCCCCGTGCACGTCGCCGTAAGGCCCTCCGTCTGGGGATTGCCCTAGTGTTCTCGGGCAATCCCCCCTTGGCGATAGCCCCACCAGTTAGGTCGGGCTAGCCCGGGCGCGTCGGTAGTGGTAGTCGCAGTGTGGACCCTACCACGCGCGCCCATAAGGGCAGGGAGAACACCGGGGGGTTTAGTGGGTAGGCCCGGCTCTCTGCCGGGAGAGCCCCACACACGCTCGTCGTCTAGCCAACGGCGAGTACGGTGCGGTCACGCATTCCCCTCGAAAAAAAAAAAAAAAAAAAAAAAAGGGTTTGTATCTAGTACTTAAATAAAATTTTTAAGCTTAAGTCTGATGTACATACGAGTATATTGAGCACTTTATATAAATAATACTTCCATAATTATTGAAAAAAAATTGCATACCTCAATTCCATGAATAATGACATTTTTTTTTTGTATATTTCATGACATTTACAATTCTCTTTTTCTAGCTGGTGATGATATTGTTGATGATGACTCCGATAGTGAAGATGATGAAGAATTATGTGATAATGGTAATGAATCTATAATATCTGAAGATAAACTTAGTCCAGAAGTTCTGGAGGCTTTTGTATCTCTTGATATATTTGGCAAAGTTTGGGCTCGTACTCAATTACCAGCTCAAAATGTAATGATGATATTGAAGGAATATGAAGATTCTTATTTTATTTTCACAAAGTAAGTGAAGATGTATGGATTGGCTTTGGTGTATTGGGCTATTACCCTATTGTGTTTATTCAAATTTAAAATTAAATAAAATCAATTCTTTTGTTATTAGTATTATGAGTGATTGTACTGCTTTTCTTGTTTTAAATGTTTTTACTAAAGCATAACCTTTATTTGCTTAATGTGCACTTACATATATCATCATTATGAATTTTCAGGGTCCACACTATACAATCAAGAGCACTTCTATGTGTAAATAATATGTTGTCGACATTACCAATTGATAGCTTAGGAGGAGTGAATGGTGTTTACAAAATTTGGGTTGAAGCCGGTAAATTAGTTTTTGAACAAAAATCGAATAGACCTACCCTCATGGAGTCCGCTACGGCTGTGATGAGGGCTGCACTGGACAGATTAAAATTAAAGGAAAATGCAAATGAATGTATTAACTTATTCAGTGATATGGCAATGTCAGATATTGAGGTAAAGTCAGTCTTTAAAGTAGAAAACAGTATAACTACAAATTTTAACTGCAAACGGAATATAACAAATAACACAAAGAGAAAAGAGATCAAGGAATATACAGGATGACTGAGAATTCGAGCTATTCTTTGATGAAGGTTATATTCAACTGGGGACCACACATTGCCGATGTGTGTAATAAACTGCGTGCACTCATGGCTAAACTATATATCATAAAAGATAGGGTACCTTATGATATAAAACGTAACATGTACCTAGCGCTTGCCGAAAGTGTCATGTCTTACGGGATTACAAGCTATGGTCGCACTTTCCAAACTTACATAGACGATATTTACAAAATTCAAATAAGACTCTTAAAACTAATAGTACCACCTAAAATTAAAAATAAATTACAAAATGAAAATGAATTATTTAACCACTGTAATGTTTTACCCATACATCTCCTATACAAATTAATTATTTTGAAAGAACAATACTTCAGAAAGGAAATACAAAACGAAGAAATATTTACAAGATATCAAACAAGACGGTCCGAAAAAAAGTTTTTACAAAAACCTAGGCATACTAACTTTTACGGTAAAAGGAGATCAGATTTTATTGAACCAGAACTTATAAATAACTTACCTAAAGAAATAAAACAACAAATAAACCCAAAAAATATATAAAAATTTATTTAAAAAAATGACGGGTTGCACTCCGGGAGTGCCGGCAGAAGTGAAAACTTAAGTATTAACGTTGTGCGTTTTGGATATTTTGGAATGGTTATGGAATAATTTTGCACGAATTGCTTTAATTATCAGAATAAAAGTACTATCTTTTATGTGGTAGAATACAATATTTATTTATTGCGCTATCGTACACAAACATGACAATTTATATTACATTAAAAAGTTTATCCCTCTGAAAAATCAACTTCCTGTTGTAACGTTGTGCGTACATAATTATATAACTAGTAATAATGAATCAAAATATATACAATTAAATTAAAAATATGATCAAAACAGACATATACTACTTAAAAACGTAATTTTATAACAAATAAATAATATTTAATTTATACTAACTTACCTAATTAATATTTACAACAAAATCAAATAAAAGCACAATTTAGATTTTTCCTAACAAAGTAAATAAATTGATTAAAACTGTCTCAAGTGACGTGTGACTTTAAGTACTTTTGCCAGCCGCTATTGTTCTCGGCCGGCTTACGTGGACCCCTCACCGCACCTCGACAGTTCCTGCGGCCATTTCAATTTTAATTGGCTACTCTCCATCCGTCTTACGAATTTTCGATCAGGGTCACGTGTCCTGACGGTCACGTGTCCTGACGCGAGTTTAAAATTTTTTAACCATTACAAAAAAAGTGTACAACGCCGCTAAAGAAGTTCTCACTTCAAAAATGTTTAATACTCGGCGTACAAATAAAATAATATCTAGGATTCATAAGCTTTTTAAAATGGTGCAGTCAGCAATACATCAAGCTCACGTTAGAGCTTTGACGTCAATAAGTGCCTGTAAAGGCCTATTTTGAATAAAGATTTTTGAATTTGAATTTGAAAAAGCTGTCTCAAGGTCAATATGTCAAGTCTGGCGTGTTGCTGTGTGTACAAATATAACTTTTCATACAGGGGAAAAGAAACGAGCCGGTACCACAGGTAGGAGATTTCATACTTTAAAATTTGCTTTAAACTTTTGTCTTTTTCGTCAATTGTTTAACTTGGTGATATTTCACATATTTTCGTGAGTGTTCCGTGAGGTGATAAACCACGTGCACGCATGAATATCAGCCATATATTGTTTAGTTTAATTCAACTACGTTTGAAGTTCTGACGTGTCGTTGTTTGTATCTATAATATTCTGAAAATTGAAATATTCTGAAAACTGTTTCCAGTTTAAGTGTCCAAGTAAAAAGTCCTAAGTGTTCAAAGTCAAAGCCAGTTTCAAAAGTGCGTCGATGATTATTACCATACGCACTCACTTCAGGCAACTGCGGCGGTTAGGGTAACGCTTTGCGTACCCTCTTGGTGCTGCAGCGGCGGCGTCACCATCAGAAAACCAGTGACAGTACAAGATGTCAGCGTATTCTTCATTTTCATAAGCAGCCTTTCCAAATGGAGACAGTTTTCAGAGTATTTTAGTTACAAACGACATGTCAGAGCACTGAACGTAGTTGAATTAAACTAAACAAAAAATTACCGATGTTCATGCGTGGGTGTGGTTTTTCACCTCATTGAACACTCACGAAAATATGTGAACTATCACGAAGGTAAACAAATAGCTTGAGAGAAAAGAAAACTGAAAAAAGACAAGAAAACTTATGAATCCTAGTTATTATTTCATTAATATGTACTTACATAACAATGTATACATTTTTTTCATTAAATAAACATTTACAACATGGTTAGCGCAGAGGTTGAGTGATCGCCTACTGCGCAACGGGTCGCGGGTTCGATTCCCGTACGGGGCAAATATTTTGTATGGCCTACAGAAATTTGATCCGGTCTGGGCGTATGTACATGTGATATTCTATGATTGTAACTGCACCCACGAAACAGGAGAAAATCCTAGTGTGAGGCGACTTATTGTTAAAAAAACCGGCCAAGCGCGATTCGGACTCGCCCATGAAGGGTTCCGTAGGATTTATGACGTATTAAAAAAACTACTTACTAGATCTCGTTCAAACCAATTTTCGGTGGAAGTTTGCATGGTAATGTACATATATATTTTTATTAGTTTTATCATTTCCTTATTTTTTTAGTTATCATATATTTTTTTTAGTTTTATCATTCCCTTATTTTAGAAGTTACATGGGGGGGGGACACATTTTACCACTTTGGACGTGTCTCTCGCGCAAACTATTCAGTTTAGAAAAAAATGATATTAGAAACCTCAATATGATTTTTGAAGACCTATCCATATGTACCCCACACGTATGGTTTTGATGAAAAATAATTTTGAGTTTCAGTTCTATGTATGGGGAACCCCCAAAATTTATTGTTTTTTTCTATTTTTGTGTGAAAATCTTAATGCGGTTTACAAAATACATCTACTTACCAAGTTTCAACAGTGTAGTTCTTATAGTTTCGGAGAAAAGTGGCTGTGACATACGGACGGACAGACAGACATGACGAATCTATAAGGGTTCCGTTTTTTGTGAAAAAAGAACATTTTGATATATTTTTCTCTTTGTTAATCTTTTCTGCATTTGTTCTATTTGCTGTGATTTTTATTGAAATATTTGAAAAAAAATTGTTTTTTCAGATGATGTTATCTGGTATTAAAGAATGCGAAACCGCAGAAATAAGATCTAATCTTATTAGGATGGTTGGAATTTTGGCATTACTTTTGGTAAACAATCTAAATGATGTCACTTCAAACGTCATTTGCGCAATCACTGAATTCATTTTAGAACAAGCTCTCAAAGAAAACGAAGTTTGGGTATTGGCCGAAGCTATAGATACAATTGTAGATTTGTATTCTGAAGATGAAACAGATCCATTGGCAGCTCAAGTGAAATTAGTTGAAAAGCTCAACATTCTAGCTCCTATATTAAAAAGTAAAGTGAGTTTACATTAAATATTAACAAGCGATGTATTTGCATACCTAAGAATATTTAAAAAAATATTTTAATAACATTTATCTCTTCCAATCTGTATTGCAAATACCTGAAAAGTGCCTACTAGGATTTCATGAATAATTAACTTATACATACTCACTTACTATACTAATATTATAAAGCTGAAGTTTGTTTGTTTGTTTGGTTGAACGCGCTAATCTCAGAAACTACTGATCCAAATTGAAAAATTATTTTCGTTTTGGATAGTTTATTTATCGATAATTAATTATTTTCCGACATCCACGCGAACGAAGTCGCAGGCACAGCTAGTGAATAAATATAGGAATTCTTGTGCGTCCCTCATTGACAATAAATATGTACTTGGATTGGAGCTTTATTCCATTATTTTTGTAAATCCCAGACAGATACACAGACCAGCATCTGCATACATTAGGCGTGTTCTACTTAAGTAAATTTTTCACGATAATCCCTGATTTCAAAGTGTTTTTTCTTCAGATTTAATATTAACATTTTAAACAACATTATTTTTTTATAAATGGAACATCACACAGAATACTAATAGGGTGTCCCAGAAGCCGACGTCAAGCCGAAAGCAGGCATTAGACTAACTCATATATGTTATCAGAAAAAAAAAATCTAAGTCACCTATTTTAAAAAAAAATCTACCATTTAAAAAAATCGATATAATTTACACCCTGTGACGGTTTTTTCACTCTTGTTGCTACAAATCTTGACTTTTCTAAACATTTTCTTTTGTTTTGTAATCCTGAATAATGTTTCTGTATACTCTAATCTAAAATTTAAAGCCAGCTGCTCCAAATTAGAAGAATATGCCATTTTTTTCTAAATTAAATATTCAAAATAAATTTTTCGCATAGCTTTAACAAGCTGTACTAAAAAAAAAGTACTATGCGAGTTTAGCAAGTAACTGCAAAAGTTGGCGCATTCAATAAGGATTCCAAAATGGTATGATACTTGGTAGATAATTTCTACGATTGCAGACAATTTTTTTTTCCAAAAACAGGCAGTTTTGAACAAATTTTTCTTACATACTTAAAATTTATTCTAATGTACCTATGGTTTGCTTTAAGGCTGTAACTTTAACATTCTAGTTTGAGTGAGACTGGGAGAGTCATTTTACGAAGTGTGAGAGAGACAGATAGTGACGCTAACGTGACAGAGACGGCGAGTTTCACATCCACTTCGTAAAATGACTATTTTACGAAGTGGAAGTGAGACAGATAGTGACGCCAATTATTCGCTAACGCACAAACAATACACATCAGTACGTTTCGCTCCTTCGCTTACTGCGCATCTTTTTGTATTCGTTCGTGTTGATTTCGTGCTTACCACTTTCTGCTTCGTTTATTGGATTGATTGCTTGTGATTTGGATTCGGACTGTTTAGTTTCTCTACCGACGACCGTTGCTTTGCTCCGGACTACTTATCGTTGTTTGTGTAATTGTGTAGTGCCACCATGTCTGCGTACACGACACAAGAATACGCCAACATGCATTTAATTTATGGGGAATGTAGATGCAATGCCAACGCTGCAGCTAGACTTTATCGTGAGAGGTACCCAAATGCAACTCGTTTTCCGGATCATCGAGTCTTTACAAATGTGCACCGATTACTCTTCTCAGAGGGCCGACTGCCGAACCAAGTACATAGTGAAAGAAGATTTCGTCCCCCTTACGAGGACGTTGTACTAGACATTGTCGAAGAAGATCGGAGTATTTCTGTACGTAGAATAGAGAGAAGCACAGGAGTACCCAAAAGTACAGCCCTTCGGATTTTGCAAAGAAATCAGCTACACCCGTACCACGTACAGCGAGTACAAACTCTACTACCCCGGGACCATCGACCCCGTGTTGCTTTTTGTCAAAGAATGCTACAAAAACACAGATAAGATCCGCGATTCTTCGAAAAAATGTTGTGGTCAGATGAGTCGACATTTAAAAAAGATGGTTACATGAACCTACACAACTTACACGAGTGGCATATCGAAAATCCTCATTTGATGAGGCAAGATAGATCACAATATCGATTTAAAGTGAATATGTGGACCGGAATTTTAAATGGACAAATAATAGGTCCTTTTTGAGCTGCCAGACGCCTTGACTGGTGAAGTTTATTTACATTTTTTACAAAATGATTTACCAAATCTACTGGAAGATGTGCCACTTAACATTCTAAGAGATATGTGGTTTCAACAAGATGGTTGCCCAGCTCACTATGCCAGCTCAGTACGAGAATATCTCGATGAGGAATACCCAGGCAGATGGATAGGACGATCTGGTACTATCTCGTGGCCAGCCCGTTCCTCAGATTTAAATCCATTAGATTTCTTTTACTGGGGAGCGGTGAAAGAAAAAGTTTACGCAAAGCCAATCGAAACTGTGACTGACCTACGGCAAAGAATAATAGAAGCAAATGATTTTGTTAATAATGGAAGATTCGCCCGCTTGATAGCCCGATCTTTTTTAAGAAGATGTCGAGCCTGCATTAGAGCTGAAGGAAGACAGTTTGAACACCTGTTGTAAATCTTGACATTTAAATAAATTATGTTAAACAATTTTTGTGTATTTAATTTAATTCACTATATGTCTCTCTCACATGAAAAAAAAATATTGTCAGCAATCGTAGAAATTATCTACCAAGTATCATACCATTTTGGAATCCTTATTGAATGCGCCAACTTTTGCAGTTACTTGCCAAACTCGCATAGTACATTTTTTTTCAGTACAGCTTGTTACAGCTATGCGAAAAATTAATTTTGAATATTTAATTTAGATAAAAATGGCATATTCTTCTAATTTGGAGCAGCTGGCTTTAAATTTTAGATTAGAGTATACAGAAACATTCAGGATTACAAAACAAAAGAAAATGTTTAGAAAAGTCAAGAATTGTAGCAACAACAGTGAAAAACCCGTCACAGGGTGTAAATTTTATAATTTTTTTTTAATGCTTGATTTTTTTTTAAATAGGTGACTTAGATTTTTTTTACATTTTTCTGATAACATATATGAGTTAGTCTATCACCTGCTTTCGGCTTGACGTCGGCTTCTGGGACACCCTGTATATAATACTAGCTGTGCCCGCGAGCTATGTTTCGCCATATATTTTTTTGCCGTTTTTGCAACATTGTTCATTGTTGCTCAGCTCCTATAAGACGTAGCGAGATGTTATATAGCTTATAGCCTTCCTCGGTAAATGAACTATCCAACACAAAAATAATTTTTCAATTTGAATCAGTAGTTACTGAGATTAGCGCGTTCAACCAAACAAACAAACAAACTCTTCAGCTTTATAATATAAAATAGTATAGTATAGATTTTTCAATGGAACGCATGAAGTTAACACCCAATGTTACTTAAATTTTGCCTATTTATTGTATTTAGCTTTAATACTCACTTCAGTAAGTACTTGCTTAAATATTGTTTTTTTTTCCTTCTTTCAGGCAAGACAGCAGAAGAGACTACCCAAGGAATATAAAGTTTTGGTTAGCACTGCCACATCAAACTTACCCAGATTCATTAAATATAAGAAGGCAAGGTTAAATATGTAGTTTGTAATGTATTAGTGCTATATGATTATATTATTTTATACTTCATGTATGTATAAGCTAATTTATACACATTTATAATATATTACACTTTTTACTGGATTCCAATTTGTATTATTTAACAACTATACATACATTACGACTGTGATTGAAACTCAGTTTTAGCTATGTAATAATTTATTAACAATAAATGCTATTAATAAATAGTGACTAAACCCATGAAAATATATTATTTAATATAAACTACAGCCATATCAGTAAAACCTTCACGCCATTCTACTACATAAGACTACATGCACATTTGATGATTTTTATGATTAAATTATTCAAACAATATTGACAGGGTACTTTGCTAAATAAATGTGCTATCTATTGTGTTCCTTAACCCATCAAAGTGTACAAAGTGAAATATTTTGGAGCTATCAAGATATGTGTTTAATTAAATTAATTTATTTATGTACTAGTGAGCCCGGTAGACGTTATCTAGCCAAATTACGTATCTGGGTTCCGAGTACGACGTAGGTATGGGGGGGGGGGGGGCTTGGGGGTCCGGACAGTCCCCAATGAAAATCAACATACACCAGATAGAATGAACTTTTCCTTCCATGTAAGTATCAGTATACACTAGGCAAATTAAAGTTTTAATCTGCCTCCCCCCCCCTTGTTATACCTACGCCTATGGTACGTATAAACCTTCCCTGGACCTATTTAAACAGACAGAAAATTTTGTAAGAATCTTTCGAGCTATTTAAGAGTTTTTGCGAGACTAACACAGCGATTCATATAAGAAAGATGTGTTATAATACTTTGCAATCATTTTACGTATTATTAGAATGCAAGCATTAATTATTGTTTTCGACATTATAAATGCACGCGTAAATAGTTTTAACTTTCATCACATAACAAAAAATAATAGAGTAATCTATTTTAAAGTAACAACTTACTAATTTATTATTATTATCACAATAAAAAACTAATTCTATCTTAGTGTACTCATCAAACTTATTTAAGTTGAATGGAAAATGTGATGGTTTACGTATGTATTATAGATACATATGTATTATTATTATTAAAGGTACATTTCTTTAATTTGGAAAGTTCAAAGCCTTTGAGACCTGAATCGTCTTTGGTACAAATCATCCAATTTTGACAAGCTAATTCCTTTTTAAAACCTCCAATGCACTTAATAAATTAAATCTGCCCATTTCCATTTACTGGCGAACCAGGTTCTCCATAGTGGCTTCTTCTTGGTTTTGGTATTGGATTGGGTGACGAAGGATCATTGTTGTCAAACCTCCTTTTAATGTCCATAACAGATAATCGCGCACCAGATAATGTGACATCATCCTCCTCGTGCAACGCAGAATTTAATTTACTTATTTCTCTTTCGAGCTCTCTTGTGGCTTTATCAATTTCTAAAAATTCTTTTTCTGTACTAGAAACTGTATCGATGCTGTGCTTTCTAGACGTATCATCATAGAGCTTACATGTAACTTTTTGTGGTTCGTCGCTATCGTTTGGTTCTTTTATAAAGTTTTCGTTTAAATTAATGTCATAAGTGGCATAACTCATATCTAGAGCATTATTAAGAGATTTGCTTCTTTTATTGGAGAGTGAATTAAAATCTTCTAGATTCCCACGCCTAAGACGGATATCGTCCTCATTAATACTTGAATTTCTTCGATATTTCACTACATCCACCTTTGGAAACAAATCTTTTGAGTCAATATCACTGTCCGAATTATGTAAATTTTTCGAATTTTCGTTATTAATTTCAGATTGTGCATTGTTTTCAATTTCAGTTTGTACATTGTCTGTGTCGTCTCTTTGTACTTTGCTAGCTATTGTTACGGATTCGGTAGATATTTCATTAGTATTAGGACTATTACCGTTAACATCTTTTTGTGAATCTTCTTCATCCTCGACGATTTTAAGCTCTACGTTTAAATTGCTATCAGGTTCTAAATCTTCATCAGTGCTTGATACTTTGTTATTTTCACTGGTTATCTGTAAAACATAATATTAAATGTATAAAAAGAGACATTTCAAACTATAGTTCAGTTTTTTACACAAAGAAAAATAAATATGTGCTATATTAAACGGGATTTTCATATTTTTAAAACTAATAAGTTTTAAAATTATGAAAACCAGAAAATACACAATGGGGATGTTAAAAATTAAGTATATAACATTTTTAATTTTTTAAAATTGTGTGCGGTCACTTTAATAAATTGCAATGTTTTTCGGTAAAGCTCCAGTAATGTTAATTACATTTTAGCAAATTCATTAATTTAGTATTACATACCTACAGGAAGCGAAAATCCCGCTAATTTACAACATTTTATTCACTCGGCTGATATTTAATTGCAAAAACAGGTTTGCTTACAAAAATCTACAACAGCACAAAAATACCAATAGACCTATTCATATAGATGCCGCTAGTGTATGAACGAGGTATGAACTTCACGTGCCAAAACGAAGAGCAATGTAGTTAGTAAAACGTAATGATTGTCTTCTCTCTGGAATTCAGTGCTCTACGATTGAGCCTCCACCGTATTCGGAACCGGCTGTCAAATATTATTTAGATTAGAACACTTGTTCACCTATTAGTGAACTTGTTCATTTATTAGTTTGTGGATTAGAAGAATGCCAAATTGTGGCGTAAACAGTTGCAAAAACTGAAAGGAGCCTCTAATAATAGTAACTTGTTTTTCAAGCACTTTTTTGACGCCACATAAAGAAAAATTAGAAAAACTGATTGGTCCAGTTGTTACATGGATTGATGTTGTGTAGGTAATTGAAATTTGATTTAATGTCTGGGAATAGGTACCCAGATAGCATTGCAAGTCTGGCGAGTCTACCGAGTGATCAAACTTTCTAGTTTCCCATCAACAAGCTTGATGATGTTTGTTTTATCAATCTGTAGGTACTTATACAACGTTGCAAATGCAATGTACCTACATACAATATTGCCCCAACAAACTAGGGTATTTGTTGGGGCAATAAACAAACAAAATCATGCAAGCTTAAGACAAACATCATGCAAGCTTGTTGATGGGAAACTAGAAAGTTTGATTCAAACTTGCCTCAAGTGTGTAGTCTACTCTAATTGTCGGTTTGTTACAGCTTTATGTAAAACAGAAACAAATCATTTAAGTCAAGTCTTGCTCAAAGAAGATCGGTTGGATATCATCTTCAATCCGGCCACATCAGGAATTATGAATTATATTTTTTTCGCGTGTGGCTGACCCCAGCCGGGCCACAAAAAAAAAGTGTGAAAAATAGATTGTTTGAGTATGTCGCTATAATGTCTAGAGTTTGTCAGAGTTTGTCGGCAAGTTTCAGAGTTTGTCGGCTGCGCGTTTCAGAGATCTGTGTGGCCCGGCTGGGGATACGTTACCCCGGCCGGGCCACACAGATCTCGAAAACGAAACGACCTAGTGAAAATCTGTTTACTGATATAGATAGGCGGCAGTTTGTCGAAGTTTGTCGGACAAGTTTCAGTTTTCACCAGGCTCGCGTTTAAGGGGGCTGTGTGGCCCGGCTGGGGTAACGTTACCCCAGCCGGGCCACACAGATCTCCAAAACCAAACGACATAGCGAAAATCCGTTTGCTGATATAGATAGGCGGCAGTTTGTCAGAGTTTGTCGAATAAATTTCAGAGTTTGTCGATCCACCATTTCAGAGCTCATCTGCAGCAAAGTTGCTGCAACTGAACTAGCTGGATCTCGAAAACAAAGCAACGTAGAGAATTTTTTTTGCTAGAATAGTGAAGCGGTGGTTTGTCGGAGTTTGTCGAACAAGTTCCACAGTTTGAGACATGCGCATTTCCAAGATCTGTGTGGCCCGGCTGGGGTAACGTTACCCCAGCCGGGCCACACAGATCTCGAAAACGAAACGACCTAGCAAAAATCTGCTTACTGACAAAGATAGGTGGTAGTTTGTCGATACATTCTTCAAAGATTCAGAGTTTGTCGACGTCTCAATCCAAAGAACGAAAGAATTCTTTATTTGGGTAAATAGTCTAGGAGCCTGGAGTCCCAAATGTGCGAGGTTTCGTTATTTTTTATGTTTTATGTACTTACTTACAATAAGAAGTTAATGTAAAATAGTTAATTGAATTCAGTGATGAAACAGTAACCGTTAATATTTAAATTAATGTAAATCTTCGATGAGTGATTGATATATTTTAAATGTATTATTTAAATGCAACATTTGGCATCTGGTCTCCTTGTCTATCTATATGAAGTAATGTACAGTCGCGTACAACTTGCTTTTAAGAAAATCGATTTTAATAAGTGCATGCAAAGTATGTTTTATGAGGTTTTGTTTGTTATATATGCTGAAAAGAATAATTTTTGTATAAAGCATCCATAAAGTTTATTACGAATTCATTGTTTCATGTTAAAAGTTTTCCTTTCCACCTACTCCGTTATCGACGCAAGTAAACATTAAAATAAAACTAGTAGAAAAAATTGGTTTGTTTTGATAACATAGTTTAAATATATTACCTATGTCACAATGATTTTAAATCTCTGGAGATGGACTTTTGTGAATTAAAAAAGTGAGATGAAGTAATTGAATTGACTTCAATCAAAATATCTTTGGTAAAAGTTTTATGCAACATATTAAATTCATCAAGCAGGTTGGATCTATTCCAATCCATTAATAATGAGTCACACTAACACATCAAAATATTACTATAAAAGTCATTGATTTCAAGTCATTTGATTCGCTAAGAAGTTAATTCTTATTGTAAGTAAGTACATAAAACATAAAAAATAACGAAACCTCGCACATTTGGGACTCCAGGCTCCTAGACTATTTACCCAAATAAAGAATTCTTTCGTTCTTTGGATTGAGACGTCGACAAACTCTGAATCTTTGAAGAATGTATCGACAAACTACCACCTATCTTTGTCAGTAAGCAGATTTTTGCTAGGTCGTTTCGTTTTCGAGATCTGTGTGGCCCGGTTGGGGTAACGTATCCCCAGCCGGGCCACACAGATCTTGGAAATGCGCATGTCTCAAACTGTGGAACTTGTTCGACAAACTCCGACAAACCACCGCTTCACTATTCTAGCAAAAAAAAATCTCTACGTTGCTTTGTTTTCGAGATCCAGCTAGTTCAGTTGCAGCAACTTTGCTGCAGATGAGCTCTGAAATGGTGGATCGACAAACTCTGAAAGGACATTGCTGTGCGTCCATACATTGTTCGCCCCACCACCAACAGCAGTGAAAAAATGCTTTTCATATAATAAGCCATTAGTAAATACTGTACATTCACATCAATTACTGCGGACAAGCTTCGAAATCGAATTAAACGTGAAAATGAATCAGATTTTGAGGTTAGTTGAGGTAACAATTTAATTCGTTAGAGCAATACATATAGTCCATACCTATACAATTATTAAAATAATAATTATTGCAATCAATCAAAGCACGTTATTATAGCCACGTTGTAATGAACAAGAAATCGCGAAATTATCAAGCAAGTCAAAAACACGACGAACTAACAAGCAACAGCGCGTGAGTAGTCAATTGACGAATGTTTTAATTCAATTTACGTTGTAAGTCATGAGAAACTTAATTTATACAAATAAATAAACCTACATAAAATCGACTCAATTCTATTCAGTCGAGCAAAGGTAACAATAACCATTTCTATATTTTACTTCATTTGGTTTTGTTTCCAAACGTACTTTTATATATTTTTGATTTGTCCGTCGAATACAAATATTTGTTATGAGTGTTATAAAATATGCATATAATTATAACGTAAATCAAATCTTTGTTGGTCATGGGGCGATTTTCGACATTGTCCTTTATTCGACAAACTCTGACAAACTGCCGCCTATCTATATCAGCAAACGGATTTTCGCTGTCGTTTGGTTTTGGAGATCTGTGTGACCCGGCTGGGGTAACGTTACCCCAGCCGGGCCACACAGCCCCCTTAAACGCGAGCCTGGTGAAAACTGAAACTTGTCCGACAAACTTCGACAAACTGCCGCCTATCTATATCAGTAAACAGATTTTCACTAGGTCGTTTCGTTTTCGAGATCTGTGTGGCCCGGCCGGGGTAACGTATCCCCAGCCGGGCCACACAGATCTCTGAAACGCGCAGCCGACAAACTCTGAAACTTGCCGACAAACTCTGACAAACTCTAGACATTATAGCGACATACTCAAACAATCTATTTTTCACACTTTTTTTTTGTGGCCCGGCTGGGGTCAGCCACACTTTTTTCGCTCACGAGATCATTTTGTAATTCGACGTTGACCTCTGCAGGTTGATATAGTAATACCACTTTGAATATCATTGTTGTACATTTTATGTAGTTTGAAGTTAATTACCGAAGCATCAGCTTGGGGCACTGAGGGAGGCAATGGGGCGCGCTTTTTCTTGCGGCGCGCGCGCACCGGCGGCACGGGGTCTTCCTCGTCGAAAGGGTTCGTGCTGCCGACACTAAGTCTCGACCCCGTGACTTCGCTGCGAGCCATTCGCGGAGTTGTACTGAAACATTACCATCATTCATTATTAATTATAGAACGTCATAGATTTACGGCCAATTTGACTAACCTTGTTTTAGCTTAGGACAATCCTATTAAAAAAAGAATGTGACAGCATGCCACCTAAGAGTATCCTAAGCTAAGACAAGGTTTGTGAAATTGTCCATTAGAGTCCTTCGCATGAAATCTATACCGGGTGTAACTGAACACCCCAATAACATTTAAGGGACATATAAGTTAGATACTAAATAGATGAACCCCAATTTCAGAGTTATTTGATTTTAAACTGAAAGCAAAAACTTTCAAGTGACAACCATAATCAGCTCTTAACACAAAAGAATTTTAAATACAAAATGACACGTGACAGACGTGAGCGTAGTATTCCTCGTTCGCTTACGTAGGGCTGTCGGCACTTAATACCAAAAAATAATAATTCATTTAGTTTGTATGGGGACATATTTTGTCCCCATACAAACTAAATGAGTTGGTTAGCCCTAAGATTTTTCCTACAGAATCTCTACTTCTGATGGATACATACCCTTAAATGTTATTTGGGTGTTCAGTTACACCCTGTATATCAAAGTACATGATGTGATAATATGCATTTTTATGCCTATTAATACCTGCAAATTTAACCGCATCATAGATTTTTGACCCTTTTCGGGTCTTAAAATTTAGGGCAATCATATTGAGATGAGACCTGCGCCAAAATGTTCGTTTTGACGTGTACCTAAGTATATTCGAAATATCGGAGTTTTCCGAGACTCATATTACAACAACCTTGGTGGCTGATGAAATGAAAGTTCACGGCAAGTAGCTAATGAAGTTTATTTGTTTCAAGACCCGTTAGCACAGTCGGTAGATGAATCAAAAGCGATTTTAATTTTATAATACGCCTACTTATAAATAACTAATTGCACAACGTTTACAAATAAGTATACCAAATAATTATCAAAATATTACAAATATCTTTAAAATATAAATAAACAGTTTTTATAATTAATGTACCCGCGTATACAAAGAAATACATTAACAACTACACACATAATTGAAACAAAAATATTCTGTACCCAACACCTGGCAACCTCGATTTAATAATTATTTTGCATCGTATTGGACAATGACGTTACAAAATGCAAAACGTAGGTACGTATCGGTTATCGATTTTCAAACAGAATTGCCCCTTGATGAGTGGTAAAATCGCCTCTCTAATTCCGCTTCCCCAATAAGGTCAGTTTAGTAATTATTTTCTTTAAAAACATCGTTCAATTGAACTATGTTTTTTTTCAAGATTATTAACCAACCTGTTAGTGAATTTTATCTGTTAGAATCTTGTACATCTATTTGTATAGTGATGTCATCTTCGTAAACGCAAGGCGAACATAAAGTAGGCATAAAATTATCTTTCCGACGTGCTAAAGACACAAATGTTTGGTATGCGTCCTTATCTTAGTACATATTGTTGATTCAGTAGTTTTATCTCGATGTGGGTTAGAATTAGATCCTATTTAACACGAGCTAAATGCAATGCATTTAATATTATAGACATCAATTTAGAAATAGGTGCGTCTATTATTTTTGGAATTGTTTCCCATATTTAAGTCGTTTGCATTATCGTCATTATTCCAGGCGGAATATAAACTGTCTTCTAGAAGAAGGCTTATGCGCATACCTGGGCATAAGCCTTCTAGAAGGCAGTTTATTAGGCTGTCAACACACTAATCCTAGGTGGGCTAGGGGGAGCGGCAGATCTTCGTCCGTATATAGACAAGGTGCCTGTGAGTGAAGGAGGTTGGCCAAGATAGCTAGGCTAGGAACTAAGGTGTTATTGTGGTTCAGACCAACCGGTTTTGATCAGGAGGTCCGGTGTTCGATTCCCCATGGAGGCTGAGCTTCTACATCGTCGAGGAGTTCAGGTGAGGTGAGCTGAAGGACAAAAGCTTTGTTGTGTGCAAATAAATCCATCACTGCTTTATAAAAGAGTTTGACTCTTGACATCGCTATAATTACGAAATCAAAAGCGCTGCTGATTTATATTTAAATTATCTATTTTATTTACAACATTATTTATTAGTATATTCAAACAATAAGCCTCCTGTTAAAACACGTTGGAGTTACCTAACAGAGCTGACTTCATGGTTGCTGGAGCTGCGCAGGCGCTCCTGGAAGCGCGATCTCGGCAGAGGTGTGACGGAGCCGCCGTATACGTAGCGCTCCGGGGAGGCCACCGTGACTCGCGGTCCTAATGTCGACGACGAAGAATCTGTTCAGATAACAGTATATCAGATAATATACTATTTTTTTTAGTATTACATATTAAAAATCTCTTGAATCGTCCTTTCTTCCGGAGTTCATCCGTCCATGAAAATTTTTGCATGTGCTATAGCTGGACAGAAACAGACGAAGCTTTAGGGCGAGGAAATCTACTGGTGCAGGGCGGTTGCTTTATAGCAAGGTAATATCGTTGATAATTGTATAGCTTCTAATGTTGCTTACGCGCTAAGATTGAACGGAAACGTTAGTTTTTACTACGTTTTGATGGATTTTTCGAAAACTAGTTTACAAAATAAAAATGCACGTCTATTCATCATCATCATCATCATTTCAGCCAAGAGACGCCCACTGCTGGACAATGGCCTCCCCCCCAGGGATCTCCAAACCTATCGGTGCTGCGCCTCCCGCATCCAGCGGCTTCCCGCGACCTTCACCAGATCGGCGGTCCACCTTGTGGGGGGCCTACCTACGTCTATTGGTAAAATTTAAATATTTTTTATATTTTCTGATACATAGATGTTTTAAAATATTGAACAGAGTGTATCTTCGGATTTTTCTATCGGGTGAAATATTATTTATTATGTTTCTTAAAGAATATTTAGATATGTTCAACAACATCATACCTATATCAATTTAAGAACTGTATGTTTTATAAGTATTTGTGCCGGTACAGTAAATCGTAATTGTTCTAAAACAGGAATGTACCTAGCTCCTTAAATGAAAACAATCCAATTGCCATTCATCGGGTGAGATGAATGTGAAATTCCTGTTGAAAAATTTAGTTCCTGCGGATTTGCATCCATATTGTGAATAATGAAAAGTTATAATAATAATATACACTTTGCGTCACTTACGAAACTGCTCCAACTCTCAAGTATATAACCTTCCTCTGTTATATTTCAGAATTGTTTTAAAACTTGTACTATCAGCCCTGCGAGCATGGACTTGTCGATCGACACATATTTGTCGACAAAAGCATCGTGGGCTCTATTTTTGAATCTTCTTTCGCCTGGCGTCGAACGCTCCTCAAGCTTCGTCTTCGCAGGATTTTTGCTTATTTTCAATTGGTTTTTGGTGAAAATCAAAATGATATTGATATTCGTTGCAATATTATATTGATTTTCGTCGAAAACGAAACGAAGATCAGTAGAAATCCAGCGTAAACAACGCTCGTCAAACGCTCGACGCTAGGCGAAAGATTCAAAAATAGGGCCACTGTTCTTTTCACTGCTGCTTATCTTATGCAATATCTGTCAAATTTATCGATTTTTGTCAAGTATGTCGATCTTAGCTGTCAAATTTTCTTTATCGAGAGTTCCACCTTTACAGCCGGTTGCACAAAATTTTACGTTTTACGATTTCGTAAAAAGTAACAACTTAATACATATTAAAAACTTTTTAACACATAATTGAACCGCCGAAAAAACTAAAAAGCAAAAACACTGAAAAGTTAAAAATAATATAAGAATAGGTACAGACAACATCACACTTCTATATTGAAGTCGGTGCCAAATTTTAATACTTTCTAGGAGATCAAAGATGTCACTTCGTAAAAAACAAAGATAAATTGATTCAACATAGAGGAAATTGGAACACAGATCAGAGAACAAACTAAAATATTTTTTTATTCTTTGATATAATCATTATTCGTATTAACAAGGTGTACACGTGCTTGAAAACGCTAATCGAAGGATTACACTAAATCCTGCACTTTGGTGATAGGGAAAGCTATTATCGATAGGCTCGTCTTTGCTTATTAGCGATACAGCGATAAAAGAATTTCCCTTCTAACCATTAGTATCTACGTATTAATAACTTTTGTTCTGTCAGTATATGCAAATTATTTCTAAGGATCTTACACTCCAAAGCTCGCCGGTATACGATAGGACTGCTCTCGCCGTTAACTTTGTTTGCAGATTTCTCTGCCTCTTGTTTTTTCTTGCCTTTCTTCATAAAAGATCTGAAAGCCCTGTAACAAATATTTATTGTCAGTATTTCTTCAACTTCCAAAAACAGATAAATCGTCGAATCCTACTCGGCTGGGCAGCGTTCGGGAAGCTACGCAACAAATTCTCGGCCAGTCTACCGCAGTGTTTTAAGACGAAAGTCTTTAATTCGTGCGTGTTGCCAGTGATGACATACGGAACTGAGACAAGGCCACTTACAATGGGTCACATAAGAAGGCTCAAGGCCACTCAAAGGGCAATAGAGAGGGCTATGTTCGGGGTTTCTCTACGTGATCGCATCAGAAATGATGAGATAGGTACGTAGAAGAACTAGAGTCACTGACATAGCCCAAAGAATTGCAAACTTTAAGTGGCAGTGGACAGGACACATATCTCGCAGGACAGACGACCGTTGGGGCGGAAAGGTCCTCGATCGAGTGGTGGCCACGTACCGGGAGACGCAGTGTTAGTAGGTGGACCCCCCACAAGGTGGACGATCTGGTGAAGGTCGCGGGAATCCGCTGGATGCGGGAAGCGCAGGACCGATCGGTTTCGAGATCCCTCAGGGAAGCCTATGTCCAACAGTGGGCGTCTCTTAGCTGAAAAGATGATCATGATTGATGAGTTTTTCTAAAGTGCGAATTTTGAATTGTCTCTATCCTATTGCGGGGCTAATACATGCTTGATCATCCTTAGCTATACTAACTGTTTACTATCGTCGTATCTGCTATTTAATCTCTACTACTATTTGATCACTAAGCGACATAGGTACATTGTTTTAACCTTTAAGGCGCTATATCGAAAATATTGGTTATTTTTAATCTAATGTCATAGGTCACTAAAGATCTGACAGAACTGAAAGTCATATAGGTAGTCTAAAAAAATTTTTTACAAAAAATAAAAACCGACTTCAAAAACACTGAAATGTTAAAAATAATATAAGAATAGGTACAGACAACATCACACTTCTATATTAAAGTCGGTGCCAAACGATGATCTCCTAGAAAGTCTTAAAATTTGGCACCGACTTCAATATAGAAGTGTGATGTTGTCTGTACCTATTCTTATAGTATTTTTAACTTTTCAGTGTTTTTGAAGTCGGTTTTTATTTTTTGTAAAATATTTTTTATTTTTTACTTTTTAGTGAATAAAATCTTTTTAGTGAAAGAGTTCCCTCGATTTTTATCGGATCCCATCATCAGATCCTGACTTTTCATATATGTCGGTTCATATATGTCGGTACATCCCCACCGAGGAGCTCAAGCAGTGCCTTCCCGAGGCAAGTTTTAAGATAGAGCGAGCGAGTAAGATGGAGCGTGTTTAGGCCTTAGTCAACCACGCTGGCTCAGTGCGGATTGGTCGACTTCACGTGTACACCTTTGAATTTGTTCGCAGATGTAAGCGGGTTGCCTCACGATGTTGTCCTTCTCCATAAGAGCCATGTAGAGTTAATAATTTTGGAAACTATTTTTGAAGGTTTTGTGCTATTGATGCTTATATAGAAGCTTTTTAATTTTCTTAAACTAAGATATTGTTCTTAAAAGTTTTGTAATATTGGACACTCTTTGTCTGTTATTTTGCCAATAATTTTTTGGAAAATAAGTATACTTATTTATAATGAAATTTTGTGTCAAAATAAAGAGAAAAAAAAAAGAATATAAATTAGCATTATTTGTTTAAATAACAAAATTGTTGGCCGCTAATAGTCTATAGTCTCTATAGAGTCTGGAAAAAAACATGAGCTTGGAAAAAAGCGGCAAATTCAACTGGTAATACTGTCTACAGAAGGTAAAATACATTTTGATTCTTAAAATATTCTAATATTTTTTATTTATGTAGGTAGTAATTTAGAATGTTAAATTTGTGAAAGGATTTTTTTATCCTTTTCTTTTTCCCAAAAAAGTACTTTTTTAAAATTAAATATTAGGTAATGTTTAGTTTCAATGAACTTCCAACAATGATCCATATAAAAAATCGCTGTATTTGGATTTCATGAATGTTAAAATTACTTAATATCTGTAAGTAATATTTCGACAGAAATTAAGAAAAAAATATTATGAAATTGTTTATTACAAAGTATTAAAATCACCATGTTGAACTAAACTACATGGGGACATTGTATCAGTGTTGCTACTTGAAAAAATGTCAGGTTCATCTTTCATTAGCCAGACTCTAGTGACGCGACTAACTAAACGTTAATTATAATTAAAGAGGAACTTATTCTATTGTGGCTCGTTTACCTATTTTAATACAGAATCTAAAGGCGTTATGTTTAGATTATTAGGACCTGCAGAAATAGGTATGATTGGAGGCGCAGACTACTCTAAAGTAGTCCTTCTCTGATAAAACATAAGAAATTAAATACTATCTCCTCAAAACTATTATCAGATAAATAATAAGGTAAGTAGGGTACACTAGATGTCTATAAGGTGTTCCAGAAAGTTGTGATGGTACTTAAAAGGTTGTTGAGATCTCAAACTCACCAAAAATCAGCTGTTTTATGCAAAAGTTCATGATCACTTTGACCCAAATGTATGGAACAACTCTTTATTTGGATTCCTGCGAGTTGGCCTTTATAGTCAACGTTGTTCAATTTAATGACCTGGCAAACTTTTTTAATATCGTATATTGCATTCTAAAACCTTTTTTTTAAATATTTTAGTTGTTAGCATATTGACCACAAGACAGTAGCCTGGCATGGATGTCTTCGCTATACATCGACGCGTCCGTCACGGTACAATTGCGGCCGCTCAAGTGGAATCAAGTGCACTAAACTAAACTTCTATTACTTTGTCAGTGTTGCGCCTACAGACATCCGCTAGCCGGGTTGTGAGAACTCCTGCTCGGGCACCACATTATTGAACACGCTTATAATCAACACTTAAAGTTCATATTTGGACCACAACTATCGCATATAACTGACAGCGAACTATTGCGGAAGCCGCTTATATTGATTCTCTATTCAAACTTAAATTGCATGTGTGTGAGATCAAATTCATCTGCAAAATGAGTCGCGGGATAAATGGATTCGTTATTGAGATACATGTCTTATAACTCGTTCTCAGAGCTGTGATGTGGGCCGTAGGAACAAAAGAAATAGCTACAGAGGTGGGTATCGTGACAGATACATAGTGTCTTACTCCACTCACTCCAACATTACTTCAATTATTTCACCTCCGTGCTCCGGAAGGCACGTTAAACAATGGGTCCTGCACCTGATCTCGCCCCGGTCGTGTCGACTAACCGTCCAATCGGACTAGGCGAGTGAAGGAACAGAGAGTGCACTTGCGTTTGCGCAGTCACTTGTGCACTATAATATCTCCTGCGCAGATGGCTAGTCTCTGTTGACATTGGCCACCCGTAACCAAATATCGGTTCATCGTCATAGCTCATATACGTCCCCACCGAGGGGCACGAGTCTACCCTAACAAGTTAGAGCGTTTAGGCTTTAATCAAACCACGCTGGCCCAGTGCAGATTGGTTGACTTCACAATGTTGCCAGATGTCCCGCGAGGGACAGGCTCAGTCCCGCTTTTCGGGGATAGCTCTGCCGTGCGTGCAGCGTGCTGAGAAAGCAAGGCCGGGTGGCACAGACAAGTGTATTTTTATTAAAATACATTTTCTATGGCTATTTTTGCTATCTATTCTCGTACATAAACGTAATTTTAACCTCAAATAAAAAGATAAATATTTAAAAACATCTGACTATACACGTTAATTTTTATCACCCTGGAAAAATAAAGGGACGCGTCACGACATGATATTAGAATGATTTAAATATAAATAAAAAAAAATAACTCACTTTCTTAATTTTATATAAATTTTCTAAAAAATCCAAAAAATGCACTAGTTGAGCATTTTTAGAGATTTTGTTATTTTTTTTCTTTTTTAATATTTTTATTTCATTTTTTTTATAAAATAATGGATGTGTCCTGAAGCGTCCCTAAAAATTTTCAGGGTGATAAAAAAATAACCGTGTATAATTACGTTTTTTTTACTACGTCCCGCTTTTTTACCTCAATCAAAACGTTTCAAAATCACGACTTGCCAAAATAAAAATCTGGCAACGCTGCTTCACATACACCTTTGACACACCCCGGACACTCCATACAACGTTCGCAAATCCTATTACTATTACTACTACTAAAGCAAATGACGTTTGTACACGCGCAAATGTGTGCGTGGAATCTAGTAGGGCTGAGTGCGCGGTTATCAATCGAAATGACGCCTGAAGTGCAGCAACTGCCTTCTCTTTTACCCGCATAGCGCTATCTCTGTTATCGGTCGCCGTTCGCGTCTACTCGATGAACGTGAAGTGTCGCCATGCTCGAGCGATCGCGCGCGCCCTTGTTTATATGTGTCAGTGATGTCTACAACGAAGTGCCGGGTGGGGTGAGGTATTTGAAATGAGTGCGAGGAGGTGAGTGGCCGTTCTGTACGTAGTACTATTATCTCAAAGACATTATAAGAGTAGACCAACAATGCAAACGAAATGTATGAAGTCCCCTTCAACCAATTTTGATATGATAATAGCTAAATAAATAAGCATAATTAAGGCTCATCGGTAATAAATAATGTTACAATGTGATTTAGTTTTTATTACTGTTCGGTTTTTACACTACAAAACGAAGTTATTTGGGCATGTCTAAGTATTTTTATAACTTGACGCGCGCTCGACAGTCGAACGCAGTACAAATACAGTATGAGTAGCGGCCGCCTGACCGCTGTTGTGGTTGAAGGGGGTTTCTTAGAGGCCGCGCGTATTGCCGGTCTATCTCTTATAATGTCTTTGTATTATCTATTCTGTGCCTTTGACTTTCATTACTTCGCAGGTGTATGCAGGTTTCCTCACGATGTTTTCCTTCACCGTAGGAGCGTCAGATAAATGTACATATGAAATTCGTGAAACGAAAAACACATTGGTACATGGCAGGATCGATCGCGGGCCTCCCGATTCTACTCGGAGCAGTCCAGTGCCGAGGTCACAGCGCCACCGACGCTCTCGGTCTCAGAATATCGGTTAGGAGGACATTATTATTTCACCTAGGATATTACTAAATAAATACGGAACTAAACGACATTTTGATGAAACTAGCAGCTTAATAAAGTTTGACAGTATATTATACTGCCTATATTCGTTTCCTTTAGGCGCGGAATGGTTATGTATCAGTAGGTAGATAAGTGTTTATTCAGCGCTTCTGATAAACTAATTAGCATGACATATGGGTGTTGTAAACAATCACCAGCATGTGCTCGACATTAAATCTTATAGGTCAGATAGATAAATCCCGATTTGTTTGACCTGATCTTGAACTGTCGTTATCAAAGTCCAGTTGATGTCAGAACTGCATTTGGTTGCAGTGCTGTTGCTGTTCCATTTATGTAATACAGTGTGTACCAATTTAGATCAGCCTCAACTCAATGATAATACGCCGAATTACTCAGACTCGAGCTCAGCTCGACCTGTTCTTATTCTTGGAAAATATTAAAAACAAAAAATATGTAGGTATAATGCGAAATGTAGTGTTCTATGAAAATCTCCATTTTGAAAAAAAAACTAAATTCAAGTATAAGTATCTACAAGTACTTACAGCATAACATAGCACCCGCTTTTCCTAAAAGGATGTGAGTTTTAAAGTGCACCGGACTTTGTGGAACAGACTGATTTCATTAGCTTCAGGACAAAGCTAATAATACATTTAACGCATTAATGGCGCATATATTTGAACGTATAGTGTCATTTTTCCACATTTTCTTCATTTCATGGGGGTTCGCCATTATTGCAAAAGGAATTCAATATTTCCAAAGATCATTGGTACCTACTTACGTATTCGTACAAGCATCGTCTACGTGGACAAAGTTAGTAGGCTAGGTATTAACTACGCTAATGTGTCACCAGCTGTCACTTTTACATCTGTGCAAATACATGTTGCCACGCTAGGTACCTACTAAAACCTTCCATTCTTCGTCGGTTTGCTGAATCATTTATCGACTTTGCCTAAAGTTCATTTCGACAAACAAAAGGAACACGGACATAGGAATTCAATTTTTAGGGTTCCGTATCTCAAAAGGAAAAAAATACAAAAAATAAAACCGCTAATACCTACTGGTTAATACCAGCTTCGGTGACCTGGTACGGTACTCCGTACCAGGTCACCGAAGCTGGTATTAACCTCACTAAAAGATAATTGAACTATACGACAAAGTGTCAATGCGTACCTATTGTATTTAAAAAAGGGTCAATACGTGCCTGTTGTATTTAAAAAAAATCCTCTAACTCTTAAAAGTTAAGGAGCGTTTCATCATCAGCTCGATTCATGACTACCAGACGTGAATACTTGAATAGTTTCGGAAGAAACATGAAACATGTTGAACGTACTCGTACCTCTATAAAATTAAGGGTTTCCCTCGATTTTCCTGTGATCCCATCATCAGATCCTGCTTTAGTGAAAATGAGACCACCACAGGAGTATACTCTATCTATCGAATACGAAAAGAATTTTTAAAGTCGGTGCACAATTGAAGGCGTAATTGCGTAACATACACACAAAATGTTTTTACAAAAAATAAAACCGACTTCAAAAACACCAAAAAGTCATCTTCTTATATGTATATAAAAATGAAACGCTGTGTGTTTGTCTCGCAAAAACTCTGAAACGGGTAGACAGATTCTTACGAAATTTTCTGTGTGTGTTTGAATAGGTACAGGGAAGGTTTAAAAGTACATTTGGACCCAGTAGGTGGCGCTGTAATCGCCGGGCAGGACAACGTCTGCCGGGCCCACTAGTATAATAAATAATAAATAATATAAGAATACAAACAACATCACAGTTTCTTATAAAAGTTGGTGCCAAATTTTAACGAAGTACTACTTACATGACTTACATTAATATTTTTTAAGACTCCAGATGATTTTTGCTTGGCTCCCTAAGCTTGGCACCGACTCCAGTATAAAACTGTGATTGTGAAAGTGAAATGAAGTGAATTTGTTTGTATTCTTGTATGGCTTTTGGTGTTTTTGAAGTCGGTTTTATTTTTTTTTGTAATTTTTTTAAAATCTTTTTATTTAATTTTAAATACCAAAACTTTCTCCTAAATGTAACAAATACTTTTCTGAAAATCGCATCAAAATCGATTCAGCCAAACGCGAGATAATCGCGGACAAACATACAGGTCAAACTCAGAAACTCCTTTTTTAAGTCGGTTAAAAAAACAAGATACGAATTGATAACCTCCTCCTTTTTTGAAGTCGGTTATATGCAATACGTTGAATGTGCCTGTTGAGAGTGGACTGTATTTAGGTACTTGAGTTAAACGCTGATTTCTTTGTGATAATATTTGGAGCTTTATTTACTTCTTGCAAGACGACTTCCACTGACCGACTACAACTGACTACAATTTATCAGTATTCGGCCCTATATTTATACACTATCCCTTGGTCCGCGGGGGGACATCCCGCCCGCGGACCAATCAAAAGGGGCCGAATTTATTTATGATATGGTTCATTCATGGGGACTTGGCCCGCATAAGCTTAGACTACGTCCGCTGCTTAGTTCTGGGTCCCCGGCACTTGCAAACTGTGGTCAACATCCTCCCCCCGGCGAGAACTCGTACTCGCCTTCGCCGTAAGACAGTGCAGCGCGTCCCCTCCCTCTAGTCCGGGGAGTGTGCGGTATGTCAGGCCGATGTGCAGCGCGTCCCCTCCCTCTGGTCCGGGGAGAGTGCGGTCGATTCTTCTTACGCCGTCCGGTCCCGGGAAAATCTTGTCTATGCGTCCCCGCGGTCAGACATTCCGGGGAAGCATGGGGTCTGCGACCAGGGTCACACCTCTGTCGTCGAGCTCTGCTGGCGTCGCAGCTTTGGGGCGAGGTACAAGGTTCGGGAGGTACTCCCGCACCCATCGACGCCAGTAGTGAACGGTCAGCGTTTTTGCCAACCTCCACGTGTGGCGACTTCTCGCGCTTGCTCCCGTTCTTCGTACAGTGGAGCGCGGTTTGTGAGTCGCTCCAGTTCACGGCTTCGTCCACGGGAATGCAGTGATCCGTCTTGACGCTTTGAGCGAGTCTAGCTCCGATGAGCGCAGCCTGCATCTCCAGCCGTGGAATCCTTTGTGGCGGCGCGGCCTTCACCTTGGCCGACACCAAGATCGTTCCTGAGGTGCCATCTTCATTTTGGTGCACCCAATATGCCGCCGCAGCGTATGCGTCTTCGCTCGCGTCGCAGAAAACGTGCAGTTCGCGACGCGTTACTCTTCTCCCCCCGTTGTAAGACCGGGGCAAGCGCAGTCTGCCGACGGCTTCCAGGCTCGTAAGCCAGTCTTTGGACATCGACGCAATCTCGGGAGGGACTGGCTCATCCCAGTTCGTCTTCAGCCGCCATAATTTCTGCTGCGCGATCTTCGCCGTAGCAGTGTAACAGCTCAACAGCCCGAGAGGGTCATAAATGCTCATGACTGTCGAGAGTGCTTCCTTCTTCGTCGGCGGCCGAAGTTGCGTCTTCACCTCGTTTGGGACGCGAGCCAACGCGATGTTGAAGCGCAATATGTCCTCTTGCGCGTCCCACATGAGGCCCAGTGCCTTTTCTGGCTTCCCAAGGAGTGTAGTGGTCGCGCGGCGTTCACTCTCTACGTTCCTCAAGAGCTCCGCGCTGTTACTATTCCACCCCTTCAGGTTGAAGCCAACTTCTTTGTGCACTTCGTCGACTTGTTGGATCGTTCTCGCTGCTCGTTTGACGGTGGACTCAATGTTGGTCATCACTCGCTTGTCCTTTGCCCTCGTGTGTGCTGACTTCAGCGAGATTCCCAGCGATTCTAATTGGAAGTGCTCGCTGACCCGTCGTTCGATGTTTTGCGTCCACACGTGCAGCACTTCATCTTGGCGCTTGATTATTACGTTGGTCGGTGCCGTTCCGTGCACCACCCATCCGAGTTCCGTTCGGGATGCCGCGGGCTCGTTCCGTTTGCCCACGCGCAGCTTTCGGGTAACAATCAGCGGCCAGTTATCGGATCCGATGAGTATGCGAGGTTTCGCGTTCTTGTATACCAACTGATCTTGCAGGTCAGTGAGGTGATCAAACTGCACCTCTTCCTTTGCAATTGATTGAGTGGCGAGGTTCAGGTCCGCCATTGTTCGCGCAGAACACGCCTTGAAGCTGTTCGTGCTTCGTTCGGCGATGCGTAGTGAAACGACGCGGCTGTCAATTTCACGCTGTCGGTCGTCGATCCCTTTTACGCGTAGCTGCGTCGCGGGGCCATCCAGGCCTATCTCTCGTGCCAGTCTGTCTTCTATGAGCGTCACTGTGCTGCCTTCATCGAAGAGCGCGTATGTGTTACGCTCCCCGTTCTTGCCCGATACGGTTACTGGGCAAATCTTGAGTTTCACCGCGCACTGAGTTCGCGTTGAAGAGACGCTTGCTTCCTCCGGCTGGTAAGTTCGGGCCGCAGGTGCTTCGGCGTGAAGCAAGCGGTGGTGCGGCCGACGACATCCATTCACGCCACATGTTTTCTGGCGGCAGTTTATTCTTCGGTGCTTGCTCTTCAAGCACTTGAAACACAAGCCAGCTTTCTTCGCGACGTTCCATCGTTCGTCCAAAGACACCTTCTTGAACTTGTCGCAGGCGTCAAGTCGGTGTGCGCTGTTGCACTGTGCACAGCGTTCCGGCTCGGTCTTGTCCAACGACGACGATGCGGCTGCGTCGTACGCCCTCCTCCTCTGTTCGGGTTTAGGGGCGGGGCGTCGCCGCGGTCGCGGCGTCGGTTGCGCGTCGTCGTACTGTGCACAGCGTTTCGGCTCGGTCTTGTCCGACGACGACGATTCTGCTACGTCGTACGCCCTCCTCCTCTGTTCGGGTTTAGAGGCGGGGCGTCGCGGCGGTGGCGGCGTCGGTAGTTGCGCGTTGTTGCAGTGCGCACAGCGTTCCGGCTCGGTCTTGTCCGACGACGACGATTCTGCTGCGTCGTACGCCCTCCTCCTCTGTTCGGGTCTAGAGGCGGGGCGTCGCGGCGGTCTTGGCGTCGGTTGCGCGTCGTCGTACTGTGCACGGCGTTCCGGCTCGGTCTTGTCCGACGACGACGGTTCTGCCACGTTGTACACCCTCCTCCTCTGTTCGGGTTTAGAGGCGGGGCGTTGCGGTGGTTGCGGCGTCGGCTTGTGAGTCGTACCGGAGTATCCGTGCTTGAGCGCTCGATCAGCCTCTCGCATGAGGAATGTGGTCAACTTGACTATTTCCGGCTCAGGTTCATTGTGTTCTTCGGCGTAGTCGCACCATTTCGTCTTTAGATGCGGGCTAAGCTTCTCGAAGATTTCTCTCACGAGCAGCGGATTGTGTAGATAGTTCTTTTCTACGTTGTTAAGCACGGCTACGACGTTCTGTACTCGAACTGCGAAGGTGTTGAGTTCTATCGCAGTCGAGCCGAGCTTCGGTAGTTTCTTTAGGTCTTCGAACGCGACGTCGATCAATATTTCAGGCCTGCCAAAACACTGCTGCAGCGTCTTCATGATGACGTCAGGATGCGCTGCGGTGCTCAGTAACGGCGCGACGGTCTCCTTGGCTTCGCCTCGCAGACAGTTACGGAGGCGCGCAAGGTTTTCCACTTTCGAAAACTGGTACACGGCCGTCGTTTCTTGCATTGCTGCGGCAAACTGCAGCCACTCTAGCGGTGATCCCGAGAATAGTGGCAGGTCGGTGGCTTGACGCGGCGGCGGTCGCGACCTCATCATGTGGTCGAGCGTGCCGGCTAAATGTTCAATAGCCCGTCCTCTCGAGTGCTCGCGATCACGCGGTGTGGTTGTTTCTTCCCACCGTAGTCTCGTTCGGTGCGCGACTGGAGTAGCGATTTCAACCTCCCTAGGTCTAACTATGTCGCGTCTCACCGGTGCGCGTACGGGTTCCGGTTCGAGCACTTGATGCACTTGTTCCTCTTGCCTCGAAGTCTCCTGTAGCCATGCCTCAACTCGTTCGTGGTTTTCCGCCGGTTCGGTCTCTTCTTCCATCATACTGCCATCTTCGGCGGCGGCTAGGTCGGCGATTAGCTTTTTACGGATAAGCTCTGCTTCAATTTCTAGATCTTTTCTTCGTATCGCAGCTTCCTGGCGTCGTACCTCTGCTTCCTCTGCAGCTTCCTGGCGTCGTGCTGCAGCTTCCTGGCGTCGTACCTCTGCTTCCTCTGCAGCTTCCTGGCGTCGTGCTGCAGCTTCCTCTGCAGCTTCCTGGCGTCGTGCTGCAGCTTCCTGGCGTAGTACCGCGACTTCCTCTGCAGCTTCCTGGCGTCGTACTGCCGCTAATCTTTCTTCGGCTTCGAATTGCAAGCGGGCGATGGCACTGGCGGTCGATCTCGTGGAGCGAGCAATCTTCCTAGCCGGTGTCGTCTTATAAACGTGACGCGCATTCTCCTCCTCGCGAGTTGGCATCCCTTCCGGTCGGTGAAGTTGTTCGGGGCGAGTTGAGCCCCCTTCCGGTCGGTGAAGTTGTTCGAGGCGAGTTGAGACCCCTTCCGTTCTTGGTTGTTCGGGGCGAGTTGAGACCCCTTCCGTTCGGTGTCGCCGTTCAGTGCGACTTGAGATCCCTTCCTCGCGGTACAGGTTTTCGTCGCGAGTTGAGACCCCTTCCGTTCGGTGTCGCCGTTCAGTGCGACTTGAGATCCCTTCCTCTCGGTACAGTTTTTCGTCGCCAGTTGAGACCCCTTCCATTCGGTGTCGCCGTTCAGTGCGACTTGAGATCCCTTCCTCGATGCCCGGTTCCATTTGGGTGGCGACAGTCGTCGATGCGGATGGCGATCGCGGTGGGTGGTCGAATACGCACACCAAATCTTCCTTCCCGCTCTGGCTCCGTGTAACTACCATCACTTATACTTGTTTAGATCCGGTTCGGTAGGATCAAGATGTTGAGAGTGGACTGTATGTACTTGAGTTAAACGCTGATTTCTTTGTGATAATATTTGGAGCTTTATTTACTTCTTGCAAGACGACTTCCACTGACCGACTACAACTGACTACAATTTATCAGTATTCGGCCCTATATTTATACACTATCCCTTGGTTCGCGGGGGGACATCCCGCCCGCGGACCAATCAAAAGGGGCCGAATTTATTTATGATATGGTTCATTCATGGGGACTTGGCCCGCATAAGCTTAGACTACGTCCGCTGCTTAGTTCTGGGTCCCCGGCACTTGCGAACTGTCGTCAACAGTGCCTATGAAATTTAAGGATTTCCCTCAATTTTCATGGGATCCCATCATCAGATCACGACTTGGGGACAAGCGGACCACCACGGGAGTATACTCTTTCGATCCACAATTGGTGGAGATGATTATCTGAGTAACATACAAAAAACACACGCGACTAAGGATTGCAATGCGGTTAATTCGGATTCTCCTCTGAATTTGATTTAAATTTTAATCCTTTAATTTAGATTTCATATCAGTACCCGAATTCGAATCGGCTCCGTGTGCTCAGACCTTTTTGCGTGCGATGCATTTTAAATACCCGGTTATTTTAACTTACTAGCGTGAAATTCAAACTAGTTTTAGTTGATTTTATTTTACTAGAGATGAAAGACTGAATGCCACAAGCTTAGAGGTATAGTACGACCACTTTTAATTATAAGTTACATCGCAAAGGAAAGCAACTTAAAGCCGATTGAATACGAGTGTCGACATCGTTAAAATATAGTCTTTAACACAATAAAACGTTAAGATTTCAAGTCACCAATGTCAGAATTTCATTCTATCTTGCTCAGAATCACAAAATGAGACTTCTGCGCAGGTACATCGGTGTAACTTATAAGTTATAAACGTGTTACTACTATTCCTATAGGTGAAACAGAATCTAATCGCACATGTAGAGCTGAAATTTCTTTAATAAAAATTATTATATAGGATAGTTTCTTTAAAAAAAGCCTCTATCGTTAATTAATAAATTATTTGTGATCTAAAGTAGTTTTTATAAATAGAAAATAACTTTGTTTTTATTATGTAAATTCAGCTCTACATTTGCCATCAGATTTTGGTACACCTATGGTACCTCCTTAATTTTATCATTAAGTATGACAAAAAAAGTATCTAGGAAATAGGTTGATTTTTAGTAATATGTTCATTTTATAATTGTTGTTTATGTAATGTTGTTATTATTTGAGTAGATTTTTTTTTCAAATATAATAAAATCCGGATAATTCGGACTGAACAAAAATCCGTCCACGAAATTCGGATTTCTAATTTGACACGGATGTGCAATCCCTATACCTACGCAACGAATTGACAACTTCCTCCCTTTTTGAAGTCGGTTAAAAAATTCAATTAAAACGCTTCTAGATAAAAATACTATGTAGGTAAGTATTAAAATGTGTCGTTCGTTATACTGCAGAACACAGAAATAATTATGTGTAAATATAGCTAAGTACTGACCATCTGTAGTATATAACATGCACTTATAAAAAGCAAAGTCAACCAAAGGTTAAAGTAAATAGCCTTGCTTCGGCAGTAGGTATCTCTAGTCATGAGCTCGATTTACGATTTAAAATGAAAAAACCCAAAACTTTAATAACAAAGTTCTGTAAACTGCGTATATTTTTTCTTACTCAAACCCTTATCGGCTCCAGTTTTGATTTGCTTATTTTATTATATGAATTACATACTTTTTTAACTTGGACGCGTTCAACAGTTATTTTTCTGAGAGATATTTATAATGACTTTGGTTCTAAGATTTTTTAGCTTCTACAACGCGACGGTTCGGCTCTTTCCGTCATGCAACAATCTTAACACTTTAATGTTTTGGCACGGTTTTTATATTTTATCAATAAAGATATCACTCACCTTATTGCTACATCTCATGTTTTCAATCGCTCTAGAAAATTTGAAGTAAATTAAATTTTTTCCATGTTTCCGTCCGATGTAGAATTCATCCAAAATGGAATCCTTCCAAAGTTGAATCGGTCTAATATGGTATTATTTCATTCCACATTGGACGGAAGCAGTATATATTCTGTGATTTTTAATATCTATAACGTCAATATGAATTGACTTTGTTTTATTTCAACATCAGTGGTAAATATCATATCCACGAAGCAAAAACTATCATGTGATCAATTGCACGTAGCATTTGACCTAGAGTGTCTATTTGACTTAACTTTAAATTTTTGTGCCATGTTATAAATAAATGCTCTCAACTTTATATTCCGTTAAATTTATATTCTAATTTACTCAGCAAATGAAGCCGCATGAAATGATAATGCTGACTGTAGTATAGATTACTAAATAGTTAACTATTTTTAAGAATTTGCGAAATAAAATAGCATAGTCTAAAGGTAATCTTGACCTACTTTAAACTCTTCAATATATTTCAATGTATTTGTTTAGTTAGCAGTTGACTCAACGTTTTATATTTTGTTTGATCATCTTATTACCAAGTCCAGTAGTGAGTTTCGCAATACGTAGATTAAAATATTCTATGCATGTCTATCATTCATCATTCATTTTAATGTTGTATACATATATACCTACTTATACCCTCTGCTCGATACTCCTTCTCAAAATGTATGATGTAGAATTCTAACATTAAGACCTATAAGATAACTGGACAGCTGTTTGATTATATAAACAATAATACCATTATAATAGTACCATTTCAGAGGTGCTTCAAAAACTTGCAATGTAAAATAATAACAGTATCCACTATCCAGAAATGTTTTCCAAGCCAAATGTTAAATGAACGATAATACGTTACTATAGCAATGAGTATTTCGTTGATGCAAATGAGCATTGTTTGCGAATAACCATTGTAGTTCTTGACACTGTGAACTCTGTAGCCGCATATTGTGTCGCGACATTGCCAGCTAATGCTCCCTGGTATTATTTTCGTTCAATGAAAACGAATTTCGATGTTCTAATAACATTACATTGAAACACTATACTCATATGACACCTAAGTTGTGTTTAGAGTAAAGAGCAATCGAAAATTTAAGTGCAAGCGGATAATCTGCTTACATCAAAACGTCGGGTTACGCGAACCGCATTAAACATTCGTTTATTAAAAGGTTCAAGACGTGTATATGGACGTAAAGACGTCAATTTGATTTTTTTTACGAATAAATGTGTTTATTATCGAGTAATCTGAAATTTTCATACTCTTTACGTAGCCATGAGATTAAAAAATACAAGGCTCATTATACCTTTACATTTACACAGAAGCTTAGTGTTATTACGACAAAAACAGTTTTTTCAAATCTATTGTAATTTATACTATTTGCTATTCAAGTAGCCATGACCATGAGATCAAAAAAATACAGAGTACCTAGGCTTATGATACCTTTTTGGAATCTAGAATAGCTAAGCAAGTTTTTAGATGATTGGCATGATGAGTGTCCTACATTTTTTACACTGTAGCTGATCAAATATGAAATATAGCTTTGCGTTTAATTTTTTTTAAACACTTTACACTAGTTTGTTAAATTTAGATATTTGTTTTTGGCTGATGGCTTTTTAGATGATGGCTGAACTATCGCTTCTGAAATGATAAAAATGGAAATCGAAAATCCTCTCCATTTGTAGTAATGACACTATGAAAAATTATCGCACTTGGAAATTTTTAAAAATATAAAAACAAGAAATATCTCGGAAACCGTGATATTTTCACTAAGGTCAAAATTTGAGGTAAGGGAGGCCATGATTGTTTTTTTGTGCTGTAAGATATCGCTTCTTACCTAATTTCATGATACTAAGGTCAAGGAGAAGTACTCTCTAGGTTTTGATTTCCTTATGAAATTTCGCAAAATATCCGAAATTGTGTAACAAAAAGAATATTTAACAATAATAAAAACCGACTTCAAAAACACAAAAGAATCAAAAATATTTTAATAATACAATCCACATTATACCTTTTATTTTAAATTCGGTGCAGATAATCGATGATCATGACTTCTTTGGCACCGACTTCAGAATAAAAATGTAATGTTGTATTGTTTGAAAATTATTAAAAATTTTTTTTTTATTTTAATATTTTTAGTGAATTTAATACCAGCTCACCGAAGTAACTAGAAAGAAAAAAAACTGAGGATCAATGCGTGCCTATTATATTTAAAAAACCAACATCTAACTTCTGAAAGTCAAGGATCCTTCCATCATCAGCTCGGCTAATGACTACCGGACGCAACTACCTAAATGGCTTCAGAAAAAAAACATGAAACACGTTGGACGTGCCCATGAAATTTAAGAGTTTCCCTCGATTTCCCGAGATCCTATCACCAGATCTTGACTTGGTGACAATGATGGGACCAATCGCGAAGTATATCCACCCAAACGAAAAAAGAATTTTCCAAGTCTGTTAATGAATTACAGAGTTATGAGGTAACATATCATTAAAAAACATACAATCGAATTGATAACCAACCGTAGACCCCAGTTTTGTTGTTTAGTTTGATATTATTTTCTACACGTTCCTGAGAAAAGGGATTTTGTCAGACAGTTGGCCAGCGAAGTGATCATATAAGTATTTTTAAATTATATTTATGTATGTATATGTGTATGTGTGTATTCGGTAGTAAGTTTTTATTTAAATTGTATCTTTGTCTGCGCCAAACACATTTTAAAATTACAAATTGCCTCTCGGTTGACTGGTAGAGAATGCTTTGTCGCATTAAGACCGCCCATTGTATTTCACTTATCACCAGTGCAATAAAGATTAAAATAAATAAATATACCTACACCATTTTTCTTAGTAGGTGCGGAACCCAAAAAAGTTATACCTACTTTGTCAAAAAGTCTTACTTTGTGAAATCGTCAACTTGGCACTTTGTATTTAATGGAAATACCTATTTGGGTTTTATAACAGAGCTACGAAGCCATCTTTCAGATCAATCAAGCTGGAGAAGAAGATAATTAATGTTTGGATCGTAGCATGTGGAAAATTATGATCTTTCCCAACCCTCAGGGAAAAGAGGCGTCAGTATTCACACTCGAAGCTCAAACACTAATTTTCCCGTCAGATTTCATGAACGGGCCTTGACCTAACAAGTAACCATAGTACAAAATGTAGAGCTGTGCATTCCAATGACTATAAACATTTCCTATAAGATGTATAGGTATAGGTATTTTAAAAGTAACTTAACACTTATTTCAGCTATAATATAATAAAATACCTAGAATAATAAATGTTTATGTAAAAATTGATAATAATATTCAGTGTATACTATAAACTTAGTCAAAACTTTGAATAGCAGTAATAAATATATTGAGAATTCGTATTATGAAAACCTATGTATCGAGTACAGATTTGCTAGGCCCATTATAAAAAAGAATGGAATAATGTGCATTGATTAGTATTGACAGAATCAAATAATAATAAATTTAAAATTTGACCGACCCCATCTAAGGCCTTAGTTTAAGGGCAAAACCTCGATAAATGTAACATACGAGTAGCTTTTCAAAAAGAGAACCTACTCGTGCAGACCTAAGCTTGTGAATGCAACGTAGAAGGATGTGAAAATTAACATTAATGATGTACTACTTAGTACGCGCATCCTAGTTACCACCAGTATCGGATCACAAGAAGACCACCAAGGCCGAACGAATGCATGTCGCGTTTATGTATGATTAATTAATCAGACTACTGTTACCGTTGTGCGTGTCTAATGACAAATTCCGCAAATAATAGATATTAATAGATAACTTTATTTCTTAACTCTGAGATTCAATGATAATATTATGATGAAAATGATGGTTACTGTACTCGATATGAATGAGGATTAAGTAAATATTACATTGCATAAGGAGGAGCTCAGTAGCGTAGCGACGAATGTGTTCGGCTAACGATTGCTACAGTTCAGCAACGTTGACCGTGGTGAAGCTTATGATGGGCGACAAAAATATTGAAACATCCCTTATTCCTTCAAACTCGTCAAACAAGGGGTCAATTACGAGCTGACATGTAAATGAAATCATAACATGTAATGAGCGATCAGAAATTATAGAGGGCCGCATCAATAAAAGTTATTAATACGAGTATATGAATAAAAAATTAATCGGTGTTGCTAAGTGTAAATCACAAAAACGGTTAGACCAAACGGGCTTTATCCATTTTTCAAATATATATTGAAGTTCGATGAAAGTTCTCTGAAAATTTGCCCGGAAAAATGGAAAACTAGCATTTTTCCTGCATTTTTCTTTATTCCAATTCAAACTGGTTCTTGGCTGCCAATTTTTGTCGTAGACTAAACCCAAACATCAAACACATGAATCAAAAGCAAAGCTTTTGGCAGACCGTCTGTTGAGTTTCGTCAGCTAGGTATCATAAGATAGGTTAGCATTATGGTATTATTTAACACAATTGCAATTGAACCATTTGGACGTTAAGTAAAGTGAACGGCTAAGTTTCAAAAGGATAAAAAGTCAATGTATTTTTTCTATTTGTTATAGATTTTTAGGAACTTATGCTGCTTAACTTTTTAATGCAAACGAATTTCATGATAATCTAACTGCACGAATGCCGATGCCGTGTATGGAATCGGAGACATTGCAAGTTTGATAATAACGTCATAATTATAATATATCTAGCAAGGGTCATAGTTAATACTACACATGTTATGAAAAATAATGATATTTTTCCGTCGATCGGTTTTCAGCTCAATGAGGAATTAAAACAAGGCCAGGCAGATTTGGATCTGAACCGGGCTGTTGAAACCCCATCCCCAGTGGCCGTTAAAAAATAATCACAAATAACAACATCCCTTCATTGTTATCCCCACTTACATGGAACGAGCTGGCTTGTCAAACTTTTTTAACGAGGTGAAATGCACCGTACACGCCGAAGGATAGTCGACAGATATGTGTGAGGATCTCCCCGGAGAGTGAAGATCATACCCACTAAACCAACCTCGATAATCGATGTCCATTTTGTCCATAGTCTGGGCAATCCTGAGACTTGGAAAGTTCAACATGGGTAATTCCAGACGGGGACCAATAAATAGCGCGCATGAGGAGCGGCCCAAGCGCACAGAGATCCGATTCTCATGTAATAGAACTTTTCCGCATAGTAAATTCGTATTCAAATTTCACGATTCTACTGGAAAATTCGAATGATTCGTATAAATCGTATTCTGGGGCACCCATAGAACAATTACCAATTGAACAAGGAAATTCGTGCGGCGTTTTTAAAAGCGCTATGGCAACTACTATATTTTTTAGGGTTCCGTAGCCAAATGGCAAAAAACGGACCCCTTATAGATTCGTCATGTCTGTCTGTCTATCTGTCCGTCCGTATGTCACAGCCACTTTTCACCGAAACCATAAGAACTACACTGTTGAAACTTGGTAAGTAGATGTATTCTGTGAACCGCATTAAGATTTTCACACAAAAATAGAAAAAAGCAAAAAATTTTGGGGTTTCCCCATACATAGAACTGAAACTCAATTTTGTTCATCAAACCCATACGTGTGGGGATATATCTATGGATAGCTCCTCAAAACTCATATTGAGGTTTCTAATATCATTTTTTTCTAAACTGAATAGTTTGCGCGAGAGAACACGTCCAAAGTGGTAAAATGTCTCCCCCCCCCCCCCCCTCTAAAATCAGAGAACGATAAAACTAAAAAAATATATGATGTATACATTAAAAATTGGTTTGAACGAGATCTAGTAAGTAGTTTTTTTAATACGTCATAAATCCTACAGAACCCTTCATGGGCGAGTCCGACTCGCGCTTGGCCGGTTTTTTCCACACTGTATATTACTTTGGAGTTGTGGTTTTATGATATTGTGCAAAACCGAATGGAGCAATGAAATTGTTGATCACATTTCAGACGCGGTTTTATGATCCCGAATTATTGGGTGCATCTAAGTAATAGTACATTATGGTACAAGTGTGTAATGTTGGTGATTACCGCTGAGGCGCATTGAGGCCCGAGCCGTCAGGCGAGGGTCTTAAGAAGCCGAGGACGGTAACCATCAATACACACGTGTATCATACAACGTTTTTCAACACACTTCTGAATAAAACAATACTTAAATAAAAAACCATTTTACATAGTAGATAAAAAGTTTACTTAGAGAAACAATTAGTAAATGTGCAGTTAGTAAAATTATAATTAACTATTTTTGATGACATAGCGGTCTCATCAGATAGATTATTTATTTGAAATACTTTCATGTTCTATTGTTATTTGTGATGGTTCATTATTCGTGTAGGTAGGTGAAATCCAATCATTGGACGTACTTGGTATTTCGCCAGTAGGATGCGTCTCAGAATCAAGTTTAATTCTTTTTGTGATTTTTGCACAAATTTCCTTCTTGTTTTGTATGGAATCTTCTACGTATGATTCTGCTACATTACTAGATCGCCACCCGCCATGTCGCTTCAAAGTCATTATATCAGCTCCTGAATTTGCCAGCAATGTAGCTGAAGTTCTTCTGAAGCTATGTCCAGTGTAGCTCTCAGCATCTACTAAACCCAAAAACTTAGCGATTTCTTTAGGCATAGAACCAAATTTGTTTATACCTATAGGCTGACAGGTACATTTACCATTCTGGTAATTTAGAAAGAAACGGTCATCTTTTGTTTTTGGCGAACGCAAACTTTCATACTTCTTAACAATATCATAGAATGGACCGTGTATGGTGAATGACCTAGGTATTTTATTTTTCGTGATAGGTATCTTCACTAAAAGCATCTGGCCATGGTTCTTTATATCTTTTACAGTTATATTTGTTAATTCTTGTATCCTACAGGCACCAGTTACACCAAATATTAAAGCAACCTGAAACAAAAGAAACAATAATTAAGGTCAACACACAACACAAGCTGCTATTAAATATTTAATTAAAATTAATTTAACTAACCTTTGTAGCCAAATATTGGTTATCTGTAGCATCTTTAATAAATTTTTCAATATCATCAGATGATAAAACCTTTGATTTTTTGCTTCTAAATCCATCAGATAGTCTCTTTAGATAAGCTGACAAATTCGAGTATGTTTTTAAGTCCACTCCATTCTTTGTTCGGACTGTACTTTTTAACATTGAGTAAATACACCACAAAGAGCTAGGTTTGTACTTAGAAGATAATTCTTTAAAGTACGCCATGAACACATTTTCTGAAAAAGACTGCGTATTCTTGTTGTTCTGCCATTGTATGAAATTTTGGTACGCTAATAGATATTTTTCCTTTGAGTTTTCTGGTAGTAAACTTTCCATAACGTTCTGGGCTTCACATCTTATATCGGGCGGTGTACAACATAAATCATTTTCTTCATAAATTGTATCTGCAGACATCTTAATTAATAATTAACTAAATAACTTCAAAAGAGAAAACGAGACGAGTTGTGAAAAATGTTTCGTAATGGCGGGAAAAATTAATCAGTTTTCCTATGCGCGCGCATCGGCCATAGACTAATTAATTTCGTAATGGCGGGAAAAATTAATCAGTTTTCCTATGCGCGCGCATCGGCCATAGACAAAAAAATGAGGTTTCTTTTTTTTGGGCTTTTCGCGGATAGCATTTTAGCGCAAGTGTAAGCGTAACTCAACCAATAATATTAAAAAAAAACTATTACTCACTCGTGAATAATAGTAATGAAAAAGTCACAGTTTGATTATAGGTGTCATTATGTGCCTAATTGCCATGGGATTAGAGCCACTTTATGAGGAAGTGTGTTGAAAAGTATATTTATTCCTTGAAAAATCTTTTTTAAATCCTTTAATGAGAACCAGCACACCACGATTTAGTAAAAATCATGACTATTTTCCTCTAAAGGGCCGCCATAATATGCAATTTAATGTGATATCAAATAGCATATAAGCAGCGGATGAGCAAGACGCTTCCAACCCAACAATCCCTCATTTGTCAAATTGCGATAAGTAGTTAAAAAGAGGATAACATTCATACCATACATATTCATACATACCTATTAAAATCACACACCTCTTTGCTTCGTCATAGTCGGGTAAAAAATGGTCTCAGCATTAGACAGATCGATACGGTCTGTTGCTGATATTCTGCCATAAGTTTAGACCCACATCCCAAAAAATCTACTGTGCTATAGTATGTATTACTCGTATAATGAACATCAAGAAATTGACACAACTAACTAACATTACTCTTGTACGATTATCTAGGACCTAGGTTATTATTGATATCCATTATTATTGATATCCATCATTATTATTGATATATATATATATATATATATATATATATATATATATATATATATATATATATATATATATATATATATATATATATATATATATATATAAAAGTAATTCGAGTTTTTTACACTATTTATAACTCAAGAACGGCTGAACCGATTTGGCAAAAAATTGGCGGGGAGGTAGCTTAGAACCAGGAAACGGACATAGCATAGCTTTTATTGCAGAAATCGCCCCTTAACGGGGAGAAAACGGGGGTGGAAGTTTGAATGGGGAATCAATAACCGCTGAACCGATTTAGATAAATTTGGTATGGAGAATTGGAGATAGTTTAAGTTGTGGAGAAGGATATAGAATAGTTTTTATCTCATATACCAAGTGTCTCAAGTGAATATTGCACACCAAAGTACCTAAGACTATCCATAACGTTTGCAGTTTAAATAAGAACAACAATATACTCGTATTATTATTACATAATTTGCTTCTCATTTTCTACATCAATAAACTTTACTCGTGGTAATAATTTCTGTATTTTTTTTTGTTTGTACTTAAATACCTAATTGGCTCTTCACAGAAATTACTTGAATGATTTTATTGTATTATACTGTTCTTTAATTCTTTTTTTGCTATTGATGTTATTTAAATAAGTAATTGTTGTGTGATAACTTGATAAGAAGTTCGTTGCCTGTCGCGATTTTTTTTTCGTTGAGCAATGATATTTAAGAATTTCCCTCAATTTTACAGAATTCCACATCAGATCCTAATACTTAACATAAGAATCTGCGTACCTACCTCAGAAAATAAAGTATTTTTCATTGGCAAATATTGAAAGTGGAAAAATCAGATAACATCGAATACAGCGCTCATAATAAGCGATGTAATGTTTTCGACAAAAAAGATGCATAAAATTTTTGAATAGTTTTATGCAATAAACGTTATCATGATGTAGTAGTTATACTATTTTTCTATGCAAATAAGGATCATTGAAATTCGATTCGGAGCATGTCATCGACAATAAAATACACTAATCTTAATGCACGCTGTGTCGTAGGTAGAGCCGTGTCAATAGTGACTTAAGAGCTATTAATACATTTGACGACACTTGCATACTATTCTACCTGAAAGAATCCGTAGCTTGTAGTACTAATAGTGTTTAAAAGATAAAATTACATAATTATTAACTTATTATTACTATTATAACTAATAGATAATTTCGAGATATTATTATTACTAATAGACAATTTCGAGAAAATAGCTTTTTATAGTATTGTTATTTGAGTTCATCTTCATCGTTAGTACACATAAGTATATCCAAAAGGAACAGGAAAGCCAAATACTGATCGTGACTCTACTTTACTTACTCGGCTTATGTTAAGTATTTCATATGTTTTCACATTTGTTATTAAAATTATTAAATACACAATCAGCGTACACGTGCACAGCATAGATTGTAAAACAGTTAATTTTACTAATGTTGCTCATATCTATATGTATTAAACTATCCTGACTAACTCACTTACATCATCGCCGAGTCCAAGGTATTTAAGTTAGACATATGAAATTTGTTCAGCATGTTTCATTTATAATAACCCTTACATCCATTTTTTAAGTTTTTAGAAAATTCAACTACGAAAGGGGTAAAAAAGGTTAGTACGGAACTTCGTTAGCTTTGATGAATGATGAATCCTGAAATTGTGATAAAAAATACTTGGGTATGAGGAAACAAGTGTTAAAGCGTAACATTTCACCTTTAAATGGAGTAAAATAGGGGTTGTAAGTTTGTATTTTATTCGAATCTCACACTAAAACTATTGTTTTACATGTTTGATAGGCATTTTTTAAAAATTACTGCCTTTGTTACTACGGGAAAATATAGAATTTCCAGGAAAATACGCTGCAGGCAGTAAGGTAGTTGTGTATAAAAAGCAAACGCGGAATATTTCCATTGATTGTTATCTATAAGATATACTTAAGGATGTGTTGAATCATCTAATTGCAATCGATTGTTAATATAAGTTACCTACTTGTTACTGAAAGTAAATTGTTATACAAGTTTACAGTTTTGTTATTTACCATTGGGTTAAGCCTAAGTAATTTATATCTCGATCCACAGGGGCCTATCAACACAGTTACTTGAAGTGCAGCGTACTTCAAGCTACTTACTGCAGGTTCCGTTAAAATTGTAAACCTAAATAAACCTAAAGATTTTGAATACATTTCAGCACTTTAGTACTCACTTTATTTTTAACAAAAAAGTCGTTTTTGTGACAGTGTGGAACTCGAACCTTTACACTAAAATGGCTTGGTTTTCTCTATCCTAATAATGTAATATACCACTTTATGTGTAACCGGTGATCTCGGTGTGGATATCTGGATTGAAAATTACTAGAAATAACTTTTATATTCTATAAGATAGGATAGAGAAACTTAACATAATCAAAACGCTAAACTAATTACAAAGTAAATAAGCAACAAATACGAGATTAGATAATACTACCAAGATTTTCTTCGTGTGTTTAATTAGTTCAGCGTTTAGATTATGTTAATAGTTTCTCTATCCTATCCTATAGAGTATATATTTATTTATAATTATCCTATAGCTAATAGTTTCTCTATCCTATCCTATATAAAAGTAATTTCTAGTAATTTTCAATCCAGATATCCACACCGAGATCACCGGTTACACATAAAGTGCAGAATACTTACATGTTTTAGTTAGCATCCTCCACAATACCTACTTACCTACATAATCTATGTCACGATGAATCATATCTTATACAACGACGGTTAGAATTATTGTACCTACTTCTCTATTTATTTATGAACTAAAAATAAGTTTTACATGTAACCTTAAGTATCCTACGTTACTAATACAATAGTAGTACCACTAGCATCTGTGTGGTAAAAGCAATAAGACTTCGTAGTAGAAATGCTCTCGTTTCACAATAAATAAGGTCTACGTCTTTGTTTTCACGAAAATTTCTCATTGAAAATCGGTGTAAGTGGATAATTCGCTTTGCTTAATCATCACATAGTATACAAGCATGACGGACAACAGAAAGCCATCATTAACGATTAAAACAGATAATTAAACATCTCATTTATTTGCCGTATGAAAATGATCGATGAATCGTATCAACAAGGCTACCACGAAAGATAGAGACGAATGTTTAAAAACAAATAAAACAACAGTTTCATACCATGATTTTTTCAGGTCTTTGATCCCGGAGAAAGTAATGCTGTTGGATCGATTTACTTTCTTGCCGATAGTCCAGAATCTGATCTTGTTGTGGTTGTCATCCTCGTAGAACGGGTTAAGGTGCTCCGGATAGTCGTGAATGGAATAACTCTTACGGGGACCCGCCATTGTGGAAACACGATTTTAAGAAAATTCACTTCGTCAACTTTTACATAATACACACGTGAATCGTCGGTCGGTTCGTACGTTATATCACTTATCACAGTGCAGTTATCACGGGTTGATAAAGTTGTATCGTTTTATCGCGCAGATAATTGGTGTTTGTTTCGGCGCGAGATCGCGTCGCGGCGCTCGCCGTCGCATGTGGAGCCACACTACGAGCCGCCAGCAGCCAGCAGGCGCTTCGCTCTATTGCATCGCCCCGACTTGACCAACCTCACACGCCACAATCGAGTTTAGTAACGCAAAAATACGTCATATGTTCACAACAATGCGATTGTTTTACTTGTATAACAACAAAATTAAGTGCATTACTTGTTTATGCCGAATACTTGAAACATTGTTGTCTTTGATGTACTTATTCGTGGAATAATTAGATTATCATTCACCTGTGTTTGCGGCCTGAAAGTGTCGTATTGTAACTGTGTCGTGTGCTAAAATACTGTTATCATAAGCGTATTATCAATGCTGCAATAATAAAAGTCTCATATATAGGTACCTATTTAACTTAATATTATTCTTATGAAAGTATCATTAATCCTTCTATAAAGAAGAAAGTAAGTACAAACTACAATTGCTACGTATATTGCAAACTCATACATATAACTGAGAAGAAAATCATATTTTAAGTAAATAAACACGCTATTGTTTTCAGCAGACAAAACAAACAAAAAGGATATTGTCAAAATAACATACAGTATTTGTGGTCATTGGAGTAAGGATGACGCTATTTTATGCCTAAAGAAAAACACGTCATCCTTAGACAGGCAAAGGTCAATTGAGCTAAGGAAAATGATACTCATATACAAAGCAAACAAATTCAACTGTATGATACAGTACAGTAAATTTTGCATAACCTTTGTATTAGAGTTATTATATTACCATTTTTGGCGAGATTTCTTCGTGTTACATTATCTAGAGACCATGTTTTAATTAAATTGCTTAAGATTCATTTTCGCTAACTTTAATTTAGTAGTGCATACACACATGTTGATCTTAGTTTGTAACCAGTGCAGAATGTATAACAAAGCGTAGTTTTACATTTTACAACGATGAAAAGAAAAAATGTTTTCGATGCTGCTACAATCCAAATAGCTTCGAAGGGATCGATATTCTGTAGGAGTTCCTTCCATATATATCTAAGTAGGTATAAAACACGTCTTTGCGAAGCAGACAGCTACCAAAATATCAACACTAATGGGCTAGCACGCGATGGTTTATCGATCCACCGCGGACAAGCCCCATGACTATTTGATGGTGACTAGTTCATTACCATTATAAGTTCTGTTCTTAATGTACGTAAGAATTTGAAGCTTGCTACAGAACTGTAATAACGTAACGATTTATTTTGCATCAAGGCGACGTAGCGCACATTGGCGTGTTGCCTAAGTTTGAACGATAAAAACGGCTTACTCATCGTCTTCATTTTTCGTTTCATTCAATTTTATTGTGTTCTTGAACTTTGACGGGTTTATTTTGAATTGAATTTGCTACAATATCTTTTACAAGTAATTGCATTAGCAAAATTAATAGAGACAATATATGACTATCAATTACTCTTATATGTCTCTACATCTTATACATTTTTTACCCTTACATACGAAAATTTCCTTAACCCAATCCCTTATTCATTCTATTTTTGTCTACGCTGATGCCTGTTTTCTCGATGCTATTGAGGAAATTTTGAACAGGTGTATATTTAATTTAAGAAAATATACGATCATGTTACTGAATATCGGAAAAAACTAAATTGGCTTCCTATCAGACTCCGTCGAAATGCTCGTATACTGTCTCCTACACAATGTCCTTCACAACCCATTCTATCTTGTATATCTCTTGTATTCTCCTTTGCACGTCCACCTTATTCTCAATGCCGATCCCATATCCGCTCCCAACTTTCCTTCCCGTCCCATAATAGTTGCTTTTTCTCCTACTCCTTCACTGTCCATGTAGTTAGACTGTGGAACTCTCTACTGGCAAACATACGTGACTGTCAAACTGTGCAACTTATAATAAGGCGAAATTATCTATCGACAATGTAGTTTATTAGTTAATTGTATATCTATATATATTAGTATATTATTAAATTTTAGTTTATTAAAGTATTCTTGTGTGATTTTTTTTTCGACTTGTTTGTTTGTTTACACACTGAACTACCATTTCGTAGTAATCTCTATTAGTGACAGGACTGCTGGAAGACATTTCGATAAAAAATAAACAGTACCTTTGTAAAATGTCTCCGTATATCTATGCTTTTGTTGCTGTTTTATAATACAAAAAGAATTTTGAAAATCAGTTCACAATTTGCGGAGTAATCGTGTAACATACATACAAAACACGTTGGACACACCTAAAAATTAAAGGATTTTCCTCGATTTTTATGGTATCCCATCATCAGACCGTGAGTTTCGTAACCATGTGACCACTCTTAGAGTATACTCTATCGAATACAAAAAGTTTTTTGAAAATCGGCCCACAATTGGCGGCGTAATCGCGTAACATACACACAAAACACGTTGGACACACCTTAAAATTTAAGGGTTTTCCTCCATTTTCATAGGATCCCATCATCAGATCCTATCTTTGGTGACCATGTGACCACCCTTGGAGTATACTCTATCGAATACAAAAAGAATTTTAAAAATCGGTCCACAATTGGCGGCGTAATCGCGTAACCTACACAAAAAAAACATATGTAACGAATTGAGAACCTCCTCCTTTTTTGAAGTCGGTTAAAAAATCAATGTAATTTTCTTATTTTATACCTTTTTCAGTAGTCGGGTCTTAGTTCTTGAACTTACTTTTAATTTTGCTTGGTTTGGTTTGTGCTAAGACTTGCCTGGCTAACTATCGTCTTACATGAGTTTGTCGCCATATTAACAATTTTTAATGATGGGATCCCATAAAAATCAAGGGAAACCCTTAAATATTATGGGTACGTCCAACTTGTTTAATTTTTTTTCCGAAACTATTCACGTCTTTGCGTCTGATAGTCATAAAACGAGCTGATGATGGAAGGATCCTTGACTTTTAGGAGTTAAGAGGTTAGTTTTTTAAATACAATAGCCACGTACTATCAAGGTTTACGTGATAATTGCCTATATTCGCATAGGGACAGATTCCCAAAAGGACAGATTTTCATATGACCAGATTCTCAAAAAGGCAAAAGTAAAAAAGGAAAATCAAAGATTTAATATTAAGAATAGGCACATACAACATCACATTTCTATGTATATTGCAGTCAGTGCCAAACGATAATCCCGTAGAAAGTCTTAAGATTTGGCGACGACTTCAATAAAGAAAATTAAATGTGATGTTGTCTGTACCTATTCTTATATTACTTTCAACCTTATTCGTGTTTTTGTTGTTTAAAACCATTATATTCTCCTTTAATTTAAATATTTCAGTTTACATGCGAGTATATACTTACAAATTCCTCGCTTTCACGCACACTCAACTGACTGGTGTGGGACGATTGATTCAAGGTCATTGGTACTACTAAGACCTTAAAGATGGTTGACTATGTATACAAACTTTACCTAGTAGTAAGTGTAAAGGTGACCCCAACATGACCTAATATCTATATAGGTCACTACCTTTGTCACGAAGGACATTTAAACAACATGAACACGTCGATGGTCTATGCTACGCTACGAGGAGTAATGTCAGGCCACATATTTGGGACCACAACTGCTTATAAATTTTTCAAGCAAATTTAACCTTTCATCGAAATCTTAAGTCGGTAAATTGCCATTTAAACAATACTAGCCAATTGGAATTAAAATTAAACCAACAGTTCATGCCGCTCTGGAAAATGCATTTTTGACAGGTCCGGTCAGATTCTTATGTACAGTAAGCCCCCATTCAAGCTATACATTTACACTATGAAAATCGCCACTACGAGTATTACGAGCGACATAAGAATGGTCCAAAGGTAAACAGTATAGCTTGATAAGGAGCTTACTGTACATGGAACGTTGTTCTCGAAAATGAACTCTGATTACGCATATTTAACTGCACTCCACATTCACGCGAGAATCTCGCGAGAAAGCGAGAAAAACATGAGAAGCGTGAATGTGGAACCGATTCGCATATTCTTTTCAGGTTCTTGCTTTGTACTCCGACTTTTGTCGGTTTTTTGGCACGAGACAAAAGAACTAAGAAGGCGAGAACAGACGAGAACTTGGCGAGACTCCACAGTCGTATATTTCTCAGTAGCAAGCGATTCGCCGATTTTTATTAAGCACTAAAATAAATATAAAATTGAACTGAACATTTTAGTTACGACGTGTGGATACCATATTACATTGTAGATTAAAAGTAGGTGGTTATGAGTAACTTTATCACTTTTTTATGTCCAATGACTAATTCTAAAAAGCGCAAAGCACTTTTTGATAACCTTTACTCTAATTAATTTCAACAAAGCATGTACATAAAAAAGTGATAAGGTAACTAGCAATAAGCTTGTCGCAGCAATTACTTCTACTTCAATCGTCATCAAGCGTGAGAACTGTATTGAGAACCTTGCGAGTGTGTACCCAAAAAGTTCTCGCCGAGATTCTCGCTGAGATTCTTGCCGAGATTCACGCCGAGAATCTCGCACGAAGTGTGGAGCATGCATATAGGCCCTGTCAAAAACGCATTCTTTCGGCGATTGAATGGTATGAGATTTCAAAGGGAAAAAAATTTACAACATAAGAGTTTGTTTGTCCTTCAATAATAGTTGTTTTTGATTCAGCTCTTAATTTAAAGATGGAACATAAAAAATAGTAGAGTCAGTAATAACTAATAACATTGTATTTTTAACTACGACTTTTAACGTGGAACTACATTATTCCTCAGCAGTGGATTGTGCGTATACGGTAAATTAATTTTTATAGTTTATTCGTTATAGTCTACACTACACTGCATAAATAAATCGCGTGAACGCTATCATACACCAGTAGATTAGATTGCACCATCAATTGTCTCCAATATCGCCAATTCATTGAGTGGGTCAATCTACGGGCGCTTGCTCAATACGAGCCCTATTTTATTACATATAAAGAAGGGTCACTGATATTCTTCAATTGACTATTTTGAGTGTAAGTGTCGAATATAAAACACCGATGTTGTTTAACATGTTCTTTATATTCTTTGAAGCAATTGCTGAAATTTTTATTCCAAGTAACTTGAAAAATGAATAACTCATCAAGAGGAAATCGTAAGGGTCGTTTTTCCATACAAACATAGTCCCCTGTTTCCTTCCTGGATAATGGCAATAACTGTTCTATTTTTACAAGCTTTTATTTACTTTCACCTGCCCCGTGTATGTAATGAAATCTTGTAAGTTAAAGACCAGTTAATGACATTTCCAGGTTTCCGACTGAGCTGATATTTTGCATGCATAATATGTATATCGCGTCACATTATAATAATAAAATAGTTATTTTTTTTTCTATTAACTTATTTCTAATAAAATCAATAGCCACTACTAGCATATTCCTATGTTTTCCTCTTTATTAAGTTTATTATTAAATGAGATATAAACCTTTCAAAACCTGAAAAATGTACCTGATTTATTGCTATATTCAAACATCCAGCAAACAAATTTGACAAGATTATATGAAAAAAGCAAAACATAGAAACATAGCCGACGACGACGATTTTTCTTGTATTGATTTAAATTTTTTTAAAAGTAAAATCACAAATACTTACTTAGTTAATCTTTTTAATTTTAAAAAAATCTAATTTCCCGAAAACAATGTCAAAAATATTAACTCTGTGTAGAAAATAGTACTTATACTTCAATTTGAGAGTCATCTTTTATTTTAATAATTCTTTACTCTCTCCTAATACCTATAGTAAACTTATAAAGCCTTACGAAAAATACAATTTGCTGTATCATTATAATTTTAAAAAATACCTTTATTAATACTAGGCATTGTAGCGCTAATGATTAGCAACAATAAAATTCCTACAATATTGTCCTTCATTTTAACAGTCATTTAGTATAGAACTCACACTTTGCATGTGACTATGTTATTTAAGTACTTACTGACATAAAATTAAAAATGCAGCGTGCAGACCCGAACTAAACACTTAATTGGCCCCACCAAAAATATAAACCTTAGGCGCATAACTGAATTTAATTTATGCTCGTACTACCTCCAACTATAGGTAAACTGAACCAAAATACTATTAGGTAGCGAAAACACCACATTCAAGCCCTAAATGGCGGAATAGGATGTTAATTTGGAGTTTCCTTTTCATCGCATGTGAACGAAGAAATGGGTCGACGTATTCAAAGGAAGCTAAAACATCTACATACATAGGAAATTGCAAGCGGATGCTCCTCCGCGGCGACATTGAAGACCAATCAGGAGTGCGGTCAAATGGCGCACACGACTCCAGAATGCGCAGTTCGCCTCTGCTATTATAAACACTCGCCTGTTAGCTGCTCTATTTATGTTATATTCTAAATATGAGAATAGGGATTTACATTTTAACATGTTTGTTTCCCTACTTTCAGCAAATTCATGCGTGCAGTGAATCAGTTGTTTTGGAATGCACGTATTATAATAGTATAATGTTATTGTTGCTACAATTAGTTTGAGCTTAATAGGTATTTGTTTTCAATAAGTTTCAGGGTGATTTAATTTAAATAATAATTTATTACCATCAGGCATCATGTAACTAAAATAACAGATCGAATTAGTTTCCCTGCATCCAAATCTTTTGTGTCAAGAAATTATTGTTTGTCGTTAACGTTGACGTATACGTCAATGATTGGATTTCTCAGGTCTTATCAGTTGGATTTAACAATAAACGTTAAATCCATCTGAGAAGACCAATCAATTCGCAGCATTAAAATATTTCATATGATTTGCGCCAAAACAAAGACAGGCTTACAGGAGCCAAACTTTAAATATTATATCTAAACATCTTAAAATAGGCCGCTTTCATGATAATTAATATCAACCGTGTATCCTCTAGTGACCCAAGTACAAGCGGTAGAGTTGAGTTACAGCGTCATGAAACTGATATTGTAGCTAAGTTATGCGTATCCGAGTCGGAAGTTGCTAAAAAAATTAAAAGGCTTAATCCCAACAAAGGTGCTGGTCCAGATACAATTCCGCCACAGTTTGTTAGACGTTGTGCACAGGGTATCACATTGCCACTAACATTAATTTTTAATTGTTCTCTCAAATATGGCATTTTTCCTGAGGAATGGAAAAAAGCTCGTATTGTTCCCGTGTATAAAAAGGGTGATCCTTCATCTGCTAAAAACTATCGCCCAATCTCTATACTTTCATGCTTTTCAAAGCTTTTCGAAACATTGATATGTCCAACTCTTTCGAAATTAAACAAAACATACATTGGCGACAGTCAACACGGTTTCATGTCTGGTCGCTCCGTCCTTACAAACTTAATACCATTTGTGTCAGAAGTGTCTGAAAAAGTCGATAAGGGAATGGAGGTCGATGCCATATACACTGACTTCAGTAGCGCCTTCGATAAAGTTAACCATACTATCCTGGTAAATAAATTGAATGCCTATGGAATAACTGGCTCATTGTTAAAGTGGTTCAGATCATATCTACAGGATAGGCCACAAATGGTAGTTGTGAATGGTTACCAGTCCCGTTGGTACCGTGCTTTGTCTGGTGTTCCCCAAGGTTCACATTTGGGACCACTACTGTTTCTGATCACTCATGTTCACTCTCCGAAATCGAAGAATATTTTTGGATATGTGCTTTCTCCATAAAATTGTAAATGGGCAAATTCAGTCAAACGACATATTGTCAAGGGTATCTTTAGCGGTACCACACAGGTATCCGAGACACTATATCGCAAAAATATTTGCTATACCGTTTGCCAGAACAAATCTTGGACTTCAGTCCCCTTTGGCACGAATTTGTAGGGAATACAACACTCTTCATAGCAATATCTTGGATTTAGATATATTTAACGATAGCTTCCGTAAGTATAAATTCAAAATTTTAAGGTACCTGCAACAACTTTAGTTGATTTATAATGTTTATTGTTTAAAAGTAACAGTTTAAATTTGATGTCGTGTGTGATCGTCTTGACTAAATATAAGCATTATTTAATGTTAATACGCTGAGTGCTATGTACGCCGTTTTTTGATGCATATCAGAATTGTAATTTACTGTGAAAATGTTTTTGTGAATGTCTTAATATGTATCATGTGGCAGTACAATACTTAAATAAATAAATAAATAAAAAACCGTGATATTTTCTAAATAACATGTATTAAATATTTTTAAAACGGTTTCTATTTGTTTTGCGTGCAATATTGCAAACATTATTTTATTGCATCGTTAGCTAGGGTTTCCGAATTCTCGTATCGAGAAGGAACGCCGCAGTGTCATCATTGTGGTCCTTCCGCCGACGACACCACCGAGTGCCCCAGTGTCTGGGCTGACTCACATGAAGCCCTCGCCCTCGCCCTCGCCCTCGCGCCTCGTCACCGACGTTGTCAGAACAATGACGATCAGCACTATGGAATGGGGGGCTTTAACCAACCACCACCAATGGTCCAACTTAACCAATCCTGGTTAAAAGGGCCGAATCATCGGGAGATGCGCGCGGAACCTGCGAATCGCACTCTGCCGCGCCGCACTTCTTGACTCCTAACAAATTATTTATAATTCTACTCCCTTTGTCCCTGTGTACCTCTCCCCTGTTAGGGTCGGACAAACACAAGGTATGCCTTCGGTGTCCGCTGCAAGTTCGCCGTGTGCCCACTGTTGTGGTACCGTCGGCTTCGTCTGCCTAATGTCTCCCATTCTTTCTTCGGGCGGTTGCCCTATTAATTTTTCACCTCTCTAGCCCACTCCTGATCTTATGCCACCGATGCACGAAGTCTCGTAGCTTTGAGAAATTCGCCTCCGTCCCCACGAGATCATGGTAGTGGACCGTGCAGTGAAAAACGCAGAATATTTGTTAAAATATATATAATTTGGAAAGTCCTTTTGGACAAACATACACGAGCTATAAAAGATAAATTAGAAGTGTCATACAAACACTTATGTCAGATTTAAATAAATAGACAAGTAAAAGAAAACTGCCAGTGTCCTTATTAAAAGCAGTAAATTTCTACAGACCGGACCAACCCTTTAAGCGCCTTCACCTTATCTAGTAAATCCCTACGCGCTTAACTATATAATGAGCACTTCCGCAGTGCGTAGTGCAGGTCATCGACCTCGCACTCACCGCAGTAGCACCTACTACTGTCTACAAATTCATATTGAAGAGCCTACCATTAAAACAGCCATGCCCCGATAGCAGCTGTGCAACTTCGTTGTCCGGTTCGACCCAGGTAAACCTGAGCCGGCCCACCACGTTCGGGAAGAAACATTGTATGGGGGGCTGTCGCCTCCTTCTATATAAGAAGAGAACCCTCTTACCACACCGCTCTGCCGCAGGCGGCCAGGGTGGAAAGAGTTTGAGTTTGGCAAATTAGTTTGGCTATGAGAAACAGATTTTCTTATAAATGGGTCTACCTACGAGGAACATTTCCTCGTGGTCCCACCAGTAGGACAATGTAGTGGGACCACGAGTAACAACCAAATTTGATATCTTCAAATATTTAAGGGTACAGTAACCGTCATTACTTTTCATTCTGTATATTTATTAAAGCAAAAGGAGATCTTTTAGTGACTGAATGTGACTGAATGAGTGAGAAAGTAGAGTGAGGAGTTTACGCTACAGGAATGAAACTGTGTTTAGCGGAAAAGCCAATTCTAAATTTAAAAATACTGGGTGTGTTTGATGGCTCTTTTGAGAGTCTGTGAGTATTTTTTTACTTCTAATCCCCTTCATCTAACCTCGCTCCCCCTAATTCTCCCAATGTCAAATGGGCGTGAAAGTGGGTATGAAACTTACGGCATTTTTGGAATTACATCCCTTATAATGAGGATTAAATGGAAATTACCATTTTTGATTAGAGCATGGAAGTTCTTTATAAGACTTCTGGTTATCTGGAAATTTAAAAATGGTAGTATTATTGTAATCCATCCCCCTTAGATCATTTCATCCCCAAATCGAGATAAAAGTGGGAGTGAATGAATGTATGCGGTTTTCGACAATTTTGTATTTTTATGGAAAATAAATGTAAGTTTTTTATTATTTGGAAGAACCTGAAGAACAGTAAAAACCAAATAGACTATACATTTTGTAGTTCATAAAGGGCAGTAGGAGAGTATAAAATGTAGCAAATGTTAGTTGTTTGGCTTTGCCGGTGTAGTTTTTAATCTGTCAAATTTTTCATTGGAGTGATAATTATAAAGATAACAAAATTAACCGATTTCAAATAGAACAGCATTTAAACTTGCAACTGCATGAAGACTATCAGTTACTAAATATACCGCCGTCTACTGCTCCAGCTCTTGAAAATTGTCGCGTGATGCTCTATTGGTCAGCTCTATACTCTCTCCCACGGAAAGTACTATTGTTACTTTAATACTATTACTTTTTCTGTGCTATTGTCGGCAATATTGCTGATCCTGATATCATGTTAGCGTAACTCAGGCCTTGCCTAGCTGCCGGCTGCACTCAGAGAGAAAGAGAAAGTCACTACGGTTCGCGGGGTCAATCTAGATAGTAGATACCTACCTTACAGATATTATTCGAAGTTTTTATACAAGTTATTATCAATAAAAATGTGTCATTTCGCTACATTCCATGAACCTTGTCCAGGAACCTAATCTTTTGACAAAGTCAACGACTAATTAAAATTTCCAATGATAGATGCAAGATACTAGAACTCCAGGTACATCTTTTTAATGTGATGATTATATTTTCAAATAATTAATGATGATGGGATGGGTAACCAAACAATCACAGTCAGGCTCAAAGTTTTTCATCCAACTCTCCAGGATAATTAAATTAATATTAAATTCTTTGCGACAGTGACAATACTTCTCCCTGCTCTCTCTAAAAAGTCTCTACAAAACGAGTTGAATTGGTCTTTGGTGGGGTAGTGACAGTAACTATAGCAACGATTACTGGTTGCCAATATTTATACGAAAAGACGTACTTACGTTGATTTTATTGGGAACGAATTATATTCTCTTTTTCATACATTATTGTCAATCAACTTAGAAGATTCAAGTTTGGGACAATTGGTTTGAATTTATAATGGCTGTAACAACGCCGCCTAATATTTCCTCCCGTATATTTTATGGTCTTCGTACAGATATTCAGTAAGTCTATGATTTTAGTACTTGCATGATGCTTGCATGTTGATCTCGGTATATTCTTACTTTGAGCGTAAACGCTCAAATTAATTTTAGGTATAATGCTCACTATTTTACGGAATCCGAGATTATATATCCTGCGGGCGGTGTGATCGTTATACATAACCACCTACAGAAGAAACAGAACTTTATCAGGCTTCAGGATAAGCATAAACCAATTAAATCCTTGGTACTAGCGCCTAACAGGTAAATATGTTGAAATATAATGTAAATCTAAGCTTTGGAAAATTGCATAGCACATGTTTCAAAAATCTTCTTTTGAAAGCCACGATAATTTTGAACTTTTGTTTTTTTTTTATTTTCGTGTGGATACGCAGTGAATACACACATCAATGATTTTCAGTTAACTATTCAGTTTCAGTTAATAATTTGCTGTTTTCCGGTTTGAAGTGTAAGATATGGCAGTGAAATTACTGGGTACTTTACATCTTTACTTTACATCTTGTGTCACAAGTTGGCTGGCTACTTATACTATGGTCCTTGTGGGGGTTGCAGTTTTGCTGTGAATCACACAAAAGCCACATGTATTATAGGTAACTGTTACCACTTACCATCAGGTGGGCAGTTTGCTTGTTTGCCAACTTAGTTGTATAAAATAATAATAATAATAACTTTATTGTCTCGTCTCTTATGCTAGAATCACAAAAGTGGAATTTACTTAAATTAACTTGACCCACCACTAGCCACCCAACCACGAACTAGGTACTAGCCTGTATCTCGAGAGTTGAGTATTCCAGTAGCGGGTTCAAGTGAGAAACGGAGCACTTCTGCTCCGGATCAATAACATTATATTTTTTTTAAACATAGGCACTAGACGATAAATGTGTAATTTTAGAAATGAAAATAGTAATTCCCAAACAAGACGAAGTCTGTTTTTTGGGAATTCGTGTAATAGACAAATTACGAAAACATGAATATCTAGACAAGATACAGTATCTATTACTACGTTTTAGCCTCTCAAACCGCCAGATAGAATAATATTGATATTAAATATAGAAGAGATAAATAATTGTTATACAAAGCAGCAGATTGTAAGGGAGTGCGTGCGTGTCTGTGTGTGTGTATGCATGTGTGTATTTGTGTGTTTGCGTGCGTGTGTGTGTTTATGTGTACGTCATATATGATGCTATTAAGTATGTATGTTGTATAATTATGTAATTATCTCCAGATTTTATTTATAAGCTTTTTGGTAAGAGTTTTTCTGTTTCGGAGTATGTTAAATTTAAGAGCATGTTGTGTAATTTACTTTTCACTTCTCATGCTCGAAAAAGTACTACTTTATGCAGAATCTAGGCGACATAAAGTTGAACTTTATGCACAAGGGCAAAAAAGTAGCTTTTTAAATGTATCTATACTAAGGCAGTGACCATTTAGACCATGCAGCCAAACATAATAAATTGTGCACGGATAAAACTTGCTAATTTATAATATATCCTTCCCTATTTGCATGTTTGGTTTATAATAAGATAATACGAAAAAGTAACTAAATATCAAGACATATTCATCACTAATAAAAACAATATTCCAAAATAATTTAAGAGTAGGCTGTATACAGGGTGTCTCAGAAACAATGGATAAACCTTTAACTGTTGATAGGTTTCGTCGAGACCTCTCTAATCTCAAATTTTGACTTTAGTAAAAATATCTCGGTTTTCAAGATATTTGATAGTTTATGATTTTTTTTAAAAATGCCACTTTTAGTTGGTTTTTAATGTGCCATTTTTACAAATACGGACTTTTTCTGATTCAGTTTTTTTTAGCTTCTAACGGAATAGTTCAGCTATCAATAACAGTGGTTAAAATTGAGCTAGCTAATCACGAAGTGCTTGGAAAAAACAATGTTCCAAAAAAAATTAAACAAGAAATTATTTTTCTTCGTGTTTGGTCAGCTACCATGTAAAAAAAATATATGACGCTCATCGTGCCCATTATCTTAAAAAAATGCTTAGTTATTCTAGTTTCAAAAAAGGTATAATAACCTATGCTTAATGTATCTCTTAAATTTTATTACTGCTTGAATAGCAAATGGTATGAAATTTTAAAAAGATTTTAAAAAAATTAAAAAAAGTAAAGTAGCGGGAAAGAAGCCGTGAAATTTTCGTATTGAATTTTCTCAGTTATTGTTGAATTAACTAAATTTTAAAAATGTCAAGTGAAGAAGAAGATTTAGAACTTACTCCTAATACTTTAATGGAAATAAACGCACAAAAAGGGTGCAAGAAATATTTCCGCCAAAATCTCGGCAAATAAGTATATATGAAAACTTATGACAAATTTATAGTATGTTATGTTACTGTTTTATTTTCTCGCAATCGAAGTGAAAAGCAGAGTTTATAACTCGTGCACAAATCATTTTTATCCTCGACTTCTTCATCTGCCCTCGCCCTGCGGGCTCGGGCATATAACGATCTCGGATAAAAATGACTTGCTTTATGCACTCGGCATAAAATCTACTATTTTAGTTCCTTTTTTACACAAGGGTAAATAAATATAATTTTATTTATTTTGTTGTAAAGTATGCAACTTATGACAGTATAATGCCGCTTTGCCAGAGCAGTCCTGTGCAGTGGTGTTCTGCAGACAATGTCCGATCTGCGTTTATTGCTCTGAATCATGGGATCAAATGGTAGTTGCGAGTGTTTTCGAAGTATGGTGCGCATTAAAAAGAGCTGTCTTACAGTGAGCACCGAGGTATCAGAATAGAGCTGGGTGGTAGCATAACGAAAAGGTTTTCTTATCATTACCTTCAGGACTGCTCTCTGAGCTCTTTCGAGTGGTAAAAGTATGGTCTTACCAGCGCCGCCCCACCCAATTATACAGTAAGATAAAATATACTGGACTAAGCTCAAATATACTACCTTGAGAGTTTTTTCATCAGCTATTCTATTCAAATTTTTGAAGACATATATTAGTTTTCTGGTTCTAGCTACTAAAGATTTAATATGGTGGTCCCATTTAAGATGTTGATCTATTATTATACCCAAATATCTGAGAGTTGTGACTTTTTGTATTTTTAAGCATTGACATGCCACCGATCCTTTACATTGATGGATAGCAATGTTGCTCATTAACTCATTATCGGGTGGCAGCGACCTGTTATTTAGACCAAAAGTTATAAATTTTGTTTTTTCAAAATTGAATGTAAGCAAATTAGTATCAAGCCATGACAAAACTGTGGATACAGCTGTCTCCGCGTTTAAATAAGAATCTGTCCAGTTTGTTCCATCTATAACTAGTGCTGTGTCATCAGCGTAAGTGAACACTTTACAATTAGGTATAGTAAGCTTACATAGATCATTGATGTATATATTGAAGAGTGTAGGTCCAAGTATAGAGCCTTGTGGTACTCCAAAGACAAGCGCCTCAGGGTCACTCATCAAGTCACCCACTTTAACACATTGAGTCCTATCTTGAAGATAATCTTTAAAAAGCAGAAGTGGAACACTACGTACACCGATTTGCTCTAGTTTTTTTAACAGTAAAGGAATGGACACGGTATCGAATGCCTTAGACAAATCTAGAAATATGGCAATACACTTCCGCTTTCCGTCCACATGCCCTACTATACTATCCAATAAGGAATCAACAGCATCCTCTGCACTGATACCTCTTCTGAAGCCGAATTGATTTTTAGCAATTATTTGTCGTGATTCCAAAAAACTAATCAGTCTATTATTTAAAACTTTTTCCAGAACTTTGGACATTGCTGTTAGAACTGATATAGGTCGGTAGTTAGCGATAATATTTTTGTCTCCAGATTTATGGATTGGATGGATTATTGAAATTGAAAAAATATTTCACTAAGCCAAAGGATTATGAAACTTATATACTAAAAAATAATGACTTATCAACATTACTCACTTATACACACAATTAAGAAGGAAATTCTGTATTAAATTATTATTCCCAATAAATATATTTGTTTTAACAATTTATTGAGAAATCATAACATAAAAAGTACTTTTTTAAAATGATCTTACTAAGACAATAACAAAACGTTTGAATGTTATATATCTTAACTAAAATAATAACAAAAATATTGTTATTGTTTCTGTTTAGTTTTAGTTGCACGACAGAATGTTTTTACTGATTTGTAATATTTTAAATTTTTATTCAACTGCTATCATGATAAAATCATTCTTGTGAATTTCACAACTGAAGACAATTTAATCACATTAGCTTCGAAATTATGTAGGAGATGGCTGGCTCTTAATGAGATTGCAGAGGAGGGGCAGAAACCAATAATCACGATATACGATTTAACAACTTACAAGAGACGCAAAATACTGACGGTGCCATTTGAGAACTCCACGGCTAAAGAATTTGCTTGTGTTCAATTTACTTTTGACTCGAAGTATCTCGTGGCCATAACTGGGGAGCCTGATTGGAATCTATATTACTATAACTGGGACAAAGGGAAAGTGGAGAGTCATGCCAAAGCACAAAATCCTAGTGGACAAGGGACTGTCGAAAGCGTAAGTAAAATCTATGTCTATCGCAACAACAATCTTAAGAGTGTTGTTTTGTTCCGAATTGTGCTAACATAACGCATTTATGGTGTGTAAATAACGCTTTAATAACATATTTTCTTTTTTAACAGTAATTGTTGAAATGATAACTAAAACATTCATCGTTAAAACACTCACTGACACGCACTCAATACTCACATTCACTTAGTATAAATAAATTGGTCCTCAAAGCAGTTTTATGGAAACGCTATCGAGATACGATTATTAACGTTAAGGTTTGCAGAATTGAACACAGGTAAGCTGTGCGATGATGATGGAGTTTTAGTCCCTTGTTCGCTTTAGGGCAGATTCCTATTTACCTTATTATCAATGAGAATTGAGTAAAGTTCATGAGTTCCTTTTGGAATTGTCTTTTTGAATTAAAAAAAAATACGATTTTTGTTGTACTTATCTAGCTTTTTTGTGCTATTATTAAAAGTAACATCTTCAGGCTTATCGTCACTTACCATGGTGAGATGAAGATGAAGGAGCTCCAGGTTGTGTGTAACAAAAGAATAGATAAATATTCTTTCAATGACAATTATAAATAGAGTTAAGCGAAAACCCACAACTTTTTGCAAAGCACAGAAACAAATATTGGACAGCATTAGGTTTTTGAATATTGTGATCTTCAACAAAATACAAGTGTGTAATGTTTAAAGATCACTGGAATGCTCGACTTATTCTAAATAATTCTGAAATAATCGAGCATTCAGGCATAATAGTATTATAATATAATAGACTGGCCGATATTCAGTGACTACGATTAAGCAAATCTCAACAGAAACAAGAAGTCATCCGTAAATTACCTACGTCACACATTTTTCATGCATTTGTAAGTCTCCTCCTTCCCTAGTGTGACGTTACATATTTAACATTTTTCGTAGATACTCCAAATTTTGCTTTTTAATACAGTATTATTATTTTGAAACGTAGCGTCGCAAAGCTTTGGACTCCCTTCCACTCAATGTCACACATCATCGATCCCCTCCCTATATCTAACATGTGGCGTAATTTATGGATGACCCCCTATCCATTTGCACGGGAGATACTTATAATGCACAAGTGTCTGCGACAACTCTAGCGCACTATCTATTTCTTTATTCGCATTCACAAAGTCCCGACCCAAAAGACGGTTAACCGACACAACTTTGGGGGGTCCTACTTCATTTGAATCATTCGTATGAGCCCTCGTCGAGCGTAGTTTGCACTCGATTACTATTGATTCTCGTTTCGTTTTTGATGAAAATCAATATTATTTCGTCACTACGCCATAGAAAGTGGAAACAACACGTTTCGAGGGTTGTTAAATATTTATCGTGTGGTTTTTATCCATACTAATAATATAAATGGGAAAGTGTATGTGTGTGTTTGTTTGTCCGTCTTCCACGGCAAAACGGAGCTACGAATTGACGTGATTTTTTAAGTGCAGATAGTTGAAGGGATGGAGAGTGACATAGGCTACTTTTTGTCTCTTTCTAACCCCCCCACTTCCCTAAAATAGGGGGTGGAAGTTTGTATGGAGCATTCCGTAATTTTCAAGGTAGAATGCTAAAATATGGTATGCGGACTATTTGTGACTAACAAAAAAATCATGCATCATTTTTTTTGGAAATTGCCCCTAACCCCTTCAAAGAGAGGGTGAAATTTCATATGGGACTTTTCGCAGTTTTCAAGGTAGGAAGCTAAAAATCAGTATACAGACTCTTTGTTACCAACAAAAAATACCTGCGTTATTTTTTTTTGGAAATCTTCCGTGTTACCCCGAATTTAACGCGAGCGAAGCCGCGGGCAAAAGCTAGTGGTGTTATATTTTTCGGTCAAACCTTTGTTGGTTGTAAAGTTTTTCTTTTTTATATTTACAGGTGTATTGTAATCCTTCAGATGCGACGTTGGTAGTGATAACCGGTCCTTACACATTCCGAATCATGAACGTCTCTGAAACAGTCTGGAGGCAGTGGGGATGGTGTAAAGCTGAAAATGTAAAATCCGTTGTTTAAGTATAAAGAATACCTATTTTATAACCAATATTCCGTCATATTTTGAAGGTTTTATTGCGAGGCTTATAGTGCAACAGAGGTTTACGTTTTCAGAAGGAACTGTTTGCATTTATCTAGACACTAGCTGTGCCAGCGAACTACGTTTTGCCGTATATTTTTTACCCGTTTTTGCAACATTTGTCATTGATGCTCAGCTCCTATTAGTCGTAGCGTGATGTTATATAGGCTAAAGCCTTCCTCGATAAATGGACTATCCAACACAAAAAGAATTTTTCAATTTGAATCAGTAGTTCCTGAGATTAGCGCGTTCAAGCAAACAAACAAACAAACAAACTCTTTATAATATTAGTATAGATGTGACTTTTACACATTGAGGAGATTATAAGCGACACTTTTTTGAATACTACCTACATGCTTTCTTTCTGGTGCAGATGATTATAACAAGTTGCATGTGGTTGACCCCGGACCGCATTATGTTTGGGACAGACAACGGCATGATCATGGTTGTGGAGAACGGAGAGCTGCGACAGAATTGCGTGTACAATGCGGCTGACGTCATCGAAATGTCCTTGAAGAAAGTTGAGGCTGAGTAAGTAGTAGTAGTATTTAGCTATTTTGCCGCTGCTGTGAGCACCCACTTGCGTGATAATTTGTGAAAAGCTTTACTTCCTTTTTTTTTTGCATATTATCTATTTTCAGTTTTTGTTGGACAATTTGAAGAAAAATTCTCGCAAGTATATAAAAAGAGTATGTGTAATGAACAAAATTCCACATTAAATGTTTTTATAGATAATGTTAGTAACTCACTCGAATGTTCTTTTTATTATAATTGAGAAATAAAACGAACATTTTATGCAGACTAGCTGTGCCCGCGAACTACCGTTTCGCTTTAATTAAGCTCAAGTTGCACTGTAGCTTCCTTAATTCTTTGATGGGGATTTCTCAGATTCCTGTGGGAACTTTGAAAAATCCTTCCTTAGTGGGTGCCGATATAAGACACGAACCTTTGTAACGAATATAAGATTCGTATAAGCCGTGGATTCGGCACTTGCCTTCCAATCGGGAGGACCGGGGTTCGAGACCGCCATGTACCAATGTGTTTTTTCGTTCTTCGAATTTCATATATATACATTTTCATTTGGTGAAGGGAAACATCGTGAAGCAACCTGCATACATCTGCGAAGAAATTCAAAGGTGTATGTGAAGTCGACCAATCCGCTGGGCCAGCGTGGTTGACTAAGGCCTAACTTAGGGTAGGCTCGAGCCCGGAGCGGGCGCGAGAGGACGACGACGTTGGGTAGGAGGAGGCGCGCGTTCCTGAACGCGCGCCACGAACTCCCTTAAGCAAGCCTGGGCTAAAATAGCCCAGCTGGCCGACAACCGGTCGGGAGACATTACGTTTCCATCCCTGGCCTGCCCGTCTGGGGGGGTCGCATTATGGCACTTGGCGACGCCTCCGTACAGTAGTCCCAGCGTTTGGATCAGCAGTGCTGACTCACGATTGGGTCTGTCTCCCCAGGGGGTGCGCTTGGGGAATGGCTAGTGCCGATCCCGATCGTGCCTCTATGGGGGTAGAACTTGCTGGAGGGTGGTTTAGCCAGGGATGGGGTTTATACCCGAGTCCAATGGCATATCCAAGGGGCGGCTTTGTGTGCTTTTCAGTTCCTTGTTGAATCGTAAAGAGATTACCCTGTCAAAAAAAAAGGGTAGGCTCGAGCCCCTTGGTGGGGACGTATATGAGCTGTTATGATGAGATTATTCATTTAATAAAGCCGTTTGTTTTCTAATTAAAAGTATTATAATTAAAAGGTCAGAAGAAAGCGCGGAGAAGACATCGACATCAAGTAAAATAGACACGACCAGTGAACGCGACGCCTGCAGCTTGTTTGAAGAAGCTTATGCTGTGACGTCATTTGTTAATTTTCCTAAAGGTTAAGGTTTCACTCTTTTATAAACCTTTTAGCGCTGAGCCCATGCATATAAGAGTATAAGTAATGTTATAATATTAATTTACTATTTTTTTTATTTTATCAATTTTGAAAACATACCCAAAGAATGCCCAACATCATATACCTACAGGCGATGTCCCACGATGATGTCTCATGGAAAGAAAGTATTGAAATACCGAAGATAAATTTCACCCGAAAAGACTTCATTTTAATTTCAACATAATTCGGACTACATTCAAATATTATTAAATGTCACCTGTCAAAATTAAGTGCCCGTGTTTTTCATGATATCGATCTATAGAATCAAGGATGATATTATTCTTCGTCTATGATAGAATCAATACAACAACAATTCTTCCTTACAAACATTATCTTCAAAATTTGAGAACGATCATGAAAATCTAACCTAATTAATACCAATAATTGGGCCGATTCGAATGAATGAATTAATACTTTATTGTTATAAAAAAATTAAAAAGTTAAGGCAGCCTTATTGCCAAAGCAGCAATCTCTACCAGGCAACCGATGGGTAAAGGAAAGTTTAAATTTTAGAGAATGATGACGGGTAAAGTATTACGGAAACCTATTTTACGTATTTAAATATTTAACCTAAATACATATTTTGATAATAACATTTTCCGGGCCGATATTTCTCCGACTCCGATTTTATGACCGACTTAATGCACATATCTTTGTCGATGGTTATCGAGAGAAGTGTACGTTATGGATTTGAAGAGGAAGGTGAATTTACAGAGGAAGGTGTATGTTTGGTATTTGAGGAATTTCTATTCTGCTAAATGTTGTCCATCTTGTATTTAGGTAATAATAGAGATATTTCGTCTCATAATATTTTCTTTTTATTCCCGGCTAATCCCGTGTAGTAAATTTTCAATATCAGACTTCATCGCCGAGTAGCAGTGACACAACGTCCTTCCTTATTAAGCAAGTTCAAGCGGCCGACATCGGTAGGTGAGTAGGCGAAGGCAAACGTAAACATAGTATGCGTTACCAGGGATGTTATGGATATGATATTTCGGATCTGGATACGGATACGGATATAGGAATAAAATTATATCGGTTTCGGATACGGTTACGGATAAGTAATTATTTCGGATTATCCGTTAGTTTCGGATAGTTTCGGTTACGGATATTAGATTGAAGTAAAATAAAAAACCAACTAATTATGAAAGAGGTTATGTTATGACTAGAAGATTCACGTGGCGCGCGAGTGGTGAAACAAAAACCTGTCGAATGGCGTTTTATTTAAACTCCGCCCTTATTCGAAACTATCCGAAACTTGTGAAACGGATACGGTTACGGATATATTTTATTTCGGATATCCGATAGTTTCGGTTACTGTTACGGAGCTCCATAACATCCCTGGCGTTAACGTATACGATTATGAACGTACAATTATTCACCAGTTATCGGATATTCGGATCGGCCGGGATACTCTGATTTCAGTTCTGTCTGACTTTTCTGTAGGACGTGTGCATGTCACTATTACAATCAGTACGTTCCATGTTTCCCGTACAAAAATCAGTGACCTATTGTCGGTCGTAGGCGCGTAGCCTCACTATTGCAATCATACCGTTCTATGCTTTCTTACAAAAAAATCCGGCCAAGTGCGTGTCGGGTCACGCGCAGTGTAGGTTTTTTTTTCAATAATTTTTTCTACCACTTTTGTGACATGATTAATATAAATACCCGTACCAAATTACAGCTTTCTGGTACTAATAGTCTCTGAGTAAAACCGCGGACAGACAGACAGACAGACCAGACATGGCGAAACTATAAGGGTTCCTTGTTTACTACGGAGCCCTAAAAACGGTCACCGATTGTCGGTTTTGGTGGGCGCGTAGCTTAATGGGACACGATCTAAGTACTAACAAAGGAAACAAAATTTGAATATTATTTTGTTTTGCAAAGACGAATGTTTACGTTCTATTTCCGGTTTAGATAGGTAAGTGTTTATTTTAAAAAAATTAAATGAAGATGGAAGTGTTCTCAAAATCAAAATTAATTCTTATTTCAGTAAAATTTCCTTTTCTACGGTATTTAAAAATTATTCCTCGCCGTGTGCGTTCTGTATAGACAATACGGCTCTACATTACACACTCTTGATAATTTTTCATTTTTCTACTTTTGATTGAGAAAGATTCTAAGTTACTTTAGCTGTTGAAGATCGAATTAATCTTTTTAATAAATTCAAGGTAAACGTACTAGGTTTGTTGAAATTTAACACCTTTTTCAGGATTTGCTTTCGCTTGCGGCCCTGGCTACGTGCATATGTTTGAAAAAGAAACTCCTCATCACTGGAGAAAGCGAAACGTATTTAGAGTTTCCAAGAATTCCTACAAGTAATTCTTCTATTCATTTTATAAAGAACCCACATATTTTCATTCACAAAACTTTTACGGCCAGTTGCACTAAATTTTACGATTTCTTAAAAAGTAACAAAGTAAAATATGGTAAAAATATCACGGTCGTAAATAGGATATGATTCGCGCCATACATATAACTTTTTTAAACGTAAAGGATAAAAAAACTACAATTGAAACTAGAGATGAGACATTATGGTGCAATTCTTACGTATTTATTTTATATTGACTTTTACTGTTACTTTTGCGAAATCGTAAAACGTAAAATTTGGTGCATGCAGCCGTTAGTTTTATTGAATATTCTTTTAATATAAGTATTAAATTTAATTTATATTTTTTTAAGGCACACACGGGAACATCCTCCATGGTCACCTCTGGACGCTATCCAGCATATTACCGTAGATCCTAACCAAGAGACATTACTTATCACAACTTTACGAAAACAATTATATTACGTCAAGTTGTTTGGGCAACATATGTTGCAGGTAGTATTATTCAGTTATACACGGTGTTTCACAATAACCAATAAATTTCATGTAAATCATAGACATGATGATGATACTATGATATACATGAAAATTTTGGGTTGAATAACATTACGTGTAAACACATTTTTATAATTAGTTTTAGATAACGCATTGATTAATTATTTATTGGTTATTATGAAACACCGTGTATATATGAAATTAGCGTTTTGTCGAACTTAATCCTGCCATGTGCCAATGTGCTTTTTCGAATTCACATGTATGTACAGTAAGCTCCTTGTCAAGCTATACTGTTTGACCTTTAGACCGTTCTTATGTCGCTTGTAATAGTGCTAATGTTTCGTAGTGCTAATGTAAAGCTTGAATGGGAGCTTAGTGTACAAATGTCCGATGCTCCTAAGGTGAAGAAAAACATACAACTGCGAAGAATTTTAAAGGTGTACTATATGAAGTCGACCAATCCGCACTGCGCCGCGTGGTTGACTAAAGGCCTAAACACCCTAACTTAGGGTAGGCTTGAGCCCCACAGTGGGAACGTATTAAGCTGTAATGATGACAACATTAGATAATGGTACTCTCGCATCGATTCATAATATTTTCTACGTTTTACTTTTTCTATAGAAAACGCTTATTTCATATAATTATGAGGGTATTTTTTATAATAATAATACCGTTTGGATATTTTTTTAAAATAGAATCCTGAAATCCCATTCATGGAATTGGGTCCCGCCATGCATTATGGTAAAATAAACTGTCTGTCGATGTGTGCTTGGAAACCGATTTTTATGACTTCTGGAGAACAGGACAAGAGCATTCGCATATGGAACTATATGACAGATGACGTTGAGCTAATACGGCTATACCAAGAAGAAATCCACTGTGTTTCTTTACATCCTACTGGTAAGTCGTAGCTTTTTCGTTTTTTTTTAAATTTATTTCATACACCACAGACTCGTGGTCCGTGTCTTTATTATACGTTTTCATATATGTTTTTTTTTGTTTTTAATCTTATTAGGTGTAGGTAACTAAAATCCGAGCTTTTTTGTGTTTAAAAAGTTTAGATGTAGTTTGAAGCAATTTTAAGGTAGTTATTAGATCCAACTTTAAAAGATGACGAAAACAATTCGTTTACATAGGTAAAAACAAAAAAGAAACCGATAACATTATATTTAGTTTAATTTAAACTACTCGTATTCTTCATTTGCACTTGAAATACTGGAGTTATCTGAATGTGAGTATACGGATATTGTTAAAGAACCAATATGGGCATTAGCCATTAACTGATTAAATTTCTACTGTATTCCGGTTTGAAGGGTTCCGGAAGATATGGCAGTGAAATTACTGGGTATACCGTGACTACATCTTATGTCACGAGTTTGCAACGTAACACGTGGTTCTTGTATGGGGGTTGCAGTTTTGACAGTGGGCTAATCTCACAAGTCACAAGCGTCGGTGGCGCAGTGGACTCGGCACTTGCCTTCCAATCGGGGGGTCGGGGTTCGAGACCCGCCATGTACCAATGTGTTTTTCGTTTCGAATTTCATATGTACATTTGTCTGACGCTCCTACGGTGAAGGAAAACATCGTGAGGCAACCTGCATACATCTGCGAAGAAAAATTCAATGATGTATGTGAAGTCGACCAATCCGCACTGGGCCAGCGTGGTTGACTAAGGCCAAGGCCTAATCACCCTAATATAGGGTAGGCTCGAGCCCCTCGGTGGGGACGTATATGGGCTGTGATGATGATGAATCTCACAAGAGCCACATGTAGGTTCTATAGGTGACTGCTACCACTTACCATCATATGGGCAGTATGCTTGTTTGCCTACTTAGATGTTAAAAAATGTTGAAACACGAGTAGTAAATTTTTTGACATTGCAACTCAGACTGAAGCATAATGTTTTATACACAATCTGCTAAATTCCGCCACCACGCTTTAACAATTGTAATGATTGGAATTTTACAATATGAGACGTGTTTTAGGACTATTTGCAATAGTTGGTTTCTCGGATAAGTTGCGTTTTATGGTGGTGCTCATCGATGATCTCGAGGTGATGAGGGAGTTTCCTATCCGAAACTGCAAGCAGGCGAAATTCAGCACAAGTGGCCACCTTTTTGCAGCAGTCAACGGACAAGTGATTCAAATATTTGCTTCTGTGTCCTTCCAAAACGTTTTCAACCTTAAAGGGCATAACGGCAAGGTCATTTCCAGTTTGTATCTCAGTTTAATATTTCATAACATTGACAGACTACATCCGCTTTGCAATTAATGAACAACATAATATCTACACAGTGTAGATATTGTGTTGTTAATAAATTAGCCTTGTTACAGTGTAGACTACACTGTAACAAGGCTAATTTATTATTCAGTTTATCTGTCAACCTACAGCAAACGATAGCTAATTATCGTACCATAAGAAGCATAAAGTTGCGTTGAAGTGACCTTTATACACGGTAATTTTTTTATCACCCTGGAAAATTTGAGGGACGCTTCAGGACACATCAATTATTATTTTTTTAAAAATCTCTAAAAATGCTGCTCTAAACTAGTGCAGCATTTTTTGGATATTTTAGAAAATTAATATAAAATTAAGTGAGTTATTTTTTTATTCATATTTAAATCATTCTAATACCATGTCGTGAAGCATCCCCTAAATTTTTCAGGGTGATAAAAAATAACCGTGTATAGATTGATGACCACTGTATAATATGCAAGTACTAAGTGATAAATAATAAAGCACTGTACATCTTTTAGGTGACTTGCTTGACCTGGTCTGCTAACGACCTGACTCTGGTGTCGTGCGGCTCCGAGGGAGCAGTTTACGAATGGAGCATGTCCACAGGACAACGCGTAGGCGAGGTCATCCTAAAGACGAACCAATTCAATGCATGCTCTGTTAACAGGTATGAAAGATAATTTGCTTCCTTAAATTTTACACAGTCATTCGGTTCAGGACGGCGGCGGAATAGAATAAAAGCTGACATATATTTTTCATGACAGTATTTCATATTTTTCATTATCCAGTAATCATCCCCATGATTACTGGATAATGAAAAATATGAAATACAACAAGGTAATAAATACTAGGTAGGTATTATTACCTTGTCAAAATAACTGCGATAAAGTGATTCAAAGTACCTTGGGAGCTCGTCACAGTTCAACGTGTACGAAATATACTTAACAGCTGTGACGTCATGTGACATATCAAACTGTTTTTGATTAGGATATATAAAATATAAGCTTCCTGACGAAAATTTAAAAAATTGTCATTACCTACCTATCCCTTTTTTGGAATGCGTCATTTTAATGGAATCTTGCATAGGTGTTGTTGGATATTAGTGGCAATATTGAATAGGTTTTTGTATTAGGTAACTCAAGTGTGAAAGCTGGCGATTTTTCGTATGTTGCTCCTGACAGAGGTAATATAAATAGTCGACTTGGTCTATTATTTTTCAGTATTGGTAAAACAACTTATGCAGTTGGTTCCGACGGCGAAATTAAGGAAATTGGTTCCAACTCCATACGCAGAAACTTACCATTGATTGGAGTTGCTCTGGATGCAATTGTCTTGTCGCGTTCTGATATGATGCTTTTTGTAACTGGTGGAGAAGGCGGGGTGACTGCAGTGCAACTTCCCCTGTTAGACAAAGCAATATTTACGGAGTTTCATATGCACAACAAGAGAGTGACAGGTCTCGCCTTGTCGTATGACGATCAAACCTTAGTCTCTGTTGCTGAAGACTCGTCGATATGTTTGTGGAGACTCACTAATGCCGACGGTAGAGCAATAGCATTGGACAAAGACTTTGCTTATTCCAAAGAAATATTGATAAGCAAGAAAGATTTGCAAGAAAAGATTAACAATATTAACGTAAGTTTATTTTATTTTGTACAACGACTACCACCCAACCCAGATATTTGCTAGTGAATAAGATTGGATGCAATCAATACAAAATAATGTCACCATCCATGTTTGTTTCAGCTGTTGAGCACTAGAATGAGTGAATTAGAAACAGAACACACTTACCAGCTTCGTCAAGCTGAAGCTACTCAAGCGGAAAAGTTGAAGGAAGTGCATGAGGGATATTGCGCTGCTATCGAGGAACTGAAAGAGAAAAATGAGGTGATTTTTGTTGTTTTCAGACATTCTAAAAAAATCTTCTCAGAAATTTAACGCTATGGGTAATAATTACGTATTAATTATTACGTATTAATATACAATATTAGATTAAACATTGCTTTTATGGTCCGCTAAATAAAAACCCTATTAAAAGCCTCACTATAGGCTCGTTGTACCACTAATTCGTTCGATCATAGGCTCGAGAAAGAATTGTCATTCCTCGTTGTGCCACTGAATGAATATTTGGACTATTAATAAGTATTTTGTAGCTATTTGATTTCAATATAAAAACCATCTACTCACTTCTGCTACCCTGGTACATTTTCATATTCTGCAAAATTGCGAACCCATAAAACCAAATAAAATTGAATAATTTGTTAATAATAAATTTTATTAGTAGGTGTTATTATACAGTTTAGAGTACAATAATACAATTTAGAGTCACATTTGAGATATCTAAAGAGAAATAGAGGCTTCACTTCAGAATCTTCACCGTATATTCGTATTCAATGGCATGAAGAATAAAAACTTCTCGTGTCACTAGTGCAACGGATTGGTGGCACGAGGAGTAAGCCGAATAATTTCATTTAGCGGACCATCCCACCACGAAAATAATAAGACCAAACATCACAGTGTGTTAAAATTTTTCATTTTTTTTCTTAATCTTATTCTTTTAAAATGGGAGTTTTAACTTAAGCACCGTTGTATTAAATCGTAAAAAAAAATTATTTTAAAGTTGAGGACTTAAAACAAGTAAGTAGACTAGCTATAAAGTTTTTGACGTATTTATTAGTAGCTGAATTCTATTGATGATGCACAAACAATTACCGTGTGTAGTATTAGATTTAGTTCAACATAATGTTAGACTACAAAGAAAACACAGATTAACGATAACGAGGTTGATAGCATCCCATACACTTTAAAATTAAGTGAATATAATAATGTCGTGATTAAAACTCTGTTATAGCAAATGGAAAACGAGCACACCCACGAAATAGGTATGATACAACAAGACATTCAGAAACTTCGTTCTGGACACGAGCGAACTTTACAAGCTCTGGAAGCTGACTTCAATGTTAAGTTGATTGGCGAATATGACAGATATCAGGTATCCAAACAGACATTTCCTATAAACTTAATTAAGTACACATAATAATTATACCTTCTCTATACATAATCATCTAATATATAGCAATTAACAAGCAATTAGCTTAATTTTTTGATATACACTAAACTGCATAGAGCCTTGAAGACAAAACTGCGCGTATGAGAAAGGACTACGAACAACGCTTAGAGAATTTAGCTGAAAGTAAACGTCAGGCACTCAGGGAAATCAACAAGATGTTTGAAGCTAAACTAGAAGAAAAAGATATATTACTTCAAGAGGTAAATAACTAGAAATCAAAACTATCTACGCTGTATTTTGCTATTTTGGGTTAAGTACAATTCATAAATATTTTAAAGATTTGTGACAGATTTTTCGTTAAATAACACGCTGACTCTTAAAAACACACGTAAATCATGTGAAATACTACAGTTTAAATTATTTACTTTAATAATTGATACGTATACTTCTATTATTTATAACAAATGTTAAATGGAGAATGTCCATTCAACTTCTTCATTCAACTTTGAACACTCTCTGTAATATCAATTTAGTTACAAGAACAAGCTGATATGGAAACTAAAGAACATGAAACGATAAAAGCTTCCATAGAAGAAGATGCTGATCGAGAAATAATCGAAATACGTACAGCGTATGAAACTCAACTGAAGGAGGAAAAAGACGCTAACGTACGTTTGAAAGGCGAGACGGGGCTCATGAAAAAAAAGTTGATTAGCGCTAATAAGGAAATAGATGAATTTAAACACCAAATAGCTCAATTAAAAGGTAAGATTTTCTATTGTTTCTCAATGTCCAAAAACCTATTGCTCATTTTGTTATGCCGATTAAGTTTTATATCAGATTATATTATAAAGATTATATCATGAAAAACTGCTAAATTTCTCATTCATTCTTATTTCATTTTATTCATAAAAATCGCTGCATGGATTTAAGAGCATACAAGGACTATATAATTCAAGCATAATACTACTTATTTGTTCAACTTACTTACATATTAGCCGAACATAAACAATTTCAAAAAGTCATATCTACCTTGGAGAGGGACGTGGCTGATTTGAAAAAAGAGATAGCTGAACGGGATGGAACAATTCAAAATAAAGAAAAACGAATATATGAATTGAAAAGGAAAAAGCAAGAGTTGGAAAAATACAAATTTGTATTAAATTTTAAGATAACAGAGTTGAAAAATCAGGTATGAAATCATTTCTTCCTAAAGTGTCTATACTATCGAAACTAATTTTTGCTGTGTTCAATTAGCACTTTAAAAATTTAGCAATTAAATATAGCCAAAAATATACATTTGTACTTTCTACACATAGAATTGTAACAAATTTATTTCCTAATTAAGAGAGAGAATGCGTCTTTGCGGTTTTCCCGCGAATGTCGCAAGAGCTGACTTAGGAAACTTACCGCACTCACACACGTACGAGGCTACTTGAACCCGTCTGGCCAGTGGGGTGACGTGGACAATTCCTCCTTATCTAAGTAGAAACCCGTACCCAATAGTTGGTTTAAGTGGTGAAAAGCAAGGAAAAGGTGGAGGAAAACTCGTTTTCAAAAAAATCTAAGCCGACTTAAAAATTACACTGAGCGTTGAGCATTTTTTTTTTCTCGCGGGGAAATGCGCAACCGCACCGTACCCACCGTTGGCTAGACGGCGAGCGTGTGTGGGGCTCACCCGGCAGAGTGCCAGGCCTACCCACTAAAACCCCTCGGTGTTCTCCCTGCCCTTTTAGGGCGCGTGTAGTAGGGTCCACAATGCGACACCACTACTCACGCGTCCGGGAAAGTTTTCAATAATAAAAGTGTTTTTCTTATATTTTTAAGATTTTCAGTTAATAATTCGATACCGAGCTCAATTTAAAAATGTTGTTTAAACTTTTTTTGCAAAATATTGTTCTTTCTTACTTTTTAGGGAATTCTTCTTCTATTTTAGTATTTGATTTACAAGTAGCCCATGTAAACGTACTAATAACTTATAATAATACAATTAACGTTCTATACGGTACTCCTAACTGTTAAGAAGTTCTACTTTCCATTATCTCCTTTCCTACATCACTGGAAAAAATACAACTAAGGGCCAATACGTGTCCGTCCATACTATTTAAAGAACTACACCTTACTCTTACTATCAAGGAACCTTTCATCAGCTCAACTTACTGTCAGACGCAAATACCATAAAGTTTAAGGAATTCGTCTCATTTCCGTGGGATCCCATCATCAGATCTTGATTTGTTGACAATGGAAAACACTCTTTTGATTAGAAAAATAACTTGTAAACCGGTATGTAATTCACGGAGAAATCAATGAACCTTTTTTAAAAAAAATCAAAAGATACAATCGAACGTAGAAACTTCTCCTTTTTTGTAGTCTGTTAAAAATAACATACTTACATAATAATTCCAATTTTACCTTTAGATAGAACCTAAGGAACAAACAATCAGGGAATTAAGAGTACAAATTGACGATATGGAAAATGAGGAACTCAAATTACTAAATGTAAAACACGAGCTCGGTACGAATTGATTCATCGTAATAACTGCTATGCTTGCGGAGTTTTGTCAAACAAATGTAACCTACATTAGTGCAATAGTAAGCAGAAGACTCATAGTAGATCGATTCGGAGAAAATTACAGCTGTCATTCAGTCATTATTAACTGTAGGACTAACTAACAACCGAATGCTATAATAGGATATTGCCCAGTTATCTATTTACCTATTACAAATACTAACTGTGCCCGCGAATTATGTTTCGCCATAATTATAAAATAATGATTCTGGAGAGGGCCACCCTTATCACCTAAAATAGCCTACGGCCTATTCACAAACCTACCAATTCTACCAAATATATACAAAAAAATCAGAAAGATCGGTCTAGCCGTTTCGTAGGAGTTTGATAACAAACACTGTGACACGAGATTTTTATATATTAGAGAAAATAAAATAAAAGTTTATGAACAATTTTATAATTTCCGAATCATAAATTTTTCATCTAAACGTCCAAAAAAATATACGTAATATGTTGGTTCTTTTAGCACACGTGTCATGTAACTGAAAAATATAGGGTGTGAAGGTGTGAACTGACTATTTAGTGACAATGTCAGTGTCAAGTATATTGGTGTCAATATGAGTATTATTTTTCCGAAAAGTAACGAATACGAGAATACAATCATCCAGGCTTATCAGTGATTGTAATAAAGTTTTTTATAATTTATAACACGATACGTCACATAATTCATTTTGCTCTATGAACTTTAATAGCAACTTAATAAAATATTTTACAAGAAATTAAAACGGACTCCAAAAACACCAAAAAGGAATAAATAATATAAGATTTAAAACAACATGTTTAGCCTATTGAAGCTGGAGCCAAGTTTGAACTACTACATTAGTTCTTTCATTTTTAAGACTTTCCAGGAAATCATCGCTTAACAAATTGAATGTATTCATATATAATTTATTCCTTTTTGGTGTTTTAGAGTTGAATTTGATAGTGAATAAGAAATTGACCCGACGCAAATATCGGAATAACTTAAAATATATTTTATAGATAAAACGTCACAATAACAATGTTAATTAATATCATTGTTGTGCTCCGACAATTAGAGGTCAGGTAGCCAGCCCCTAGATTGTCTAACAAAAATCTATTGTGATTTATCAGACAATCGACACAGAGTCTTATACTGATGCCGCAATGATTGGCAAATTCAAAGTGATCGTGATAGATTTTTTCTTAGACAATAACTCCCCAGTTGTTGAGGAGTACCTGATGAAGCTCGTTTCCACCTTCTGCCTTATCGTCACTTACCATCAGGTGAGATAACGGCCAAAAGCTTCTCTATCGTGTGTAAAAAGGTCTTCTGCTCTAAACAATATGGAAAGAATTATTTTTGAACTCCAAACAACCTAATTGTTAAGGAGTTATACTTTCCACTATCAGCTCATTTGAATCACTTAAAAGAATACAAACAATGCGTCAGTACGTTCCTATTATATTAAAATAACTATCTCTATCATAGAGTTTCCATACATTGTCATATTTTAAAGGTTTTATAGAAACTTCTAACAATATTGTATACCTAAAATTCAAGCAGGTCAATTACAAAATTCACCTGCCGCTTAGTAAATAATTTAGTTGTGTAATTTATACCGAATTGTCTTCGTAAAATCAAATCTCGTAAAAATATGGATCTTACTGAAAAATTCACTATTCCACTTATACTTTTACATTATTCAGTAATTTAAACAGATAGAACCCTTGGACCGAGAGATAAAAGAGAAGAAGCTGCGAATATTAGAATTGGAAGTTTCACTTGAATCCCTTTTAAAACAAAGAGCTTTACGCGGTAAACTCGGAAGCTTGTGTTATTCCTTGTACTTAGAAAGTAAAAATTGTTTAAAATAGCATATAATGATGATAGTTCGTTAAATAAGGTGGTTTTATCTCTTTATTCAGTCCCTTTAGTCCTCGATTAGACAGTTGTGATTTTTTCTCATTTTTAAATAAAATCTAGTGATGTAGTGATAACTTGCACATAGAAGTAATTTTATGTAAAATTTTCACCATGTAGATTTGCTAAGAAACAGAGCATTAGCTAATAATTCATCTGAATCAACTACTTTATAGAGCCTAGAAATAGTTATAGTAGACGCTGCACAAATTTTGCCCAAGTATACCTAGTTTATAATACTTAGGTACCTATCTCATTTATCGCACAGCAACTTTCAGGTTAATAAACTCGGACATAAACACGCTTTTGGGTTCCGATCTAGTCTATTTTATGACCATCCAGTATTACTATCGACTGATTTCCTTATTTGCCTCTACGCAAAGCATGTCTTACTAGGTGTAGTGCTTATAAGCACAAACGGCATCTGACCAAAACGTAGTAGTAAATGCAAGCTTGGTGTGTTCTAGTTTAGTGTATGTGAGTGAATGTTCCTTAATTTTAAGACAGAAGCAACAATATAAATAGCATTTATTATCAGACAATTAGAGGTAGATAGCCAGGGGCCCTATTTTTGAATCATTCTTCCGGCATCGAGTGCTCGCTAGTGTTCGATTTCTACTTATTTTCGTTTTGTTTTCGACGAAAATCAAAACAATATAGATGTTCGTCGTAATGTTCTATTGATTTTCATCGCAAGAGAAACGAAAATCAATAGAAATCGAGCACAGATGACGTGACGTTTGAAAAGCGTTCGATGCCGGACGAATGATTCAAAAATAGAGCCCCTATTCCTGTTTGGCCCACCCTGCGTTCCTTAAAACGATAAAAGTGATAATATCGCGAATCCGACCAAAGTCACAACATAACCTACTGATTCAATAGCCCTTATATTTTGTGACGATTTAATTTGGTCGGATTCGCGATATTATCGCTTTTATCACAATTCGGAACGCACCACCAGTCTTCAATTAATGCTCGGTTCTATTTTCAGACGTATCCTCGCTTATATACTCTTACCATGATATAAATACTCCTATGTTGCAAATTAAAATAAATATACTCATTGAGAACATGGCATTGCCTTCTTGCAGAACTTAAAATCAGTCAGTTAAATGAGAAGTTAACGTCGGCAAAGAAGGATTATTTAAACGAGGCTGATAGAAATCTAACGTTGAAGAACACTCTAAAGAAAATCAAAATCGATTTGCATAATATGACTGCCGACTTTCAGGATCCGAACAAGTTAAAACTGAATGTGAAAGTAAGCAACTCTGTTTTTAGTAAAGAACAATCTAAAGAAACTGTGACGACATAAATTACCTATAAATCTACACTATTATTATAAAGAGGAAAGATTTATATGTATCATACATACAACATATAACGAATAAACACAAAAACTACTGCACCGATTTCAAAAATTCTTTCGCCATTAGAATGCTACATTATCCCTGATTAACATAGGCTAGCTAGACCAGTAGGTCGTATAGGCGGAGCGGTAAAATAATTCCATCTCCTAACCCTTTTTTTAATCGATGTTCTAAAGATATCACCGTTTACAGACACTTTTTCATAAATATGTCGAAGATATAGATTTTGTGCGCAGCCGAATCGCAGAAGACGAAGCTATCCGCGAATTCAATCGACAGCGCGATCACTTGGAGAAGCAAGTGGCCAGCCTCAAACAACAACTGGCCAAGTCTTTGGACGGCTCGAAGAGCGACATCGGCAAAATTATGGATGTGAGTTTTCGCAACTTGAATTATGTCTACTAACTGGAGGTATAAGAAAATCTTATATAAGTCTCACGAAACCACGGTGGTGCCCACTGCTAATGAAGAGATTTTTTTAACGAAGCTGGTAAACAAGCTGGCTGCCCATTTGATAGTAAGTGGCTACAGTCGCCTGTAGTACAGCCGGCTTCATAAGTAGATAAGCATTTTTAAGCATTTTATTACCAGTCACACAAACTATTCCTTTTATTTAGTATGGTTACACCTATATTGCATTGTAAATAGTTGGTGTGATACGGTAGTAAAATATTAATCTACTTTTGAAGCCGGCTGTAGGTACATGTAGTTGGTAGATTTGCAAATCTACAACCCCTACAAGGACCAAAATATACGTTGCCAACTTGTGACATTAACAAGTCACAATACCTCGTTATTTCACAGTCCGTCTTACTGCTGCTGCTTAGCGGCAGAAATAGGTAAGTTGGAGGTATCCGTCCAAACGATTCTAGTACTGAGTCACCCTTTAGTTAAAGGTAAAGTGGATCCTCCCTCTGGTAAAGGGATATGAAGCTTCGGGGGAGCTTGTTCGGTGAATTGGGTCTCACTGATCTCGAATAGGCCCTCCATAGGGTACGTAGAGGTATTAGAGCTGCGATACGCAACCTTTTTTTAAAAGGGCCACACTTTAATGCCTGCGGGTTTACGACTTTGTAAAGCAATGGCAAACACGAAGTCGAATGTACTCACAGTAGTAAAAGATGCGACCGGCAAACTGACAGAAACGGGGAAGGAGACTATACTCACCATGTTTGAGGCCCACTTCCCTGGATCTGTTATCCTAGACTCAGAAGCAGATGACAGGGTCTCGAACGATGAGCCAAACGTTCATACTACGAGGGAGAACTGGACATCTGCTAAAACGGTAGTAACGGAAGAAAAGATTCGGTGGGCGTTGGAAAGTTTCCAGCCCTTCAAGTCCCCTGGACCTGACGGAATTTATCCAGTCTTACTACAGCATGGTAAAGAAACGCTGGTGCCGATACTATGCCGGCTTTTCAGGGCCTGCTTAGCATTCGGATACACACCGGAATCATGGAGGCAAGTCAGAGTCAGCTTTATACCGAAACCGGGGAAGGCTGACTATGAACAAGCAAAATCTTATAGACCTATAAGTTTGTCGTCCTTCCTACTGAAAACACTAGAAAAACTAGTTGATAGGCACATACGTGATGGGCCACTCAGGAAGCGACCCCTGCATCATATACAATGTGCTTATCAGGCAGGTAAGTCAACGGATACTGCTTTGCATCTGGTTGTAGACAGAATCGAGAATGCTTTAGACTCAAAGGAGTTATGTCTGGGAGCCTTTCTTGATGTAGAAGGCGCCTTTGACAAGACCACCTTTGAGTCTATTAACAAGGCAGCACAGAAACACGGCATCAGCAAAACCATCACCAGATGGGTAGACTATATGCTTAAAGGCAGAACTATCACTGCTGACGTCATGGGTGAGTCAATGAGTGCCAGGGTAAGAAGAGGATGCCCGCAAGGAGGCGTGCTCTCACCACTATTGTGGAGCCTAGTGGTGGATTCATTGATCTCACAACTGAATGAAGGGCCATTTCGCACAGTAGGCTATGCGGATGACTTGGCCATCTTGATTAATGGAAAAATACCGAGTGTAGTATCCGGCTTAATGCAGGAAGCACTGTGCAAGGTAGAGAGATGGTGTGAGGAAACACATCTAACCATTAATCCCAACAAAACGATGGTTATACCATTCACGAGGAAAAGGAAAGTCAGTGATATGAGGAATCTTTTTCTGTACGGTAAAGAACTACCATGGTCCACAGAGGTTAAATATCTGGGAGTAGTACTTGATAAAGAACTTACATGGAGAAAGCATGTAGAAGATACTCTAATAAAGGCACAAAGAGTCTTTAATATGTGTCGATCTACCTTCGCGAGAACCTGCGGTCTTAAACCGAGGATACTTTACTGGATATATAAAATCATGGTACTTCCCATTATAACATATGGAAGTATCGTCTGGTGGCCAAGGACAAACTTAACCACATGCAAAACGGCACTAAATAAGATTCAGAGACTTGCCTGTATGGCAATCACTGGTGCTTTCAGAACCACTCCAACGGCAGCCATGGAAAGATTTTTGGATCTCACACCGCTGCACATTGTCATACGTAGTGAAGCAAAGAAAGCGCTCCACAGACTACAGACTGTACATCTGTGGAATGCAACTAAGCCCCACACGAGACACACAGCACTTGGCAAAGAAGAAGGGGATTGGCTACTGGAAATGGTCGCTGACAGGATGATACCCAGGTACATCTTTAGGAGGTCATTCAGTATACAAATCCCAACAAGGGAGGACTGGAACAAAGGACTAGCGCCTCCTGATAGGAATAGCATGATTTGGTACACAGACGGTTCCAAAATGGACACTGGTACAGGTGCAGGAATTTATTCCAAAGGCTTTGAAGCTAGTATTAGCATGGGCAAGCTTGCTACAGTTTTTCAAGCAGAAATGTATGCAATCCTTGCCTGTGCGCAAGAAAACATTGATAAAAGGCGCAATGGACTAAACATATACATCTTAAGCGATAGTCAAGCTGCGCTAAAGGCACTGATGTCATACAAAGTGCATTCTAAACTGGTCCAGAATACCATCAATGTACTAAATAAGCTTGCGAAGAAAAATACAGTACATCTGATATGGATTCTAGCACATGAAGGTTTCTATGGAAACGAGAAGGCCCATAGTCTCGCGAGACAAGGATCGGAAACCAACTTTGTGGGTCCGGAACCTTTTGCGAGTCTGGCACACTGTTCAGTAAACTCTGTCATCAGAGATCAAGCAAAGAGAAGACACCAAAATGAATGGGTCGCTCAGAAAGGAATGGCGCACACCAAGCGGTTCATGGGCCTGAATAACTTCAACAAATTCACAATGAAGTCAGGCAGAATGCAAATCCGACTCTTGTTGGGTGCTCTGACTTGCCACTTTGGCACTAATCGTATGCTTGCAAAAATGGGTCTGAGCAACACAGAGACCTGTAGGGCCTGCAATGAGGGAGAGGAAAGCATGGAACACATGTTGTGCCACTGCGATTCCCTTTCTCGTAGGAGAATGAGTCTCTTCGGGATCGGATATCCCAAACCCGAAGACTTCAAGGCTATACCCCCTGGACCAATTGTGAGACTCATGAGTGCACTCAATTGGTCCATAAATGGTGATAGCAATCTATGAATGTAGAAATTGGGGAAGCACAAAGGATCCTTAAGGGTCGAAGTGCAGGGCCCCCTGGGGGCCCCCCCATTATAAGATAAGATAAAGGGGCCACAAACAGGTTTCTGTCATTGTGTCACAGGCCGTAAGCAAAAATTATTATGGTGTAAATAAAAAACATAAGTTCAACATTAACGATCTAAAAAGCATATATACGGTCGAATTGAGTAACCTCCTTTTTTCGAAGTCGGTTAAAAAAGTAGGTTTCTCAATTCGATCGTATATGTATATGCTTTTTTTATGTTTCATCATCATCATCACAGCCCATACACGTACCCACCGAGGGGCTCGAGCCTACCCTATATTAGGGTGATTAGGCCTTAGTCAACCACGCTGGCCCAGTGCGGATTGGTCGACTTCACATACATCATTGAATTTCTTCGCAGATGTATGCAGGTTGCCTCACGATGTTTTCCTTCACCGTAGGAGCGTCAGACAAATGTACATATGAAATTCGAAACGAAAAACACATTGGTACATGGCGGGTCTCGAACCCCGACCCCCCGATTGGAAGGCAAGTGCCGAGTCCACTGCGCCACCGACGCTCTTTTTTTTTATATTTGTTCGCGGATAACTTCGTCGTTTATGAACCGATTTTGATGATTCTTTTTGTATTCGATAGAGGATACTCCAAGGGTGGTCCCACCAAAGTTAGGATCTGATGATTGGATCCCATAAAAATCAAGGGAAACAAAGTTTTAGGTGTGTCTAACGTGTTTTGTGTGTATGTTACGCGATTACTACGCCAATTGTTGACCGATTTACAAAATTCCTTTTGTATTCGATGGAGTATACTCCTGGGGTGGACCCAAGATACTAAGACTAAAGTCAGGATCTCATGATGGGTTCTCATGAAAATCGAGGGAAACCCTAATTTAATACCAGCTTACCGAAGGTGTCTTTCTTTCACCATTAGTCCCATGCGACCCGCGGGCCGCAGGTTTAGTATGGCTGTTCTAAAGGGAGGTTTCGCCGGATATACAGGAGACCAGTGGATTAGCCACGATGGACCGGAGTCCAGCGGCATATCCAAGTGGGCGATCGAGCGAGCGAGAACCAAAGAATTTGCCACGGATTGAGGCAGGGTTTTTTTGCAGTTTTCCATGTCTTCACTAAGATTTAATTACATTTAAAAGGTCCTTAGTCGGCTCTATTCAATTTTATGATTCAACATTTATAGCATTTTTAAAGACAATGCATAGTTAAAACTAAGAAATACTGTATTTTTTTTTAGGAAAACTGCACCCTTTTGACGGAGATCAACAGCCTTCGCACTGAGCTCAAATCGACTCGATCGCGCTGCTTCCAAATGGAGTCCATACTCGGTCTGTCAGCACGGTACATTCCCCCGGCCACGGCGCGCGCGAAGCTCGAGCACGTAACCGAAGATCGGGAGAGACTCGATGAACAATTTAAGCAATGTATGGAGGTAGGTGCAATGCAAAGTTGCAAGTCAAAAATAGCGAAAGAAGTAACAGTCATAAATTGATCCTTTTGTATTTTTTTTACTGTGGTCAAACTCAGTGTTGATTGTTTTCGAATGGTAGATACCTATCTATAACGGGCCCCGTAGCATGAACACAGAAACACGATATGATCAAACGATACATTGATATGAACTGTCAAAATATGTTGCATAAATGGCTACCTACCTTATACCTTGAAATTTTATCGACATTAATATATGAATAATACCCAAAATAACAATTTCAATATCCGAAACATACTCTTTCATACTCAAAACTTCAAGATACCTGAAAAATCTAACTTTTTTAACAGTTCATATTCACGTATCGATATATCGTTTTATCATATCATGTTTCGGTGGTCATGATAGGGGGCACATCAGATTAAATCCTAAATCAACTTCTGTGGAATTAAGTAGGTACATGTTAGTATTGTTACAATCTCAGTAAACGTCTATTTCAATAAAACTATAACATTATAAATGTTTCCTACTTACCACATGACCAACATGACACTGGCGGTTCAGTTGGTTAATTTATGGCAAGCCGCCGATGAATTTGTATGTTACGCCAAAAGTTGTACTACCTATGCATTTTTGTTATGTCAATGTTTTGATTTTTATTTAAGTATTTATTTTTTCGATTCAAAAATCAAATTTCTCTATTGTTCGATAGCGTACAGTTTCATGAATAAGAACTCGATAATAAATGTGGTAGGTAAGGTAGTAATTACTTTAAAATATTTTTTTTATAATCTCAATTAACAGTGCCATAGTATAGATAGAGCATGTCCTAAGACAGCCTAGATCACGTTATTTGCTCTTAACATCAATTTGAGACCCTGCCCGTAGGCATCCAAGGCCTTATTTATAACTAGAAGATGTAACTTTTTAAATAAAAACCCCTTATAACATAAATTTAGACACAATATTACAAAAATTGAGTGTAAATTAAACAGCAGAATCATGGTCATGGTGGAATTCCACTCTCCGTTACCATAATTTTATCAAAAATTTCAATTCCACCACTGAAATCGTTATTTTGTACTCAAGCAACACTACTTTAGGTAAGCTTAAACCTCAGTGATTGTTCTGAGGCTTAAACATGCCATTTTACTTCTACTGTCAGTTGGGTGTCAAACATTCGATGTGGAAAGTTAGGTCGAGCCTATGGTCATTTTTGTATTCCTACAACCGAGATCGAAGATTTATAAAGTAAATAGAAAACTATATACATTTAACATACTGTAATACATAGCCCTTAGAATAATAACGCATAGAAACCTAATCGGCGCGCACAATTTGAAGCAACTAAAACTAAGCCATAAATGGCTCACTACGCCGGACAGCTCCGCAGTGTTCAAGGTCAATGTGCTTCGAATGTATCTCTCGTAAAATAATTAATAATGATGACTTGTGCAGTTGAATGGTATCACAAGACATCTGAAAAGATTATAAAGTGTATCACAGCAAAGATTTATAAATTGTTTAGTATTTTATCCATATAAGACAAATTATACGAAACTTTTCATTTCAATCGTTGTGTTGCCAGTTTGGAAACATAAATGTCCCAATTTAACCGACTAAACAGGTTATGATTAATATGAAAAATATTTAGGTATCTACTTATCTAGGCGACACTTATCCTGTTTATAATATAGGTTTAATTTGAAGTTAAAAAAAAACAACGCATCGAAGAGCGAGACGCGATGCGTATGATTTTAGAGAATTTTCTAGAGAATCGATTGGGATTTTTAAATACAAGCCATATTGATCCTAAAAAAGAAAAAAGGTTAGGGTGTAGCAAAGGGAGTGCGGCACTTAGAAAAATTTCACCGTATTTTGTAAGAAGCCCAGGACTTATTTTCGACTGTTTTTAGAAGGAACTACCTAGCTTCTGCCCGCAACTTCGTCTGCGTGGACTTTAATTTTGAACAATTTTCTATTTTCCCTGGGTAACTACTTAAGGAATCGGGATAAAAGGTAGCCTATGTTTTGTTCCATGTCAAAGGCTACATGCATGCCAAATTTCATCCAAATTCGTTCAGCCGTTTTTGCGTGATTGAGTAACAAACATCCAAATATCCAAACATCCACAATTTCACATTTATAATATTACTAGGATTTTCTATTTTCCCTCGGGAACTACTTAAGGAATCGGGATAAATTCAAATTCAAATTCAAAAATCTTTATTCAACTTAGGCCTTTACAGGCACTTATTGACGTCAAAACAAAGCAAAACATTCTAATTTAAAGGAAACATAAATTTAACCTTGTATGTGCATACATCCTGAATATACCTACTCAAGATGTCTGCAAATACAAGTAGTAATGAAAAAAAAAAAGTTGAATCTACACCTGTTCGGAAATTGGGAGAGCCTTCTCGAGAAGAACAGGCAAGAAACTCGAAAGGTCAAATTTTTTATCTCCTCTTTTAAATCGCCATTTACAATTTTGGTTTTGTTACATAGTCATTGAAACTTTTAAAAAAAAATACAATCGGTATGCTTACATACACTTAAAATGTCAAAAAATAAGTTATAGACGTATACATTAATCATAATACAATAAATAATGTTGTTACCAAACATTTGATAACTTAGTCTAATTCAAAATCAGTGTCAGTTCTTTTCTGCAAACAACATTTGTTAACATCAATAGCTATACACAACAACACAATTATTGACATTATAACGAATAATAACTTCATATTAACACCAGGCATTGGCATCATTTAAATAATCGTTGACTTTATAATATCCTTTACTCATTAGAGTCTTTTTTACATGCGCTTTAAACTTATGAAAAGGCAAGTCAGTTACACTATGTGGAACTTTGTTGTAAAACGTTATACATTTCCCCATAAATGAGCCTCTAGTTTTTTGGAGTCTGTACGTTGGAACGGCAAGTTTATTTTTATTTCTTGTGTTTAACTGGTGAACGTGGAAATTGGTTTCAAATGTATTATAATTCTTATAGACATAAATCAAATTTTCATAAATGTATTGTCCTGCTAAGGTCAATATATTAATTTCTCTAAATAAATCTCTTAGAGAATCCCTTGTTCGTAAATTATAAATAGCGCGAACTGCTCTTTTTTGAAGTACGGAAATACTTTCTATACTAGCAGCCGATCCCCACAGTAGTGGTCCATACGACATAACACTGTGAAAATAACCAAAGTAAATCAATCTTGCCGTTTCAACATTAGTAAGTTGTCTTATTTTTTTAACTGCATATGCCGCAGAACTAAGTCTGTTTGCCAAGGACTCAATATGTGGGTCCCACTGCAAACGTGAATCTAATGTAATGCCCAAAAATTTGGTACAATCAATGAATTCAATAATTTTATTATTCATTTCCACAATAGTATCCACTTTCCTTACATTTGGCAATGAAAATTTTATACATTTAGTTTTATTTGAATTTAATGATAAGTTATTAATTGTGAACCAATGCAATACATTAGAAAGAGTACTATTTACAACGTCAGTATTTTCATTACCTCTGTCAACCTTAAATATTAAAGAAGTATCATCTGCAAATAGTACTGTATCGCACAGATTGTTAGTGAAATGTGGGAGATCATTAATGTAAATTAAAAAAAGCAAAGGTCCCAATATCGATCCCTGAGGTACACCCATAGTTATAGATGCACCAACAGACTCAGTTTTGCTAATAACAACTTTCTGGACCCTATTGGACAAATAAGACTCCATAAGGCTAATTGCTTTTTCGGTGACACCATAATGTTTGAGTTTATTTAAAAGAGTCTGGTGACTAACGCAGTCGAAAGCCTTCGACAGGTCACAAAATATACCAATCACATCTTGTTTACACTCCCAAGCGGCAAAAATGTGTTTGAGAAGTGCAACTCCAGCATCTGTCGTGGAACGACCTTTGGTAAAACCAAATTGGTTCATATGAAAAATGTTATTACATGTAAAATGATCTATTAACTGCTGAGATACAATTTTTTCGAATATTTTACTAAGTGCTGGTAGAATCGAAATTGGTCTGTAATTTGAAGGATCGTTTTTATTCCCAGATTTAAATAATGGTATTAACTTGCTATTCTTCATGAGGTCGGGGAAGACACCTTCATCAATACATTTATTGAATATCAACGCGAGTTGCGGGGCAAGTTCTATTATAACCGATTTGATTATGTGGGTCGAAATACCCCAAAGATCTTCAGTTTTTTTCGTACTAATCATACGAAATGTTTTTAGCACAGTGTCAGCGTCAATGTGACAAAATTTGAAAACCTTGTTGCACCTCTCTACACTCTGCCCTAGGAGAGCTACAGCTTCATCAGAACACGAGTTGAGACTACTTGTAGTTTCTATGGGTATGCGAGAGAAGAAGTCTTCGAATGCATTGGCAACTGCCTTGTCTGATTTGATTGTTTCATTATTGATTTCTAATGAGAAAGAATTTGCAGTACTTTTAAGTTTACCTGTTTCCTGATTAATGATATTCCAGGTGGTTTTTACTTTATTTTTAGATAAACTAATTTTGTTACTTATGTACATAGCTTTTGCAGACATGCACACTTTCTTAAATGTTTGAGAATAATTCCTGACATAATTTATGAAAGAGGGGTCACTAGAGGTTACTTTTAAAGCGTAAAGGTCAAACAGTTTCCTTCGACTTTTGAATATACCCGGAGTAGCCCAGTCACTGAATTTCTTACTCCCGTTTTTGACTTTAATGACCTTTTCCTTGAATATATCATTACATTCATTTTTAACTACATGGAATAAATTATTATAGAGATTATTGGCGTTCGTCCCCTCGATCGACAAATTTGCAGTTTGATTAACAAGATTTTTTTTAAATTTCTCTATCCCGCGTTTGGTTATAGGTCTACAGGTAATCTCACGTATAGAACAAACATGATGGTGCTCGAACGAAGCTAGTTGACCGCTGTGGTCAGAATTAATGCAGTTAATAATTAACTTATCTTGTACATTACAGTTACAAAAGATGTTGTCTAAGCAAGTAGCAGACGTAGCTGTAATTCGGGTTGGTTCTTGAAAAACATAATTCAAGTTAAATGACTTAAATAAATTAATAAATCTACTAGATAATTGTGATTCCTCTAAAATATTTATATTAAAATCACCGCATACAATGATTTTTTTAGTTTTGCTAGATACTATTCTTAATACATCTTCCATACTGGATTCAAACTCTGAGTAATTTCCAGAGGGGGGTCTGTATACACATATTATAATAAAATTATCAAGTTCCACACATGACAGCTCAATGATTCGTTCAATGGAAAGAGAAACTATGTCTTTTCGTTCTTTAAACTGTAAGTCATTATGTAAAATGATTAGGGATCCACCTCTAATAGCTGTTTTTCTAGTGAATGAACTCACAATTCTATAATTATTTAAACTTATTAACAACTCATAATTTTTTAGCCAATGCTCAGTAATACCATAGACGAAGAATAATCATCCTTGGTAATACAAAGTAATACAAAGTATATCTATGTTTTCATAGTCTAAAAATAAATTTATTTCTAAGTCTTTTCCAGAAAAGCCTTGAATATTTTGATGAAATATCCGTAAATATTTGGGCTTTCCTTTGGTCAGTACCTTGCAAGAGGCTACCTCTTTTGTCTTAATATTTAATTTAAATTACTTGGAACTTGTTCCAAGACATTACTTTGAGTGTGTTGCTCAATAAAAGCATTGTCAGTAGCCAAATTCTTGGCTAAACATAAAAAATAAAAGCTTAGCGAACCTGCTAATTGTTTTTTTGAAAAGGTAGACAGATATAATCTATCTTTTGTCAGATAAATCTTATTAGGGGCACATGTCAACTTGTTTATATCAATGATATGAAATTTTTTGGAGTAACAAGTCAATACATCTAGTGTCAGATTTAATTTGTATCTCATACTATTCTCATATTCAGATAAGTGATGGTGGTAGGGAAATGTATACATAATTATTTTATTTACTTCCAAATTTTCAAACTTCGAATAAAATGTTTTTAATTGAAATTTGTTTAAACTGCCCCTATTTCCCATTAATATTATCAGATTATCATTACTATTAAAGTTATAATTAGAAATTTTATCTACCACATCTTGGAAACTGGAGCCAGGCATACAATAATTTATGACACTTTGCCCCAGCTGGTTTGATAGCAAGTGACCCATATTCTTACCTATTTCATCACAGAATATAACACATTTCGATACGGGCAGCCTGGAGAGCTATTTTTGAATTACGTATGCGACTTCGAAATCACCGATGTGACTAATAATCACCGATTTTCAATAATTCTTATTTTTGAATATCACTTGTGACTACCTTAGTCACGGATGTGATTTCATTACGAGTGCCCTCACCCACTCGTAAACAAGTCATAACTGTGGAAACGTTATCTGTGTTTTGTTTAGAGAACATATTGACAAGTTTGAAGTTGATGTGTGTTGATTTTGAGTTGGATTTAAAATTTTTCAAATTTGTCAAATAAGTAAATATACACGGTAATTTTTATCACCCCGGAAATTTTAAGGGACGCTGCACGACATGGTATCAGAATGATTTAAATATCTTAAATAAAAAAAATAACACACAAAATTTTTTTTTTAATACAAAAAATGCTGCACTAGTTGAGAGCAGCATTTTTAGAGATTTTTTGTTTTTTTATATATTTTTAAAATTTTTCATTTTATTTTTTTAAATATATAATATTGGATGTGTCCTGAAGCGTCCCTAACATTTTCCAGGGTGATAAAAAAATAACCGTGTATAAGTTTAAAATCTTTTAAATTTGTGAAAAAAACAAACAAACTTAGACCAGTATTTTCTTATATTTTGGTCTAGTTGCAATGAATTTCTAGCTGTATAATAACCGGTATATACCGAAAACAGCTACATTCTGCGTGGAACCGAACCCTTACGTATGTGTGTACTTTATCTATGTTGGCAGCTCTGCGTTCGACTTTCAAAAATAGGATGTTTAGGAATTCGTGACTTCAAAGTCATCGCTGACTATTTAGTCAGCGGTGATTTCTAAATCGCATACGTAATTCAAAAATAGGTCTCCTGGTCTCACCCGTAACTATTGACTGACGTACCTTACTGAGCGCAGAAGATGTATGACTGGGTACACAATTATTGTTATCCAAATTATTAGTTATATCTTAGTTATTAGTTATATCAAGTTCGTCCTACTCCCACGCGCTCTATGCGTTCCTGTCGTTCCCTTGTGCTTGATCTCCCTAAAATGAATACCAAGTTTGCCTTTCGGTCATTTGGATTTCGTGCCGCCCAACTTTGGAACAGGCTACCGGATGGCATTCAACGGAGTCCATCAGCTACCTGCTTCAAAAAACAATTAAGACAACTCTATCTGTCTAAGCTTTCCACCTCTGTGTAAGTTAAAAGTCATCATCTTCTTCATCGTTGAATAGGATATTTATGTATATATATATAATATTTATATATATTTGAGTATGCCATATATATTTCAGATTATTAAGTATCTATGAGTGTAGTATTTTTGTCTTTTTATTGCTTAAGTGCTTCAGTGTTACCCACAATATTCTTCTCTGACGCGTTCACAGGTTGGCTGGAAGAGATCTCTCTAAGAGATAAGTCCACCCTTGCTCACTATTTTTTTTGTGTTTATTGTTTTGTACTGTTTGTTTTATGCAATAAAGAGTATATATATATATATATACACGGTTATTTTTTTATCACCCTGGAAAATTTTAGGGATGCCTCAGGACACATCCAATATTATATAAAAAATAAAAAAAATGAAATTAAAAATTTAAAAAAATATTAAAAAAAATAAAAAAAATCTCTAAAAATGCTGCTCTCAACTAGTGCAGCATTTTTTGTATTTTTTTAAAAATTAATATAAAATTAAGGAGGGGGGTTATTTTTTTAATTTATATTTAAATTATTCTAATACCATGCCGTGAAGCGTCCCTTAAATTTTCCAGGGTGATAAAAAAATAACCGTGTATATATATATTGCTATCCAATATTAAATTATGGTTACTGTTATCTATAGTCTGTTTCTCCAGAAGGGAATGATAACGATCTTCATTGAATTGACAGAGTGTGGCTAACTCTGTCACTGACTTAATAAGCTCCTTATTTTGGTTTTGAGCACTTTCATAGTTTTTTGTTATATTTGACAAAGAATTTTGTAAATAGCTAATGTTATCAGTTAGGTCTTTTATGTCCCTGTCATACTTACTTCTGCTTTCTTTTAGTTTTACATCAAAAATGTCTAATGAATCAATTAGACATGCACGCTCTTTTCGTAACTTGATATTTGATATAAATATATTATGCTTTTTAATGAGGTATTGTGTTTTTTTAATAAATTTATTGATTTTACAATATTTCCTAAGTTTCTTTTTACTGTGAAAATAGAGTGGCAAATGGTTTTCTGTTGCAGGTGAAGCTTGTGCAAAATTTTGACAACTAGATGATTGCATGAGTTCCTCATATAAACTATGCGTGTGGTTATTTTCCATGTCCCGCTTTAATTGCTCGAGTTGGACAATCTGTTGGTTTGCATCACCCAACTCACATTCTAATTCTGTGATTCTATTCAGAGCAGTTTCATATAAATCATTACACTGAACTAAACGATTGATGTTATCCAGCAATTGGTGACGCTCCTCAAACACTTCTTGATATTTCATATCTAACGCGGAGAGTTCACCTTTAAGAGCTGTATTTCTGTCAATGATCTTCTTTATCTCCTCTTCACTTTCCTCACGCTCCTGAAGCAGTCGGTCATAGGACTCCTTTAGCACCTTGATCTCATTAACAGCTTGCCTGAGCTTTGCCTCAGTATTTTGGGCAGCAGCCTTGCGGGTCAACATTTTGTTTATTCCGTTCCCGACTGCAATCTAAAAAAGTAAAAATTTCTTAAGAGAGTACAAACTGGGAAAAAAATTTAGAACACAAGAATTCAAAGTGAACTGAGAAGAAAGGTGTGATGTTTTTTTTAAAAGAAGAAAAAATGAAAAAAAAATCTTAGCAAGGAAAACAAGTAATAAAAAGGAAAAAAAAATATTATGAACTAAAATAATGAATTTACAAAAAGCAACTAATGAGAAAAAAAAAACAGTTTATACTCTGGAAATGTCACTATGGAATACTAATTTGACTACCAACCAAGTTAAGAAACTAATAAATTCTCCTTAATATGTCACAAATAACTGCATCATACACCACAAAAAAATATATATAAAATGGTTTAGTACTATACACTTAAAAATAATATTCAAGAAACACATAGATCAATGACCGGTCCCCATTGGCAGCACCTGTTCACAGGTTGACGCATGAATCAGCCATCGCTTCACTCAACCATATGTTAGGGAATGTAACGACCCGACGCACAACGCCACCACCACGCAGACCTTCCAGTGAGCATTAGATCCCAGTGTTCCACACTACATAAAAGCCACAAAATAAAACCAACTGCAGGATACAGCTACAGTGAAAAACCAAGAAGTATTCTATGTTTAAGAATATATTACCAAAAAAAGAAATTAGTTTAAGTCAGAGGAAAATCAGGAGTAATGTATCTTATTAGAAAAAAAATATCAAGTTGAATTCCAATAAGTCACTTAGTCAATTTTAATAGTAAGTTGATTAATAAACATATAACCAAGCTACAATCTCCGTTTAGATAGTGAGATCTATATGCATTCATTTAAGAATTGGGAGTCAAAATTGTAGTGGCATTTATTTTCTTGTTTTATTTCTTATGCACAAAAGAATGTTGAAAACAGGAAAACAATTTTTATAACAAATTTAGGTTTATTGAGAGTAATATTTGAGTCTTAGGCGATGCCACTGTGTGTTATTTAGAGTGAACTGAGATTTACTTGCACTGTTTTTCAAGTAAAGTAAACAACAATTATGTAAAGTGTGATTGTGAATTGAGATAATTATTTTTTACGACTTGAGTCATAAGTTAGATACGAGTTAGGCTCGAGTTACTGATATACAAAGGACTGTCTGGTCATGAAAATAAATAGGTATTAAAAATAATACTCCCCCGGTTTATGTAGGTAGTGGTAATCAAATAACTTAAAATTAATAACGAGCAAACGCAATGACGTCTAATCAGGTCAGTGTTGCCAGTGCAAAAAAAAGGTAGCCTATGTTCTTAAAGGTAGCTTATGATAAAAGGTAGCCTATGTTCTTTTCCATGTCAAAGGCTACATGCATGCCAAATTTCATCGAAATCCGTTCAGCCGTTTTTGCGTGATTGAATAACAAACACCCAATTATCCAAACATCCACACTTTCACATTTATAATATTACTAGCTTCTGCCCGCGACTTCGTCTGCGTGGACTTCAGAATTGGGTCTAAAGCTTCGCTCGTTAACAATTTTTAATCTTCCCAAGGGAACTATTTGAGAGATCATTAAGGACATGTCCTTTTCCATAGCATAGGTGACATGCATACCAAATTTCAAACCTGTCTACCCGCGGCTTAACTCGTAAACAATTTTCAATTTTCCCTCGGTAACTACTTAAGGAATCGGGATAAAAGGTAGCTTATGTTCTTTTCCATGTCGAAGGCTACATGCAAGCCAAATTTCATGCAAATCCATTCAGCCGTTTTTGCGTGAATGAGTAACAAACATCCAAACATCTAAACATCCAAACATCCAATCATCCAAACGTCCACACTTTCACATTTATAATAATATTAATAGGATAGGATTTCAATTTTAATTATATTTCAAGAAAAGTATTAACAAAAACGCTTATATCTCGGAAACAGTGCATCGGAGCTAAAAAATTACGAAATTTTTGACCCCCTCATACTCCTCCGATAATTAAGACACGAATAATGGACTTATCAAAAAAATGGTCAAGTGTGAGTTTGCCTTTTTTTCATACTACATTCGGATTTTTATATGGAGTTTAATCCAGCTCCTACATTGTGTAGCAACAGGAGGGCTCTAGGGGAGAAGTCCCCGCACTCACAAAAGAAAACAGTCATGTTCTGAACTATTTTATTCGACATACTTTTCTATGAGAACAAAAGAAAATTGTAAGTATTCTTTAAACACAATAAACTTTTTATGATATGAGTCGAAAAAGACAATGTGGACATACCTAACAGCATTATCAAAGTGACATTTGTTAAGAAAACAAAAACAATTAACGGATTAATGAAGATTATTATACGCGGTAGGTACGTACCTCTTTCATTATTAGAAATAAGGAATTAACTATTTACATGACAATTATTTCATTTTAAAATATACGCTTTTTAGTACTTCTATAAACAGAGATTTGGCAACTTTCATTTCATTTCTGTCTTTACATAAAAACATAAAGACATAGATTAGGTACGACAATTGCGACATTCATTTAACAACATGAACACAAGATGAGTTCCCTCATTTTGGGAAAACAACTGCTCGGTGGCGCGCACTGGCAGCCCCGTCATATCGTAGTGTGCGTGTGTCGCGCGTAAACAACTTCACACAGCGGTGTCATTTTTGCTTCACTTTAATCATCGCGCTCAGTACCGGACTATCCTTCTATGCGTTATTATTTTAAGACATAGCCTTTATATTCACTACTTTGTTTGTACAATTTTTAAAGTTTTTGATGAGAAAACTAATCAAAATTTAGATTTTAATACTAACATTAGTTAGGGGATCCGTTCCTTCCATTCCAAAACTATGGATGTAGGTACTAGGTAGTAGCGTATTAGGTGGAAAAACAAAGTCACGGTAATAGTATATACAGTATGTGAACTCGGCCCCTCTTCGAAATTTTATACTTACGGCCGCTCGGCATCGCTTGGTGCATTGGCCCGCGATAGGGCCGCGCGCTTACAGTTTTTGCCTAGATTTGTAATTATACTATTTCAGAATGCATATAGAATTACTTTGTCGATCTAAAGGAATGAATTAAATAGGTTTTTATGCAATAAAATAGCTTAACGAAACTAACATGTAGGTTGCCTAAAATGCCTTCGATATAATAAATTAATAATAGGTAAATATTGTATTTATTTCACTCATTTACTAACCAAATAGGCGAAAGATCACGTGAAGAACCAAGAAACCCATTTTTGTAAAACGTCAAGCTTATATCCTTACTAATATTATAATGTTAGTACTAATATTATAAAGCTCAATTTCGCTCATGCGTGTAACCTGCGTTCGTGACTGCCCTTGTAGATGCGATCCAGTTGCTATCCAGTATTGAGGCGCGTAGGCATAGCGCATGTTTCGACTGTTTCTATGAAGTCATTCTACTGTATATATTATTACCGTGACAAAGTAATGGAATGAAACAGATAAAGTTATTTATTAACCTAAAAAAAATTGTTCTAAATGTTGTCACGGTCATATTTTTCAGGACTCTAATAATCTGTACCTTTAGTTACCGAATTATAAAATTATAAGAATTTTATATAGCCCCACGTTGGGCGCCACTGACACGCTCCGGCCGTGTGAAGCACGCCGGGGGCCCTACCATGATCGCTTATAGCGAGGCTTAAACAATATTAAAACAGAGACACCGCTCTTGCTGCGTATAGCGCCATCCCGCTCTCAGTGCGAGTTTAATATTGTTTTGAGCGATCATTTAGGGGGCAGGGTGCAGAAGAGAGAAATAAAAGAATTAGTTTTAGTACAGCGTATATTACAAGTCCTCAGGGGGGGTACAACGGTTTCGCTCAGTATGACTCGCAGAGATATAGGGAGGTACTTAGCTTAGTTCTGCCTAGAGGAGGCAGAAGCTGAAGCGAGACGCGGAGGCCAGGAGTACATAGAGGAAGACCGGAGCAGACGTCGCGATCTTCACAGGGTCCGGTTAAGACGCAGGCGGTCTTGATTCGGTGGGCAGGAACCAGCAGGCGTAGAAACAGCTGCCCGTAGATACGACTAATGATAATTTCGCTCATCATGTCCTACGGCAACTTCAGACCCACTTTCCGAGTATGAGTAATGAAAAATACCTTATGTATTGACTGTTTTTTTTTTGAACCAAATTTACTATGATGGAAGTAAAAATTGTTAAATTTAATGGGCTGTCCGAAATAAGAATTTGCATATAAAAAAGTTACCATGTAGGAATAATATACTTAATATATAATTTTTTTGCATCAAATCGAACAAAAATTCGGTTTTTTTTTTGTTTTATGATGCAAAAATAATTGTGAATTCATGTTTTAGCATGAATACCTTTTTTAACCGACTTCAAAAAAGGAGGAGGTTCTCAATTCGATGCGTATGTTTTTTTTGTGTGTATGTTACGCGATTACGCCGCCAATTGTGGACCGATTTCAAAATTCTTTTTGTATTCGATAGAGTATACTCCAAGGGTGGTGCCATGGTTAGGATCTGATGATGGGATCCCATGAAAATCGAGGAAAACCCTTAAATTTTAAGGTTTGTCCAACGTGTTTTGTGTGTATGTTACGCGATTACTCCGCCAATTAGGGACCGATTTTCAAAATTCTTTTTGTATTTGTTAGAGTATACTCCTGGGGTGGTCCCAAGGTCACCAAAGTCAGGATCTGATGATGGGATCCCATGAAAATGGAGGAAAACGCCAATTTAATACCAAGGGTTTTAATTTGGGTTTCTTTCACTAAAAAGATTGCATTCACTAAAAAGTTCAAAAAAAATATTTTACAAAAAATTTAAAACGGCTTCAAAAAAACTGAAAAATTAAAATAATATAAGAATATAGGTATAAACAACATCACACTTCTCCAACAACTAATGGGCCCGGCAGACGATGTCCTGCCCAATTACAGCGCCACCTACCGGGTCCAAGTTTACGTTTAAACCTTCCTTGGACCTATCCAAATACACAAAAAATTTCGTAAGAATCTGCTGAGCCGTTTTTGAGTTTTAGCGAGACTAACACACAGCGTTTCATTTATACAAGAAGAAGATTATTGCCTTTGATGAACCTACCTAACCTGGCTATAATAGATTTGATTCTGATAAATAAACGTTTATTTTGTTAGAAATGTGCTCAAATATTTTTTTGGCATATATGCTTGTTGTGGGTATTTCAGTGGATTATTAAATTTTTGGTAAGAACATGTTCTCTCAATTCCGTAAATCTCCCATTTTCTTTAAATATGAACATAAAAAAATATGACGAAATTTCTCAGGTATACTTACATCTTTTGGCGAAACCGCCCACGTAATCGTCATTAATACATATAATAATTATGTAGATAAGACAAGCTATTACTCGACGTCGTTAACTTTTTTTCATAGACCAACACGTATTGGAGAAATTCAACCATTGCAGTTCCTTCTTTTAAGTTTCTTGTCTGTTCTTCTCGAGAAGGCACTCCCAATTTCCGAAGAGGTGCAGAGAATCAACTTTTTTTATTTTCTACTTGTCTTTGCAGACATATTGATTATCTAAATACCTATCTATTTTTTATACAACAAATTTGGGAAACAAGTATACTGCCTACCTGATGGTACGTGGTACCAGTTACATGCAGCAAATCTGCAACTCCCACAAAAACCACAGTGTACGTTGCTAACTTGTCACAATATGTAGTCACGGTACGGTACCCAGTAATTTCACTGCCATATCTTACCCTTCAAATCGGAACACAGTAATGCAAGCACTGTTGCTTTGCGACAGAAATAGGTAAGACGGAGATACCCAAGCAGGCGTCAACCCTAGTATTCAGAATGTATTCACATACCAGGTTTCTTTAAATTTGAATTTTTTGCTTTGTTTTGACGCCAATAAGTACCTGTAAAAGCCTATGTTGAATAAAGATTTTTGAATTTGAATTGATGCTCAGTTGGCCCCTCAGACTAAAGAAACATCTATCTCGATGGTTGGCCCCAATGGCAGACAGCTATTATCCCAATCCGCGGCCCCACCGCCTAACTCATAGTGATGCACTCGCTATCGTTCTAATGTCACCTGTGACATTAAAACTATGGTTCTAATATCACCTGTGACATTAAAACGATAGCGAGTGCATCCTAATGAGCTAGGCGGTAGGGCCTGGAGTCAGGCGGCTGAACGCTCAAATGAACCGCCTAGGTTAACAACTAGTAGGCGAAAAACGTTTTTTCACGGCACAAAAGACATACACATATACATAAATACATACATTGATAAGGTTAATCATAGTGTATAGAAGCACTAAGACAGTTAGGTATTACTTTACGGGTATGTATCATTACAGGAGAAAGAAGAAATAATTAACGAAGTTAAAGAGGAAAATGACCGCTTACTTTCCAAGATGCGATGTGTTGAAGAGCCCCAGAAGCCATTTGAAGTAGAACCACAACGAACTCATAAAGAGCAACAATAATTTATAATTGTGCCTACATAATAAAAATGCACATTACTATTATTGTATCACTTTTACCTATATTTTAAAAAATGTAAACCAGCGGAATTACCTATCTCTAAGAATGACCACCCAAGCGGTAGTATAGACCAGGTACGAATAATTATTGGTTGCAGCGAGAAAACTATGAGAAAAATATCAATCTGATGACAAAGACGCTAGTTCTTGGCAAGCCAGCAATCCGTTCGAAGACTTGGCTGCTTAGACCCTGAAAGATGAGGAAGGCAGGAGTATCATCATCATGGGGTGCGATGTCAGAACACCTACTCGTGGTGCACCCTGGGCAACCCGGCAGATTTTCTGCCGCGGGCTAAGAGTCTGACAGCTGCCCCGTGGAAGGGGCGTGGTGTGGCTGGGTTTAACCCGGCGTGCCACTTCACGGGGCGTCACCTCCCCTTCTTTTTGAAGATGGGGTTGTGTGTCGCCTGGGGACCCGCTCGGGGGTCATGGCGCGTTGCGTTTTGTCCCGTTGCCCCTTTGGTCGGGTTGGTGCGGGTCCTCGTTGAGCTTCGGCATGTCGTTGTTCCGAGGCTGGGAGACTAGTAGAGCTCTGGCGTGTCGTTGTTCCAAGGACTGCGACTGTCCCGATCACCGTGTGGCTTCGGCACACTTGTGCGGCCCCCATGAGAGCGGCGTGGGATGGCCGAGTGCTACTCAGCGGGCCACCTCGTATGGCCACCGTGGCCGCTTTTTTCGGTGGGTTGGCGTTTTGGCGCCGCTGAGCTTCGGCTCGTGTGCGCGGCGTTGGATCCAGTGGGGTCTGCCGTCGGGCAAGCCCGTTACCCCGCACTGAACGGGGCCGGGGTCCTGGCGCACTGAGCGTCGGGCCGCGTGGAAGAAAACCACAGTAAAAAATTACCACCCGGAGTATGCCCCGGGAACTCCTCTCCATCTCCATCTTGGAAAGGGAGTGAGGGGCCCGCCATTGGTGGGCAGGTGCCGCGGACGGGGTTATGGTCGGTACGTAAGGGATCCCACGACCTCGTTCGGCAGCGGCGCGTCCTTTGGACGTGGCTGCGCCAGGGGCCAAAGAGAGCATATCGAGGGGTTTAGTGGGTAGTCGCTCGCTGCGAAGTCCCACACACCCTTGCCCCTGCGGGAGCTTGGACGTTGCGCAAACGCATTCCCCTCGTAAAAAAAGGAGTATCATCATCATAACAGCTCATATACACACATCAACACCGTCTAAGAATATTGTGATTTTCTGAATTTACACAAATTTGTTTTTCAACACACTTGCTCGTAAAGTGGGTCTTATTACCTTGCATTTAGACCCGTTAGTCAGTATATTAAAGACGACTGCTTTTCACTTTACATAATCGCACAAGTGCGGTAATTTAACACGACAAATTCTAATTTGTTCAAGATTGCAAAGTAAATGTATGTCCTAAAATTTGTCGCTTTATATACTTTTTTTAACACGACTTTATGCGGCTGCCAATTGGAAACAAATGAACAGCCTACTACTGGTTACTTAAATATTAAATTAACAACGACATTTAAAAAAAACAACAATTAATAACTATAACTAAAATAAATTATAAAAAATTCACAAAAACTTGTTTTTAAAAAACTAAAATACTTATTCGATTTATTTAGTTTTGAATTTTGCCTGTTTGGCCCTTTTTTGTTGGCTGTATGAAGAGTTTAGCCATGCCCGGGCAGCGCGCGACAAAAAAAGTCGCGTGGCATTTTTCCGCTATTGGAATTTTTTGCCTTTTTGTTGTAGGGTCATTCCACAAAAATCGGGATACTTTTGATGTTGTTTTGTCCTAAACCTTTTTAAGATACTTTTGGATACTTGAGTAGTGTATATTATATGTAATTGATTAACTATATTATATCTAAAAGGGCCAGTCATTTTTCGCTTTATTTTAGGAGAAATTTAGAGTTATTCAAATTTAGGCATCTAGGGACTGACAGCTCGGGTTAGGGGCTGATTATGAGGCAACTAGGGACTGATAGGTATTGTGAGAGACTGATAAACAATAATGATATTGTAATAAAATAAGTTGGCTATACATTTGGAATCATATTTATTTGGAAAATATTTTTAATATAATCACGTAAGACAAAATAATAATCAAGTAATAGAATTCTTCCAATGAAATTATTGTACAATCTTTAGCTATTTGCTAAGTGTGTCACTCCTTTGGTTATTGGGTATTAAGACAACCACAATCAACTACCTAACCTATTTATTATCAAAATAACAATTTAGTAATACTTCTTTTTTTATAATAATCAGTCATTATAGGCTAAAATAAAGTCAAATTCTTTGATAACCTAAAGTTTTTACTACTAAAGTAGGTAATTAAGGTAGAACATAATATTTTTAAAAACTTTTTTACGTAACACTATAAAAATAAAAATAAAAAGCCTTAGCCTAAATTTTAAATCATCAATAATCGCACATTTTTTCTCTAACTCAATTTTTTATCTTCCGTTGATATCGGCTTCTTCGTTTTGCTTCCACATGTCTAAGGTTTTCGTTATTGTTATTGATCTGCGGTTCTGGAGCTACATTTTCTTCAGGTAATTCATTTTCAGATGTAGGTGGCGTATTCTGAGCAACATTATTTTCACTATCTATTCCAATTGTTTTCTTCTTTCTATAATCAGTTGAATACTTTTTCCATTTTTTCGAATTGTTCTCTGCTCGCGTGGGGTCATATCCTGAATAGACTTACGTTGTCCGTATGTTCTATGTTATCGGGGTCGGTTTCCGCACTTAGTCCTTAAGGTGGACCATTATACGTGAGGGCGGCCGTCACTCCAGCCAGCCCACCTCCCTCCAGAAGCGTATGAGGTCTCCGAGTCTGTCCAGAGATTCTGTAACAGAATTGGGAGATCCAAGGGTGTTTTTTCGTATTTCGGACACACGTATTTCGGAGTCCAAACGCAATATGCCTTTGGTCAGTTTTTTATTTAGGATTGGCATGGCTTCCTTTGACTGTCTGCAGCCTGGAGTCGAGAGCCAGTGGTCTTGTGCTTGTGTGCGGGTAACTTCTTGCAGCCATTCGCTAATCTGGCTGAAGGGAATTGGTACGATGGGCTCGGGTCCGAAAACTATTATGTCGGATTCCCTCCTAGCCAGCTCGTCGGCCGCTTCGTTACCCAGTGATACGCTGTGTCCTTTTATCCATTGTAGTGTCACTGTGTTTCGGTTGGAGGTCGCAATTCGTTCTAACATATTGTGACATTCCAATACAAGTTCCGAAGTGACGTAAGTTTTGTTCAGGGTTTTGAGTAGCGAAGCACTATCAGAGACTATGCGGATGTGAGAATCCGTAATTCTTTTAGATTCTATGGCGAGGGATGCTAGGATGATACCTACGCATTCCGCTTGGAATACGGTGCTGAATCTACGTAGCGGTTTGGATATCTTGATGTTAAGCTCATTTGAGTATACGCCTGCCCCGGTTCCTGAGTTGGTCTTGGAGCCATCGGTGTATATTCTGAACTCTTTTGGGCCTGAGTAATCATGTGATTCCTCTTCGAGCTGTATACTAAAGTGCTTCTGGAAGTTGAATCTCTTCAGAATCCTATCATGGGTGCTGTCATCATCGGGTGATGTTTGGTCACTTGTTCTCTTATGCGTATGTATTTGATTCTGGAATCCTTTCCCAGTGTGCCAGCATTGTGGAGTCTGAACGCCGCTAGTGCTGCTTCCTCTGTGACAACTAGGTGCAAGGGCGGCAGCCCCAACATAGCTTGCAATGCGGCTGTGGGTGCGGTTCTCATACTACTAGTGATAACCACGCAGGCGTTACGTTGTCCCTTCAGTAGCTTTTTAAAATATTTTAATGTTTCTTTATCTTTATATTCTGCCAACAGAACTGGATCACTTTTGATTTTTCCAATCGAGCTTTTGCGGTGGCTGATTTTTTACTGGCTATTTCCTCTTTAGACAATTTTGGTGTCTTTTTAGGTGGCATTTTTCTGCAAAATGGAAAAATAACACTTAAAGCATAAATATTGTGAGTAACGACCGCAAACAACTTATTATCAGTCTATAACGTCCCATTTTCTAAACTCAAAATAAAAAAGCCAATCGTTAAATGTAGTAAGTATTATGTATTTTATTAAACATTTTTATATAAATAACATAAACTCTAAATTACTTTTTCGTCCCCTAATATCAATTCATCAAGTTTCTACTTTTAACCTAGATTTAGATATTTTTTAATATTATAATATATTAAACGTCATTCTCTAGCTATATCCGTCAGTCCCTAGCACAATTAAGAGCTAGGGCCTGATGGTCCAGGGACTGACCAGGGACGGAGTAAAACTTAAGACAAATGCCCCCTGCATTTGTCTTAAGTTTTACTTCTAATAAAAGCTGTTTAATACGATGTACCAAAGAAGACCGACAAATCACACGTAAATATTATTTAATTATCAATCATTTCCTATTATAAACAATAAAACTACTCACCGAGGGAATGACAAAGTGACTGGATCAACACGTGTTTCCGCAACAACTGCCGCGTTCGCATTCGCACTGATTCACAAAATGGCTGCCGCTCAGCGAGTATGGTCTATAGACATTGACGTATTAACCTAGACGCGCTGTCCGGTACAGTGAAATTCAGCAGTCAACTGGAGCCAATTGGCACCAGTTCGCTTAGTCGGTCGCGGGCGAATGAGAGAAGCATTTGATGTGCCGTGGATATTGTGTCGGTAAAACAGAGATTTACAGTTATAGTGATACAAAAAAACTCCATTTATTTGTGTACCTATGTATTTGTTAATTAATTGACATATTTTTAAGGTGAGTAATCATATATTTCTTGATGAAAACAAAAAATATGTTTCCGAAACTGCGTAATACGCTCGGCCGCCACGGCCGCCACCTTAGTATTGTCGTCTCTTTTACTCTTATGTAATATTCTGTTGGAGCGAGGACACTACCGAGTCGCTGACATAGATTAAATTTAACAATAAAAAACAGATGTGCCAAAAGCTGTAAAAGTGATGGTATAATAATAACTCATTATGATTTATTGTTTTAAATATTGCATCGATAGTTCTAAATATAAAATGCCTTCTTGTATTATGGTAAAATGCAAAAATTATTCGGGAAGAGCAAATGTTGCTGCAGGCATAAGTTTTCATAGGTAAGTTATTTTAATACCTATACTTCTTAACATAACTAATATAGTTTGGTTAATTTTAACTACTTTTTAATTAAATTGTCAGTTCTATGTGTTATTCTATTTAACAAGGTCATTATATTTTTAGTATTTTCTTGCTTTCTGTTTATGCAGATAGCCATGTTTCGTTCTTTGAATAATATTCCAGACGGTTCGAAACACAACAGCGCTCGCAGTGCTTACGATCATACTCACCAGATCCAAATTAAAAAGCGCTTTAAAAGTGCTAACAAAGGCATTTTTTGTATGTTGAATGGGTATTTTTGAAATTTTATAAAATGTGTATTTTCTAAAGATTTTAAACTTATAATAAATGATAATTTATTTATAACAATATCTTAAAATAAAAGTAACAAAAACAAAGCAAGGTTTCTCTGCTTTGTTTTTGTTACTTTTATTTTAAGATATTGTTATAAATAAATTATCTTTTGAAAAGAACCATATCTAAAATAGTTTATAAAGTTTTATACATTCAATGTTAATTTTCCAAGAAATATTAAATGTTATGTAATCTCTCAGAGGCAACCTCAGAAAAATAGGTAAAAATCATTTTCGACGCATCTGCGTGAACGCAAGATTATTCTTTGCACTATACCCCGCTCCGAACGTCACCACACCTCACTCGGCGCCGTCCCGCGTTGGGGCACATTTCTTCGCGTGTGCGTTCCCCCAGCAGGAAATTGTGTCCTAGGCCAAATTAAATTTCATGAATAATTAGAGCGTAATTTGCTATAAATGTGCGCGAAATAAAAAATTTGTGCTCCTTTCCGTTTTGGAATAAAATGAGAAAAACGAATCCTGCTGGGGTAACGTTTTTCCAGCAGGAAGATTTTAAACGAATAATCCGAGAGATAAATAATTTATATGAGCGGATAGCTTATATTTGTGCATAAATGTGCGCCAAAAATGAAATTTGTGGGCCATCGGGTTTTACAGATATTTCGTTTCCTGCTGGGGTAACGTTTTGCTGAAACTTGTTTCTCCAAAACCATCGAATGTGCGCCCATTGAATAAAGATACATGAGTAGCTTTTAATTTGTGCCTATTTGTGACATAATTTGATATTCAAAAATATTTACAGTTTAGGAGTAATCACGTAATGAAGGAAATTCAAAAAAAAATTCTAGCGCATAAATGAGAAAGCATAGAAGTTCACTGAAAACGACTTTTGAATGGTCTTATTATTACTAACAAACATAAAAAGTTTCAAGAATCTACATGTACGCGTTTTTGAATAATTAAACTTTAACTTTAATCGGTGATAACGTCACTGTAAACTCACAATGCAAGAAAGTGACTAAACCAAAATTACATAGGTATAGACTAAAAATTAGAGCGTATTCAGAACTATTTATCATGAAAATTTCAGCATCATATATGTTGTATTAAAGGAGATATAAACAAAAACCAAAAAATTGGCTAATTCTTTGGTTATCCGACTAAATTCGAAAGACCACCAAAAAGCGACGGTTTCATACTTGTTGATGACATTCTTAATTTTACCCACTAACAAGTTTAAATACGTCACGTCTGTGTACACTCGGCTATAAAACTGTTTTGGAAAAAATTTATTTACTTTTTTTGAGTTTATTGTCTATATTATTAAAGATAAACACTTCCACTTAAATACCTACTTATTTAATGTGCGTCTATTGATAACTTATAATGTAATATTATATATTATGTGAATATATTATATATTATTATATAAATCATAGCATTATATAATATTACAATTGCGGAGATAGACCTCTTTTAGTGGAAATAAAAAGATATCAAATAAATATTAGGCATATTGAAAATTTATTAAGTGTAGGCAAACAAACACAAACATGGTCAAGTTATAGAAATAGATAGGAAACCAATAAAGTATCCTTTTATATTATGAACATAAAATTTGCAACAGCAAAATTATTTAAATGCTTAGAATCTGCTTTTTTAATGTAATAGAATCAAAACATCAATCTACGGCGCTAGGTGAAGTAGGTAATGATGGCACCTAGTTGTTTACTTGTAGCTATAAAGCTAGATTACTCGCATAGGGTGGAAAGCGTGCTTGTCATTCCTATCTGAGGCGATTAACTGTCGCATTCTATATTATATATAATTCTTTATTGTACACACACATTAAAAAAATACATTTAAAACTAACAGTATATATAAAGACGGACTTATTTTTCATAGAGTTATCTACCAGCCAACCTAAGTCCTAATCTATTCCGCTCTTTGGTGATCGGATCTTTTTTGTTGCACATACAGTGTATCCAATGGTGATCATTCGGATTTAACGTGATGTAACAATCCCCAAAGAAAGCAATATCATGTGTGAGTAAAATATTTATTTTGTATTTTAATTGCATAGTTTTTAATTTGAAATGAAAGTTATCAATGTTTTTATGAAAAATGAATACCTCATTAAATTAATAAATGCCGTGTGTTAATCTATTTTTTAAAAACATACCTATATTATTTTTTTAGACCTATAAATTGAAGTAATATTCAATTTATAATATTACTAAGAATTTATTAGTTCTGTTTAAAGTTAAAGTTTTTATCTTTTTAGAGTATTTAATGCTTTTTCAAAAAAGGTATCTTAATAATTTATTTTATATTTTTTGTCAGTGTTCTGTATATTTCTCATTTTAATATGTAAATATGTAATTTGCCGTTTAATGACAGTCAAACTCATTCATCTGATATTTATATTCGGGAGGATTGTACAAAATATATTATCAGCCATTTGTGTCGGCGGCCATCTTGGATTTAATTTTTTTTAATAGTGAATAGTATTTTACAAGTCAAGTCTTTTAATTTGAACACATATTGGGGGAATTGTACATAAATATGTTATCCGCAATTTTGCTGTGGGAGTCATTTTGGTTTACAAATATACTAATTATACTTACACAATTGCATTGTTATTAGAACTAAAGGGGTGTATCAAATTTCAGCTCAATCGAAAACTGTTAAGTGGGTTAAATTTGACTTACAGGATTTGAAACAAACCAACAATCAAACATTACAAGTTAAATAAAAGCTTATTAAAACAAGATATTGGCCCTCATCTCACCTGATGGTCAGTGACGATAAGGCTGAAAGTGGAAACAAGCTTCACCTGGACTCTTCAGCAACTAAGAGCCTTATTTATCTCTAATTGTGTGAACACGACAATGCTATTAGCATTGTTATTACAGTGAACAACAAACTAAGACTTTTGTCCCCAAGGGGAATCACCACCCGCGACCGTACCGCCTAACTCATAGCGATCACTCGCTATCGCTATCGTGACATTAGAACAATAGTTTTAATGTCACAGGTGACTAATGTCACGATAATGATAGCGAGTGATCGCTTTGAATTAGGCGGTACGGCCGCAGATCACAGACCCAATTCTACTAATAAGTTACAGCTAAATCGAAACTGAACCGTAGCGATCGACCAATCAGACCGCCACATTATCAGGTCATCGGGACAGTAGAATGGCAATATAAGCGCTACTTACTAATATGTTTAAGTATATATACGTATTTATTGCAGAAAGTTGGCAAACAAGCAAACTGCCCACCTGATGGTAAGTGGTAACAGTCGCCTATAATACATGTAGATCCTGTAAGATTCGCAGCAAAACTGCAACCCCCACAAGAACCACAGTGTACGTTGCCAAGCACTGCTGCTTTGCGGCAGAAATATATAAGACGGAGGTACCTAAGCAGACGACCCTAGTACAGAGTCTCCCTCCAGTAAAGTCTATGTCTAGTGTGCCGCAAAGCTCTTTACTTGGTCCGTTGGATAACTTATCTAACAAAAGCACGGCAGTTTATTTTGTACTAAAATTGCTATGAATGATACATTAATGACAATAAACTCAAAAACTCAATTGCCGTTATGAACGCGACTGTATCGACAACAACTGTTGTTTAATACTGTCAAGAATAGAATGTCATCGACAAGTATGAAATCGTCGCTTTTTGGTGGTCATTCGGATTTAGTCGGATAACCATAAACTTAGCCCATATTTTGTTTTTTTTTTATATCTACTTTATTAATAAATGTATGAAGCTGAAATTTTCATGACATATATTTTGGAACATGCACTAATTTTTGATTCATACCCATTTAACTTGGCATTAATCAGTTTCGTGCATTTTGAATTTAAATTAACGTTATAACCAATTAAAGTTAAAAGTTATATTATTTAAAAACGCGTATTCCCAGATTCATGAAACTTTTTATTTTTGATCGAAACAATAAGACCAATCAAATAACGTTTTCAGTGAGCTTCTATGTTTTCTCATTTAGCGCTATAATTTTTTTTCGAGTTTTCTTCAATACGCGATTACTCCTAAACTGTAAATATTTTTGAAAATCAAATTATGTCACAAATAGGCACAAATTAAAAGCTACTCATGTATCTTTATTCAATGGGTGCACATTCGATGGTTTTAGAGAAACAAGTTTCAGCAAAACGTTACCCCAGCAGGAAACGAAATATCTGTAAAACCCGATGGCCCACAAAGGACATCATTCAGGCTTCATACAAATTTGGGCAATTTTTTTTTTTGCCGGCCAACAAAAAATAATTAAATTTTATCATAGGCATAATTATAATAAACATTTCGTATTATGACAGTAAAGCTCGAAACCTATTGGTTGAGATGATAATCGGTCTCAAAGTATTTATTTTATTACCTACGGCTTGCACCCGGCTTGCGGGGTGAGCTCGTGATTTCCAGGTAATCAGTTATTGTTAATGGTGTGCGAGCGAGAATACGTTACAAGTACATTTACCTGCCGAGAAGTGTGAGCAAGAGGCATAATAGGTATGCGAGCGAGAAGACGTTACAAGTACCTACATTTACCTGCCGAGTTGCAAGTGTGAGCAAGAGGCAAAATACACCTACTTAGTCCTTTTCGTACTTTCGTTCGTTAGTTTTCCATGCAACTCTCGTTACATCGGACGGCTACTTTCACTGTTTTCGTGGTTTTTAACATTGATTTTGTTTTGTTTGTTGTTTTAATTATCGTTGAGTTTTTGTTTTTGTTATACTGATTTTGTTAATCATGGTACATATGTTGTGTATTAACTGTCGTGAACCATGTGAAGGTCGAAGGACTTACACGTGGATTTCTCGGGAAGAACAGCACATCGACATAGCTCAGATTATTATGGAGGAGCTAATCGCGAGACATGTATGTAATGCAACCTTTTTTACATTTAAGTCATAACTAGGTACCTACTCTGTGATAATAACAGATCGTCGATATGACATCATGATCAGGACTAGGTGTCGCGTTGAATTATTTTGCTGAAGTACCTACCTTCCTTCAATAAAGTAAAATGTATACTTAAGTTCTTTAGTTAGTACTATGAAAGGGTTTTTTTTTATAAAGTACATAGGCTTACATCAGTGATAGAAATGTAGACAAGAACCTTTGAAGGTATAGGGAAAGATTTTTATTATTATTATTATTTTTAAGTAAGATTTCTACTTACGAGTGTTTATTAGTATTTCATCGACTCTCTGTTACTGCCACGAATTAACTATTTGTTGTTCTTATTTATTTGTTAGTATTTTTATCGGCGCTCTGTACAGATCTTAAGTACCACTTCAATATGGTATAGTGCCCGTCTAAGTTATAGCCGGTTTAAATGTAGGCATTGGCTCTTGCCTACACTCAAAACTATTTCAAAAGTTTTGAAATAGTTAGTTTTGTGTGAGTACGGGCACGAACATGTTATTATTTTTGTTAAGAAGTCCTTTGGGAAAGATTCGTTTGTATTTAACTTGTAGAAGGTGGGTTTACAAAAATTGTTTTTTTTTTTCAGAACGAACCTACCGACGTCATTTGCCGACCTTGCTGGCAAAGAGCTGAGAGGACGTTTCATCGGCGTATACGCGAGGCGCGTCAAGATGATGACGTGTTGCCCGATGAGCCTATTCAGCAACAAAGCCGTAATCATCCAACAATAACCATAGCAGGATTTGTACGTACTCCAAACTCAACAGTGCACTGCATTTTTGAGCATTGTCAAAATATTACCAGGCTTAGAATACCTAATGATATCATAATTCGTATGATTGGGCGGTACAATCTACTAATACCAGAAAATGCTCGCGTTTGCGAAGAACACTTAGCCCAGAACCTTTGGTATACTCTACCTTTACAAGACAATCTCATAGAAGATTTTACTGCATCTGAAATAGTGAATGCTCTGACGATTATGAGAAATCATATTACAACAGACGTGTTAAACTTCGAGACATACGAAGTCATTAATACAAACGAGTTTCATACTTGGACGGGACTTACTCACGAACAGTTTTCCGATCTACTCGTAAACACATCCAGCCTAAATAATAATCGTCAAAAGAAAACAATACTGGCCGCTGTATTGGCAAAACTAAGAACAGGAGACTCTAATGCCAGACTTGCTTTAGTGTTTAGAACGAGCGAAACCCGTTTTCAACGAATGTTAGCTCTAGGTCGTGATGCATTGTTGCGTGATTTTGTTCCCTTGCATGTTGGGTTTGACCACATAAACAGGGAACAAGTGGCTCAAAGGAATTTATTAGTACCTGAAACTCTATTTGGCAATCCAGAAAGCCCTTTGCCACAAAGAAATGCTATAATAATAGTCGATGGTACATATATATACAACCAAAAGAGCTCGAACTATTTTTTTCAACGACAAACATATAGTCTTCACAAATATCGAAATCTGACCAAGCCGTTCTTGTTTGTTTGCTGTGACGGTCATATAATTGACGTAACGGGCCCGCACGCCGCTTCAACTTCCGATGCAACAATAATGAATGCAATTATTGAAAATGAGGAGAGCATATTTCATTGGTTTTTCAGACCGGGTGACGTATTTATCTTAGATCGTGGCTTTAGAGACGCGGCCTATCCTTTACAATCACATGGATATACAGTACATATGCCAGAAACGAAAAATGCAAACGAAACGCAACTTACGACGGAACAAGCGAATAAATCCAGACTTGTGACTATATGCCGCTGGGTAGTAGAAATAATCAATGGACGATTCATAAGAGATTTTCGCTTGTTAAGAATTGTACACAGCAATCGCGCCTTGCATCATATGATGGAATATTTTAAAATCAGTGCAGCTTTATTAAATGCCTATCATGTGTTGATTGTGGACAATGTAAGGGCTCCAATGTATTTAGAAATAATACGGGAAAGGGTTAATGTACCGAATACATTGGCGGATCAGCAGGCCTATTCGCTAACTACGGTTGGTAACTAGAACTGTCATTTTTGAAAGCCACTTTATATCCATTACGGGTTTAGTGACCTTATGTGTTACGACAGCGTTCATGATAGCAGTAATGGATGTTGTTTCGTTCAATTAACGTTGATGCGCTTGAGGTTCAATTCCCCACATTGACACAAGAAGATCTTATCCTTTTTGCACTTGGTGTATACCAAATAAAGCAAGCTAGGAGTTACTATGCGGAGCATTTGCAGCCAAATGGTATGTTCATCGTTGAACTTGGCGACCAATTACCAACAGAACACATACGTGAGCTAGAAGGAACAGACCTTTACGTATTGCGCGGTAGAATCCAGTCCCGACATGTCCGTTCACGTTCGTATAACGTTTATATTGGCATAGATATAGACACTATTACTGTACATGTAACATTGGCCGAAGAACCATTGGCTGCTGCTCACACGTCATGTGCATTGTGTGGTACATGGGGTTTGCCAGGCACGAGCCAACGATACACATTCCCGCCGAAGGTTTAGAAGATATTATTGTAAGGCCAGGAGAGTTGTAAATATTGAATAAAAATATATGAAATGAAAATAATATGCATTATAATTAATAAAAAACCTGTACATAAACGCCTGCATGGAGAACTAACGAACGAAAGTACCTACGAAAAGGATTAAGTGGGTGTATTTTGCCTCTTGTTAACACTTGTAACTCGGCAGGTAAATGTACTTGCAACGTCCTCTCGCTCGCACACCACCTGGAAATCACGAGCTCACCCCGCAAACCGTAGGTAATAAAATAAATACTTTGAGACTGATTATCATCTTAACCAATAGGTTTCGAGCTTTACTGTCATAATACAAAACGTTCATTATAATTATGCCTATGATAAAATTTAGTTATTTTTTGTTGGCCGGCTAAAAAAAAAATAGCCCAAAATGGGTGATGTCCTTTCATTTTTGGCGCACATTTATGCACAAATATAAGCTATCCGCTCATATAAATTATTTATCTCTCGGATTATTCGTTTAAAATCTTCCTGCTGGAAAAACGTTACCCCAGCAGGATTCGTTTTTCTCATTTTTTTCCAAAACGGAAACGCGCACAAATTTTTTATTTCGCGCACATTTATAGCAAATTACGCTCTAATTATTCATGAAACTTAATTTAGCCTAGGACACAATTTCATGCTGGGGGAACGCACACTTTCTTCGCAACAGCGAGTCTAGGTTATATACGTCAATGTCTATAGATAATTTCGTGTCGTATTTTTAAATCAACTAGATGTCATCACTCTTCAATCATATAACGGTGCGAAATTTCTAAATCTTGGCGTGGCTAAGGAATGACGGATAAAATCGAGGACACTTTTTTAACTTCAGAAAACCGAATTATTTTTTATTGAAACTACAAAATATTAAGATAATTTGGTATGTGTACGATAAACTAGATAATTTTTAAATTAAATAAAGTAAGTATATAGTTGATGTATCTATAAATATGGGTGCCTAAACATAAAACTTTTCGAGTGCGGACATGCCTAGGGACAGTAGGGACTGATATTTTGGGGTCTTTATGAGAGATTTCAGATTAATTTTAAATATATTTATTTCTAAATATATGGGTAATGAATAAAACACACTCCGAGCTGTTACTTAACAATTTTGGAACAAAATATTACTAATTAAACTATGTGAAATGTGTCGCGGACAATGAGTGGTACTATTTTTGTGGAATGACCCTGTAATTGATAATTGATTATCTACAAATATGTCGAGTCCAAGTGAAGAAGAATCCATATTATTAACTCCGCCGGAAATAATTATGAAGGCGCAAAGCGCGAGTAATAGTTTGTTGCCGCCATAGTCAAAGGATAAATACTGGCGGCATACCTACGATACTTTCATGCAGTGGAAGATTGATAAAAAAGCGCAGTCACTTTCAGGAAAATATTAATACCACAAGATCTTTTATTTTCCTCACAAGTGTGTTGAAAAACGTCGTATGATACACGCGCGCATTGGTCATAGCGCGCTCGTATCATAATGTAGGTACTATTATGTAACATCTAGCATGTATATTTTTATAAAGCTTATTTATCCGACTATACTTTGGAACGGTTCCCAATCTTTTACCCTATGCGCCTCACCCAACATTATGCTAAAATACTAACCCCCCCCCCCCCCCCCTAGGGGCCGAAATGGGGAGTCAAGAAAATTAAGCAAACTATGAAAATATTGGCATGTTTAGTTTTATTCAAAAGATGGTTGCAACGTGTCGCTGTCGGGTTATTGCCCGTGGTTCACCTGCGTAGTCCACCTATGTGTACCACGGGAAAAAAAAACCTCCCTTGGTTCACCCAGTTGTACCACAGGAAGAAATTTTTTCCCGTGGTCCAATTAGGTGGACCATCGGAAGTCAATTTTTCCCGTGGTCCTCCACTCGTATTTATCTTAATTATTTTTGATAAAGAGGTTGCTCTTGCTCGTATTGATTTATATTTTTCTTTATTTTCAACGTGACTTCAAATTGAAAACAAAATTTTTAGAAGGATGTCAATGATTGTCATTGTACGATTCATCGTAATGTACAATTATTATCATATCTATTTAATATACATACCTACTAGTAAAGGCAATTTGTAATAATCTGCAAACACCATGTCTGCCCCCGAAGAGCTCGATTTCATTCGGAGAAAAGGAGGCATAAGTCCTATTGTTTGCCGGGCGTCAATATTATAAAGTAAAAAATTATATATCTGTTAATTTCGACAATCATTCGGAGTTGTGGAGATACGTTTTTAACTTTAATCTAAGACTATTGATGCCACAAAACAACACATTTCACTAAGCACTTAACGTAATGGCCGGTATACACTTTGTTTAGTTAAGTGCTTAGTGTTTAGTAGACTGTTTAGTGTTAAGTGATTAGTAGGTGCTGTCCCTACACTGTTTAGTAAACGGTGTTTAGTTTATTTGTTCATTATATGGACTAAACACTAAACAGATCTGTCCAGACGTGTTTAGTGAGTGTTTAGCTGCAAGTGAGGTGTGAAGGCGGGAGAGCGGGAGGGGCGACTGGCAGAAAAAATAGAACGCGTTCCTATTCGCTAAACACTTAACACTAAACAGAAGCTGTCCGAACGTGTTTTTCACTAAACACAACACTAAACAAGCCACTCGCACTAAACACTAAACAAAGTGTGTACCGGCCATAAGCAACAAGATATTATTACATTTTTTAAATACAATATAATGGCAAAGTTTTAGCTATGAAAACAATATACAACGGAGTACCGTTGGTGCACATTATGGAACAAATTGTAGAAACATTCTTTATTTTTAAATATGCCGTGTAATTTTTCCAAATGTAATGGCCGGTATACACTTTGTTTAGTGTTTAGTAGACTGTTTAGTGTTAAGTGATTAGTAGGTGCTGTCCATACACTGTTTAGTAAACGGTGTTTAGTTTATTTGTTCATTATATGGACTAAACACTAAACAGATCTGTCCAGACGTGTTTAGTGAGTGTTTAGTGTTAAGTGAGGGGTGAAGGCGGGAGAGCGGGAGGGGCGACTCGCAGAAAAAATAGAACGCGTTCCTATTCGCTAAACACTTAACACTAAACACTAAACACTTAACACTAAACAGAAGCTGTCCGAACGTGTTTTTTACTAAACACTTAACACTAAACAAGCCACTCGCACTAAACACTAAACAATGTGTGTACCGGCCATAAGCATTTAGTTCGTGTTCTTGCTTTACTCTGCTTTTATTCGTTTTTATCGATAATTAATGATGGCCGTCAAAAGATGGCGCTTTTAGCATAAATAGTATTTTATCAATAAAAAATAAAGTGTTATTGTTTATTTTAGCTTGCAGTATTATGTAGGTAAATATTTATTAATTTTAGTAAAGAAATTATGTATTTAGATTTTACAAAAACATTATTTACACAGGTAGAATGTTTATTTGTCTCTAGTGGATGTACGCTACTGCTGTATGGGCGTAGAACCTTTGCCTTCCTAAGCTAGCATCTATGCTAAAATTTAATACGAATTTTACTTTAATCCCTTGGGAGTTTCATACAACATTATATCCCCGGGGATATAATGTCTTGCTTTACGTTCAAGTCAAGGGGGTTATAATTGAACATTGTCGAGCAGGTGGTATGAAACATTATTTTGGGGGGTCTTAGTCGAGCTTTCTTGATCCCCCTACACATTCAGTTTCCTTAAATTCAGGCGACTCGTTTCTAAATCCGACCGATTATTTATAACAACTTTGATTATATCTTAGTTTTAAGAGGAAACACCAAGGTCGAGAGAATTTAAAAATAGGTATTTGTAAATATATGCATTGCTGTATAAATATAAATGTATTGCTGTCGCGCTGTATGTCCGAACTTAGAGCGACCGAAAATACCTATAAAAAGTACACAAAATATGAATTCGTAGTCCCCTGTTTACTTCGCAAAAAAATTACCAATTTAATTACTTTTTGCGTAAAAAATTAACGCAAGACTTTTTCTGTGTTCCTATATTTTGCTTTTTTCATATAATCTTGTTCAATTTGTTTGCTGGACGTTTGAATACAAAAGAAAATTAGGGCGATTTTGTAGGTTTTTTAATGTTTAAAATCTTATCTTTATTAATTAACTCAATATCTTTATTAAAACATAGATATATCCTTATAGCGGCGATTGATTTTATTGGAAAAAATAGAGCAACTAGTGCCATTATCCAGGAAGGAAACTGGGACTACGTTTGTATGGAAAAACGGCCTGTACGATTGCCTCTTAACACACAGCAGTCATTTGATGAAATGTTATAATGCCAATCCTCAATTTTCTTTCGTACTTTATAATTAAATGCTTATGGACATACTGGTGAACCAAGGGAAGTTTTTTTTCCCCGTGGTACACATAGGTGGACTACGCAGGTGAACCACGGGCAATAACCCTCGCTGTCTTCGCATAGGTAGGGTTACCATCTGACAAGCGTTCGCCGCATTTGACAGGCATTTTACGATTTAGACAGGCATTTCTGAATTTCGCGGGTCTTAATAGCTCAAATACATTGGTGTAGTTAAGTGTGGGGGGGGCTTGGGATCCAGACACACCCCATTGAAAATCAACATAAAGATAAAAATAAGCTTTTCCTTCTCCAAGCATCAGTATACACTAGGCAAATTAGTTTTAATCTGGATAAATTGGAAAGTTATACATACGCCTATGCTCAAATACATACTCCAATCATGACACAGGCATTTTTCCGAAAAATCAGGCATTTTATGTATCCTCAACAGGCATCTTCCCTGACATGGATGGTAACCCTACGCATAGGTGGCACCGTCCGCGTCGCGCAAGTTTATATGAACGGTTTTAATATTCTTTATACAGTTTAATTTCTCAAGCCGCTCGCTGCGTCCCCCCTTGGTTCGCTCTACGCCTCACTGGTTGGGAAACCCTGCTTTGTTTTTAAGAAAATGATCAGTTTTTTTGCAGTTACGCGAAAAATCAGTCAGTAACACCACCCATGACGTTAACCACGGTCCTACAACGGTTTTTCATGCTTTGGATGAGATTTTCAATGTCTTTCTGCGGGATATTGTCCCGAGCCCTGCTAAGATGCAAAAAAAGTTCCTCTTCGGTCGCAATAATCGGACGAAAATTCCTCTAAGTCCTTCTTTAGAGCATATCCCACGCCTGCTCTAAGGGATTTAGATCTGGCGATTGCGCGAGCCAGTCTAACACCGAGACATCGTGCTCTTGCAGCCACCTGTAGGGTTACTCTTGAATCAAATCCAATCGATCGGCATTGAGATTGTGATTTTTCTAGCGACAAAGTGGATACGTATTTTGAGAAAATTAGATAGCACCGAATTTGGTTCACTCAAAATCACCACAATACGGTTCCAATATTGTGCCAATGTGGAAAATCAAGCGTCCAAAAAATCACAATCTCAATGTCGATCGATTGGAAATGGTTCAAGGCCTACTGCCTCATTGCCTACTGGTCACGGCCCTGCCCACGGGCGTTGTCGTGCATTAGCGTGAAAACTTGACCCATTTGCAGTCGATTGGGATAAATTATAGGGACTAGCACCTCATTAAGGTATTTTTCAGCAGTCATGGTGTTTCTGATCCAAACGAGGTCTGTTCTTCCACCAACACGAATTCCTGCCCAAACTATAATTGTTCTACCGTTGTATGGATGGCACCGAGATGTATGGACTTCCTGAGGGTGTTGCAGACGGTTTTCATGGCCAGGAGCTCGCCATACACGTACTCTTCGTGAAACAGGATGAAAGCTGAATCGGGACTCATCGGTAAACAACACTACAGACCACTGGTTTTTTTCCTAGAACGGTCTGCGAGCATGGAGTTTAGCTTCGTGCAGTCGTCTCCTCACAGTTTGGTCACTCACAACACAAGCAACTGGTGCTCTGACTGAAGCCTTTGAACCAACTGCATGACCGTAACGTTTGGTTGTCGTCTTGCGGCCACTTGCAAGAATCGGTCCTGTCGTTCGGTAGTGATATGCGTTTCCCGCCTGGGTGCCTTTCAGCCACTTCACCAGTGGCACGATAACGTGACCACAACCTTGATATCACGTTTTGTCTTGTTCCAATCTCCTCGGCAATAAGTACTCCGTTGAGTAAGCTTGGAGCATGCCTACTGCCCTTAACATTTCGTCTCTAGTAAAATGGCGCCGCTGCATGATGTATAGGTACAATTGCATAAATTCTAAATTAACCAATATTTTTATTAAAACTTTAATTTGGTACAAAAAATACCAATAACGAGGACAGTTAAATTGAAATCTTCCAAGTTTGCTACAAATTTTGCCGCGCAAATCTTTTGTTTTTCATTTTATTTAGGTATTTTTAAAATTCAGATTTAGAATCATCCAATGAGGTCTAACAAAATAAATTTTCATTAAAAGATTTATAAACCGGCCAGTATTTTTTTAGTTTTCGAACTTTACACAAAATATACCTTTTTTTTTTACCCAGTTAAAAAGATGTTACATCTACCGCAGTGGGAGTGGGGCCCGACTGCGGTTATGTGGGACTCACACAAAATATACCTAGACGGTTTTGATGTGTGTACATCCCCACCGAGTGGCTCGAGCCTACCCTAAGTAAGGGTGTTTAGGCCTTAGTCAACCACGCTGGCCCAGTGCGGATTTGTCGACTTCACATACACCTTTGAATTTCTTGGCAGATGTATGCAGGTTGCTTCACGATGTTTTCCTTCACCGTAGGAGCGTCAGACAAATGTACATATGAAATTCGAAAACGAAAAACACATTGGTACATGACGGTCTCGAACCCCGGACCTCCCGATTGGAAGGCAAGTGCCGAGTCCACAGCGCCACCGACGATCTCCGATAACTAAGTACATGGTATCATCTATGATTATAACTATATAATCAAAGGGTGCCATATGGGGTGCTTGAGGTCCAGTGGACCCCTCGCGACTAATAGTGTAGTATATTTTTTCCTTTGAATGTATTAAAATAAGGAATTGAAGGAATTCAATTCCTTACTTTAATACCAAGAGGCAATTCTAATAATTCCAAGTTATGCAGAAAAAACTACAAATGAGTGTAGTAAGGTATCGTAATAACGCACCATCGCTGAGGACGAGAATAAGGGCAGTAAAGTGGAGTAAACGGGACTTCATATATTCTAGGCACAGAAGACAATGCAGAATATGTGTTCAGTACTCGGCCGTGATGGTGTTAAGCAGAAACACTGCTTAAACCTACTAGCTACCACCACGGGGAGTACATACGACCGCGTTTCGCGGCTGTGTTAGGTGGCGCGTGACAGTTGCCTTACAATAATTAACTTGTTAATTAAGACCTACGTACCTACTCACAGTCCAGCTTCTTCTTCTCTCCTTAGACACCGTGGCGTACAAAACAGGGGCCCTTGATCACCATAAGGCGAGCCACTGACGTTCCACGAGTGGCTGGACTGTTCTTCCGAAGTAGGTACAATACATACACAGGATCTCCACTAAACAAGGGGTCCTAGATAGACCTCCAAGACACAATAAATACTATTATTACGTTTTAACGTTAATATTACGTACGTTAATATTGAAATTTATGTAAATCCTCGATGAGTGATGATATTTTTTAAGTTTTAGTTTTAGATACATAATTAGTTTTAGATAACGCATTGATTATTTATTGGTTATTATGAAACATCGTGTCGTATAACAAACAAAATCTCATAAAACATTAAACTTACTCTTTTAAAGAAAGTTGTACGCGACTGTACATTACTTCATATTAGAGTGTCGGCGCGAGTTACAACCGTCGAATTTGATGGTTGTAAAACGCCCTGACCTTTATTACTGAAATAATCTTACGAGGAGCTTGGTGGCGCATTGGCGCGTGCGCTCAGCGAACGATTGCTAAGGTTAAGCAACGTTCGCTGTGGTCAGTCCTAGGATGGGTGACCAAAATAAGAAACAGCTCAAGCTCCTCCGTGCTTCGGAAGGCACGTTAAACAGTGGGTCCTGCGCCTGATCTCGCCCCGGTCGTGTCGGTTAACCGTCCCATCGGACTAGGCGAGTGAAGGAACAGAGAGTGCACTTGCGTTTGCGCAGTCACTTGTGCACTATAATATCTCCTGCGCAGATGGCTAGTCTCTGTGGAGATTGGCCACCGTGACCGAATATCGGTTAGGAGGACATTATTATTATTACTCTTACGTGATTGGATGATATTGGCGGCCATATTCTATAATGTCATCTACTAGAAAGAGAGAGAAATAAAAAATCATGTGAAAGAGGGAGATAAAAGATTTGGTTGCTGCAATCCGTTCAACGCCTCTGAGTGAGTTAAAAAACAACCGGACAACTACACCCGAGGCTCTGAACGCGCTCCAGCTGATTGGCAAGCTGTCTAAAGTGACAGTTGTCGTAACTGACGTATAATCCTACTAATTTAAAAACAGCTATGAGGCTATGTGATTTACGGGGAGAATGGACTATTTAAATTTGCAGTATTATCATTCATTCGTTCATGTAGTTCAATTTTAATTTGCCACAGAATAAATTAAACTTTATTTGGAAGAATAGTTAAAACAAATGTGGTGAAACGTAAAATGGGTTATCCGAGAATAAATTTAGAGTATAAAATCCATGGTATAGTTATTCCAGTTTTGCGTTACTCTTGGTGAAATCGGGCCTTAATATCAGACGTTTACCCATACACACCTAGGTCTCACTAACACTGGCATGAACGGGGGTACAGAGGGCGCAGCCCCCTTGCTCGGGGAGATCGGAGGGCGGAAGACCCCTGCAAGGAAAAACTTATGAACTGGAACTGAAATCTGTAGGTTACGTTAGGTTAGACATTGTCACACGCGAGATGCTGATCACGCAAGATGCTGACCGGCGCGACGGCGTGGGATGGGACGCTGTCGCCTCCTTCTGTGAGGATGTGATCTCGCAATAGACCCTCTCGCCGCACCGCTCAGGCGCAGGCGGTTGGGTAGGAGGAGGCACACGTCCATGAACGCGTGCCACCAACTCCCTTAAGCAAGCTGAGGATGAAATGGCCCGGCCGACCGACAACCGGTTGGGAGACACTTTTGTACCCCTAGCCTGCCTGTCTGAGGGGTCGAATTATTGCACTTGTCGACCCCCCTGTGGAGTAAGCCCTGGCGCTTGGGTCCGCTACGCTGGCTCGCCGTCGGACCTATTCTCCAGGGGGAATGGCGCACTCGCGGAATGGGTAACCCCGATCCCGATTGTGCCTCTATGGAGGTAGAAGTTGCTTGAGACCCTCCCAGCTTAGGTTTAGCCAGGTATAGGGTGTATACCCGAGTCCAATGGCATATCCTTGGGGCGGCCTTGTCAGCTTTCAACCCCTTATTGAATCGTAACGAGATTCCCCTGTCTTAAAAAGAAACAAGGTTAGACATTGTCAAGATGTGATCTCGCAGGTGAGTGACGGAGCGGGCGTGGGAAGAGGATCCTCTAGCTACCCCACTCCGTCGCAGGCGGTTAGTAGGAGGCACGCGTTCTTGGGCGCGCACCACTAACTACCCTAAGCAAAGAGACGAAAGTGGCCCGGCCGGCCGACAACCGGCTAGGAGACATAAAGTTTTCCTCCCTGGTCGCCCGTCTGGAGGGTCACATTGTGGTAACTTGGTGGCCCGTCTTGGGTGTCATATTGTGGTAACTTGGTGACCCCTCCCTTTTTTTTCACGGGGGAAAATGCGTAACCGCACCGTACCCGCCGCTGGCTAGACGGCGAGCGTGTGTGGGGCTCTTCCGGCAGAGTGCCAGGCCTACCCACCAAAACACCCGGTGTTCTCCCTGCCCTTATGGGCGCGCTAGGTAAGATTCACACTGCGACTCCACTACCCACGCGCCAGGGCTAGCCCGACCAACTGGGCGGGCTATTGCCAAGGGGGGATTGCCCGAGGACACACAGGCAATCCCCAGACGGAGGGCCTTAAGGCGGTGTTCACGGGGCCAACCGTGCACGCAGGCCTCCACTTGGTGACCCCTCCCTAGGCTAAGTCCCAGCGCTTGGGTCAGCTATGGCTCACCGTTGGGCCTGTGTCCGGGGGGTGCGTTCGGGGAATGGCTAGTCCGATCCCGAACGTGCCTCCATGGGAGTGGCAGTTACTGGAGAGTGGTTTAGCCAGGTATGGGGCTTTTACCCGAGTCCAATGGCATATCTAAGGAGCGGCCTTGTCAGCTTTTCAGTCCCTTGTCGAATCGTAGAGATTCCCCCGTCCAAAAAAAAAGGTTAAGACATTGTGACTATATGCTGCATGCTTGCTTGCACGCTGCAGGCTTGTCTGCATGCTTGCTACGGACTTAAACCAAAAGGCTTGGGAAATACTAGTTTTACTCGGGTAAACCCAAGTTACTGCATCTTTTGGCATTACCCGTAACATACTCATGTGCAAGAACAAAAAAACACGAGGGAAGGGGGAGGTGAGGGATGGCACGGATTCGACGTTGGCGCACGATGACGCCAGTGAAAACCAATTTAATTTAGTCGTTGTTGACTTGAATTTTTAGGTACTCGTTTATATTCCGAGTTGTCCCTACTCGTTTGATATAATGATAAATGACATATTGTATCAATTTATAATAATTACATACCTACCTAATTAATAATAGTTTGTGTTTTATTTCGGTCTGCAGGCCAATTATGGATCTTCTATCGTATGACATGGTATAAATTTGAGAAAAAGAAGTCATGAAATGCTGCATTTCGTATTACCGATCTCCAATGATATCATCACTATGGCATAATTTCAATTAAGTATGTCATCATTAAATAATGAACAAATGATCAAAAATCTGACCTGAAATCGTATTTTTCGTTTTGCACATGATATCATATGATATCATTTGCAAAACCATGAGATCGGTAATAGGCCCTCTGATCATTTTCAAGCAAACCCGGGGGTGTTTGGTAGTTTAAAGAAAAAAGATTTTCTAGTATAGTATGTACCAAGTCCTAATATAAGTTACGTTTCTGTTGATTTTACGCCCAGATTCCATAGACATTTGCCATTCATCCTTTAATGAGATGATGATCCTTTAATGATTTTTATTTATTTTTTTTATACAATGAAATGTGATAAATGAAATAAGATTTGTTTGAAATATATATTGTTGTGTTGACATATAAATATCGTCCTATTAATAGTTTAAGTCATTTAATTATTGTAATAATTATAATATCTAATACATATACATAACAATTGTACCTAATTAAAGGACAACAGCCACTTTGTATGGAGCTCTGGTACCAATGTCAAAGTTATTGTACAACTATTAAATGTATATCATTTTATAGCTTATTACAATAGAAAAAAAGTGGCGTTAATTTAACTTCATTAACAAGTGGGGTTCATTTATAAATAGGCGCTTTAGACAAAGTACTTTAGAGGTTATTTTATCGAACAGCTGTGGCAGTATTATATTTAGAGACTATAAGCTTAATATTTATGGTGGATAACACAACGCAATCACAATAACACACAACCAAACTAACGACAACGCATCAATGCAAAAAGTCGCAGTGTGTGTGGGCCGTAAAACAAAGTCATTCATTTTTGGCAACTTTATACATATTTCGACGGCACTATACCTATTTCTCGAACAGAACACTCTTTCTACAAATGCCGTCGCATTACAATGGATAAAGGGAAATTTATAATCTTTAAAAAACTGTTATTCATATCAAAACATTTATTGCCTTTTTGGTTCACATATAAATGCACATCTACTTATCAACACATACAATCTTGGAATACAAAAAAGCGTAACAAAAATAACAATATAATAGCCCCAATGATCTTGATAACTTAACAACACATTATATTTAGTAAAATAAATATTATGTGACTCTGAATCCCATGACTACTTAAATTAATGAAATGCAAAATCGATACATAATTTAACATTCATACCATGAATACACCAGACCATCACCTGTCCAGTATCCAACACCCTATAAAATTGAACTACTGTGACCTATACAAAAGTCTATTAATCTAGAATTTTGTCTGACGCGCCTTTAATTATAACATGGATCTACATACATGCAACTTCAAATGATGTATTGCTTTAAACCTTTTATAGTATAAAAGGCAGAATGGCTTTACGTCCTTTTGGATAGTCCGGGAATTCTTTTTTGTAGTTGCGATGTTTGCCGATGGCCCAGACCGCCATCTGGTAGAAGCCGGCCGCCGCGAACAAGCCCACTGTAAAAAAAGGTAATAAATTATTACAACTTCGAAACTATTTTGACTGAAAACTTCGAAAGTTGTTTCTTTGAATCAATATTCGGGATGATGGCTCTTAAACTCCATTCAGGTTCACTATGCGTCAGCCTTTTCAGAGAAAATAATGTTTGTTTAAAACTCAGTAAAAGATATTCATACACCAGATTAATAAACATATTTATGAATTTAACATTTTTAAAATATCAATAAAAAATATTTCAAAACCAATAACAAGGGACACCTAAATCAAGCCACCTTGCACTTTTGTATTATATCGTCCATAACTATTATGTTTTGTTTTATATTAGTGTTTATATACAATTTTATAGCTAACATATTCATGTTCAATCTAATGTGCTTATTATGAATATGCTAGCTATAAAATTGCAGAAAACTTTTTGGTTGACCAAACATTTTTTTAAAAAGTGTGTGAGAATGAGGAAACCTAGTAAAAATGTTGTCCAAATTAGGGTCAGGGACACTGGTGGCATGTCCCTGTAGGCCTTAGGAGTTAGTATCGGCATGTCCCAACTCAGCATTAATTCCAGTTTAAAGAGGAACCGAACGGCCGTCCATTCCAAGTATTTTGATTGGCGGCTTATGGAAATTCGAATTATCACCTTTTGACCAATCAACTATCGTGTTCATTAACCAGAGTACGCAAAGGTGAATGAAGTCCACGCGCTCTGCATGACGTTTACAAAGATTATACATTATCAGAGGGCCTAGACAAAAGTAACAATTTGTTCATACATTTTGTTCTTTTCTAGCTTCGTTATCCTTTTTGAATTAACAAAGAAACATTCGCGTTTATTTTGTTTACGTTACACTTACACGTTTATATCGAACGGCAATGTATGAGATGATTTGCGATGTGGAATCATTCCTATTCATTTTATTATTTTGGAACTTTTTTATCGTTTTTGAATTGTTACATTGTCTAGAGACACGTTCCATTTAAGTACAGATTTGCAGTATTTTCAAAATTTTCAGCATCATCGCGTTTCATTAGCTCTTGTAGCATCGTATGTTAACGTAATGCGTTCCATTTAAACAATATCTTGATTTTTAGGTTAGGCTCCCTTTGTAAAAATTACGCGGCTAAAAATGTTAACATTTCTTAAAAGAAACGCAAAACATGGTTAACATTTGATGTTACCGTGAAAAAATGGTGAAGCTTAAATGGAAAACCGGGTAGGCTTTTTGCCTAGACATCTATGGAGAAGCTCGGTGGCGTAGTTGTTCGTGCGTTTGGTATGATGATTGCTAAAGCTTAGTAACTTTTACCGTCGTCGTGGCCCTGATGCGGATTGAATAACAACGTAAACTATGCGAACTCGACCTCACCACCTAGGCTCGGCGAACAAAAGGGAATAGCGGAGTACCTATCGGACGGGATTCAGTATGGCGCCGTTCACACGGACCACATTTTGTTTATAATCCCGGTCAGATAAGTATTAAATGAAAGGGCTTGAAAAATAGATTACTATGAACTAAGTGACATTGCTATAAATTCCATATGGCCGCCGTTCAAAACTGGCGGACCACAGTTCATTTTCAATCTCAGGAATATGGGTATCGAATAAAAGTGCTTAAGAAATAGATCACTAGGAATGTAGCAACAATGCTCTAAATTCAATATTTTATAATATTTTTTTCTTTTTAGTTCCTTTACAAACACGCTTTTAAACGCATAGCATATTTTTAAAAGGAGGATATTGTTATATCAAAACAAAAAGTAATAGGTAGTTATAACTTCTTACTTATTACTTGAGGCAACTTTCTTATTTGTAGTTAGATTAAATGTTACTTGATTTGCATTTCAACGACTCAAAGAGGTTAGTTGAACTATGTTTTTAATGTCCTTTATTTCTTCATTTTGTGTTTAAATTTCTTTTGTATTAAGAGCTGATTATGGTTGTCACTTGAAATTTTTTGCTTTCAGTTTAAAATCAAATAACTCTGAAAGTATTGGATTTCCAGGCCTCAGACAAGCACCGAAGGTGTATTTAGTATCTAACTTATATGCCCCTAAAATGTTATTGGGGTGTTCAGTTACACCTGTATAGTATATTATTTTGTATGCGCGTTTAATAGTATAATATAATACACAAGATTATATGAGTGTCAAAATGGATACGAATGTTGTACATACATCTACCTTGAAAGTCTCTTAACTACCCTAAGGTAGACTGGGACGACCACGTGGCTCCCCAAAAACTTCCATATCAAGGAAGACATGATCACGCGAGACTGCAAAAGAACTGACGAGCTGAAGAAGTGACGAGTCGATTGGGGGCAGTCGCAAAAGGGAAAGTAAGAACCATTGCCTCGGTCCTTATAAATGGAGCGAGAGCATCAAAACGCCTTATGGTGGATGAAGCTCTCCTGGTCCACTTTGGAGCCATCATCATGGCATCAAGACTGACCGGAGCAAAAAAATTGATAGGTACTTATATCGGATACAAACCAAATTCCCTTTATCGACATAGACAACCTATTCGAAATGCGTTACGGAAGTCCTACCGCCATAACCTCAGTTACTGAAAAGCTCCTCTGCACACACCCAAGCCCGATGGATGTGGTGTACGCCCTCCATAATATCTACGAGGGTATTTACACATCTCGGCAAGTGCTAAGATCCCTAACATGCAGACTGGCTTCGGAAGCGAGACAACACCGCACTTACAAACAATAATTTTGAAGGGTGGCATTGAATGTTAAATAATACTGTTAAACGAAAGAAAGTAAATATCATACAGTTACTAAAAGTGCTATAAGAAAACGAAATTATCAGAATTCAAACAAGGAGAAATTGAAAGGCAACAGACATTAAAAAAAGGAAGACAGAATACGTAATCAATAACGCTATCAAATGGACATGCAAATTCAGTTAAGGGGCCACAGTACCTACTACTAGCGCCGCCATTCGTTTTTTATTAATTATGATGAATTAAAGACATTTCTACAAAAAATAGAACAGTCAGGAACTCAATATATATATTTTAGATTTTTGGGAGCCATTCAGGCATAGATTAAAAGTAAGGAGTAATCATAATCAGAATTATTGCTAAAAGTGGCCACTTTAAGCAATAATTATGATTTCGACTATTCTATACGGTTAATGTGTACAAAATACGTAAATATAAATCTGAAGAATCTATATTTAGTTCCTGACTGTGCTCTTTTTTGTAGAAACGTCTTTAATTTATCTTAATCAATAAAAAACGAATGGCGGCGCTAGTAGTAGGTACTATGGCCCTGTTAATTAATAACAATATAACTATACCCCTGTTTTTGAAAATTTTGCGTCCAAGTCATTGATTTCGAAGTTATGGTATCAATATATTGGTGTCAATTCTGTTGGCATTTGTTGGAATAGACTTAACTAAATTTAGTTTTAGTACTGTCAAATCGTGTTTTTTGTTCGAAAATTTTAACTGAATACACAATTTGACAGCACTAAAATTAAATTTAGTTTAGTTTAACCGAATTAGTGCCAACAGAATTGCTACCATTATTATACTTTCAACAAAAACATCTATGTTTTTGTTAAAGTAGAATAATATATTTTATTACTTTGTTTCTTTTTGATTGAATTAATTATATTAAGAAAAAAACCGGTCAAGTGCGAGTCGAACTCGCGCACCGAGGGTTTTGGACAAACCTGTAGGTATAAAAGTAAAAATTTACGGTATTCGCAATTTTTCCTTTATCTGTGCTATAAGTCGTTACTTCGTACCAAATTTCAAGATTCTGAGTTCACGGGAAGTACCCTGTAGGTTTTGATTCCCTTGCGAGTGTCGAAAATTTGCGGAAATTTGTGACATAAATAGCTGTATCTTTTGAATGCGTTGGCTTAGGAGTTTGATTTTGTCACAGCTCCAAGGGACAGTATTTGATATAAATTTCAGCTTGATACTTCCACGCGTTCCTGAGAAAAAGGGTCTTGACAGACAGACGGAGGGACTGACAACAAAGTGATCCTATAAGGGTTCCGTTTTTTCCTTTTGAGGGACGGAAACGGAACCCTAAAAAAAATTATTTCAACTTTGTATCTATTAGAAATGATTACAATAAAGTTGAAATAATTGGAATATTTTTATCCAATTAGTTCAACTAGTTGAACTTCCAGTTGAACTTTGTGGAATACAGCTTTAAACAAAATGGCACCAAAGGACTTTTATTCTAAATAATTTAGATGTAAATCAAACTTACTTTTCCATACCATAATGATTTGTCATTAAATGAAAATAATATTAGGTATAACTAATAAATTATTAGAAAAAATTCCATGCTATTTTTTGATTTTAAATAAACTAACATGTGTCAGACACAAAGCTAATTTGATTTAAAAAAAGCTAGTACTTTGCTAAGATCTTGTTTACTATATTTAGCCAAAAACTTGGCTATAAATAACAAACTATGAATTTAGTATTTTTGTTTTGTCGTATTTTCTATATGTGATGAAAGCAATTAAAGACAAAAAAAATTTCTTCAAAAGTGTAATGTGTCATGAACACCAAAATAACTTTGAATAAATGCTTAAATAATAATATGTTAATGTAATGCTATAGAGCAAAGTTCATGTGTGCCCAAGTTCATCAATTATTTATAAGCATTAGGCACTGAAATAATTTAGACAACATAACCTGCATGCGCTTATATATATTTCTTTTACATCAGCTTATAATATGACAATTCACTATTGGTAATGTTTTATTTCTTGGGTTTAAATGAGAAAGAAACATTAACAATCAATGTTACCTTACCTGGAGCACATTTTGTCATGATTGTGAAGAACACCCATGATCCAAATTCATAAGTATAGTTTGGGCACGAAACAAAGTTGAAAAGCAGGGAGAAGGGGTTGCCATCCGGTTTAGGTACACGCCTCACTTTAGTGCCAGGTGGTCGAAGGTTTTTCAACAATATGTGAATGCTCAAATTGCCCATTTCGCATAACTGAAAAGATCCATACAAGTAATTATCATTAAAATCATTTAAAAAAGGTCAACAAATAATGATTTATGTTTCTTCTAATTTTCTGTCCGTTCAAGTATTACGTAACGCCAAAGTGGGGGTTCTTGTAAGCGTCACAGTGTGTGTAATCTCCCAACTTGACATTTCTTTTCCTTTGTTTTACGTCATTTCTTTATTTTTATACTGTAATCTCCTCAAAAAAGCGACATTTACATCATAAGCTGTTCAAAAAATTGCATTAAGTAATACTTGAACAGCCCCTTATGTGAAAAGTTTATATATAATACATTGATTTCAATTATTCCATTCTGTATTATGATGTTGATTTTTAGTTTGAATTTTTGTATTGTACTATCTTGAACATTATATCTAATCCTGCTTACTTACAATAAAACCAGTGAGCCCAATAAAGAACCATGAATCATTGGGTGGTGTATATAATGGGTGATTAATGTGATATGCCACATATAGAGTGAACAGCCAGTAATATCCACAATTTCTGAATAAGTTACGCAGTGGCATTGTACCATGGGAAAAGCGATGGACAAACAATGTTTCTAAAAGCCTCTTTGCATAATGACCGGACCAACAAATAGCTGCCACACTGTAAAAAAAGATGTTGTTAATATATAAGTACAAGATTAATCTTGAAAATACTTAGTTGTGTAATTTTAACTGTTATGAATTTGACTCATATCACATTAAGATTTTTCTGAAAGGTATTGCATTGCATAGAATATATAGTTGTAATGACAAATCAGTACGCATTACAAAAGGTACATTGAGTGCTAAATTGAAAGTCAGATTTAATTCGGAACCGTTATACCTAATAAGAGTCCGTTCAGAATCGTTCAGTTTTCATGCTCGAAAAACAAAGAAATAGTCATATTGGTCCAATAGAGAAAGAGAATATATTTCTGAGGAACTTCAAATGCAAGTTAAGTTTATCAGCTCTCAGGCGTAAAGGTATAAAAAATTCACATCTGTCAGTGAGAAAAATAACTCAACAGAATGTTTTTGAACGGGCTGGGTGAATCATTTGTCGCTCAGTTTTACTTATAATATTTTCTGAACACATGTTTCTAAATGCTACTTTAAATATTTAATCTCTCACCATCATTCTCAAACATTACATTTTTAGATTTTTTTTTCTGTGTTACAAACGAAAACCAATCACATTACAAATTCAGTGCACAACATGCTTTCCTATTCAGAGCACAGTGCTATAATCTCAAGTATGTGAATGACTCCCCTAATGAGCCTTCCATGTATAGGCTTGGCATTTGTAAATACTTCTTGAAACATTGCAAACTTGTAAGCAATAGCTAAGGTAAGCATTAGTATCCCAAGAATCCGTTTGATGTTTACGTTCTAACAGTCATATAGTAATGAGTTCACCCACATAAAACCAAAATGGAGAATATAGTGTGAAGCGTAGCACTGTGGACTCGGCACTTGCCTTCCAATCAGGAGGTCCGGGGTACGAGACAGCCATGTACCAATGTGTTTTTTGTTTTTCGAATTTCAAATGTACATTTGTCTGACACTCCTACAGTGAAGGAAAACATCCTGAGGCAACCTGCATACATCTGCGAAGAAATTCAAAGGTGTATCTGAATTTGACCAATCCGCACTGGGCCAACGTGGTTGACTAAGGCCCAAACACCCTAACTTAGGGTAGGCTCGAGCCCCTAGGTGGGGACGTATATGAGATGTTATGAGTGCCTCCATATTGCTGAAATTTACTTTCAAGAAGGGTAAAAGGGACTAAATTTTTTAAAAGATCTGCAAAGCAAAATTTTTTTTGTGTCCTTTAGTGGTAAAAAAATACAATTCACCTGGCAACATATCCTGGTACACCAGCTTGTGCACCATACAAAATCCATGGTCGTTGGTATGCCCACAAATAAACAAACAATGGGCCAGCATATTCTGCCAAAAACACATTTTTCCAGGATATTTGTGGTCCTAAATCTTTCACATACAGCTTTGCACCATTTTGAATATTAAGAGACTTGAGTGAATCTTCATCTTTTAACGTTTTTCCTTTTACTTCCACCTTCACGGCTTGCCGATCTGGATGTAATGATTTATTAACATTTTGGTATATTTTATCTTTCACATCTTTCACAGTAGCATCTTCCCTTATATGTATTTTCCCCAATGGTTTAGACCGAAAAACACTCAGAATTTCAATCTAAAAATATACATAAACAATTAAATAAACTAATAAATAAAGAATTATTTCATTACACAGAATTATTAAAAACACCACTACATACTTCCATCTTGATACCAAATGTACGTGTACGACTTTACCAAGAAAACCGGTTGCCCTTGCCTGTAACATAAAATTGAACTATGACCATCACAACACTTCACTCACAATATAGAGAACTTCTTTAAATTGTGCTTCACTTTAATTGTAAGTAAACAATTAAATAAAAAAAAAATAAGATACAGGCAATAAATTAATATTATAAATCATACTAACAAACACCAGCTTTTTCTTAGCTTCTTAGCCTAAAAAATATCACTCAATCCAATCAATTATTAAGGTAAACATCAATCATCTAGAATCCAGATCCAGATCACAGATTAGAGAGAATATGTCCAGATTGTCTCCAACGTCTCCAATACTACATACTCCAGTGCTACTCCACTGCAGCAAAATATTTTAGTTATGCTCGGCAGGCACCTACCACTACCACACACAAAACCGCAGATCAAGGGGATAATAAACCAAACCAATCGTTATTCGTTGCTTTCTATCAATGTGAACGCCACCTCCCCGAGTACATATATTCTTTGACGCCACTTTATCACGTCATCCATCGAACATTTTGAAAGTCAATTAGGTAATTCGTTTCGATTGGTCAATGGCAAGTTCCCGTAGTATTACTATCCTCTTTGATGGCAAGGCAACTTAGATCATTTAACCTTTGTTGTATGCTATAAGCAAGGCAACGGTTATGTCGCATTTACACATGCGTGTTCGCCATTCGACGAAACATTCGACGAAATATTCGACGAAACATTCGTGTGGCGTTTACACATTCGTGTTCGCTATTCGCCTCGTCATTCGACGAAACATTCGTATACGAGTGCCACCGCGAACTACTGTTCACACATTCGCGGGTGATTCATTTTGATATTAGCACACGAACACGGAGGACGTGAAAATAATGGCGGCATGCGTGCTACATTTTAGTTTTTAATAATTTAAGCTTTAATGTTACAAACGGTTTGTACATATGGCGGACTTAGCGATAAACATCGCTCTCTACCAGTCAACCATTAGGCTAAGGAGAGAAAGTAAATGACGGCATAAGAAAATAAATGTAATAAATGACAATAATTGTTATATTCAAATATGATATTAAGAAAAAAACATACATACACGCACATAACACTCACATATACATATTGTATATGTGTATAAGTGTTATGTAAGTAATGTGTATGAATGTGTTTATATATACACATACATACTTGCATATACAGCGCGCGACAGAGCGTCGGTGGCGCAGTGGACTCGGCACTTGCCTTCCAATCGGGGGGTCGGGGTTCGAGACCCGCCATGTACCAATGTGTTTTTCGTTTCGAATTTCATATGTACATTTGTCTGACGCTCGTACGGTGAAGGAAAACATCGTGAGGCAACCTGCATACATCTGCGAAGAAATTCAATGACGTATGTGAAGTCGACCAATCCGCACTGGGCCAGCGTGGTTGACTAAGGCCTAATCACCCTAATATAGGGTAGGCTCGAGCCCCTCGGTGGGGACATATATGGGCTGTGATGATGATGATGATGATGATATTGAAGTCGGTACGAAACGATGATCTCTTATAAAGTCTTAAAATTGACACCGACTTCAAAATAGAAGTGTGATGTTGTCAGTACCTATTCTTTTATTATTTTTACCTTTTCAGTGTTTTTGAAGTCGGTTTTTATTTTTAACCGACTTCAAAAAGGGAGGAGGTTCTTAATTCGATGCGAATGTTTTTTTTGTGTGTATGTTATGCGATTACGCCGCCAATTGTGGACTGATTTTCAACATTCTTTTTGTATTCTCTGATAATGGGATCCCATGAAAATCGATGGAAACGCTAATGAAATACCAGCTCACTGATGAGCTGGTATTAAATTAGGGTTTTTGTTTTTACTAAAAAGATTTCATTCACTAAAAAGTTAAAAATAAAAAATATTTTACAAAAAATAAAAACCGACTTCAAAAACGCTGAAAAGTTTAAAATAATATAAGAATAGGTACCTACAGACAACATCACACTTCTATATTGAAGTCGGTGACAAATTTTAAGACTTTCGAGGAGATATCGTTTGGCACCGACTTCAATATAGAAGTGTGATGTTGTCTGTACCTATTTCTTATATTATTTTTAACTTTTCAGTGTTTTTGAAGTCGGTTTTTATTTTTTGTAAAATATTTTTTATGTGTAATTATGATTGCGATGTTTTGGGTTCCAAATGAGCTCTTCTCTATAATAAAGTTCTAGGAATTCTAAAATTCGCACTTTACTCCACTCTAATTTGTCTACACGTTCGGTTGGGTCGGGCGCTAGCAGTCAACTAAATGCATGCGAATGTGTAAACAGTAAGTTCGTGTTCGCCATTCGTGCCCTTTGATTCGCGTCCAAAAAACCGCTCCCGACGCGAACTCACGAATCGCGAGGCGAATGGCGAGGCGAATAGCGAACTTACTGTTTACACATGCGTGTTCGTTATTCGCCTCGCGATTCGCGCGAATGTGTAAACGCGCTATTTCGCGCGAATCTCGAGGCGAATTGCTAGGCGAATAGCGAGGCGAATAACGAACACGCATGTGTAAACAGCTAGTTCGTTATTCGCCTCGCTATTCGCCTCGCGATTCGCGCGAATGTGTAAACGCGGTGTTAAGTTTGGTTGAACTTTTTATGTCGCATTTACACATGCGTGTTCGCCATTCGACGAAACATTCGACGAAATATTCGACGAAACATTCGTGTTGTGGCGTTTACACATTCGTGTTCGCTATTCGCCTCGTCATTCGACGAAACATTCGTATACGAGTGCCACCGCGAACTACCTGTTCACACATTCGCGGGTGATTCATTTTGATATTACCACACGAACATGGAGGACGTGAAAATAATGGCGGCATGCGTGCTACATTTTATTTTTAATGTTTAATAATTTAAGCTTTAATGTTACAAACGGTTTGTACATATGGCGGACTTAGCGATAAACATCGCTTTCTACCAGTCAACCATTGGGCTAAGGAGAGAAAGTAAATGCCGGCATAAGAAAATAAATGTAATAAATGACTATGTAGTGAGTTGTGAAATATATCTAAATATAAAAATTCAAGTGCACGCGCATGGCCGAGGCACGTTTCGCTAAGTAAGCACTTTAGCCTTAAGCATATTAAATTGTACTGAAATGCATTCAATAAACGGACATGGAGCCAACAACATGTTTCCAATTTATTCCCTAACCTGATACTAGTTACCATATATTACATGGCGACCCTGCAAATTCCTACCAACCGGACTTTTGAAGAAGGAAAAATGAAGAGGCAAGCATTAAGAAGATACCAAGAACATTAAGAAGAATTTTATCGGGAGTTCAGAAGAGAAAAAAAAATACATAGAGAAGATGAATTTAGAAGAATAATATTATAGAAGAGAACAATAAGAAAAACAGAAGAAAACTAGAAAAGAAGAAACAAATGCGTCAAGAGTGTGTCAAGAATGGAGTCCAGGGTGTAGCCCGGCCCAGTAGCAGCGGAGTCCAGGGATTACCCGGGCCACGGAGTCCAGGGCCCGTACTCTTAAAATCGACAACGATAATATCGGATTAGCCCTACTCTAAACTCGCTATCGTTAGCGTTATCGTTGTCGTCGTCGGATCCATCACTACATAATATAAATGCTTAGATCTTTAAAACTACGCAACGGATTTTGATACGGTTTGTTTTAATAGATAGAGTGATTCAAGAGGAAGGCTTATATGTATAATACATGCATAGTATAGTAGAGAAACCCTGATAATTTTAGAGGTTTCTAATTTGATGTCGTAAATAAACACTTGTTTGCGCTTAGATTGCAAACGCTGGCTGAACTCTACGAGATAAATCAAAATAATTTACTACAGTATTGTACACCTTAAAAAGGTCTACAAAAAAGTCCGCGATGGTATATATCTGACTGAAATGAAATGTAGGCCCGACTACAACCAGGTGGGTAGAGGCAATGCTCTCCAACAGGGGAGTTAAAATATCTCTACTCAAATCATCAATTGAACTTCTGTCCACAAGAGGCTGCCCGCAGGGAGGTGTCTTGTCTCCCCTCCTGTGGACTCTTGCGGTAGACAAATTATTGTACAACATGGCTGACCTCAATTTCGACACCCAAGGATACGCAGATGACCTTGTGGTGACGGTACGAGGCTTCTGCCAAAGTACAATATCTGACATTATGCAGAAAGCCCTCAATACCATAAACAACTGGTGTAGGGAAAACAACCTCTCAGTGAATGCTGATAAAACTGTTATAATACCATTTACCAGGCGAAGACGGCTTGAAAAGCTTGTTAACCATTGTACGCCCGATAATTACGTACGGCTCAGTGGTGTGGTACAACAAAGCCAAACAAAAAACCGCTGCAAATAGGTTAGGCAGTCTACAAAGAACTGCCTGTCTCATGGCTACAGGCGCAATTTCCACCACGCCTGGGGCAGCCCTGAATGCGCTACTGCGACTCACACCCCTGGACATGTTTATTGTCAAGGAGGCGATAGCGTGTGCGTACAGGATGAATGCCGGAGGCGGGTTCAAATGTCTGTCCCTTCGACAAAGGTCTCTATTAGACCTAGTCAATGAGACACCAATACTAAGCATGAACTCTGATATCATGCCTCCACGTTGCAATTTCAATAGAAACTACAAAGTGGAACTTCTCTCTAGGGATGACTGGCTAAACAAGCAAGTTACCTATGAGACAGGAAGCACCGTATGGTTTACCGATGGATCCAAGATGGGGTCCAAAGTGGGCTTTGGTATATATAGAGAGCAGCCACTGCACAAGTTCTCACAAAGCTTGGGCAGCTTCGCCTCCATCTTCCAAGCGGAGGTTTATGCCATCTCAGAATGTGCGGAAACCAACCTTGTAATCAACCAAGCCAACCGCACAATATACATAAACTCAGACAGTCAAGCAGCTTTACTGGCGTTGAGCAGTAACCTCGTGACCTCAAAGCTAGTGGATGACTGTATGAACCGCCTAAACACTCTGGGACACAGTAACAGAGTAATACTTAGATGGGTCCCAGGGCATGCGGGAATCACTGGCAACGAATGTGCCGATGAGCTCGCCAGGGCTGGGGCCGAAGGAACGCAATATGGTCCTGAACCATTCTGTGGTATACCCAAAAGCCTCGCCCGTCTAACGCTTGAAACCCATTACGGTCTAAAAGTTTATTTAGTTTTATTCAACAGTCTAAAAGTTTATTTAGTTATAAAAAAGCTGTTCGCGCAGAACTTTTAAATCCCAAATATTAAGACAAAGGCTCTTCATCATGCATAGTTTTTTTTAATTACCTATATTAATTAAAGTATATCTATAGTAGCTACCTATGTTATTTTTATTTGTTTAAATTAGTGTAATGTATATATTATAGTACTTATATTTGAAGGGATAAATTAACTAATAAGATTGCACCGCCATGTAGTCTCTGTTGAACCCAATGGTTGACTGGCAGAAAATGCCATATGGCATTAAGTCCGCCATTCGTACATTGCTTTTAATTGTGCAAAAAAGATTAAATAAATAAATAAATAAATTACGACAACAAGTCCTACAATGCGTGGCTGCATATGCCAGGACTTAAACACTCTAAATTCAAATTCAAATTCAAATTCAAAAATCTTTATTCAACATAGGCCTTTACAGGCACTTATTGACGTCAAAACAAAGCAAAACAATCTAATTTAAAGAAATTATATTAACCTTGTATGTGCATACATCCTAAATATACTCAAGATGTCTGCAAATACAAGTAGGAATGAAAAAAAAAAAAAAAGTTGATTCTACACCTGTTCGGAAATTGGGAGAGCCTTCTCGAGAAGAACAGGCAAGAAACTCGAAAGGTCTAAATTTTTTATCTCCTCTTTTAAATCGCCATTTACAATTTTGGTTTGTTACAGAGTCGTCAATTGGAAGCTGACCTCAAAGCAAAAGTTTGAGCTCAACTTCCATTACAAGAATAGATGTGTTAATTCACATTATATAAGCTATCTCTGAGAGAAGTGCGTGAACTTAGATTATAAATAAATTGCTCTCACTGAACGTTTCTTTGAAACAAAACGCAATACATTGTTAAATATTAGAATTGAGAGTTCAAACCCAAGCTTTTTTGTCCGTCATGTAATCAGACACTTTATAATATGCTTTTTTAATAAGTACATCTTTGATTGCAACTTTAAATTTGTTTAAGCTAAGTTCTTGTATACAACTTGGGATTTTATTGTAGAAACGTATACACAGGCCTCTAAAAGAATTATTAATTTTTTGGAGCCTGGTATTTGGTAAAGCTAACATATTCTTTTGTCTAGTATTAACTGAATGAATATCACTATTTTTACAAAACACATGAATATTCTTACGAACATATATTAGATTCTCATAAATATATTGCGACGCTACTGTCATAATACCAATTTCTTTGAACTTTTCTCGCAAAGAATCTCTCATTTTAAGGTTATAGATTGCTCGAATAGCCCTTTTCTGCAGTACAAAAACAATCTGAATGTCGGCAGCATTTCCCCACAACAAAATACCATACGACATCACACTATGAAAGTAAGAAAAGTATACAAGTCTTGCTGTATCAACATCAGTCAGTTGACGTATTTTCCATACAGCGTGAGCTGCAGAACTAAGTCTCTTTGACAATTTATCGATATGTGGGCCCCATTGCAGCTTAGAATCAAGTGTGATCCCAAGAAATACTGTGGTGTCCACAGGGTCAACACCTATATCCTTTATTTTTACAGTGGTGTGAACCTCTTTGACATTGGGTAAAACAAATTTTATACATTTTGTTTTCCCTTCATTAAGTGACAGGTTGTTCACATTAAACCAGTGAACAATTCTTGAGATAGAATTATTTACATCGTCATTAATTTGCACACCTCTTTTAATTTTAAATAAAAGTGAAGTATCATCTGCAAATAATACCATCTCATGTCTATCCTGTACAAAATCAGGGAGGTCATTGACATATATAAGAAATAGAAAAGGACCAAGAATGGAACCTTGCGGAACTCCCATTTTAACTGCAGAACCTTGAGACCTTTTTCCATTGATGTCTACTTTTTGAATCCTCCCACTTAGATAAGAGATTAGAAGATCAAGTGCAGTGTCACGAAACCCATAGTGGTGTAATTTTCTGATCAAGATTTCGTGATAAACGCAATCAAATGCCTTGGACAAGTCACAAAAAATGCCTAACGCATCGTGTGAGTCTTCCCAGGCTTCGAATATATGTTGTATTAACTCAACACCAGCATCGGTTGTTGAGCGACCCCTCCTAAAACCAAATTGTTTACAGTGTAGAAGATTATTCCTATTAAAATAACTTTGCATTTGCTCCAACATTATTTTTTCAAAAATTTTGCTAAAAGTAGGTAGCACAGAGATAGGTCTAAAATTACTGGGGTCTGATGTGCTACCAGATTTATGTAAAGGAATAATTTTACTTAGCTTCATAAGATCAGGAAATACACCACAGTCAATGCAATCATTAAAAATGTTAGCAAGTATTGGAGCTATTGTTTCAATTACGGATTTAGTAACATCAACGGAACTGCCCCACAGATCCGCAGTTTTCTTTTTATTTAAAGTTTTAAATGACTTTGTTATATCAATTCCACTAATGTGTACAAATTTGAATTTATCATTACAAACTTTAACATGATCCTTCACTATAGATTCAGCAATAGCGGGGGATGAATCCAAAGACTTTGTGATTGAGACTGGAATATCAGTAAAGAACTTTTCAAATTCTGCAGCTACTTCTGTGTCAACTGTTACCTTCTTACCATCAACATTCAAACAATATTGATTATTAGTAGTTTTAGCTTTTCCAGTTTCATTATTTATAATATTCCATGTCATTTTAATTTTATTACTACTGTTTTTTATTTTTGAACTTAAATAATTAGATTTAGCAAGCTTGCAAACTTTTTTGAACACTTTGGAATAAGTTTTTACATAAAGTTTAAATTCATCACTAGTATTGAATGAGCGTTCATTGTAAAGTTCAAAAAGTTTTATTCTGCTTTTGTGAATACCTGGTGTAGCCCATTCACTAAAAGCTAAAGTGCCATCAACCGATATAGTCTTTGGAATAAAAATATTTTTAAATTCAGAACAAAATGTATGAAAAAAGTTTTCATATAATTTATTTGGATTTTCTTCATAACCTATATAACTTAATTTAATACCAATATTATTTTTCAGCCGTTCTAAGCGACCAGCAGTCTTTGGTACAACAGTGATATTCTTTTTTTCCATGCTTTTACATTTAAGTGGAATGGTAACAATTTGTCCAGAATGGTCAGATTCTAAATTATTAAAAACTCTTCTTGCTAAAGGAACAATATTTGTATAAATATTGTCAATGCATGTGGCAGACGATTGAGTTGTTCTTGTTGGCTCCAAAAATAAATTTCCAAGGTTATATGACCAAAACAGATTTTTAATCCTAATAGATAAACTAGAATTTTCTAATAAATTAATATTAAAATCACCACAAACAATGGTTTGTTTTGTGGAACTACACTAACTTAGAAACTACACTAAGGCACTCATAAAAGCCTATGACCGTAGTACCTGCAAACAGATCCGAGGATTAAGCAGGAACAACATACGCACTTTGGTCAGAGCCCTCACTGGACACTGTCGCCTTAATAAGCACAAGTCCATCATGGGGTTGAGTGAGTGCAGAGAGTGCAGGGTCTGCCACGAGGCAGAAGAGACGCCTATGCACTTGCTCACAAACTGTGGACCACTGATGCGTAAACGCAGACTTACTGTTCCAGATGAGGTCCAGCACCTCTCCCCCAAGAAAATACTGCACTTTTTAGAAGATGCTGGGTGGTGGTGCCCAAGGTAGACACCACCACGTCGGCAATTCACCGACTTGGACTGCTGAATTTTGTACCCTACTACCAGCTCATAGAAAGCATTGTGGCTTACCCCGATTCCAATTGTCTCCGTATGTAGCCGGTGGACTTCCTGAGCTAGCTCGAAGGAAGTCGCGGCTCCTGAAGTTCTGCAGTGGATCCACCGGTGGAGACCGGAGCACTACAAATGCCTATTAGGCCACCACGGCTCACACACGCGATTTTGACACCTTTGCACAACACAAAGCGGGCTTTCGCACCCCGAGATTAGGTGCGCCGCGCAAAATACAATTTGTTAGTTATATATTCCGGCCCGCATATTTTATGGATGCCCGGACATCATCCTAACCTAATTCAATGTCGTGACATTTCGACTCAACTCAACTGACATGTCACATGCGGCCGGCCGCCAAAAAGGCTCTCACTGCACAGACTACAATGCAGTGTTGCCACTCGCTTTTCCTCGAGCGTGAACATCCCCCCGCTCCGGACAGTCCCGGACTGTCCGCCAAATCAGTCTAAGGGGAGGCGAGAAAGAGTAGCGACCGCGCGCTTCAAAACAGAATCCCCAACTAGGACCTCGGCAAACCTGGGCACACCATCAGACCCTAGAGTAAGTTGGACAATGCGTCCGCGACGCCAACGTAAGGGTGGCAGGTTTGGGTCCTTCACTAACACGAGGTCTCCAACCCTCGGTGGGTTTGTCTTATCTGACCACTTAACGCGCTGTTGCAAAATGTGTAAATATTCAAGGTGCCAGCGGCGCCAGAAGCTCTGGGTAAGCTGCTGGAGCAACTCAAACCGCGAAAGGCGTCCGGGATTGATATCTCTATAAGGATACTCGGGCAGGGCGTTAAGTGGTCTGCCTATCAAGAAATGGCCCGGCGTGAGGGCCTGCAAATCGTTCGCGTCGGTAGACAACGGACATAACGGACGCGAGTTGAGAACCGCCTCAATCTTATGAAACACCGTCGCGAGTTCCTCAAACGTGAGAATAGTCTCCCCAATAACGCGGCGAAGGTGAGTCTTGGCGGCCTTTACAACAGATTCAAAAATCCCTCCCCAGTGAGGGCAAGACGGCGGGGAGTATCGCCATGTTACCCCCCTACGGGAGAGTGTGGATCTGATCTCAATATTATTTTTATCTAAAAATTCACAAACTTCTCTTATATGTCATATCAGTGCCCTTGAAGTTCGTCCCACAATCGGACCGAATTAGAGAAGGCAGTGCCCGGCGGGAGACAAATCTGCCTAACGCTGCTAAGAAAGCGTCCATGGTGAGCGCACTCACCACCTCCAAATGAACGGCTTTAGTGGCCAAACAAACAAACACACACAAGTAAGCCTTTTCAGTCTTAGCATTACGGAGTCGCGACGTTTTTATAGTGAATGGTCCCGCGAAATCAGTTCCAACTCCTAAGAAGGTCATCGATTCATTCACACGATCAGCAGGCAAATCACCCATTTGGGGCTGCATCGTCGCGGGGCGTAAACGATAGCAGGGCAGACAACGAAAGATAACAGATCGGATTATTCTTCGCGCTGACAAAATCCAAAACTCCCGTTGGAGGAGCGCGGTCAATGCATTACATCCGGCATGAGCATTCTTCACATGGCGATCAATGATCAACAATCGCACCAATGGTCCGTCCTTAGGGAGCAACAGGGGATGACGTGATCTATAAGGCAAGTTAGCGTGCCTCAATCGGCCTCCTACATGCAACAATCCTTTATCATCCAGAAAGGGAGTCAAACGCACCAAGGGTCCCTTCAATTTGGACGTCCCGGTACGGAAAATCTTAAGTTCCGGTTCAAACGCTCTAGACTGGGTCATACGCACCCAATGCAAAAGAGCATCTTGGCGCTCCTGCGGTGAGAGGACCGGACACAAATCTTTGTCCTGAGGCCGGCGACAATTTCGAATAAATCTTCTTATCCAAGCGGTCACGCCGAGCAACTTGTCCAGAGAACTGTAGCGGTCTAATAAAAATTCCCGCTCTGGAGCCGCCATAGTCTCGACAGCGTGAACACGCAAGCCCGGATTTGGTACCTTCACCACAGCTGGTGTGGAAGGCCAAGACGGCTGTAACAACCATTCGGGACCCCACCACAGAGTGTGATCAATAAGCTGAGGGGCTTCGCTGCCACGTGATGCACAGTCAGCAGGGTTTATTTCACCTGGCACGTGGCGCCAAATCAACGTGGCCTTCGAGGCCTGTATTTGGGATACCCGATTGGCCACAAATACTTCCAGGGAGTGGACGGAGTTCTTAATCCAACACAGGACAACCTGACTGTCGGACCAAGCAAAGAGCGACTCAAAGTCCACACTACGTCCCAGGGTGTCAACAACGTGGTTCATCAAACGAACCAGAAGAGTAGCTCCAGACAATTCTAACTTCGGAATCGTTAATCGAGTCCGAAGTGGAGCAACCTTACTCTTAGCAATTAGCAAGTGGAGCTTAACAGCTCCTCTATCATCGACCGTCCGGATATATACGACGGCTGCGTATCCACTCTCAGACGCGTCACAAAAGCCATGAAGGCTGGCCGTAAACCGTCCCTTAGGCAGTATATGTCTAGGGATACTAACACGGTTAATGTCGGGGAGAGACGACATGAAGGACTCCCAATCTCGCAGCAAACGGCCCGAGAGGGGCTCATCCCACGACACTTCGGCTGACAAGAGTTCCTGTAGGAAGCACTTCATCCAAAACACTACGGGACTAATCCAGCCATTTGGGTCAAAGGTACGAGCTACTGTAGACAAAACCAACCGTTTCGTCCAGACCTTGGGGCTTGGCAGCTCCAATCGATAGGTGAACGTGTCCTGGACAGGTCTGTATTGCACTCCCAAAACAGATAGTAAATCTGGAGTGTTGGCATTCTCAAAAATATGAGGCTCCTGCTGGTGGTCGTCTGGCAAGTCACACACAAGCTGAGGTGAGTTGGACATCCATTTCCTCAGTTCATAACCACCAGCCTCGAGAAGAGCAATTAGTTCATCTCGCAAAATCAAGGCTTCCTCGACACTAGAGGAGCCCGTACAAATATCATCCACAAATGCATCCTCCTTGAGAACCAAGGATGCGCGAGGGTATCGTAACCGCTCACGTTCAGCGAGTTCCACAAGTGAGCGAATTGCCACAAAGGGGCTCGAACGCAAACCGTATGTATTGGTGTTCAGCTCGTAGACCAGCATGGGATCTCTGGGATCCTCCCTCCATAATATGAGCTGATATCGCCTATCGTCCGGGTGAATCACAGTCTGCCGAAACATCATCCGGATATCGGTCACAAAGACGACGGCATGGCGACGGAAGTTGGTCAATACATCACCCACCTCGTGGTGCAACTTCGGTCCAGCATGCAGACATTGATTCAGCGAAACTCCGGTAGACGTGGGAGCTGACCCATCAAAAACAACGCGTATCTTCCCGGTGGAAGGTTTCAAAACCGCGTGGTGAGGAAGAAAATTATGTTCCTCGTTTCGCCAGTCCAGTCGCGAGACCGATATGTGCCCCAGTTGCTCATATTCTCGCATGAAGTCGACATACTTCTGTTTGAGGTCGGAGTTCCTACTCATACGACGCTCCATGGACAGCAGCCGCTTCTCGGCCAACGGCCGGGAGCTGCCAAGTGAGGGGCGAACTGACAAAAAGGGCAAACGAGTGATCAGCCGTCCCGAGTGAAGGCGACCTGTATTGTTCTGGTAGAACAACTCACACTCCTCGTCCAAGGGGTTCACTCGCTTCACGGTAGGTGGCTCTTCCACCTCCCAAAACCGTTGAAGGACATCCGATAAGGTGGAGCTAACAGTTATGTAACTGTCCACCGATGGAGATGGTGGGTTATGCCTAACTGGTCCCATCACTACAAACCCAAGCGATGTGGATAAGGCTACCAGCCCACCCTTCTGTAACTCTCTCCTCTTCCCACAATACACGCGGCCTAGAACATCGGCACCGAGCAATAAGTGAATCAGACCGGTTCGGTGGAAGGAAGGGTCAGCCAAGGTCAATCCTGATGTCGCATCGACGACAGCGCGCGAAACGTGCTGTTGCGGAAGCTGACCAACAACCTTCTCATAAACAATCGCGGTAGCGCCAATTTTGGGCGCTGAAGAGGAGTGGGGGGAGAAGGAGAACAAAACCTGACCGATCGGATCCGGGATCCGCAGGTCTCCGATTCCTCGTACCGATTCAAGGTATGGAGATGTGTTCAAACTCAACTGCTGCAGGTGCTGTTGGTAACAGCACCTGCTCTTGTGGGGGGGTTGCAGCCGACAGTTGGTTTAGTGAAAATCCTCCCGCATTCCCCGCAACGGGGGGGAAGGGGGGTCCGAAGAAAAATGCGTGCGCGGCGGAGGAATAGGGCGCTCAAGGCGCTCGAGCGGGTCCCAATCCGGCACGTACTGGCCCCGATCAAAGCGGCATCGGGGGGCCGGACGGTGCCCATGATGGGCGAAAGTTGGGGGAGCCCGTGACAAACGGGGTCTCTCCATCAGAGGGGGAGAGAAGCGTATCGGCTCCCGGCGTGGCTCCGTAATAACCGCGGCCCAATCCCGCGGTGGCGCCTCATAAGCGGCGCGTCGATCCCCCCCGCCCGTAGGGGGGGTGGGGCGCCCAATCCTCTCACTGGAGGGGGGGCGCCTGTCCAATCTCCGCGGAGGGGTGGCACGCCCCTCCGATCTCCTCGGAGATGTGGGTGACCTACGAGGGCCCCCGCCCGTGTGCGAGTCCCTCTCTCTCACCACCCCACGAGTGTCTCTATTGTTGAAGCACAAAAGGGGGTGATGGGCCCCTCCACAACAGTGGCAATCTCGTGGGTGGGGGCAAGCCGATGCCATATGGGCCCCCAGGCAGCGGTAGCACCAATTCCGCTGCTTGGCCATATTTCTACGCCCCTCGGTGCGTAGGCCAACAAATTTGGGACAGGCCGGCAAACGATGGCCATCGCGCTTGCAACACTTACAAGGCAGCGGCCTCTCCCCGTGTGGAGAGCTCTGCCGCACTGCAGTATACTGCTTGTACGGGCGGCGCTCTCTCCGTGGCGCTGCCCAGGTCGCCTCAAAGCGGCCTGTACTCGGTCCCGGTATAGGAACCATATCCAAGTGGTCCGTCATCCGACACTCATCCTCCAAAAATCTGAGGAGATCCGAGAAGGGGGGGAGGTACGAGGCACTATTGCCCCCGTATCTTTGTTCAAAGCGCCCCTTCATCTCCATGGGAAGCTTATTGAGGATGAGGTGGAGCAATATGAAGGACCAAAGGTCCACCGGTAGGTCAAGTCGTTTGAGCGCGTTAATAGCGCTTAGCAGCGGGTTCAAAATCTCCTTCCTCAATGAGGAGACCCGCGATACTCGTGGCAGCCCCAAAATGGCAGCCACATGTGTGTCCGCTAGCAAGCGAACATTCTGATACCGGGCGGTCAACAACGCCCTTGCAATCTCATAACTGTCATCGTTGACAGGTAGATGCTGGACAAGCACACCAGCCTCTCCACGTAAGGCAGAGCGCAAATAGGCCAATTTCTGGCTAGGGAACAGGTCGTCCCTCGAGTGAACCAGGCTATCAAAGAGGTTAATGAACCCCATCCAAGAAGCCAAGTTCCCATCAAAGGTTGGGATGTCTAAAGTGGGCAGTCTGCCCAGCAAGCCGGCCGGGGTAGGCTTGACCTCCCCGGGCGTGCACGACTCACCCCTCCGGACGGATAGGATTGCCTGAGCCTTGTTTATAATCACATCCGCCTGTTCAAAACACTGATCATAATCGGCATTAAATTGGTCAACTGCCCGCAACTCAGCGGCACCCTCGGCTGGGTGGTCGAGCAGATATTGTTGATGAGCAACGAAAAGCTGCTCCAATTCCTTCAAGCGAGCAGGTACTCCCTCATGCCGAATTAACAAGGCCTGTTCTCGGTCTGGTCGGTCTACCAAAGCGACGGCACTAGCAAACCATCTCAAAATCTTTTGTGCACCCGCGCGGGCACCACTAAGCGGGCTGACTGGCGGGACCATTTTGCACCAAAATTAATAAACACTATAATAATACACGGACAAACAGACCGACAACCGCAGACAACAAAACAGATCGGGAGGAACTTCAAAGGCAGAACAAAATATATAAACAAACCAAAATCAAGTGTAAATGCTAGAACTTAACTAGAACAACAAAGGCATTTAACAACAGAATTTTTCAAACAATTTAAATTCAAGCATTAAGTCATTAACTTAACAAACATAATATTCAAAGGCAAACAAAACAAAATCAAATGTAAATGCTAAAACTTAACACAGCAAAATAGTGTATTACAACAACAGCAAAGTCATTTAGCAGCAAAATCTTTTAAACAAATTAAATTCAAGTATAAGTTTACAACTTAACAAACAAAATATTCAAGGGCAAAACAAAGATATGAAAAATCAAACCAAAATTTAAATATAGGTAAATGCTAGAACTTAACTAGAACAACAAAGGCATTTAACCCCAATTTTTCATATACAATGACAATGACAACTAGTTAGGGAGATCGGTCCACAAATGAGATTGTAGTCGGTTTAAAATCAGCAATCAAAACCAATTAATATGTATTGCCCAATTGGACAACCAACAAGATTACAATATTAATTGTACAATACTAATCAACCACTCAAATCTAAAAACCAGGCTCTGCTACCAAGAGATGGTGGTGCCCAAGGTAGACACCACCACGTCGGCAATTCACCGACTTGGACTGCTGAATTTTGTACCCTACTACCAGCTCATAGAAAGCATTGTGGCTTACCCCGATTCCAATTGTCTCCGTATGTAGCCGGTGGACTTCCTGAGCTAGCTCGAAGGAAGTCGCGGCTCCTGAAGTTCTGCAGTGGATCCACCGGTGGAGACCGGAGCACTACAAATGCCTATTAGGCCACCACGGCTCACACACGCGATTTTGACACCTTTGCACAACACAAAGCGGGCTTTCGCACCCCGAGATTAGGTGCGCCGCGCAAAATACAATTTGTTAGTTATATATTCCGGCCCGCATATTTTATGGATGCCCGGACATCATCCTAACCTAATTCAATGTCGTGACATTTCGAATCAACTCAACTGACATGTCACATGCGGCCGGCCGCCAAAAAGGCTCTCACTGCACAGACTACAATGCAGTGTTGCCACTCGCTTTTCCTCGAGCGTGAACACTGGGCTTGTGGGAGAACTGTAATAGTGGCGCGGTCACAATAGATCTCGTAGGTCGCAGTGACAAAACATAGCCGCTCATACTAATAAAAAAAATAAAAAAATATATATATCTGACGGCGCAGTTAAATCATTCCTAGACTTAATTATTTTGCTTTAATTTCTCATAAAAATGTTTTATCGATTTTTTCTATAATTGTAAAATTAAAATAATAGGAAACAAAACTAAAGAGGGGACTGTTCAGTCCGCGTGGGCTTGCGACCGACGTTAGTACCCCACGTGGATAACCACGTGTTTCCTTTTATTCGCTCCACGTGTTTGTTCTTTGCCTTGTCGGTAATATGGTGTCGGTAATGTGAGTGGCGGTCGGTGCCAATATAAGCGAACGGTGTGAAGACGGAGCTCAGTCTGTTTTTAGCGTCGGTGCTAGGCGTACGCTCGCAATTTTTTTTTTTTTTTTTTTTATGTAAGGCCCGGCAAATGACCTCCTCCCGCCGGATGTTAAGCGGTGAAAGAGGCCCAAATGAGTTGACAGATAGAGTAGGGACGACATCCACTATCCTACCTGCCCGCCCCTTGCCGGCCTAAAAGATGCTTTTTCACACCTCTTATGAAGGAACCCATGTTGTAGGATGGAGGAAACACGTGCGCAGGTAGAGAATTCCAAGTGTGGGACGAACGACAGAAGAAGGAATCTTGGAATTTCTTGGTACGGTGTGAAAAGGAGGACACAGTGTACGGATGACTCCGAAGGCCCTTACGCGTGTTTCTGTTAAGGAATGGAGAGGGAGGGATAAGGTTAAAGAGCTCCTCAGAGCATTCCCCATGGAACATTCGGTAAAAGGCGCTAAGAGAGGCGATGTCACGACGAAGTTGTAGAGGCTCGAGGGTGTTAGTTGCCTCTACATCGCCAATTATTCGAATAGCGCGACGCTGCAATCTGTCCAGAGCATCGAGGAGGTACTGAGCGGAGCCGTCCCAAAGGTTCGAGCAATATTCCACGCAAGACCTAACCTGAGTTTTATACAGCAGGCATAGTTGGTCCGGCGCAAAATACCTACGCACCTTGTTTAGGACACCGAGTTTCCGTGAGGCAGCAGTTATAACGGATTCGATGTAGTCTCTGGGGTTCAGATCGCAGCGAATGTTCATTCCGAGCAAGGTGATGTTACTCTGTGTGTGAAGGGTTGTGCCCTGAAGAGAAGGAGGGGGGGGGGGGGAAAGGTGACCTTTTCGCCGAGAACGCGCACACCTGTGTTTTCTTAGCATTGAACTCGACAAGATTGTTGGAACCCCATTCGGAGATGAGGTCCAGCGTCTTGTTGAGCTCAATGATAAGATTCTGCCTCTCCCTATCAATATTGCCACGAGCAGCCCCTGAGCTTCCGTGATATCCCCCATGCACTGTACTGTCGTCTGCATAGCAATGTATACTTCCCAAGGAAAGCAAGTCATTGATATGCAGAAGAAACAATGTTGGGGATAGAACGGAGCCTTGTGGAACACCAGCATTCACTGCCACGAACCGCGAAGCGCAGCCGTCAACGACAACGCGAATTCTACGCTCGTGGAGGAAGCTGGCAATCCACGTACAGAACTGAGCGGGCAATCCGTATGCCGGAAGCTTGGAAAGGAGAGCCTTGTGCCAGACTCTATCAAAAGCTTTGGCGATGTCGAGAGTAATAGCCACAGACTCGCCGCGCTTATCGATAGATTCACCCCATTTGTGCAAAAGGAACGCTAGAAGGTCACCTGTTGACCGTTTAGGACGAAACCCATACTGACGGTCATTAAGCAACGAGTGACCTTCCAGGTAACGGATCAGCTGGGTGTTAAGGATCCTCTCCATGATTTTACACAAAATGGAAGTGACGGCTATAGGGCGATAGTTAGCCGGATCAGAACGATCTCCCTTTTTGGGAACCGGCTGGACATTGCCCTCTTTCCAAGATTTTGGCACACAACCAGCAGAGAACGACAGACGGTATAGACGCGTCAGGACCGGAGTCAACTCCGCTGCACACTTCTTAAGTACAATCGCAGGAATGCCGTCTGGTCCACTTGCTTTTCGAATATCAATCGACTGTAGCTCCGCCCGCACATCTCGCTGTCTGATGCGGATATCGGGCATAGTGCTGCCACAATGGGACAGTGTCGGAGTTTGTGCACCACAGTCATCGATACGGGAATGGGCCGCGAAGAGTTTTGCCAGGAGGTCGGCTTTCTCCTGCGGCTGATGAGCAAGTGAGCCATCGGCATGTCTCAGCGGTGGCAGCGAGGGTTGGCAGAAGTTTGATTGCACAGCTTTGGCCAGGCGCCAGAAAGAACGGCTACCCGTAGGGTGCGCTAGCAGTTCCTGACCCACTTGTGCAATGCGCTGAGCATCCGCTCTAATGTAAGCCCTCTTACACAACTTGGTGGCATTATTATAGGCTGTTTTCAGTAGGTTAGTATGGGGATCCCTAGAAGCTCGACCTCTGATCCAAGCGCGGTAAGCTAGCTGTTTGTTTTCAACAGCAGAGGCACACTCGCGATTGAACCAGAGGTTACGTCTCCCTCTACTGACGAGATTGGAATGTGGAATATAATATTCCATTCCTAGTCTGATCTCGTCAGCAACAGTGGTAGCGCAGGAGTTCGGATCCATCCCACTGAAACAGCGCTGCCACCAAGGGACAGACTCGTAATAATCCCGCATACCGACCCAATCTGCTGACGCATAGTGCCACAGACGGCGTGCTGCAACCACAGGCGACGGTCGCGACGCCTGAGGCACCGAGACGGATACCAGGCAGTGATCTGAAGATCCTAGTGGAGCTCGAATCACCACCTGATATCCGTCGGGGCGATTTGTCAGCAGAAGGTCCAACAAAGAGGGCGCTTGACCGATAATATCTGGTACCCTGGTGTGCTGGGTAACCAATTGTGTCAGGTCGTGCGTGAGAGCGAATGCGTGGGCAGTCCTAACCGCATGGTCAGTTTTAGAGGAACTTAACCACAACTCGTGGTGAGCATTGAAGTCCCGTAAAAAAACACCAGCTCGGCGGAAGGAAATTGCTCCTGCGCGTCATCTGCCACCCGACTTAAGTGTTCAAAAAGTCGAGTTGTCTCCAAGTCACCACGGTCGGAGCGATAGACGCACACGTAGACACTGCAATGAGTGCCAAAATCGACGTGTACCACAAGGAGGGAAAAGGAAGGTTCCTCCAAACAGCGCAGGCGACGACAACAAACGTCCGCCCGGACGAACAAGTTGGTGGTGCCCAAGGTAGACACCACCACGTCGGCGATTCACCGACTTCTGGTTTGCTGAATTTTATTCACCGACTACCAGCTCTTAGAAAATTGGTATTACTTACCTTGGATCCGATTGGTCTCCGTATGTAGCCGGTGGACTTCCTGAGCTAGCTCGAAGGAAGTCGCGGCTCCTGAAGGGCTGCTTTCTGACCGAACCGGATGGTACACTTGCCTATTAGGCCACCAATACCCGAACTCGTTAACGAACACAAAGGCGTTGATACACTCTCACCGGCACTAAAACTTTGCGGAACCTCGCACCAACAATCACTTGGTGCGCCGCGCAATACTATTTGTTTGTTGCTTATATATTTTATTGAAACCCGGTGGTCATCATAACCTAATTTAATGTCATGACATTTCGACTCAACTCAACTGACATATTACATGCGGCCGGCCGCCAAAAAAGCTCTCACTGCACAGACCACAATGCAGTATTGCCACTCGCTCTTCCTCGAGCGTGAACATCCCCCCGCTCCGGACAGTCCCGGACTGTCCGCCAAATCAGTCTAAGGGGAGGCGAGAAAGAGTAGCGACCGCGCGCTTCAAAACAGAATCCCCAACTAGGACCTCGGCAAACCTGGGCACACCATCAGACCCTAGAGTAAGTTGGACAATGCGTCCGCGACGCCAACATAAGGGTGGCAGGTTTGGGTCCTTCACTAACACGAGGTCTCCAACCCTCGGTGGGTTTGTCTTATCTGACCACTTAACGCGCTGTTGCAAAATGTGTAAATATTCAAGGTGCCAGCGGCGCCAGAAGCTCTGGGTAAGCTGCTGGAGCAACTCAAACAGCGAAAGGCGTCCTGGATTGATATCTCTATAAGGATACTCGGGCAGGGCGTTAAGTGGTCTGCCTATCAAGAAATGGCCCGGCGTGAGGGCCTGCAAATCGTTCGCGTCGGTAGACAACGGACATAACGGACGCGAGTTGAGAACCGCCTCAATCTTATGAAACACCGTCGCGAGTTCCTCAAACGTGAGAATGGTCTCCCCAATAACGCGGCGAAGGTGAGTCTTGGCGGCCTTTACAACAGATTCAAAAATCCCTCCCCAGTGAGGGCAAGACGGCGAGGAGTATCGCCATGTTACCCCCCTACGGGAGAGTGTGGATCCGATCTCAATATTATTTTTATCAAAAAATTCACAAACTTCTCTTATATGTCTATCCGTGCCCTTGAAGTTCGTCCCACAATCGGACCGAATTAGAGAAGGCAGTCCCCGGCGGGAGACAAATCTGCCTAACGCTGCTAAGAAAGCGTCCATGGTGAGCGCACTCACCACCTCCAAATGAACGGCTTTAGTGGCCAAACAAACAAACACACACAAGTAAGCCTTTTCAGTCTTAGCATTACGGAGTCGCGACGTTTTTATAGTGAATGGTCCCGCGAAATCAGTTCCAACTCCTAAGAAGGTCATCGATTCATTCACACGATCAGCAGGCAAATCACCCATTTGGGGCTGCATCGTCGCGGGGCGTAAACGATAGCAGGGCAGACAACGAAAGATAACAGATCGGATTATTCTTCGCGCTGACAAAATCCAAAACTCCCGTTGGAGGAGCGCGGTCAATGCATTACATCCGGCATGAGCATTCTTCACATGGCGATCAATGATCAACAATCGCACCAAGGGTCCCTCCTTGGGGAGCAACAGGGGATGACGTGATCTATAAGGCAAGTTAGCGTGCCTCAATCGGCCTCCTACACGCAACAATCCCTTATCATCCAGAAAGGGAGTCAAACGCACCAAGGGTCCCTTCAATTTGGACGTCCCGGTACGGAAAATCTTAAGTTCCGGTTCAAACGCTCTAGACTGGGTCATACGCACCCAATGCAAAAGAGCATCTTGGCGCTCCTGCGGTGAGAGGACCGGACACAAATCTTTGTCCTGAGGCCGTCGACAATTTCGAATAAATCTTCTTATCCAAGCGGTCACGCCAAGCAACTTGTCCAGAGAACTGTAGCGGTCTAATAAAAATTCCCGCTCTGGAGCCGCCATAGTCTCGACAGCGTGAACACGCAAGCCCGGATTTGGTACCTTCACCACAGCTGGTGTGGAAGGCCAAGACGGCTGTAACAACCATTCGGGACCCCACCACAGAGTGTGGTCAATAAGCTGAGGGGCTTCGCTGCCACGTGACGCACAGTCAGCAGGGTTTATTTCACCTGGCACGTGGCGCCAAATCAACGTGGGCTTCGAGGCCTGTATTTGGGATACCCGATTGGCCACAAATACTTCCAGGGAGTGGACGGAGTTCTTAATCCAACACAGGACAACCTGACTGTCGGACCAAGCAAAGAGCGACTCAAAGTCCACACTACGTCCCAGGGTGTCAACAACGTGGTTCATCAAACGAACCAGAAGAGTAGCTCCAGACAATTCTAACTTTGGAATCGTTAATCGAGTCCGAAGTGGAGCAACCTTACTTTTAGCAATTAGCAAGTGGAGCTTAACAGCTCCTCTATCATCGACCGTCCGGATATATACGACGGCTGCGTATCCACTCTCAGACGCGTCACAAAAGCCATGAAGGCTGGCCGTAAACCGTCCCTTAGGCAGTATATGTCTAGGGATACTAACACGGTTAATGTCGGGGAGAGACGACATGAAGGACTCCCAATCTCGCAGCAAACGGCCCGAGAGGGGCTCATCCCACGACACTTCGGCTGACCAAAGTTCCTGTAGGAAGCACTTCATCCAAAACACTGCGGGACTAATCCAGCCATTTGGGTCAAAGGTACGAGCTACTGTAGACAAAACCAACCGTTTCGTCCAGACCTTGGGGCTTGGCAGCTCCAATCGATAGGTGAACGTGTCCTGGACAGGTCTGTATTGCACTCCCAAAACAGACAGTAAATCTGGAGTGTTGGCATTCTCAAAAATATGGGGCTCCTGCTGGTGGTCGTCTGGCAAGTCACACAAAAGCTGAGGTGAGTTGGACATCCACTTCCTCAGTTCATAACCACCAGCCCCGAGAAGAGCAATTAGTTCATCTCGCAAAATCAAGGCTTCCTCGACACTAGAGGAGCCCGTACAAATATCATCCACAAATGCATCCTCCTTGAGAACCAAGGATGCGCGAGGGTATCGTAACCGCTCACGTTCAGCGAGTTCCACAAGTGAGCGAATTGCCACAAAGGGGCTCGAACGCAAACCGTATGTATTGGTGTTCAGCTCGTAGACTAGCATGGGATCTCTGGGATCCTCCCTCCATAATATGAGCTGATATCGCCTATCGTCCGGGTGAATCACAGTCTGCCGAAACATCATCCGGATATCGGTCACAAAGACGACGGCATGGCGACGGAAGTTGGTCAATACATCACCCACCTCGTGGTGCAACTTCGGTCCAGCATGCAGACATTGATTCAGCGAAACTCCGGTAGACGTGGGAGCTGACCCATCAAAAACAACGCGTATCTTCCCGGTGGAAGGTTTCAAAACCGCGTGGTGAGGAAGAAAATTATGTTCCTCGTTTCGCCAGTCCAGTCGCGAGACCGACATGTGCCTCAGTTGCTCATATTCTCGCATGAAGTCGACATACTTCTGTTTGAGGTCGGAGTTCCTACTCATACGACGCTCCATGGACAGCAGTCGCTTCTCGGCCAACGGCCGGGAGCTGCCAAGTGAGGGGCGAACTGACAAAAAAGGCAAACGAGTGATCAGCCGTCCCGAGTGAAGGCGACCTGTATTGTTCTGGTAGAACAACTCACACTCCTCGTCTAAGGGGTTCACTCGCTTCACGGTAGGTGGCTCTTCCACCTCCCAAAACCGTTGAAGGACATCCGATAGGGTGGAGCTAATAGTTATGTAACTGTCCACCGATGGAGATGGTGGGTTATGCCTAACTGGTCCCATCACTACAAACCCAAGCGATGTAGATAAGGCTACCAGCCCACCCTTCTGTAACTCTCTCCTCTTCCCACAATACACGCGGCCTAGAACATCGGCACCGAGCAATAAGTGAATCGGACCGGTTCGGTGGAAGGAAGGGTCAGCCAAGGTCAATCCTGATGTCGCATCAACGACAGCGCGCGAAACGTGCTGTTGCGGAAGCTGACCAACAACCTTCTCATAAACAATCACGGTAGCGCCAATTTTGGGCGCTGAAGAGAAGTGGGGGGAGAAGGAGAACAAAACCTGACCGATCGGATCCGGGATCCGCAGGTCTCCGATTCCTCGTACCGATTCAAGGTATGGAGATGTGTTCAAACTCAACTGCCGGACCAGCCAGCTGGAGGCAATGCAACCCTGAGCTCCCGTATCCAAAAGGGCGCGAACTAAAACAAAGGTGCCCCTCGGGCCCCACACCTGTACGGAGGCTGTTGGTAACAGCACCTGCTCCTGTGGGGGGGTTGCAGCCGACAGTTGGTTTAGTGAAAATCCTCCCGCATTCCCCGCAACGGGGGGGAAGGGGGGTCCGAAGAAAAATGCGTGCGCGGCGGAGGAATAGGGCGCTCAAGGCGCTCGAGCGGGTCCCAATCCGGCACGTACTGGCCCCGATCAAAGCGGCATCGGGGGGCCGGACGGTGCCCATGATGGGCGAAAGTTGGGGGAGCCCGTGACAAACGGGGTCTCTCCATCAGAGGGGGAGAGAAGCGTATCGGCTCCCGGCGTGGCTCCGTAATAACCGCGGCCCAATCCCGCGGTGGCGCCTCATAAGTGGCGCGTCGATCCCCCCCGCCCGTAGGGGGGGTGGGGCGCCCAATCCTCTCACTGGAGGGGGGGCGCCTGTCCAATCTCCGCGGAGGGGTGGCACGCCCCTCCGATCTCCTCGGAGATGTGGGTGACCTACGAGGGCCCCCGCCCGTGTGCGAGTCCCTCTCTCTCACCACCCCACGAGTGTCTCTATTGTTGAAGCACAAAAGGGGGTGATGGGCCCCTCCACAACAGTGGCAATCTCGTGGGTGGGGGCAAGCCGATGCCATATGGGCCCCCAGGCAGCGGTAGCACCAATTCCGCTGCTTGGCCATATTTCTACGCCCCTCGGTGCGTAGGCCAACAAATTTGGGACAGGCCGGCAAACGATGGCCATCGCGCTTGCAACACTTACAAGGCAGCGGCCTCTCCCCTTGTGGAGAGTTGTGCCGCACGGCAGTATATTGCTTGTACGGGCGGCGCTCTCTCTGTGGCGCTGCCCGGGTCGCCTCATAGCGGCCTGTACTCGGTCCCGGTATAGGAGCCAGATCCAAGTGGTCGGTCATCCGACACTCATCCTCCAAAAATCTGAGGAGATCCGAAAAGGGGGGTAGGTAGGAGGCACTATTGCCCCCATACCTTTGTTCAAAGCGCCCCTTCATCTCCATGGGAAGCTTATCGAGGATGAGGTGGAGCAAAATAAAGGACCACTGGTCCACCGGTAGATCAAGTCGTTTGAGCGCATTAATAGCGCTTAGCAGCGGGATCAAAATCTCCTTCCTCAATGAGGAGACCCGCGATACTCGTGGCAGCCCTAAAATGGCAGCCACATGTGTGTCCGCTAGCAAGCGAACATTCTGATACCGGGCGGTCAACAACGCCCTTGCAATCTCATAACTGTCATCGTTGACAGGTAGATGCTGGACAAGCACACCAGCCTCTCCACGTAAGGCAGAGAGCAAATAGGCCAATTTCTGGCTAGGGAACAGGTCGTCCCTCGAGTGAACCAGGCTATCAAAGAGGTTAATGAACCCCATCCAAGAAGCCAGGTTCCCATCAAAGGTTGGGATGTCTAAAGTGGGCAGTCTGCCCAGCAAGCCGGCCGGGGTAGGCTTGACCTCCCCGGGCGTGCACGACTCACCCCTCCGGACGGATAGGATTGCCTGAGCCTTGTTTATAATCACATCCGCCTGTTCAAAACACTGATCATAATCGGCATTAAATTGGTCAACTGCCCGCAACTCAGCGGCACCCTCGGCTGGGTGGTCGAGCAGATATTGTTGATGAGCAACGAAAAGCTGCTCCAATTCCTTCAAGCGAGCAGGTACTCCCTCATGCCGAATTAACAAGGCCTGTTCTCGGTCTGGTCGGTCTACCAAAGCGACGGCACTAGCAAACCATCTCAAAATCTTTTGTGCACCCGCGCGGGCACCACTAAGGGTAGTGCGACACGCAAACGTAAACAACAGCTCTGTGCAATAAATTAAAAATAAATTAAAAGATTATGATCTTATAAGTGAATTTAAGTGCATATTGTAAAACACACAATAAATAAACTGTATAGATGTTTGCAAAGTGAAAAGTTTATATAAACTGTTTTTAGTGCAAAACACACCGTTAACTGTCTTAGAACAATACTACGAACGAAGTATTGACCGTCATGCTCGGAATACAGAGTGAATAAAAAGTGTTTAGTGAACATTTTCTTCATATTAAAATGACTGTGATTTGAAACAAACAAATAAATAAAAGTGAGTAAAGAAACAATTCGAAATTTTTAAATAACAAAAAAATTAACAAGCGCCATCTATGAATACACTGTCGTACTAGCTGGCCCATACTCCAACAACTCCATATCGAAATAGCAAGAATCAACCTCATATCTATACCTGATTGCAACAGAGGGCGCAGTATTGTTGAAATTATTGAAATTGTTTTCCAAATATTAATACACAACATGCCTACTACATGTGAAGGTTGTCTTAAAAAACTGCCTAGAAGGGAATATCTTGTTTGTAACATGTGCAATTGTACATATGACTTAGACTGCGCTAATGTGTCCATCCAGCGATTTAACAATACTATGACAGCTGATCATAAAAATACATGGAAGTGTCCAGCTTGTATTTGCAAGAAACCAAAAACGGGAAACACTAATACTCCCGTGCGCCTGAAGGAATATGAAGAAACACAGCAAACATCATCTGCATTACATTACATCACTACTAGAAGAAATACACCTATAACAAACAATGAAACGGTCAGCTCCGAAGACTTAAGTATCCTTGGTGATACAATGGTTGTAGAAAATATAGGAACCGGGAAAACATTTAAGCACACCGATGACACTCTACAGAATTTAAGCGAAATAATAATGCAAAAATTACAGGAGAATAATAAAAATATTGTATCACAGTTAAAAATAGTTATAGAAACAGAAATTATCAAAGCAATTAAAGACTTACGAGAGGAACTGAAACAGGACACAAAATATTTATGTGACGAAAATGAAAATAGAAAAATAGATATAGAAAAACTTAGTAATATTATAGGAAATCTCCAGCAACAAAGTTCTGCCTTAAAAAAGGAAATAAAATCAATGGAACTAAAAATTTTGGCATCACAAAAAAGCTTAAACCCTGAAAATAATCTCAAAAAATTCGTCCTTTTTGGTTTTCCAGAATATTTCAAGGAGCCTGAATGTGATTTGTATAACAGAATACATGGTTTGTTCCTGGACACACTTCACGTTGATTTGACAGGCTATATTGAACACACATATAGAATCGGAAAGTATACTAATAATAAAAAAAAGTAGACCACTTGTCATCGAACTGATCAGCAAGAGAATGGTCAAATATTTAGTAGAAAATAGAAACTGCTGCTACGGAACCGGCCTTTCGATTTCAGGATTTTTAGATAATGCAGCGCGTATACAATTCAAAACCATGCGAGAAGAAATGATGTTAGCGCGAAAGAAAGGTTACCATGCCGTGATAAGGAACAACGAGCTATTCATAGAAGGGAAACAAATAAACATGAAAGACAAATCATTAAATATCAGAGAAGATCATCAATATCGAAATGGCAATAAAAATATACCACACAGCGACCAGATTTACCAACCACAAGATCATACATTTCGAAACTACGGAAACCACAGAACAACACTTTAAAGTTCTTTACCAAAACATGCAGAGTCTATTTAATAAACAGGAAATCCTGGAGTTATTTTTAGAGCAAAATCCTTTTCAAGCCCTATGTCTATCAGAAACGTGGCTTACACAGGGAAAACTTCAGTTGCTACAAATAACTGGATATAAGATAGCAGCCTCTTTCTGTAGGGACAGTCGAGCGGGAGGCGGCGTCTGCGTCTTATTAAAAGAACATATAGATTGCATAGAGGAGAATGAGATAAGTAAAATGTCTATAGAATATTTATTAGAAGTCTGTGCAGTTAAATTAACCAAAGTAAATATGTTAATTGTTGTTATGTATTGGAATAGACGAGAGGAAATAGTTTTTTACAACCAATTAAATTTAATTTTAAAATATATAAATAAAAAATATTTAAAATATAATATTATAATAGGTGGAGATTTTAACATTAATATATTGGAACGTCATAAAAAAACATTAGAATTTTTGGATTTAATGTTGGAATATAAATTTAAACAGCATATCGAAGAACCAACACATGTCACATTAAAATCCTCAACATGTATAGATCACATTTTTACAAACTTCAGTAACATACAACAAACCTCAGTAAAAGAACTAGGTTTCTCAGACCACGCAGGGACAATTATAGAATTTAAATTACCTAAACAATTAACACACACTATTTGGTACATAAAAAAGCGAAGCTTCACTAAGGATTCGATTATACAATTTAAAACACAACTACAACTAATAAATTGGAATGAAATACTCTGTGACAGTAAAAATGTAAACGAAAATTATAATATATTTCATAATATTCTAATCGAAAAATTAAATAAATGTATACCCCTAAGGAAAGTGAAATTAACCAAACATAAAAAAACATGGTTAACAGTAGGAATAAAAAAGTCATGCCAAACTAAAAGATTGCTAAAAATATTAAGCACCAAATCAAATAACCCTTCAATTAAATTACAGTATAAAAAATATACTAAAATACTTAAAAAATCTATTATATATGCAAAAAAACTACAATATATAAATAAAATAAAACAATCGAATAATAAAATAAAAGCAATGTGGAGTATAGTAAATGAAAGAACAAATAAAAAGAAAATTAAGCAAAAATGTAATATACAACTAAAAGAAAATAATTTATTATGTTCAGATCCCAACAAAATTGTTAATATTTTAAATAACTTTTTTGCGTCGATTGGTGATTCTATCTCTCCGGCAGGTGGCAGCACTGGCGCCCCCGTGCTCTACCCCACCCAAAACACTATGTTCCTTAGCCCTGTAGAAACCCATGAAGTTAACAAAATTATTAGAAATTTGAAAAATAAAAGAAGTCATGGTTTCGATGAACTACCACCTCATTTAATGAAGGAATGTGCTGACCAACTAACTTCTCCGTTTACCACGTTGATAAACCAATCTTTCCAGGAAGGTGTTTTCCCCGAGCTATTGAAAAAGACAATTATCAGACCGTTACACAAGAAAAACGACAGAACTGACCCAAATAATTACCGTCCCATCGCCCTATTACCCACAGCATCAAAAATCTTTGAAAAAGTTATGAACAACCGTATTGTTAATTTTTTCGAAAAATATAAGATTCTTGATGATAGCCAAAACGGGTTCAGAAAAAACCGCTCTACCGTTTTGGCTGTTTACAAATATGTGCAAGAAATAATAGAAATATTGGAAAGTAAGAAATATGCTATTGGAATCCTATTAGACATGACCAAGGCATATGACAGGGTACAGCATAATATATTATTAAGAAAATTATATGGAGTTGGCATTCGAGGTTTGGCTCATAAATGGTTTTCATCCTATTTAAAAGACAGACAGCAGTACGTAGAAATTGAATATTTTGATTACGCCAATAGAGAAATAGTTAATATCCGATCAAACTGCAAAAATATAAATGCGTCAATACCTCAAGGAAGTGTTATTGGATGTCTTTTATTTTTAATCTACATCAACGACCTTCCTAAAATCATGGATGAGCCCTGTATCTTGTTTGCAGATGATATTTCGCTACTCACATCTTGTCAAAACGGTACAAATATACAAACTAAATTGAATAACGTATTATCCAAAACTTTTAACTGGCTAAGTGAACATAACCTTGAAATAAACTTTAATAAAACTAAACTCATGACTTTCCATCCATACCAAAAAACACCATTAAAATTTAACTTTCACTTTAACAATATAAAAATTGAATGTGTAAATGAATTTATTTTGCTCGGCTTAAACATAGATACTAATTTGAATTGGAAAGCCCACATTCAAAAACTTAAATCTAAATTATCCAGCTTCGCATATGCCCTCCAGGAGGTTAAAAAAACTACTGACCTTGATACAGCTTTGGTCACATATTATGCATATGCATATGCATGGCTTAATTATGGAGTTATTCTGTGGGGAAACAGCACCGACGCTCCTTCCCTATTCATACTTCAAAAAAAACTAATTCGTATTATAGTCAATCTAGAACAAACAGAAAGTTGTAAACCGTATTTTCAGAAACATGAGATTCTTTCCCTGCCCTGTATATATATTTTAGAGATATGTAAATTTGTCAGAAAACATACTGAGCTTTACACAAGATGTGAGGATGTACTAGTAAAATATTCCTTAAGACATAAAAATAAATTAATGGTTCCAGCTGCCCGCCTTAAATTAGGTTCATCTAGCACTTACAACATATCAATAAAGATTTATAATAAACTCCCCGAAAAATTAAGAAGTGAAAAGAACGATAAAATATTTATAAAATTATTAAAACAAATATTAACTCATAAATGCTATTACAGTATTCAAGAATATATGAATGATAAAATTTAATAAAATAAAATGTAATTGAACGATAATATTTATGAATCATCTAAATCAAATAAAATAATATTCTACGAATATACAAAAGATTTTAAAACACCACAATATACATATAATAATGAATAATATTAATTAATACTCTAATATCGGTTACCAATAAAATTAATTTTATCCTTTTTAATATAAATAATACGTATAATAATGAATAATATTAATTAATAATCTAATAAAATGTGGTCTATTTTAATGTAAATAATACGCCCTCGTCTCCTTTTTGAAATTGCGATACCCGACAGGGTCCATAATTTGTACTTTTTATATATATGTAACACCTTTTGTAAACATTATGGTTGCAATAAAAGTATTGAGTATTGAGTATTGAGTATTGACTGGCGGGACCATTTTTCACCAAAATTAATAAACACTATAATAATACACGGACAAACAGACCGACAACCGCAGACAATAAAACAGATCGGGAGGAACTTCAAAGGCAGAACAAAATATATAAACAAACCAAAATCAAGTGTAAATGCTAGAACTTAACTAGAACAACAAAGGCATTTAAGGCGAGGATTTCCCAAATTTGCCGATCTTAGAACGTCTAGATCTGGATAATATTAGAACCCACAATTCTGAGATTCACACACCTTAAACTTGAAGATATAATCTAGTGAACTGTGAAAGCAGAAACACGATTTACTCCATTTCACTCGATAGAAAAAAAATCCAAACATAGGTCTAAATCAAAACTAAAACCACGATTTGAAATCGAAATATACATAAAACAGTATAAAAGTTATACCAAAACATGTAGTTCGTTATTATCTAGTGAACTGTGAATAAAGATTTTTTGATGTCATATAAAATATTTAGGAAAATGACGAAAATTCTATAATTTCGCTTGGTTGCAATCGCGCTCCATATAAGACAGTACTCGCCAAGTCGTCTCAGGGTATGGTCATGTCGCTTCGTGTCGCGGGCGCAAAAAAATATATTACGTCGCTCATCCAAAAGAATATTGACGTAATTACGTTTTTGCGATTTTTCAGGAGAGCGTTTTAAAAGTTTGACATCGAAAATATTGTGTAATTCCAATCATTCTATTGATAAATTTTAATAGTTATGTTGTGTTACTTTACTATCAATAATATTATATAAAAAGTTTGCGAGAAAATTCAAGATAACTATTAAAAAATACCAAATAAAACAAACCAGACGTACATTTATGACATTTTATAAATTAAATATTACAAATAGGACATTATACTAGGTTTGGATATGGGAATAAATCATGAATTTAAACAACATTATATGCAATTTGTTTTATTTTTATAAATCTGTCTACATTTTATAAACTTTAAACGTAATCTTTTTTTTAAAGTTTAACAAAATATTATTTTTATAAAAATCTTGGTCATTTAAAAAACAAAAATAAACTATTATTAAAAAATTCTAAGTAAATAAATCTAATATTAAAAATAATTAATCTATCTAAGTAGGTACCTGGGTAGTGTTTATAATAATAATGAGATCAAGAGACATTACGGTTAAAGGCGGTGGTATCCCTGGACAAACCGGCAGATTCTCCGCCGCGAGCTAAAAGTCTGACGAGAGGCCCCCGTGAACGGGTGGGGGGGCGTGGGGGGGATGACCAGGTTCAACCCGGCGGGCCACTTCATGTGGCCACCCGGTTCATGCGAAGAAGGGCGAAGTCCCCTCTTCTTATGTTAAGAAGAGGTGTGGCTCTCGCTGGAAGCCGATCCCGGCGGCTGGTAGTAGGGTGGAGGCGAGTTTCTCGCCAAGGCGCTTCGCGCCCGTTGGGGATTTCCCCGAGCTTTGGCTCACCTGCGCGGCGGTGGATCCAGTGGGATCTGCCGTGGGGTAACCCGTAACCCGCACTGAGCGGGCCGGGGGCCCGGCGCACTGAGCGTCAGGCCACGTGGAAGACAACCACAATAAAAAACCAACCCGGGGTGTAGAGTGGCGCTATTTAGCGCCGCTACACAGCAGAGCCCAACGGGGAGACCGGCAACGGACATGTCACGGGCAGGGGGTCAGCGGGAACACGGCCTGGCTGTACTCCCCTTTCCCCTGTCTTGTGACGGACGGAGAGCTGCTGGGGGGGTTTTTAGTGGGTAGGCCCGGGTCGAGTACGGTCTGGGGAGTCCCACATATCCTCGTGGTTTGGCTCGATCACGAGGAATGAGCAAATGCATTTTCCCCCCTCCCAAAAAAAAAGGCACCTTTAGGTACTTGGGGTCCGATGTCAGATAACCTCCTCGTGGTACGTGGTGGTATCCCTGGGCAAACCGGCAATTCTCTGCCGTGGACTAAAAGTCTGACGAGAGGCCCCTGTGGACGGGGGGGGGGGGGGGCGTCGGGTGGCCGGGTTAAACCCGGCGGGCCACTTCATGCGGTAAAGGGCGAAGTCCCACAAAAAGAATTATGTTAAGGAGAGATGTGGCTTTCGCCGGAAGCCGGTTACCGGCGCTTACCTTTGTTGGTGGCAGTAGTGGGGCGAGTTTCTCGCCATTGCGCTTAGCGCCTGCCGGGGATTTCCCCGAGTTTCGGCTCACCTGCGCGGCGATGGATCCAATGGGGTCTGCCGTCGGGCAACCGTTACCCGCACTGAGCGGGCCGGGGGTCCGGCGCACTGAGCGTCGGACCGCATGGAAGACAAAATTACCCAAACCTCAAGGCAATGTATCCTGTTTTGTGCTACTTGAACAATAAGTAGAAGTTGACGACGAACTGCTGGAAGATGATGACGAACTCTCAGGGGATGACGACGAGGATGATGAGGTAGACGACGATGATGAAGACCGCTTCCTTTTTTGGGTTCCACTTTGACCTTCAGTTTCAGCTAAATCATACAGATTCTGTTCAACTGTTATGTAGGTAAATTTAAAAATAGCGTATAAAAAGTTAGTCTTACGTGTCGGTTCCACAGGTTTATTTATTGTTGTAACTTCGGTCACAGTGTTACGAGAAAAAGGTTGAGGTACATTACCGTCCAGACCCAACTTTACGATCTGCTCAATTCTTTTTGATCTTGACATTTTTTATATTCTAAAACAGTAACATTTTTATTGCAATTCTAAGAAAAGTATTATAATACTGGCGTTCGCCCACGGTTTAACCGCGTAGTACATTTTATTATGATGAATGTGTCGATAAAGTATAGCCTATTTCAGCCAAGAGACGCCCACTGCTGGACATAGGCCTCCCCCAGGGATCTCCAAACCGATCGGTCCTGCGCCTCCCGCATCCAGCGGCTTCCCGCGACCTTCACCAGATCGTCGGTCTACCATGTGGGGGGCCTACCAACGCTGCGTCTCCCGGTATGCGGCCGCCACTCGAGGACCTTTCCGCCCCAACGGCCGTCAGTCCTGCGAGCTATGTGTCCTGCCCACTGCCACTTAAGGTTTGCAATTCTTTGGGCTATGTCGGCGACTCTAGTTCTTCTACGGATCTCTTCATTTCTGATTCGATAGCGTAGAGAAACCCCGAGCTTAGCCCTCTCCATTGCCCTTTGAGTGATATTGAGCCTTCTCGTTTACAATGGGTCTCATCCCATTGTAAACGGCCACGTCTCAGTTCCGTACGTCATCACTGGCAACACGCACGAATTGAAGACTTTCGTCTTAAGACACTGCGGTAGATTGGACGAGAATATGCTGCGTAGCTTCCCGAACGCTGCCCAGCCGAGTTGGATTCGTCGATTTACCTCTTTCTGGAAGTTGGACTTACCGAGCTGGATTTGTCCCAGGTAAACATATTCGTCAACAACTTCCAGTGTAGAGCCGCCAACCTTCACAGGAGTGGGTACTACATGGGAATTCACCTTAATTTTGGTCTTGTCCATGTTCATTTTAAGGCCCACTTCTTGGGAAACTCTACAGAGGTCTTCGAGCATTGTGCCTAGATCTTCCTCGGTCTCAGCCACGACCACGATATCATCGGTAAAACGAAGGTGAGTCATGTACTCGCCGTTTATGTTGATGCCGAGTCCTCTCTAGTCCAAAAGCTTAAATACATCCTCCAGCGCAGCTGTGAACATCTTCGGCGATATAACGTCACCCTGTCTCACACCTCGCTGAAGTCGTATTGGTTTCGAGTTCTGCAGGCCTATTCTGTAACTTCGGTTGCTAACTAGAACTGTCATTTTTGAAAGGAACTTAACATCGATTACTGCTATCATGAACACTGCCGTAGCACATAAGATCACTAAACCAGTAATGGATATAAAGTGTCTTTCAAAAATGACATTTCTGGTTACCAACCGTAGTTAGCGAATAGGCCTACGTGATGACTTTCGAGAACAGCTTGTATACATGACTCAGGAGCGTGATGGGTCTGTAGTTCTTTAACTGGGCCCTGTCGCCCTTTTTGAAGAAAAGTGCCACCACACCCCCGTGCCATGCTTTAGGCGTATAGCCCTCGAGTATGATGGAGTTAAATAGCTTCTGCAGCGCTTTCCGGATTGGTAGTCCACCCGCCTTCAAAAGCTCAGCTGTAACTCCATCGTCACCCGGTGCCTTGTTGTTTTTTAGCTGTTTGAGAGCCACACTAATCTCGTACAGGCTGGGCTCTCGTCCGGCAGGCTCTCGTCCGGGATGTCTTCGGTGTAATGCCGGATCAATTTGGCTCTAGGATCTGTAGCCTGAATGACAAGTGCCTGCGATGTTGTGTAAAGTTGTCCATAAAAGCGTTCAATCTCAGCCATAAGCTCAGGTCGAGACGTAACGACTCTGCCGTCCTCTGTCTTCAGCTTCGTCAGCAGACTCTGACCGAATGACAGATCTCTTACGAACACTTTGGAGCCCTTGTTCCGCTCGATATCTTCCTTAATACGTTCCGTATTAAATCGGCGTATGTCGCAAGTCAGAGACTTCGAGATCTGTTTGTTGAGTCGCCGACGAGCATCTTCAGAGGACTGCAGACCCATTCCACGCCTTTCTTCCATCAGCTGAATCTTCCATCAGCTTTTTTGCTTCCATCAGCCTATTTATTATTCTGATGTATATATATACTATATTACTGCAAAGTTTCATCAAAATCCGTTCAGTAGTTTTTTGCGTGAAAGAGTACCTTTCGCAAAAAATAAACATTACAAATTTTACTATTTACATCTAAATAATATAGGTAGCTAATGAAAGAAAGTAGGTATAATTAACGTATTAATGAAAGAAAGTAGGTGTTATCAACGTATTGATTTAGGTATTTAGTTTATAATAGTTTAATAATCTCTATATATAATAAAATCGTAGGGGTACAAAAATCTGTAATTGCGAAATATTAAGAAAAAAATTCACAGGTCGCCTTAAAATCATTAGCAGAACACGATAGAATAGTTTTTAAAAAAATTGTTTGTTTGTTGGTTTGTTTGTTTGTTTGTTTGTTTGTTTGTTTGTTTGTTTGTCTGTTTGTCCGGAAAGATCTCCGAAACTACTGGACAGAATTTGATATGGCTTACACCACAATGCTTAGAATTTTTCGGAAGAACATTTAGGCATAATTTCGTTTGTTTAAATTCACTTTTTATTTTTAGTGAAAAAATACCATATAAAATTTTCGAATTGGCTTTAGGTAGAAAAACAACATGGCGCACGTGAAATTATTTTGAAAAGTCTGTCACATAGTACAGAGAGAAGGTATTTTCTTCCACGAAGGAAAGGCAATGGAACTACGCCATACAGCCTGATCTTAAGTAATTGGATTTCGAAAATTGAAAGGCAGGAATGAAGTGTTTCACATAGTACAAATAAAATTTAATATTTTCTGTTAATGGCTGTGCCCAACTGGATTTCGCCAACCAAATTGTCTTTTTCTTATGTCGTACCGTGGTGGTAAGGCAAAAAGATGAAGCCATACAACCAATGTATAAAGCATTTTTTATGATAATACTTATCGAGTGACCATAAAATTTGTAGATTGGTTTAATTCTTGACTAATTTTCACAAAATCGGTACAATTTTTGAAATATTTGAAATGTTGAAAAATGAAGATACTCTTTTCAAGGTATTTTGAAAGGTGTTATATGTTTTTACATTAGGACTAAGGAATCAAACTCTTTCATCCATTTAAAACTATTAAAAGTAATAGATTAATATTGATAATTTAAAAAATCTGACTGCAATGTATTGGGTTACGCGTAGAGGGACGGCACGGGACGGGACTCTTGATCCTAATGTCTAAAATGACGGATCACATTTTTTTGGATCCACCCAAGGAACATGGATATCGAACGAAGAACCTAAAGAGTAGAACACATTGAACCTAGCCACGTTGAATTAATTTGACATGACTGCCCATAAAGTTCGTTCTCAAACCCAGCGATATGCATATGAAATGAAATGCCTTGATGAGTAGAGCACTATGAACCTAGGAAAATCGCCCTAAATTAACATGGCCGCCGCTCAACTAAAACGGATAAAAGTTCGATTCCAAACCTCGCAATATGGGTATCAAATGAAAGGCCTTGAAGAGTAGAGCATTGGGAATCTAGGAAAATCGACCTAAATTTAACATGGCCGCCGCTCAAAAAAGATAGATAAAAGTTCGTTTCCAAACCTAGCAATATGGGTATCAAATGAAAGGCCTTGAAGAGTAGAGCATTAGGAATCTAGCAAAATCGATCTAAATTCAACATGGCCGCCGCTCAAAAAAAAGGATAAATGTTCGTTTCCAAATCTAGCAATATGGGTATCAAATGAAAAGCCTAAAAGAGTATAGCATTATGAACTTAGGAAAATTGCTATAAATTCAACATGGCCGCCGCTCAAAAAATGGATAATAGTTCGTTTCCAAACCCAGCAATATGGGTCTCAAATGAAAGGCCTTGATGAGTTGAGCACTATGAACCTAGCAACATTTACATAAATTCAACATGGCCGCCACTCAAAAAAGGTGGATAAAAGTTAGTTTCCAAACCTAGCAATATGGGTATCAAATGAAAGGCCTTGAAGAGTAGAGCATTAGGTACCTACGAAAATCTACCTAAATTCAACCGCCGCTCAATAAAGGTGGATAAAAGTTCGTTTTCTAATCTAGCAATATAGGTATCAAATGAAAGGTCTTCAAGAGTAGAGCACTATGGACCTAGCAATATTGACGTAAATTCGACATGGCCACCGCTCAAAAAAGGTGGATAAAAGTTCGTTTCCAAACCTAGCAATATAGGTATCAAATGAAAGGCCTTGAAGTGTAGAGCACTATGAACCTAGGAAAATAGCATAAAATTCAATATGGCCGCTGCTAAAAAAAAACGGATAAAATTTCGTTTCTTAGCCCAGCAATATGGGTATCAAATGAAAGGCCTTGATCAGTAGAGCACTATGAACATAGCAACATTGGCATAAATTCAACATGGCCGCCGCTCAAAAAAGACGCATAACAGTTGCTTTTCAAACCCAGCAATAGGGGTATTAAATGAAAGTAGGCCCTGAAGGGTACCTAGAGCGGCCATGCTCTAAGTGTGTTCCGCGGAACCCTAGAGCTCCACAATACCACTAAAAGGGTTCCGCAATAATTTAGAAAAATCAAAACACCCTCTCTGGTCGTACTTTTATTATGCTTATTAATAAAGAATACACTTTTAAAAACTATTGTTTTATTTTAGGGTTCCGTCAAGTATTTCGCTTTCCAAAAGGGTTCCGTCACCAAAAAAGTTTGAGAACCGCTTCAGGGCCTATTGGATGTTCGATGATAGATGTTACCTGTGTTTAGTGTCCTTCGAGGCCGTGATAATGCAACGATCGTGAACTAACTAACGATAACTTCAAGTTTGTGTGTTGGATGTTAGTCATCACGGCGAGTTTGCTAACCGAACTATGCCAGCAACACTATATCGCACAATACACGTTACAAAAATGGAAGTCTCAATACATTTTAAGGCTAACCGCATAAATACGTATTTTCGCATTCGTTTTCTGAATGCGGGCATCCGAATGCATCAAATCTATACGAAATACTCATTGACTGCCGCACACGTTCGTTTTTATTACGAACGGAACACGTTCTGTACGTACGTTTAGGTAGAATGGTAGAAATCCCGAATGAGAAGAAACGAACGTCTGCGCTACGTTCACGAAACTCCGTGTCTGTATTCCGTGATCGGATATCGAATACGGAAAACGTATTTGTACAGTAACCCCCCCATTCATGCTATACATTAACTCTACGAAAACCGCCAGTATTACGAGCGACATAAGAACGGTTCAAAGGTCAAACAGTATAGCTTGACAAGGAGCTTACTGTACGACCAGTCAAAATTGGCCAAGTTGTCATATCCAAAAAATATATTTTGTTGGTGTTACCAACACCCATTATAAAATCTAAACTTTATTCGTATACAGTTCTGATTTATTAACAATTGTTTATTTTAATTCGAAACATGAATACGATAAAGATTATTCTTGCAACTGTGTAGTTCTTTCTACTGAAGAAGAATTTATTAATATCAATAATGTCTCTAAAACAATAATAATACTTAGTGTTTATAGTAATATGTAATATATTTAATTTTGTGGACTGTTAGAAAAAGAGCATTACGAACCTACGAAAATTGTCCTAATTTCGAAATGGCCGATGCTTAAGAAAGGCAGAATAAAGTTGAATCATTATGGAATAAAATGGAGGAAAAAACTAAACACTGTGTTAAGTATTTTGATGGCGAAACGTAGTTCGCGGGCACAGCTAGTTAATTATAAATAATTATTTATAAGTATATACATACATAATTTAAATCATTTAGAATATCAAATACCTTACTTATGTCTAGCTAATTAGGTAGGTACATTTTCAGTAGGTAAGTAGGTATTTATTATAATAATTATGTTATTTGATAGGTATTCATTTGATTCACAAATATTATAATAATTATTATTACTACTAAATTATACCTACCTTTTTATTTAATTGTAAGCTAGCTACATAACATTGATTAGTCAATTTGTCAGAACAATGACGTATTTGGCAATTGTGTCATATAATCCAACGATCTACTGCAGTTTTTTTTTACAAAATGACACAATTGTCAATTGCGTCATTGTTCTACCAATAAAATTTTAATAATGTGTCATAACCTTGTCATAACTTACATTTACGTCGTTCTATATCCAAGCACGTGTTCACTTCGCGGGGCGCCCCGCACGATTGACAAATAAGTCGATGTTTCCGCGTAACCTTACGAAAAATAGGCCAAAACCATGACGACAGTGACTCTCTCTGTCGGAAACTAATGGAACAACAATTCTGTCGTTTTTACCATGGTTAGAACGCGCAAAACATGAAGTTATGGCATCCAAAACTCATTTTCGACTTTTTGGTAATTATGTCAATATTCTTTTGGATGAGCGACGTGTTTCTTTACGATCGAATTTTAATTTTGCAGTTTGCGTTTATTTTGTTAACTTTCATTATTATTATAGACTAGCTGTGCCCGCGAACTACGTTTCGCCATCAAAATACTTAATACAGTGTTTAGTTTTTTCCTCCATTTTATTCCATAATGATTCAACTTTAATCTGATGCTCAACATCGGCCATTTCGAAATTAGGACAATTTTCGTAGGTTCGTAATGCTCTTTTTCTAACAGTCCACAAAATTAAATACATTACATATTACTATAAACACTAAGTATTATTATTGTTTTAGAGACATTATTGATATTAATAAATTCTTCTTCAGTAGAAAGAACTACACAGTCGCAAGAATAATCTTTATTGTATTCATGATTCGAATTAAAATAAACAATTGTTAATAAATTAGAACTGTATACGAATAAAGTTTAGATTTTATAATGGGTGTTGGTAACACCAACAAAATATATTTTTTGGATATTTTGGACAACTTGGCCAATTTTGACTGGTCGAACAGTAAGCTCCTTGTCAAGCTATACTGTTTGACCTTTGAACTGTTCTTATGTCGCTCGTAATACTGGCGGTTTTCGTAGAGTTAATGTATAGCATGAATTGGGGGGTTACTGTACAAATACGTTTTTCGTATTCGATATCCGATCACGGAATACAGACACGGAGATTCGTGAACGTGGCGCAGACGTTCGTTTCTTCTCATTCGGGATTTCTACCATTCTACCTAAACGTACGTACAGAACGTGTTCCGTTCGTAATAAAAACGAACGTGTGCGGCAGTCAATGAGTATTTTGTATAGATTTGATGCATTCGGATGCCCGCATTCAGAAAACGAATGCGAAAAAACGTTTTGATTTTTCAAAATTATTGCGGAACCCCTTATAGGGGTAGTGTGGAGCCCTATGGTTCCGCGGAACACACTTAGAGCATGGCTGCTCTAGGTACCCTTCAGGGCCTACTTTCATTTAATACCCCTATTGCTGGGTTTGAAAAGCAACTGTTATCCGTCTTTTTTGAGCGGCGGCCATGTTGAATTTACGTCAATGTTGCTACGTTCATAGTGCTCTACTGATCAAGGCCTTTCATATGATACCCATATTGCTGGGCTTAGAAACGAACTTTTATCAGTTTTTTTTGAGCAGCGGCCATAATGAATTTTGTGCTATTTTCCTAGGTTCATAGTGCTCTACTCTTCAAGGCCTTTCATTTGATACCTATATTGCTAGATTTGGAAACGAACTTTTAACCACCTTTTTGAGCGGTGGCCATGTCGAATTTACGTCAATATTGCTAGGTCCATAGTGCTCTACTCTTGAAGACCTTTCATTAGATACCTATATTGCGAGATTAGAAAACGAACTTTTATCCACCTTTATTGAGCGGCGGCCATGTTGAATTTATTTATGTGTTGCTAGGTTCATAGTGCTCTACTCATCAAGGCCTTTCATTTGGTACCCACATTGCTCGGTTTGAATATGAACATATATCCTTTTTTTGAGCGGCGGCCATGTTGAATTTAGGTAGATTTTCGTAGGTACCTAATGCTCTACTCTTCAAGGCCTTTCATTTGTACCCATATTGCTGGGTTTGGAAACGAACTATTATCCATTTTTTGAGCGGCGGCCATGTTGAATTTATAGCAATTTTCCTAAGTTCATAATGCTCTACTCTTTTAGGCTTTTCATTTGATACCCATATTGCTAGGTTTGGAAACGAACTTTTATCCTTTTTTTTTGAGCGGCGGCCATGTTGCATTTAGGTCGATTTTGCTAGGTTCCTAATGCTCTACTCTTCAAGGCCTTTCATTTGATACCCATATTGCTAGGTTTGGAAACGAACTTTTATCCATTTTTTGAGCGGCGGCCATGTTTAATTTAGGGCAATTTTCCTTAGTTCATAATGCTCTACTCTTTTAGGCCTTTCAGTTGATACCCATATTGCTAGGTTTGGAAACGAACTATTATTCTTCTTTTTAGAGCGGCGGCTATGTTGAATTTATGTCAATGTTGCTAGGTTCATAGTGCTCTACTCATCAGGGCCTTTCATTTGATACCCATATTGCTGGGTTTGGAAACGAACTTTTATCCGTTTTATTTGGGCGGCGGCCATGTTGAATTTAGGGCGATTTTCCTATGTTCATAGTGCTCTACTCATCAAGGCCTTTCATTTGATATGCATATCGCTGGGTTTGGAAACGAACTTTATCGGCAGTCATGTCAAATTAAGTCAACGTGGCTAGGTTCAATGTGTTCTACTCTTTAGGTTCTTCGTTCGATATCCATGTTCCTTGGGTGGATCCAAAAAAATGTGATCCGTCATTTTAGACATTAGGATCAAGAGTCCCGTCCCGTCCCTCTACGCGTAACACAGAACATTGCAGTCAGATATTTTTTTTAATTATTTATATTAATCTATTACTTTTAATAGTTTTAAATGGATGAAAGAATTTGATTCCTTAGTCCTAATGTAAAAACATATAACACCTTTCAAAATACCTTGAAAAGAGAATCTTCATTTTTCAACATTTCAAATATTTCAAAAATTGTACCGATTTTGTGAAAATTAGTCAAGAATTAAACTAATCTACAAATTTTATGGTCACTCGATAAGTATTATCATAAAAAATGCTTTATACATTGGTTGTATGGCTTGATCTTTTTGCCTTACCACCACGGTACGACATAAGAAAAAGACAATTTGGTTGGCGAAATCCAGTTGGGCACAGTCATTAACAGAAAATATTAAATTTTATTTGTACTATGTAAAACACTTCATTCCTGCCTTAATTTTCGAAATCCAATTACTTAAGATCAGGCTGTATGGCGTAGTTCCATTGCCTTTCCTTCGTGGAAGAAAATACCTTCTTTCTGTACTATGTACATTCTACTTATAGCCAATTCGAAAATTTTATATGGTATTTTTTCACTAAAAATAAAAAGTGAATTTAAACAAACGAAATTATGCCTAAATGTTCTTCCGGAAAATTCTAAGCATTGTGGTGTAAGCCATATCAAATTCTGTCCAGTAGTTTCGGAGATCTTTCCGGACAAACAGACAAACAAACAAACAAACAAACAAACAAACAAACAAACCAACAAACAAACAATTTTTTTTAGAACTATTCTATCGTGTTCTGCTAATGATTTTAAGGGCCCATGGCGCGAAAAATAGCAAAAAGGCCGTTGGCGTTTTTAATATTTTACGTTAACGTTCCAGTTAACTGACCGGGAAAAAATTAATTTAAATTCTTAAATTATGTGTTTACACAATCACCGTCACCATTTTTCAAATTTACATACCATTTCGTTAAAAAATAGCATCCATTTTACTTAAAATTTAGGTTACACCCACATACCGTTCGCGATTTTTAGCTTCATTAATTAACCCTATTATATTTTTTAGTTTAACAAATATATAGAACAAAGGTAAGCATAACACTGACACCGTGGTATTTTTTTTAATTATCGTACATTGATTTTTATATGAATTTTTTAACATACATTTATCGATTTTGTTACAAATACTTGGCTCGGGCCCGTCAAAATTCAGTGTGCAATCAAGACTCGAAGTGAGAGCACGTCGCTTTGAGCTAGCTCCCGGTTACGTAATTATTTGTGTCTGTATACGACGCGAAGTCCTACGGAGTAATCGGAGAAGTTGATAACTAACAATTTTGTTATTTGTGGCTGCCGTACGAAAAACCTTCAACCTTTTTACAAGCTTATAATTATCTTTTGCATGTTCGGGTCTAATCTTGCGAGTTAAATTTGACTCACTTCCCGGTTTCCGATTAAGCTGAAATTTTGCATGCATAATATAAATATATTATAATGACGACATGGAGCTGATTTGATGTTGGAGCTGAAAGGTGGCCATAGGAACTCCGCAATAAAACGACATAGTCCCATCGAGTTTGGGCTCGTTTGATTCGTATTGACGAGTACTTTGGTCCTACATGGTAACCAGGGTCTGATACTGGAGCTGGAAGATAGCCAAAGGAACTCCGCAATAAAACAACACAATCCCATCGAGTTTGGGCTTGTTTGATTCGTATTGACGAGTACTTTGGTCCTATGTGGTAACCAGGGTCTGATACTTTAACTGGAAGCTGGCCATAGGAACTCCGCAATAAAACGACACAATCCCATCAAGTTTGGGTTTGTTTGATTCGTATTGACGAGTACTTTGGTCCTACATGGTAACCAGGGTCTGATGCTGGAGCTGGAAGGTAGCCATAGGAACTCCGCAATAAAACGACACAATCCCATCAAGTTTGGGTTTGTTTGATTCGTATTGACGAGTACTTTGGTCCTACATGGTAACCAGGGTCTGATCCTGGAACTGGAAGGTGGCCATAGGAACTCCGCAATCAAACAACGCAACCCCATCGAGTTTGGGCTCGTTTGAATTGTATTGACGAGCACTTTGGTCCTATATGGTAACCAGGGTCTGATGCTGGAACTGGAAGGTGGCCATAGCAACTCTGCAATAAAACGACACAACCCCATCGAGTTTGGGCTCGTTTGATTCGTATTGACGAGTATTTTGGACCTATGTGGTAACCAGGGTCTGATGCTGGAGCTGGAAGGTAACCATAGGAACTCCGCAATGAAACGACACAACCCCATCAAGTTTGGGCTCGTTTGATTCGTATTGACGAGTACTTTGGTCCTACATGGTAACCAGGGTCTGATGATGGAGCTGGAAGTTAGCCAAAGGAACTCCGCAATAAAACGACACAATCCCATCGAGTTTGGGCTTGTTTGATTCGTATTGACGAGTACTTTGGTCCTATGTGGTAACCAGGGTCTGATACTGGAACTGGAAGCTGGCCATAGGAACTCCGCAATAAAACGACACAACCCCATCAAGTTTGGGTTTGTTTGATTCGTATTGACGAGTACTTTGGTCCTACATGGTAACCAGGGTCTGATGCTGGAGCTGGAAGGTAGCCATAGGAACTCCGCAATAAAACGACACAATCCCATCGAGTTTGGGCTCGTTTGATTCGTATTGACGAGTACTTTGGTCCTATATGGTAACCAGGGTCTGATGCTGGAGTTGGAAGGTGGCCAAAGGAACTCCGAAATTAAACGACGCAACCCCATCGAGTTTGGGCTTGTTTGATTCGTATTGACGAGTACTTTGGTCCTATGTGATTTTTCTTGATGAGTACTATGAGCCTAGCCTAGATAATATCCATACGCCACCCCATCAATTTCTTTTGTGTGACCTTCCCCAATTTAGGTGTCAAATGAAAGAGCTTGAATTGTAGAATGAATTGTAGAATATAGTATATTCTGAGAGACAATCTAATACAAGATGGCCGCCGTCACAAATTGACAGATTATTTTTTTGTACAGTCCCCACAATATGGGTCTGTATATGGGGTATCAAATGAAAGTTAGTAAAATACAGTACACCATGAAAAAAACTAAAACAAGATGGCCGCTATCACAAAAGATTTTTAAAAACAAGCTTTTATTTTAATGTCCTAAAAAAAGAAAATAAACTTTAATTTATTTTTTATTACAATCTAGCGAATGGCTTCAATGCACTAAAAAGTGCGTTGAGCACAAGAAAATATTCATTTCATATTTGTTCATTACTAAATTATTATATGTATATTATATAAAATAATTTGTAGATACAACTAACAATAAAGAACTCGGTAGTCATTAAAATATTTCGTATTATTTGAGTAATTAGTTTAAAAAAAGTTTTTTTTAAAACAAGCTTATATTATAATGCCTTAAAAGAGGAAAATAAACTTTAATTTATTACAAGATATATTTTCTTATAAAAATATAAAAGCTTGTCCCGAGAATTAGGATAAACAATAAAACAATTTAACTTGATTATTATATTTATTTTTTTGTAATAAATAACGTTTTGTACAGCATTGTCATACATACATGACAATGCTGTGCAGTCCTGAAATTTAAATGCATATATGATCCCTTTTTTGAAAAACTCGAATCCGTTATAACTGCTGCCTCACAGAAACTCGGTGTCCTGAACAAGGTGCGTAGGTATTTTGCGCCGGACCAACTATGCCTGTTGTATAAAACTCAGGTTAGGTCTTGCGTGGAATATTGCTCGCACTCCGGCTCCGCTCAGTACCTCCTCGATGCTCTGGACAGATTGCAGCGTCGCGCTATTCGAATAATTGGCGATGTAGAGGCAACTAACACCCTCGAGCCTCTACAACTTCGACGTGACATCGCCTCTCTTAGCGCCTTTTACCGAATGTTCCACGGGGAATGCTCTGAGGAGCTCTTTAACCTTATCCCTCCCTCTCCATTCCTTCACAGAAACACGCGTAAGGGTCTACGGAGTCATCCTTACACTGTATCGTCCTTTTCACACCGTACCAAGAAATTCCAAGATTCCTTCTTTTTTTTTATTGCTACTAAGTTGGCAAAAAAGCAAACTGCCCACCTGATGGTAAGTGGTAACAGTCATCTATAATACATGTGTCTCGTGTGACATTCGCAGTAAAACTGCAACCCCCACAAGGGCCACAGTGTACGTTGCCAACTTGTGACTTAAGATGTAAAGTCGCGGTACCCAGTAATTTCAGCCATATCTTACCCTTCAAACCGGAACACAGCAATGCGAGCACTGCTGCTTTGCGGCAGAAATAGGTAAGACGGAGGTACCCAAGCACACGACCTTGGTACAGAGTCTCTCTCCGGTAAGTCTTCTGTCGTTCATCCCACACTTGGAATTCTCTACCTGCGCACGTGTTTCCTCCATCCTACAACATGGGTTCCTTCAAAAGAGGTGTGAAAAACATCTTTTAGGCCGGCAAGGGGCGGGCAGGTTGGATAGTGGATGTCCTCCCACCTCTATCTGTCAACTCATTTGGGCCTCTTTCACCGCTTAACATCAGGCGGGAGGAGGTCATTTCCCAGGCTCTCCATAAAAAAACTGTTTAAGTACCTTGCCCGTATGTATTTACTTGGTAAGACTTAAATAAATAAATATTGGTAATTCTAAGAAAAAAATATTTGTTTTTTATAAAATGGGTAAATCTTGCGACAAGCTTTTATATTTTATTAAAAACTAGCTGTGCCGGCGAACTACGTTTCGCCATAATAACGGCGAACTAACGTTTCGCCGTAATAAAAAATAGCTTACGACCTATTCTCAGACCTACTGAATATACACAAAACATTTCGTAAGATCGGTCAAGCTGTTTCGGAGGAGTTCGGTAACAAACACTGTGACACGAGAATTTTATATATTAGATGTATCATGTAATAAATTAAAATTTATTGTCGTCTTATTATGGCTTTAAAATAAAATCTTTTTTTTAATCTTTTTACTATTATTTTATATTTTATCATTTTGTAACCGCATGGCCACCATTACAAAACTCGACCAAAGTACTCGTCATTACGAATCAAACGAGCCCAAACTCGATGGGGTTGTGTCGTTTTATTGCGGAGTTCCTATGGCCACATTCCAGCTCCAGCATCAGACCCTGGTTACCATATAGGACCAAAGTACTCGTCAATACGAATCAAATAAGCACAAACTCAATGGGGATTGTGTCGTTTTATTGCGGAGTTCCTATGGCCACCTTCCAGCTCCAGCATCAGACCCTGGTTACCATATACAACCAAAGTCCTCGTCATTACGAATCAAACGAGCCCAAACTCGATAGGGTTATGTCGTTTTATTGCGGAGGTCCTATGGCCACCTTCCAGCTCCAGCATCAGACTCTGGTTACCATATAGGACCAAAGTACTCGTCATTACGAATCAAAGGAGCCCAAACTCGATAGGGTTATGTCGTTTTATTGCGGAGGTCCTATGGCCACATTCCAGCTCCAGCATCAGACCCTGGTTACCATATAGGACCAAAGTACTCGTCAATACGAATCAAATGAGCACAAACTCAATGGGGATTGTGGCGTTTTATTGCAGAGTTCCTATGGCCACCTTCCAGCTCCAGCATCAGACCCTGGTTACCATATACAACCAAAGTCCTCGTCATTACGAATCAAACGAGCCCAAACTCGATAGGGTTATGTCGTTTTATTGCGGAGGTCCTATGGCCACCTTCCAGCTCCAGTATCAGACCCTGGTTACCACATAGGACCAAAGTCCTCGTCATTACGAATCAAACGAGCCCAAACTCGATAGGGTTATATCGTTTTATTGCGGAGGTCCTATGGCCACATTCCAGCTCCAGCATCAGACCCTGGTTACCATATAGGACCAAAGTACTCGTCAATTCGAATCAAATGAGCACAAACTCAATGGGGATTGTGTTGTTTTATTGCGGAGTTCCTATGACCACCTTCCAGCTCCAGCATCAGACCCTGGTTACCATATACAACCAAAGTCCTCGTCATTACGAATCAAACGAGCCCAAACTCGATAAGGTTATGTCGTTTTATTGCGGAGGTCCTATGGCCACCTCCCAGCTCCAGCATCAGACCCTGGTTAACAAATAGGACCAAAGTACTCGTCAATATGAATCAAACGAGCCCAAACTCGATGGGGTTGCGTCGTTTTATTACGGAGTTCCTATGGCCACCGTCCAGTTCCTTCACCAGATCAGCTCCATGTTATCATAACATTGCATTGTCACGATATACATATTATTATGTGCAAAATTTCAGCCAATTCGAAAACCGAGAAGTGGTCAAATCTACATACATACATACAGTGCAAGCTAAATAAAAGCTTGTAAAAATAAAAGTTGATCAAACACATCCCTGTATTTACTATAGTATAACACAGTAAATAATAAACACCTATTAAATTCAAAATTAACATCTACGATATTTTGCTAGGCGGCCGTACCGATTGCGCGACCGAGTGCGCTTGTGTGCGTGAGCGACGCACACAAACAGAGACTAGAGAAATTTACCTAAACTAGCTCGGGCTCGCGCGGATGGTGGGCCCTTAAGGCGACCTGTGTATTTTTTTCCTTAATATTTCGCAATTACCGATTAGTGTAGTAATATGGTGAATAGTGTAAATAATGGATTAGGTATTATAAAGGAGAAAACTATTTTAATCCTTCTTCCTAAATTATTTTATGTGTGAAAAAATATGTTTTTCGTTATTTTTTTTTATAAGTTATTTTATGTGTAAAAATCGCTAATAAAAGAAGTCAAAGACGAAATGTTAAATCAAATGCATACAAAAAATGCTGAAAGAAAAGTGGTAAATATTTATTTCCCAAATGTTTATATTTTATTGCCGCGGCCATATAGCACAGTGCAGTGTTAATAAACCAGTATGATAATTTCTTCAAGTAAATATGCAACGATTTATAGGTTCAAAATAATGTTTCCTATAAAACTTTATTGCTGAATTCCTTTAAATACTTAATGTTACCCCCTTTATTCACAACGCCTTGCATCAAAGCTTTAGAAGGTAGAATCAACAGCACATTATACATGTAGCTAAATAATAGAGTTTTATTCGAGCCTATGTATTAAATATATGATTATGAACAGTAAATAGTATTTTAGGAATCTTTTAAATTTCGTAACATTTATGGTCAAGCGTGAGTTGATTATAAAAAAGTAAGAAATAATTAACATAAATTTCCGTTCGATTTATGTAAAGATCACTTCATTGTATTAAAAGAAAATATCTGATCAGCGGAATTTTGTGAAACTTTATAAAATATTTGCTTTTGCCCGCTGCTTCGCCCGCATAAATGTCATAGAGGTTCCATACAAACTATTATTTTTTAGTTTTACCCCCTTAGATGGCGAATTTCCAACATACATGTCAAATTTCCGCTTTTTGTGCCTTTTAATTACGGCTGTGCGTAATCTGTCAGTCACTCAGTAATGAAAGTGTTTTTATATAAATACGTCGGCCCACACTAGGATTTTCAACTGTGTCGTTGGTGCAGTTTTTTTCTTTTTGAAAACGTCGCCCCACAATAAGATTTTCTCCTGTGTTGTGGGTGCAGTTACGAACATAGAATATCACATGTACATACGCCCAGACCGGAAAAAAATTCTGTAGGCCATACAAAATATTTGTCCCGTACGGGAATCGAACCCGCGACCCGTTGCGCAGTAGGCGATCATTCGACCTCTGCGCTAACCGTGTCATCAAAGTTACAAACATAGAATATATTACATATCACATGCACATACGCCCAGACTGGAACATATTTCTGTATTCCATACATAATATTTGTCCCGTAACTACAAAAAAATATTTTACAAAAAATAAAAACCGACTTCAAAAACACTGAAAACTTAAAAATAATATAAGAATAGGTACAGACAACATCACACTTCTGTATTGAAGTCGGCGCCAAACGATAATCTCCTAGAAAGTGTTAAAATTTGTCACCGACTTCAATATAGAAGTGTGATGTTGTCTGTACCTATTCTTATATTATTTTTAAGCTTTCAGTGTTTTTGAAGTCGTTTTTTATTTTTTGTAAAATATTTTTTAATTTTAACTTTTCAGTGAATGAAACCTTTTAGTGAAAGAAGTGTGTTTTTAGTGCTTTCCTCGATTTTCTATGGGATCCCATCATCAGATCCTGACTTTGATGACCATGAGACCACCCTTGCTCTATACTCTATCGAATACAAAAATAATTTTGGACATCGGTTTAAAAATGACGGAGTTATGAGGTAACAAACATAAAAAATACAACCGAATTGATAACCTCCTCCTTTTTTGAAGTCGGTTAAAAATATTTGGGAATCGAACCCGCGACCAGTTGCGTAGTAGGCGATCACTCGAACTCTGTGCGCTAACCGTGTCGTCAAATGTAAAGTCATCATGGTAAAGAACGCTAGCTGTGTAGTACTTCCCGAGTTTTCTTACAGGCCTAAGGTGGTAGAATATTAATTAATATTTTAAAACCAGTTTGCTTAGAGACTAATACGGTTGCCTGATATTCATAGCGATTTGTGGCTTTCTTCTTGATAATCTTGTTTAGTACATGCACGCCCCTGTCACTCACGCAATGCAGCGTTATAAATACCTACCACTAAGTAGCGCGCCGGCGCGCCGACCGCTGCACACACGTGTAAAGAAATTCTTAGGTTGTGTGTGAAGTCGACCAACCCGCACTTGGCCAGCGTTAATGATGGTAGCACATCAAAAACAGGTTTGAGCTTGTTTCGAATTCATCTAATAATAATATGATGGATGACATACCTGCCACGGATAAAAATACCTCCGTCTTACCTATTTCTGCCGCAAATCAGCAGTGCTTGCATTGCTGTGTTCCGGTGTGAAGGGTAAGATATGGCACTGAAATTACTGGGTACCGTGACTTTACATCTGATGTCACAAGTTGGCAACGTACACTGTGGTTCTTGTGGGGCTTGCAGTTTTACTGCGAATCGCACAGGAACCACATGTATTATAGGTGACTGTTACCACTTACCATCAGGTGGGCAGTTTGCTTGTTTGCCAACTTAGTAGCAATAAAATAAAACACACAACATTACATTTTTATTTTGAAGTAGTTTTTGTTTTGAAGTGGTGTCGGTATTTTTGTAAAAAATATATTTTTATTTTTTTCGTGAAATTAATAATAGCTCTCTAAGTCAACTTGAAAGAATATACCTAACTGAGAGTCAATACGTACCTTTTATATCTAAAGACTAAATCCCTAATTCCTTAAAGTTAAGGATCCATCGTAAGCTCAGCATAGTGGAAGAATCCTTGCGATGATGTCTTTCAGACGCAAATACCTGAATAGCTTCAGAAAAAAAACAGGAAAGACGTTGGACGTGCCTATTCTCTCGATTTCATTGGGATTCTAATACTAGATCCTGACTTGATGGCATGGAACCACTTCGGGGGTATACTTTTCTGAATACAAAAAGAATTTTTGAAAATCAGTTAATAAATGACGAAGCTATGAGGTATGTGTTACCTCATAACTTCGTGAAGTCAGTGAAGTCGGTTAACAAATCAAATCGAAATAAGTTATAGTACTTATTCATTCAGTAATGTATTAAAATACCTACATATATCTATTAAAATATTTTTCTTCAAACTCCTCATTAATTTTACTCTAATCATCGGAAAAGGCAACACTAAGTAATACATTACTACTCTGGAAAACGGCAGTAGTATTGTATGAAATTTCATTAATGACCCGTTCAACATAATTGCCCTGTTGTTTGTTTTTCTAATTTAAAAAGAAATTACAATTCATATTCATACAATTCATACAAAATGTAGGCATTTTTCCAAAGAGATTTGAGTGGTTGTATAACATGTCACAAAAAATACACATGCGCAAAACAAGTTAGATAGGACCCTACAAAGCCAATTTTATTTAAAAAAGAGAGGCAATTGGCTTTAATGGCGAAGATTAGCTTTTATTTTAATAAATTAAAAATTGTATTCGAATGAATATTGTGCAGTGAAAGTGGTGTTTTTGGTGCACATTCATGTTGACTGCAAGAAATAAGGGTTTTGTGGTGTACATGACAGTGAGTTTTTTTTGTGGATTTTCCACTTGTGGTGTACATGACAGTGAGTTTTTTTTGTGGTTTCTTAATAAGAACAATTTGCATTTTTTTTGTCATAAATAAATAAGTTTTTCTACAGTCAACTTCAGTTTTTTATTATTTTTTAATAAGTTGAAGGAAAAGCAGATTACACACCTCGTAAGTGAGCTATTAATGCCCTCGGGTTATTAGTGCCCTCGAGCAAGTGCTCGTGCACCAAACATCCGCGGGCATTAATAAGTCACTTAGCGCTCGGTGTAACAATCTACTATTTCTAAATCAAACCGAATAGCCGTCGAAGTCAAACAAAAAAATTTAACAGTGCTTTATAAGTATATGCCGCCGCGTCAGTCATATTCTTAGCTTTTGTTTTAAATACTACTTCTAGCCAGTTCCAGCTAATCGAGCATTTCTTGTATTCTAGTGAGGCATTCTATACTGCACAAAAGAAATATGCATAAAATTAGAATTTACATTTTATTAATAACACATCATAGAAACATTTAAAACCTTTGAAATTGTGAAGAAACGGTCTAATTATGATGAATCTTGAAAAGTCTAATTATTGATAATTGCTTTACGTCTCTTTCTTATAAAATATATGTTTGTATCGGTATTATAATGGTGGACGAGTACAATGACGTCACTAGCAAATAAAAGCTTTTTAAACTTTGTTATTTTTTAAGTTATTAAAAAAATCACGTGGTTGTTTGTCAAATAAAAATACTATGTAATGTAACAATTAAAAAGTGTCCATATTTACATACAAGTAAAGATACAATAAAAAATAGCAATGAAGTCATAAAGCTGTATCTTTATTGGTTGTATTACTGTAGATACTTACCTCAGTTTATAAATCAATACTTATTTGTAACCTAGCAAAAAGTATATTGCATACGATATAAAACGTCCTTGTTGTACTGTTATATTTTTACTGTGCGGCACATGATGTTGGCGCCTGTTCAGTGGCCGCGTCCGCGCTAACGTCATGTACAAATGAACGGTGTGAAGTGCGGAACATATGGGCTTGCACGTGGAAATTCCTCGCCTTAACAACAGAATTTTCAAACAAATTAAATTCAAGTATTAAGTCAATAACTTAACAAATATAATATTCAAAGGCAAACAAAACAAAATCAAATGTAAATGCTAAAACTTAACACAGCAAAATAGTGTATTACAACAACAGCAAAGTCATTTAGCAGCAAAATTTTTAAACAAAATAAATTCAAGTATAAGTTTACAACTTAACAAACAAAATATTCAAGGGCAAAACAAAGATATGAAAAAACAAACCAAAATCAAATATAGGTAAATGCTAGAACTTAACTAGAACAACAAAAGACATTTAACCCCAATTTTTCATATACAATAACAATTAGTTAAGGAGATCGGTCCACAAATGAGATTGTAGTCGGTTTAAAATCAGCAATCAAAACCAATTAATATGTATTGCCCGTTTGGACAACCAACAAGATTACAATATTAATTGTACAATACTAATCAAATACTCAAATCTAAGAACCACGCTCTGCTACCAAAAGATGGTGGTGCCCAAGGTAGACACCACCACGTCGGCGATTCACCGACTTCTGGGTTGCTGAATTTTATTCACCGACTACCAGCTCTTAGAAAATTGGTATTACTTACCTTGGATCCGATTGGTCTCCGTATGTAGCCGGTGGACTTCCTGAGCTAGCTCGAAGGAAGTCGCGGCTCCTGAAGGGCTGCTTTCTGACCGAACCGGATGGTACACTTGCCTATTAGGCCACCAATACCCGAACTCGTTAACGAACACAAAGGCGTTGATACACTCTCACCGGCACTAAAACTTTGCGGAACCTCGCACCAACAATCACTTGGTGCGCCGCGCAATACTATTTGTTTGTTGCTTATATATTTTATTGAAACCCGGTGGTCATCATAACCTAATTTAATGTCATGACATTTCGACTCAACTCAACTGACATATTACACGCGGCCGGCCGCCAAAAAAGCTCTCACTGCACAGACCACAATGCAGTGTTGCCACTCGCTCTTCCTCGAGCGTGAACACAAGTAAACACCTGCCTTTGCCTTGAAGGACTCCTCAAGAGCGTAGCCGGGGTAATTAAGGTAGCTTGTATCGGCCGGGCAGATAATTTGAGTCTCTGTCAAAAACAGCATTGCTGGACGGGCTGCCTCGAGATGGTGGTGGACAGCCAAGAGGTTAGAATGGAGCCCGCGGATGTTAGCGAGCCCCACCTCGAATAGTGGTGTTTTGGTGGGATAGTGCACCGCTGTACGACCAGTCCTAATATTGTGCGCTGACATGTTTGTTGGAGTGAGAGGTGTGAAATTGAGGTGTCGTTGCAGCGATTAGCATAGTTAACGTGTGTAGGCCTGTTTCGCCAGGGAACAGCCGACAGCTGATTTGCGCTGACTCTCCGCACAAAAGGGCCCCCGAACCCCCCCGGAAGTGGTCGCCGAGACCCACCGTCCGGTCACCAACCGGCACGACGGACCACCCCGAGATTATGCGTGGCATGGTGGGGCAGCCTCACGGACTGGTTAGGTCCGCTTGGGCCCCTGTACTGTACCACGGGCGGCCAGCGGAACAGCCGTTTCTTCGGGTCTTCCTGGGCGGAGGGTCAACGCAGTCAACCTGGCACTGGGTCGACGGAAGCCCACACAAACCACACGAATCGCAGCAACGACCCCTCAAGCTCTGGCTGTGCGATGATCCCGAAACGCGGACACAAAATGCCCACTTGACGGGTTTTACGTCATGCGCACGGTGGTCGCTAGCCAGTCGGGTTTTTCAAGCCCTACCACCAGAAGTTGGTCACTCGATTAGCACCACCCGGGGATCACGACTCCAATCCCTCCAATCCCAAAATAAATATTCATCTATAAATTTATACTTAATAAACTTCTTAGTAAGTAGACAACTTCACATAATAAGATCCGAGACACTCATTAACACTACGCATATATTTAATTCTTTATTCTATAATATTAGTATTAAACAGTCAAGGCAGTATTCAGGCATATGTCATCAAATAATGGCATTATGCATTAAAGCCAACTTCGCAAAGTTTATATTGGGAAAACAAAAATGAAGTAGACACATTGTTCTATATTTTAAATGTAACAATTCCACATACTTCTTAGTTTTGTGATTGTCACATTATTGATTTGTTCGTGTTGTGTTGTTCTGTTACGAAATAAAACTTAAAGAAGTTGTTAACGAATCTTTATTGACAAACGGTCACTTCCCTCAACCATGGATGCAAATGAACGCAATCATCTGCTCGGAAATCCGTCATCAGGAGTGGGGATGAACCAAGAAGCGGAAAATCATTATGAAAATCAAGGCAGCCCCATATTACGTACTGAACCAGATCGATGGAAGAATCTTTTGGAATTGCAACATCGAAACATGATGGAATTGGTAAAAACTATGCTTCAACCAAAGAAAAAAGTTCCGGACATTGTTTTTCCTGAATTCAACCCGGACCACCAAGATGCGGATGCACAGGCATGGTGCAACACGGTAGAAATTTGTTTGAAAGAGAACCCCGCACATGGAAGCCAATTGGTATTGCTACTTAGTAAATCTCTAAAAGGATCAGCAGCAGCATGGTTGGCACATAATAGTCATGCTGGAGTTACGTGGTCAGAACTGAAGCCACTGTTTTTATCCCGTTTTGATACTGTCGAGACCCCAGCTGCTACATTGTACAAGATTTTTTCAAATTTTCCAAATGATGGCGAAAATATGTCGTCATATGTATCTCGTAAATTGAACACACTGACGACACGGTGGCAAAACATGTCTGTGGAGCAAGTGGCAATCAGTGTTGCATTAGCACATGTAGCACGGATCGATAGTCAAATTCAAAGAATGGCTTTTACAACGGAAATCAATTCAAGAGTTCAATTACAGCGAGAACTAATGCCATTTGTTTATCGAAAAAGATCTCTGCCACTATCTGAAAAGACTAATCTAACAAGTGATGTTAAGAAGCCACGTTTAGAACCACCACGACGATGTTATAATTGTGGTAAGGTTGGTCACATGGCAAACGAATGTCGTGGCAATACTAGTAAAGATCAAGTCACACCTCGTTCTCAGTCGACGGCTACAAACAATACTTTACAACGAAAGGAAGCACGACAAATTATCTGTTTTCGCTGTGGTGAGCCAGGGCACATTGCACCGCGCTGTACCCATAAGGATAAGAAGCCCGACGAAGGAGAAGAATCTACAACTGAACGGAGAGTAAATGTCTGCGCCATCAAACCTGCATTGGACCAGCTCTATAATTTGGGTGAGAAGTTTTCATGTTGTTTTGATTCCGGTTCCGAATGCTCTTTAATAAAAGAAACAGTTGCCAAATGTTTTCCTGGTAAAAGAAAATATGATTCAGTCACACTCTTAGGCATTGGAAGGTCTCGACTTCTCTGCAGCATGCAAATTTTAGCTACTGTTATACTGCAGGGTTATTCTGTTGAGCTATTATTTCACGTTATTCCAGATACTTCATTAAGTAATGATATTTTGATTGGACGAGATCTTATTACATTAGGCTTTTCGGTTGAAGTGTCAGAAAATTATCTAACTATCAATAAAATCCGCGTAATAGCAGAATGTGAGATAGGTGAAAAAGTCAAGGATTTTGTTGGTGTCAACACCGATATTCCTTCTGAGTCTTTAGCCAATTTAAAACAATTGCTTCAAAAATATTCTGATTCCTTTGTTGAGGGTATGCCTATTGGTAAGGTCAATTCTGGGCAACTTGAAATTAAACTTGTCGATCCAAATCGGACAGTACAGCGTCGTCCGTATCGCCTAAGCCCGAACGAACGTGAATTAGTGCGCGAAAAAATTAAGGAGCTTCTTACCGCAGGTGTTATTCGTGAAAGTTGTTCCCCGTTTGCGAGTCCAATTCTGCTCGTAAAAAAGAAAGACGGCTCTGACCGTCTCTGTGTAGATTATCGTGAGCTTAATAGCAATACTATTCCTGATAGATATCCACTGCCCTTAATTGGTGACCAAATACAGCGCCTAGTTGGAGCTAACTATTTTACATCTTTAGATATGGCCAGTGGCTATCATCAGATTCCCGTGCACCCAAATTCAATTGAAAACACAGCCTTTGTTACACCTGACGGGCAATTTGAGTATGTTACAATGCCTTTTGGCCTTCGAAACGCACCTTCCGTGTACCAACGAACTATTAATAGAGCTCTTGGAAGATTGTCTGAAACCTTCGCAGTCTGCTACATTGATGATATTATAGTACCATCGCAGACTGTCGAAGAAGGTATTCAAAGATTAAATTTAATATTAGAAGCTTGAACGAAGTCTAGTTTTTCTTTAAATTTAAAAAAGTGTGCCTTCCTAAAAACTCAAATAGAATACCTTGGTTATCATGTATCGTCTGGGGAAGTAAGACCAAATTCGCGTAAAATAAACGCATTGACCCAATTACGTCCTCCACAAACTGTCACTCAGCTTAGACAATTTATTGGCCTAGCATCATATTTCTGCCAATTCATTCCAAATTTTTCTCAAATAACTGCACCACTATATAGACTTACAGCTGGGAAAGGCAACATAAAATGGACCCCGGAATTTGAAGTTATCCGCCAAAGAATTATTACTGTCTTGACTGACAAGCCTGTTTTGACTATTTTTGATCCTCAATGTCTTACAGAGCTGCATACTGACGCCAGTTCTGAGGGCTATGGTGCTATACTTATGCAAAAAAAAGGTGGCAAACTTCATGTGGTTGAATATTATAGCCGAAGGACAACCCCTTGCGAATCCAAATACCATTCTTATGAGCTCGAGACTTTAGCAATTGTAAAATCAATAAAACATTTTAAGCATTATTTACACGGCCTTAAATTTCTTGTAGTAACTGATTGCAATGCTGTAAAAGCATCGAGAGCCAAAACAGACCTAACGCCTCGAGTTCATAGATGGTGGTGTTTCCTTCAAAGCTTCGATTTCGACATCGAGTATAGACCAGGAAAGCGAATGGAACATGTAGATTTTTTTGTCTCGAAATCCCATTTCTAAAGTACCTGAACAAAAGGTCATTCCAAAACGAGTTAACCTTACCGATATCAGCGATAATTGGTTTCAAGCAGAGCAACAAAAAGATCCTGAAATAGCCTCAATCGTATCACACTTACAAAACAACACTCTCGCATCTGATATAGCTGGGACGTATGAAATTCGACGAGGAATTCTGCACCGTAAAATAGTCAGAAATAATAGAAGTACTTGCTTACCAATTGTTCCTAGGTTATTTCAGTGGGCTGTAATTAATCACGTTCACGAAAGCATAATGCATTTAGGATGGGAAAAAACTCTAGAGAAAGCTTATTGTCATTACTGGTTCCCACACATGAACAAATACGTTCTCAAATTCGTCGATAATTGCATTACCTGCAGATTGTCAAAATCTCATTCTGGTAGAATTCAAGCCGAATTGCATCCTATCCCTAAGGTCTCTACACCTTGGCATACTATTCACATAGACGCTACAGGAAAACTTAGTGGTAAAAATGACACTAAAGAATACATTTTTGTACTGATTGATGCATTCACAAAATACACTATACTTTATCATACACTAAATATTGACACTTCCAACGCTATTAAGGCCCTTAAATATATCGTGTCCTTATTTGGAGCTCCAAACCGTGTAATAGCTGATCAGGGTCGATGCTTTGCTAGCAAAGATTTCAGAGACTTTTGTGATGCCCATCGTATTTCTCTCCATTTGATAGCTACGGGGACTAGTCGAGCCAACGGGCAAGTTGAGCGAGTCATGAGTACTTTAAAAAACATGCTCACTGCCGTTGAAGTAGGAAAAAATAAATCGTGGCAAGAGGCACAGCCTGAAGTTCAGATAGCCTTAAATAGCACAATTAATCGTGTGACAAAGTCAAGCCCTCTCGAATTATTGATTGGTAAAGTAGCAAGACCTTTAGACCTTCTAACATTAGATAATGATACAACTGAGAGTATAATCGATTTAGAGGAAGTTCGGCAGCATGCAAAACACTCCATAGAGAACAGTGCTGTCATTGAAAAACAACGATTTGATAAAACAAAGGCAAAAGTCAACCGTTTCAAAATAGGTGATTTCGTGCTTTTAGAAAATCATGAACGGAATCAAACCAAACTGGAACCAAAGTTTAAAGGTCCTTTTAGGGTGGTTCAGTTACTGGATGGCGATAGATATTTACTGAAGGCATTAAATTCCAATAGAACATACAAATATGCTCATGACCGCGTACGTGCTATGCCAAATAGTTCCTTCTATGCTTTAGTTATTCTTCTGAGGGGCAGCCCGTAGTATTTAGTTAATCTGTGGTATTACTATCCTCTTTGGGCGACAGTAGGCGCGTTCGGATAGCATCGAGATGTCAAAAATAACTGTTAAAAATGACAAAATTGACACAAGGAGCTTTCGGTTAGAAGAAATGTGAACAAAAGTTGCATTTTTATCTGTTTATGTCAACCGTCCGGATAGCTCTCAGATTAACTAAACCAATGGATTCGCAATGTTATTCTATGTCTCAAATAAATTTGCGTCCAGTTCAGTCCGCCATTACAAAGCACCGTGTTTGTTGTTGTGCTAAAATATCAGTCGGTGAGCATTATTTGTGAGTGCATTTTACAGTTATACGTTTTTTATTGATTTTTTTAATGAATTCTGTAAAGAAAAACATAAAAAGTCTGGAATCTTGGATGCGGCATCACTAGTTTTTTTCCGCCATCTTAGAGCACCAACCCAAATGCTGGCACGCTTTTTTCGTAGGTATTTCATGTCTATTGGTTTCTATTGTCTAAGGGATAGCTGAAAAAACAGTGGTAGTTTTCCAATTACAGAGCATAATGCGACTCAGTGGCGCACAATGCCGAATTATGCTGATGCTTAATTGGAACGTGAATTAGTTTTCAAATGCACCAGCAGAGTGCGCTAAGTTCAGTGTTGAAAAAAAGAAATATTCATAGAGTTAGCAATAATCTCATTAATGTGTAAATAATGTGGTATACATAATAATTGGTTGAAAACTATTTACGGTTATTTTAAGTAATTTGGATTTTGATTATTTCATTACCATTTTTTTGTTTTGAGTAATTTTTGTACCTTCATCCATACTTATATTTATTTTTTAACACAGTTTGAATTAACTTTGATTATTTCAAAAAAACTACAAACGAAAGCTTTAAAAATTTTTCAACAATAAATAATATTACTAACGATTATATATAAATAAAACATTTCGATCAATGCCAACTTAAAGAAAAAACACTTGTTAATTTTCTGTCACTGAGTTGGTATCGATTGCACGCATCACACGAAAACATTGCTTTTGAGAGTGCTCGATTGTGCGAAGTGTTGCTGTAGTTGGAACATTCAACGCATTATGCCGCATAATGCGCTCTAGTGCTGTAATTGGAAAACTACCAGTAACTTCTTAAATTGGCTCGTTAATTCAGAGTTCGCGTTCAGAGCCTCTGGGTGTAGTTGTCCGGTTGTTTTTAACTCGCTCAAAGGCGTTGAACGCGTTGCAGCAACCAAATCTTTTATCTCCCTCTTTCACATGAATTTTTATTTCTCTCTCTTTCTATCAGATGACATTTTAGATAATGGCCGCCAATATCATCCAATCACGTAAGAGTATTTCAGTCATAAACGTCAGAGCGTTTTACAACCATCAAATTCGATGGTTGTTCGGTTGTAACTCGCGCCGACGCTCAAAGGTCTTGAACGGGCCGGTTGTTTCACCCGGTTGTCACGCTCGAAGGCATTGAACGGGGTTAGAGCGAAAAGTTGTACTTCGCGCGAAGGCCCTGAACGCGCCTCTGTCATTGAACCCACAGATAATATAAGACTATCAAAGGAGCGTTCCAGATAAGCACCGTTTTCAACATTTTTAGACTAGTTTCGTGTGTTCCACATCAACACTTTTGCCACGAAAACTTAGCATCAAATACCCAGCCCCCCCTAGCATAAACACCAAAAAGAGGATATGATAAAGCATTTTATCACGATGAACCGTCAAAATACTTAGTTAAAACCGCCATCTTGAAATTTTGTTGAAACAGAGAGCATATCCAAGCCGGTGACGTTACTTTGATAAGATACGATGTGATAAGGAGGTGTGCAAACATTTCCGCCGATCACTGTTGACATTTATGATTATTTATCGACGACGATCAGAGTGCATGATATATTGAAATAAAAACTGCTGTTCTTGAAAAAAATATATATACGGTAAGTATATATATTTTTTTCAAGAAGAACCTATACATATTTTTAAATTCCCTGACGAAACCACAACGGTAAAAATATTTTACAGAATTGTCATAATGTGAATGTTCCATATAATTGCATTTAAATACCTATATGAACTTACTTTTTTCAGTTACACCAAATATCGAAGTCCTTCATCAGTAGGCCCGGACACTCCATTCGTGTTGGATTCGAGATGGAAGTTCTCGGCCCATTTTCGTAGAGGCAATCTGGCCTATTCTGAGGCGTTGGACAGAAAGGCAGCACGGGGTGCTGACCTTCCGGCTCACGCAGATCCTGTCGGGGCACGGGTGCTTCGGCAAATATCTGCACAACATTGCTCGAAGAGAGAGCACTCCGCGATGCCACGAGTGTGGGGCGGATGAAGACGACGCGCAGCACACGCTTGAGCATTGCCCGGCGTGGGCTGCGCAGCGGTCCACCCTCGTCGCCAATATCGGAGGTGACCTCTCACTGCCAGCCGTTATCGTAAAAATGGTCAGCAGTGAGAGGTATTGGGAGTCTATGACCGCTTTCTGTGAGGAAGTCCTAGTGGAGAAGGAAAGCGCAGAACGGGACCGCGAGAATGATCCGAACGCGGACCCGTCCCGCAGGCGGCGGTCGGGCAGAAGAAGACGAACTTACGCCCTCCACCAACTGCCGCAGGGGTCGCAGTGACGGAGTGGGGCCCCCGTCACTCACACTAATGACCCTACGCTGAGGGAGTGTCTAAAGGTGTTCCATAGACACTCCCAACCCTGAAGAGGGACCCGGTGTGGCCGGGCAGCATCGCACTCGACACACAAAGCGATTGCGAAAAGTACCCTTTGTGTGCCGAGAATGCGATTAGACGGAACCCCCCAGTATTTTTAGTGAGTATGTCTCGATTGGCGGGGCGAGTCTCACATAACCGCTGACGGACCCCACTCCGTCTGCGGTAGATTTAAAATCTTTTTTACTGGGTTTAAAAAAAAAAGGCCCGGACACTCCATACAACGTTCGCAAATCAATTACCTATTACTACTAATTAAGCAAATGACGTGACTGCCTTCTCTTTTATCCGCATAGCGCTATCTCTGTTATCGGCCGGCGCTCGTTTACTCGTTAAACGTGAAGTGTCGCGACGCCCGAGCGATCGCGCGCGCCCTTGTTTATGTGTCAGTGCGTCTTACCTATTTCTGCCGCAAAACAGCAGTGCTTGCATTGCTGTGTTCCGGTTTGAAAGGTAAGATATGGCACTGAAGTTACTGGGTACCGTGACTTTACATCTTAAGTCACAAGTTGGCAACGTACACTGTGGCCCTTGTGGGGGTTGCAGTTTTACTGCGAATCTCACAGGAGCTTCATGTATTATAGGTGACTATTACCACTCACCATCAGGTGGGTAGTTTGCTTTGTTTGCCAACTTAGTAGCAATAAAAAAAAATTCTACAACGAAGTGCGGAGTGATGTGTTTAAAATGAGTGCGGGGAGGTGAGTGGCCGTTCTGTATGAAGTACTATTATATCTTCTGTGATCAACACGGCGCGTGAACTATAGCAGAGAAAGTAACTAACCCTCGTCCCGTCTCGCGACTAACCCTCGTTCATCGTGATATGAGAGAGCGAGAAGAAACATGTTATTTGTCTCTTATCCCGTTTTATCCACGGTTCATGCTACGCCTGCTGGACACCTTTCTTCTCTCCTCTAATGAATTTTGTAAAATTACAAAGTGTCCAAATAAATACTAAATTATCTGCGTACGGAGCTAAATGAAGATTTGACTCCTCGAAGCCCTAAATGCGTCAATTTGTTATAATGATAAAATCATACTCGTCAAAGTATCACAAAAATATGATGTTTCGAAAAATATAGTTTGAAAAAATATTTAATTTCAAAATTCCATACAGAATATCGATGTAACATACTAGTTTTGATTTAATTGAACCAAATTAACAATTCACTACCTTAAAAAAGTTAATCGTCCTACTTTTAAGCTTGATAATTAGAGTGGATTAAAATAAAACATTGCTTACCAATAGTGATTAATCGAACCTACGGTGACTTTCACTATAAGGCATTCAAAACGTCAAACGTTAGACACTGAACGATACAGAATACCAATTAGGTGAAATATCGATGAGTTTGGTGATTATCAATACAACCCTAGTGATTAACAGTGAGCCTAGTGATTTTTCGTTAGACACCGGTGTTAGTGAATACCAAAAAAGGCTTTTTGGTAATCCACAGATAAAGAACGTCATGTTTATAGATGGTTAATAGTCATTTTGCAGAAGAATAGTTATTGTTCAGCCCCCCTAGACAAAATCCACACGCTAAAGGTAGAAACAAACTATTATGTCGTGTTGTGGCACGACGCCTTGTGTCGTAACGTGGTCGTAACGGTGGGTGTGCACACTAGTAACGTGTGTTGTGTCGCGTCAGAACGCGTTATGACGTTTTTTCTCAACAGTGTCAATCGAAGCTTTGCAGCGCTTGCGCGTTCACAATGTTTTCTTTCGATTCTGAGAATGATTTATTTATTTAATATAATATCTTTTATATAAATAAACTTGGATCGCCGAATGTGTTGCTAAGCGCAATACTCAAGAACTGGCTGGACCGATTCGGTTAATTTCTTTTTCATATTTTTCTTAAGGCACAAGAAAGGATCTTGTGGAGAGAAAAACATAAAAAAATGCGTGGAAAATTGTAAAAACAACACTTTTCTTTTCCCAAACAAATCACAGAGTAAATAACTTTTGATAGAACAAAGTCTGTTCGGGCAGCTAGTTTAAAATAAATATTTATTTTAAATAAATATTTGTTTACTTACAGCGAGCCTATTTTCTAACTTCGGTTGTAACTAGAACTATCATTTCTGAAAGAAACTTAATATCTATTAAGTACTGCTATTATAAACGCCGCCGTAACACATGTAATCACCTAAATACGAGTAGTAATGGATATAAAGTTTCCAAGCTCTGCAGCCTTATTCGCTAATTTGACAGTTCGAAGTGACCAACTGTTTATAGTTGTCCACCGTCCAAAGTGGGCAACCCATCAAAACTACTAATTGCTATTCTGTAAGGCATTTGAATCACGTGGTCTATCGGTGTACAACGAAAGTTCCCTAGTGGATATCGATAAATCACAACACGTCACTGTGCATTACCCGACTAATTTTAGTAGCCTTAGTTACCGGACTTTCCCCAAAAGAAATCAGTAACTTCGTAAATTGGTTCGTTAATTCTGTCATTGAACCCACAGATAAAATAAGACTATCAAAGGAGCGTTCCAGATAAGCACCGTTTTCAACATTTTTAGACTAGTTTCGTGTGTTCCACATCAACACTTTTGCCACGAAAACTTAGCATCAAATACCCAGCCCCCCCTAGCATGAACACCAAAAAGAGGATATGATAAAGCATTTTATCACGATGAACCGTCAAAATACTTAGATACAACCGCCATTTTGAAATTTTGTTGAAACAGCGAGCATATCCAAGCCGGTGACGTTACTTTGATAAGATACGATGTGATAAGGAGATGAGCAAACATTTCCGCCGATCACTGTTGAAATTTATGATTATTTATCGACGACGATCAAAGTTCATGATATATTGAAATAAAAACTGCTGTTCTTGAAAAATATATATATACTTAACTAAGACTTACCTATACATATTTTCAATTCCCTGACGAAACCACAACGGTAAGAATGTTTTTCAGAATTGTCATAATGTGAATATTCCATATAATTGCATTTAAATACCTATATGAACTTACTTTTTTTAGTTACACCAAATATCGAAGTCCTTCATCAGTAGGCCCGGACACTCCATACAACGTTCGCAAATCAATTACCTATTACAACTACTTAAGCAAATGACGTTTGTACACGCGCAAATATGTGCGTGGAATCTAGTAGGGCTGAGTGCACGGTTATCAATCGAAATGACGCGAGAAGTGCAGCTACTGCCTGTTATCGGCCGGCGCTCGCGTCTACTCGTTGAACGTGAAGTGTCGCCGCGCCCGAGCGATCCCGCGCGCCCTTGTTTATGTGTCAGTGATGTCTACAACGAAGTGCGGGGTGGGGTATTTGAAATGAGTGCGGGGAGGTGAGTGGCCGTTCTGTATGAAGTACTATTATATCTTCTGTCGCGTGAACTATAGCAGAGAAAGTAACTAACCCTCGTCCCGTCTCGCTTCATCGTAATACGAGAGAGCGAGAAGAAACATGATATTTGTCTCTTATCCCGTTTTATCCACGGTTCGTGCTACTCCTGCTGGATACCATTCTTCTCTTCTCTAATGAATTTTGTAAAATTACAAAGTGTCCATATAAATACTCAATTATCTGCGTACGGAGCTAAATGAAGATTTGACTCCTCGAAGCCCTAAATGCGTCAATTTGTTATAATGATAAAATCATACTCGTCGAAGTATCACAAAAATATGATGTTTCGAAAAATATAGTTTAAAAAATATATAATTTCAAAATTCCATATAGAATATCGATGAAACATACTAGTTTTGATTTAATTGAACCAAATTAACAATCCACTACCTTAAAAATGTTAATAGTCCTACTTTTAAGCTTGATAATTAGAGTGGATTAAAATAAAACACTGCTTACCAATAGTGATTAATCGAACCTACGGTGACTTTCACTATAAGGCATTCAAAACGTTAAACGTTAGACACTGAACGATACAGAATACCAATTAGGTGAAATATCGATGAAAATTGTCGTTCGGTGATTATCAATACAACCCTAGTGATTAACAGTGAGCCTAGTGATTTTTCGTTAGACACCGAGTTGCGTTCCGAGGGTCAGAGTAATGCAACCGAGAGTGATTTTCACACTCGCTCCGAGGTTCAGAACGGGTCGGTTGCTATCTTTTTTTTTAGTTTGTATCTTGCCGATCAAGATCAAGCAAAGGGCAAAATATTACGAATCCTTACTATGAAATTAACAGTCAATATCCATTTTCTGCTTAAAAATAATTACGACACATAAAAATCAATATATTTCCCTTGTGTTAGACTTATAAGAGTTCAAAGTAGTGTTATTTAATAAAATAATAAATAATTAGCGTATTTTTGACATCGACTTTGACATAAAATCTGTCAGAGTGTTTTTCACCCTACGCTCGAGTTGGTTGTTTGGTTGCATCACTCGAAGCTTCTGAACGGGCACAGAGTGTACTAACCGTCCGTCAGAGCGTTTTTTACCCCGAGGCTCTGAACGGGTCGGTTGCTGTCAGAGTGCACTCGGAGTGCACTCGAGCGTAGGTTCTGAACGCAGCTCCGGTGTTAGTGAATACCAAAAAAGGCGTTTTGGTTAGCCACAGATAAAAAACGTCATGTTTATAGATGGTTAATAGCCATTTCCACTTGTCAGTTGAGTTAGTGAATAAGCCTGCTGAAAGTAGATTACCTAGTCTTTATATTCTTTGCACTTTGTATCATACAACAGGTTTCGTTGACACACAAGTTCTATTAATCCGAAGTCATTTTGATTCGAACGAGCATCCGCCAGCGCAGATACCAACACAATGTTAGAAACACACTACTATGTTGTGTTGTGGCGCGCCAGAACCCCCACCACCGTTCTGGCGCGATCGCAGTCGATCGGTCCGCGCCACAACACACCACACTGTAATAATGTTTCTAGCCATATCAAATGTATGAAACCGATACGCTTCTGACCCGTCACAACACACCGCGACACAATAGTTTGTTTCTACCTTTAGTTTTCTGCAGTTGTTCCGCAGAAAAAAATGTATGGAGATGACATTAGCAGCGGAAAAAATAGAGTGAGGTTGTCGTAAGCTAATGTCATTTCCATACATTTTTTTCTGTGGAACGACTGCAGAAATGTTAGCCTTAGAGCATTCATACGGGAGACGCTAAACCTGGGCGAACCCCTCTGCCTATTTACGCTGACCATATGACCATACACGTTATATAAAACTAGTTGACGCGCGACCGTTGCCATTTGGTGTCGCTTTCGTGTCGCACTAAGAGCTCCAAAAAAATGGTTAATTGTGCAGTTTCCTCTTGCAAAAGGTGATCCAGCTACTCAAATCTTCGAGATTATGGCGTTTCCTATCACATTTAAGTACAAAATATACATTACCGTGTTTCACTTGTTTACAATTTTGAAGTATTTTTATGCCGTTACGATAGAAAAATACAATGGTAGATAGATAGATAGATAGATAGAAACACTTTATTTTGCACGATTTATACAGAATACAAAACAATACATACACGAACAGCAAAATAGGCGGCCTTATCGCCGTAGGCGATCTCTACCAGGCAACCTTTAGGTTGGAAAAAAAACATACGTTTTAGGTTGGTGGTCAGAAAATAAATATATAACAAAAAATAATAATCATAATATAAAAAAAATTGTACTAGAAAAAGATAATAAATAATAATAAAATAAATATTATTGTATATATAAATATAATAAAGAAATAGATAATAATAATAAAACTAATTTTTAACGACAATGACATCAAAGACCGTGGGGGGGGGGAGTGGTGGTGTCAGAGCTGAAGGAAATGTTGCTTTACGCTTACATTAAAAGTGGAAAGAGATTGTTTGCGCCTAATAGCGGAAGGCAGGCTATTCCAAAGACGAATAGCCTGTACAGTAAAGGACTGACCAAAAAATTCGGTGGAATGTGAGGTAGGTACACAACACGGGCATTATATTATCTGTGACACGGGCATTATTGCTTAGTGCTGGGACAACGTGAGTGAATGATGCTGATTCATATTTTTATTTATCATACATTCACTCCGGAGTTTGTTTAATAATCAGATATAAGATTAAAATAGAAATTCACGTGTAATATAATAGAACAAAAAAATATCAAGAAAATATTATATTATTACCTATTATATTGCTCAACTTTGCTTTGTAGTTTATTTAATGGCCGTACACCTCATGGTTAAGTCGGCCATACAATATACACACTTACTCTAAACAATTTTTCGACTGCATCTCACTTGATTTTAAGCCTATTAAATAGAAAAATTTCAATAACGTCCTCAAAATTTTATGTTGTAGTTGAGGTCATAAGTACAAAAAAATGAATTATTTTTTTGTACTTTTAGTCTTTTGTTTAAAAGGCTGATAAGATGCAAAATGTTCATAAACTTTCAAGTATATTTTATTCAACTGTACTTCGATTTAATTTTACACGTTGACTGCCAGACAGCATACAAAAAAAACTATTGTTTGCGGTCACCGTTAACCGCGTTTTCGCTTCGATTCCGCGTTGCATTGCGATTTCATGCCACCTGTTTTATGCAGCAAGTTGTTGGGGACATCAGTAAAGAGCACAAAGCAACGTCATCGTCGTCGTCAGAGAAAATTTTAATAATGCAACATCATTATTAAAATCACACAATATACTTTTTCTTCTTATTTTAGTGGCTTTGAAGTTTGTACGGGCAATGTAAACAAAAACACTTTCAACGTCACGTTATGACAAATGAATAAGATATAACATGTCTTACTATATGTAAATAAAAACTGTCATAGTAGTAAACATCTACTAAGCTAAAATGATAGAATTAACGCCACATACGTGTAGCAAGGAATTTTATGTTTACTTTAACTCACATTTTTTGGTGCAATTTAAAGGAAAATGCCCGATATCGTCCCAAGCGTTATAACACGTTGGGCCCTATCACAAATGAAGGGTTTTCTAAAATACTAATTTTGTTTGTATGCAGTAAGTTGCTACCTCGTGCGTTTTACTTGCACGAGATAGCAAATTTCTACCATACGAGCAAAGCTAAACGAAAAACTGCCTACCTATTAAACATGTTCATAACTATGTAGGTAGTTATATAATAAAATCAGAAATTAGTTCTTGGTAGTAACAATTCTCACGTAAAACATCTAAGACATTCCCGGTATACCCCCACCCTCCCACTGCACCCCGCGCTAACTTATTTCGACGGGTTCAAATAGAAGCGTGGCGCAAGTCAAGTCACACTAGTCATTGTTTTGATCGCACTCCGGAGTGTCGTTCTGTTATTTGTTTACTGACTTTTCATTGTACCTTTATTTTACATTGACCATGACTAATTACTTGATGTATTTTAATTTAAATAAACCAGTTACATTTATCATAGTGTGTGGTATTCTACTAGTCAAGCCCTTTCATTTGATACCCATATTAAGAGAGTTGTGAAAAAATACGTAATCCACCATTTTGTGGCGGCGGCCATCTTGGATCGATAGTCATCAAACATAGCATCCCCGAGAGCTGATAAAAATTATGATTACGCATCGGAGCGCTTACTGTCTTTTGTCTTTCTTTGACTGAAAATATAAATTCGTCCCCCCCCGCCCTTCCCATCAAAACATTATACCTACGCCTATGACTGAAAATATATATTTATTTCAGTCGATCAGCTAAATAGCAAATGAAATTGCTGTATTTGACACAAAAAACTAATTAAAGCATTTTAATAATAATTAGCAGGCCTCGCTTTGTACTAATTTAAGAAACCCTGTCTTCATTGTATTTTTATTAACTCTAGCCGAACAGGGTATAGTAATAAAAATACAATTTATTGTAACATTTCAATCATTCACTCACGTCGACCCAAATAGTTACTCATTGTTTGTGTCACATCACTAGGGACATTAATTCTTTGTGGTGGGGATTGCGTAGATACACGTTAATTGTCGATGTGTGTGTGTTTCTTCATTGTAGGGTAATATTTTCATAGTGTGTGTTCGTAAACATTTTCGTAGTGTGCGTAGCGTGTTTACCTCGCCTCCCGCGAAAAGTGGCAGAATTTATACTGCGATTTGTTGCGTACCGCATCCATAGGTTAAATGATCTAAGATGTTAGCGTATGGAATTTGTCTAGGGCCTCTGAGGTGTAGTGTACTTGTCCCACAGACTATATAGAGATACTTAAGTATAGTTGTCCGGTTGTTTTTTACTAGCATACGCCATGGGGCCCATGGGCCATACACCCATGGTGTATGCTAGTAAAAAAAGTAGCCGTTCAATTTTTATAACGATATTTGTAGAGTCTGACACATGAAACATGAACCTGACATTTTTTCAAGTAGCAATACTGATACAATGTCCCCATGTAGTTTAGTTCAACATGGTGATTTTGATACTTTGTAATAAACAATTTCATAATATTTTTTTCTTAACTTCTGTCGAAATATTACAGATATTAAATAATTTTAACATTCATGAAATCCAAATACAGCTATTTCTTATAAAAGGTTCATTGTTGGATGTTCATTGAAACTAAACATTACCTAATATTTAATTTTAAAAAAGTATAAACTCCTTTTTTTCCTACTATATTCAAGGAAAAAAAGACAATCCTTTCACAAATTTAACATTCTAAATTACTACATAAATAAAAAAATATTAGAATATTTCAAGTATCAAAATGTATTTTACTTTCTGAAGACAGTATTACCATAGCTAGAATTTTTGAATTTGCCGCTTTTTTCCAAGCTCATGTTTCGTGTGTCAGACTCTATCATGATCCAGGATCGCGATATTTATTGATCGTGTAGTCTATGATATTGATGGATCGCTATACCTTTTGAAATCCAACTCCTTGATATGTATCGCTATATTTATTGATCGTGTAGCCTTGTCATTAATATTTATCGCGGTCTCCGTTTTCCATTTAATCGTCACCATTTTTTCACGCTAACAGAAATGTTAACCATTTTTTGATTTTCTTCTAAGAAATGTTAATTTTTAGGTCGCGCTATTTTTCACAAAGAGAACCTTACCTCAAAATGGAACGCATTACGTTAACATAAGATGCTAGCCCTGCTAGCGTCAAAATCTAATGAAACGTGATGATGCTTAAAATGTTCAAAATGTTTCAAATCTGCGCTTAAGTGGAACACGCCTTACGTATATTTTCCGAATCTACACATCCACAGACTAGAGAGATACTGACAGAGATTATGTCTACGAAAGGCTACGACCGTATGAATGATGCTTGGTCCTAGGATTATGTATGTACTCCTCTGTGATACGTGATACCATCGTGATACTGACGCGATCCGTATTGAACGTGTAGGGTCGACTGAAATCCATTAATAAATATTGAAATGTAATTTGATAAATATCGTGATACGATAAATATTAAACGCCATAGAGTCAGAGCCCCTCAGATATAAAAAAAAAACATATTTACGTCGTGTTGGTACCTTTGGTTTTTGCTCGCTCGCTCGCTCTTTTGACTAATGTTCATGTGTGAGTGCCATTGCAAATACATTCGTTTTTCATTGGAACACGGGAACACAAGTACACTAAACAACACAACACATTGATACGTTATCTGTACACTGAAAATATTAAATAACCTATGTGTGCATTTGTAATTAAATGGCGATATTGTGAAGTGTGTGTACAATTTGTTGAGAATATCAAACTGCATTAAAACAATACTGATCAAATTGTTATTATAATGCGTTCTGTCGTGGAAATAGGTGCCAGTGTCCCAGCATTCCTGGGAAAATTGTGGAAATTGCTGAATGATGCAGAGACAAATCATTTGATTTCATGGAGCCCTGTAAGTCCATACAATAAGTAGTGATTTGATATTGAACTTTCTTACGATCCTGAGACAAGTTTCTTTCTTAATAAATGCAACAAATTAAGTACCTAGTCTAGTGTAACATTTTCTTGATAACGTAAATGATTGTAACAACATTTACGTTATCATGTATGTACTCAAGTATTTATAAAAAATATTTAATCACGTTTCATTCCATGCTCTCGGACGGAACCATATGAATTTGTTTATCTAGTTTCAGAATTTTAGGAAACTAAATGTTATGTATTGTTAATAATATTTGTGTTGATTTTTGGCTATTAAGTTTTATCTTAATATTTCCGTTATTGATTTTTAGGGAGGCAAAACGTTTGTTATAAAAAATCAAGCAGAATTTTCTCGCGAGCTGCTGCCTCTGTATTATAAACACAACAATATGGCTAGTTTCATACGACAACTAAATATGTATGGATTTCACAAAATTACATCAGTGGAAAATGGGGGCCTACGATATGAAAAAGATGAAATTGAGTTTTCTCATCCATGCTTCATGAAGGGACATGCTTATTTACTAGAGCATATCAAAAGGAAGATTGCAAATCCTAAGTCAATTGTGACTAGTAGTGAAAGCGGTGAGAAAATTATGCTCAAGCCCGAGTTAATGAATAAAGTACTGACAGACGTGAAACAAATGAAAGGTAAACAGGAAAGCCTTGATGCAAAATTTAGTGCAATGAAACAAGAAAATGAAGCTTTATGGCGAGAAGTTGCAATTCTCAGACAGAAACATATCAAACAGCAACAAATAGTAAATAATGTAAGTCATTTGGGTCTAATTATTACTTAACATTATTGTTGTTGTTGTTTTGGGGCCAGGAAGTTTTAGTGTGATCTGTCTTGTATAATAGGTAGGTATACAATGTGTTAATTTAATTGTTTAGTATAAATATAGTTTGTTTGAATCGAGAGTAGAATCAATACCATTAATAAAAAATATGGCTATAATTTTATCCAAAACAAAATTTTCGACTATGCACTTTTTAAATTTATCCTTAATTCTGTCGTTTTTACCTTTTATTGGTGGTGTTACAACAAAAGTATTTGCAGGTGTGCAACCATAGAGTTTTTAATTTGCAAGATATGCATCAAAACAGAAAGATGGCATATCTTCATAAATAATCTATGCAAATTCAATTTATTAATTTATTCTTTTATAAATTAATTTATAATTAAAATAAGTTTTTAGTGTCTGACCTTTTGCATTATTTTATTTAACACAATGTACAGAGAATGTTGAAACTTAGATTATTCATACATTAACAGCTGATCACAAGTACTTCTATAGCTTGCATATCATGAGTTGCACTCATCACTTGATTTTATATTCATCATCATCACAGCTCATATAAGTCCCCACCGAGGGGCACGAACCTAGCCTAACTAGTTATGTTAGGGAGATTAGGCCTTAGTCAAACTACGCTGGCCCAGTGCGGATTGGTTGATTTCACATACACCTTTGAATTTTGTATGCAGGTACAAAAATAGGTACTTTAGATGATGGCCACAGCATATTTTGAAAAACGATGCCACTTTTACCCATACTCCTTTTTGGCATGATCAGAGTAGATATCAATAACTATATGTGTCTTATTATTATCACAAATCTATGAAATGGTAGAAAAAGATGTTTTCCACTTAGTCGCCAGAGCCATGGTAAATTCATATACAGTATGATTCTGTATAAAGTGCACATACGAGGCACGGGGCCAAAGGGGCTCATTTTAGTAATAAAAAAACTCCTACTTTTTTTTGTATTTTTTAGGGGCCTTTAATTTTTTACCCTCCGTTGTAAACTTGATGTGCATAAACCATTATAACTCTTGAATGAATAGACAATTATCAATAAAATAAACGCCAACGTGATCCTTAAATATCAATAGTACTGTCAAAACATATATTCTGTCAATTATTATCACACATAATTAATGACAGAAGATTAAAGGAGAAAAAAACATTAATATTTTGTTTTTATTTAATTAAATGTTTATTTTATCTTAAATCTTTTTTTAATAAAAAAAATATACAAAAAATACTTAATATGTTAAACTGTTAATAATTACTGTCATACCTGTGAAACTGCATAGTGTATACATGCAATGGTGGACCTGTTCAGAATTGACAAACCTGTTCTTATATGAACAAACATTACCAACATTATATTTATCAATATTAGTGCAAATGCATGGACTGAACTGAATATGGTGTTTTATGCACTGTTTGCCTGCCAGGGTGCGAAAAAATCCGATTTTTATAATAAAAATAAAAAAATTGGATTTTTTATATATATATCTGATATATATCCAAATATATGTTTCTTACATTGTTTTCATATAGAAACTATTACATGCCTTTTATTTATTACTATTCCTATTTTGTTCCATACATTATAATTTTTATGCAATTTTCTATCTATGCCCGCGAACTGCATTTCGTCATAATAATTATCAGAAAATTCTGGAGGGCCACCCTTATAAAAAATAGCCTACGGCCTATTCTCAGACCTGCCAAATATTAAAAAAAAAATTCATAAAAAGTGGTCAAGCCAGTTCAAGGAGTTTTTTTTTAAATAGTTTATGGGTAGACACTTGTCCTCATCTTGCCTGATGGTAAGCAAAGGTGGGGACTAAGGTGGAGCGTGCCTACTCATTAGGTGCCGACTCACTCTAGTCCTGAAAAGACCCGGGTTGTAATGAGGTGGGAACACAATGGATGGCAAAGAATTCCATTCCTTTGCAGTACGCATTAAAAAAGTGGAAGCGAAACGCTTCGTGCGGAGCAGTGGAATTTCTACTACGTAGGGGTGGGTCTTTGCCTTTCTCCGAGTGCCTCGGTAGTAAAAGGGAGATGGTGGAATAAGATCAAACAGCTCTTGGGAACACTCTCCGAAATGTAGACTGTAAAAAACCGATAAACGGGCCACTGCGCGGCGATGTTCAAGACTTATCAAACTCCTCCGAAATGGCTTGACACAAGATTTTTGTATATCTACACTATTAATACAATAAAAACAGGAAAGATTTGTATGTAGGTAGTATGTAATGAATAAACTCAAAAACTACTAGACCGATTTCAAAAATTCTTTCACCATTAGATTGCTACATTATTCCTGATTAACATCTAGGCTACAAAATTATTTTTTCTACGGGAAAATCTATAAAAAAAAAACAATTTTTAGTTTTGAAAACCAGTAAAAATTGTCAATAAAAGTAATTAAAAATATAAAAGCAATTTTTATAAACAAATGTTTGATGTTTATTTTAAGTTTATTTTTTATTCATTCTAAGCCAAGAGATCTAGCCCATTAAGCTAATATTCATGGTAAATTATAACAGTTTTCTGCAAACCAAAAAAATTTATACACGGTTACTTTTTTATCACCCTGGTTATTTTAAGGGTGGCTTCAGGTCACGGTAGAAGAATTATTTAACCATTAATAATAGAATTTACTCACCTGTTTAATTAGATATTTATTATCTAAAATATCCAAAAAATACTGCACTGGTATGGACACTGAGTGAAGTTGTAGGCAAAACATTGAATGAACGCGAACTGGCAACAACGTCGCCGATTCAAAGTCATCACTGAGTTGATCACAATTTCACCTTCCTACTTTACGGGCTTAGGACCGGCAAAACAAAGTTTTTAAAGAAAACAAACAGTACTAAGTAGGTATTACGGTTATGGTAGGTTGTTTTGGCGTAGTTAAAAAATTGGAATCAACTTTAAATACTTACCTACCTAGGAAACAATTTAAATCAACTTTAGTTCTAATAAGAAAAGAGTTCTAAATTTAAAGGAAGTCCTCTAACTCATACATAGTCGTGCACGTTTAAAACTATACATGACCACAACAACATATCACTTTGGTTAGTGTTTAACGTCTCGAAATGCAGTTTTTGCTTCCAAGTCTTACGTTTGTGGGTTCGCTTTCTTACACCAAACACTTAATTTCACTTCACAAGTAAAAGTCTACGGTCTACCGGAGTAAGGTTTGTGTATTCGCTAGATGTGTTAACTTGAAACTAAAATTCCGAATGCGCCCGATTGCCGCGCGTCAGGCGCGAGCGCGACATCGCGATACGTTCACACACGCCGGAGTCAAAGGCGAACTAAAGCCGGCCGGCTCGTGCCGACAAGCGACAGCAAACAACAAAACGCCGCCGCCGGCGCTCAGCGCCGGCGCCGACTGTCTCTGTCTTTCACTATTGTAGTGTCTAGTGCAATAATAACTCTTATTTCAAACGAGTTGTAGATTGATCTTGCTTGAATTAATAATGCGACGTTGCCGCATTTTCCTAAGCCCGTAGTAGTAAATGCTTTATTCATTCATAATCTTACCTTATCTTGTAGTAAACAAGAACAAAGTCTATAATTTAATATTATTGGCGGATAAAATTTAAAAAATATAACCACATGTTTTTTTTATTGATATGAGTCGTCTAGCGTCTACCGAGCTGCCTCTAAAATTTTCCAGTATGATAAAAAAATAACCGTGTATATATCAATGATTTTTATGAAAGAATCCATTGATATATATCGTGATATATATGGGTCAATATTTGCTATTTGGGCAAAACGAGTTTTTTTTTTTCGATTTTTTTTAAATATTTTTAAGTTTATTAGTAGTTGTAAAATTGTAATATAGTTTATTATATTGAATAAACGTGCGTTCCGTTAACTTTAGCCTATTTTAACAATAATATAAAGATATTTGCAAACTGCCAGGACAGGAAAAAATGACATGATGACAGGATAATGACAACCTAAATTGAAATCAAAATATTTATTATGAAATAAGCGTTTAAATATACCTTTTAGTGGAAAATTATAATAATACTGAGGTTTCGACATGAGTATTACAAATTATCAATCACAGACTAATGACATGATGACAGGATAATGAACTTTGACACTACTGTAAGTATTTGTTTAAGGTATTTTAGTGTGCTGGCAAGAATAAGTCTAACTACATAGATATTTTTTATATTTGCTGACACTTTCATATTTTTGTATTAATTCACTACGGACAACTAATCTCTCTAAATACTAATTTAAAAACTTCTAAACATTTCGGAGTTAATTACTGTGATAAAAAACAGTTTTTACTCACAGTAATCATTACTAAATGTCCATAACGTAAGTCTTAAACTCTTAATAGGCAAAACTCTAAAAACTTAATAGACACTAGGTAGGAAAATACCAGTCGCAGTGTGGACCTTACCTAGCGCGCCCATAAGGGCAGGCAGAACACCGGGGGGGTTTTAGTGGGTAGGCCTGGCACTCTACCGGGAGAGCCCCACACATGCTCGCCGTCTAGTCAACGGCGGATACGGTGCGGTTACGTATCTCCTCCCGAGAAAAAAAACAAGGATAGGAAAATAATAAAATCTTTAAAAATTAAACAAAAATGTTTCAAAAGGGTAGAAACGTTTTTATCACAGTCAAACGTTGCAATTATGTCATGAAAGCGCAAAACACTTAATTTAAAATCTTAAATTCAATGGCACAAAAGACTACCTTAAACTTAAGATCTTAGGAGAGTATTCTTTCTTACGCTGTTTAAGCAGTTCCACCATGCTTGGTGTTTGTGGACTATAAGAAAGCCTTTGATTCTGTCAAGACCTGGGCTGTGCTTAGTTTAGAGGTGCCAAATAGACTACCGGTTCATCTAAGTGTTGCAGTCATTGTACGAAAATGCCACTATGTCAGTCCGCCTTCAGGACCAAAACTCGAAACCAGGACGACTTCGGCGTGAGGGATAGGGTGACGTAATATTCCCGAAACTGTTCACAGCTGCGTTGGAGGATGTATTTAAGCTGTTGGACTGGAGAGGACACGGTATCAACATAAACAACATGACTCACCTTCGTACATGACTCACCTTCGATGCCGATGATATCGTAGTCATGACTAAGACCACGGAAGATCTAGGCACAATTCTCGAAGACCTCTGTAGAGTTTCCCAACAAGTAGGTCTTAAAATGTACATGGACAACACCAAACTCGTGGTGAATTTCCATGTACCCACCCTGTGAAGGTTGGAGGCTCTACACTGGAAGTTGTTGACGAATATACTTACCTGGGGCAAATAGTCCAGCTCGGTAAATCCAACTTCCAGAAAGAGGTAAATCGACGAATCCAACTCGCCTGGGCAGCGTTCGGGAAGCTACGCAGCAAATTCTCGGCCAATCTACCGCAGTGTCTTAAGACGAAAGTCTTCAATTCGTGCGTGTTGCCAGTGATGTCGTACGGAACTGAGACGTGGCCGTTTACAATGGGTCTCAATGTCGCTTAAAGGGCAATGGAGAGGCCTATGCCTGGAGTTTCTCTACGCGATCGCATCAGAAATGAAGAGATCCATAGAAGAACTAGAGGTCACCACTAAAGCTCAAACAATTGCAAACATTAAGTGGCAGTGGGCAGGACACATAGCTCGCAGGACTGACGGCTGTTGGGGCGGAAAGAACCTCGAGTGGCGGCCGCGTACCGGGAGACGCAGCGTTGGTAGGCCCCCCACAAGGTGGACTGACGATCTGGTGAATATCGCGGGAAGCCGCTGGATACGGGAGGCGCAGGACCGATCCGTTTGGAAATCCCTGGGGGAGGCCTATGTTCAACAGTGGGCGTCTCTTGGCAGAAATGATGATGATGATCTTAGTTTTTCCAATTCTCTCTTTCACTTTAAAACCTTCTCCTGTGTCTTTCTTTTCGGCGGCATAGCTTTTTTCTACCCTATTATTCTGAATCACATTACATACATACTTACATATACTTACATATACAGCATGCATGGCTTCTGTCACGGCTCCGGCGCTGCGGGGCTCCGGCGGTCCCACGCGATCTTATCGTCGCAGATGGTTTTCGCCCACCACCGCAGCTTCGGCTTGCTGGCCGGCTGTGCCGGCCAGCCTCAACCGCGGCGGCGGTCGTTAAAACCACCTGCTCCTCAGCTCGCGGGCCGCCCCGCCCCTCCGCGCCTACGCGGGTTTAAATAACACTCTAGGGGTAGGGCAGACAAGACTACGTGGTATCGGTTTTACAGCGATATATTTCTGTCACTGAATTTGAAAACGTAACGGTTGTTAAGGTTCATAAGACAACATTTTAATTTAATTTGTTATTATTGATAGTAAGTCTAAGCTTTATGATATTGATAACATAACCAAGATAAATCAACTTTTAAACATGTTTTAGGACTAACAAAATTATTATAAACCATCATTCGGACTAACAATAGTATACAATATAACACTTAGGACATGTGACTTTATAGCAAGTAAAATTAGGATATCTTATTATTATAGCATCCGATATTATGACACAAAAGCATTAGAACTAAAGACCATTAGGTAATATACAATTTCGTATACTCGAACATTATGGAAAGTGATGATTATAGCAAGCGTTTTCGGGATTATGATTTTCGGACGATCGATATTCGGAGAAGAAAGGGACTACCTATAACACACTAGTCATTATCCTGTATAGTTGTCATTATCCTGTCATCGATATGACAGACTAATGACGGCAGGAAAATGACGGAATGGGACATTTTCTTCCGTATTTTTATTTTAATATTTAAATAAAGTAAGATCAATGAACATCTGAACACGTAATCACATAAGTCATGTATTTGCATGAATATTTTGAAGATTGACTCATGTTTTAGTAATGTTTTGATGCACAGGAAATATGACCACAGTTAGAGACACTCTCTGAATAACGTGCTTCAATGACGCCGGTAACCAATGTTCTGATTAAATGGCATCTTTCGACCCACCAATCACAACGAGTGTCGCCGCGTCTATCTTAACGTTTTTGATTGGTCATGCTACAGCTTCTATTTGGTGAGATTTTTTAAAATGAAATTTCGGCAGACTAATGACCCAATAGGCATTCTCCAAAATATAAGTATGAATTTGGACTTGATTATTTAAATAAAATAGTATAACTAGGCTTTGGAAATGAACTATCACTAAGTAACAAATATATTAAATATACATTTAAACTAACATTACTATAACAGTTTTGTTATGATAAAATATGTTCAGCAATCGGGATTTTTCCCCGACAGGAAATATGACTTTTTTGGTTAAAATATTTTATTTTGGTAATTATTTTTTAAAATACTTTCCTGAAAGTTAAATGACACAGAAGTATGATATTGATGATAGTATTAAATAAAAATAGTTAGAAAATAATGTAGCGTTTAATTTCTATAAAATATGCAAAAACTCGTTTTGCTCAAATAGCAAATATTGACCCATATCATGATATATATCCATTGATATATATCCTCGCACCCTGTTGCCTGCAATCAGTTTTAGCACATTTTTGCATACTCTTGGCAATGTCAAAGCTATTTGGCTTAGAAAGGGGATAACTTTGGATTTTTTGAAAAGATCCTACTTAATACCTTTTTTGAAAATGGTACATTTGAAACTTCACCTAAAATGGATTCCTCATAATATTGTGTTGAAAGAAGGTCTAGATGTTTGATTCTTCATCAAATCTTTTAGAAATATACACTGTATAGTTTATATTAAAAAAGAAAATTTCATTCATAAACATTTTATTATTAACAACAATTTCACTCAGAAGGTAGGTATTTATGGTAAATTAACTCAGCAAGTTTTTATCCCATCACAAAACAAATTTTAAGCATCTAGGTTGCGTTCTAAAACGGATAAGTTTTGCTCGGTAAATAGCTAAATTGACTCCATCCCAGTTCCAAAACACATCTGAGGATTTTTATCAAGGTGTGTTGGAACGACTTTGCCGAGTCAATTAGATCCTGGAAAGAGCGATTTATTTATCCTATAAAATTCAGGGATGATAATTATTCTGTCATGGCTGGAGCGCGTTCAGAACCTCTGGGTGTAGTTGTCCGATTGTTTTTTTACTTGCTCAGAGGCGTTGAACGGATTGCAGCAACCAAATCTTTTATCTCCCTCTTTCACATGATTTTTTATTTCTCTCTCATTCTAGTAGATGACATTATAGAATATGGCCGCCAATATCATCCAATCACGTAAGAGTATTTCAGTCATAAACGTCAGAGCGTTTTACAACCATCAAATTCGATGGTTGTTCGGTTGTAACTCGCGCCGACACTCAAAGGTCTTGAACGGGCCGGTTGTTTCACCCGGTTGTCACGCTCGAAGGCATTGAACGGGGTTAGAGCGAAAAGTTGTACTTCAGGCGAAGGCCCTGAGTGCGCCTCAGCAATCCTCTTTCGTGAGCACTGTTATCACGTCATAATGACTGTCACTTATGCCGTCATAATGACGTGTCAGTCACTTATGCCGTACATTGATTTTTTTGAGGGAGAATAGGTAGGATGCTTAATTTGTAATGGGGTATCAGTTGCATACAATAGGGCATGTGATATCACGTCCTAATGACGTCTTTTTTGAGAAAGAATAGGTAGGTATACTCAATTTCTAATAGCTCTTAAAATAATAACGCAAAATAGAACGAAACACAAAAGATCACCTTATTGCTAAATACTGTCAAAAATGAAAGTCATAGTTATTAGCTTATTTCATTAATAAGAAATTGACAGAATTTTTTAAACCTTATGCAGCTAATTACGAAATAATACAAAAAAAGAACAAAAACTGGTTGGAGCTGTTTTCAAGATTTATTATGGATATTATGAAATGTCATATTATTGATATAACAACTGATGTTTTTATGGGCGTATAGTTAGTTATAAAATTTGTCTCCTTATTTCAATTCATGTATTCTAGTAATTAATTACATTTCTAAATTATGTTTACTTATAAATTTTTGTAATTACATCCTGGGTTATTTTCATCCAGATCACAGATATTAAATGAAAATCAATATTTTGGAATTTTAGATAAAGATAGCAAGTGGATACATTTTGGGAATTGGCTCTGCGTAAAAGAAATAGAATGGAGGATGGAACTATATTATTTTTGAAGAACTTTAATATTCATGTGTAATGTTAAACCATCATTGTTCATACATTATTCATATAAGTATTCTTACTAATATGAAAGATTTGTATTTTTGTATTGAATAGGCTCCGAAACTACTGGACCGATTTCAAAAATGCTTTCACCATTAGAATGCTACATTATCCCTGATTAACATAGGCTACAAAATTATTTATCCTATGGGAAAACAAAAATAACGCGGGCGAAGCCACGTGCGGAAAGCTAGTACATAATAAAATAAAATGATGGCTTATCTGTCTGAATATAGGGATTCATATGAAAAAAATCAGAGTAAAGATAATAGGAGTATCTCAATACCATATGATTACTTATTGCATATTTGATATCTAAATACCCTCATTTAAAAAAATCATTATAAGCATCATTACATAACTTTTTCATTATCTTATTTATTATAATTAAAAAAATTAACATATACAAAATTTCAGAAATAACATAATTTGAGTAGATTTTAAGAAATATATCATATTACTAGCTGTGCCCGCGACTTCGTCCGCGTGGAATAGTAACGGCTGGACCGATCTTGATAAAAAGTAGCCTATGTTATACCTTATATAATTAGCTACCTATTAGTGAAAGTCCCGTCAAAATCGGTCCAGTCGTTCTGGAGATTAGCGGGAACAAACAGACAGACAGACAAATTTTTTTTAAATTGTGTTTTTGTTATTGGTAGCCGATATACATTCATACCCATTTAGTAAAAACTTGTTATTTTGACATTACAAACAGACACTTCAATTTTATTTATTTGTATAGATGTATAGATTTAATCTACCTAGGCACATTTAAAATTTATATTTTGTCATTTAATGAAATACTTGTTTTCTAATTTCAGCTTATTCAGTTCCTGATGTCATTGGTGCAGCCAACCAGGCCACCAACTAGCGGTGGGTCTAATGTTGGTGTTAAAAGGCCTTACCAGCTAATGATCAATAATGCTGCACACAATTCTGCCCCAGATGCAGCTTCACCTAAGAACAAGACTATTAAACTTGACAAATACATAATGATGGAAGATTTAAATGAAGACAATTTGGTAACTTAATGTTGAATCTGCAACAATATTGAAAACTAGCACCTACATTGCTGTCTTGTATAATGGCAATATTGTGTATTTCATCATCATCACTGTTCATATATTATGTCCCCACCGAGGGGCATGAGCCTATCCTATTCAGTTGTGGTAGGGCGATTAGGCCTTAGTCAAACCACGCTGGCCCAGTGCGGATTGGTTCACTTCACATACACCTTTGAATTACTTCGCAGGTGTATACAGGTTTCCTCACGATGTTTTCCTTCACCGTAGGAGCGTCAGATAAATGTACATATGAATTTGTGTATTTGTGAAAATGTAATTGTTAATTACAGGAAGATGGACCTACTATCCATGAGTTAGCTCATGATGACACTTTACATAATGAAACATCCCAAGATGCTATGGAACCTACGAATTTTGTAACAGTTGAATTATCTCAGGGGTGCTCTAATCTGAGTCCCTCTGATCCATCAGCAGCCCTACAATACCAAGTTACAATGGAGGATGGAGAAGAAAATGAAACAGGTCCAATAATGAGTTGATGTTATTTCTCTTTGTTTTTAATAATGAAGGATGATATTTTATTTTAATTATGTTATTTGACTTTTCAGATGCTTTGAAGTCAATCAAATTTTATCCTATTTGTAATTCTGTGCCAGTTGTCACTTCACCTACTATTATAGACTCAACAACAGTTGATCAATTAACTACAAACCCTTTGATTTCACCTGGAACATCAAAAATTAAGGCAGAACGAGCAGCAAATAAGAATTCCAATATTATGAATGATACAATTCTGCTGGCTCAGTCTAACTTTAACCCTCTGGACCCTGCTGCTGACTTAAAACTGCCTGCTGAAATATTTGCTAGTGATGATTCTGTAAGTGATACAGGCTTAACAGCAACAGAAGATTTCAATGTACAAAATGTTTTACAAGATCCGATTCTTTCCTCGGACTTGTGTGATCCTGTTGCAAAAGATAAAATGCTTGGTGGAGTTAATATAAAAATTGAAAAACCATTTGAGTACAATAATAATTCCCAAAGGAAGTCGAAAAAAAGTGTAAAAAATAATAATGTTAATATTAATCTCGCCGATATTAAGACTGAGCTTCAAGATGACTTGGACTGGAATAATATGAGTTTGGCTACAGTAAATAATTCTAATGTCAGCAGATTTCAATCAAGGTGGGTTATCAATTGTAAAGATAATATTTAATTTTCCTTCATAATATTAAATATTAGTACAATAATAATTATACAGGTTAATTTTCAAGCAGGTGCCAAATTAAGTGTGTTTGTACATACAAGCAAAATGAACAGTTTTTAATATGGAGCCAAATTTGGAATCGCGAAAAAATCTGCTGATCAATACATTTAGGTTCAGTGGATGTTGAACATTGTATGGAACAGCTGATTTTTTTTTCCTCTATTTCAAGATTGGTCTCATAGTAAAAGTTGTTCAGTATGCTTGCCTGCCGGAAGCACATAAAATTTGGCTCCTGCTTAAAAATTTACCTTGTATATTTTAGATTCTTACCATTTTTAATGTTGCCTTATCATTAAGTGATATCTATTATCCCATTAGCCAAAGATAAGGTGACTGTTGCAAAAAGGCACTATCAATCCAATTTTATACCACCACTTTTTTAATTTGAGACATCTGCATATTTTATGTTTGTAACGTCTTATTTTGATATTCAGGAATAGGCGAGATAACAACGCCAAAAGTCGAGAAGAATTTGCTTCTCTTTTTGGATCTAATTCAAACAAGTATGTGTTTATTGATATTTGATAAAGAAGTTAACTGCTACTGCTATATATATTTATTGAAAACCTAAAAGTATTTCAATTACTTTTTATTTCGATAAGTATATATACTACAATAACATATTATAGCATTAAATCTGGTTTCATACCGTATAACGTTTTATGCGATTATCACTTATTGTGTTATGTATCTATGCTATAATTTTTAGAAGTTCCATAACGCTTTTTTACATCTCTCATGTTCGGTAAGTAGGTCCTTATTACCCCCAAATGGGGCTTGTAGGTGACCAATTAGCGCTCTAGGGTAATAATGTAGCTAGAAAAGCCCTAGGGCTGTAAGTAATTTATTGCCAGTATGATGGTTAGATGTACGCGAACTTTTTGAAATAGTGAAGTGTTTTTTTTAATTACTTACCGCCCTAGGGCTTTCCAAGCTACATTATTACCCTAGAGCGCTTATTGGTCACCTACAAGCCCTATTTGGGGGTAATAATGACCTACTTACCTCACAATCGAGATCTAAAGCAGAGTAGTTAGCTCGGGTGTAAGCACCAATTGCACCCTCGAAATATAGGGAAATATAGGCTATAAATTATCTCGAGCTGCAATTGATGCCTTACAGCCCTTAGCTACTAATCTACTATTAATATCTTCCAAAACATACTTGATACTACATGATTTTTGTATGACTTGCACAATACTCACTAAATATGATTAACGTTTAAACATGTTTCTATCAATTTCAAACAATTGATAAAGACAAAACTATAGCTTAGACACATCAAGTAATAATCTTATTCATTGAGAGTTATGCAAGTCACTCTAACAGAGTTATTCTTTAACTTGTTGCACTGCTACAAAATTACTGTTAATAAAATAGTAGTAGTAGAATTATTGTATCAAATGAAATATTGTGTAATTCCATTTTTTATCTGAATATACTTTTATAGAATTTATTTTAATAAATCTGCAAAACAGTTTCTATCAAATGCTCCATTTTACAGGGATGACATTGATGATCACTTGGACACTATGCAATCCGATCTTGAGTCATTGAGGGAACTTCTGCGAAGTGACTCCTATTCTCTGGATACCAATACTTTAATGGGGGTATGTATAATGTTTTCTCAATTTGTTATTACTTTTAAATGTCGGCATTCCTCATTACGCATTTTAAATGTTTACAAGATGTACTGTAGTTTTTGATTTATGAAAAAATCATTCATACTTAACCAAGCATGAAATTCATATTATTGTATTTAATCAACAATATTAAGGAAAACATGGTATATATATTCAATCAACCCATTTGTTATTTAAGACATCGCTTATGCAATAATATGATTACGGATCGTTAGCAGCGCGTCGCGTAGTAACCAATGGGGCCGCGTCGGCGTACAATCTAGTGACAGGAGCGAGAGTCACGCACACTCGCACACCGTTGTAAACAGTGACGTTCACATCGTTCGGTTGGCACTGCCTTTGTCGTAGGTCACGTTGCGCGCAACGTGCTGGGACCGCGTGTAGTGCCTTGTGAACGCAAAGTATTCTTCCTACGCACACTAACGTACCCGGTTTCATTGCGGAATGGTGCGACTGTTCGATATCACTGGCCACTTTCATGATTGCCTAATCTGTGACGTAGTTTGTTTTGCTACATGTTTTCACCTGATGTTGCATTTGATTTGATTGTTTTATTCATCATTTTTAAATGATGTCTATTATACATTTTTCGCAGTATTATTTAGGTAAATTAGTATAATATTAAAATTTTACCCTTTTTTTTTTAAATAAAAGGACCATGGTGGGTTATCACTAGACCCCGCTATCGGAGGTGCAATTTGGTAGCTGTATTTTCTTAGAGATGGGTGAAAATAATTTTGAAATATTATATCGATACTTTTTCTCTACCGTAATGAATTCTCAGACAAAAATTAGAAATGTTTATTTTGTTACAACTGACATGATTAAAATTAATATATCAAAATTTTTAATGTTTATCAATAATAATATTTCACTAACTAAACTGTATAATAGGTTGGGGAAAAAGTTTCTTCGCATTTTTTAAGAAAATTCAAAACATTTTTTAATATAGTTTATTTACATTTAACTAAAGTATGTAGGTACCATTTTGTTCGATAACTTTTTGCCATCTTGTAGGTAGGGACATGATCCCATTGCTATAGAAATTTTGGGACTTCTGGTCAAAATACCGCGACAAGTGGTTTTGGCAGTCCTCTCGTGATGTTAACCTGACACTGCCTAAAAAATTCTGAAGAGACCGAAACAGGTGGAAATCTGAAGGTGCAAGGTCAGGACTATACGGCGGATGCATTAACACCTCCCAGCCAAACTCTCTTAATTTTTGCTGAGTGGCTAAAGATGTGTGAGGTCTAGCGTTATCATGATGAAAAACCACACCCCTTCTGTTGATTAATTCCGGCCGCTTTCTCTCAACTTCTTGCTTTAATCTCATCAGTTGTTCGCAGTAGAGTTCAGAATCGATGGTCCTGCCTGGTGGTAACAGCTCATAATGAATAATGCCCTTCCAATCCCACCACACACACAGCATCACCTTGTTGCGAGTTAACCCGGGTTTCGCCACAGTCTGTGAAGCCTGACCGGCCTTTGACCACGACCTTTTTCGCACGTTCTTGTCGTACGTGATCCACTTTTCATCACCAGTTATCAGCTTCTTCAAAAATGGTTCGGTTTCATTACGTCGTAATAAAGAATCACAAATGAGTACACGGTTCATTAGGTTTCTTTCAGTGAGCTCGTGAGGTACCCAAATGTCGAGCTTTTTTGTGTACCCAGTTTTTTTCAAATGCGCCAAAACTGTTTTGTGGTCAATTCCCAGTTCTTCAGCTACGTCGTAACTACTGACATGCCGATCTTGCTCCACTTTTTCAAAAATGGCATCCATTTTATCTGTAATAGGGCGACCAGAGCGACGTGCATCTTTGACATCAAAATTTCCGGATTGAAAACGCTTAAACCAAATTTGTGCTACTCTCACAGACACTGCACTAGGTCCATAAACATCGCAAATTTTTTTCGCGACTTGCGTTGCATTTTTACCTTTTTTGTAGTAAAATTTTAAAATGTATCGAATTTCTTCATTAGATTCACTCATCTTGGCGGTACGAAAAACAAATGAAAATCACACATTTTCCTAATTTGAATTTGGAATTATGTTCTTTAAAATTTAAACTTTCAATGATACCAAAACCAGCCAGATACAAATAGTATAGCCAAAGAGATTTTATTACAAGTTTATACATACTATAATGCGAAAAGACTTTTTCCCCAACCTAATATGTACATTTATCAAGAAGGTCAGTGCTAAAAAACATGAATATTGTAATTTTGTTATTTCAATTTGGCATAGCAGTTCACAGAAAAAAACAATACAATATTTTATTATTTTCCAAACCTTTTTTCGACTCATCTTAGTCTGAAATGAGTGCTTTTTGGTAAAAACCTTATACTCTATATCAAATCGCCATAATACGCGTTCGCCATTTATTACATCGAGCATTTTTTCAATAAGTTGAAAAATAAAAATTGTCTCATTTAGAATATATTTAAATATTTGTATAAATTAAAATATTATTTTCCTATTACAGCGGCTTGAAGACGAATTACGAGAAATTAAAAACATTAACTTTCTGCCGCAATCAATAATTGTTAAGAAAAAGTATCGATATCGTCATCATAAATATTTTTATTTTACTCATCTCTAAAAACGTCAAGCTACCAAATTGCACCTCCGATAACGGGGTCTAGTTATCACTAATACAAGTGATCATTTTGTCATAATGAGTAACACTACGGTGGACCGACGATCTGGCAAAGGTCGCGGGAAGCCGCTGCATGCGGGCAGCACAGGACCGATCGTTGTGGAGATCCATGGGGGAGGCCTATGCCCAGCAGTGGGCGTCGTGCGGCTGAGATGATGAAGTAACACTACTGCATAATTACTCGAAAACATACTACACTTGTATAGTCGTTTGTGAAATATTTTATTAATTGAATGCTAAGTTATAAAATCACGCACTATTAGTACAGGGACTGAAACAGACTTACGGGTTAATAAACTTTTTTTACTTTATTAATTTTTTTTTTGTGACTATAATTACCAAAACCTTTTTGATAAAAAAAAGGTTTGGATAGGTGGCATCTAACATAAAGAGTTTTATTATATTCTAGAAGCCATTATTCTTGATAAGCAAGTTATGTAAACCATTTTCTTCATTAATAAACAATTTTTAGATGAAGTTTGAGTTTTGAATAGCTGATAGAAAATCTTTAAAAATCAATTCCTAATTTGGCAAGGAAGACAGTAAATAAACATTATGTAAGTTGCATTGATACATTCTATATAGAAAAAGATATTGGATTATGTTATTCATAATTATCTATGTATATTGTAAATTCTTAGGGGTAAACAAATCTGTAATTGCGAGATAAGTAGATTTTGTTACATAGAACGCCTTAAAATCACTAGCAGAATTGATAGAATAGTTTACAAAGAAATGTGTTTGTTTGTTTGTCTGGAAATATCTCCGACTACTGAACAGATTTTAATGTGGACTTCACCAAAATGCTTAGGATTTTTTCGGAAGAACACAGGCACCAGTACTTAGCTTTCAATTAATTTTTTATTTTTAGCGATAGAAATAATTTAAAATTTTTCGAAACGAAGCGAATAAGTACATGTTGGTCGTCAAATTTTCCGGTTGAATCTGACGCATCACGGTCACAGAATGTCATATCAATGGATAATTCTCATGAAAATTCTAATTTCCGAACTAATTTTCATGAAATCAGTAAAATATATCAATTGGATCTTGATACATAGCTATTAACAGTGGGTAAAATCTACTTTGACTTAATAAAGTGAAAAGAAATCAATACAGTTGAAATATCATTCGGATTGAAAAGTTTTCAGCGGTCTTATTGGTAATGCATGACGTCAACAAGGTATGGTGAAAGGTGTTTTATTGCTTTACATTAGGGCTAAGGAATCAAACCCTTTCAATCATTGAAAAATTAACAGTTATTAGTAATAAATATACACGGTTATTTTTTTATCACCCTGGAAATTTTTTAAATCAAAATCCATCGTTTGAAGATAGAGCCATGTTTTAAATGCGTTAAAAACATTCAATATCTTTTATTCAAATAGGATTATAACAATCAGTTTGCACGTCAAAGAAGCTACGCCATTGGTTCACAAGTCAATTAATTACGGTATACTAAGCGCCGTAAATAAATTATAAATAGCAAATAACATGTACCTATCTGTTTGTCAATTTGTTACGTTTTCAAGCTAAAACAGCCTTTTTTTTTCTCGAGGGGAAATGCGTGACCGCACCGTACCCGCCGTTGGCTAGACGGCTAGCGTGTGTGGGGCTCTCCCGGCAGAGTGCCAGGCCTACCCACTAAAACCCCCCCGGTGTTCTCCCTGACCTTATGGGCGTGCTAGGTAAGGTCCACACTGCGACCCCACTACCCACGTGCCCGAGCAAGCCCGACCGTCCGGTCGGGCTATCGCCAAGGGGAGATTGCCTGAGAACACCAAGGCAATCCCCAGACAGAGGGCCTTACGGCGGCGTGCACGGGGTAAATCGTGCACGCAGACCTTCACGGCAAAAAACTAAAACAGCCTAGGAAATTAACTTTAAGGAGTAAAATAGGGATTACAACTAACACTACATTATTAAACGTTATTAAGTCGAAACGTAGTTTGAGGGCACAGCTAGCATAACAATGAACGTCGATTTCACTCGTTATAGAAATTAATATTGGTCGTATTAAAAATCAGTAGTTATATTAATTACATTTACTGTAGAAATTAAAGTATTTTTAATTATATTCTATTTGGTTAGCTGTAATTGAAAGAGATTAATGTGGATACCTAATTCTATGTACCTGCTGCTTTTTTGTGTAAGGATTAAAATTTGTAATTTTCAATTTAAGATGAACGAAAACATGGCTGCCTTACATCACTTACAACCCCGGACACAAGTACGTTTTCATTTAGGAGTTTCAATAAGTCAGTGAGTGAATCGTAATTATTAAGGGGCACTGAACATTTATTGCAGGAGTACTCAGACTTAGTAAAATAGGTTGATGGCTCGCCGCGTTGCTCTTGATTTGTGTGAACAAATCAACAGAAGAAATAAACGAAATTTTAAAATGAACATTTGACTTCGCTCAGTGGGTTATTATGTACCGTGATCAACAAATAAACAGTATTATTTATTATTATATCTGTTTTTATTTCAGCTTTTTGGCTCTGAAGATCCATTCTATGGCCTCTCATATAATAATGCTATGGACGATAGATCGAAATCATCAAATGGCGGTAAGTTACACTAATTTTAAAATATTATAGCCGAATTTATTTACTACATCAGCTCCTACACGCAATTTGATTATTCATCATTCGACTCTTTAACTTTATTACTAATAACTTGGTAGTAATATCCATTACATTAGTGATACTTTGCGTTTGATGTCTTCGCTCAGGTACTAGTATATTTATAAGTATTGTGTAAGGTACTATACGAAAGATTTATTAGAAGATATATATATATATGAAATATCACGTTTTAATAGGAAAATAAAATCGTTTATTCATATCTCTTATTTGTGAAAGCTATAACATCATAGCTTTGCTTTCTGTCGGTAGCAGGATGGTAGTAATAAAGATTTAAAGTTATTGGACAAAGATGACATCTGTCCAAGCAACGAAGTCTTACAAGGCAACAGTAAAATCGGTTGTTATGGTAACAAACATCAATTAGTTGCTTATAAAGTAATAAGTTATGCTGCATCTTCTCTAATCACGCTTTGGCTGCTGATATACCATTTACTATGGTCTTTAAATGTTCAATTAGTATTATAGTATATTTGTAAAACTGAATAGACTATTGTACTTTGGTAATATTTTCTTCATAACAAAATAACCTTAGAGCTACTATTCAAAGCTTATTTTCTGTGGAGATGGAAACATCATCTCGGGTATGTATAAACTGTGATAAATAGTACAAGATGTATTCTTTTTGTGCATTTATTTATTTATTTAGTCGCTAGGTTTGATATGAATTTCATTAAGTAGTTATTTTATGCCATAACTTAAGTTTATTTATTTAACATTGCTGGTACGTTTCTCTCGTTATGTATACACAGCTTACTGTATGATGACTTAACGTCTATTACAGTTTCGCATCTTCCTTTGGTGCGATTGACTTGTTTAAAAATTAGAGTGGCTTATATCGGTTTATTACGCACAGTAAAAATGTGAGTGGAACAGTTAACATGAACTTTAAATTTATAGGAGTCACCGCACATATTGTCACCTTAGTGTCTTCCATCATCTCTCATTGAACTTGTCAAAATTCATTTACACATTTCTACTATTCACAAAGGCTTAGGACATAAATCTACATTGATGTCTTCATTAATTTCAAAGTTATACTTCACGTTTATGTTAATTGTAGATGCGACAAAACAATATCCGATGATTGATTTTGATTGGCTGATTGGTAATGGTGAGGCATCACCTGCAAAGTAGCCTGTTACTACCGCTACTCATCTTTCAAGATATTTGCAAGATTTTGTTTTTTCGACATTTCGAAATGACGTTTTTGGATTTTTTTGGTAACGGGTTAATAATAAAGTGGAGGTATCAGCTAGTGAACTTGACAGACTGATGTGATGCTTTGGCAGAAGAAAACATATTTAAACACAAAGATTATCGTTGTATTGCATTGACCTCTGCTACTTCATATTATTTCTCTATGTATAATAAGTTTAAAACAAACATTTTGCAAGGAGTGTTGTGTTCCTTTTATAAAATTCAAGTGATTGATTTTAAATTAGAAACTGCAGAATTGGTTTGAAGGTTTATAAATCATAATAATGCCACAAATAATTCATAATGTGGACAATATAAATTTTTTTAAGGTCAACGCTTTGAAGAACTTATTTTTCGTATAATATTTTTGTTCAACGAAACAGTGGCAAAGCCTTATGGAAGTATGGTTTAAAACTTTCGTATATTTTTTTATAAAATAATAATTAGATTTTTGTTTGTAGCAATTTAAGCGTTTGAATGTTGAATTAGAAATAATTAAAGAATTACAATTTTTTGGAAGCTATCTCAAAGGATCGCGGGATCATAATTATGCAAACAACCAAATTGGTATTATAACTATATTTAAGTATTGAATGTTATATGTTTGTTGTAGCATTTTTTATGTGTTGGAAAGTGCATAGTTTGTAATTGGATGTTTTAAAATGTTGATTTTTATTTAAATATCTGTCGTGACATGCCTGTTGAACGTTTTGATATTAAGATCAATTTAGTTATCGGTGTTATATTTAGAAAATGTAAATGTATTTTATTATTAATTAAAGCAAAGAAGCTGAAAGGTGAGATTGCAAATGTAGCCTGTGAAGAAGAAAATGATGAAAACCTGTATACGGACGAATACGGTATTGATATTGTATTGCATGATCATTCAGTAGTTTGATTTGCTTTCGTTTGCTAAATACGTAATATGGTATATCTTAGAACCAATACACACTACTATTTAACTGTTTGTATGGAGTTATTAATAGTGGTATAGTTTTAATTTAAATCTGGAATACTTTTATCAACACATACCCTGATGAACATTCAACTTTATAGGTACTTGTACTGTACAATATTTTGGATCTAATAGATGTACCATAAATCATTAATTTTTTAGGCGTTATAACTCGGAGTTTGGGACCAAATCTGGTCAAATGTGAATATATTTTATTGTTTATACTTTTTTTGAATACTTATACCGGGTGTAACTGAACACCCCAATAACATTTAAGGGGCATTTAAGTTCGATACTGAATGGACCTTTGATGCTTGTCTGAGACCTAGAACCCCAATACTTTCAGAGTTATTTGATTTCAAACTGAAAGCAAAAACTTTCAAGTGACAACCATAATCAGCTCTTAACACAAAAGAAATTTAAACACAAAATGACACGTGACAGACGTAAGCGTATTATTCCTCGTACGCTTACGTAGGGCTTTCGGCACTTAATACCAAAAAATATTTTATTTAGTTTGTATGACGTGAGCATAGTATTCCTCGTACGCTTACGTAGCGCTGTCGGCACTTAATACCAAACAATAATTTATTTAGTCTGTATGGGAAAAAGTAGGTTTGTTAGCCCTAATATTTTTCCTACAGAATCTCTACTTCTGATGGATACATACCCTTAAATGTTATTGGGGTGTTCAGTTACACCCTGTATATGTTTAGTTGCTCCTGTTTAAAAAAAATGGTTTACTTCTGTTGCTGCCAAAGCTAGAGCAATGTATTAAAGTATCCGCTGCTTAAATAATGCACACGAAAACTTGGAAATAGAGTGAGCGTTTTCTCGGTCATATACGTATCTATGTCATTACCACAAATATATTATAAATGCCTTAACTTTGAATTTTACGTTAATTACTAAAGTAAGAAGAAGAAAGATCATTCACACGGAATTATATACAATATAATTTGTAGGTAACTTTCTATGTAGGAACCAAAAAAATTAATTCCGGTGTTATAGATAGAAGATAGACGCAATTAAGTACAATTTTGGCATCAGCAGAATTGTGACTATCGATGCAGGTGCATTACTTTCTGCATCTGTAACCGCAGCACACGGCCCTTCTGAGCGAATAACAGCCCACACAGCTTATTGGAAATTAAGGGTACGGTCGATAAATCTATCGTTTTTGATAACATTTTCATGATGTCAAATTGTCACCAATGTTACTCTGATAACTGTGCCTAACATTCTTGCTAGGGAAATCAAATTTGTTCTATTGTTGTACGAAGTTCAATATCGACCCTTGGTAGACCACATTTTGGCGGCCGTGCATACGCAAGTTCGCTTACGGACATGGAGAGTAGTTCTTCGGATGCGTCTAACTAGTTTAGACCTGCATTTTAGGAATTTTATTTTGTACAAATGAACTCTTAAAGGAAGTTTTGGTTGATTGTTTGCTGGAATGGTGTAGAATAGTGGTTTAAAGTGGGTTTTATTTTCTTCACTCTTATTACTTTTCCAAAACTTATATATTTATGGTTATTGGTTTTGAAAATTTGTTGACAATTATTTGGTATGGTTTAAGTATCTGCATCATTAAAATATTTAATTCATCACTGCTATTGATCAGCTTTCAAAAACATAATATTTGAAACTGATTAATTCCAGTCTATTTATTATATTCTGTATATCATTACATTACCGAGAAAGGCGAATTTGACAGTATTTTTATACATATACACGGTTATTTTTTTATCACCCTGGTTATTTTAAGGGTGGCTTCAGGACACGGTAGAAGAATTATTTAACCATTAATAATAAAATTTACTCACCTGTTTAATTAGATATTTATTATCTAAAATATCCAAAAAATACTGCACTGGTATGGACACTGAGTGAAGTTGTAGGCAAAACATTGAATGAACGCGAACTGGCAACAACGTCGCCGATTCAAAGTCATCACTGAGTTGATCACAATTTCACCTTCCTACTTTACGGGCTTAGGACCGGCAAAACAAAGTTTTTAAAGAAAACAAACAGTACTAGGTAGGTATTACGGTTATGGTAGGTTGTTTTGGCGTAGTTAAAAAATTGGAATCAACTTTAAATACTTACCTACCTAAGAAACAATTTAAATCAACTTTAGTTCTAATAACAAGAGTTCTAAATTTAAAGGAAGTCCTCTAACTCATACAGTCGTGCACGTTTAAAACTATACATGACCACAACAACATATCACTTTGGTTAGTGTTTAACGTCTCGAAATGCAGTTTTCGCTTCCAAGTCTTACGTTTGCGGGTTCACTTTCTTACACCAAACACTTAATTTCACTTCACAAGTAAAGTCTACGGTCTACCGGAGTAAGGTCTGTGTATTCGCGAGATGTGTTAACTTGAAACTAAAATTCCGTTCACACGCGGCGGGGTCAAAGGCGAACTAAAGCCGGCCGGCTCGTACCGACAAGCGACAGCAAACAACAAAACGCCGCCGCCGGCGCTCGGCGCCAGCGCCGACTGTCTCTGTCTTTCACTATTGTAGTGTCTAGTGCAATAATAACTCTTATTTCAAACGAGTTGTAGATTGATCTTGCTTGAATTAATAATGCGACGTTGCCGCATTTTCCTAAGCCCGTAGTATTAAATGCTTTATTCATTCATAATCTTACCTTATCTTGTAGTAAACAAGAACAATGTCTATAATTTAATATTATTGGCGGATAAATTTTAAAAAATATAACCACATGTTTTTTTTATTGATATGAGTCGTCTAGCGTCTACCGAGCTGCCTCTAAAATTTTCCAGTATGATAAAAAAATAACCGTGTATATATTTTGTGTCACATGACGTATAGTAGTTAGTAGTATATACTCGTATTTGATATAAATTGCAATATTTTAAATATTTTGTGGTCACTATACTTTCGTTGTAATGCTATTTTTTTTATTATTTTGTAGTTATCTTTTGTAGAATATTCGCATGGTTTGGCATTTTCGATGAAAAAAAAAACACTGTTAATGTTATTTTATAACAAGTGACTTAAATTGCTTGGCCCTTGATTAATGAAAAACATTACTTTTAATTCTTGGACTGAAGCAATTTGGGACACTTTATGCGTCCTTGTAAATGGGAGTAACTAAATAAATTGTTAATAATAATTAATCATTCTTGGGTAAATTTCAGTTGATGGGAATCAGCTTATATCGTATACAGGGAATATTCCAGACTTTGAGGACATAGCCATACCGGATTTGGAGGCTGAAAGTCCTCAAGAAACGTGTGTGTCGCCCAGCCCGACTGGCAGCGAGTTGAATACGCCACAAATACAGATACAGTCTCCGATGAATGGACTGAGGCCATGAGCCAGTGTTAAGACATCACGAAAAAAAAAACATTCTACTAACAAAAGATATTGAGTGATAAAAAAATATAGGACATTTAAAAAATCTATTAGGAAATAACAAATTTGTACAACACCTTTGGCGGTACTGCTCATTAGAAATAAAAAAAATACTATTATGTATGATTGATGACTGTTTACTGTGTAAGAAGGCTATTTTAATGTACAGTTTCAGAAATTGTTTTTGATTGGTGCCGACATAGTCCTGAATAACCAATCCGTATGTTCACATGTATAATAAACTGTTAATTTCTAATTGTATAATAATATTTAAAACTTATGTTATTCATTAAATGATTACATGAATAGGGTAAATGCGTGGCTTTAAACCCAATATAGACTTGGAGTGCATTAATGCACTTTTTGTATTGTGGTTGTAATAACTATGGCCGATAGCGACACGGTATCATTGTCTAAGTATTTGAGCATTCAACCACTATTATTGAAAAAATAGACATTGCGTTTTAAAAATGATGTTATATAAAATTTTATCATACCACACCATAATCTATTTCATATAAATAAACATGGTTTATTGCCATGATTGGTTTTTGGTTTTACATGAAATGTCTGTGTCGCTGTCATCAGGTATAAAATAGGTCACACTGTAATTTTTTTATACAGCAGAATGTAAGTTATTTCAATTTTTCACTTAGTTATGTCATTAAATATTGTACATTTTGTTAAGTTGTATAAAATATTTGTATTTTGCGTTTAATTTTATAAGTGAACGGTACTAAGATTCTGTATTTTGTGCCTTAAAGCAGAAGTCTATATTGTTAACGGGGGAACATTGAATCTCCGTTTCCTGCCAATGATGCATGTAATATATCACGCATTTAATTTACCAGAATCTATTTTGCTACAATTATATTGATACAATGGCAAATATATTTTTGAGAATTATAATAATTATCTATATCTGTTATAACAAGCAATAATTACTATTTATTGGAGAATATTAGCTTCAATAAAGCCAATTACATCAGTAGCGCCGGCTTCAAAAAAAAAAGATTACGTGACGTTTATCAATAAACCGACGACACAGCAGTTCCATGTAATTAAAATTTTTATATAGGGAAAAATAGCTTGACTTATACATTGCCGTAGTTAACAGTTAAATTTGTACCTTTGTAATAAATTGAACATTTGCTATTACGTGAGGTTATACAATAAATACTAGTTTATAAATATTAAATCCGATCAAAGCTTTCACTGGGAAGCACATTCGTCTTACGTATCTAGTTCTGAAACTCGGAATGGAATTTTGCTTTGTATTTCATACTTTAAGGTATGTTTCTGTATTTTAATTGGATATTTGTTTTATTGTTTTGAGCTTTATAATCCATTCCTATAAGTGTGAAAGTGGACTATATATGGCTTACAATTTTGACAGATGTTTATTTACAGTTTATCACACAAGAAATGTATTTATGTTTATGTTTGTTCATGTCTCTAATTTAATTTTAGGCGTGTAAATTTTCCTAAAACGTGATAAACATAATTGAATGTAGTCAAACTGCACATTTTATTTGAATTTACAAAATAATTATACCCCTTTATTTATAAAAGTGAAATAAGCCCGGTTTAATTAATATATGTTTTGGCCTATTCTAACATTAGTCAAATTAAAAAGAAAGTAATGAGTCAAAACATTCATCTAAACCATGCTTTTGAAATGGTTATCAAAAAGGGCTAAATAATAAAATAGTTTTCGATTTCTTTCTGCGATAATTTATTTCAAATATATCTATCAGCGCTGTTCATATTACTGCCACTTAACAATATTATTTAGTATTGGGAGCATTTATTTTACGTTATGTCAATCATATTACTTTATCAATAAAACTATGGAACTATAGACGGTTTTATTATGGACTTTGTGTTAATATAATAATGTCTATAATGTGGATTTGGAATAAAATTATTAGGATTGATGGAAATGTTTGATTATTAGTATTTGTTTAATCCTCTTTGGTTTACTATGGTGTATTATGAAAAGGATAAGCAAGCGATATCACTTGCGTGACCGTACAACCGGACCACATAATGGAGTATTCGTCTGCGTTGCGGTGGTTACTGAGGGGACGGGGAAATGGGGAGGAGGCATACACTTGTGCGTGTCCCGCGGTTTCGTTTATACTATGGTGCACTGGTATCTCTGGTGCACATAAAGCTCGTGTATTCTCTGCTGCTCCTCTACCATTGCCAAATAACTTAAAAATACGAGCGTATCCCGTTGATTCGAATATGAAACTGTGGAAGTACATCGTAATAAAAATATAAGATGGATTCGATGATGCTCCTATGTCATAAGGATGAATGTGACCATTAGCTATTTTACATAAAATTTTCTAGGATAGCAGAAATTTGAAACCTCGGTTACTCTGGCGAGGAGGGCTCATTTCAGTGGTCAAAGATGGCTGGTGTACCATGGTCCACGGTGAATCAAATTATCCTAATTACCAAAGAAATGTTTTAGGTAAATATTTTGGTGATTAGGATAATTTGGATACTAGTAGTAGTACTATTCTGTATCTGAAAAATTTTCGCCTCTTAAGTATGAAATGATATCACAATTAAAGTCATGAATTATTAGATTATGTAGTATGAATAATTATTATAATTAAAAAAATATCTCTAAAATAGAAATCATTATGTAGGTACCTATTTATCCAGATCATTATATCAAAAACTACTCAAACATTTGTATAAGGACCGAAACAATATTTTCACAACACATGAATAATAATGCTTGCATTACTTTTTCCAGTAATTCGATTCACCATGGTACACCAGCCATCATTACTCACGATTCCATAATCGTGAGTCAAGATGACTGATGGCGTTTACATCGGAACAATTGCATAAAACAATCGTGACAACTGTGATGCCAATGGGTGTAACTGAACACCCCAATAACATTTAAGGGGCATATAAGTTAGATACTAAATGGAGACCTTCGGTGCTTGTCTGAGACCTGGAACCCCAATACTTTCAGAGTTATTTGATTTTAAACTGAAAGCAAAAACTTTCAAGTGACAACAATAATCAGCTCTTAACACAAAAGAAATTTAAACGCAAAACGACACGTGACAGACGTGAGCGTAACGTATTCCTCCTACGCTTACGTAGGGCTGTCGGCACTTAATACCAAAAAATAATTTATTTAGTTTGTATGACGTGAGCATAGTATTCCTTGTACGCTTACGTAGGGTTGTCGGCACTTAATACCAAAAAATAATTTATTTAGTTTGTATGGGAAAAAAAGTAGGTTTGTTAGCCCTAATATTTTTCCTACAGAATCTACTTCTGATGGATACATACCTTTAAATGTTATTGGGGTGTTCAGTTACACCCTGTATATATTTTTAAATTAATATAATCAGTAAATACTTGTACATAAACAGAGACTATATACATAGCTTTTTAATTATAGCATCTGATAATTTTGACGACACGATTAGCGCAGAGTTCGAGTGATCGCCTACTGCGCAACGGGTCGCGGGTTCGATTCCCGTACGGGACAAATATTTTGTATGGCCTACAGAAATTTGTTCCGGTGTGGGCGTATGTGCATGTGACCTTTGTAACTGCACCCACGACACAGGAGAATATTCTAGTGTGAGGCGACGTTTTTTTTTTAAAAAAAAATAGGAAATGTGCAGTCCACATTATCTTAAAAAGCTTATCCAAAGCTTAACTCCATCCAATCTAGTCCACAGGAATCCATCAATCTTAATGGATGATCATTGATCCAGTCCATCTTAGTATCTTCAGTGACACAATATCAGTGATCTGTTTACGTTATACTTATGTTCAGCAGACGGCAGAGATTTCAGACGTTACGTAATTTTAAGTACAGTTCATATTTATCGTCAAACAAGAGTAAACAAGTATTTTTTTGGAAATTACCTTGTTAGTAATCTTATTTTAACCTTATAAATAATCCTTATAATTTCAAAAGATTTCCTATAAAATAAAATAAAAGAAGTTAAAATGTGAAATCTGCTTTGACCAAAAACTACCTCCTCATAGTCGGGTCTCATACCTAGGGATTCGGTTATACATTTATGGGTTCCAGTATAAAACTTCACTGGAATCACGCATGACTGCATGTTTTTGTAAGAGTAGCTTAATAAAAAATATACGAACGCCGTTTAATAATGAAGTAACGTTTGGATTGAGACAGTCTCATATTGTTTTCGTTGAGTAATTAGTGATTAATTTACCAATTGTATATAACTATTATTAAATATTATTATGAACAAAGTTTAAGTGTTTATTGAAGAGTATGTAATATGTTTATTTAATTATAAGTTATTTTTTCAAATTAAATGTATTGACATATTGCCGAGTGTTTAATTAATATTTACTTACCTTGATAATAGATTTTTTGGGTTGGTAGAAGAGAAAAAACGAGGTTGCCATAAATAGATTCCATTTTATTTTAATCATAAATTAATTTGTACTTACTGATTTAAATTAACATGTCAGTTATCACAGTAGAACTAAATTATCCTAAACGTTATACGTAGAGATATAGGTAATCTAATATACATAAAATGCTTAAACTTCGAAGTTCCTGTCTGTCGCCTGATCAGTGATAGTCGGTCTAGCTAGATAAAGTACCATTAGCGTTCGTTTCGTTATGTTATTATACGTTCTATATCGAACGGCAATGTTTGAGAATGATTCCTGGGGGCCTAGTCAGTGACAATTCAAAAACGATAACGAAGTTCGATAGGAACAAAATGTATGGGATTGACGTATGCCAACGCTAAATCACGTGGTAAATCAATCAGTCATTGATATGTAAGGTGCGGTTCATAATCAGAAAACAGTGCAAACTTTTGCATGCATGCAAACAGCCCGTTCAAATAGTTTGCACTGCTTACGGACGTAAGCAGTATTAGTAATTTTGGACAAAGCTTTCGATCTGCGAGTCTGTCAAGCTGACAGTGAATGTTATTTGTAAAGTTTGGAGGGAGACATGTTTTGTGCCTCCAGTATCTTTACAGAGTACTTCTGTATTTATTGTAGATAATCTATTGAAAAAAAATCGAACAAATTAAAACACAAATAAAACTCCGCGGGAAACTGAAGTTGACATTGCAATTGACAGTTCTGGAGACGGTGCACTAAGTACCTCTTTTCTGTTCACTGAGGCGCGTTCAGGGCCTTCGCGCGAAGTACAACTTTTCGCTCTAACCCCGTTCAATGCCTTCGAGCGTGACAACCGGGTGAAACAACCGGCCCGTTCAAGACCTTTGAGTGTCGGCGCGAGTTACAACCGAACAACCATCGAATTTGATGGTTGTAAAACGCTCTGACGTTTATGACTGAAATACTCTTACGTGATTGGATGATATTGGCGGCCATATTCTATAATGTCATCTACTAGAATGAGAGAGAAATAAAAAATCATGTGAAAGAGGGAGATAAAAGATTTGGTTGCTGCAATCCGTTCAACGCCTTTGAGCGAGTTAAAAAACAACCGGACAACTACACCCAGAGGCGCTGAACGCGCCTTTGCATTGACAGCATCAATCGTTGACGTGATACCGTTCACAAATGTGCACATTAGCAATTTTGGACAGTTTGTTTGCGTGCAAATAGCGCACGCGAGCGCTTATATCAAATTATGGACCGCACTTGTAAATTGGTAGACAATGGTGGCAATTCTGTTGGTACTAATTCGATTAAACTAAACTAAATTTAGTTTTAGAGCTATCACAGTGTTTTTAGTTGAAATTTTCGAAAAAGAAACACGATTTGACAGCACTAAAACTAAATTTAGTTTAGTCTATTCCAACAAATGCCAACAGAATTGACACCATTGCATTGATTCGCAACGAATCGATGAAGCGAATTCTTTTTTCGTTACTTTGATATAAGTACTAGGTAGTTACTCAAAATACCTCATATTTCATTGAAAATGAAAATATTAAATTTATTTCACCATACTAGAATACTTAATAGAATACTTAACTATTTACTATAAAAACATGGTGGCCGTTATTTTGTTTTTGAGTAGATAACCAACAATGACGAATTAAGTTGTCATTTCGCAATGAAACGATTGCCACTTGTCTAAGCCTCCAGATTCCTCATTCCCATACATTTAGATAGATAGATAGAAACAAGTTATTTTGCACGATTTTTACAGAATACAACACAATACATACACGAACAGCAAAATAGGCGGCCTTATCGCCGTAGGCGATCTCTGCCAGGCAACCTTTATGTTGGAAAAAACATACGTTTTAGGTTGGTGGTCCTAACATAAATATATAATAAAAAATAATAATAATCTTAATATAACGAGAATTAAAAAAAAAAATTACTAGAAAATGATAATAAATAATAATAAAATAGATATATATATATAATAAAATAAATAAATAGATAATAATAATAAAACTAATTTTTAACGACAATGACATCAATGACCGTGGGGGGGGGGGGGGGGGGAGTGGTGGTGTCAGAGCTGAAGGAAATGTTGCTTACATTAAAAGTGGAAAGAGATTGTTTGCGCCTAATAGCGGAAGGCAGGCTATTCCAAAGACGAATAGCCTGTACAGTAAAGGACTGACCAAAAAATTCGGTGGAATGTGAAGGGAATTGTAAGAGTAAGCTATCAGAGGATCGAGTGTTCACATTGTGAGAGGAATGAAGAAATGAAACTGTTCTTTGAGGTATAGAGGGGTCTTTGGATTAAACAATATATTGTAAAGCAGGGATGACATATGTGCATCACGACGTTGACATTTTGATCTTTTCGAACTTCGTTATCGTTTTTGAATTGTTACTTTGTCTAGGCCCCCTGGGGTCTAAGCGAGTTGGTATACCGGGATGCGAAAGACGCCGGACGCAATCCACAGCTGAGCCGACAAACATGCCCCGGTTATTAATAGAGAGAGGTACACAAAAAGTTTTCGAGTTGCGCCCACGTACCGGGAGAAACAGCGTTGGCAAGCCCCCCCTACAAAGTAGATCGAGGATCTGATCTGTCCCGGTTATTAATAGAGAGAGGTACACAAAAAGTTTTCGAGTTGCGCCCACGTACCGGGAGAAACAGCGTTGGCAAGCCAACAAAGTAGATCGAGGATAAGATGAATCAGTATTATTTGACCATTTTTGACAGATTGAAAATAAGCTTTTAAACTGTATTCGGAGTGTCTGTTGGCGTAATTTCGTGATTATTGATAGTGACGGCCGGCGCGGTTCAGTACGTTTAGTCTAAGCAAGTATTGAAAAATTGTTAATACTCGAAGAAACTTTACGATAAAGGCCTCAGCAGCACATTCATGAAACATCACACGTTATGTGGGTCAAAAAGAATCTCCCAAGCTTGAAAGCTAAGCTAAAGCTAATGTTACTTTGAACTTTGGGTTAAGGAAACGTAAATTTTGTATGGAAATTACATTTCGCTTAAGCTAACAAATTTTCATTGTAAACAATCATCAATAACAAAATTTAATATTCTGTGGTTTTAAAAATAACGATATTATAGACTGTCGATTAAATGTGTTTACATGGCATTTTTAGTATTTTTTTGAAATCGTATTACTGGTAACATTCTTGTCTGTGGTACTCCTGTTGTCAGTGACGTAAATATTTTCGATTTTCAGTACCTATTCTGAGTGGGGAGGTTTTTGAAAGTCCTTATTATTTTCCCATGTAAACACATTTAATCGACAGACTATAGCGAGAAATTAATAGCATAGATATTTATAAATATCTTTTGTTATTACAATCATCAGGCGACAGTAGCTTTGTAATTGACTTCAGTTACTATTGGACAATATTGTTATCGTATTTTATGTTGTTATTTTTAGTATCACAATGGGCTTAACGTATAAAACTTATAGCCAAAGACATGCAGTAGAGTAGAGTGGACTCTATTGCATATGTCTTTGGTATATAGCTAGAATAAAATAATAAATAATTGGGTATCTGCTTGGGATTTAAAAAGCCCTAATGTCTCCCCCTAGTGAGGCCATCAGGTGAGATACGAGACCTAAGCCACAAAAACTGATTGAAGATGAAGTACTCCAATCGTCCATTCCTATGTATAGAAGATACAGTGAGAGAGATTCAATGAGTATTTGTCTATTGGGTATTTTGGTTGTTGGAAAGCTCTATGTTGGCTGAATAGATACCTACTTAGATAAACATACTCGTACAATAGCCCCTATACTTTAAAAGATCTCTACATTGATTGTAAAAAAGGATATTAAAGGAATGGTATCTCACATTATGTTAAAGTGTTGTTTCGTAAAATTACTTTTTTTAAATGCATAAATCGCTCGGTAAATTTGAAGAAATAATACGTTAGAAATTGACAATAACATCTAAATCATAAAACATTCCCATATCAGTAGACTAGTTACGTAAACAAATAAAAACCTTTCATTAATGCAAACGGAGTTTTCTCAATAATGCTGGCAAAAATGTCGGCGCCGGAGACCTATCTTTAACACCTTGTGTAATATACGGCCCAGGCTTGGACATAAGAACCGTGTGTAGTGTTGGCAACGAGCTGCTGATCGAACAAGCGAGTTCTGGTGTAATATTGCGACAGCCTTGAATGTCGATAAATTTCAGTTTTTTGCAGTGAGTTTGTATCGCCTCCAAGGTTTCATCTGTTAATTGATTACAACCCTGAAAAAATAAGATTAACTGTTTTACTACCTGTCTAAAAATCGTACTTACTTTAAATACCGTAAAGTAGAAAAAGATACTGAAAGATCTCATTTTGAACTGCATTAAAATCATAGGTAGAATTCTAGGGGACGAATCTTCTTCAGATATAATAAGCGTCACAAACACCATGCTTAAAGAAAAAGAATGTATAAAGCATGAAGATACGCGCCACGTTTTACCAATAATTCACCTATGGTTCTCCTAGGCCTCGCAGGATTATTTTGTAGTTTTTGAGACGCATAAATAGGTGAGATTTTAAAATCAATATAATATTTTTATTTTTGTGTGTGTAATTGTTTGCTTTTTGCGGTGGAATCTTCCAATTAAAGCCTCTCAACTTTGTGCCGCAAACGATTTGAATTTTTTTATCGCCGTTGTGATTCTACGTGGCCGTATGTGGGTGTATGACAAATTTTATTAATTAGTAATAAAAAAATTTTAATTAGTAATAATTAATAGTTATGGTTCAAGATGCTTGTGGGTCACTTGGAACCAATGGATTTATGCGTTTTCTTCATCTCTAATATTATTATACTTGCTTAACTAGAGCATTTTGAGGGTAGGTAAATGCTCTAAGTTGCTAGACGAAGAGAGCGATAAATCGTCGTAGTAAACATGACTGCGTTTTAGAAATTTCCCCAGATTGCAGTAACCTAAACGGGCGGCTCACGCTACTTTTAGAGTACTGAGAGTGGAAGAATTCGTTGTCATTGGCATTGGTGTATCTAGAGTTTATTTTCAGGGAGGGCCTGGCCATGATTTGTGTGAAGTTATACCTTTGGAGTGCTGTGAGTGGAAGAATTCATTGTCATTGATTGGGTTCTGAGCTACCCTGAAAGTTTCAGCTTGGTAGCTGGTCGGGAAGTGTTTCCAATTTGAATTGCAAGATTCCCCCCGAACAAGCAGACAGACAAGAAAGTGACTTAATAAAAACGTGGGAAAATATTAGTTTAGAAATGTCAAAATAAGTCTAAAAAATTGACAACGTCACCCTCTCGATGAGCACTGGCGACCTTGCTCCTCGTCACAATCGGCCATGATGGGCGATTGAACAATGCCATGATTATCACATTTGATGATTGAATCAATTAATCAAGCAAAATAATCTTAACTCAAATACTTGACTTGATAATATCTTTTAATCGTCCAATTTTTTTACCTACCATTCTTACCACAGATTGAGGACGTCTTTTAGCTGGTCAGAAGAATGGGCGCAATGAAACTTAGGAGACGTTCAAGTTCCCCTCCCTTAACGTTACGTAACAAATCATAGTGACCATTATTACCTAAAATTCACAATTATGTTACGAAAAGTGTTGGCAACTTGGAGGAACTAAATAAAATCGACAATACAATCGAGGGATTCCCCATAACACATAAATGAAAAGGATTGACAACTTGAGTGATTTGAATTTCTCAATTTTGTTTAAATAAAAATATCTCTATTACTTAACGCGTAGTTCGAACCTCCCAAGTTGCGTTACGTAATACTTGAACGCCCCATTATCAGCCTTAACAGAAGTAGGTATCCAAATTTACAATAAGTTGTGTGGTTACCATATACAATAACATTAGTTTGCGTTGTAATTATTTTTGAGTAAATATAATCATTGACTATGTAAATTTAATAACCTTTTTACATGCTTTTTAACATTTTAAAATTATGAACAGGCGAATCAGCAACACTTTGTAGAACTTTGGTTGTACGAAGATATAGACTTCTCCATAAAAGAGCCTCTAGTTATTTAAATTGGCAAGTTTATTTTCATTTCTTGTGTAATTTATAAACTTTTATCGTCTATGCAATCATGCGTTTTAAAGTTATGGAGTGGGGGCTAGCTCTTGCTACGTCACATATTGGTAGGAAATTTACTTACGTATGACGTCATGTGACATTTCAAATCAATATATCGTCGAAAGTTTAAGAGTGTATAAAAGAGGAAAAATATGTGCCCAATATTTTTGAATACCCTACATGTTAAGCATTAAAAAAAACATTTGCCTATGGATTCTACATCTTATCTTATCTTATGGATTGGATGGATTCTACATACACTAATAAGCATCTAATCCAATTGCATAATCTGTAGTTTTGGGAGATCTCTTTCTATCACCCTTACTGAAGCCTCTTACAATATAGATAATTATTATGTAGATTCCTGAAGTCCATGACCTCATAAATGTATAATAATGATACTTACACGTAATTCAAGGTGTTGTAGTCTACTAAGTCCAATGACTATGTTAGCCACTGCTTCATCTTTTAAATTGTAACAATCAATTAAATTGAAATATTCTATACTAGGACAATTTTTGACTAGATATTCTATGCCATTGTGTGTTATCTGTTGGCATCTACTTAAGTTTAAGTTAATAAGTTCTTTAAATTTGAAAGCATATGTTAAGCTCACATCTGTAATTCTGTTGCAGCCACTAATATCTAGCTCTTGAAGGCCTTTCAATCGTGCCAGTGAGTAACCAGTATATGTGTCCATTGAAAGATTTTCACACATTAGCATAACATCATGTTTTCTTCTTGCATCCCTTACTATTTCTTCTTCAGCCCTAGAACCCAGGTGAATTTTATGGTGCTGTGCGGTCACATTATAGTTAGACATTATAGGACCATCTTCATTGTTTTGTACATCAACTTTTCCCATTCCAGTTAAACCTGCATCAGATACCTTGTCACAGTGACTTATTTTTAATGTTTGCAAGTTTAACTGGTTTTTGAATATAACTTGAATAGATATGTCTGTAACAGCATTAAAACAGTAACTAATGTCTAAAGAGCGCAATTGAGGTAAATTTTCAGAAAGCATTATAACAGCAGTTTGATCAATGTTTAGAGAGTGTATGTCAAGTTCCTCTAATACATTATTTTCAGATGCACAAATTCCCTTTTCAAGGCCATTTTTTGTAATCAGTTCACACTGTGAGATATTTAATGCTTTCAATTTCTTTAATTTTTTTAATTCACAAATTCCTAAGTCAGTAACTGCTCTACATCTTTGTATATTAAGATATTCTAGATTAACCAGATTTTGACAGATATATACAAGTGACTGATCTGTTACTCTTGTGCATAAACCAATATCTAATTCCTTCAGTGTTGTTTGATGTGTTGTTAATGCTAATATGCCAGTATTTGTCAACTGGTCACATGAATTTACCTCGAGCCCCGACAACTTCAAATTTTCTACCTCAGACAGTGATTTTAATGCAGCTCCATCTATTAAAGTTTTTGAAAAGAATAATTTTCTGATATTTTTTGCCTTTGCTATGATCCATTGTAATACAAAATAAAAAGTCAAGACACTTTCAGAAGGATTAAGAAATATGTTAGAACCTTGGGGATAAAACTTTTTTACAAGACCAAGATGAAATTGAAGTGAGCAACCAGATAAATTTAATTCTTCTAGTGTTGGAGCAGCATTAATAAATCTATTAATCAATGCATCTGTTAAATATTGATTTCCTGGCAAGCTTAACAATTTTAAATTGTCAAAACACATATTTAAAAGGCCTTCACTTTTTCCCTCTAATAAGCGGCCTGACATAAAAAGTTCCTTACAACTTTCAATAGTCAAGGTTTCGAGATTAAGACAATTTTGTAATATATAAACAAATACTCTTTCACATATATCGCAATTGCGAAGTGTTAATGACTTTATATTGTCGCCTTGTTTATCCCAAAAAGTATTTAATTTATTTGATATCTCAACTTCGCTAAATAAATAATTGGAGTAAATTATTGATGTGTTCTCAAATATAATCAATGGTGAAGAGGGGTCATCACTCAATATTGATTTATAGAATATTGCTACTTTGTTCTTCAAAAAAGAATTGTCATTAGCAGCAAGATACCAGGAATGACACACTTCACTTGCAGCTTTTCTATCAGACTTTGGTAAGTATTTGAACAGATAAACTAATATCTGAAAAAAAGGAAAGAATTTGAATTAGCGATTGTTATATAAAATATCTCGAATTTTTATACTTTATTGCTTTCGTTGTAATTTTATGATTAAAATTATATTAATAACAAGTAGTAATATTTCGTTTTTAGAGGCCGATTTATATTTATTATAATAAAACATTTGTATTCACGTTTTTAAAACTATTTTGTGGTGTGTACACTTGTGTTAGGCACATGAAAGTAGCTCTTTACAGGAAGACGTTTGTATTTATAAATCACTTGCTAACACAAAGGTAGCAAAACTAACATCGTAGATGTAATCACGTGAAAAACGCTAGCAAGTGATAGGAACAAAAATTCAGCTTATGTAAGGAAATTGTACTTACTTCATATGGTAGCTCCATTTCTTATTAAGCTAATACACAGTTGTAAGTGCTTAGTAAGTTTAATAAATCATATTTAATAATAAATTAGCTATTTATAAATTAAATTTTCTTTCTACTTCCTAATAGCATAGCACAAAGCACAAACAGCTGTTCAATTGATATTTGACATTGACAACTAGGCGCGTTCCAGATAAGAACATTCGTAACATTTTCAAAATTTTTAGCATCAACGTGTTTCGCCTTTGGTGTTAAACTTTTCGTGCTGGTTCCGTGTGTTTCACTTAAACATTTTTGTCACGAAAAGATAGCATTAAATACTCACACCTATAGATAAATCTTCTGATACACAATATGCTCTGATACCACTTTCAAAGGAGGTCACCAATCGTCCATACATTTTTGCCCATGTTTCTTGTAGAGGAAAATTCGAGGATTCCGGAAAATGTATTATTTTCTTCATTTATTTCGATAAAACTACGTAAACAATAAATAAAAGTCCTCAATTGCGTTTAGTTTCGACTTCTGCAAAACCTGCCCCCCTAGACAAGATGCATTTCGATAATCGCTAACGCAATCGCTAGAAGGAAAATGTATGAGATTTGACATAAGCCCTCGCTTAGCTTCGAGCGCAATTGTCAAATCTCATACATTGTCTATTTAGCGATTGCGTTAGCGATTATCGAAAGACATCTTGTCTAGGGGGGCTGTAGTGTTTACGAAATATTTTATTTTTAGTTAATTTTTGTTTTAAGTTTTAATGTATCGTATCTTAATGAGATTACTAGAGTCCGACCGAAACTAATTTTTCGGCCGAAATCTAAACCGAAACCGAATATTCGGCCGTGGCTTCAATTTTTATTTTAAGTTTTAATGTATCGTATCTTAATGAGATTAGTAGTCCGACCGAAACTAATTTTCCGGCCGAAATCTAAACCGAAACCGAATATTCGGCCGTGGCTTCAGTTTCGGCCAAAACCGAAACCGAAACTCACGTGGTCAAGTATAAAATTCCCTAAAATACTGAAATTTGGTGCATTTTACCCATTATTCTGCATTAATTAGGACATGAAATGGAAACACAGTATATTAATTTTGTTGTAATCATTTATTTAATATAATATAAAAAAAAAAAATAATATTTTTATTATTTTTTCGAATTAAGTTCTCATAGCAAAATGTTTATCAGTTATCAATAATCAAATCACTAATTGTTACTGTTTCATTAATTAGTATTTGTATTTTTAATGATTGTTTTAAAGAATGTTTGCGTCAGGTGATAACGCACTGACTAAGTTGTGTTGCTAGGTTGCTACAGAGCTATCCAAACGGCGCACGACAATTCCCGAGCAGGGCCGCCAGCGTCCGCCAAAGCGTTGCCGCGAGAAACAAATTCGAGCGTACACAACAACTTCTGAAAACAGTTTCGGTTTCGGCAAAAGTTTCGGCCCATTTTGGCCGAAACGGAAACTGTCGCCGAAACTTGATTTTTGGCCAAAACTCGGCCGAAACCGAAACCGAACTTTCGGTCGGACACTAGAGATTACATTAATCAAAAGTAGAAAATAATAATATTTTATCTTGCGAATTAATTGTATCTGCGCAAGTAACAAAACGCCATAAAATATTAAAATATTGTCTATGCTCACCACGGGTTACTGACACAAATCTGTGATAAAGGAACTTGCTCCCCAACTTATTTGAGTCTTATTTGTCCAGTAGAGTCCAGAAAGTTGTCATTAACAAATCTAAGTCTGCTGGTGCACCCATAATTATGGGTGTGCCTCAAGTCTCGATATTGGGACCTTTGCTTTTCTTAATTTACATTAACGACCTCCCACACTTCACTAATAGTTTGTGCGATACAGTGCTATTTGCAGATGATACTTCTTTAATATTTAAGGTTGACAGAGGAAACGGAAATACTGACGTTGTAAATAGTACTCTCTCTAAAGTATTGCATTGGTTCACCATAAATAATTTATTATTAAATTCAAGTAAAACTAAATGTATTAAATTCTCATTGCCAAATGTAAGAAAAGTTGATACTATTGTGCAAATGAACAACCAAATTGTTGAATTCGTCGATTCTACAAAATTTTTGGGTATTACTCTAGATTCTAGATTGCAGTGGGATCCACATATTGAGTCCTTGGCAAACAGACTTAGTTCTGCAGCATATGCAGTAAAAAAAATAAGACAACTTACTGATGTTGAAACGGCATTCATAGCATCATGTCATATGGAATACTTCTGTGGGGATCAGCTGCTAGTATAGAAAGTATTTTTGTACTTCAAAAAAGAGCGGTTCGCGCCATTTATAATTTAAGAGCAAGAGACTCTCTTAGAGATTTATTTAGAGAAATTAACATATTGACTTTAGCAGGACAGTACATTTATGAAAATTTGATTTATGTCTATAAAAATTATAATATATTTGAAACCAATTTCCAACTTCACCATTTAAACACAAGAAATAAAAATAAACTTGCCGTTCCAACGTACAGGCTCCAAAAAACTAGAAGCTCATTTATGGGGAAATGTATAACTTTTTACAACAAAGTCCCACAAAGTGTAACTGACTTGCCTTTTGATAAGTTTAAAGCGCATGTAAAAAAGACTCTGATGAGTAAAGGATATTATAAAGTCAACGATTATTTACAAGATACCAATGCCTGGTGTTAATTTGATGAAATTATTAATGATAATAATGTAAATAATCGTGTTGTTGTGTATAACTATTCATTAAGTAGTATTGGTAACGTTGTACTAAGAAGAGAACTGACAAATCTACATTTGTTATGGAAGTTGAGCTCAAATTTTTGCCTTGAGGTCAGCTTCCAATTGACGACTCTGTAACAATACAGGGAGAAAAAATAGCCCTTGCTGGTTTTCTTGCTGGTTCTTTCTAGTACAAGGTCTCCCGGCGTAGACTTGTGAACCATTGGCGTAGCTTCCTTGACTTTCAAAAGAGATTGTAAAATCCAAGTTGAATAAAATATTTTGATTTTGATTTTTTGATTTTGTCTTGCCCTGCGAGCATGGACTTGTCGATCGACAAAAGCATCTGTCCTTTTCACTCCTTAAGAATATCTGTCAAATTTATCGAATTTTTCGAGTATGTCGATCTTAGCTGTTAAATTTTGTTTATCGAGAGTTCCATGCTCGCAGGGCTGGAACAATCTATAATTAGTAACATCCAAAATGCATAGATGGCATAAGCTATGCCATCTATGCAGTTTTGGTTTTATTAAACGGGAATGTAATAAATTATTGACTCATTTTGTAGAAATAAAATCGTAAGTAACTACTCAATGCTTTAGTTTATAATAAAATATTGTTTTAGAACTAAATTCGATACCTTTTAAAAATAAAATAATGAAATTCAAAATCACGTCTTGCTGCAAAAACACAATCCAGTGCTTATTAGTTGACCGCGTCATAAAAGTTCAAAGGTCCGACAATAGATAGCAGCTATTTATATTGTTATAATAATATAAAGCATTATTTTCTTATAAATAAAAAAATATTTTTAATCGTTTCCAAATAACCAGGGAAAAAATAAGGTTGTTTTATTGTTTAGCGTATTATAGAGAATGTATTTCCATGTAGTGTACCTCGGTACATCGATTGGGCAGATTTTGGCGACCTCCTTGGACATTATTTGGGTTTTTTTTTCAAGAATCAAAAAGGTTTATCAGCAGATTTAAAAAATAAATTGCAAGATATTTAAAGTTTTACCCGATTCTGATTTGTATTATTAGACATTTTAAGTTAATGGACTAAATAGGTGAGGTGCCAAAATTCAGCACGAAAAATCATTTTTCTCCGTTTCAATTGTAACACTTAGCGCGGTTAAAAATGTCAACATTTCTTAGAGCTAATATGAAATGTTGTGGCTTACATGAGATGTCAGCACCAGCAAAGTGGTGATGCTTTTTTTATAATGGCAAAGGTTTTTTATCTGTAATACAGCTTGTGGGTGCGGTCATTGATTTACTACCAAACGTTCTATGTTTGTTTGTAAATCAATGGGTGCGGTCCATTTTAATCGGACAACAGGAGCTGTGTTCCATATAAGCATCACCACTTTGGTGCTGACTTCACTGGAAGTAGAATGAAGTTTTCCTCTAAATAAACGTTTTGTATCAATATACACTAGGTATATTAAAGACTTAACCATCTTATCTTATCTTAGAAGTGGGGTGGCCCAAGTTATAAGCCTTCGCACTTCGACCCACTCTGGATCTATTGTGCTTCCCCGTGTGTTAGTCCCTAATGCCATCGCCACCATCGGTCCAGTTCATCGTGGCCATAACCTTGATGATGTCCTTTGGTGGCATGACCCTGTAATCTTCCGGTTTTGGATAACCAATCCCCGTCAGCATTTGCCTCCTGCAGGCTAGAGCATCGCAATGGCACAGCAAATGTTCCATGCTTTCCTCTTTATCCTTGCAGGCCCTGCAGATTTTGGAACTAGCAAGTCCCATCCTGGTTAGCATTATCCTAGTGCCAAAATGTCCGGTGAGAGCACCGAGCATTAGGCGGGTCTGGGATCTGCTAGAGCTCAATGTAAATTTGAGCCAATTGTCCATGCCCATAAAGAGCTTGGCGTGTTTCAACTAAGAACTAACTAACTAAGACTTAACCATAGTATTCGTAAGTCTTAATATAATAATTAATAATTTTAGAATAGATCAAAACGAAACGATATAAGTAGCTGAAAGGGTACGCACCACGAGTCTGTGGAGAGTTAATTTAGTAATGAGGATCAATCACATAATAGCAAATCTGATTTTTACTAAGTTTATCGTATGCGCAAAAAATTACAGCATTTTATTTTTTAAATTATTAAAATCCGTCAAGAAATGATGGATTTATCAAAGGTTTTATGAATGGCTACTTTGAAACGCGCGCTCCAGTTTGCTTCTTTAGGATGACGTCATCTGTTATGATCCGTGCGACCGCTCGATCATATTCATTCACCGATTACTTGATGCTTGTGCCGCGCGTGCATTTTTTGATTTTTATTTACGTTAAATAGTTTAGTTTTGTTTCGAGAGACTCAGTGATTAATTAAATAAGTGTAATTAAAAAAATATTGTGTAATTTGGAGTAAAAAAAAATATGGATGTTTATTTTGTGGAAGCCCAATCGGACAATTTGCCGGAAATAGATTCTCTAATGATAGCAGGGTTTTATAAAAGAAATAAGTTTTTGTAAGGAATTTCAACCCTGCATAATTTCAAGAAAAATATTTTCAAAATTCTCGAAAACGGTGCATTGGAGCTAAAAAATTACAAAAATTTTAACCCTCCCACACCTCACAGCTAATAAAGACACATAATGGACTTATCAAAAAAAGATCAATGGTGGGTTTTTATTTTTACATGACGTCTACAGATTCCACCTTGTGTAGCAAAGGGGATGTAAATTTCAATTGAACTCATCCATACTAAATATGTTGTAATTTTTTTAAAGTGCTGGCTCCATACTAAAATCAGTTGAATTTTTTTTAACATTTTCGGAAAATTTGTCTATTTTTCTTTGCAGAAAAAATATTTGCGTGTGTTTAGTCTGTAATCTATATTGTTATGAAATTTCAATTTCCTGAATGATTCAATCAATATTCGTACCTATTAGTACGGTACCTACTATTCATTGTATCAAACAACCGGAGGGAGACTCTGTACCAGAGTCGTGTGCATGGCTACCTCCGTCTTACCTATTTCTGCCGCAAAACAGCAGTGCTTGCATTGCTGTGTTCCGGTTTAAAAATAAGATATGGCATTGAAATTACTGGGTACCGTGACTTTTCATCTTAAGTCACAAGTTGGCAAAGTACACTGTGGTTCTTGTGGGGGTTGAAAGGAGGTCTTCAGTATTTGCCCAAATCATGTACCGAGGTACAAATTATATGAAATGAAGGATAATGTGTTGAAAATGACCCAATGGGTAAAATCTTTAAAAACTTAATAGATTTCCCAAAAAAATAAGATAAAAAATGATAAGTGAATGCGAAACTTCGTGAAACGAAACGTGATTAGTTATGGACGTCAAGGGTTGACATTGACAATCAGTAATTTTTATGGTCGCTTGATATTTTCTCTTGTAATCTTCTTCTTAATCTAGGTATTTAAAGAAGTTGAAGTTCTTCTAATTAAGAATCTGGAGTTTGTTATGTGTGTTTGTGCCAACATCTATTTACGATCGCTTACAAATCACCAGTAATTGTGAATTTGATACGTCAATACAATACACATCCTAATGACTTTTCACTTTTTTTTATTGGGTATTGTTTGCCAAATAAACACCATACCACAGACTATGTGACACTTATTAACAAGATTTATTTACGCTTTGGAATATGGACTTGTTACGAGTTTTATTGTAATATTTGTTATAATTAAGTAAAAACCCTATTTTTATTATTTTTATTGTTGGAAAACCTTTACTAAACAGGTTTGGAGAATACACTACGCTAGTACGCTTTATTTAATATTGATGCTATGTTGCCAGTCATTAAAATGTTTAAGTCATAATTTCAAGTAGTACAAATGGTTAAAAGAAATTATTTTTATTATTTTATGAATTTTCAGATTTTTTTTACATAGAAAAATGTAATAAAACCCGAGGTACGTGTTTTGGGCATAGTTGTATGGAAGTAAAAATGGATCCTTTTGCTGCGAATCTCACAGGAGCCACATGTAGTATAGGTGACTGCTACCACTTACCATCAGGTGAGTAGTTTGCTTGTTTGCCAACTTAATTGCAATAGAAAAAAACAAAAGTGGTATAAACCTATGTTACTAATAGTACTAATAGCACGAATAAGCTGTACTAGTACCTTACTCGTGCTGTACGATTACGGTTCGAATCCAATAATGTACGAATAAAGACAAGACTACGGCCCTGGCTCTTCTAAGCGAATAATGGCTCTTCAAAACCTAAGTGGTCAGATTACATAATATTATGAGCATTGAGCCGACATTCCAGCATGAAGAAAGCTGGTATGTTTATTGAGTTTCGCAGTTACATTACTTAGAAATGCCAAGTCGGCCATCCATACTTTATCATCGAGTTTTTCTTCATAGCTATCTTGTGATTGCAAAAATATTTTGATTTCTGTCATCAAACCAACAAATCTTGTCAGCACTTTACCACGACTGAGCCACCTTTCTTCAGCGAAGTAGATCAAATCACCATGTTCACTGTCCAATTCATCAAGTAAATCTTTGAAAAGACGATGGTTCAACGCTCGTCCACGAATGAAATTCACAATTCGTACTACTACGCACATAACATGGCCAAGGTTAAGTTTTTTGGCAATCAAATTTTACTGGTGTATAACACAGTGATAGGAATTAAATTTAGGAAAATCTTTATCCTTTTCACACAGACCAATAAATACAGCATTTCTTCCGATCATAGCAGGCGCTCCGTCGGTAGTCATGGCTACCAGTTTCTGTATTGGTATGTTCTGTTCAGTAATGACCTTCTTTATTGCGTCATAAATGTCTTGTCCTCGTGTATAAGTTACCAACGTCAAAGTTGCGAGCAATGCTTCTTTAACAGAAAAGTCAGAAAATATCATTCTGATGAACACCAAAAGCTGTGGTGAGTTAGTAATATCCGTCGACTCGTCCATTTGCCATGCAAAACACTCGCATTTTGCCAAATCATTTTTCATTTGGTCAAAAACGTCATTTGCTATTTCGTCAACTCGTCGTGTTACCGTGTTCCTCGATAACGGCACTTGTTTTATTGCCTAAATTATATCATTTTTGTTTTTAAAATCATTAAACAAAGATTCTGCCATGTCTAGTATAGCTTCTTTTATTATAACTCCGTCAGAGTAGGGTTTTTTGTGAGACGCCAGAATGTAACTTACTTTCAAGGATGCTTCTGTGTGAGCCTTTGATTTATTCTTAGCAGTAAACAGCTATTTTGTTGAGCGCGTAGAGTAGCTTGCAACGTTTGAATTTTATTATTTCGTAATGCAGACCGCGGCGGATAGTTATCTGAAATAATAAAAAACACATGTTATGTAGATAAGTTTAATTTTATTTACATAACATATTTGAAACTACGGTATCATCCCTAGTTTGTGTATTATCGAAATCAAAATAAAATGTTGTAAAAGCTGGCTATATTACGTGCACATAAATATGCCTACGTACCTTTGAAATCCGCATGGAGACTTTTGTGATGACGTTCGATGTTCGACCGCTTTGGTACTGCTACAGAAGCATTGCAGAGTAAGCAAATAGCTTTCTCGCTAACACTCGTAAATAAAAACTCTTTCTCCCATTCCCTATTGTTTTCTTTTTCTTCCATGGTCCAGGTTCATCACTCATTTTACGGCAAGGAGATGACGTACTTATGTACGTCAGTACGTCCCTTAGTTTCTTGGTTTCATTGCATACACAATGCAATGAAATCAAGAAATATTAAGCGTAAAGAAGCGTTAATTAAACACTAATTAAGACGCACGCCACGCAGCGAATAACGATATACCAGTGTAACTGATTTGAGTTGACTCATTTGACTGACTGTGAGTGACTGCTGCGCGGCCGAGTCGGACAGCACAGAATAAATAATAGTACTTAAGTACCGATAGAACGCTCTCTCAGCGAGAGAGCAGGACGACGCGACGACGCAGCCACTCACTCATATTAACGCTGCGCTGCAGCCTACCTACACATATTCATTTCATGCGTACCTACTAACGACTCATACCATGCATCGTAATTTAGTTATTGTTTATTTAATTTATTTCACCAATATTGTTCGCGGGCGCCTAGAATACAGGCCGCGGGCTACCAGGAGACCTATTTTTGAATTACGTATGCGATTTAGAAATCACCGCTGACTAAATAGTCAGCGATGACTTTGAAGTCACGAATTCCTAAACATCCTATTTTTGAAAGTCGAACGCAGAGCTGCCAACATAGATAAAGTACACACATACGTAAGGGTTCGGTTCCACGCAGAAAGTAGCCGTTTTCGGTATATACCGGTTATTATACGGCTAAAAATTCATTGCAACTAGGTCAAAATATAAGAAAATACTGGTCTAAGTTTGTTTGTGACACAAATTTAAAAGATTTTAAACTTATACACGGTTATTTTTTACGGTAATTATTTATTTATCACCCTGGAAAATGTTAGGGACGCTTCAGGACACATCCAATATTAAGTATATATAAAAAAAAAAAATGAAAAAAAATATAGCTATAAAAAAACTAAAAAAATCTCTAAAAATGCTGCTCTCAACTAGTGCAGCATTTTTTGTATTTTAAAAAAAAAATTAAGTGAGTTATTTTTTTTTATTTATATTTAAATCATTCTAATACCATGTCGTGAAGCGTCCCTTAAATTTTCCAGGGTGATAAAAAATAACCGTGTATATTTACTTATTTGACAAATTTAAAAAAAATTTTCATCCAACTCAAAATCAACACACATCAACTTCAAACTTGTCAATATGTTCTCTAAACAAAACACAGATAACGTTTCCACAGTTAAGTATGACTTGTTTACGAGTGGGTGACGGCACTCGTAATGAAATCACATCCGTGACTAAGATGGTCACATAAGTGATATTCAAAAATAAGAATTATTGAAAATCGGTGATTATTAGTCACATCGGTGATTTCGAAGTCGCATACGTAATTCAAAAATAGCTCTCCAGGTGCCCGCGAGCTACCGGTTGGGCACCGCTGGCTTAAAGTGTCAGAGCGAGTTACAACTGAACAACCATCGAATTTGATGGTTGTAAAACGCTCTGACGCTAATAACTGAAATACCCTTATATGATTGGTTGATATTGGGGCCTTTATCTACTGCGTTATCTGCTAGAAAGAGAAAGAAATTAAAAATTCATAGGGAAGAGGAAGATAAGAGATATATTGTTGCTACAACGCGTTCAGTTCAACACCTCAGAATGAGTTAAAAAACAATCTAACAACTACACCCCGAGGCTATGAACTCACTTCAGTGCAAAAACGTTTGCATGCAAGCAAACAATCCGTTCAAATCCTTTGCACTGTTCACCGACATAAGCACTCAGATCAATTTTGGACGGAGCTTTCGATCGAGAATATTTCAAGTTGGCGGTCATCGTTATTTGAAAAGAAAAATTGGAGCGGGACATGTATTATACCTTCAGTATTTTAACAGAGCACTTCTGTATTTATTGTAGATAATCTATGAAAAAATTAATTCGAACAAACTAAAACACAACTAAAACTCCGCGGGAAACTGATGACTTTGACGTTGACAGTTCTGGAGACAGTGCACAACAACCCCTTTTTTGTTATCAATCGTGACGTCATCGATTACGTCATACTGCTTACAAATGCGCATATGAGCAATTTTGGACGACTGTTTGCATGTAAAGTGTCTTTCAATCAAACCTACACAAAAGGTAAACAAACAAGCAGACTCACCTTTGTTAAATTACTTAATAATCACACTTTTCATTTGAACATTCGCACATATATATAATTAATTGTAACAATTGTTGTCCATTTCAATTGATCTCTCGTAATATTATGAAAATAAACATTAACCATTGGAAACTTGATTTTAAAGGTTATGTCAAACCTGAGACTTCTTAATTTATCTGTAGAAAAATTGTGATGGGGTTACATCAACATGCCCGATCGAACGAATGAATGAGTTTTGAACAGATGTTCATTTTCAAAGGAGGTTCGCGGAATGTTTTTTGTCCGAAATTAAAAAATCGCGCTGGAAATGGATTTGGCTTATTTGTGTAAGTAAATACGATACTTTGCATGTTCTTTTTTGGAATATAATGGCAATATTTCCATTTCCGCTCATGTTTGGAGTGTCTAAAATAATTCTTCCATTCGTTTGATACTTTATATTTTTATGGCTTTTAATATACTAAACTCATTCATACTGGACCTGGAATTACCTATTTCACGGCCTTTGCAATAATGTACGGACGACAGCACATCAAGGTAAACACTATGGCATCTTATGTCGTTGTAATAAGTACAACTGAATGTTTTGCAACTGAAATGTTTAGTCTGATGTGCAGGCGTGTGTACTATTAAATAAATAAAATGTATTATTTTGATGGAAGAAATATTTTTGTAATGGCAACTCTATAAGTTTTTTTTAGCGACAACCGACTAACTACAACAACTGATAGCTACAGAGCTGCGTTCAGAACCTACGCTCGAGTGCACTCCGAGTGCACTCTGACAGCAACCGACCCGTTCAGAGCCTCGGGGTAAAAAACGCTCTGACAGGCGGTTAGTACACTCTGTGCCCGTTCAGAAGCTTCGAGTGATGCAACCAAACAACCAACTTGAGCGTAGGGTGAAAAATACTCTGACAGCTTTTATGTCAAAGTCGATGTCAAAAATACGCTAATCACTTATTATTTTATTAAATAACACTACTTTGAACTCCTCTAAGCCTAAAACAAGGGAAATATAGAGATTTTTATGTGTTGTAATTTTTTTAGCAGAAAAATGGATATTGACTGTTAATTTCATAGTAAGGATTAGTATATTTTGCCCTTTGCTTGATCTTGATCGGCAAGCTACAAACTAAAAAAAAGATAGCAACCGAGCCGTTCTGAACCTCGGAGCGAGTGTGAAAAACACTCTCGGTTGCATTACTCAGAGCTGCGTTCAGAACCTACGCTCGAGTGCACTCCGAGTGCACTCTGACAGCAAAAAAACGCTCTAACAGGCGGTTAGTACACTCTGTGCCCGTTCAGAAGCTTCGAGTGATGCAACCAAACAACCAATTCGAGCGTAGGGTAAAAAACACTCTGACAGATTTTATGTCAATGTCGATGTCAAAAATACGCTAATTATTTATTATTTTATTAAATAACACTACTTTGAACTCTTTTAAGCCTAATACTAGGGAAATATAGTGATTTCTATGTGTTGTAATTATTTTTAAGCAGAAAAATGGATATTTACTGTTAATTTCATAGTAAGGATTAGTAATATTTTGCCCTTTGCTTGATCTTGATCGGCAAGATACAAACTAAAAAAAAAGATAGCAACCGACCCGTTCTGAACCTCGGAGCGAGTGTGAAAAACACTCTCGGTTGCATTACTCTGCCCCTCGGAACGCAACTCTGATGTAGCTATCGATTGTCACTGTCAGTGATGTATGTCAGAGACATTTCGACATTTCACTATATTTAATTTATTGTATTTTTGTATGCTTTCGCACAGAGATTTAAATCGATTTAAATCTGTGCTTTCGAAGCGTTTATTCAGCATTCTTTACGATAATTTTTATTTATTTCTTTATTCTATGTTAAGAAAGGGTATTTTTTAATCTTTACTAAATCTATACTATCTATAGCTTTCACGCCTAAACCACTGAATTGATTGTTATAAAATTTGGTACAGAGATAGACTAGATATATACCTACTTAGCCATCCCAATTAATAGTTTTGTATTATAATTAACCGTTTTGGAACAGGTTGTATTTTTACTCAATTACAGGTTCGAAAGAATTTTAGGGAAAAATAGAACCAGGATCAGTTATAGTCCTGGATAACGCACCATACTATTCATAAATAGATCGTCTGCCAAACATGAGCTGGTGGAAGGAGGCTATATGAGCTTGGCTGCGAGAAAAAAATATTAATTTTGAAGAATGTGAAATTAAAGCTGAATTACTTGCGAAAAATTACAAAAGTCAATACCAAAAAAAATATATAGATGAACTTGCAACCTCGAAAAATGTTACTGTTCTACGCCTTCCGCCGTATCATTGCGAGCTAAACCCCATAGAATTAATTTGGGCTCAAGTGAAAGCATATGTAGCTCGTAATAATACAAAATTTAAATTGGTAGACGTCAAGCGGCTTCTGGACGAAGGAATCGCTAGGATTGGTGCAGCTCAGTGAAAAAAATGTATAGAACACGTTATGAAAGAAGAAGATAAAATGATGAGATTAGATGGCATTATATAGATACTGTAACAGACAATATGACTACACCTTTCATAATACATATTTCAGAGGACGATTCAGATTCTGAATTATCATCTGATTGAGTACCTATAGTAATTTGTTGTTTCAATTATTAAAAATTAATTATTCCTCTTAAATTTATTTTTTGTAACATTAGGATACGTAATTTGCAGAAAACATTTTGTTTTTTTTCCACACGAAATTCCACACATGGCAATTCCGTAACAGACAATTTTATGCTGTCGAAATTCATCCTTATTCGAATCGCGTAACTTAGTTTTCGCTTCTTGCTTATTCTAGGTTCAGGTACAGTCTTATAATAAAATATATGAAAATAAAATTTATATTCATTCCACGGACCTGAAAAAAAGACGGACGGAGCGTTGTTGAATCAAGAGTGAAGCATGCCAATGACAGCACATTGTTATGTGTGCGTGTTTTAAGGGATGGCATATAAATTATAAATTTGCCCATATTTAGATTCAATACATTCAAATAGTGCTATTTTTATATTTACTACTACATGGTTTAGTTTTTGTTAGATTATAAGATGTAACAGTATTACTTTAAATAGGTTAAATATAAGGGTTAAGAATAAGAATGTGATTTGACGAGGCACTTTTCTACGTGGCTATAAGTGAATTTAATTCCACTTGCGTTAAAATAACCAGGATGCAAATTTTTCATATATTTGTTTCTTAATTTTCGTATTGCTAAAATACAAAACAGTTTCTTCTTTAGCGAGGCAAAAATAAAACATTTTCAAGTAATTGTACTTGTAGTAATAAATAATGACTGCATAATGCATTTACATATCCTTTTTTCAGCGGTAGTTAGTTGCATATTTTTTTAGCAACAATTTTCGAAATCATGCATCTTTACGTTCGATCTCGTTCAGCGTTTGGATGACTTACATAATGACGAGAAATCCGATCGCTAAGCAAATTTTTCGCTTAAAATATATTAACTTAATAAGGTTAAGATTATTAACTGTATTAAAAAAGCGATCGTAAACACAATTTGTCTACAGAATATCTAGAACAGTTAAAGTCGTACATTTTTAAAGGTAAATTTCAATGTTATATAAAATCAAAATATTATATTCAAACAAGTATGACTTGATAGAAAGGTCTTTTGAATCATCCAAATTTTAAACCTACTACCCGTTCAGAACATCTTTTTAACTGATAAGAAAAATGGCCGCAAGAAACCTATTAGCTTTATCAGAAATGTACCGACATTTACAATAAAATATGTTGACAAATAACCTGCGACAGAGACGGTAGCGTGTTCATTTGTCAGCTCTTGAATTTTTGCTATACTTGTTCTTTTTATCTTAAATGAGTTTAAGAGTTTTAACGAATTAAAAAATTGTTGTATTTATAAACCATAACAAAAATTACAAAAAAAATATTACCTATTACCTGCACTGTTGTCGTAGTAGTGTTTAGTACTGGCAGATGATGGGCTCCGACTGTTTTGTCCTCTACAGTTTCTAATAATTAGGGAGTTATGGCCATTTCACCAACCTCTTCTTAGCTTAGGGTACTCTTTGGTGGCATGCTGTCACATTCTTTTCATTAAAGACATAAAGTGACAACATACATCTTAGAAGCTTCCTAAACTAAGTTAGGTATTCAAATTCAAAATTCAATATCCTTTATTCAATTTGGATTTTACAATCACTTTTGAACGTCAGAGAAGCTACGCCATTGGTTATGGTTGGTGAAATCGGCCATTAATCATCTTTACGATTTTTATTTCTAGGAAACTTATTATTATATTACCTACTTAATTATTATATTTATTGCATTTCACATAAACAAAGTGTGAACAAACAGGTTGAGTGTACCTGACCAAAAATGTACAATGACTTATCTAACTGTTATCTGACCATAGTTGTAACAAGTACGGATTTCCCAATTTTAAGGAGATTTTCCCGTACAAAAAAATGGTATCATACTATTGATTTTAGTTTGAAATTGACATCAAAGTAAAAATAAATATAAAAATCATGAATAAAAATAGCTTACGCATGGTATGTAATTCCTTGTGATTTTTTATGTTTCTTTCTGTAATTTTCATATGTTTCCACTACACAATACGGTGTTATTTATTAATTTTCTTGACGTAAATTTTATGTCAGTCTGTCACTGTTGCTCATCGATAAATGACGGCGGTTTGTCTTACCTGGTGCATCTGTGTGAGTGTAGGTCGTGTACAAACACAGTAAATTGTCTTACCTTGCGTGCTTTACATTTGTTTAATGCTACACTACGTCCGTATTTTTTGGAGGTCCATGATTCATTCACTCCTCAACTTTCACATCCCTATTATAGTGTCATGGCCGACCACAGGGTTTGTGACACTTCGTTTGTTTACCTTTTGTGTAAGTTTGATTGAAAGAGACTTTAAGTAGCGCACACTGTTATCAAATTTTGGACCGCACCTTGTATTTTCCATCAGAAAAAAATCATGAAACCAATTACCATACAACCTGAGAAGCCATGATCTTTACATTTGGTGTCACAGATTTGATGGTAACTAAATAGATATTATAATATAGTGGTCTCTGATGAGGTGTTTCATATTCAGATTAATAGCTATTTACTATTAATTTCAATTTGAATTAGTTCACTGTTTTGTTCTCAAGGATATCCGCTCGTAGTTTATTTCACAAACGTGTTGCTGTTGCTGTTATGGTAAATGAGACTAATAATGAGACAAAAAAATATATATAAATACCGTGTGATGTATACAGCTATCCTGTTGAATTATACTTATTAGTTACAAATGTAGTTTTAGGATAGGGTAGCAGTACCTAAGTAATAGCAATTTATTGCGCCCATAGGCGTAAATTATATAAATGCGGTCCAAGTTCCATTCATACTTTGCCTGATAGTCTGGCTTATGAAAGCTAATGAAAACGCGGGAAGTAGGCAAAACTGAGTATAGTAGAAAAAAAAACAGAGTTGATACTGTTCATTAAATATTAATGTTTAGTTTCAACGTGTTAAGATGTAAAAATGTTATTTTTTAAAATGTGGCAACTCTCAGCATTATGTGTCACTCACTTCCTTTTTTTTGTGCTGTGTGCCTTAACCTATGTGGTTCTCTTGCTCAGATTACTATGTAGAAATAAGAGAATAAAATGCAAATTAATGGATTATTATAAAGCTAAAATGACGTGTAAAAAGAAAAATGAATTGTATAATATTTGGAAAAAATACAATAATAACAATAGAAAAGATAATGTTATATAATAAATATACTTAGAAATAAAACAAACAAATACATTAACTTCTTCATTAAATATATTAAAAAAAGTCAAAATTTCAAAAACCCCAGGGCAATGTGGAGGATAATAAATGAAGCGTGCGGCCAAGTGAGACAGTCCACTGATGATATTATAGTATTGAAGTCATTCGATGACAAAGAAATTAATAAGTCTATTTAACAATTTAGCAAAGCAGTGTGACATCTACACAAATAAATAAAATTGAAGTGTCTGTTTGTAATGTCAAAATAAGAAGTTTTTACTAAATGGGTATGAATGTATATCGGATACCAATAACAAAAACACAATTTAAAATATTTTTGTCTGTCTGTCTGTCGGTCTGTCTGTCTGTCTGTTTGTTCCCGTCAATCTCCGGAACGGCTGGATCGATTTTTATCAAGATCGGTCCAGCCGTTAGGTACTATTCCACGCGGACGAAGTCGCGGGCACAGCTAGTTTCAAATAAGTTTCAGGAGTGCCCGGAGACACTTCTTGATAAAACTATTTACTCTGTCAGTCCCAAGACTTGCCTACGTTTAAAAAATATTAGTAATAATAAAACGATAGAACTAATTAAAAAATCAAACGATCATGAATAAAAGCCCCGACTTCGATGAAATTAGAGCCTCTCACCTTAAGGAAATAAAACATTTAATAATCCCTGTTATGCGAATTTACCAATGTAATTAACGAGCACCTGAACAACAAGCTTCACGTGCTCGTTATTTTCATTCCTTCAGCAAGGCCTTTGAGTTGCCATTATACAAAAATGTATGACAAGTTACAGCAGTGCGGCATCCAAGGCCCGTTGCTGACTTTGCTTGGTGACTACCACAATAATAGAAAAAAACTATGTAAAGGTTAATAATACGTTTAGTGATCCCATCTTTATGAGTATGGGTACGGCCCAGGGATCCGACAATATGTGCAATCTAATTAAACAAGGCTCCGTGTATCACTTTAGAGATGATACCTGCCTCGTAACGGCATACAGAGACATTATTAGTGCGCAACAACTAATGCAACAAAATTATGACCTGCTATGCCTATGGGCGCACGATATGGGCCTGGCAATTAACGCTGAAAAATCCGAGCTCAGAACGGTTTACCGAAACACTCTTCGCCGAAGTACATATACATAGCAGTCACAATAATACCTTATACGAGCCGTACATTCTATCTCATGATCATGACTGTTTCCATAATAAAAGCTCTGATTGTTCGTGTCCTAAAATAGAAAATGTAAAACAACACATTTACTCGGGTTTGATCGTGGTCTGTAAGTTTGGATGGCGGCCTTACATTGAAAAAGTTTGTGATAAATTGAGAGCCCTGCTTAGCAAGTTATGTTCTCAAATATAAAATGCCATACCAAGTTTCAAGAATGTTACACTCGTATCTATAGTCAATTCAAAGTAAGTACTTGAGTGAAAGTGAAAGTCGTGATTTTTATACAATAAACGAGAATTTATATGAAGTGAATCACCTAGTGCAGGTTGGTGCATTTTAACGATTGCAAATACACGTAGGAGCACGGCTTAATTATAATTAGCCTTTTGAAAGACGGAGGAGCTCGAGATACTAAGTTTTTGGTCACCCATCTCGTGACGGACCATTGCGAAAGCGTAATCGCCATTATCACAGGCCGGACGCGCGAACTACTGCGCCAACGAACGCAATAATAAGACAATTTTTTTATTGTCATTGTCACAGTAGGTACTTATTGTATAAAAATCACAACTTGAGTAACGTCTTTTACTCAAGTACTTACTTTGACTTGACTATAGATAGAGAAGTTAGCTTTAGCTGACTCAAACATAGAATTCGGTCTTAGTAGCTATGACAAAACTTACATTACTAATTTAAACAAAATTTATAATTTACAAGTGAAAGGTTAAAGACTAAAGTACCAAAACATATTAAAAATAAAAACTGAGCAGACTACTCTGAACTGTTTAATACTGCAAGGTTTTGTCTGTATTTAACAAAATTAAAATAGCAACCCTATAGGATGAGTATAAAACCTTCACTTTTTAATAAATATAAAAGATGTAGTAACCTCAGAGAACCGAAAAATCATTACTATATAACAACGCTTATTGCAAAAGATATGTTAAATATTTTCATCCATTAGTAATATAATAATAAATAATAAATTTATTTGAAACACAACAAATCAAACGTGTTGTGTTGCGTGGGAGTGTGTAAGTGTTTCTGTGTAAGCAATGGTTTAAATATTATTTATTTCCAATATTTATATATTTTATTTAATAAATGCTTCAACCTGATCATAATCAAGGCTAAGAAGCCATTTACTTATAACATTTTTACATTTATATATAGGTAAGGAATATATATTTAGTGCTTTGTTAATTCTATTATATAAGAAAGGTGCTATTCTATATCCAGTAGTCTGACAAACATTATACCGAATTTGCTTATTTTGATGTAAAGTAGAGTCATACGGAAGGGACATATGTTTTCGAAGAATCTTTAATATGAATAATTTTCGAACGGAAAAAAATTGCCAAAACTCATATATTAGTTTGGTGGGATATCTAATAGGCCTGAAAGCCATTACTTTCAAGATCGCCCTCTGCGCTCTTTCTAGTTGTAATAGCTTAGTCTTTCCAGCGGCACCCCAAACAGTGATGCAGTAGTGTTACATACTCTGCCCACTTCTCTGTTACAGCGATATTTATCTAACTATAAAGCTATATGTTCTATAAAAAAGTATCTATTAGAAAATAACCCATATTGCAATTTTCTGAGCAGTTGATTGTTGTGAAATTATGTTTATAGCTATAAAATTTCAACGTGAACGAACTCGTCATTCGACTCATAAACCGTTCGTCGATATAACATTTCTTTTGTAAAAATGTATTTGTTTACGCTCGAGGAAGAGCGAGTGGCAACACTGCTAGTAGTCTGTGCATGTGCTGGTCTGTGGTGGCCGGCCGCTGTGACATGACAGTCGAGTCGAATTTGTATTGTCATTGAATTGAGTTACCTACCACGCGGCGCGCTATCTCGAGTTATTGTCGCGAATGTCCGCTAATTGATTCGTTAATTGTGAGTGTTAGTGGCTTATTAGGAAACGCAAATGTAGTGATCCGGTCGTGGTTCGGTGGATTGACAGCAGCCCTTCAGGAGCCGCGACTTCCTTCGAGCTAGCTCAGGAAGTCCACCGGCTACATACGGAGACCCGACCGGTTTAGGGGTAAGCATTAATATATTGTATTGTTGTTAATCTTTAAATTCAGCAATAAAACAATCGGCGAAACGCGGAATTGGTTGCGTCGACTTTAGGCGCCATCAGTATTTGAATGTTTTGTACATTAAAGGAAAAAAAAAACCATTTTATTTTGCAGATAAAAGTTATCTGGCGGTTGAAAATTGAGTCTTGATTGTTTAAGAAAGTGCAAGATAGGGTGAGCGTGCTTACGAGTTTGCGCGATAATAACAACTTGTTGGGCGCCAACGCCAGTAAGCTCGCTGAGCGCGGGGTGTTCTGCCGTGCGTGACCCGCGCCTTTTCAGCATCGCCCGTCTAAACTTTATCGCGAAACATGCTTTACTGCAATTCGAAGTGCGTGAAAGTTTAGCAGTGATTTTTGGATATTTTATTTTGTCTGGCTCCTAAGAATGTCTCGGAGGAAGCAGGCGAAACCGAGATCGCTCAAACGTAAGTATGGATTTGGTAGCAATTTTCTTTCTAATTGAAAATATAAATAAGGCATAAAATTTGATGCTCAAATAAATTAAGTATAGTCATAAGAAAATCACTATTAGCAATAATTTGATGACAATCCTACCTCTAACCTACCTGTTGGACTGTGTTTTCATTTATAAGTACTTTTGACCGATTAAGAATTCTAAATATAAAAACAATTAAACGTAGGTAATCTATTTCACTTAGCTTTGTCTACCTAAGCTATATAATTGTTATTGGATATTTCTCAACAACAAAATAACATTGTTAATCGCATTTTATAACTATTATATATATTTTTTCATACCTCAATTTATTTTGTACGTTACTTACTGCGCTAAAAAGAATTGGTAATGCTTCATATTTTGTATCTTGATTTGCCATATTGACTGCGATGTGTTTCAGTGATGTTTCTTGAATTTTTTTCAAATTTAATTACTTACACATATTTGGACACTTGTAATTGGCCGTCAGCAAACATTTATTTAGAACTATTCAAGCTAGCTGTTAGTTTCCCAGATCAATGAATTAGGCCGCCTATTGTAACATTTCCGTTTTTATTTTTTGTTATTTTTCTGTTGTACTTTGTTTTTGTGTGCAATATAGAGTATTAATATTGTTATTACTTATACCCGCTGTGCTAGTAAGATTGTGTTATAAGGATAAAATACATGTATGGATGCTTCCTGCTTAACAACTAAACTTAACACTTGTTTTATATATTTTAACAATAACTTTTCCGTAAAATATAAAAATCTTCATACCCTTAATATAAGTTTACCTTAAAATGTATTAAATTACTGTTATTAAAATTGTTCGTGACCTTTGATCACAAAAGAATACATTACTGAAAGGTAAGTTGAAAGTTAGAGGACGTAATGTTACTACAAACACACAAATACAAGATTAAAGAAAACATAGATAAATTAACACTCTTATACGCAAAAAGTCACACTTGATAAGACTTCGCGCTGTACACAAATATAACGTTTTCCAAAAGTTTGTCTATACTTACTTACTAATATTATAAAGAGGAAAGATTTGATTGTTTGTTTGTTTGTATTGAATAGGCTTCAAAACTACTGAACCGATTTTGATGAAAGTTGGTATAGGGATAGTTCGAAACCAGGGGATGGACATAGGGTAATTTTCCTATGGGAATTCCTACAGGAAAAAAAATCCCACGGGAAAACAAAAATAACGCGGGCGAAGTCGCGAGCGGAAAGCTAGTATTAATATAAAGATGACAAAACAACAAGGCCGCTAAGTGCGTGTTTTGCATACCTACAATTTCATATAAAGAATTCTTTGTCGTGTTCTTTCTTGCTGTTTCGCTGCGGTGCTGTCCCGCGCTCCCGCCTATTGCGAAAGAATTTTAATGGCTCTACTAATATGTATGAAAGAGCTGATTTTTCCGTGATTTTAGAGTTTGGTCGCTGAGTGTAAAATTGTTCCGTAATTTCTTAAAATATAAAGTTAACGTTAAATAGACTCATGAGCAGTATAAGCGATTAAAAGGGAAAATATTAGCTAAATAGGAATAGAGCAATGACTGACCAAGCGTTTGACACAATGACATCTATTTATTTCTCTATAAATCTAAGTATCAAAAACATAGAGGAATTTAAAAGTATAAAAGAGTTTTCAACAAGTAGGAAAAGGTTATATAGTAATAGATTTATGGCCATTTTCACCAACCTCTTCTTAGCTTAGGTGACTCTTAGAATGCTATCACATTCTTTTCATTAAAGACAAAAAGTGACAGCATGCGTCTTAGGGGCTTCCTAAGCTAAGTAATGGTTGGTGAAATCGGCCATAAGACTCATGACCAAAGAGAATGATTATTTTAAATAATCACACGATATGGAACTAGCTTCGTGTATAGGCGATAGAATGCACTTAGTGACGCAACATCGGTTCGTTAGAGGTTGTTAGTCACTTCTACATTTCCAATGATGCGTGTTGCGCGCCACTGCAACCCATCCAAAGCATCGAGAAAGTAGGTATCCAGAGGTGCGAGCAATATTCCACACAAGACCGCACTTGCATTATGTGTATAGCAAGCACAACTGATTGCTGTGAAGTTATCGCCGCACTTTGATCAAGACGCCGAGCTTTCGTGAAGCTGTTTTTATGGGGTTCTCTATTTGTCACCGAAAGTTGTTGATTCGATTAAAGACGCTTTCGATGTAATCCTTTGGATTTAAGCCAATACCGAGCATTCTGATAGTGCTGCTCAATGCAATGGTAACGCCGGCTGCGCTGCACACGTTGGCCCCAACGTTGGAGCCAGTGCCATTTTCTAGATCCACACGCTGGACGAGTGGCGTTAGGGCCAACGTTGGGGCCAACGTGTGGAGCCAGCGAAACGTTTTTGCCAAGAACCCGCACATCTATGTTTTCTTTATTGAAATCAACCTATGGATTTGGATATGACTTCCAGGACCCGGGCCTCTATTTTTGAGTTAATCGTCTGGGGTCGAGCGCTCTTCGAGCGTGGTCTGCGCTCGATTTCATTTGAATTACGATTTCGAAAAAAATCTACTCGTATAAAAAATTACGATGAAAATCAACATGAGTTTGATTTTTATCGAAAACGAAACGAAAATCAATAGAAATCGAGTACAGACGACACTCGACGAGCGCTCGACATCAGACTAAATATTCAAAAAAATAAAAACCACTAAAAAGTTAAAAATAAGAATAGGTACAGACAACATCACACTTCTATATTGAAGTCGGTGCCAAACGAATATAGAAGTGTGATGTTGTCTGTATCTATTCTTATATTATTTTTAAATTGTCAGTGTTTTTGAAGTCGGTTTTTATTTTTTGTAAAATATTTTTTATTTTTGACTTTTAATTGAATGAATTTTTTTTAGTGAAACCCTAATTTTTTTACCCTGAATTAGGGTTTCCCTCGATTTTCATGGGATCCAAATATTTTAATAAAAAAAATATTATATAAAAAATTAATGAAAATAAACGCCGTGAATACCAAACGTTGATCTTATAGAAAGTCTTGAAATTTGGCACCGACTTCAATGCAAAAGTGTGATGTTGTCTGTATTCTTATATTATTTTTTTCAGTGTTTTTGAAGTCAGATTTAATTTTTTGTAAAACATTTTTTATTTTTAACTTTTTAGTGAATGTAATCTTTTTAGAAAGCCTAATATAATATAAATTAACCTAATCCTAATATAAATTAGGGTTTCCCTCGATTTTCATAGGATTACATCATCAGATCCTGACTTTGGTGACCTTGGGACCACCCCCGGAGTATACTCTATCGAATACAAAAATAATTTTGAAAATCGGTCCACAATTGGTGGAGTAATCGCGTAACATACACACAAAACACGTTGGACACACCTAAAAATTTAAGAGGTTCCCTCGATTTTTATGGGATCCTATCATCAGATCCTAACTTTTGTGACCATGGGACTACCCTTGGAGTATACTTTATCGAATAAATAAAGAATTTTGAAAATCGGTCTACAATTGGCGGCGTAATCGCGTAACATACACACAAAAAAAACATACTCATCGAATTGAGAATCTCCTCCTTTTTTGAAGTCGGTTAAAAAATCTAACCGCTGCACGCTGCGCTGCTGCGGCCAATCACATAAGACGAAAGATTAAAATGGTGTTTGTGCACTTTTGTGTCACCTGCTAAACAAAGATACTTGGATACTAACTAAGCACAGCAATTCTCACGACGATTCTCTATCCGCTTACAAAACTAACCTAGAGTACCAGGCTGGTTTTGATAAGCTAAACATAAAACGTATTTGCTGCTTAAGGCCCGCTAATCTATTAGCTTTATAAATACAATATGACCAATAAAATGTGATGTCGCTGGCCGACAAGACCGGCGAGATTTATAGGGGGTGCGTACATGAAGCGACAGCGATTTCGCAGCGGTAGGAATATTTAAAGCGTAATGAATGGTGTCGCATGAGCGGCGGTGACGGACGCGCTGCGCCGCCCGTTGCGGCCGCGGCGCCTAATATCGGCGTTTTATCAGTGACCAGCCGCGGCCCGCGGTTTGGCTCGCCCGTACCGCGCTGTATCCGTCAGGACTGCCACCTGCCACGGCGTCCAACTAAATTATTTGGAGCGAAAACGCAAATGTGTTTTGTTGCACGGTGATAAAGAACGAAAGAGAATAATTATGACGCCTAATACTATTGACGTTATTGGTATGGCGTATGTGTAAAGTTTAATAGACACGAGTTTTTAAGTTTAACACAGCTGTCGTTGCAAAACCAGTTTTTTATATAACTGCTGGCAAACAAGCAAGCCACGAAACTGATGGTAAGTGGCTACAGTTGCCTAAAAGTATACGTGGTTGGCGTGAGATTTGCGATTCTACAACCCCCTTTTTTATGGCGGAGGAATCTCTTTACGATTCGAAGGAACTGAAACTGACAAGGCTGACCCTTGGATATGCCGTAGGGCATATCCAAGTGAGAGCCTTGGCCAGGACCGGGTATGGGCTATTTTACCCGAGTGTAAAATAGCCCACACCCGGCTAAACCACCCTCCGGTACCTCTCCGCCCCCGGCGGAAGCACGCTTGGGATCGGGCTAGCCATTTAGCCATTCACCTAATGCACCCCCTGGGAACAGGCCCAGCAGTGTAAATGAGCTGGGACTGAACTCGCTAAGGGAGGGGGGGGGGGTCACCAGGCTACCAGGTTGTGACTCCCCAGACGGGCGACCAGACCCCTTAGACCAAAGCCACACGCTTATTTTTCCGCAGTCGTACCGCAGAAAAATAATGTATGGATATTACATTAGCTTGTGACAACCTCACGCTATTTTTTCCGCAGCTAATGTCATCTCTATACATTTTTTCTGCGGAACGGCTGCGGATAAATAACCGTGTGGCTAATGTGTGTGGCTTTTGGGGGTCTGAGTCGTCTGGGCAGGTACCTCTAGTAGGTACCTAGTTTTTCCATAAAGGCGCAATGCAGTTCCGTTTAAAAGATAAGACAAGCAGTTAAGGAATTGGATGATGTGGCTTTACAACTTATAAGTAGCGACCCGCCGACGGATTCATCAGTAGCTTTCTACTATACAGAAAGAATTTTCAGAATTGGTTCAGAGATTACTTCCTACAAACTCACATACAATTTCAAACTTTACCTCTTTAGTATTAGTGTCGACAATGTCACAAGTTGACAACGTAAACTGCAGTCCTTGTAGGGGTTGCATATAAAGTTAAATTTAAATTAACTCACAAGTTAAATTAACAATAAAAAAATAGAAAAAAAAGAAATAAAAGTCGGTGCTAATTTTTAAAACTTTCTGGGAGATTATCGTTTGGCACCGATTTAAATATAGAAATGTTATGTTGTTTGTATTCTTATATTATTTTTAACTTTAAAGTGTTTTTGAATACTCAATAGTCATTAGATTAACTATTTTTAACCGATTTCAAAAAAGGAGGAGGTTTTCAATTCGATGCGTATGTTTTTTTTTGTGCGTATGTTACGTGATTGCGCCGCCAGTTGTGGACCGATTTTCAAAATTCTTTTTGTGTTCGATAGAGTATACTACATGGGTGGTCCCATGGTCACCAAAGTCAGGATCTGATGATGGGATCCCATGAAAATCGAGGAAAACCCTTAAATTTTAAGGTGTTTCCAACGTGTTTTGTGTGTATGTTACGCGATTACTCCGCCAATTGTGAACCGATTTTCAAAATTATTCTTTTATTCGATAGAGTATACTCCTAGAGTGGTCCCAAGGTCACCAAAGTCAGGATCTGATGATGGGATCCCATGAAAATCGAGGGAATAATACAAGCTCACCGAAGGTGTGCTGGTATTAAATTAGGGTTTCTTTTACTAAAAAGATTTCATTCACTAAAAAGTTAAAAATAAAAAATATTTTACAAAAAATAAAAACCGACTTCAAAAACACTGAAAAGTTAAAAATAATATAAGAATAGGTACAGACATCACACTTCTATATTGAAGTCGGTGCCAAATTTTAAGACTTTCTAGGAGATCATCGTTTGGCACCGACTTCAATATAGAAGTGTGATGTCTGTACCTATTCTTATATTATTTTTAACTTTTCAGTGTTTTTGAAGTCGGTTTTTATTTTTTGTAAAATATTTTTTTAATAAAATTTCTCTTCAGATCCAGTTTTTTAAAGAACTACTGGGAAAAAATATCTCGCTAGATTCAAGATGGATCTACCTACTAAGGTCCTGATCTAAGGTCTCCCTGCTATTTTCGCGATTAGCTCCTACGACATCCACAAAAGAAGTAGCGGTGACAGGCACAATAAAAACTACACTTCGTCGTGTCGAGTTGTTTAATGGTATGTTGAATCCATTTGGTTTTTTAGATTAGATAACTAAAATTTTAGACTTTTTGGGATGGGTTTAAATCAAATCGTATTTATTAAACATGATTTTCATACGTAACGAAATCTGGATATTGCCAGTCTTTGTTATTAAAACTTAACATTTTATTCATTATGTATTATAAATTCGATACCGCAGGTTTTTTCTCATTCGGGGAAGCTTAATTTGGGAGTCCACGCAGACGATCATTATGTTCTACTTTCTGAAAGAATTAATAGTCTAAGGTAAAATCAATTAGTGGTAAGATGAAGGATATCTTTCTTTTATTGTAGTTCCTAAATTAATCTAAAATTTAGAGCCACTGTTAGTATTAGAATGTAGTGGCGACGTTACACAGCATCGATCTGGCGGCGGCGTTCTAGTACTCCCGTAATGCGTCCCGGGAGCCGCGCGAGATGCTGCCACTCGGCCCTCTGGGATCTCTAATGCAATACCGGCTCCCGTTCTTTTACCTGGTTAGTCTCATTTCCATTGTTCTCTATTACGTTGTTAGTGCTTCAGTGAATATTTCAAACTGTCCTAACGCGTAGGTATATAGCGATTGACTAATTTTGCAAATAATGTGTAAAAATATGTAATCTGGCAGTTTTTGCTCTCAAGATAGTGGCACTATGTCTGTTGGTAATACGTATGTGTGATGTCCCTAGGACTTAAGCTTAAAGCGATTGGAGCCACTTGATTACCAATAGGCGAGCAGTCGGCTTATTTACTAATTTTGTTGTTTAAAAAGATTTCCTCCAAATTTTAAGAAACTGCACTGACGTAGAATTTCAATATTATTAAATTAAATCTTTGCCATGAGCTTTGTTGAGGTAATAATTATATGTTTGTATACTTAGGTGTCCGAAGATAGCATGACGACCATTTTTTGAAACTCAACAAAAATCCAGGACGTAAAAACCAAGTGTGTGCAATTTGCAGCAGCCTGTAAGGAAAACATTTACCATTTTGTTACTCTTGACCATTCCTTTGAATTTACGATTCAACACAATTTTGAGCAAAAGATCGAATATAACAAGTCCACAGAACAGTACGATTTGTACATAATACCTACTTTACAAATTCACATTGCAAAATGCCGGCTAAATCAAGAATATTCCAAACATCAAACTCTTTTTCGTTATAATCGTTGCAATACAGTATAGAGAAAATTTTCGCCTGATTCACACTGGCTATGTACCTAACACGACATCACTTGGGCCCAATAACACGTCAATTTCGTGCGGCCCTCGCCGGATCCCTCACGCGGGAGAATTAAAATTTTACACCCGGCAAAAATATTAATCCTTGCCTGTCCCAAACAGACTATAAAAACAGATTGTCGAATCTTGAAATACTTATTCGAAATTACAAGCACTTTTTAACCAACTTCAAAAAATTTCTCAATTCGATGCGTTTTTTGTGTGTATGTTACGCGATACTCCGCCAGTCGTGGACCAATTTTTAAAATTCTTTTTATATTCGATAGAGTATACTCTTAAGGTGGTCACCAAAGTCAGGATCTGATAATGGGGTTCCATAAAAATAGAGGGAAACCCTTTAATTTTATAGGTACGTCCAACGTGTTGTTTGCATGTTCCGAAGTTATTCACGTATTTGCGTCTGGTAGTCATAAACCGAGCTGATGATAGAAGGATCCTTAACTTTTGGACTTGACCTGACCTGACCAGACCTTTCACCTCAAAGTTGGAATTAAATTCACTAAAAACATTCCATTCACAAAAAAAAAATAAAAAATAAAAACCGTCTTCATAAACACTGAAAAGTTACATAGAAGCTGTCTTGTTAAATAGAAAATGAGGCCAGAGTGAGGATTATACTCCGATTTTTTAATCAAGGAGAGACCTAATGTCACACCTCTGATTATGGAAACAATAAGTACTGCCAACATTTTTATCATAGCCAATGGCTTAGGTGACGTGAAGGTTAATTCAGAAAAAAAAATTGACGGGTTGTACTCCGGGAGTGCCGGCAGAAGTGAAAACTTAAGTATTAACGTTGTGCGTTTTGGATATTTTGGAATGGTTATGGAATAATTTTGCACGAATTGCTTTAATTATCAGAATAAAAGTACTATCTTTTATGTGGTAGAATACAATATTTATTTATTGCGCTATCGTACACAAACATGACAATTTATAATACATTTAAAAGTTTATCCCTCAGAAAAATCAACTTCCTGTTGTAACGTTGTGCGTACATAATTATATAACTAGTAATAATGAATCAAAATATTTACAATTAAATTAAAAATATGATCAAAACAGACATTAATATACTACTTAAAAACGTAATTTTATAACAAATAAATAATATTTAATTTATACTAACTTACCTAATTAATATTTACAACAAAATCAAATAAAAGCACAATTTAGATTTTTCCTAACAAAGTAAATAAATTGATTAAAACTGTCTCAAGTGACGTGTGACTTCCAGTACTTTTGCCAGCCGCTATTGTTCTCGGCCGGCTTACGTGGACCCCTCACCGCACCTCGACAGTTCCTGCGGCCATTTCAATTTTAATTGGTCTTACGAATTTTCGATCAGTGTCACGTGTCCTGTCGCGAGTTTATCATTTTTTACCCATTACAAAAAAAGTGTACAACGCCGCTAAAGAAGTTCTCACTTCAAAAATATTTTTCAGGGAATCACACACATACCAGTATAGGTTGTCTCTTGAAATCAATTCCGATCGACATAGTGACTTTCCAAAATCTTGAGTTGAGTTGTTTCCAAAAGCGCCAAATTTGATGAATATTCCACGAATCTTAAGAGAACTAAATGACAGTAAGATTATTTATATCTATACTATATATTTTTATTTCTCAAGACCAACTTTCACTATGGGTTCAAGGTCCCATAGTGAAGTTCAGTTTGACGATCTGTAGGCCTATTCTGTAACTTCGGTTGCTAAATAGAACTGTCATTTTTGAAAGGAACTTAACATCCATTACTGCTATCATGAACGCTGCCGTAAGACATAAGATCACTAAACCAGTAATGGATATAAATTGTTATTCAAAAATGACAGTTCTAGTAACCAACCGTAGTTAGCGAATAGGCCTTCTGAACAACCTATTTAAATATCTTCACAGCTTTTTGAGCACCATGCATAAGGTAGTACCGAGACTAGTGATATAGTTATCACCACAAGTACAGAGTAGGTACCTATCTATTACATTTTGATAGAAACTTTAGGAGAAAGGTACTTTGTCTAGGGGGAATTGGTCCAGATAAGTTCTTCTATGAAAATTTCTCAGAATAAGACGAAAAATATTGATGTTAAGAGGATTGTGAAGCTGTAAATTTTCATACAAAAAGCGATAACGGTTTCTCGGATAATTTTCATATTTTTTGGAAATCTTGTAGATATAATGAAAAACTAGGTTTGTACGTTTTGATTTTGAAGAAATATTGCTCAGAATATAAGTTATTAGCATCTAAATATCTCTATTTTCGACTTTAAAACTACGTTGAGCATTTTTGTCTTTTTTTGACTAAATTATACTGAATTACAAAAAAAGCAAAACGTACAAACATAGATTAAGGTATACTGAATCTAACGAGACTAATGAGACAAAAGCGTCTAATTTCATAAAGGTTTAGGGGGGTAAAACAGTTATCGCCCGAAACAATATTTCAAACAGGAATTGTAGGCAATTTCGACCATTTCTTGCAACTCTCTCTATCGCACGATACGGGTCGGGGGCAGGGGTACAATGTCGTGATAGTGATGTGACATAATGTTATCGTAGTTATTGTCGCCTAGTGAGGAGAAAGTAATATCGATATATCGATCAATAGTGAAAGTTATTACTCAAGTCGGAACTTTAATCTTCACAAATACCTTATACATGAAAAAGTAAATATCTTTTTGAATACGTTTATTGATTTTAGTGTTTTATTTTAAAATTTTATTTCAATACAAATTTCCTTATTTAAGGGTTAGCAGCCTGTAGCCTGTTAACTTTACTGTAAATTCCCAAAACCAAAAAAAGAAAAAAAGTAAGTATATAAGTAGTTGTTTGTTATAATAAATATGTGCCATAAAGAAACCAACTCAAAATAAATTCGTATTTTGTTTCTTGTGATAGGTATTTGTTATGCAATGTATGAAGTTGGAGCAGCTAAAAACGTGTAATAGACTATGCAAGTAGCGTTATTTTTAATATTATTTTATTTGAATTTTATTCCTTTAAAGCTGGGCTCTAAGGTTTTACTCGCGTTATGGAATCTACGATTGTAAAAAAATACAAACGACAAAGTACCTAAATAATATACGAGTATGTAGGGTAGGCAGGGTAGGCATATATGGGAAGAAGGCAACCTTCGTACGGTTTTGAAGTTTTTTTTTCATTTTAACTATAAAATTTAAAGCAGCTGATTACATATACTAATAGGTATTTTTTAACCGACTTCAAAAAAGGAGTTTCTCAATTCGATGCGTATGTTTTTTTTGTGTATGTTACGCGATTACGCCGCCAATTGCAGACCGATTTTCAAAATTCTTTTTGTATTCTCAAGATTATACTCCAATGGTGGTCCCACGGTTACCAAAGTTAGGATCTGATGATGGGATCCCATAAAAATGGAGGGAAATCCTTAAATTCTTAGGTGCGTCCAACGTGTTTTTTTTTTAAAAACGTCGCCCCACACTATGATTTTCTCCTGTGTCGTGGGTGCAGTTACAAACATAGAATATCACATGCACATACGCCCAGACCGGAACAAATTTCTGTAGGCCATACAAAACATCTGTCCCGTGCGGGAATCGAACACGCGACCTATTGCGCATTTGGCGATCGCTTGACCTCTGCGCTAACCGTGTCAACCGTTTTGTGTGTAGGTATGTTACGCGATTACTCCGCCAATTGTGGACCGATTTTCAAAATTCTTTTTGTATTCGGTAGAGTATACTCCTAGGGTGGTCCCTAGGTCACCAATTCAGGTTCTGATGATGGGATCCTATGAAAATCGAGGGATACCCTAATTTAATTAGGGTTTCTTTCACTAAAAAGTTAAACAAAAAAATATTTTACAAAAAATAAAAACTGACTTCAAAACCACTGAAAAGTTAAAAATAGTGTAAGAATAGGTACAGACAACATTACATTTCTATATTGAAGTCGGCGCCAAACGATGATCTCCTAGAAAGTCTTAAAATTTGGCACCGTCTTCAATAATGATGTGTGATGTTGTCTGTACCTATTCTTATGTTATTTCTAACTTTTCAGTGTTTTTGTAGTCCGGACGAACCCGACGAATCGAACCCCGCCGGTCGGACCTCCCGATCAACATCCGGTGGCCTCAACCACTAGACCACGGAGGTGGTAAAAATTAGAATTCTAAGACTATTAGTATAACTACCCAAGATTAGTGTATAAAAATGAGAGGTATTTTTTATTTGATGCATAATTATTACTTTATATTTTTTAAATCCCTGCTCCTATTTAGTTTGTATGTAAAAGTATTAATTTATCTATCTAAAATAATAGATTTTTTGTTATTTATTTTTAAGTTGACAAGGGGTCTGTTCTTGTTTAAACAATTGTAAATGTCATTTTATGTTTAGTGTTAATTTTTTTCATAAAAGGATCCATTATTGATTCACATCTCAAATGAAAATAATTTTTTTTCAGTATAACACTCATCTAACAAAAAGTAATTTTCTTTAGACAGGTAAATGTACGATAGATAGGTACTTTCATATCAAATAACAGCTCAGTCCTATAAAGTAGGACTTGGTAGGGATACAAAGTAAGTGCCTACACTATAAATTTCAAAGGAATACTGAAATAATTTACGAAACTTATCTACTAAAATATTATAAAGAAAGAAGATTTGTATTTTTGTTTGTAATGAATAAACTCAAAAACTAGCTCACTGGGAAGTCTCGGCGTAATTATTGTTAAAATGATTTTTAGAAATAAAGCTATTTTTATTTATTATATTTTTTATTTTCAAAAACTACTAGGCTGATATAAAAAAAAATTTGACTAATAGAATGCTACATCATCACTGAGTAATATAAGGTTATAAAATAATTTTTCATACGGGAAAACAAAATTCCCTCACGAAAAACGAAAATAGCGAAGGCAAAGTTGTGAGCGGAAAGGCAGTCAGGAATACCTAAGCAACGCAAAACATTACAAACGGTAATAGTACATTATGGTACAAGTGTGTAATGTTGGTGATTACCGCTGAGGCGCATTGAGGCCCGAGCCGTCAGGCGAGGGTCTTAAGAAGCCGAGGACGGTAACCATCAATACACACGTGTATCATACAACGTTTTTCAACACACTTCTGAATAAAACAATACTTAAATAAAAAACCATTTTACATAGTAGATAAAAAGTTTACTTAGAGAAACAATTAGTAAATGTGCAGTTAGTAAAATTACTTATAATTAACTATTTTTGATGACATAGCGGTCTCATCAGATAGATTATTTATTGAAATACTTTCATGTTCTATTGTTATTTGTGATGGTTCATTATTCGTGTAGGTAGGTGAAATCCAATCATTGGACGTACTTGGTATTTCGCCAGTAGGATGCGTCTCAGAATCAAGTTTAATTCTTTTTGTGATTTTTGCACAAATTTCCTTCTTGTTTTGTATGGAATCTTCTACGTATGATTCTGCTACATTGCTAGATCGCCACCCGCCATGTCGCTTCAAAGTCATTATATCAGCTCTTGAATTTGCCAGCAATGTAGCTGAAGTTCTTCTGAAACTATGTCCAGTGTAGCTCTCAGCATCTACTAAACCCAAAAACTTAGCGATTTCTTTAGGCATAGAACCAAATTTGTTTATACCTATAGGCTGACAGGTACATTTACCATTCTGGTAATTTAGAAAGAAACGGTCATTTTTTGTTTTTGGCGAACGCAAACTTTCATACTTCTTAACAATATCATAGAATGGACCGTGTATGGTGAATGACCTAGGTATTTTATTTTTCGTGATAGGTATCTTCACTAAAAGCATCTGGCCATGGTTCTCTATATCTTTTACAGTTATATTTGTTAATTCTTGTATCCTACAGGCACCAGTTACACCAAATATTAAAGCAACCTGAAACAAAAGAAACAATAATGAAGGTCAACACACAACACAAGCTGCTATTAAATATTTAATTAAAATTAATTTAACTAACCTTTGTAGCCAAATATTGGTTATCTGGAGCATCTTTAATAAATTTTTCAATATCATCAGATGATAAAACCTTTGATTTTTTGCTTCTAAATCCATCAGATAGTCTCTTTAGATAAGCTGACAAATTCGAGTATGTTTTTAAGTCCACTCCATTCTTTGTTCGGACTGTACTTTTTAACATTGAGTAAATACACCACAAAGAGCTAGGTTTGTACTTAGAAGATAATTCTTTAAAGTACGCCATGAACACATTTTCTGAAACAGACTGCGTATTCTTGTTGTTCTGCCATTGTATGAAATTTTGGTACGCTAATAGATATTTTTCCTTTGAGTTTTCTGGTAGTAAACTTTCCATAACGTTCTGGGCTTCACATCTTATATCGGGCGGTGTACAACATAAATCATTTTCTTCATAAATTGTATTTGCAGACATCTTAATTAATAACTAACTAAATAACTTCAAAAGAGAAAACGAGACGAGTTGTGAAAAATGTTTCGTAATGGCGGGAAAAATTAATCAGTTTTCCTATGCGCGCGCATCGGCCATAGACTAATAAATTTCGTAATGGCGGGAAAAATTAATCAGTTTTCCTATGCGCGCGCATCGGCCATAGACTAAAAAATGAGGTTTCTTTTTTTTGGGCTTTTCGCGGATAGCATTTTAGCGCAAGTGTAAGCGTAACTCAACCAATAATATTTAAAAAAAACTATTACTCACTCGTGAATAATAGTAATGAAAAAGTCACAGTTTGATTATAGGTGTCATTATGTGCCTAATTGCCATGGGATTAGAGCCACTTTATGAGGAAGTGTGTTGAAAAATAATGATCTCGAGTTCTCGTGCCGAGGAGTCGCGCGCTGCTGTCGTTGTGTGCGTGAGAATTTGCGCGTGTTGTATTTGTGGTGTAAACGCCAGACGGGAGGCCGAGAGCGGTGTGAAACAGATAGCATTTTAGAAAATACCTACTCGCGCCGCGCACGATTACTTCACAATCCTCTTAATAGTTTTTCAAGAGCTCAGTGTGTGACATCTCGCGACTCGAATTCATCGGTATACTGTACACTCATTTGCGCGATAAAGAGTGGCAGTGTTTTGGTTATTTCTATTCGGAGCCATCTCACGGAGCGAATTTTTTTTGCAAACCCAACATTGTTGTCCTTCTTTTTCTTTAGCCTGTCTCGACTGATTTAGTATAGGCCTCCGTCAGCATCTCAACTCTTTCCGGCATTGAGTTTTTTGCATCTAGTTCGAGCCTGCAACCCCTACACGAAATCTCGAAAACTGTTTGACATAACATGACATTTGGCAAGAAGGAAGAAGAAGGAAATTCAACCCTCAAGGGCGTAAAAAGGGGTTAAAACTTATATGGAACTCCGTAATTTTTGACATTTTCTTTACATACGACAGGAAAGCTCTTGGCCTTCGTCTCAGCTGATGGCATAGTAACGATAAGGCCTAAGGGGTAGTCCCTTTCTTCTCCGAATATCGATCGTCCGAAAATCATAATCCCGAAAACGCTTGCTATAACCATCACTTTCCATAATGTTCGGGTATGCGACATTGTATATTACCTAATCGTCTTTAGTTCTAATGCTTTTGTGTCATAATATCGGGTGCTATAATTCAAATTCAATTCAAAAATATTTATTCAACATAGGCCTTTACAGGCACTTATTGACGTCAAAACAAAGCAAAACAATCTAATTTAAAGAAATTATATTAACCTTGTATGTGGGTGAATTTCCCAAATGACTTTTTTTTGTCTTCGGTGAAATTAGTATTTGAAAAAAGGAATATTGTTCTGAATTATTTTTTTTTGTATTCAACAGGTAGTTATTGTCCTCTACTTTTTTTACAAACAAAAAAGCTTATATACTAATAAAAATAAGAAAGTTAAGTATATAACTTATTCTATTTCATAGAATATTAGGTTTATTATTAATATATATCATATTTTATTACATAATTAAAGATTATTATTACTGAGAGGCACAAACGTACTTGTCCTGTAAAATGTTCTCATATCGCTGGACAAAAGTAATTTAAACCTGACGAGTCCGACAGCGTCCCCACCCCAATTTCTCCACTCGTTATGTGTGCTGTTGTGCAGTCAAGACGGACGTGTGTCAAATCGCTGCATATTCCCGCCAATAACGTAAGGTACGCCATTTTAGTTGCTCCCGGATGGCTCGCGGACAATTATTTTATATTATCGGTGGTTGCATTTTTTTAGTGTAATGAGTAGTTTTATTATTGTTGTTTGGTTCTAACAAAGGTAGTAAGTGAATTAGCTTTATTGACTGTTATTGAATTTATCCTAGATATTATATGCATTTTTTCTAATTTTCTAAAAAGTGTGTTATTTCTCATGTCGCTGTTCTCATATAGCTGTAATCGGTGGTCTTTATTACCACCGATGTGATAATTTACACTGAAATGATAAGAAAAAATCAATCGGTGTCTTATATCTAATATCGGTGTTTTGATTCATGATCAACGCATAGTTTTGTCACATCGGTGGATGGCTTTATCACATCGGTAGATCATTTTATCATCTCGGTGAGTCGTTTTATCATATCGGTGGATCCCGTGTCATTTCGTTAAGTATGCAAAGAAACAATGGAACATATAAACATACATACAAATATTAATACATACATACATTGTATACATACTTACCTACATAGACTGCCAAAATCATTACCACGATACCACTGGGTAGTAGATGTATAAATGTATCATTAGGGGAGGTCTGTATTCGGTAATGTACGTCTTTAGGATGATGATGGTGAGGTGGAGCATTAGTTAAAAAATAGCAAGATCATAATAATAAATAACAAAATAATAAATAGATAAAAAGAAAACATTTATCATAATCATTATCAGCCTTATATGTTCTCACTGCTGTTACTTCCACACTTTTAATTCTAAGTACCTATAGTAAATACTTATAATAAAAGAAGAAAGTAAATATAATAAAATAGGAATATAATTTCAAAAAACATTTTTTATTTGGTTTTCTAAGAACTCAGTTCTCGTTGGATGTGATCTACTTACATAAGACCCTCAGTCCAGGTCTTCAGTTCTAAGTCATCTACTAACTATTTCCTTTTTGATATTCAAAGGTGGATAGATTATCATATCGCTGGGTATGTAGGTATATCATTTCGGTGGATAAACTTATCATTTCGGTGGATAAACTTATCATATCGGTGTACAGAAAAAATAATCGGTGCCGGTTTGTCACATCGGTGGAAACCAGAATTCAAACTAAATTTACTCCTTAGTCTTAAATGATAAATTGATGATGTTAAATTTGGGGATATTTAATATCCTAAAGATTACATCAAACCTAAAAATATACAAAAAAAAAATATAAATGAAAAAGTTCACCGATATGATAAAAAAATGGCATTTGTTGAAATTCACCCATGTGCATACATCCTAAATATACTCAAGATGTCTGCAAATACAAGTAGGAATTAAAAAAAAAGTTGACTCTACACCTGTTCGGAAATTGGGAGAGCCTTCTCGAGAAGAACAGGCAAGAAACTCGAAAGGTCTACATTTTTTATCTCCTCTTTTAAATCGCCATTTACAATTTTGGTTTGTTACAGGGTCGTCAATTGGAAGCTGACCTCAAAGCAAAAGTTTGAGCTCAACTTCCATTACAAGAATAGATGTGTTAATTCACATTATATAAGCTATCTCTGAGAGAAGTGCGTGAACTTAGCTTATAAATTGCTCTCACTGAACTTCTTTAAAACAAAATGCAATACATTGTTAAATAATTATTAGAATTGAGAGTTCAAACCCAAGTTTTTTTATCCGTCATGTAATCAGACACTTTATAATATGCTTTTTTAACAAGTACATCTTTGATTGCAACTTTAAATTTGTTTAAGCTAAGTTCTTGTATACAAGTTGGGATTTTATTGTAGAAACGTATACACAGGCCTTTAAAAGAATTATGAATTTTTTGGAGCCTGGTATTTGGTAAAGCTAACATATTCTTTTGTCTAGTATTAACTGAATGAATATCACTATTTTTACAAAACACATGAATATTCTTACGAACATATATTAGATTCTCATAAATATATTGCAACGCTACTGTCATAATACCAATTTCTTTGAACTTTTCTCGCAAAGAATCTCTCATTTTAAGGTTATAGATTGCGAATAGCCCTTTTCTGCAGTACAAAAACAATCTGAATGTCGGCAGCATTTCCCCACAACAAAATACCGTACGACATCACACTATGAAAGTAAGAAAAGTATACAAGTCTTGCTGTATCAACATCAGTCAGTTGACGTATTTTCCATACAGCGTGAGCTGCAGAACTAAGTCTCTTTGACAATTTATCGATATGTGGGCCCCATTGTAGCTTAGAATCAAGTGTGATCCCAAGAAATACTGTAGTGTCCACAGGGTCAACACCTATATCCTTTATTTTTACAGTGGTGTGAACCTCTTTGACATTGGGTAAAACAAATTTTATACATTTTGTTTTCCCTTCATTAAGTGACAGGTTGTTCACATTAAACCAATGAACAATTCTTGAGATAGAATTATTTACATCGTCATTAATTTGCACACCTCTTTTAATTTTAAATAAAAGTGAAGTATCATCTGCAAATAATACCATCTCATGTCTGTCCTGTACAAAATCAGGGAGGTCATTGACATATATAAGAAATAGAAAAGGACCAAGAATCGTACCCTGCGGAACTCCCATTTTAACTGCAGAATCTTGAGACCTTTTTCCATTGATGTCTACTTTCTGAATCCTCCCACTTAGATAAGAGATTATAATAATAAGATATCCTAATTTTACTTGCTAAAATGTCACAAGTCCTATGTTATATTGTATAATATTGTTAGTCCGAATGATGGTTTATAATAATTTTGTTAGTCCCAAAACATGTTTAAAAGTTGATTTATTTTGGTTATGTTATCAATATCATAAAGCTTAGACTTACGAGTACTATCAATAATAACAAATTGAATTAAAATTTTGTCTTATGAACCTTAACAATCGTTACGTTTTCAAATTTAGTGACAGAAATATATCACACCACCACGTAGTCTTGTCTGCCCTACCCCTAGAGTGTTATTTAAACCCGCGTAGGCGCAGAGGGGCGAGGCGACCCGCGAGCTGAGGAGCAGGTGGTTTTAACGACCGCCGCCGAGGCTGAGGCTGGCCGGCCAGCAAGCCGAAGCTGCGGTGGTGGGCGAAAACCATCTGCGACGATAAGGTCGCGTGGGACCCCCGGAGCCGTGACAGAAGTTATGCATGCTGCATGCTGCTTGCTTGCATTACATCAAGTGACTGTTTTTAAACGTATACATGGATTTGGTAATACATATAATGAAAAAACTTTATATTTGTGATATTTCGATTTTAGGGCACGTTATAGGTATTATGAGATATTACGTTAGGACTTATGACTATTATAGAAAAGTTTTTTAGGAATTTTAAATATTATAGATTGTGATATTTATAGCAAAAAATAGGTCATATTATATTTAGAGATTTCGGGCAAGTGATATTATGAGAAATTAAGTTAGGGGTGCTTATCATTCGGACATATGATGATTATGTCAAAAAACATTATGATACGTTAGATTATGGATAAAAAAATATGAGACAAAATAGAAAACCGGCCTAAGGTGGAAGCGAGCTTTACTTGGACTCCTCAATAGCTAAGGAATTGGCTATCTTACCATTATCGGGACACAGATTTGTCAATATGGCGATGAATTTAGATAAGATGGTGGTATAGCTAGCCAGGGGCAGTAGTAGTAGTAGCCAGGCGTAGGTGGTAAGTTATTATTTTTTGTTGTTTAAGATTTTATTGTAATTATCTTGTGAGAAATGTTTAACTCTAAAATCTTACACCATGGAACACGGCAGATTCATGTTTACGCCCCTATCAACAAAATAATTTATGTATGTTGTAAATGGTGTATAGAAAAGACGCAAGCGATTTCGAGGGATTTTAATGCAACTCAAAGTGCCGTAGGTGTAAAGATCACAATAAACGTATGAATGTTTTATATGAGGTAAAAGCTTCGGATGGACGTATTTGTAAGCTTTTTGAAGAGGGTTAAGTCAATTTAGCTTTGCGCGTCAACTTTTTGCTGGACTGAAATGGGTTGTGTGCGACTATGCTACTGAGTGCCGCCACTGCACCCTTGCGAAGATTAACAGAAATGACAGTATAATAAAATAAAACATATGACTGTTTTTTCAATTGTCGGATGAAATGTACACAATAAATCCTTGATCAAATTTGTTTTCTCTATTAACGCTAATAAACGCCTAAAACTCAATTAAGTAATACTTTGTCCTGGTCCACGTCTATATCCCAAAGGTTCTTTAGCTTTCTTGGAAGCTATCTGTACAACAAAGTAAACAAATTGTTATCTATTTACCCGTTCACAAAATTTTTATGTAAAAAGTTACGACTTTTTGATTAAAGTCCGTCAGCTATGATGACACTGAAGATATCTTAATTGTCCCCTAACTTAATTATAATTGTATACAATTAATTATAAAGATGGCACGTAAATTCTACATGTACACACACACACATACACATGCACACATACTCACACACATCTATACTTACTAATATTATAAAGCTGAAGAGTTTGTTTATTTGAACGCGCTAATCTCAGGAACTACTGATTCAAATTAAAAAATAATTTTGTGTTGGATAGTTCATTTATCGAGGAAGGCTTTAGGCTATATAACATCACGCTACGATTAATAGGACCTGAGCATCAATGAAAAATTTTTCAAAAACGGGGAAAAAAGTAGTATCGCGAAACGTAGTTCGCGGGCACAGCTAGTATAGAATAAAACGGAGACAAGAACTTTTGAACATCAGAAGAATTTAATATAGAATAAAACGGAGACAAGAACTTTTGAACATCAGAAGAATTTAAATAAAAATAAAATAGAGCATTTTATTATTTAGCAGAGTATGCATATTATTTGAGGTTAAGTTTGAAAATGTTAGATCCTAGTATAAGTAAGTCCGAGCATTTGCTACAAAATCAAATTAAGGGGGAAAAATTTACATAAATAATGAAAAAAGTTTTATTGCTTTTATTCGTTACTCCGATAGCCAATTTTTAATTTGCTCAATTATATTTTAAAGTTACAATTATTACTTGTTAGAGTTATAAGCCTTTGATTGAATGATATGAAAGGGATGTATGACGTTAGATCGTAGACCGTGCTGCGACGTAAGAAAATTCTATACGATTGAATATCCGAAACATTAGGGATATTACATCATTAAAATCACATCAGGTAGAATTTGTATCTGCGTTATCAACAATTTCTACCGCTTATAAAATTTGTTACCATGATTATCTAATTAGGAGGAATAAATAATTTTATAATTTTATTCGTAAAGTAAATCATTATACTTCCAGTCCTCATCCTTATTGTACGTACTATAAATAGTCATGTGGTATTCAAATAACCCCTTGAATGAGGAGATAGCTTTGTTCAGCGGAGGGATACAATGATCTTGCATTTTTTGTTCACTGTATAATTTCTGTCCTTGGCCCTCCAGGGACTACGAACGCTGAATAATTAAGAGCTTCAGAAACTCGTGCTTTCCTTGGTGCCACGTTTCAGATGGCATTCTATATTCGGTCAGGAATATCCATATTTCGTGTGACTATTTGATTTACTGTGTTACTCTATAATTAAACAGTGCTTTAATGCTATTGAGTGCAAAGGATTTATATAGCTTACGTTTGGCAATGGCATAGTTTATTGTGACATTGTGAATTTTCTAATAAATAGTAAGCATGTTTAGATAATATTTGGCGGAATATGTAAATATATTAATTTGCCGCCAAAATATTTCAGTAAGTAGTCCAGTAATCATTGACACTACACAAGGAATCTGTATTCCAAATTGATAAAAAGTAATCATTATAATATCATATAGGATAAAAATGTTATGAGAAATATTAGTTAATTTTTTTTCTATTTATACAGATATTGTTAGATTGGATCACACGCAAGTCGACAGATACGCAAGTGGTCATATACGCATTTCGTCAGACTACAAAACAGAAACTCATCTAGTCAGATACGTAGTTCGACAGATATGCAGTTCGACAGACAAGCAATTGGACAGACACGCAGTTTGACAGACAAGCAATTTGACAGATACGCATTTCGTCACACGCAACGCAACTGTGCGCTACTACTAACAAACATATTTTAGTTTAATTAAATTAACTTCCCGTACTAAAATTTAAACCCATTTTATTTACTATATCCAAATGAATATTGATGCGTATGCTATAGGTAGGACTATATTTTTATCCATGTAGTGGACTGCTTCAACTCCTATTGTACGAATCTGTCCAGTTGCGCATCTGTCGAGATGCGTATCTGTCCAATGGCGTGTCTGTCGAGCCGCGTATTTGACAAGTTGCAAATCTGACTACTAGCAAATCTGGCAAATGGCGAATCTGACGAGTTAAAAAGGCTCTGCTTCATATACCTATATAAAAAATCGAGTCGAACGAAACGATATGTTTACAGAATACGAGCTGACCCGGCTACACTTATTGCTGTGATCCAATTTGAAATACATTATTTTGTACAAGTAATATTTTTTTTCGAGCCAAAAACTTTTGCAGGCATCCTCAGTATACTAGCAAAGTTTCATCACAGTCTTGTCAATTTAAGAACACAGAAAGGACAAACAATCATTTTCATTTGTTAATATTTACACACTTAGGACCTACGAGTATCTAGATATATCTAGATTAAATCAATTATGAAATTTAAAGACACGATTCCAATCAGTTAGTTATAATTACTGCAGCAAACGCTTCTAGCATTCCGTTATGTGTAACGATAAGAAGTTGATAGCAGCCCGCGGGGCGCGGGGCGCGCGTCCATAAAACTTGTACGGGGCCCGCCGAGAGCCGCCGGGAAATTTCCCCTGGGTGCCGCCCCCCTCCGCGCCTTGGGGAAATACGCTAAAGCCATATCATAACAGTTTTATGTTGATGTTGACCTCTCATCTACAATCGACTGTGGACTAATCGTTTTCATTTGCGTGGCAGGCTAATATTCATTTCTAGTGTCGGTAATCCTTTATTGAAAAGAAGTTTGAGGTTTCGCTTTTGTAGTTCTACTGTTTCCACATCCACTGGTTGGTTTTTTCTTTTCGCCCTTATTTCTTTTAATTTACTTCTGCACCAAAACATAGGATCCGTCTCATCTGATCTATTTAGTCCTGTCTCTGGCTAAGACTCTTTTTAACCGACTACAAAAAGAGGTCTTAGGAGAAGGTTCCCAGTTTGATGCGTACGTTATTTTTGTGTGTATGTTACGCGATTACTTCGCCAATTATGGACAGATTTTCAAAAATCTTCTTGTATTCGATAGACTATACTCCTAAGGTGGTCCCATTGTTACTAAAGTCAGGATCTAATGATGAAATCCCATGAAAATCGAGGGAATCCCTCAAACTTTATAGGTACATTCAACGTTTTTCATGTTTTTTCCGAAACTATCCAGGTAGTTGCGTCTGGTAGTTACGATGAACCGAGCTGATAATGGAAGGACTGATGAAGGAAGTTTTTAAATACAATAGGCACGTATTGACCCTTTGCCGTATTCTTCAAGTGAATTTAACCTGATCACCGGAGGATAAAATGATAAAAAATAAGAAAATACAAAAACTAAAAAAGTGTTTATCAGCCTATGTGTCATGGTAAAAATAAAAAACCGACTACATGAAACGGGACCCGTATTATCAATAAACTCAAGTACTTATTTCCAATAATAATGGGTCCCTCCTGCACGATTTTTTTATTTCAGTATTAACTCACTCACTTCAACCCTTATAATAAAATGTCGTACTGCTGGCCACGGGTTTCTCCTGACGACCGGCGGCCCTACTGCCTAACTCATAGCGATGTTTTTCATAACTCATAGCGCGGTTTCAATATCCAAAGGTAAACAAATCCACAGATATATATATATATATATATATATATTTGCTTATTGTTGATTTGCTTTATATTTTTTTATATATTACATCGTTGGTCAACAAGCGGGCTGCCCACCTGATGGTAAGTATCTGATGGTGATAGTACATGTGGATCCTGTAATACTTGAAAATCTACAACCCCCACAAGGACGCCAATGTCAAGTCACAGTACCCAGTAATTTCACTGCCTGTCTTACCCTCCAAACCGGGACAAAGTAATGCAAGCACAGCTGTTTGGCGGCAGAAATCTATACATAAAAAGAGGAAAGATTTGATTGTTTGTTTGTATTGAATAGGCCTCGAAACTACTGAACCGATTTTGATAAAAGTTGGTATAGGGATAGTTCGAGACCCGGGGGAAGGACATAGGGTAATTTTCCTACGGGAAAAAAAATCCCACGGGGAAACAAAATTACGCGGGCGAAGTTGCGAGCGGAAAGCTAGTAGGTAATATAGAGGTACCCATGCAGATTGCAGACGACTCTAGTAAGTCTCCCTCTGGTAAAGTTTACTGAAGATATAATTTTGACCTAATTTGTATAGAGCTATACCTATAGCTGGTAACCAAATCCACAGATAGGTTAATTTCCTCAAGATACGGATCGAATTTGGCACTATTGTTCTGCTATTCAAGCGTACGAAAAATTCCAATTCCAATATCGATCAATCGGAATTGGGTTAAGAGTAAGTCTACTGGACTCTACCAAGGCGGCGATGAGAGGGAAGTGCTTTAAGAATTATTGCAATTTTGTCACCATGAAACAATGTTAATAACATCGTTGTAATTGTCGTTATTAGAGCACAGAATAGATAATAGTACTACGTACAGAACGGTCACTCACCTCCCTGCACTCATTTCAAATACCTCACCCCACCCCGCACTTCGTTGTAGACATCACTGACACATAAACAAGGGCGCGCGCGATCGCTCGGGCATGGTGACATTTCACGTTCATCGAGTAGACGCGAGCGCCGGCCTACAACAGAGACAGCGCTATGCGGATAAAAGAGAAGGCAGTTGCTGCACTTCTCGCTTCATTTCGATTGATAACCGCGCACTCAGCCCTACTAGATTCCACGCACACATTTGCGCGTGTACAAACGTCATTTGCTTTAGTAGTAGTAATAGGTAATTGATTTGCGAACGTTGTATGGAGTGTCCGGGGTGTGATTAGAGGTGAGACAGTTCCCCATTTGCTGTGGAGTTCAGGTGAAATTCGCTTCCATCTTCGGCCTTGCTTCTATCATCAGGTAAGATGAAGGTCAAGAGCTTCTGTGTAAAAAGCAAAACTGTTTTGTGTATTTTTTTTTCACATAATCTCTTCATCTGTCTCATCTTTGTTTTAGTGGATGGACAGCTTGTAAAACGGTGTGGGCTGTGGCCACCATGCATAATATGAGCCGAGTTTGGTTCATTCTGTGGACCCTTGCCCTTGATTGTAGCGGGAGTGGACGCAGCCCCAGTCTTCCGTTCATCGAACGCACCTCTCGTAGATCTCACTTGCAATGCAATAAACACTTCTCGTTGGTTTTGTATGACAAAAAACTCGCCAAAGTGAGCGTACCAGCACCGCGGGCTGTGCTCAGCGAATCTAGGAAAATGAAGTGATATTTCAAATGAGATTCGTTAATATTGCACACTTTGTCAGTCTTTATTATGTTAATATCAATTTCTCGCTTTTTGGTTACCACATTTCCTGGCATTTGAAAAGGAAAACTGGCACTATTCGCTCGAAATTAAAGTAACATTTATGTTATATTCGTATAATATTTTATCTAAACCAATTTATATTATACTAGCTTTTGCCCGCGGCTTCGCTCGCGTTAAATTCGGGGTAACACCGAAGATTAAAAAAAAAATAAGGCAGGTATTTTTCGTTGGTAACAAAGAGTCTGTGTACCGATTTTTAGCTTCCTACCTTGAAAACTGCAAAAAGACCCATATAAAATTTCACCCCCTCTTTTAAGGGGTTGGGGGCAGATTTCCAAAAAAAATGATGCACGATTTTTTGTTAGTCACAAATAGTTCGCATACCAATTTTTAGCTTTCTACCTTGAAAATTGCGGAATGCTCCATACAAACTTCCACCCCCTATTTTAGGGAAGTGGGGGGTTAGAAAGAAACAAAAAGTAGCCTATGTCACTCTCCATCCGTTCAACTATCTCCACTTAAAAAATCACTTCAATCCGTCGCTCCGCTTTGCCGTGAAAGACAGACAAACAAACACACACACACACTTTCCCATTTATAATAATAATAATATATAATATAAATATATATATATATATATATATTATAGTATGGATTTGAATGTCAATTACAAATAATACTTAGTTCAGAAGTCACTAGGAAAATAAGTATTAAGAGAGGATTAAGTCATTAATAAGAATGCTGTGTTTTCATGCTGTTTTGAAAAAAGTACATTATTTCTTAAATGAAATGTTAGTGAGTGGAGAGATGTAAAGCATTAATATAATCTGTTAACATGACGAAGCATTCTCGTGCTCATCCCAGAGGACTTATATAAATCACTCGCGTGCTATGACGTAAAATATCAGACCTAAAATGTATGGATCAATAATATACATATACATTATGCTCAGCCCAAAATTTTGTTTACTGTTTAAGGGACTGAGCAGTTCATGAAATCCGATGTGAAATTGACGTTTCAGCTTCCAGTGAGAAGAAATGAAGAGAATGGTAAAATTCTACTTCATACAAGTTAATGTAGACTAAAACATTACTAGTAGATTGTTATACAAGGGGCTAAAATGACTACTGGGTTCAAACTTTTAAACCTTCAAATAAAGTACTTTTAAACCCTTCCTGTATCTATTCAAACACACACAGAAAATTTCGTAAGAATCTGTCTACCCGTTTCAGAGTTTTTGCGAGACAAACACACAGCGTTTCATTTTTATATATAAGAAGATATATAGAATATACGATTATACGTGGATAAATATTACACTTATCTTATTATTGTTTCATAAAAAATATTTCATTTTGGAAAATGGAACTCAGTCTGCATTCTTTTCAGTACAATGGGTGAATTGTACTGCGTTGCGGCTAGGCTACAGAAGAAATAATAATATTTTTTTTCTAATTATTAATTAATTTAGTAAGAGAAAAAATAATAATATAATTGTTTCAATAGCTATCACACGGGGGTAGTCACGTAGCCCATAGTTTATCTCCTATTTTATGCGGCCTTTATGCGGCGGCTATATTGAATTGAGGGCAATGGAACTAGATTGATTGATAGCTTTAGTGCTCTTGGAAGCCTGCGTGAACGGATGGCCCCGTTCATGCCGCAGTAAGGACCTCGGTCCGGGGATTGCCCTGGTGATCTCGGGCGATCCCCCTTGGCGACAGTTGGTTGGGCTTGCTCAGGCGAGTTGGTAGTGGTGTTGCAGTGTGGACCTTACCATGCGCGCCCATAAGGGCAAATAAGGGGGAGGTTTTAGTGGGTATTCCTGGCATTCTGTCGCGAGAGCCCCACACACGCTCGCCGTCTAGCCAACGGCGGGTACGGTGCGGTTACGCATTTACTTAACTGCTTTACATTTAATACCTATATTACAGCTAGAGGTTGAAAACGGAATTCCAACCGCAAGTTTGAGCGGCGGCCATATTGAATTTAGGACAATGGGCGAGGTTTTTAGTGCTCTACTTTTCAAGCTCTTTCGTTCGATGCATCATCATTGCAGCTCATATACGTCCTCACCGAGGGGCTCGAGCCTACCCTATGTTAGGGTGATTAGGCCTTAGTCGACCACGCTGGCCCAGTGCGGATTGGTCGACTTCACATACACCTTTGAATTTCTTCGCAGATGTATGCAGGTTGCCTCACGATGTTTTCCTTCACCGTAGGAGCGTCAGACAAATGTACATATGCAATTCGAAAAACGAAAAACACATTGGTACATGGCGGTCTCGAACCCGGACCTCCCGTTTGGAAGGCAAGTGCCGAGTCCACAGCACCACCGACGCTCCACACCGACGTTCGATGCATATGTTATTGTAAAAGCCCGTATATCGGTAAATCTTAGGTTTTGCCGGTAAATCCTAGGATTTACTAACATGATTTGGTAGAGCCGGAGCCTCACTTTCGTATTCGCTTCAGCTACTAAGAATTAGATGGCGCAATCTGAAAAAGATTTACACCGAACTGGTAGAAAATAACTAAGAAGAAAGAAAAGAAGAAGACGTGGTTTTCACAATACATCTCTCTTGCCTCTCTCTACTAGGTTCTGTTTATGTACAAAACCATTGTATTTTTCGTGAAGAATAACATAGCTAATTAACTATTTTTACAGTTGTCCAAATAATATTTTAATCAATAATAAGTAGTATAAATAATGGGTATCTCAAATATAATAGTAAGCAAAGTGTGACATCCATAGTAGTATGTCGGGAAGGCTAACCGACTCTGCCTGAATTAGATATTGCATGACTTACTCTAATGAGTCCTTCAGAAGCAGCTCGAGGTTTTTTTTAATAGGGTTAATCGTATACTTTCGATTTCAATAAATAAAGTGAACAATATTCTAGGGGATGGTCTTTTTAGATTTTTCTTATTCGCCTTAATTAATGTTTTATTGAAATAAGTCATCTTACGCGTAAAGGTTTTCTTAAATATTCCCCTCAGCCTCACTCACTCACTCCTATATAATCAGTGCGGGACGATCGACGCAAGGTCATTGGGACCACTATGCGCCTTAAGTATTAAATAGTAACGCAAGAGTGTATAAGCATTATGTACCTGAGAGATTTATTAATTTGTGATTTTTACAATTATAAAACACTAGCTGTGCCCGCGACTTCGTTAGCGTGGATGTCGGAAAATAATGTTATAAAGCCTTCCTCGATATATGGACTATCCAACACAATTTATTTGTCAATTTTAATCAGTATTTCTTGAGATTAATGCGTTCAACCAACCAAAGAAATAAACTCTTTAGCTTTATAATATTAGTAAAGTAAGTAGGTAAGTTTTATTTTTATCACTTTTTTATTTGCCAACAAACAGCTTTTTTATAGGGTTCAGGGGGGTCTCAGCGAGCCCCAGGACAAAATTGTCAGGTTCTGTCATCGTCAGAATATTTCATGAATTAGACACGGCCACTTGTATGAATAAGGAATGCAACTGTACAGAACTTAGGTGATACGAGTATATTAAAATGAGTACTGGGGACTGGCAGACACGTGTATTGACCGTACAATAGATCCACATCCATTCTAAATGCGTTCAGCAACAAAAGTTATTGTTTATAACATAATCTCAATGGATTCGAGAAACCCTGTTTCACATTAAATTATTCACTCGTAGCTGATATACCTACCTAGATGTTTGAAAAGATACTGTTGAAAAATACCACGGTGCGGCTCTAGGCACTGGGTGGGTCGGTCCCCCCAGGTCCCAGTGGAAGAGAAGTTTCGCCCGCCGCCCACGCCGATCTCGCGGGAGCTGGCCCGGCGCGTGCCGCCCGCTCCCCAGGGACCTTCCGCCCGCTGGCTCCGACTCACACCAAAACAACAGCTGAGACGTCCCGATATTAATTGGCAACCTTTACTTAATTTACTTACTAATATGATGAAAATAGATATCCCTGGAATACTCATTCATTATGTTAATGAAGTATTTTAGCTGCTCAAACTATTGAAATTTAAAAATATTATTCAATATAGGCCTTACTTTACAGACACTTATTGACATCAAATAAATTTTTTTTTGAAAAGAAGGGAACATAATTTAACCTTGTATGTGCTGTGCACATATCCTAATCATAATCAGGATACAAGTAAATACAAGTAGGAGATAAAAAAAGTCGATTCTACACCTGTTCCTTAATTAGAAGAGCCTTCACGAGATGTACCTCGGAAGGTCTAATATTTTGTCTCCTCTTTTAAATTGTGTAGTGATTTTTCTTGCGGTAAAATATTAACAATACTGTTTTTAACAAAGCCATGATAATTATTGAAAGATAAAATATTTAATTGGTATGCTTAACTACACACATGACTTACTGTATACTGCGGGGAACTGAATAAACAGTGTGGCCTAGTAGGCTTGGGACTTGCAACAGAGCAATGATAATTATGATAAAAAGCAATTCTGATGTAAAGAATCACATTAGAATTGCCCATTGGTTCCTTCACCATCACCATCATCTTTTTACGAAACTAGAAAGTTTCGTTTCGTAGGATATGATGGATATGAGGATATGATCAATGACAGGGACAAACATCTGGCGGTTGATATTATTGAAAATATTTTTTTTTAAAATTCATTACAAGTCATTGGCAAGAAAGCGAAAGAGATGACGTCAGGACTAGGAAGAATAGCAATGTGAGCGATGGTGTTAGTGATAATAGGATGATTAAGATCGGGATTGATGGAGAAATGATCATTTAGTTAGATCATCTAAAGAGATGTTGCTCGAAAGGTCATAGTGGAGTGCCTTACCTATTCCAAGAGTACTCAGGAACCTCTAGATACTAGCAGAAGAAAAAGAAGAGATATTGTTAAGTATATGGTGGCGTTTAGCATTACGTATGTATCATTTGGTTACACTGATTCTTCGCAATTTTGTACGCGTTCAACTTTCGTCACTTCGCTCCCTCCTGAATATGCTCTGTGTCGCCTTTTCATCGCTCTACGGATATTTTCTGATATCAAAGGTGCGGGTCAATGTTTCAGTTTTATTTTATAGTTTTCTGCATATTATTATTGTCCTTTAAATTAAATATCTTAATAATTAAGTTTATCATCACCACAGCTCATATACGTCCCCACCGAGGGGCTCGAGCCTACCCTATATTAGGGTGATTAGGCCTTAGTCAACCACGCTGGCCCAGTGCGGATTGGTCGACTTCACATACATCATTGAATTTCTTCGCAGATGTATGCAGGTTGCCTCACGATGTTTTCCTTCACCGTAGGAGCGTCAGACAAATGTACATATGAAATTCGAAACGAAAAACACATTGGTACATGGCGGTCTCGAACCCGGACCTCCCGATTACCCTTTTAATTTTACTTTACGTTTTTTTAACTTTCTTTTGTCTAAAGTTTTTATTGTGCTCTCTCTCATATAGATCAGAAATCACAATAAAAGGAAAAAAAATATGTTAGCAATAGTGCTACAAGTTAGTAGGTACCAGAGGCATCTGCTACTAAATCCGTGGTTGAACGTGGAACAACCCGTTGAAAACCCATTTTCGAAAATATTCCATTACTACATTTTCTAATACACCAAAATACCTAGTCAAGTATTATCAGTAAAGCTCCCTTTTGTGCGTTTCAAAACCGCAAAGTACCCGAGCCTACTTAGTCTGGAAAATTGTGCTACTTATTGAGAATTATTGTGGTTTTTCATTTCCGGGCAGGAGTTACGAGCAGGTTGAAAATAAATATTTCTAAATAAAATCTTATAGTTCGACGTTGGTAGTGATTTCGATTCTATAACGTTACAAGGTCAAGGAATGCTGCTAAGGTTGAAGTGTTTTCCATTTAAGGAGTCTGTTAAGGATTTTGGCATTTTATATCCTGAATATTTTGAAAAATATCACTCGTTTTTTCATCTCACCTGATGGTAAGTAGGGATAAGGCCGAAATAAAAGCGATTTTCGTCTGGACTCTTGAACAACTGAGAAACTCTTAATTCTGACGTTCAGAACAATGTTATTTACAAAAGACTTCTGTGATGTGGTGTTGTTTGCTGATGACACGTCTTTAGTCTTTAAGGTAAATAGAAATAAAACTAATTATAATGACGTTAGTAATGCATTATCAGGAGTATTAAATTGGTTACTTACAGCTTAATGCTAAGAAAACCAAGTGCATTTTATTTACACTTCCAAATGTAAGAAAGGTTGCAACGAAAATTACAGTAAATAATGAACGTCTGGATGGAGTCGATTCAACTGTATTTTTAGGAGTACCTATCGTTAGACTCGAGATTACAATGTGGTTCCCATATTTCAACACTTGCTGGGAAACCTAGTTCGGCTGCGTACGCCGTATCCGCGCGATCTTTAACTGATATTGACTTAAATTTGATGTTATTTACATTATTAAAGTTACAAACTTAAAATAAGTTGGTAATATTTACTGTAAAAAATATTTACTGTAACCTCTTCAACTAACCGATAAACAGTCCGGTCTTACCCCGATGTACCTTTTATTGATTAAGATAATTAAAAACTTAACTGGAACAAAGTAAAGACTAAAAACTAATTACATTAAAAATTAAATGATTATAAAAAAAACACTTACTATGAAAATTTTTACAAAAAAATAAAACCGACTTCAAAAACACCAAAAAGTCACAAATAATATAAGAATACACACAAAATCACAGTTTTATATCGAAGTTGGTGCCAAATTTTAAGTAACTAATTAATTGTTCTTTTCATTTTTTAAGTCTTTCCAGGTGATCATTGCTTGGCACCGACTTCAATATAAAACTGTGATTTTGTATGTATTCTTATATTATTTATGACTTTTTGGTGTTTTTGAAGTCGGTTTTATTATTTTTTATTCTTTTTTCAAACTTTTTAGTTTATAATTGCGTTTTGGAATTTGAGCCAAGGCGAACACCAGAATAACTTAAAATAAAACGACTTTCGCTCTAAACAGTACCGAAAGAATTATTCTCGAAATTCTAACCTACCAGAAACCTTCCATCATCAGCTCAGTAACATAATATGATGACTGCCAGATTATAAAATAAAAGTAAATACCTGAATATCTTCAGCAAAAACATGAAACACGTTGGACGTGTCTATGAAATTCAAGGGTTTCCCTCGATTTTCATGGATCCCATCATCAGATCATAACATGGTGGCAATGGGACTACCCCAGGAGTATACTCTATCGAATACAAAAAGAATTTTGAAAATCGGTCCACAACTGGCGGCGTAATCGCGTAACATACACACAAAAAAAACATACGCATCGAATTGAGAACCTCCTCCTTTTTTGAAGTCGGTTAAAAAGAGGAGGTTCTCAATTCGATGTGTATGTTTTCTTTATGTATGTTACGCGATTACGCCGCCAATTGTGGACCGATTTGCAAAATTCTTTTTGTATTCGATAGAGTATACTCCAAGGGTGGTCCCATGGTCACCAAAGTTAGGATCTGATGATGGAATCCCATGAAAATCGAGGAAAACTCTTAAATTTTAAGGTGTGTCCAACGTGTCCAACGTGTGTATGTTACGCGATTACTCCGCTAATTGTGGACCGATTTTCAAAATTCTTTTTGTATTTGATAGAGTATGAACATAGAACCTCCTCCTTTTTCGAAGTCGGTTAAAAATAACGAGGGACCTCTTGGCATAGTCCACATGATACATACAGTGATCCCGCGCTGATTTGCTTAGGAGTGCCTCTGTGCAAGAAAGCAGTCTGCGCGGGGGTCACTAGTAGTGGCTTGTCTCAGTTTGCTGAGTTGCTTGTAGAGCCCGAGTACGTCTCGACCCAGGACTAAGGCGAAAAGACCAAACGGAACTAAGTTGGACTTTTAAGTTTATGGAGATTGATTTACACAATATTTCGTTCTGTGTTCTTATAATTGATTTACTGCTTCTTTAGTTACTTTGCTTATTTATTTATGTTACAAGATAAATAAAGATAATCTAGACGTCAAATTCACTTTTATATTTCAGAGAATATTTGAAATTTGAACACGCGCGGTCAATTTTGTAACAGTTTCTTACCATGATCGTTTGGGGCACTGTTGCAGCGTATATAGCCATCTTGCTCTCACTACGACTTTTATACGATTAAGCGGTTATGGTAGGGGGCAGGCACAGGTGTGTGCCCAAACACAGAGGTGCATTATGTTCCTCCGCTCACATAGTCCGATGGGATTTTGTGTAGACTGTACGATATAACCGAAGCGACATCAGGCGTAGGACTCATTGATCATTCTCTAATGTGCCTTCTAAAGCACGGTGAAGCTGTATAAAAGAGTTCACTAGGTTGCCATGGGTCATCGAGTTAGGGGATTTTGCTGACCGAACTAAGAAAATTTATATCAGGACCATCATCATCATCACAGCTCATATACGTTCCGACCGAGGGGTTCGAGCCTTCCCTACCCTAGCCCTAATGTAAAGTTTCTATCAAAAATTACAACTCTAGTTAGCAATCCTGGCAGACCACGGCACAAATTACATAAATGTTTGTAAGATTTGGTAATACTCGTACTTATTAAGTATTAACCTCAAAGGCCCATGCACCAACGACCTCAATTTTAGTATTATTAATAAAAGTAAATATAAATCACAACGATATAGATTACTGAAAAATACTACTTGACTTTGACTTTACCTAATCCACAAATGTTTACCATGGCCACAGATCATGTAATAAACATAGGTACTCCTAATTTGCACAAATGCTGTTAAGTACTTCAGTTCGTTTCTTGACACGCTTTTTACTCCGCTGAAATGACTCAATGTCCCCCTATAATTCATAGATATGGCACTAATATATCTACGAAGATACTAGTAGGTAATCGTATACTTTGCTATCTATATGTCCGGATTCAGAAATCCCGCGCGTCCTCGACCGCCGTGGGACTCCAAGCCCCCGACATCATACTAACGCCTCCGAACACATTAAAATAACAGCTTCCAAGTACACACAACTATGCGAAACTACGACTTGACTGTAGATGGGGATGGGTTATTATTCCTTTGCGCTCCTACTCGCCTGGTCCTTAATCAAAGTTATTACCTACATCGTTTAGTGCTGTCTGTGGAATAGATCGTTTCTAACGTATTTTACGTAACGACTTAGCAAAGGACACCCAGAAGGCTTGCCCGTGTCTACGTTGTCAGATTTTTTAAGGCATGGTGTATGTTTGCTGTAAGCATATGGGATTAATTATTAGTAAAAAAATCAATTTCGAAACGTTAACGGTTGTTAGAGTTGGAAAAAATAATAAATGGAGGTGGCGCAGTCAAGTGTGGTTTTGATTAATTCCCTCTTCCTATGATCTTTGTTAGAGACATGTTCGATTATGTTCGATTGCCAGACGATGGTAAATATTTCTAGCAAACACTAATATGCCTATAATTGGAGAGCCTCACGGAATACATAAAAGCTAACAGCGCCTCATTTAGTTTTTATAATATGACAAAATCAATCAATCTTTAACCTGCTAAACATTCCAATTCCGTGACTTTTAGGTTTTTTAGGATTTTCTCAGTTGCAGTTCGGACTCTGAATTAAATGAACAAATATGTCCCAATCGTAGAGCAACATGTATTTTTCCATTCAATTCTATCAGTAAAACAGAGTACAAATGATGTAAGTTAATGTAGCACTAATTGTTAGTCCCCTATAAGAATGAGCGTCTTAAAATTTAAGACAAAAATAAACACTTCTCTGTCTGTAGTGTTTGTAGTAGGTACTATACTTTTATCATCTGTCTACAGAAAATAGTTTCTGCCTAATCATTCTTGGAGAGCAGGCGTAAGGATTTTTTCTACAACTTATCATAAGTTTCTAGTTGAGGGATAAATGTGTTCATGACAAATGAATACAAGACAAATACCAGAACCAGAAGTGCATTAAATATGCCGCGAACGATTCGATTAGGTCGGGCGACACGCGTGATGTGTAGTCATCTGTGCACTGAAAATGGTTTCTGCCTAATAATGCTGGGAGAGCAGGCGTAAGGATTATTTCTACAGCTCATCATTTCCTTGGTTTCTAGTTGAGGGATAAATGTGTTCATGACAAATGAATTACCAATGTCAGAATCAGAAGAGCATTAAATATGCCGCGGACAATTCGATTAGTTCGGGCGACACGCGCGGACTCATGCCCGGGCAGTCACGTAGCTCTCGCGACGGGCATCAGCGCGCTGCGATGGCTGCTCTGCGACACTCGAACGGATTGCTTATTGGCACCCACTCAACTAAGTGATTGGCATGCATCTTTGATTTTGGTGCGACAAATGATTTTTTGCGGGACCTAAACTTTGTTGGTTAGCGCTTACGTGGTCATCTTCTGTCCGTTTGTCTGTCAATTCCCGTAAGATGAGATCTTGAGAACCCCTGGGTTGCTAGAACTTCGGGCCTTCACTAGACGATAGGATTTGAATTCTAGTTTTGTTCATTTTGTTTTTTTCTTAGATCCAATCTCATGCCACCTAGACCAATGGCACTTATTTTACTAGTATAAAGACGGATTATTATTCTTATTACTTCACTGTCCATGCTGTCCGTCTCTTATTTCTATCTTTCAATGGCTGCCTTGAAGAGATTGCTTACTAGCAATTAGGCTGCCAGTTCCTCGTATATGTTTGTGTTCCCGACTACTTAAATTGTTATTTGTGTGCAATAAAGTATATTATTATTACCTATCTATATGGTATCAAGGTAGAGCCCAAACTACTAGAACTAGAAGCATGAAATTCGGTACAAGGGTCCGGTGGCTTATACGAGGTATGTAGGCTTATGTACTAAGGAAGGATTTTTTAAATTTCCACAGGATGCTGAAAAATCCTTATCCAAAAAATATAAGCGGATTTCAAATCTTGGTAAACTAATTTTAACTTTATGAAATAGTGAAATTTGCTTGTTCTTTCTAATTTATGGAAGTATTTCATAAGAGATTACAAATAAATATCATTGCATTATACCGTTAAAACCGAATGCCAATGTCATTGAACAGAAATATATTTTTGGATTATTAACCTTATTTTACTAGACTCATATTTGAAATCAAAAAAAGAGTGGTTGATTCAGGTGAACACACCCATTTCAGTATTGAACTATTGGCGCTCTCACCTCGACTGTAATGGGTACAGGCAACATAAAACAATCTACTATTGTTTCTATTTCAATACGTTAATTATTTCTAAGCCAGTATAAGAGTAGATTCAAACAGGGTTTGTTCTTGGTCCTTTTAATATTAGTTTCCTTTTCTGTATTATGAAATGAGGATGTTTCAAACCCGTTTTGAAGATTCATCTAGGTGCTCGTAATTTATTAAAGCTAAGAACAGTCATAGAATATAAATGATTAGCAGGTTGACGATTTATTTGTATTTTTCTGGCGTAAGTATAAATTTTATATTTAAAATGTTAGTGAATCGATACAGTAATTTAGTGAGAAACCTTTTTTAATAAAAATAATATACTTATTTGCATTCACATACTAGTATACAACAATAATACACGAACTAATTGACAGTTTGTTGTGTTCCATAGCGGTCATGATAGTAAGTGTGGTTCGTATTTGAACGGGTATTCACTAGGTCCGCTTCGAACACATCGGGTGATCCAACTACCGCCACCGCCAAGTACCCGCAACAACGATAGCCCATCATAACTTCGGCGCGAATGTGCCGCGGGGGAGACGTTTGGCACCAAAGCGCAAACATTGCAGCTAGCCCGAATTCAATTTTCTTACTGACCGTATCGGTATTGCTTATTACCTCAGCAGAGTTGCCAGCAGTTAAATAGTTTACGACGCCGGTTGCTCGTATGCCGAAATGAGCATGTGAAACTGACCACTTTGCTTGAATCTAAACTTCATACTTATCAAATATGTCTTGAATTATGAATTCAGACGTGCGTGACGCGTGAAAGCCAAAAGGATTGTGATCCTATTGCCAACTTCCTTTTAAGGAAGAGTTTGTTTCCTCCTACGAGTATCGAAATCATTCATAACTGATACGCGTAGGTGTTGTAGGTTTTTGATAAAAAATAAGAACTTTTTTTCTGAAGAATGAAATTAAAATGAAATTTTAATGGGAACTATCTGTATTGCCCTAACAAGCTATTTTTTTAATCACTACGATTATCAATTATCTATAGGTAGATCAAAAAATGGTAAGGGGTGAAAAAAATTGTAATTATGAAAACTAGGAAAATGCTAGACTACCTACTAATATTACACGGCAGCGACTTCCTGTACAATCGGTTTGTGTAAAAATTGGCGCCAAAACTGTATGGCTTCTACACCATAGCGATTTGTATGAAAGTTTGCGCAAAACAAAAGCAGAGAAGGCACAACGAAAAACGGCTACCTTATACCTACGCAATACATATATGCACTTGCACAATCTTATTTGAACAAATAGGATGGTGCAAACTTTTGCATATTTATATTGTACCATCTTCACGTAATATGGTTAATTGTGCAAATCAATTTAGTAGAAATGAGCGTTTTGTGCAAGCCATTTGTGCGGTATACCGCTAACCCGTCTAGTACGTTTGCAGGTGCTAACAATAATTTGTGCAAATAAAATTAGACCCTATACTCGTAGTTTTCAAAAAAATTATGCATGTTGTAGGCACCATTAGTCTAATCCATTATAGGTATATTTTGTAAAATGTTTCTTTGTCACTGTAACCTGTTATCATAAATAAATAAAATATTTTTTAGGAAAAATGAAGGTATTATTATTGGCGTAACTATAGGGCGGAAGGGCAGGCAAAATGCCACAGGCCCCCGACTTGAGAGCGCCCCGGCCCAAGAGTCTGCGAGCTTATAAATAACTTAACATTTTTATACTGAAAAATTATATATGTTTTATTTACTTAAAATGAATTAAAGTAAATACAACTAAAGACCACATACAAATTCAAACCCATCATTAAGATTTCAATACATTCAAAACAAAAAGACATCGATCAATTTACTGGGAGGGCCCCAACCAAAGAATTTGCCACGGGTCTCAGATGGTATAGTTACATTACTGTGTATTACTATTCATACTAATTAACGAAACGAAGATTTATTAAAACAACAACACAGTGGATGTAAACATTCTTCTTTAGAATTTGTTACATCACGTTCACACGTCGTAAATCGTAAATTCTCATGTAAATAATATTTTCTATTTAAAAATTTTACTGTAGTAATACACAAGAATTAAATAATTTCAAGCATTTACGAATATTATTTCTCATAGGTTACTGCATAATATCTGCTCTTTTTAGGTTAATTAGGCGAAACAGAGTTCGCGGTCACAGCAAGTATTAAAAGAAAAAAATATTAAAGGTATGAGCATGTGTACTTTGTAATAAGTTTACACGCCTCTGACGTCTCTTATTTTGGATAAAGATATTATATCACCATATGTTAAGGAAAATTGGAATAAATGACTTGCAACATCTGTTTCAATAGAGTTGGTGTTTTATTATTCGATTACATAACTACTAAATGGTAATTAGTATTTATTACTAAGGTTTATCGTTTTATAATGATATTTCCCGTCTCCGGAGCCATGGACTATAATGCGGAGAGAGTTTTACACATGTTTGTCTTGTCCTCCTCGCGTCGTTATCCTCAATGCTGAGAGTCATGATCTCATTGTAGTAGCACTTTTTTGCGAACTATATTCCGCCATTTAGCTCGGTTTTTAGCAGACGGGATGGCGTCGCTAACACTGGAGCCGAGTGCTGAGCGAATCTGGTCGGACCAACGCGTAGGGCTCCGTCCCCGAGGCCTCTTTTCTTCCACCATGCCAGTCCCAAGTAGCTTCTCCAGGATACTCGTATCACCGCGCTTTCTAGCAACGTGTCTGAAGTACTCGAGTATCCTGCGGAGACAGGTGGTGGAGAGTCTGGTCTTGATGTTTGTCGAATACCTATAGGTATGTGACAAACATATGGTCCGCAATAGCATTTTAACTTTTAAAAAGAGGTAGTTTTTACATTTTCTGTTTGTGTCTGATTTTCCATTGTGCACCCGACTGAAAGGACGATCGACGTGAGTTTAGTTGCTAAACCATCGGCAGCCGGGTGGTAGGTGCACGGTTTTCCATGTCCACGTTGTATCTTTGGATGCCAGAGCGCTTCCTGAAGCCGTGGAACCTGCAGGCCAATTAACCGATCTCATGGATTTTAAATAATATCATGATAAAATCAAAGTGCAAAATGAAAAATAAGAAATTCATATCATTAAAATTATGCCATAGGTGATGATATCATTGGAGATCGGTAATACCAAATGAAACATTTCATGACTTCTTTATCTCAAAATTTATACCATGTCATACGATGAAAGATTAGCTGCTAAAAATTTATACCATGTCATACGATGAAAGATAAGCTGCTAATAACTGCTGGTCGTCTCTCTGCACAACTATTTTACCTCAAGCGTTTTTCAGTTACTGACGTTACTTTGAAATTTCTTATAGGCAAGCTCCCTACTTTTTTCATCATAGTTACATTCATTGACCAGGGGCCTAATTCACCTTAACGTCGTTGTCGTGTCTCGTTTCAATAAAACTGCATTTGTCGCTTTTCTACGCATTTTCTGGTGCAATTTATTCGTACTACAATTTCTTGATAAGTTAATAGTGATAATTGTTTTAGTTAGTGATCGGTTAACCAACAATAACTGTCTCAAAATGCGATACTATTGAAGCGTTATTGACACGCCACAAATGCGTTAACGCTAGCAGAATAAGGCCCCAGCACGCATGTTGTGTGTGGTGTGGAAATAAGTAGTTTAAATGTGCTTTGTTTGTTTTCCAACACATACGGCCAAATACTCAATCGCTTCTTAAATAAAATCTTACTAAAGGTCTTCCTAATTTTAAAGAGGTCTTAGATTTAAATGAAATACTGAAACAATTTTTAATCGTTTATAACGGCTGCTTTTGTAAGAGAGACTTATATATTTGTAGACTGGTAACATTAATAAATTTTTCGCATATTCGATAGAAAACCATCTTATATTGTTAAGCGAAAAAAAATATTGATTCTGAATCGACAACATATGCTCAAAAATCCGCGAAGACATAAAATATAATAAAATCAAACAAAAATTAAATCTCGCCATTTTTTTTCATTTGTAGATTTAAGTTTTCCAAGTTTAAGAAGCAAACGGATTTAGGCGCATACAGCCATTTCTTTTGTATAGTTTTTTAGTGACTTTTTAACTAATGTAATAATTTATGATTTAATATTAAATTAATATTGGTTTTGAATAAATCCTTACCTATCTTTTGTGTTGGCACCAACTTCAATATAAAACTTTGATGAAAACGACACAACCCCATCGAGTTTGGCCTCGTTTGATTCGTATTGACGAGTACTTTGATCCTAAATGGTAACCATCAGGGTCTGATGCTGGAGCTGAAAGGTGGCCATAGGAACTCCGCAATAAAACGACACAACCCCATCGAGTTTGGCCTCATTTGATTCGTATTGACGAGTACTTTAATCCTACATGGCAACCAGGGTCTGATGCTGGAGGTGGAAGGTAGCTATAGGAACTCCGTAATAAAACAACATCCCCATCGAGTTTGGGCTCGTTAGATTCGAAAATATAAAAGCTTGTTACAAGATTTACATATTTTATAAAAACAAATGTTTTTTTTTCTTAGAATTACTTACCAATATCAAGATCAAGTTAAATAAGTATTGTATTATTGTTATATCTCATAAAAAATGTAACATGTCAGTAATAAATTTAAGTTTATTTTCCTCTTTTTAGGGCATTCCAATAACAGCTTGTTTTAAAAAATCTATTTTGACTATTAGTTTCAGTTGCATTTACCAAATAGGTTTGTAAAAACATTAATTTTATTAGTTTTAACATATTTAGAAAAATAGTAATGGTAACTATGTATAAGAAAATCTCAATCATAACTCTTTACGCGCCACTTGAGTGACGTCCGAAGCTCCCTTAAAATAAGAGCGACATTAATGCAGTTAATGTGGCATTAATCACATGTCAAATGATAATTGACGTTTGAGTATACGATTTTGGTTCATTTTTTTGATAAAAAGACCTTAAAGTTAAGACCGTCTCAAAAATTAAGTAGCTGTTAATGTTTGTTTTGAGTATGAGTTAAGTTGCTCTCAACTATTTGAGCAGCTCATAAATATGTAAGTGTCGTTTGAGTATTTGGCCGTTAGACCTGCGTAACATTGGTCTAACTGCTGTTTATAGACAGTTTCTTTCACTTTCAGAAGTATTTTGTTTGAAACTTGTATAACAACAGGTTTTTCTATTATTGTTTTCGGATTACCATCTAATTATTAATTTAACCAGAATTAGGTTTATAAGGTTTAACTTTATATTCTAATAATAGATAATTTTGTATAATTTTAAATGTTGTGATCAATTAGAAATGGAATGTCTTTATAATTGTGAATAAGCTATCTTCCTAAGTTAGGCTCGGTTGATGGACCTCTCCAGTAAAGAATGTAGGATCAGTCAGACATGTTTGTGATTAGGGTTGCCATTTTACTATTTTAATTTTTAAAAGGTAGTGAAGTGAGGCGTATTAAAAATAATCGTACAGACTGTTGCCTATTATGTCTGAAATTCCATTCTATTCTGTTGTGAGGTTTGTTTAAAGATCGATTTTCTACATTGCTTTCCAAATTCAATTTAATTTATAACACTGTTTTTTTAATGAGTTGTTTAGTTGTTTTTCCGCCGATCGATTTTACTCTGATATCGTTGATTCTGTGATAATGGAAATATGTAAATTGGCGCGTTATTTACGTTACCAATACCATTACCAATTTCGTTGTAATCGCTTTCATTTTAATACTTTAGTTAGATTGAGTGTTAAGTGGAGGCAGGTTCTCCTCAAACCGCTTCTGAATTCGAAGCAGTATGATAACGTAAACGATAACATGATACCGATTTATTAATTGGATATATTTAATTGGATGATTTTTCTATCTATCTTTATTAATATTATAAAGAGGAAAGATTTGATTGTTTGTTTGTATTGAATAGGCTTCGAAACTACTAAACCGATTTTGATGAAAGTTGGTATAGGGGTAGTTTGAGACCAGGGGAAGGACATAGGGTAATTTTCATATGGAAAAAAAATCCCGCGGGAAAACAAAAATAACGCGGTCGAAGTCGCGAGCGGAAAGCTAGTTACTTATAAAACGGCAAATTTCACAAGTAAAGATCCTATAAGTACAAATTCTCTTATTAGTACATATATTATTTTGATTGGTACGAATAAGCTTTGTTAGTATAAAATCGTACTCAATACTTATCTGCTTCATCATCATGATCTCTGCCAAAACACTCGCCGCTGGGCAATAAATAAAATGAACACATTAAAATGATTTTCTCTATAGAATCCTATTTTTAATGGTTGGTATCAACCATGGGTCGGTGTCCTGCTTTTGATGAATCGATGGTGATTCCCCAGCGGATGACGTCCGCGCATTCCCTGGGGGAACGGCAAGCTTGCCGTCCATATTTGACTGTATCTAATATAACTTTACTATATTACCATATAGAAAGCTAGACTTATTTGGTGTTATATTTAGGTGTGTATTGGAATTTCAAAATGAAAGCAGTTCTTGTCACTGATATTTTTATTCAATAAAACTTTTATATAGGCAGTTAGTGGCCTTGAAACTAATACAAAATTCATAATAATTATGACGTATACAAGAGAATAGTTTCTCTTGGAAATTGAGCTTCCACAAAATGAACAGGCAAAAAACAGATTACACTTTGTAGGTGTTGCTTAACAAGTATACCTGACTGACACAAAATGACCAATATTCATGTTATTATGTCATAGAATTCAGAATTTTAGAATCAACGAGTAATAAGAATGTTTTTATGATACAGCTTAAATCTTCGCCTTCGTATGTATAACAGATAAACATTATACGTAGGTATCTATCGATTTCTCATCTGGATGCAAAACTGGAGTTTTGGACTTGTGTAGTTAAATTTATTTAGATGGATATAAAAGGAGTAATAATTTTCAGGAGCTGTTGTTTTTTATACAGTTTACAACATAACATTTTACTGAAATAAAGTCTCTCTCGCACAGTCTCAAAGTCTTTACATATGTGTAATAATTTTTTCTCTCTGATTTTTCAAATGTTTACGAATTTATTGTCCTCTAAATATATTGTAATGAACTTAAATGGGCGTTTCCACTGCAGATAGTGCCCTTATAGGGCACAGTCCGGCACAACACGGCGATGGCAATGGCAACAGGCAGCGCAGTGAAAATATTATGAACTAGCTGTGCCCGCGACTTCATCCGCGTGGACTAGTAACTTTTGTTGAAGTTGATAAAAAGTAGCCTATGTTTTATACCTTATATAATTAGCTGTCTATTAGTGAAAGTCCCGTCAAAATCGGTTCAGCCGTTCCGGAGATTAGCGGGAACAAACTGACAGACAAACAGATAGACAGACAGACAGACAAAAATGTTTTAAATTGTGTTTTTGTTATTGGTACCCGATATACATTCATACCCATTTAGTAAAAACTTGTTATTTTGACATTACAAACAGACACTTCAATTTTATTTATTTATATAGATGCCATGCCACCCGGCTCTTACCGGTCCGGCATGACATTGGTGATGCGGCGTGCCGGCACGCGCAAAGCAAATAGTAGGATAGTAACTTATTATTCCCGAGACGTAGTGAGGGCGCCAATAGTTCCAGGGACTACTAAATAAGTCTTTAAACACGAGTAATCACTGTGCTTTTCTTTATGAATACAATGAAAGTAAAAATAAAAACATGAATTAACTTAAGAATTTTATTTTCCACTACTGCTTTAGCCTCTTCTCTTATGAATGAAATTAGGCGTTAAATCCATATCTGAATTAGATGAACTCTTACAAATCTCTGCTAAACAAAACTACTACAACTCGATAAAACAAATGAAGATCGGTTGCCGCTTTCCCGCTTTTTTTCTTTCTGTGGCTGGCCAGCTATGCAGTCATTATTTTTCATTCTCATTATTAAAAAAGTGTTACATATTTTGCCTAAATCTATGTTTCTTTAACGAAATAGTTGAAAGTAAATTATAATAGAGTCATTAAAAAAAAATATGTTAACTTTGTTATTTCAATTTTACATCGCGCTGTAATTGTGTGGCTGTATACAGGTTTATTTTTTTATCACCCCGGAAAATTTATGGGTCGCTTCAGGACACATTCATTATTAGGTATATTATAAAAAATGAAATAAAAAACAAAAAAAAATCTAAAAATACTAAAGGGTCTCAACTAGTGCAGTTTTTTTGGATATTTTAGAAAATGTATATAAAATTAAGTGAGTGAATTATTTTTTTTTATTAATATTTAAATCATTCTACGACCATGTCGTGAAGCGCCCACTTTCACCACACTTTCACCACATAGGAAAAGGAGAAAGTCAATAAATATAAATTGACAGTTGGCGTTTAGTTTAACATAATTTTTCAACACACTTGCTCGTAAAGTGGGTCTTATTACCTTGCATTTAGACCCGTTACTCAGTATATTAAACACGAGTGCTTTTCACTTTACATAATCGCACAAGTGCGGTAATCTTAACACGACAAATTCTAATTTGTTTAAGATTGCAAAGTAAATGTATGTCCAGTACGCATTCTTAAATTAGTCGCTTAATACTTTTTTTTTAACACGACTTTATGCGGCTGCCAATTGGAAACAGATGAACAGCCTACTACTGCGTTACTTAAATATTAAATTAACAACGACATTTAAACACAAACATTTAAAAACAATAATTAATAGCTATAACTAAAATAAATTATTAAAAATTCACACAACTTGTTTTTTAAAAACTAAAATATTCGGTTTATTTAGTTTTGAATTTTGGCTGTTTGGCCCTTTTTTGTTGGCTGTATGAAGAGTTTAGCCATGCCCGGGTAGCGCGCGAAAAAAAAAGGCGCGCGCGATTTTCCCGCTATTGAAATTTTTTGCCTTTTTGTTGTAGTTGATAATTGATTATCTAGAAATATGTCGAGTCCAAATGAATAGGAATCCATATTATTAACTCCGCCGGAAATAATTATGGAGGCGCAAAGCGCGAGTAATAGTTTCTTGCCGCCAAAGTCAAGGGATAAATACTTGGCGGCATACGATACTTTTATGCAGTGGAAGATTGATAAAAAAGCGCAGTCATTTTCAGAAAAATATTAATACCACAAGATCTTATATTTTCCTCACAAGTGTGTTAAAAAACGTCGTATGATACACGCGCGCATTGCTCATTACGTACTCTGCTTTCTTGTCTAAATTTTCCTGGGTGATAAAAAAGTAATCCTGTATAAAGTGGGAATATGATTTATTAAAAATGTGAAAATAGAACTTGTTTTTTTTTGTAATTTGACAGGTGTCAGTTGAAAACGAGTTCGACGTTCTCCCTAGTATGAACTAGCTGAAAAGTATTACTTTCAACCCACTCCTCAGGTAACTTCAGACCTAATTTCAGAGTATAAGTAATGAAAAATATGCCGCGCAGTATTACCGGCACCGGCAAGTAGAAAAACAAGACATAATATTAATTTGATAAAATTTTGCATCGACGGCAACCATTGTGAGGCCCGTCGCCAGCTTCGTGTGTCAAGCAGTGACGTTGCAGGGGCCCACGCTCATTAGCCATTTAAATATTTATTTAGATTACATTTGATAACAACAGTACAATCTTATCAGTATGTTCGTTTTCAAAATTTAACAATTTTAATAAAACATTTTTGTACGTCCACACATGGTCTATGGGTGTGGACCATGTGTGGACGTACAAAAATGTTTTATTAAAATTGTTAAATTTGAATTGAAATATGCATCTAAGAAGCAAAAGCCGCATTAAAATATCATACAAGTTGCAAATCGACGTCAGCAAGTAAAATAATAGTTTTTGTTGTAAAAAACAACATAATATGTCGCTATTTAATTAGGTGCGTATCGCATATGACGAGGTGGCCGAGAGGTTAAGGCGTTGGACTGCTAATCCAATGTGCTCTGCACGCGTGGGTTCGAATCCCATCCTCGTCGGTTCATTTTGGTTCATGAAATTAAAAAACCTTAACGTACGAGTATGTTGAATAAAAGCAGATTTTCGTTTAATTATTTCGCCCTAATGTTATTAAAATTTAGTAAAATATTTTTGATATTTTGTACATTAAAACTCGACCACACCCGACAGAGTTAAACTAAAATGACAATGCCAGATTCCGCGTAACTTTTACAAAAAAGAAAGCAATGGAAAAATTATAGGTGCCTATATGTTTATTCATCATCAACAGCTCATATACGTCCCCACCGAGGGGCTCGAGCCTACTCTAAACTAGGGCGATTAGGCCTTAGTCAACCACGCTAGCCAAGTGCGGGTTGGTCGACTTCACACACAACCTATAAAGACATTCTTTCATCACAGGTGTGTGCAGGTTTCTCACGATGTTTTCCTTCACCGTAAAAGCGTCGAATAAACGTACATATGTATTCAAAATTTGAAAACACATTGGTATGTTTATTATCGCGTACTAATTTAATTATTTATATGTAAAACTTGCGAATACGGAATAAAAATAAGAATATTATAAGGATGTTTCCAGTTTCGTCTGGGGAAATGAATCGCGAAGAAATTAATGACGTATGCGTTTTGTTGTATGCCGGCGCCGTACACACTATAATATCAGGACTTCAGATATAATATGTATATCCTAATATGGAAGAATTATAATTTATTTAATTATTATTATTTAGTGTGTATAAATAAGAACCTAATGAAAAATTCCTGCAACTTTTATTTTTTATACAGCGTATGTGTAATAGTACATTATGATACGAGCGCGCTATGTCGGTCACTGCGTACGAGGCGATATTGTGCGCGAGCCGCAGGCGAGCGCGACAAGAAAGCAGGAGTACGTAATGAGCAATGCGCGCGTGTATCATACGACGTTTTTCAACACACTTGTGAGGAAAATATAAGATCTTGTGGTATTAATATTTTTCTGAAAATGACTGCGCTTTTTTATCAATCCTCCACTGCATAAAAGTATCGTATGCCGCCAAGTATTTATCCCTTGACTTTGGCGGCAAGAAACTATTACTCGCGCTTTGCGCCTCCATAATTATTTCCGGCGGAGTTAATAATATGGATTCCTATTCATTTGGACTCGACATATTTCTAGATAATCAATTATCAACTACAACAAAAAGGCAAAAAATTTCAATAGCGGGAAAATCGCGCGCGCCTTTTTTTTTCGCGCGCTACCCGGGCATGGCTAAACTCTTCATACAGCCAACAAAAAAGGGCCAAACAGCCAAAATTCAAAACTAAATAAACCGAATATTTTAGTTTTTAAAAAACAAGTTGTGTGAATTTTTAATAATTTATTTTAGTTATAGCTATTAATTATTGTTATTAAATGTTTGTGTTTAAATGTCGTTGTTAATTTAATATTTAAGTAACGCCGTAGTAGGCTGTTCATCTGTTTCCAATTGGCAGCCGCATAAAGTCGTGTTAAAAAAAAAGTATTAAGCGACTAATTTAAGAATGCGTACTGGACATACATTTACTTTGCAATCTTGAACAAATTAGAATTTGTCGTGTTAAGATTACCGCACTTGTGCGATTATGTAAAGTGAAAAGCACTCGTGTTTAATATACTGAGTAACGGGTCTAAATGCAAGGTAATAAGACCCACTTTACGAGCAAGTGTGTTGAAAAATTATGTTAAACTAAACGCCAACTGTCAATTTATATTTATTGACTTTCTCCTTTTCCTATGTGGTGAAAGTGTGGTGAATGAAAAAGAATAATGAAATAATAACGAAGAAGAATCGGGTGTTTTAGAAATACAATAACAACTTTTGTTTAAATATGGTTTCAATCACGCCTTCTGTACGTCTTTGTGGATTTGTTCTTAGATAAGTACCAATTTGTTTGTGATTTAGAACCACGCTAAGATGTATAAATAACGATTTATGTTTCGACAAGAGCAATGAGCTTAGATATGTCATATGTACGCTATCAGCTACAATACGAACTCTTTTCACTATAGTCTAGTCAACAAGTGCCTTTTTGGCCAACTTTTTTCAGCAGTCTCCGAAAATTATGAGCGAGGTGTCATTCGATTCGGAATGGCATCTAGATGATTTTTGAAAAAATGAAGTTTCGCAAACAAAAACTGCAAAAGTTATTAACAATTAACTAAAAAAAAGAGGGGTTTAGTTTTTTGCAAATATGTCAAAAACTAATAAAGATTTTCTGTTTAAAAAAAAAAAATTTTTTTTGATCAAAAAAAAAATTTTTTTTTAGAAAACAAAATCATGTCTGTTCTTGTGACAGTAAGTAGAATAGGAAAAAAAATATAAGGTAAAAATTTATTTGTTTATAGCAAATTGTTTATTGCATAAACAATGAAAAATTAAATAAAACGAAAAATTTTTTTATATCGAAAAGAAAAACAAATAATGATTTAAAAAAAAATATTTGTTTCTTAATATTAATTGGAAGTGGGAGAAAAATTTTTCTTTTAAAAATCATTATTTGTATCAAAGATTGAAATTCCATAAAAAAAATTCAATTATCATATAAACAACGCATTTGTTTATAACAATTTTTTAAACAATAACAGATAAGAACTTAAAAAAAATATTTTTATGCAGCTTCTAATAAAAAAAAAATTTTCGATTATTAATTTAAGTTTTTAATTTTGCAACAACGAAAATTATTCATAAAAAACTGAAAAATATTTTTTTTTTAATTTTTCCAACGGGGATCTATTCTGAAGCCTTCCAAAAATTGCTCCAAGAGAGGAAAAAAATCTCAAATTTATAGTTTAACAATTATCACACTTGTAATGTTCATGTTCAAGCTTTTTTTTTTTTAAAAAAAAAAAAAAAAAAGTTCAAGCACAAAAAAATTATTAGTTAACCATTGCATAACTTATTGAAAAATTGTGATAAAAAAATTTTTCAGGCGGATTATTTTTCATTTATCTATCCAGTACGCCCCTGAATTTTTTCATTTCTTAAATTTTATATTTAATATGTTAAAATAATTTTTATTAATAAAGTGTCCAAAGTAGGCGTGGCTTACGGAAGTTTATTTTGAAAAAAATATTTATTAGTTTTTGAGATATTTGCAAAAACTAAATCCCTCTTTTTTTTTAGTTAATTGTTAATAACTTTTGCAATTTTTGTTTGCGGAACTTCATTTTTTTCAAAAATCATCTAGATGCCATTCCGAATCGAATGCCACCTCGCTCATAACTTTCCGGAGACTGCTGAAAAAAGTTGGCCAAAAAGGCACTTGTTGACTAGACTACTACATGGATATCGTTACAGCAAGTGCCGGTTTTATTATTAATTTAAAAAAGCAACGCATGAAGTGCATTCACATTATTACTGTCGGCAATATATGTCTGATTGATTGATTCGTTTTCACAATGCTCTAAGTTCACAATCTATAGTAGGCTAAAAGATTAATACAACATTACTGATGTTACTCTATCAAAAAACGGACAAGTAGGTCCCTACTTAGAAACTTCATATTATAGATGTCATTATTATGAAGGCGCTGAACTATTTATTTACAAGAATTACATTAACTTCCACAAATAAAATTAAGATAGTGTACTCATTTTTACTACAATATAATAAAAAGAAAAACCGCAGCTTCTAGAGAGTCTCTAACATTGATTTACTACCAAACAATGTAATAATTTGTAAATCCATGGTCTCTAACCTTAAAATTTTGATCACCAATAACACAGCTAATAAAATGTTGTTTGTCGCATTCGTGTAAACTAATTTTACCGGGTGGGTCAAACTTCTGTAGAGCTTCCGGCTTTATCTTTTACTATATAACTTTTGACATATTAGTTTATATATGTTATTATAGAAAATTACAGTACGTCCAGTCAATATTAAAAAAATTAAAACATACATGTTGTAGATTTAGATATTCCTATATGTCATCATAAAACACCGCCGGTTGAAAGGGTTTGAACAAATTGCCCAACAGAGTCTACATTCCGGATTGAAGACGTAGTATAGTATTTTTAAGCGACTTCTAAAAAAGGAGGAGGTTTCTCAATTCGACCGTATATATGCTTTTTTTAACCGACTTCAAAAAAGGAGGAGGTTATCAATTCGGTTGTTTTTTTTTATGTTTGTTACCTCATAACTCCGTCATTTTTAAACCGATTTCCAAATTTTTTTTTGTATTTCATAGAGTATACTGCAGTCAGGATCTGATGATGGGATCCCATAGAAAATCGAGGAAAACATTAATTTAATACAAGCTCACCGAAGGTGAGCTGGTATTAAATTAGGGTTTCTTTCACTAAAAAGATTTCATTCACTAAAAATATTTTTTTTTACTAAAAATAAAACCGACTTCAAAAACACTGAAAACTTAAAAATAATATAAGAATAGGTACAGACAACATCACACTTCTATATTGAAGTCGGTGACAAATTTTAACACTTTCTAGGAGATCATCGTTTGGCGCCGACTTTAATATAGAAGTGTGATGTTGTCTGTACCTATTCTTATATTATTTTTAAGTTTTCAGTGTTTTTGAAGTCGGTTTTATTATTTTTATTTTTATGTTATGTTTGTTCGCGGATAACTTCGTCGTTTATGAACCGATTTTGATAATTCTTTTTGTATACGATAGAGGATACTCCAAGGGTGGTCCCATGGTTAGGATCTGATGATTGGATCCCATTAAAATCGAGGGAAATCCTTAAAGTTTTAGGTGTGTCCAACGTGTTTTGTGTGTATGTTACGCGATTACACCGCCAATTGTGGACTGATTTTCCAAATTCCTTTTGTATTCGATAGAGTATACTCCTGGAGCGGTCCCAGGATCACTAAAGTCAGGATCTGATGATGGGATCTCATGGAAAATAGAGGGAAACTAAAAAGATTCTATTCACTAAAAAGATTTCATTCACTAAAAAGTTCAAAATAAAAAAATATTTTACAAAAAATACAAACCAACTTCAAAAACACTGAAAAGTTTAAAATAATATAAGAATAGGTACAGACAACATCACACTTCTATATTGAAGTCGGTGACAAATTTTAAGACTTTCTAGGGGATCATCTTTTGGCACTGACTTCAATATAGAAGTGTGATGTTGTCTGTACCTATTCTTATATTATATTAAAATTTTGAGTGTTTTTGAAGTCGGTTTTCATTTTTGGTAAAATATTTTTTTTTCCGGGAGTGATCCAGTTCTATACTCCATTTTAATAGTAAAAGGAATAGTTTTATATCTTCTTTTTGTGTTAAAAATCAATATAATAATAATAATATTTATTTGTTAATGAACACGAGTACAAGCATAAAATTACAGTCTTGAGGTATTTTTACAATGGTTTCTTAGCCTATTAGAAGAAAATGCGAGTCCCAAACTCGGCACAGCCTGTCTTTTGGTACTCAGATAAGTACTAGAAGTGGCAAATACAAATTGACGCGAGCGCTGTTACATAGGTACTATCGCGAGCACTTCCGCCTGACCATTTAAAAATTTATTCGCTTGAATAGTGCGGAAGCGCCGGGCTACTACTCCCCCTTAAGAGGGGGTATAAAGCTAAATTGCTAATCGTAGATTTGATATCTACACTTGAAATTGAATAATGAACTACCCATTTTTTTTTAAATAGATATTTAACTATATTTGTAAGTGAACGCTCAGTGCGTTCACTTACAAATATAGTGTGAAAACATAAAATTAAATTATTTTATCGATAGAAAAAAATCGCGAACATACGTCTAATTTTCAAGCAAAATCGATTGCTTTTCAATGTGATGCATATAACTGCGTCAATTTTTTAATATATAATATAAAACTATATTACCTAGGGACTGTACTAGCGATTTGCAAAAATAATGTATATTTTACGAGTAATTAAAATAAAAGTAATTTGGCGCTTACAATGTTCTTATTCCGCGCAGAACGCTATCGTCTGTCGCACCTGACCCGAGGTAACAGGCATGTTTTATTTCATCAATCAGTCTTGATCGCTCCGTTGAGACGAGTAAACTGTGCTTCTGTGCTCCAGCCCGAGAAAATACATCGACCAAATTATGGCGAATGAAAAAACCAAAAAAAAATTGTCTAAAAGAACTTAAGAAATCAAAAATTCAACTTATAGCGTATTGTAGAAGGTATGTACCTATTACTTTACTATTATTATGTTTACGTAATATTTTACGTTAATAAGTAGTTTCACCTTACAATATAGACTCATGCGCGTTGACTTTTAATAACACAATACAATGCACAAGCGCTGGTGCAACGTAGGCGCGGGTAGTGTATGTAAAATAAATTGATGCGTTTGACTACTCGCGTGCTGGACGTAGGCAGTATGTAAACTTTTTATAGTGCTAACATAAATTAAATCAATTTGACGCGAAACTTTGATTATATAAAGACGCGAAATTATCACATCATACTTCGTTAAGTAATTAAAAGTGTCATTACTGTAACAAATTTAAATTAAGCAACGACCGTCTGGCGCTGTGGTTAGAACGTGGACCTTTTTCCCGTTTTGTGGGTCCCGGATTCGATTCCGGTCGGAGCAGATTTTTTGTGATAAATATGAATATATGTATGTGCTCGAACCATGGACGTGTATGTTTATTTATATTTACTTGTGCTTTATTCATTTTTATTTATTTATGTATGTTTATCCCTTATTTCTATGAAATCTACAAATTCTTAATGATACTTATTGGGTTATATAATTGGGGTGAATGGGAAAAAAATATTTATTTATTTATTATTGTTAATTATTTATTGTAATTTTGTATTTTAGAGCTGCTGCAACACGAAATATCACACAAGCTGACGAATACGATCCAGTCAAATCCGTAAGCGGAAAGCTCTGATCAAATTTGTAAGTTTATTGCAATTGTTGAAGTTAGGACATTAATAAATGTTGTGTAGATTTTTCTGAGGACTGAAATCTATTTACTGTCAAAATATATTTTGATGTGAAAATCTATTTCTAACCAAAATTGCTTCAAATTTTCGGTTAAAATTTGAGGCATTTCATTTCTTTAGACGTTCAAATTATTGTTTTTTTTGTTATAAAATTATAGATAGATTAATAGAGAGAGAGAGAGAGAATAAGAGAGATAGAGATTAATATTATAGACATAAATAGCACCATCATATAATAATGAATGAATTTACGTGAATTAAGTGAATAGAACGAAAAATTTATATTGTTTTTTTTTTTAGATCATCTTCAACTTTAGACAATATTCCGACGTCTAGTCTAAAAAAAATTTGTACAAAATAAGTTAGTACCAATTTCTCTCCTAAAAATTTTGTTATTCCATACTGGGTTCAACGATGGTTGACAGTTTAATATTATCGAGGCAATCCAAAGACTGCGTAAACCTGCAAATTAAACAAGTATACTGCTAACTTGTGCAAAGCAAAATGTTGCTTACTTACACCCAATTTCCGAAAGGCTGATCAAATCATTATTCAACTAACATGCTGCAACATTTGACAGTAGTGTTTAAATCAGTTCGAGTTTCTGAAACGTAGGTTAGTGAAAATTTACTAATCTTTGATCGATTTGATTTGACATGAGAATTATTTTTAGAGATGGAACTATGAACGACACAAAATGAATGATTTCAGTAATATAACTGAAATAATTCATTTTGTGTTGTTCATAGTTAATTTTCAACTACCTACGCATAAACTCTAATTGTGTCGTCGCTACCATCGTCGTCGTGGCTACTTTTCTTTCCACAGCAAGAAAAGTAGCCACGACGACTAAGGGAGTTTAGTGCCATAAGATACATTTATATTTCATTCTATAGTTATTTTTTTATTTCATTCACGAGTCGTCACTACCTTTCTTTCCGTGTATGTCGTAAGAGACGACTAAGGGAGTTTAGTACAATTAAGTACATTTATAGTTCATAGTTCATTCTAAACTATGAACAAACTCTAGAATACTCGTAAATGTGTCGCCACTACCTTTGTTCCCGTGTATGTTGTATGAGACGAATAAGGTAATTTAGTGCGATTAGGTATGCACAAGTACATATTATGTATAGTTCATTCTTGACTATGAACAAACTCTAGAATATATGAGACGCCACTACCTTTCTTTCTGTTTATGTCGTAAGAGACGACTATCTGTGTCATCCACACCCAGACTACTTAGTCTTGGTGTGGCTGACCCCAGCTAGGCCACAAAAAAACTGGAAAATAGATTGTTTGAGTATGCCGCTATAATGTCCAGAGATAGGTATAGTATGTCTGAGTTTGTCGGCATCAGAGTTTGTCGCTTGCGCGTTTCAGAGATACGTGTGGCTCAGGTGGGGCAATGTTACCTGACCCTGAGTCACACGAATATCGAAAACGGAAAAACATAGCATAGCAAAAATCTGTTTGCTGATATAGATAGGCGGCAGTTTGTCGGAGTTTGTCAGACAAGTAAGGAATTTCAACCCTGCATTACTTCAAGAAAAATATTTACAAAAATGCTTATATCTCGAAAACGGTGCAGCGAAGTTAAAAAATAATGAAATTTTTGACCCCCGTGCACTCCCGCAGCCAATGAGGACACACATAATAGAGTTACAAAAATGGTCAAGTGTGGGTTTGACTTTTTTTCATTTAGGATGAACTGTACCCACTAACGTATAAAGAATGTTCAACGACCAAGTCACACAACATTAACTATAATAATAAAGAAATCGCAGTAAGGAACCTTAGACTTGGCACGACTTTGTCTAGATTTCATTACTTTTTAGAGATAAACAAGCAGCTCCATCGAGACTTGGCTAGTTTTTTACAGAATGTTTTTGGTGGGATTTCACTTCTTTTTGTAGAAACGTGAGCTTATTGATTTATTTCATTAGATTTTCTTATTTGACACAGTTTTTTTCTTTTTAGGGGTAGTTTTTTTAATATTACAAATCTTTCTTTTCTTTATTGGAAGCGGCCCACCAAGTTGAATATTTTTTGTAAAGGCGGTATATCGATATCTCTAATAGTTTGGTTGGGCTCTTGTGTTTTCTAATCAGGGTCACCAGGTACTCCAGATCTTCGATTATCCTAGTTTTTTATAGTTTTCCCTTTATGTGGCAATTAAACCCTAGCTCTGTACCAGATTTCAGCTCTCTGAGTTTATGGGAAGTACAAGTTCAATTTTATGATCATGAGTGAGTGAGTGAGTGAGTGAGTGAGTGTCTGTCATAAATGCGAAACTTTGCTTTCGCTTAACTTCGGAACTAAATGACCTACAGACTTGAAATTTTGGATTTTAAGTATGTGATTATAGCTTACTGGATCACGAAAATGTCTGCGTTCTGATCTTATCCAGAGGTTCTCAAATAGGGGCCTGAAAATGCGGCGAAATGGTTCCAGTAAAGTATGGTACGGCAGTGTTTGCTTCGCGCTCGACTTGGCGGGGGCACTGCCGTGCCCCCAGATTTAGGAAAAAAAAATAAAACGTATTGCGATTTATATAGATTTTGTCACCATTGAGAAGTTTTATTGCCCAGTGGAAAAGTTAAGATTGTAGGTGCATTCGCGAAAGTTTTTTGATCGGTTGCTATTTGTCTTTATTGCTACGCGATAGAGTCGAACAGTAGTCGAGCATAAACTTTCGCGACTGTACTATAGCGACATCTAAGTGATTTTCTGATTTTAGTGACATCATGATTTTTACACTGGGCTAGATTTGTTTTGACTCCATATTAAAAGTTATATCTAATGATAAAATGGTGCCACCATATTCACACTCAATTTTAACACTAATTGTTTGATTTCAGTAACACCGAACGACGGGTTTATCGGTTAATCGGGCAAAGACGGCTTTCAAAAAACGGAAAGCTAAGGAAGCAAAAGACCAAAGTATCTATGGTGCAAGTGAACGACTTATCATTCATAGCCAAGATATAGACCGTATTCTGAAAAAAATATAATTTTAACATACACACATTAATTATTGTAAATTAAAGCGATTCTTACGGGTAACAATTTCAAAAATTGAAAGCGACATTATAAGAGAGGTAAATAAATATATTTATCACTACCTTTTCGTATTATTTAAATCTGTACTCAAAAAAGCTCTGGCAGACTCTAAGGAATGTGCTTCCTGATAAAAAACAAGCCCCAGAATTGCCACCCAGTCTAGAAGATCCGGAATCAATTAATTTACACTTTCTTGATGTTCCAGGCGCAAGCACCGCCCAAAGCTCACAGATAAACTTTTTTAATTTACATAAGCACAGTACTGCAAGATTCTCTCTGCATACTGTATCGCAAGGTGAAGTGTTGCAAACAATCAAGGGTCTTAAGTCCAATGCTCAGGGAGACGACTGTATTTCACTGGAGATGCTGCTCCTAACTCTGCCTCAGTCACTAAATACTATAACTACAATTATTAACCGTTCTATAAAAGAATGTTTCTTTCCTGGTCAGTGGAAAACAGCGGTTGTAAAGCCACTTCCAAAAAACAAACACCCTCAGATATGAAGGATCTTAGACCCATCAGCTTGCTCCCATGCATCTCCAAGATATTGGAGAGAATTGTGTGTAAGCAGCTCACTCAATATCTCGAGGGACACAATATTCTTCCCTTTGTACAATCTGGATTCCGGAAGGGTTTCAGCACAGCATCAGCTCTGGCAGAGGTTGTAGATAATCTTCTTGATGCCCAAGACCAGGGAAATGTTACAGCTTTGCTTTTATTAGACTTCTCTCGTGCTTTTGATTGCATAAATCACACTCTGCTTCTAGCCAAATTGAGCTACTACGGCTTAGATGAAAATTCTGTTAAATGGTTTAAGAGCTTCCTCACCAACAGGCAGCAATATGTGGAGTTGATCAAGCATGATGGGTCAATTGCAAAATCACCACCCCTTCCAGTTACTCGAGGTGTACCGCAGGGCTCAATAATTGCACCTATCTTGTTTGTCCTTTATAGTACTGACATCACTAAAGTAATAAACCATTGCAGATTCCATCTTTATGCAGATGACACGCAACTGTATTATCCCTTTGCTCTTCAAAACAGTGAGGATGCAGCGATTAAAATCAATGATGATTTGGCAGGCTTGTCCACCTGGTGTAAGTCCAACTGTCTGGTCCTCAATCCTGCAAAGTCGAAATTCATTTTAATAGGCTCAAGGAAAAATGTTCAAAATTTCAACAATAGGAACAGTCAATTTAAAATACATATAAATGGTGAATGTATAGAGAGAGTCGATACTGCAAAAAACTTGGGCCTGACCATGGACAGCCATCTCAAATTCGAAAATCATGTTAATGAATGTGTTCGGCAATGCTTTTATTATTTAAAGTTACTGTACCATATTAGACCATATCTATGTGAAGAAGTTAGAATCAAGCTATGTGAATCACTTGTTCTATCCAAGCTCAACTACTGTGACACTGTCTATGGACCATGTCTGTTAGCAAGAACATCCAAATTGATCCAAAGGATACAGAATGCTTGTGCCCGATTCTGTTTTCATATTCCGCCCCGTTCTCATGTAACACCTTTCCATAACAAGGCAAACATGTTGAGAATGGAAGCACGCCGGAAACTTCATCTAGCAAGCTTTATGTTTGGTGTCATGAAGTCAGGGAAACCCCGCTATCTTTATGAAAAGCTTACCTGGGCCTGCGCGCACAGATCGCACCACAAGAGGACATGCACACCAATCCTTTCGGCACCCTCTCACAATACTGTTGCCTTTCGGGGATCCTTCAGATTTGCCGCCACTCGTTGTTGGAATGACATCCCGCCCCCCATGCGTGATCTTGAGACAAAAAATACTTTTAAACGACATTTTAGTAAATACCTCCTGCAATTGCAAAAGGCAATTACTTGACCTGGCGATTAGCTTTGATATTGTGATGATTCTAACGACACGACAGTGCGTGGAGGGCATTGTTCCCCAGATATTGATATTTTTCTCTGTTCTTCTTCGCTTTGTTATTTAATTTTCTTACAGATTTAGCTTTCTTTGATTTGTAAATTGTAAACAAAAAACACAACAAGCACAATCTAACTTGCAGCCACAGACTAGAGATCATGCTTGCATGTTACCACACAGATTAATATCAACCAACGCCATTATACCACAGACGACTAATTAAGTATCTGCGACACGTCTACACGACACCACAAATTAAAATGAGCGCGCTCCATAATTTCTTGGAAATTTTTCATTTTTGTTGGAATTTTTCTTTTTTAGACAGTAAGGTTTTTTTCTTTTCTTATAACTTGTATTTAACTTTTTTTTTTTCTTCTTGTTCTTGTCCACTGGTTCCAGCTGAAAACCAGCGCTTTTGTTACAGTGATGTAACAAAAGTTTTTAGCTGAGCTGGAACCATTTGGCCTCCTTATCTGTTTTGTTTTGTTCTTATGTTATTTACTCAAAAGGTCAATAAACTTTCTTTCTTTCTTTCTGTACTCCAAGTATTTTTGGTGTTTGAAATATGTTTACGCCTATGCTTATCCGACGAGTGCTTAGCAGGTAAATGTAAATAAAGCACTTATTATGTTAAATACCTATATTCTAAATAAATAATAATATTTATTACCTACCTTTTCGTTTTACTTATCACAAGTGAAAATTATTTTATACTTATTCACAGTTCAAAGTACGGATAAATAGTCCGACTCGCACTTAGACAATTTTATCTGCCTAAGGTAGGTTATACTATGCGCGATCACACAAAACATGAAGAGGGAGCGAACTTATCGCTGCGATGGTCGAGACCGGAACGTGTGAGGCGCGCGGGTGAAATCTGATATTTTTCTAGCTTTATACCCGCTCTTAAGTTTTGGCCTATTAGAAAAGAAATACTCTTTCTCTCTCTAATCGGCGTTGGGGGGTTCCTCGGTGGCTCGGCGGCAGGCCGAAGAAGTGTTCGAACGGCCAAGCATGATCTTTTATTTCATTATTTCATGTCTATTCGAGGTCGACGGGGTGGGGCTAGAGAGCGCTAGTGCAAACGAAAATGAGCGTAGCGGTGATCAGGCGGAACTGCGCGTAATTAAGTAGATATTTCTAAAAATATTCATTAGCAAAAACAAATTTAATAATTTATAAGTACATTGAGCAAGCCGTTTTAAAAATATTATACCTATACAACCAGGCTATAGCACAACAAACACAAACATTCCGAATTATTATTACAAAATTAATATAGTACATACTTACATAACGATATAAGTGCGTTATGGTGGTTATAACTCATGAGGTGGAATTTCAGTAATAGAGCCGAGTGTGTATGACCAATATACGCATGTATAGACGTTTTTCAACACACTTTTTAGGAAAAATACATAATAAACTGAATTTTTAACTAAATAATTGTATGACAATAATCGTTTGAAAAATCAATGTAGTTCATTGATATCTGTCGTTGATTATGACCTCTAGCTTTAAAAAATAACACTATAATGCAAATAGTGTGGCTATTGACCTATAATCTATATTTGCGTTATAACACACGCGTGTTTTATGAGCTGCTTATGAATCTAAAACCGGTGAAGTTAAAAAAAGGAGATGTAAAGAAACTAAATAAATAAATAGAAAATTAAGGTAATTTGGCGTGCGTACAATATAATAACTATCGATCTCCCCTCCCCCCCTCATTTGCATTCACTTGTTGTGTCGAGTACTTATAAATTAAAATGTAACATATTACCACACTATGTACTTGCAGAGTTTTTAATGTATTTTATTTTTATTTATTTCATCGTTTGGTTCTACTTTTTATAACCTACTTCTAATGTATTTGTTACAATATTTTTACAAAAAAAACGACTTCAAAAACATCCAAATTCAATATAATATAAGAGGACGCGCCGCCACCGTAACATGGGCATGGCATGGCGCCGCCACCGTAACACGGCACGACGTCGTGCTGTATGTAGCACGGTGCCAAAGTTTCAAGCTTCTACCTTCAAAAGTAAAACGAATTCCATAGAAACTTTTAACTCGTCTTAGGGATTGAATTAAAAATAATTTCTATAGTATGTCAGCGTTATAAATAGAACTTGCTGGCTAAATTTCATAAGCCTAGCTCTGAATCGTTCATGCCATACTAACAATGAAAAAGAACAAAGATAAAAGAAATTACATATTCAATATGTTAATTTATTCATGAAGTTATTTCAATTCATTTTTAGGGTTCCGTAGCCAAATGGCAAAAAACGGAACCCTTATGGATTCTTCATGTCTGTCTGTCCGTCCGTATGTCACAGCCACTTTTTTCCGAAACTATAACAACTATACTGTTGAAACTTGGTAAGTAGATGTATTCTGTGAACCGCATTAAGATTTTGACACAAAAAAAAACAAATAAATTTTGGGAGCTTTCCCCATAGAACTGAAACTCAAAATTTTTTTTTCATCAAACCCATACGTATGGGGTATCTATGGATAGGTCTTCAAAAATGATATTGAGGTTTCTAATATAATTTTTTTTCTAAACTGAATAGTTTGAGCGAGAGACATTTCCAAAGATAAAACTAAAAAAAGTATATGGTGTACATTACCATGCAAACTTCCACCGAAAATTGGTTTGATCGAGATCTAGTTACTATTTTTTTTAATACGTCATAAATCGTAAACCGCAATTTACCTTTCATTCAATCAACTCAAATATAAAAATAAAACATATAATTTCATAAACATAAACCTTATGCATAAACCGTGAATCATTATTTTCTAATAATAAAAATACCATCATTTAGGTACCTAATTATAATGTTTACTTATCAATAACTTAATTTAAAAAAATAAACTACAAGAACTTTTATATTATGTTACTTGCAGCTACGGAACCCTTCATGGGCGAGTCCGACTCGCACTTGGCCGGTTTTATTTTTATTTTTATTTATTAATGTTCACATACAAGGACCAAAAATAAGTAACATGTAAAATTCTGCCAATAAACCTTCATAGGTTTGTCCTTACCACTAAGTTTACATTCGATACTCAGTTTTTGTTCAGCCGTAGTAACTACATATTTACTACTATTTTGTAATGTGTAGTTCAGCTAAAATACTAATCATATAACTAAGAATGATGAATCAGTCAGACAGGTAGCACGTGTAATTTTATTTATGTAGATACTTTCAAACTAAAAAAGAAAACTTTTCACTCAAAACCTGCGGCACGTTTTTTTATTTATTTTCAATTACACATCAATTTACACTTATAAAACATATAGAACTTAGTATGTAGTATAAGAGTTTCGCCTTTGTGTTGTGAAAGATAGTACCAAAATAACAATATTTTGAAAACATAATTTAATTAGGAATCTGTTTGGACAGTTGCGTGGAAGCCGCACCGGGCGCGCCCGCCAGTGGGCTCAATCACGCCACCCGCACCCATCGCATTAATTATGTCGCCTAACGCACCGCCGACGACGACATACCGACCGACATACTGATACACTGAGTACAATGGGCACTCTAACTCCTGTGCCGCCTACAGAGATAAATAAGTTTTTGCGTTATCTATTCTGTGATACTACTCAAGGCTCTGCTGACGGACTGCATTTCAACTGCACTCGGTCTGCAATTCCACTGCACTGCTACTGCTACTGCCAAATTGCAATTGAATAGTCTATGTGCAGCTCTAATGCCGTTGTTTAATAGTTTCATCGCAGTTGTGTTAACTGTTTTCTTATTATTTTGTCACTATTATTAATTGTGATAATGTGGGACGACCTATAAGAGACAATAACTGAAATTTTCGACAGAAAAGTACTTTTATAACACTGTTAAGTGGAGGTGGGCGGGACATGCGACTCGTAACGAAAACTCCTGGTGCAAATGTCTCCTTGAGTGGAAACTGTGGGGAAACAAACGCCCAACAGGCAGACCATCGAACTGGATGCAAAAAGTGTGATGTGACCTTCTTCACAGTTCACAGACAACCGACTATAAATTGCATAAATATTATTTATGCTATTATGACAATTAAAGCGCAATGCCGAATAAAATGGAAACTGCTGAAGGAGGCCTGCACTTAATCAGTCGAGACAGACTAAGGAAGAAGAAGCACACTGTTGATCTCTTTTATTTGTCGATAAGTAATACTTTGTCGGGCTAGTTCTTTGTGCTGTTGAAACCTTAATACGGATATCCAATGACATTACTTTTTGTTTAATATTACTGCTGCTAATTGTTATGAAGAATGGAAGAAAGAATGAAAATAAGATATGAGATGAATGAAAGCTACCTATATACCATGCACGAATATAGCTTAGCCATGCGAATTGAAATAGGAAAGAGTCCACCACATTAAACTTCTAGAAGTTAATAATTCGTTGTAAAAGAACTATTAATAAAAAGTAAATAAGGCATGGCTTTGTGACTATTCCGGGTGGTTCGCGGTGACCAGTGATTTGAGGTCCCGCCGGGGAGCACCTAACTCGCGTTTGCCATGTTGACAGGCCACGCTTACATTATCCTAATTAGTTTATCCCGCCCACCACCACTTGTTCATCAGCTTTATGTACTTATTGCAACTTGATTACTTCAGCCGCGGTAGTGGTTGTATTGATGTCAATTATTTGGTGGGAAATCTTTTGCGTTGATTACGTCAATTTTAACAATGCCGCTACTGGTTTGTTAAAATTATTGAATTTAGAGTATTTTGACGTAATATGCAAAATAGTAAGAACCTATCACAGCTCGGTTTCAGCGTTAATTTTTTCACGTATTTGCATACTCTGGAACGAACTCCCAGCTGCGGTGTTCCCAGCGCTGTCTGTATGTTCGAGTTCAAACGAGGCTTTTATGAGCACATCTCTCCAGGTAGGCAGTGACTGATCTGTACCCCTGGCATTGCAGGTGTCCGTGAGCGGTGGTTACCACTTACCATCAGGTGGGCATTGGCTCGATTGTTGGCACCGATGGCAATAAAAAACATTACCTACTATTAAAAATATTTACAAATATCTATCTATATTCGAATTAAGTACGGAGTAGGTATTTGGCCACGAACCGGGGGAGGAAGGACAGAGTCCCGCTACTACAAACTCACAAAGAAGATTGGACAAAATATTGAAAATTTCTTACTGACTCGAGCAAACGGTACATCACACCTGGGCACCTACCTATCTACTTCAATCTGTACACATATAAAACATATGATATTTAAAACACGCTTCGTAATAGGCGTGCGCTCTTATAAGGCTTCAGTGTGGTATATCTACATTAATCCAAGGTTAATATATACTTCCAAACTCCACCATTAATTATTAACTTATTTGTTATTAATTATTAACTTACTGTATTTCTAATAAAATAATAATTACAGTAGGTACCCTTACTGATTCTCATAATGTTAGCTACCAACTTATTATAAAATTAGCATATAATAAATATATTTTTCACAATAATTAAAACCCGACTTAATAAAACTTAAAATTAAAAAATAATTATAACATTTTTATTTCGAAGTCGGTGCCATATTTTAAGACTCCGCGGTCTTATTACAAAACCTGGTTTAAACCTGGTCTAAAGTTAATCTTGGTTTAAAAGTAGTGCGCTTTCACTTGTGTCAATATACATAGATAGAGACAGCGTCAACTTAGTCCTGGTTTAAACCAGGACTAACTTTAGTCCATGTTTTGTAATAACACGGCAGGAGATAATCGCTTGGCACCAACTTCAAAAATGTGATGTGTGTATTATTAGATATATTTTTTGAATTTTAATAATTGACTTGATGAAAATGGAAACAACAAGAGGATTAGTCTTAAGTATAAATCATTTGACCCTCTCTTTTAAAAGCTGCATATCAAGTGGATTGGAAGCAAGATAATATCCATGTCATTTAATCTAGCCCAATGTGAGTGGTGGAAAATTTTATAGAGCGGCGATTTGAAAAAACTGTAAATTGGTTTTATAACAAACAGAACAAAACGGCATGCGCCCTCTTAGGAGTGGACCGTTTGGTCTTCGTAACTATTATTTACAGCCAGTTTACAGCGTTACCTTCACCCTTACCGTTTAGTGGAATTGGGTAAAACAATAATATTATCATAATCGTATAAAGCTTAGGTTGAGGGGATTTACCTTTTGGAAATTTAGAAGTCTCCATTATACTCGTATTTGCTATGTACCGAAATAACAAATCTTACTTATGTTGCACAGATACAAATTTTGTTTTTTTTTGTAGTAGTGAAACAATAACAACATGAAACTATTATTATATATTTATTTTTCCAAATACGATTAGAGATGTATAGGCCTTAGGAGCACTTGTTAACATCAAAAACTTAATTAGTATACTGGAATAATACATACTTCTAGGAGTAATAGTCAGCAAAATTGTACAGTATGCAAATATAAAATCAATAACAAAAAGAATCGACAAAGCTATTTTAATTACAATATCTGTTCTGAGAAAATACTAGAAAGAATGCAAAATTTTCATGGCTATAAACTACTATTTAAAATAAAAAAAACTTACGCATCCTTTATTTTCTTTTTAATATCTTACGTAACCCCACTTCTTCGTGAGCGTTTTGAGTTTGCTCGTTCTCCTGACACTATTTGTAGATCACACCTTCGTACGCTGCTTCAGTTTCCCTCCTTTAACACACAGTTGTATAAGTGGTCCTTTACTGTCCATCCGTTAGATTGTGGAGCTCGCTGCCTCCTTACATTCGGGATATTCAAACTCTCCCATTATTTAAGAAGAGTGTTACTAAATAATCATTAAATTGAGAGAGTTTTCCTTTGTTTTTTTTTCTCTTTGTATATACCATTATTGTTATTTTTTTGGATACTTTTAGTTTTAAGTGTTAGTATAATTAATTTTGTGTACACACACACCGCGTCATTTTTTTTTTGCGAAAATGTTCCTTATTTCGCAAGAGATAAGCCAAACCTTTTTGTGCAAATATGTATGTTGTTTGTGTTGTGTTATATGTGTGTTATTGTGTGCAATAAATCGTCAAATAAATTAAAAAAAAAATGTATTTTTTAGCAGATGATGAAGACTGGAATGAAGTAGGTGAACGTGATGCAGCCGCAGACGACATGGAGGCTAAGGAGAGTCCAGACGAAGAACAAGATGAGAATGATGACTCTCAGGATAAAGAAAAGGAAGACGCTGACGAGTCAAATATCGAAGAAGTAGTTGAAGGTAAGATTTTGTTTATTATGTTTATTATTATAGGTATATTGTAGAACTTACTTAACACACAAATTGAGAAGCACAGTAAGAAGACAGTAAGCAATACCTAAGCATGGTATTGGAATTTGTCGCTAGTTGTAAATATTTTTTTTATTTACGAGTATTTAATATGGCAAGTGATGCGATTTTATCCTTTATTTATTAATTACTACCAAATGGTACCCCATTATCGTATAGTTCATTTCCACTTTAAACAACACATACTGTAAATAAGTGCAGGGTTCAGTAGCATGTTTTATTTACGAGTATTTAATATGGCAAGTGATGCGATTTTTTCCTTTATTTATTAATTACTACTAATTGGTACCCCATTATCGTAAAGTTCATTTCCACTTTAAACAACACATACTGTAAATAAGTGCAGGATTCAGTAGCATGTTTCATAATTTGAAACTGCATTTAAGCTAATTTGGAGATCAATAGTAAGTTGCATAAAATTATCTTCTGATAACAAAGAGATGATAGCTGAGCTATACGTAGTGTACAAATTATGCGATAAATGAACGTGGAAGCACAATTAAGTTAATAGATACTATATTAGTGGAAATCGCTAGCAACATTGATTTTATAAATGACAGCCGTTGGCGCGTGGTTGAGTGATGAGGTAGACGTGATAGAGATGTAATAAATCTTTAACTATAATAAAACACTTGTGTGTAGTCTCGTTTTCCACAATTTGTATAACTGCATTAAAGTTTGATTATTATTGTAATGTATTTTATAATACAGAATTTTAACGAGTTAGTTGTATGTTAAAATGATTTAATTCAGCATTTCAATTAAATTAATTAAGGTCAGATCACATTATCATAGCTATAGCGATACTTGTTGGAACGATAAATATGAAACTACAGGATAAAGAAATGAGTTTAAACAAAAAAAATTGTCTTTACGTCGAACACCCCATCCGAACGGCAAGGCAACACCACGGATAGTCAGTCTCGGAGTCACCTCATCAACAACAGTGACAATGATGTTAATGTCCGCCCGGAAATGTCAACCTTTGTCTCATCGTGTAAGCCACAGAGCTCTCTGTATGCTGATGCAACTGCTGTCTCGAAAAGCATCCAAGCTGGTGTACTGAAACCCACAGTTGCTGGTGGAGGTTTAAGTGCAGCACCTCCGCGGATCGTCAGTCTTCATCTGTTCAATTTCAGCGTAGACACAGTGCCACAAAATATCACAACTCACTTAGAAAGTAGGTTGAAGCTTAGAAACCTGACGTGTGAACAGCTGCGAACGAACGGACAATATTCTTCGTTCCGTCTTGATGTACCAGCACACAAGGTCAAAGAAGTTCGCAATACCAACATATGGCCTGAGGGAGTGTCCATCAGAATTTTCAAGGTTATTCGTCCAAAAAACTTGAATCAACAAGGAATACGACAAAAACCGTAATAACCTCAAAACCTACAATGCGTGTCACTTCTACTGAGATATTCACTGTTTTACATCAAAATGTGCAGTCCATCACAAATAAGACAGGTCAACTCGATTTCCTACTACAAAAGTACGATCCAGATATATTGGTTTGCACGGAAACTTGGTGTAAACACAGTGAGATCGAGCGCGTCGCGCTGCGCGGGTACCAACTAGCCAGTGCATATTGCCGCCGCACAAGGGAACATGGAGGGGTCGCTTTGTATGTGCGAGCTGGCATTTCGTATAAACATCGAAACGACATACAAAGTCTTGCCGTCGAATATGATTGCGAAATTACTGTGACGGAATTACTCAAGTACAGGACACTAGTTATAGGTATCTATAGAACTGGATTATGCAATTTTTATATGTTTTTGAAGGCATTTGAATGTATTTTAAATAAGATTACTGACGAAAATAAAAGGTTTATTTTGGTCGGTGACATAAATGTAGATTACCTAAAGGACAATATACTTAAATCTAAGTTGTCAGATTTATTGAGCAGTTACAACATGGAAAATATTGTAAATTTTCCAACACGGATATATAAACAGAGTTGTACATCAATTGACTGCGGTATTGTAGCATGCACTGACGATGATATTATCGCCAGCTCTGTTGATACTGCTATCAGTGATCATTGCGCTCAACTGTTCAAACTATCGCATAGGCTGACCACTAAAGCTAGGGACTTGCCGAATAAATATATCCAACGACGACTTTTTTGTAAGGAATCAACTCATTTATTTTATATTGACATTTGTAATTATAACTGGACATTTATTCAAAATAATTCTTATGACATTAATACCAAATTTGAAAAATTATTTAGAATTTTACAACACTATATAGACATTCACTTTCCAATTAAAAATATTTTAATCAAAAAGAATAACAGTGTACCATGGGTAAGTGAAGACTTGACCCGTTACATAAAAAACTTTGAAGACTTTTGCGAGATCAAGCGCCAATACCCCACCAACGAGAAAGTTTTGTTAGGTATGAATTACTATCGCGAACTAATTAAAAAACAGACATTACATGATAGAAAAACACATATCCATGAACGAATGACAAAATCAAAAAATCCATCGAAAGAGGTTTGGAAAATTATTAAAGAAGAAACTACGGGCAAATACAGCGATAAACAATCGGAATTTAATTTAACATTCAATAAGGAAAAATTGAAAATAAATGAAGTTCCTGATAAATTAAATGAACATTTTCTAAAAATAACGAGCAGCCTGCCAATAAAAATAAACGAAACAGAAGCAATTAAATGCTTACAAAAACACACTTTACCAAAAAGCATTCCCAACTTCAAAGTACCTGTGGTTTCATGTAGTGATCTTCTACAAGTTCTTAAATCCATGACAAAAATGACTACACTAGATATTTATGACATTTCTTTTAATATTCTTATGATTATTTGGCCAATTTTAAGTGACATATTAATTATTTTGATAAATGAAATATTTTTGACTGGAATATATCCTAGCGTATTAAAACAAACGCGAATTTGTCCTGTTTATAAAGGGAAGGGTAAAAAGACAAAGCTGATAATTTCAGACCCATAACTATAGTGCCAAATGTGTCCAAATTAATTGAATCAATAGTTTCAAATAGTATAATGAACTATTTTGAGTCACATAATTTTCTGACAAATTGCCAGTATGCATACCGAAAGAAGAAATCGACAACGGCAGCCGCCCAACATGTTGTAGATTGTGTGCTAACAGGACTTGATGATAAACATAAGGTTGCGGGGGTATTCTGTGATCTCTCAAAAGCCTTCGATGTAATACAACACAAATTACTGTTGGAAAAACTGAAATACTATGGTATTAATGACGTCATGCATCGGATGCTGCAATCTTTTCTCTCTGGTAGGAATCAAACTGTTGAGGTGTTGTCAAACGGCAAAAAATATAACTCCAGATCGTCTTCTGTAAAAATAGGAATCCCACAAGGATCAGCACTAGGCAATACTCTTTTCCTGGCCTTTATTAACGACCTACCCGCAAACATCACTGAGGGACAGGTCATACTTTTTGCCGATGATACTACTGCACTGGTTCAAGCACGTTCGTTTGAAGAACTACATATTAAAGTAAATGCATTATACGAGCAGCTGCAACACTGGTTTAATGTAAATGGTTTGGTTTTAAACAATTCCAAATCTAATGTCATTGTATTCTCGGGTAGGAGTATTTCGCGCCCTTTTACTTTCTCCATGAATATTCCCATTTGTGCATTGTGTAAATTTTTGGGATTTACTATTGACAGTACTTTAAATTGGAAGCAACATGTAGACTCACTATGCGATAGATTGAGCAGTGCCGCATATGCTTTACGTAAACTTGGACCACTCGTAAAGAAAAACGTTTTACGGCAAACATATTTTGCGTATTTTCATAGTTTGATGTCGTATGGTTTAATATTATGGGGAGATTCAACTGATTCAGACCGGGTATTTATACTGCAAAAACGAGCACTGCGACTACTAGCAAACTTAAAACCGAGGCACACTTGCAGAGGCGTATTTAAGGAGCATGGAATCATGACTATGTATTCTCTGTATATTTTTCACATAATTATGTATGTACGAGAAAATATGCACATGTTCGAACGCCGTGGAAATCATAATTATAAATTGCGAAATGCAGGTAGGTTGTTGAGCGTTCCTAGAAATTCGTACCTGGCTACAAAAAATCCTCGCGTCATTGGTCCAAAATACTACGAGCATTTGCCGGCGGATTTGCGCAATGATAAAAATGACAAAACATTTACGCACCGTCTGAGAAACCTTTTGTTGGATAAAGAATTATACTCAACGAAGGACTTCTTTTCATTGACATTTTAATAATTGACATTTTAATGATATTCTTTATGACATTTTATATTTGATTTTATTACATTGCGTAATACAACATATACAGTTTTATTTGACATTTTCGTTTATACCTATAAATACTATTTTACTTGACATTTTATTTTATACTCGTACTATTATTGTATTAGACATTTGTAAATATTTGACATAATGATTTGTGAATTGAATTTCTTCATTGAACATACATACTGATTTTTTTTTTGTTATTATCTTTTTTTATATACATATATTATTTTATTTTATTATTAATATTGTGACGATCATTTTTACATACTTTTTGTAAATTTTCTTCAATGTTATAAAAATATTTGTAAAAATGAAATAAATAAACCTAAACCTAAACCTAAACCTATTTTACATCGATATACAATATCTTGATTTAAAAACATGGTTAAAATTTGATGTAAGCGTGAATGCATTGTGTTGTATTTTGCTTGTTTGTTTATTATTATATAGGTATGCGTGTCTGTACTGTTTTATTTTTTTTTCTTGTTTTATTCTGTTTTGATGATTCTGTTATGTATTTCTTTTTATTAATATGTGTTTTGTGGCATTTTCTGTTAAATCTTTTTACCCCACTTAGGCCCGGCCAAAACACCAGCGCTGCATCAGACTAGTCTGTTGCAGCTTATGCTCAGGTCGGGTTTTAATTGGTCGCTATGTATAAATGTATTTTTTTTCTTGTACTAAAAACTAAAAATAAATAAATAGGATTAAACCAATGAGTAATTAAGTACTCTAAGTACATTGAAGTTTTAAACCATTTATAAATTTATATATTTTTTTAAATAATGACAATTAAATGTATATCATAACGATAATTAACAATTCGAAAGGCTCTGACTGATAGGTAAATTGAAAAAAAAAATGACAAAGATACACACATTGTTTTATTCTCAAAACCAACATTTACTAACCGTCATTGGAAAAACCTCGCAGTTTCCAAACTAATGCTGAAAGCCCGAAAAAACGTCTATTCTTTATAAAATACTTTCATTTACCAACTAATGTTGGTAAATGCTAGTAAATCTTAGGATTTACCAACATGAGTTGGTAACATACACATCATTTACTGGAATTGCAAAAAAATAAAAAATATCACAAAACCTAATGAGATTTTAATTTAGAACAGTCTTTACGTAATGCGCATAAAAGGGAATATTCTATATTTTCTAATTGATAAGCAATCGAGAAGTTACGCTCACTATTGATAAATTCGTGGAAATAGAGTTAATCACAGGTGCAGCGGCGTGACACCCAGCTGTTAATAACTGCCACGCACATACGCCCGCTTCACTACTCAGTGACGGGTCGCCCGCCGCAGCAATGTGTAACTTGCTCTGATAATCTCATCAATAGACGATTAACAACATAATATCTGATAATCTCATCAATAGACGATTAACAATACGTTGCGTTAGTACAAAGTTATCTCCATCATTTACTCTTACTACACCAATCTCAAAAATTGTATAGATAGATTTATAATCACGCATCAACAGAATGGAACAGACATAAATAAATATCCAAACGTCAACATTGAAAAATGGTTTTTAAGCTTCCTGTCATTTTTAGTCTTAGACATGTGTCCTCGGGAGTATTGTCTTAGGGGGACGAAAAACCCGAGTTCGACGCATTTACATTATCATCTAACTGGCACTTCGTCTTCATATAAGCTCCCAGAAGACGCGAGCGAGTCGCTTCGATGAGAGATGTGGAAGCTTTATTATTTCTCTTTAATGACTGTTTCGTGTTACAATTTCTTCGAATGTGTGTGTAGTATATTTTATTTCCTCACAACACGATATTGTTACCAGATATTGCCAATATGGTCCGTTAGAAATGAATGTTATGCATTTTTGAGCTAACTGACATCGGAAGTTTTATATTGAAGATATTATTGCTAATACCACGGGAGATGACAGTTTAATCAATATTGAATATAAAAATAGGTTTGGTACTAGAAATAATATTTTCAAGATTGAATTTTATCACAATTATTTTTCAAAGCCCATAAACATTGCTGACAACAATCGTTAGTTCTTAGTTGTAGTAATGCGATATGCAACGATATGCAATAATCATTAATGTGCAAAAATCAATTTTTGTCGCTAGGTAATGTTCTACACTTTAAAAATCCTAAGATTTCTTTCCGATATAATAGAGTATTTTTTAACACTAATTTACATTATATTCAAATTTTACTACAAGTTCAACATTCACTGAACCTATATGTAACATCTGTTTTTTTTTGCGATTTCAAAGTTGGTCCCTGAAAGTTTTTTAGTTTGCTTGTCTGAACAAGCACTCAATCTTTTTTTGGTAATTAAAAAATAACCTTATATAAAATTAATAGTATCATACACGATGAGCATTTCCTACATCAATACCAAATTTCATGATATTGTTTTAGACATGGATGACGCCACCAACGGGAATAAGCTGCCAGAAGGATACAATGAAGCTATGGAGATTGCTGGTAAGTCTGTTATATCTGATAATGACCCTCTAGTTGTCTCCGTGAATTCCATTTCGTCTTAATAAGTTTTTATATTTGTTTAAGGTGCTCTAATAAGCTGTGTTGTTAGTTGTTAAAATTAATTGAACGACTTTAATTAAAACATCAAATCAGAAATCGAAAAAAGTCAGTTTGTCCATACATTACATTCGAGTAATGTCTTGAACTTTTGAATGTTAGATTGAGCAATTTTTTTTGCGATTTTATCGTTGGTATTATTGGTAAAACTGTTCAGTATATTGATCTAAACACCCTTTTAAATATCAACACAACTTTTTGATGTTATATTATACTTAGTTACTTTCATCTTTCATGTTTTTTACCTTTTTTAGGATTCCGTTGTCCTCATCATAGGTTCACCATGTCTGTAGGTCAGTCCGTCCACGGTTTAGCACAGCGACTGTTATAATGCTGAGTTTCGTTAGATAGGTCGTTGAAAAACATTAATGGGTTTTGAAGGCTATTTTTCGAATCAGTGATTTCTAAACAAAGCATTTTTGATAAATAAAGTTATATCTTGAAAAATTCTGAAACTGGTGTTTTCATTTTCAGCCGCTTAAAGTGAATAAAGCGTATAATAATATTTTCAAGAAGTAAATTCTATTGCATGTATCCAGCCCCCATATTTAATTGCTTCGTTTGCCAGCTAGAACTGTCATTTTTGAAGGAGACATTATATCCATATCCATTGCTAGTTTAGTGATTAGTTTTGTTACGGCGGCATTCATTATTGAATCATTATGAATATTAAGTTTCCTTAAGAGGCCTAACCATGATCGCTTATAGCAAGGTTAAAACAATATTGAAACAGAGACACCGCTCTTGCTGCGTATAGCGCCATTCCGCTCTCAGCGCGGTTTTAATCTTGTTTTGGGCGATCATGGTTGGGGGGCTGGTCTTGTAGCAACCGATGTTAGTAAATACAAAGTGATAGTGAACAAAGGTACATAATATTTTCAAAAAGTAAATTCTATTGCATGTATCCTGGTACTTCGTTTCTTAGACACTTAGGGTTACCATTTTTAATATTTTTTTCTATACAATCCGAAATCAGCTCTTCCTAGTTATAATCTAATGTAGTGACTTGATTTTCTTAATTTGAAACTTCACACATTCTGTGACATGACAACATCCCTTGTACCTAGCTATTTTATATTATTCACAATAATGGATGGGTGATATCAATTACATTGATAGTGGCATTTTAGTATATTAATGTTGTACATCTATTATCCAGGAGTTTGTTATTAAGATCTTATGCAATAATTAATTTCATCCTTTATGTATAGTATTTTTAAATTCTTATGTAAGTACCTCAGTATTTTTGTATGCAATGGATACATTGCATAGGTACCTACTGTAATATATCTTTAATTGAATGACTTGCCATATCTCTATGTAAGTTTTATAATAAATTTGTAGATCCCATTATAGGACTAATCACGATACTTAAAAAAACTCCGGCATTTTTGTTGTTCTTAAGTTGGCAAATAAGCAAACTGATGGTAAGTGGTAACATTCACTTAAAATACATGTGGCTCCTGTGAGATTTGCAGTAAAACTGCAAACCGCAGTGTACGTTGCCAACTTGTGACATCAGATGTAAAGTCACGGTACCCAGTAAGTTCACTGCTATAACTTACCTTTCAAACCGGAACACAGCAATGCAATGCAGGCACTGCTGCTTTGCAGCAGAAATAGGTAAGACGGAGGTGCCCAAGCAGACGACCCTGGTACAGATTCTCCTTCCGGTATTTGTTTCTGAGGCTACACAAATCATGGCCAACTCAAATTTGGAATAGCCGATATTTGACGGAAAGCAAAGCGTGAGCAAATGCATTATGCCAGAAGCTGTTCGCAAGAAGCTCTTCGCTGCTTATGGTTCACTCAACAGGTTTCGTAATTTTCTCCCGATTAGTACTAAAATAGAACTAGCACAATCACTTCTGCTTTCTCTTCTCGATTATGCTGATTGTGCCTGGGTGGATCTGTCTGAGGAGCTTCTCGACAAGCTGGAGCGTCTGCAAAATGTGGCCATTAGATATATTTTTAACTTACGAAAATTTGATCATGTTTCTTACTATCGCTCTCAACTCAAATGGCTTCGAATCCGACAACGTAGAGACTTACATGTCTTGTCCCTTCTTTACAATATTCTGTTTCATCCAATGTCTCCACCTTATCTTAAGTCTCATTTCTCTTTTCGGTCCACTTCGTATAGTCGTAATTTGCGATCTAATTACATTTTATTCCTGGACATTCCGCCTCGCACGACTCAATTTCTGACGTACTCGTTTCCTTCTCAAGCCGTCCGGCTATGGAACTCCCTCCCTGAGAGTATTAAGAGAGCTCGTACGCTAGATTCTTTCAAATCTTTAGTTCGTAGTCACTTCCTATCCACAAATCCTTAACCGCTATACTGTTATTTGTGTCCCTTTCCTATCACACAAGCAATATTTATGCCTATTTCTGCACCCTTCCCCTTGATTGTCCTTTTTCTTATTTCCCTGTCTTAAGGTTGCCTGGAAGAGATTGCTTTTTAGCAATAAGGCCGCCTATTTGTACATATATATTTTTTTTACATTTGTATCCCATTGTCATACATTTTTTGTACAATAAAGGGTTTATTATTATTATTATTATTATGCCAGTCTGGATCCATGCCTTTTTTTAAGTATTAGTAATAAAAAAATATATATATATATTATATACAGGGCGTCCTACGACGATGCCACATGGAGATGGAAAATTTTACTGAAAGAAGACTTCATTTTGATTTTCAAAACAAACTAAACTGTGTGCACAGATTTTTAAATAATAGTTTGTCTGAAACAGACATTGAACTCGGTAAAATTAAAAAAAAAATATATCCTGAATTTTATGATACCGATCGATTAGGTCCTTAAGTTTTCGAGGTAATCTTTGTTAGAGAGGTTTCTTCCCTATGTGATCGACTCTATCGATCCGCGTCATAAAAACTCAGGATTTTTTTTATTTTAATCGAGTTCGATTTCCGGTTCAGACAGGCGATTATTGAAAAATCTGTGAATGCAGTTTGGATTGTTTTTAAAATCAAAATGAAGTCTTCTTTTAGTAAAATTGTATATCTACGGTATTTAAGGTACTTTCCATTTATGTGGCATCGCCGTGGGATGTCCTGTATATTACAGCTAAAAACAGAAGTACGGTAACATCTAGTTTTAACCAGCTACACCGAGTTTTAGCAGGTTAGAGTTCTAGCCGGCGGCAGGTTGGTTCTAGAGAGGCTAGAACTCTCACCTGCTGGCTGAACCTAGTTCTAGCTGGCTCGACAGTGGAAGTGGTATCCCATATTATGAGAGTACCGCTATAGAGCTATAGTTCAGCGTAGCTCCACGTACTGAAACTTATACAACAGATTTTTCGCTTAATTAAAGTTAATCCTTTTTAATGAAATGAAGACCTATGTTGGACGAGTTTTTACTAAATAAATACTTATAAAAATCACAAATGTTTATATAGTTGAAATGGTATTAGTTTTATTTTTGTGTGAGAATTTAGTGACAGAAGTTCCCATACAAATATTGTTGTATCACACTTTTTGTTTTTCTGTTCTGTGGGTAATTAATATCGATTCAGTAAAATTTCTTAACTTCGTTCATTCCAATTCGTAAGATTCAAATAAAGGTATATGTAATTAAACGGATGCCTCATAATATGTAATCAAATATTTATTCCAGTGATTTGGATGATAATAAAGCACGATTCTTGACGTCATTAGGGCCGGTGCGCTACTCATTACACAATCTTCATTGAAATTCATAAGAAGACGAGTAAAATAACAAGCGTCTCGAACCGCGAGCGCGATGCGTTTTTACTGCGTTTTAATGCTCTTTTTACAACTTCGTCAAAGGGTGAGCTCGTCTTCGGCGGTCCCCTCCGTGCTTTACGACTTGGCCCTCGCTTATCTGCCGCCGTTTGTGATAAATCTACACGGGCCTCCTCGGACCTCAAATATTTACATGCTAATTCGTAGCCAATTCCGCACCCGAGATTATAAATAAATTGGTCGCGTCGCCCATCATCGGCCGCATCAATGATACTTTGACTTTTACGGCTCCACTGCCTTTTTAAAAGATTTATCAGCAGGCTGAGATTTTATGTGCGAACATTATAAAGTTAAGCGCGAGGTCGTATTTTTTGCTGCGCTTACCTATACTATTTTTCTTGAGACAAGTAGATTGATAGTACACACAGTTTTCTGGTAGGGTGAATGCGTGTAACAATAGAATTCATCATCACAGCTCATATACGTCCCCACCTTGGTCAACCACGCTGGCCCAGTGTGGATGGTCGAATTCACATAGGTACACTGCGGATTGGTCGATTTCACATACACCTTTGAATTTATTCGTAGATGTATGCAGGTTGTCTCATGAGGTTTTCCTTCTACCGTAGGAGCGTCGGATAAATGTACATATGACATTCGAAAAATGAAAAACACATTGATACATGGCAGGATCGAAGGCCGGACCTTCCGACTAGAAGGCCAGTTTCGAGCCCACAGCGCTACCGACGCACTTAATAGAATTAGCAACAGTCTATTGCTTCAAGACTGTTGCTGGAATTTGAAAATGTTCGGTTTTGGAAATTGAAAATCTTCTCCTTTTTTTAAAAAAAAAAAGGCCGGATTCAACCAAACTCGTGTAAGTTTTTACACGAGAGTAAGGGCTGCTTATTCTAAGGGTAAGCTAATTTTGCATTTTACCAACGACTAATCTAAGAATAAGGTATCTACACGCGAGTAAATAATAACACGGGCGATTTTGGCGGTGTAACAGGTTAATCTGAGAGTATAACAGCTGTCAAAGTAATCACTTTTCAAATTATCCTCATTTTGTTTATTCGTAAATATTATTGAGTATTTTCAAGAATAATTCGAAGAAGATATTTCTCAAAACCGCTCCACGATGGAACGTTTGAGAAATATGATAGAAGAATCCGACAGTGATGATGAATATGTGTCAAGACGTCCAAGGTGGATCGAGGATAGAGCCAATCACTTTGATGATTACTATGACCACGACTTTGCTGTAAGATTTCGTTTATCCAAGGAAGCCACTCTGTATTTGTAAGCTAAACATGAACATATGTTGAAATAACAGAAAACGCAAACGGGCAACCAAACATTACCTACCATTACCTACATAGAAACTAGAAATTACATGTTGTCAACTTGACATTTCACTGTATTATCCTACAAAATTGAATTGTTGCGGCATTTCACGTCATGCTAGGAGAAACAATAATACATGCATTTTTGTCGGTTTATACTTTCATTCGACGTTCATTCATCAACGAAAGTATTACAATACCGAGTTTAGCGTACTCCTCGAGTACGTTGGAAAAACGCAAACGAAGATATCCAAGAGTAAATTCAATGAGTAAAATTATTCCCGTGATAGTTATACTCGTGTAACTTCGTATTTGGTTGAATCCAGCCGTTAAAGAATTCTAAGATAGTACAATTAAATTTATTCGTGATTGTGGCAGGTCATGTCAGCCATGTAAACAAGAATCCCTATTTCCTAGAAATATTATACAATGTTTACTATAGTAGTGTACTAAAATATAAATGAGTAACTTCTGTGAATATTCAACGAAAAGGACAAAAAAAACTAGTAGGTAGGCGTTAGAAAGCTGCCAATCTCAAGGCAAACAATTGGACACAAATTCAATAATATTGGGCATCGTGGAGTAACAGACAAAGCCTTCTGTCTTGAGGCACCCTCAGTTATAAGCGAATTACTCATTGTTCGTGTTTTACTGCGAATTCTTTATAGACGTCGGCAACGCCGCGCCGCCGAGCTGGGATATAAACGTGAAGGACTCTTTGTTTGCTGACAAAGGACTCCAAAACTATCTACTTTAGTTAGTATTGGAAAATGAGTAATTTTTCCCAGCCAGTGGCTCGTTGTCGCAGAGTCGTTGTTAGGCCAGCACGAGTGTTGCGCAAATGTATTCTCAACGGGGGCAAGGGGGGCGCGCGGGGGGCGGCGCCGCTGAGCCTGAAGTTGGGCGCGCGGGCTCTCTCTCATGGGACTTCGCCACAGGGACCGCACTCCACCGTCCGCTTTTAAATTATTAACATTTTGAACGAAATTTCACAATAGACTATGGTTAATTATCCCAGAATTATGTACAAATCAGTTGGAGACCACAGGAGATAACAGATTGGGTAATGCAAAACATTCGCAAGTTATTTTGTCAACTGGAGGAGCAAGAATGCGAGCTATGTTGTTCGGGATCGCCTTTCGGACAGGCACGTGGATAATTAAATGCCGCGCTGTGTATCGACGGCTGCGGGCGGGTGCGTTTGGAATTTCTTGTGGCGCCGAAGCGCGAATCCGGCACCGCACCGCGTGCCTTATTCAGGCCGCGTTGACAGTCTAGCATTGTTTACAAAATTTGTCAGAATTCGGTGCAGAAATTTCGGGTATGAAAATGCTTAAGCTCGACCACTAAAGGCATCAATCGTTAGATGATAAGCATTTAGAATAATTCTCAATTTATATATTATAGTAAGATTGATAGTAGTTAACAGTAAGCATTTTTAAGAATACCTTTGTACAGATTGCGCAAAAACTCCTAGTCCACTCTGAAGTTGTCTCGCGCAGAGGTAGGTAGGTACTGTACCTACCTTTTCCTTACGCACATAAAATATTATCGTGCTAACACTTATTCAGTATTTCAGTGATGTGACATTCATCCATCACTATAACTTATGTAGACAGAGAATATTATTTAATTATAATATTTCGACAGTGCGACGCGAATCATATTGCATTCAGGAGGCCTAGACAAGTGGCAATCGTTTCATAGCGAAACGATATCTAAATTCGTCATCGTGTGTGAGATTACGAAAACTAATTCCTAGCCAATGTAACAGGATTAAAGCGATCGCTGTTGCGAATTGTTCTTTGTATAAGAAAACAGAATATTGGTTATCTACTCAAAACAAAAAAACAGACCATTATTTTATTAGTAAGTATTCTAATAAATGGTAAAATAAATGATTAAAATAATGTAATATTTTCATTTCATTTTTGATGAAAAATGAGTTATTTTGAGTAGATATGAAAGTAACAAAAAAACAGTTTGCATATTTATCGATTCGTTGTGAATCAATACATTGTCTACTACCAATTTACATATCGATCGGCTTTGATGAATTTGCCACGTGATTTAGCGATGGCATGTATCAATCCCATACATTTGTTCGTTTATCTTTGCTATTGTTTTTGAATTGTTACTCTTCTCTAGGCCCCTAGAGCGGAGTAGAAGTTCTTCCCAAACTGTAGTTCAAATGCCACAAAAATTTTTAGACTATAATTGTGGTTATTACTAGATGCTAATAAAAAAATTCCGTCCAAAATCAAAGTTAACTAACAGAAACTTTGTAGTTTCATGTTGATGTTCCTGAGTACAAATGACTACTGAAACTGGTATATAGGTACATAGAATACGCATATAAATAATGTGTATATATTTAATTTTCGTTGAATCCGACCCTGGTAGATCCCAGGTGGCGCGGCCGCAGCGTTTGGAATTATCACATAGTGGAGAGGCGGCGGGCGGCGCACGGGGGCCACCCGATACATTCGTCACAGGCCCAGCAGCCATTACTGGCATTAGGCATTTAGATATTATCGTAGCCGCTAGGGATGACCCGCGACCTGAGGCCATCGTTTCAATACTTAATTACTAAAAGTGTTCTTGTACGCCAGGGAGCGGGAACTTGTAGTGATTTCTATATCGTCTATTGGTTATGTCTGTTACTCGTCTGATGGCCCCCCCGCTCCGGTCCCAGGTGGCGCCGATCCGGCCACAGTTCCTTCCGTCCCGTGGGACCTCCTCGACCTGCTCACACACACACCCGCAGACGGCAGATCGCACGACTATGAACGCCTTTGCTATTAACAAAAATGACGCCAACGAAAGAGAGGAAAACGAGGCATATTCACGTACCTACAGCTGAAATTGAATTTCGTCAGATTATTGCGAGTTTTGAATTATTTAAAGGCGTGAGTGAGGTGAGCAAATCGCGATTCAGTTTAATTGCGCAATATTGTATAGAGGACGAAAGGTTCATCAAAGGAATATTTTATATAGAACTAGCTGTGCCCTCGAACTATACGTTTATCACCTAGGGGTATAAAAAATAGCCTACTACTTATTCTCAGACCTACCAACTATACACAAAAAAACAGAAAAATCAGTCTAGCCGTTTCGGAGGAGTTCGACAACAAACACTGTGACACGAAATGTTTATATATTAGATGTAAGTACCTACTAAATAGAAATCTATACCTATAAAATGCTTTGTCCTGAATGACTGACTGACTGACTGACTGACGGATCAACGCACAGCCTAAACTGCTGATCGTAGAGACTTGAAACTTGGAGGGTGTGTTCTTTCTATGACGTAGGCGTCCGTTAAGAAAGGATTTTCTGAAATTCTACCCCTAAGGGGGTGAAAATGGGGGGAAAAGTTTGTATGGGATATCGTGATTCCGTTTTCGAATCTACATCAAATTTTGCATAAACTTTCTTTAACAGAATTAATGGAAGACGTGTTTCGTATTTTATTGAAATTCATCCCCAAAAGGGGTGAGATGGGGTGATAAACTGATAAAATGTCAAAAACGACATTGATGCCGTTTTCATGGTTTTTCGGGTCGTAGATTACGAAAATAATATCGATTTCAACACCACATACCATCATCCCTGGATGGGGTGAAGTAGTTCATTTTAAATAAATACTTTGAAAAATACCAAATAAAATGTTCGAACAATGCTTATTATTGCTTATGTAGAAAATCAACATGGCGCACGTGAAATTATTTTGACTGTCACACAGTGCAAGGAAAAATTTAATATTTTCTGTTAATTTCTGTGCCCATCTGGATTTCGCCAACCAAGAAGTTTAAAAGTTTAAATTGTCTTTTTCTTATGTCGTACCGTGGTGGTAAGGCAAAAGGATCAAGCCATACAACCAATGTATAAAGCATTTTTATGGCAATATCACGTCACAATAAAATTTGTACATAGGTTGCTTTAATTCTTGACAAATTTTCACAAAATAAGTACAATTTTTGAAATATTTGAAATGTTGAAAAGTGAAGATACCCTTTTCAAGGGTAAAGGGGTTTGAAAGGTGTTATATGTTTTTAGATTATGACTAAGGAATCAAACTCTTTCATCCATTTAAAACTATTAAAATAATAGATGAATATTGATATTAAAAAAAAATATCTGACTGCAATGATTCTGGGTTACGCGTAGAGGGACGCGACGGGACACTTGATCCTCTAATGTGTAAAATGGCGGATCATATTTTTTTGGATCCAAGGAACATAGATATCGAACGAAGGACCTAAATAGTAGAACACATTGAACCTAGCCACGTTGACTTAATTCGACATGACTGCCGATAAAGTTCGTTTCCAAACCCAGCAATATGGATATCAAAATATGAAAGGCCTTGATGAGTAGAACACTATGTACCTAGCAACATTGACATAAATTCAACATAGCCGTTGCTCAAAAAAGGTGGATAAAAATTCGATTCCAAACCTAGCAATATGGGTATCAACTGAAAGGCCTCAAAGAGTAGAGCATTATGAACTTAGGAAAATTACCCTAAATTAAACATGGCCACCGCTCAAAAAAATGGATAAAAGTTCGTTTTCAAACCCAGCAATATGGATATCAAATGAAAGGACTTGAAGAGTAGAGTATTAGGTACCTAGGAAAATCGACCTAAATTCAACATGGCCGCCGCTCAAAAAAGGTGGATAAAAATTCGTTTCCAAACCTAGCAATATGGGTATCAACTGAAAGGCCTCAAAGAGTAGAGCATTATGAACTTAGGAAAATTGCATTAAATTAAACATGGCCGCCGCTCAAAAAATGGATAAAAGTTCGTTTTCTAACCCAGCAATATGGGTATCAAATGAAAGGCCTTGAAGAGTAGAGCATTAGGAACCTAGAAAAATCGACCTAAATTCAACATGGCCGCCGCTCAAAAAAAAGGATAAAGGTTTGTTTGCAAACCTAGCAATATGGGTGTCAAATGAAAGTCCTTGATAAGTAGAGCACTATGAACCTAGCAACATTGACATAAATTTAACATAGCCGCTGCTCAAAAGAGGTGGATAAAAGTTCATTTCCAAACCCAGCAATATGGGTATCAAATGAAACGCCTTGATGAGTAGAGAAGAGTACTATGGACCTAGCAATATTGACGCAAATTCGACATGGCCACCGCTCAAAAATGGTGGATTAAAATTTGTTTCCAAACCCAGCAATATAGGTATTAAATGAAAGGCCTTGAAGAGTAGAGCACTATGAACCTAGGAAAATCGCACAAAATTCAATAAGGCCGCCGGTTAAAAAAACGGATAAAAGTTCGTTTCAAAACCCAGCAATATGGGTATCAAATGAAAGGCCTTGATCAGTAGAGCACTATGAACGTAGCAACATTGACGTAAATTCAACATGGCCGCCGCTCAAAAAAGGCGGATAAAAGTTTCTTTTCAAACCCAGCAATATGGGTATTAAATGAAAGTAGGCCCTGAAGAGTACCTAGAGCATTACGAACCTACGAAAATTGTCCTAATTTCGAAATGGCCGCTGCTCAAGAAAGGCAGAATAAAGTTGATAATTATGGAATAAAATGGAGGAAAAACTAAACACTGTGTTAAGCATTTTGATGGCGAAACGTAGTTCGCGGGCACAGCTAGTATAATATAAAGAGCTATTGTGAAATGAAAATATATTTTTTTAGCATACATGGATTTAAAATTTCAAAAATTATTAAATTCGGTAGGTACGGCAAGTATTGGTCTCTGACCGAATTATTACTAATAGAAATATTAATATTATCTCGGCAAATATGAAATATATTACTTCCTATTTTTCATATAGACAATTCTAAGGAATACTTCCACATTGTCAATGAATATTGTGCATCTTTCCCTAGAAAATGTACAATTAAGAGCAAACTAAGCTTAAATAAACTACAAGCGTCACATCATATCTAAATAAATCAAAAAATGCTATTTAATTTTTTATTTACTTTTTATCTCCTTATTTTCTCGTATAAATGCTAATGCAATGTTGAACTGCGTAAAAATCGTTGAATCATGATTATGTTTTATTTACTGAACCGAATGGAAGGGATTACTCTCTCGTAGACGAAGTTTACCGCTCTTAGTTTACCATTCATTACTGCGAGCATGTTTTCTCATCACCAGGAACGCGCGGTGCCGCAGAATTATACGTCGAACTACGGATTTGTACCTATTTCACGGAGTTAGAGAGTATTCGTTCAGAACTATGTAATGGCCATCCGTAAGGTCATCCATACGACCAACTTTAAATGACATTCGTGAAACTACACTGACCAAATACACGTGTTTGATACAATGAAACGAATCACAACGGCATATAAGTTTATAGTATTGGAATTAAAATGCAGTCTCTATTATTTATTACAAGCTTTTATTTACTTTCACCTGTCCCGGTGTCTGTAATGAAATCTAGCATGTCAAATTTCACCCACTTCCCGGTTTCCGATTGAGCTGAAATTTTGAATGCATATACATGTATCGCGTAACAATGCAATATTATGATGACATGGAGCTGATCTAATACTGGAGCTGGAAGGTGGCCATAGGAACTCCGCAATAAAACGACACAGCCCCATCGAGTTTGGGGCTCGTTTGATTCGTATTGAAGAGTGCTAAAAGCTTGTATTTAAAAAAGTTTTTTTAATCATTATTTTTAATTCATCACAACATGTCAACGTATGTCATGTTCGCAAACAAATCCACTCAATTAATATAATTGTCCTAATTAACAATAATTAGTAACAATAGTAGGTTATTCAAACTAGGTAGAATTATTGTGATTGTAGATCATATTATTTGGCAACCAGTATGATTCCACCCGAACCATCAAACTAATATTATAAGTGCGAAAGTGAGTTTGTTTGTTTGTTACGCTTTCACGCCTAAATCACTGAACTAATTTTAACGATATATGGTATACAGGGTGACTTTAAATAGGTGTAATTGTTTTAAGGGGGTAAGAGTACAGCCCATGGGATGTTCAAAAATGTGTGGAACACCTGGTCGAAATCGACTGGTTTCGGAAATACACGATACTTTAACTTTTTTAGGAAAATTACCAAAATTCAAGAGAAACCCTTAAAAATAAAAATAAATACTGGATGCATGGATTTTATTTTTATTTTATCTGATTGCTGGATAAATTATCCATAAAATAAAAACATCAAATGTTATGAATCAGTTAAAATTTTAGAGTTATGAGAGCTAAAACTTGTAACAATAAAAAAAAATTTGCTTTATCGAAATTTCAATTGATTTTAGTGAAAAATATCCACTCGGAACTGGTCGTACAAACGATGTCATTAAATTCCTTGTTTCCTTAGCTTTCTAAAAAGGTATAATAAGTTTACAAAATTCTCAGATAGCGCCCAACATACTCAGTTAGTCCCGAGCAGGTAGTTATGATCCCTATTGTTAATGTATTGCAAGCCGAGCCGATACCTGGAATTCTTAAAACCTTTCTCACGGTTTCACTATGCGAGAGTGAGAGAATCGATAAATAGCACAACGTGTGTGAGTGAGATAGCAATTGTTGACGGTTGGCCGTTGCCTTGCGCTTGGGCCCCAAGTAGCGCGACCTCTGTCTAGTACTACTTAGATACTTACGCGTGCCGGACGTACCTATTATTCGTACTAGTTATTTCATCCATCTGTTTCTTTGCTTTATTTCAATGGCAAGCTACAGTAGCGAAGAGTACGCAGACATTGTGTTTGTGTACGGATTCTGTGACGGTAATGCTGCAGCGGCCAGAAGGGAGTACATACACCGATTCCCAAATCGTCGCGCACCTAGTGTACGTGTCATTTCTGCGGCGTTTCAACGGCTTAGAGAAAGTGGAAGTGTTCATGAGCGGCGTCACGATGCTGGTAGACCTCGTCAAGTGGATGCAGAGCACGAAGAAGAAATACTGGATCGTTTTACGAGAGATCCCACTACATCTACACGCATAGTAGCCAGGCAAATGGGATTATCTCAATGCAAAGTATGGTTTACTTTACATGCAGCGCGACAGTACCCATACCACTACACACCTGTTCAAGCGCTAGAGGAGGGAGACCCTGCAAGACGAGTAGATTTCTGTCGCTTCATGCAGCATATGGACGCTGAAGACGCAATGTTTTTAAGTAAAATCTTATGGACGGATGAGTCCAAGTTTGACCGAGACGGCATAACGAATTATCATAATCTCCACTACTGGACTACACGGGGAGAAAATCCAAGAAAGTCCAAGGAAGGAGCTCATCAAAGAAGATTCTCTGTAAACGTATGGATGGGCGTTATTGACAGATACTTGGTGGGGCCATATTTCTTACCAAACAACTTAAATGGCGAAGCTTACGAGGATTTTCTTCGAAACCATTTATTCAACCTTCTCGAAGATGTTCCTGTTCGGGAAGATTTTCCACTAACTAACCGGGAAGAAATGATCTTCCAGCACGATAGCTGCCCAGCCCATTACCGGGCTAGTGTTAGACAATGGCTGGATGAAACGTTTCCACTTCGTTGGATTGGCAGAGGAGGCCCGACGCCGTGGCCAGCGAGGTGTCCAGATTTGACCCCCTGTGATTATTACCTATGGGGTCACATGAAGACATTAGTGTATACAACTCCCGTCAATAATGTTGAAGAATTGAAAGCTAGAATCATAGCAGCTGCTAATCAAATACAGCAAGATCTTACGGGAGTTGTTACTAGGTCCAATTTTAGAAAACGACTACGGGCGTGTATTAGGAAACAAGGAGGTCAATTTGAGCAAGATTTAAAATAATAAGGTGTTTTAATTAAATCAAGTGTTATAAAACGTGTTTTTCCTACTGTGTTTTTGTTATTTCTTTATGTAAATAACTTGAGTATTTTAATTGTAAAGATAACTTGCGTTTTTTCTTATTAAATCTTATTATTTTGTATCAGTATGAGTATTATTTCATCTACATTAGATATTTTTTTCATACTACTCTTAGTAAAATTAACCATAGTCATCCTTACTTGCTTGGAGAACCAAATGGGCAACAATACACAATGCATTCATAAAGTCCACTAAAGCAAATCAATGAGACGTCTTACGAGGTAAATTAATGACACTTAAAGAAAAAACCTTAGCAGGGTAGTATGGTAAAGTGCTAATAATGTTATTAATGTGCAGTTTACGTATTACCTACTCGGCAATAACTGAGTTTGTTGGGCGGTATCTTAGAATTTTGTACACTTATTATACCTTTTTAGAAAGCTAAGGAAACAAGAAATTTAATGACATCGTTTGTACGACCAGTTCGGAGTGGATATTTTTCACTAAAATCAATTGAAATTTCGATAAAGCAATTTTTTTTTATTGTTACAAGTTTTAGCTCTCATAACTCTAAAATTTTAACTGATTCATAACATTTGATGTTTTTATTTTATGGATAATTTATCCAGCAATCAGATAAAATAAAAATAAAATCCATGCATCCAGTATTTATTTTTATTTTTAAGGATTTCTCTTGAATTTTGGTAATTTTCCTAAAAAAGTTAAAGTATCGCGTATTTCCGAAACCAGTAGATTTCGACCAGGTGTTCCACACATTTTTGAACATCCCATGGGCTGTACTCTTACCCCCTTAAAACAATTACACCTATTTAAAGTCATCCTGTATATAGATAGCTTAAGCCCTTGGGCATAACGTAGGTTACTTTTATCCCGAATTTTAATGAGTTCCCCAGGGACGCAGACGTAGTCGCGTGCAGAAGCAAGGTAATACACTCAGAAGATATATTTAATATCTTCAACCAACACTTTTTGAAGGTTTTGCATATATACCTGAGTATTAAAATTTCAGAAATTAATTGAAATAATATTAATAAAAAAATATTATTATTTTCAAACACACACACGCACACAGACATATTGTATACAGACAAACTTGCCACAATTTGTCTTTATAAGTCAATACCAAACAGATTACGGTAGCAAAGATAACTAAAACAATGTTATTTCTACTACCGCAACGTGTTATTCAAATAAATAATTGTCGTCGGAAGTAAATATAGCAATAGACTAGTGTTAATTGATTTATTAGTGAACGCTAAGTACTTCAGCAACCAAAAATAAAGAAATAAAAATATAACACGCTGTTAACCTTATAATTTATGGAGTAAAAACGTTACGTGTTATTTTTATTTCTGGAAAAAGTTTCCTCGGGAGACGCATATCGGCATCAGACGGCGTTACTGGAATAACACCTTGAGTCTGAATGGCAGCGCGAAAGGTAGCGCGCCCCCGGAGGGCAGTATGCTCAAGGCGGCAGAAAATTAACGTGGCCCCGAGGGAAATCTGCTGCCTGAGTCGGCCCTCCCACTGGGAGCCCGTTAATATCCTCCTCGAGGCACCTGGACTCGCGTGCGCTTATCGTAAATACCTGAACGAGACAATTCAAGTAACTAAGTTTGGAAGTGTCAAAATTGCTCGTATTACACTACCAACTACATAGTTTCTGAAATAGTCATGAATTTCAATATACAATTTTTTAAGCTGGCAGCAAAATTATGGCTCAAACTAATGAAATTCTGTTTTTGTAAACGGTTTGATACGTTTTATTGGTCACAAAAATTGAAAAGCTTAATGTTTTTTCAGGCCAAAAATTGAAATGCTTAAGTTAAGATCTAATATGCAAGCAGCGGCTACCTTGAAATAATTTTATTCCAACAATTCATATTGATATAGCTGTAACTATTGCGGAGTCCACGATAACTAGGAAATTTAACGCATCTCTTGTGTGTTGTTACTTATACTATATTTCAATTGGGCCCCACGTTGGGCGCCATTGTGACATGGCAGGCTTAGGGTAAATGAAATCCCAAGTCCACAAAAAAAGTGTATTAAAAAAACAATACCCGTTGGGGTCGTGAGTAAAGCCCTTAATTTGTGCTTAGCTGGTCGGCACATATCCCTGTCTGTAAAGTTCCACGAAGGTGCTGACGGATGGAGAAGGTGGAACGCGCCGAAATGCAGCTGCTCAGGTGCTACGGGAACACTGAATATAATGAACTGTTAAACGAATATTACTTCAATGTTATAAATGATTATTAAACTGAGTTATTATAGTTACAAAGTAATAGTAAATCAGTTACAAATTAAAATATTTTTATTCATTCGAAGGTAGAAAGTTAAATTATGTTTTTGTAGAACAATTAAGCCTCGTGTTTATGCAAATCATTAAACATTTTGAAAAAAATATGAGAATCTACATTAATTTTGAACTAAATGAAATCAAATATAATTGAAAGTCGTAGCTAGAACAATGTCTTTGCCGTCGGCTATTGGAATCTCGACTGTCCGCCGTACGCAAAACGAATGACGCGGGCGCTCAACATAAACGTGTCTCGCATCGAAACAATAGAAGTGGGTTACGGTACAACCGTACACACAACGCTAGAGTATTTCGTGTTATTCGTTGGTTAGCTGTAATGAGTTAATACTTATTATTTGTGTACATTTTAAAGAAACCCGATTTTACTCGTTTTAGAATAAGTTATATTGTATTAAAATTAAGTTCAGAACATTTTATAATTATAGTTTGTAAATGGTAGTAGTAGTAGTATGATGATATTATGATGATATGGAGCTGATATAAAGATAGAGCTGGAAGGTGGCCATAGTATCTCCACAATAAAATAACACAACCCCATCGAGTTTTGGCTCGTTTGATTCACATTGAAGAGTAGTAAAAGCATGTATTTAAAAAAGTTTTTTAAAATAATTTTTCTTGTTAATCGTATTTTCCTTTTTAAATTAAATATATTTTGTAAATAAATGAATCTTATGAATGCAACGTTACAATTTCAAACGCACTATATTACACCTAAACATATTTTAAGCAAGAAAGAAACAAACATTTTCAACGTCGAACCGTTTTTCTATTTATGCTTCTAAGGTACTACGAGTAATATAATTGTTTTGCCATGTCTGTTCTATATTAAAAGCATAGTTTTAGTTGCTAGTTAACTAATTCACAAGCGCCAACCAGGCAGGTCCCAGCGCGCGGCTCGGCTCGCTCATCAATATTGCACGCCCTACCTTTTATTGTCTCCGTTCGCTTAGTGTTGCGGATCATTGTCTCCAGAATACAACACAACAATAGTTGTATTTTTATAATCAAGGGTATTTTAATTTGTTGCATATTAGATACTGTATGCGTTAATTCCTCATTCTTTGTGTCCTATATGTTTTACTGTCCTATATAGGTATCTCCTATATGATTTGTTTGTTGGTGGCGAGGACGAGCAAATTACACGCGCTGCACGCTGGTCAGATGGGTTAGTGGAGGGTAGGGTTTTCGTTTTGGGTCTAGGGCTGCAATAAGTTCTGAAACATCGCTTGGAACATTTTCAATAAAAAATTTCAAATGCTCGATAAATATTATAAAAAATTAAATACATCAGACTTTTACTTCGTAACGAAATTTTAAGTTTTATTTTTGATAGGATATTGTCTAAAACTAAATACCTGGTCATATCCAATAACAACTTCAACCCAAGACTCAATATAGCAGGTTTAGATCTAGAGCGTGTGCGGAAGTACAAGTACCTTGGTGCTTGGGTCAATGAAGTATGGGACAGTGAACAAGAAATTCGTACCCGAATAGAAATTGCCCGAGCCACCCTTAAAAAGATGGAAAAAATTTTGTGCAGCCGCAAATTGTCCATTAAGCTCAGGGTAAGAATGCTCCAGTGTTACGTTTGGCCCGTGGTATTGTACGGTTGTGAAGCATGGACTCTTAAAGCTAACACGCATAAATTCTTGGAATCTTTTGAGATGTGGTGTTATCGTAGAATGCTGCGGATCAGCTGGACCCAAAAAGTCTCGAATGCAAAAGTACTCCAGCGTGTCGGTAAAGTCCAAGAATTATTACAAACCATCAAAAAGAGGAAGATGGCGTACCTCGGTCACGTGTTGCGTCATCAAAAGTACAGCCTCCTCCAATTAATAATAATGGGCAAAATTGAAGGTAAACGGCGCGCTGGACGTAAAAGGAAATCATGGCTACGTAACATCCGGGAGTGGACCAATATTGCCGGCGTCGAAGAGCTTTTTCGCATGGCGCAAGACCGGGAAAAGTTCGCGGAGCTGACCAACCTCCAGTAGTGGAGAGGCACCAGAGAGAGAGAGAGGATATTTATTGAAATTAAAAAAAAATCAAAGAAAATCAACAATAAATCAATGAGCAAAATATCAACAATCAATATCCTAATTTTCTGAGCGTTATCTCCCTTATTTAATGTTCGCTTTCTCGATGTCACTTTTCTTCGCCCGTGAGACGGGGAAACCTGAACATAACGCTATATACAAATCGGGACATGAAAAGGCCCGCAAAACTATGGAATCAAACTGAAAGTTGGAAACTGGATCACATCGAGTTGAAAATTTAAAACAATAGGAAAAGTGGCTCAATTGGCGAGCTCTAGGTGTGCACTGGGAAGTGGATTAGACCCGACCGCAGACCGACCGCGCCTCCGGCGGAGCGTAGGACCGAACTTTGTGCGGTCACCTCACCACCCTTCAGCCGAAAGAAAGTATCCTGCCAACTTTGGAAAGAGTTACCAATTTGTGGTGGCGACTCTAGAAAAAAACCTTGATCGTGTTTATGTAAATGGAATATAATTTTCAAGCGTGACTAGCGGGAGACTGTGTCTGAGCTTTCTGTGCGGCTCTATCATGATCTTACATCTTACCCATTTCTGCCGCAATACAGCGATGATAGCATTTCTGGATTGAAAAGAAATCACTGTATATTGTGATTATTAATCTTACATCACAAGTTGATAGCGTACGGAGGAATTATTAGGGGTTGCATATTTCGTGAAAGTATTCGATAGAGTTCCCATGAGCTTGACAGGTAGTGACACGTCCCTGCTCGACGTACCTTCCTCATCTATTGATGGAGAGGATGCGTCGGTGATGGACGTGCTCGCGCCAAGGCGTTTGTGAGGAGGCATCGTTGGGTTTTAGTCGCTAGGCTTTAGTAGGTAGGCCACGACCTCTGGGTAACACTATCCCAGTGGCAGCGGAGAGTCCGACATAATCTCGCGTTTTCTCAAACGCGAGGTATGCGTACATAATGCATTTCCCAAAGTTAAAAAAGGGGTTGCATATTTACGAAACTTCCAGGAACCACACGCACTGTATAAGGTGACTGTAGTCACTTACTATATGTTGTGCGATTTGGACATTTTTGTATGACAAAAATATTTTACAAAACATAAAAACCGACTCCATAAAACACAAAACGTTCAAAAATAATATAAGAATCGTTGACAATGAGTTAAACTTTGGCACCGACTTCATAAAAATACGCGATGTTGTGTGTTCTTAGATTATTTTGACTTTTTGAAGCCGTTTTTTTATTTTTTGTTCAATATTTTTGTATTTTAATATTTTTAGTGAAGTTCACCGAAGTAACTTTAAAGAATACAACTTAAGGTCAACACGTGGCTATTGTATTGAAAAAACTCACCTCTCAATCCAAAAACTCAAGGATACTTATCGGCTCATGACTCCAGACGCAAATAGGTACCTGAATAGCTTCAGAAAAAAACATGTAACACGTTGAACGTACCTTTAAAATTTAGAGGTTTCCCTCGAATTTCCTGGGATCCCAACACTAGTTCATAATTTATACCCTGTCAAACAAAAAATAATTTTCCAAATTGCTTAATGAATGGCAGTAACAAACGACGACGCGGTTAGCGCAGAAATCGAGTGATCGCCTACTGCGCAACGGGTCGCGGGTTCGATTGCCGTACGGGACAAATATTATGTATGGGCTACAGAAATTTGTTCCGGTCTGGGCGTATAAATGCATGTGATATTCTATGTTTGTACTGCACCCACGACACAGGGGAAAATCCTAGTGTGGGGCGACGTTTTTTTTTAAAAAAAATAAAGAAATACTGTCGAATCAAGAACTTCCCCCTTTTTGTGAAGTCGGTTAAATAACCGGCCAACTGTGAGTTGGACTCGCGCAAAGGGAGTCCCGTGCAAACTTATTACAAGCTTTTATTTAACATGCAATGTTCGGGTCAAATTGTGCAAGTTAAATTTCACCCACTTGCCAGTTTCCGATTGAGCTGAAATTTGGAATATTCGTTTAGTTCTGATACTATGCAATTCTGCATAATTAGTATCGTTGTAAATACAAAATGATTGCTGCAACAAAATGGCGGATTATATATTTTTGTTTAGAACCTCCGCTATATGGGTATCGAATAAAAAGGCTTGACTTACAGAATACAGTACACCATGAAAAAAATCTATGATGGTCTCCGTCACATAATGCAAAATATAAAATAGATTAACATTTTTTTTAAAATCTTATACTTATAAAATGCCCTGAAGAGAAGAAAATCGTATAAATCGTATAAAAGCTCGTCGCGAGAGTTTTCAAGATCAAGTTGTATAATAGGTATTGTATTATTTATCTACATAGTTTAATCTGGCGACAAGTTTTTGTTTGATCATAAAATATTGTGTCATGTAATAAAATAATGTTTATACCATTCCCCTCTAAAAAGCTTTTTATTCACTGAATACAGTGAATAAAAAGCACTTTTAATAACTATTTTGGTGTTTGAATTTAGAACACACCGATATATTCGACCTTCATCTTAATGCTGTATAACCTACTTGCTTCCTAAATCTTTCTTTTTCTCGTAGTTATGGTATACAGTAGTATAGTATACATGTAACTCTTGAATAAAACGGATTTATACCGAGGGCCATGAATGACTCGCGTCACTTAGGTTTCACACTCGAATCACTCCCTACGGTCGTGATTCAGTCGTTAGAATCCTTCACTTGCTCGTGATTCATCAATGGCCCTCGCTTTAAATCCATTCATTATTCACTAGTTGCATAATATACTATTATTTTTCGTATACAGAGTGGCACATTTAGATCGGTCAGTATGGGCAAGTCTGTAACTATAACACATTCAAAGATCTGTTCTTAGAAAGCATGCCATCAATTTAAGAAACAAGATAAAATGCAATAAAAAAAACTTTTATTAAGATCGGGAATTGAACCCGAAAGTATTGAAAAATAAAACTTACATTATTACAAACTAGTCCAGGCTCTGTGAGTTATAAGGTTCTGAACAGATTTTTTTAAATTGTTAAATATCTACAATTGTTGTTATATTTACTTGCCAATGAAAAGACACGGTGAGGCAGGTTTTTGCTTTTTTTTAATGGTCAAATTGACCAAGCATTTAAAGGTATTATTGGGTGCTGCTATCATAAATGGAATAAAAATATAATATGATACTACTAAGCTGACCCTGCCACCCATTGCATTGTTTTCGTAGTTATAGTTTGTTGGATCAATGTTATACTAAGTAATAATAACTCACACCACTATCTGTTTTAAGCTGTTGGAACTAACAAATTTTATACACATTATAATTTTATTCGCCATAATAAATAATCTAGGTCTATGCCGGACAGACATGGTGACGCGAGATTTTTTCTATTATTGCACCTGATTATTTGCATTTCTGATATTTAAAGAGGCTATCGTCATCATCAAACTGAATTTCTTTCACTAAGACCAACTTTAAATCGCGAAAAAAAGTCAACAGTTCGACGGTTTGTCGAATAGCTTGAACTTTTGTATACCACAGCTCCTTTTTGTGCCGTGGTCTGGAATATGTAGATATTTTTTGTCACCAACTACACAGATCTACTGCTTCTATTGTGTCGATTCGAAAAATGAACGTAATGGATACTTAAATTTCCACTTTTTTTTGCAGATAATATGGCGGATATCAAAACTGAGAGCATGGACAGCTTCGAATCAGGTAAGTCGATAGCATTTATACCGGGTGTAACTGAACACCCCAATAACATTTAAGGGGCATATAAGTTAGATACTAAATGGATCTTGGGTGCTTGTCTGAGACCTGGAACCCCAATACTTTCAGTTATTTGATTTTAAACTGAAAGCAAAAATTTTCAAGTGACAACCAAAATCAGCTCTTAACACAAAAGAAAATTAAACACAAAATGACACGTGAGTGTAGTATTCCTCGTACGCTTACTGTCGGCACTTAATACCAAAAAATAATTTATTTAGTTTGTACGGGAAAAAAAGTAGGTTTGTTAGCTCTAATATTTTTCCTACAGAATCTCTACTTCTGATGGATACATACATCCCCTAAAATGTTATTGGGGTGTTCAGTTACACCCTGTATATGTAGAGATTATACACTGTAAATGTTATACGTGGACTTGGTATAAAATTCCTGTCATATTAATATGGGATAGGAAAATTGCAATTTTTGACAGAAGAAAAAGGATACCTATTGCTTTATACCTACTTTAACTTCGGGATATGATTGTAATAAATTAATTACGAAAAATGGTGCGCCGCCCGCCGTCCCTCAATCGCATGCGACAATGGAATATCACTAATTTTTGTCGGAAGTTTTGCTCTATACTCGCAATTACGAACAAGTAAAAAAAAATGACGTTACATCAAAAAAGTTAAAGAATGCAATTCAAGGTTAACGACGATAGCGTTGGCGCTCTCGTTTATTAATATTTGAATAGTGAAGTGTAAAAACTGCTGGAGACGGAGGTGGCAGGGCCGTCCGCGGCGTTAAGGGAGCCCTGGAGGGCCCTTGCCGAGGTCCCCGTCTCGCAATACTGCCAAAAAGATAAAATGAACATAAAGTTGAGGAGCAGATACAGCTCAGAGGACCCGTAGTTTTCCTCTTGGCGGCACTAAACCGGCTGCGAGTAACACGCATTTTGCGGCGCCGACGTATCGACGACGTTCACAAGATGCTTGCTTGTTACAGCGCCTTTGTGATTAGAATAATATTGATTTTATTAAAAAATAGAGGATGTCGTTATTGCCAAAAATACTACTCTTTCTCATCAAAACCAATGAGATTACTTCTAATTCATATGAGTGAAGACGCTATCCTTATCCTTACTAGTCCTTACTTTAATAATTATAAATGCGAAAGTAACTCTGTTTGCCTGCGTGTTACGCAATCACGCCTAAACTACTGATCCGATTTAGATCAAATTTGGTACAGACAAAGTTTGAGTCTTAGGAAAGGATATAGGATAGCCTTTATCGCAGAAATCACTCCTTAAGGTGGAGAAAAGGGGGTGGAAGTTTGTATGGGGAATCAATAACCGCTGAACCGATTCAGATGAAATTTGATATGGAAATAGTTTGAATTGTGGGGAAGGATAGATGATAGTTTTTATCCCTGAAATCATTCCTTAAGGGTGTAAAAAGGTGGGGAGAATTTTTAAAGGGAATCAATGAAAAAGGACTTTCACGCGGACGCAGTTGCGGGCAAAAGCTAGTTTGCAATAAATTTCAAACACGTCTTTAATAGATACGAATTATGTGGTAATTATGACTACGAGTGTTGAAGATTTATTTAATATTCCATATATATATACATGGCATATATATTTCTCGGTATTCACCTGTAGCTTTTAAATATCTTAAATTAAGATTTTCACTTTACTTTGAAATAGACCTAATCAGGTTGGGAATTGTACAGATTTCACATTTTCTTGAAATTTCCCACACGACAATTAATAAAGTCATTTATATTTAGCACAACGCCAAATCCAACCAAAAACCAAGAGTATTTGTGAACAAGTTTCCAAAGAGTATCGTATCAACGAGTAGACTCGGTGGAAAAACGTGCTAAAATTGCATTGCGACCGCAAGCCCCGAACTTACAATTAAAATGGACACACGAAATTGTGTACACCGTTCGTCACTTAGGCGCGGAACGAAGAGCGAGCAGGCGGGTTGGAGGCGAACTCTTCTTAATAAGGGTGTTGCCTGATGAAAAAGGACATTGTGTATCATTGTTAATGTAATACTTTAGAACACTAATAAAGTACCCGTTTTTGTTTGATTTTTAAACTCTACATTGTAACACCGCCGTTACCGGTCTTACTACAAAACGTTGTTTGAAATTACTTATGATTTAAAGTTGACTCTATCTTTACCATATACCTTCTCAACACAAATGAAATAGCGACATATTTAAACATGACTAAATTTAGACAACTATTGACTACGTTTTGAAGTGGTAATACCGTTATTGTTTTATGATTTGTATTTAAGCTACAATCAATATTATTCAAAGTATGTAATTATTAGATATATTAGGTATTATAAGACCACAAAACTTTGTCTTTTTTCTTAGTTGTTAGCTATGTAATATTACTCATGGTTTAAATATGATGCTGTTTTATTTGTATAAATAGGGGCAAATAGATACAACACCATGTTTGTTTTTTAAACATCACAGTAATTTTTTTTACACACACACCATGATGAATTACGTAATTTTGTAACAGTGAAATTCGGTCATCGAAATATATTGCTATAATTTGGTCACAGAATATCCTGATTTGTTTGACGAGTAAATAATATTTAAAGTTTATCAAATTCATATTTGAAATTAATATTCTATCTAAAATTTTAGCATGAAAAAGCCATCAGCGTAGACAGACACCGAACGGGCAACTTGGAGTCATATGCGGCGCTAATCAAGCCAATTATCGTCGAATAAAGCGACAGGCGACTTTTCAACTGAATAGTAACACGGTTCTGCAATCAGGTGCGGTTTAAAATGTGCATTTGCGATGTGAAGCAGTCCGAAGCGGCTCTGGGCGCGGACGGAAATGCATTTTCAATAATTGAGGGTCAGACGGGTGGTGGGGGCGTATTAAAATGTCCACTGGTAACTTTTCGATCGTCATTTGCTTTGCTCGGATTCGGTTTACAGACTGAAAATGTTGCAGGTTGCAGTGGTGGAAATTTTGACATATCTGACAGCGCCAAGTCGCGCCATATTTGCGCTTGCTTCGCTATTTCGCTTTCGTCGCTATTCTTAGTAACTTTACATTGAATTAATGATGAAGGACGTTTTGCCATTAAATATTTTTTGGATCAAAGGGAATTCAACTTCATGACTAGGAAAGATACTCATAAAGCTGATTGTTTGAAGTATATTATTTACATGTTGAAGCTCGTTAGCGACTTTTATAATCAAAAGTCTCTTTTGGAATATAAATAAAATATTTTTTACGATTCGCTCTAACAAAAACATCTTTCAACTTGAAAGTTTTTTATTTTTATACATTTTAGTGCCACTATGCTATATTTCGAATATATAGCGGTATCGATTTTATTAAAAATCTTATCAATCATGTTTTTCTTTTGTATTAAAACAAACTAATTATATTGTTATAAAGACAATAACAAAAATCATCTTTTAAAAAGTGTTCGCATGAAAATTATTCAGTGAAAATTAACTTGAAAGTAAGTTGTCTATTTTCTGTAAGTAGTTTGGTTTAATTGTAAAGCTATTTAGATTGTATGCTCTGCCACTGCCGCGTCAACTGTCGCTAATGTTCATAGGGCTGATCTCCACAATTGTCACGAAATCACATAATTCTTCTTCTTAAATTTAAAAGCCCCATTGCTCTTGTAGGTGAAGTATTTGTCTTCCCTGCGTTGTGCCTCCTGACTTTTTGACTAATACAAAACGACAAATTTTTCACTAAATTTTTCTATTTATTAGCGTATTGAGATCGTCGTATTGTGTCAGGTGTCCTATTTTTTAGATATCAGGTGTGTATATTTCCTCTACGGTTTTCAATTGTAGTTATAGGATGGGAATAAATAATTTTATGTGTATTTATAAACAATTCACTTGATACACTCTCCATCTAACTAATTCTCTACATGATTCTCTTACATGCTTAGATCTAGAGTTATGTGTAAATTCATACTGCCGAAATAATATTTTAGTAGGCCCAACAAAACATGAGCCCATCCAAATGATAGTAATTGGAAGTAGAGTCCAAATACGATAAGATATAGCCAGTGCAGGAAAGAATACACGGTGAAATTTTCATCTGCACCTTGCCAAACTGCAGTGATTCTATACGTTTCTTTTAAAGGTCCTAGACTTGTAAGGCACTTGTGCTGGTTGGGATTTGTCTGTGGATGTTATTGTTCCATGGGTGTATATTTTAGGACAATTGGGTTATGGACTAGCCGCCTAGATGTTAATATTATCTATGTTTGTTTTTCCATTTTAAGTTTTCCGAAGTTGTTAAATACTACTTAGTCTTTACTTATATACAAGTACAACTTAACACAAACTATATGTATAATTCAGTTACGTACTGAGATTTATTTATTTTATTTTATCTCGGAGTATTGCTGACAGGCAAACATTTTTGTGAATATTTATTTCACGTATATATATGTTTGTTAGGTGGTGACATGTTTTGGTGTGACGATTGCTTGAAAAAATAAACAAATTTTGCCATAGTCGACAGGGCGGGCGCCTTGATGAGTGATCAATAATGCGCCCGGTTTTGATTTATAATATCTCCCGCACTGATTTGTAGTCTTTCTTGAGATTGTCATCTTAACTATCGATCCTAAGTGGAAGGATTATCAGCTTCCTAAAATAGCACTTCCGTTTAGTTAAAATCATAAAAAAATGTAAATACATATAAATTGGAATATTTGCAACATATTGAAATAACTTTTAAGTTAGTCGAATAATAATATTTTAAGATATAAAAATTCTTAGTAAAAATCGCATGCATAATAAATCACGTGGTAGCCCTAGTAGCTGCGACAGCGGCTTAAGTGTAATAACAAACGGGAAATTAGTAATTAAGGTGTTCACTTCACGTTACAGGGCGGAGTGATCTACGAGTTGTTCTCCAAATTTCTGTAGCATGCTGTGATTTCGTAGTTTCCAAAGTAATTACAGCGTGCGCTTGGAAATACATATTGTCTTGATTTGTTATTTAGTCATGTTGTGTTTTTCAATAACGACAGTAAAGAGTTTCGCGATATTGAGATATGTTTGAAAAAACGTAACGATTCAATACAGCATTTTATCGTGATAAAATTTTATATAGCACTTCTTTATTGTTAAAGCTTGAAGTCCTTATGAGTTTTAAAGCTCCGCCCTTAAAAGGTCGCAATTAAGGTTGACAGTTAGCCTAAAAGTTTGTTATATTTTGATGCCAGCTTTGTTCGAAGAAAATAATTCGACAAATTTGAATTTGGGATAATTGAACTGATTAAACAAAATTGGATTTTTGAGGCTTCCTCGAGTCTTCTGATGGTACCAAACCGCCGCCGCTTAGTATAACGATCTACTCTTGTTTTACGAGATGTCATCGATCTCGGGCTCTACTCTGGATTTTGCCCTGGAGCACTTACGGCCAGGCTTGCAATGTAAAGAAATGTCGTAGAATCCTACTACATAAAAATACTTTCAGCTGAAAAAGAATTAAATAAATAAATAAATATTATAATAGAAATCATCATCACCATTTCAATCCATATACGTCCAACTGCTGGACATGGGGCTCTCCAAGGACGGGAAGTATCTGACCTACTTCAGCACGCTAGCTGCGCGGGTTGGTGAGTTTTCCATCTCAGTAAAGGTACATTTTGCAGTAAACTCCCTTAATCGGCTTTTACGACATTCACGGGAAGATAGGGAACGGCGGCATGTGTATTCTAAATCTGTCACCGCACGGTGTGGTTTTTTGCTTCAACCTATAATCAATATTATGTTCGTGGTATTCTTAATTCTATACGTTATTTTTCTGTAATCTGTTTGAACAGAGCTGCTCAAACATACCTGGGGCAAGCAAACCCACGGCACCCCCTGCCACACTGACTGTGGACTTCTGTAATATCAGGGGACTTCACTCCAACCGAATGCTGAATGAATGAACTGAATGCTGTCCACCACCACCTCGAGACAGTAAAGCCGGCCTTGCTCTTTTTGACCGAGACACAGATATCGTCTCCGGCGAACACTTCTTACCTTTCTTACCCAGGGTACGGACTGGAACACCTCTTCGCACCTAAGGCCGGTGTGTGCGTGTACGTCAGAGACGATATATGTTCTCGGCGCCTCGGTCACCTTGAAAGTAAGGACCTCTCCACCTTATGGCTCCGTGTAGACAGCGACGACCATCCCCGCGTCTATTCGTGCCTCTATAGGTCCCATAGCGGTGATACCGAAACCGACCGACTCATCGAGCACGTTCAAATGGCTGCAGACTTTGTGCAGCAGCAGATCCCACTTTACTTTGTGCAGCAGCAGATTTTAACGCTCACCACACCGAATGGCTCGGTTCAAGCTAGACGGATCATGCGGGGAGATCTGTTCACGCCTTTGCTCTTGCATATGGCTTGACACAATTGGTTACTACGCCCACACGAATTCCTGATGTGGAGAGCCATAAACCTTCACTGTTGGATCTTCTGCTGACTTCTCATCCCGACGGCTACCTCATATCTGTCGGCGCCCCTCTTGGCTCCTCAGATCACTGCCTCATTAGGAGTTCGGTGCCACTCACGTGCTTGCAATGACCTCGAGTTGCACGTAGTCGCCGTGTGTGGCACTACAAGTCAGCAGACTGGGATGGGATGCGGTCCTTTTTTGCGTCCTACCCTTGGAGGCAGGTTTGCTTTATGCCGGATGATCCCAACTCCGCCGCTGAGTCTGTTGCCGATGTGGTGTTGTATGGTATGGAAATTTTCATTCCATCCTCAGTTATCCCCATTGGTGGCAGATTCCAACCTTGGTTTGGTCAATCCTCCAAAAAGGCTTCTCGCTGGAAGCAGGAAACCTACCAAGCCTGGGTAAACGCGGTGACGTCTCGGGATGGAAATACCAGCACTTTGAAAAAGCAGTATAACTATGCCTCCAGATCCTTCAAAAGGGACATTGCAAGAGCGAAGTCGGAGCACATCAGTAGAATTGGCGAGAGGCTAGAGCGTCTTCCTTCGGGGTCTCGTGCGTTCTGGTCTCTCGCCAAAGCTATTCAGGGAAATTTCTGCATGCCATCTTTTCCACCACTGCACAAGGATAACACTTCGTTAGCCCATGATGCTAAAGAGAAAGCCGATCTTTTAGGGAAACTCTTTGCATCCAACTCGACCTTGGATGACGGGGGACAGGAACCACCGACCATACCACGGTGCACGAGCTTTATGCCGGATATTCGGTTCCACCAAAGCTCAGTGCGTCAAGCACTAATCAACCTAGATATCCACAAGTCGAGTGGGCCTGATGGTATCCCTCCTATCGTGCTAAAGACGTGCGCTCCAGAGTTGGCACCGGTTTTAACGCGACTATTTCGGCTCTTGTATTCATCTGGCGTAGTCCCAACCTCATGGAAGACAGCTTTAGTGCATCCGATCCCTAAGAAATGTGACCGCTCGAATCCGTCCAACTACAGGCCGATAGCTATAACCCCTTTGTTTTCAAAGATAATGGAATCGCTAATCAACCGCCAGCTTCTCCGGTACCTAGAGGATCACCAGCTGCTCAGTGACCAACAATACGGCTTTCGTAGGGGTCGGGATCGCTCGCTCGCTGGTGATCTTCTAGTTTACTTGACACATCATTGGGCAGAGGCAATTGAAGCGAAGGGGGAGGCACTGGCAGTTAGTTTGGACATCGCGAAAGCCTTCGATCGGGTATGGCACAAAGCGCCCCTCTCAAAACTTCCTTCATACGGGCTTCCCGAGAAATTATGTGGATGGGTCACTAGCTTTCTAGCAGACAGAAGCATTAAGGTCTTGATTGATGGTGAATGCTCAGACCCACTGTCTGTAAATGCTGGTGTCCCCCAAGGATGTGTGCTTTCACCTACACTATTCCTTCTGCATATCAATGATATGCTGCAAATCAGCAGCATTCATTGTTATGCAGACGACAGCACGAAAGACACCTTCTATAACGGCCGTGCGAACTCTTCTCGGGAAAACGTCATTGAGTGCCGGAATAAACTTGTGTCTGAAATCGAAACTTCATTAGAGAAAGTTTCTAACTGGGGTCGTCTTAATTTAGTCAATTTCAACCCCTCAAAGACACGGGTTTGCGCGTTCACCGCAAAGAAAATACCATTTGTCGTATCTCCTCGCTTTCAGGGCATTCCCCTAACTGCCTCAGCCAATATTGGGATCCTTGGTGTCGACATATCGAGCGAAGTCCAGTTCCGTGGCCACTTAGAGGGTAAAGCTAAAAAAGCTTGGTGTGCTCAACAGATCGAGACAGTATTTCACTCCGGCGCACCGCCTTCAGCTTTACAAGGCGCAGGTTCGGCCTCATATGGAATACTGTTCTCATCTTTGGGCTGGGGCACCCCAATACCAACTTCTCCCACTGGACCGCATTCAACGGAGAGCGACTCGAATCGTCGACTGCCAGGAAATTTCAAATCGGCTTGATACCTTGGCGCTGCGTAGAGATGTCACCTCGCTATGCATCTTCTATCGTATTTATTACGGGGAATGCTCCGAGGAATTGTTCACGCGGCATAAAATCCATGCCCAATTGCCCATCACTTAGATGGTTGGCAGTCCACAACTGTGCGTTTCTCTCGAAGTTTCCTGCCTCGCACAGTCAAACTTTGGAACGAATTGTCGCTTGCGGTATTTCCGGACCGATACGACCTTCAAACTTTCAAAAAAAGAGCGTATTCCCACCTCAAAGGCCGGCAACGCACATGTAACTCCTCTGGGGTTGCGGGTGTCCATGGGCGACGGTAATTACTTACCATCAGGTGATACGTCTGCTCGCTTGCCCCCTATCCCATAAAAAAAATAAAAAAATATTGACATTAACTGTAGAATCACTATATTAATTAAACATGTATTCAATGTCATTGTGTAATTTATCAACAGTTTTACGTAATAAAAGCAATCCCAATGAATGCACTGTGCAGATACATGCAATAGTTAGTCTAATTTAGTTTTGTTATAAGAAAATTTATACCCAGATATATTACACATATGTATTTATCGTGTACCATTTGTAGCCGCGGGTACATGTAATCGAGGTTTTCAACATCTCAGCTTGGAAAAAAGGCAAACAATAAGAAAACCGGGTTATTTTCTCGGGGAGAGCACGTAGGCGCGCACCTCATCTGCCGCGGTCCCCTTGCGACGATAAAATTTAAAATTCAAGGCCGCGTTAACGAACCGGCCTCGCGAAGAAATAGATATTCAAATGTGAGAAGATCCCATATTAACATTTATGGCAAGTTTGCGGAGACGAGACAAAGGACGTGGCCCCCGGTGGCGTGCCTTCATTGCCGACTCTGACAATGTGCTTGAATTCGCCGGAGCTTCGGGATTGCGATTTGGTTTTTGTTTTGACGTTTCTGTATGCAGTTTTGTCTCGATTTGGCTAAGTATATATACGGTACGTTAAGTGAATATACATTAAGGTGCTTACAAAATTATTGTATTTGGTTTTGTTCTACAGAAGTCACAAATTTATATTGGTTGGGGATAATTATACTCTTAATTTGAAGGGACACGTTTATGTTTCGTTACTTACGGCGGTTGTGGGGTGTTATATTGACAATGCCCAAGTTCCTCTTGTTGCGAGCCTCCATAAGCTACAGCAAATTTGAGTCCGGTCATTTAATGATAAAAATATTTAACATAAAATATATATTTCAAAAAGGGTATAAAATAGCAAATGATTTTGGATTTTTATATTTTGAATGAAATATTTCAAACTTTAATGAATTTATTACATGTGTATTGAAATTTGACCCAGGTTTTACAAGTGGACCGACGTAAATATCTACAAAACTCAAAATGATACGACTAACCTTCTAAACAACACCTTAATTTTCCCCACAGTACGATTTTTTTTCTATATGTGCGCTTATAAAATTTCCCTCTATTTACCTGTAGACTCCATCATCTGATTCTGACATGGCAGTAGACTTTTTTGAATATAAGTAGAAATTTGAAAATCAGTCGACAATTATTGACGGAGTAATCGGTGAACATACATAAAAATATAAATATACAGTCGAAGATACTCGTAGAACCTCCTCCTTTTTAAACTCATTTAAAATGATAACAATTTGGTTTCTTTGTTCAGATTTATTATATTTTTCCTTTATTGGTTTACCAACAACTTACACACTAATACAACTTTGGTAACTAAAACTATTAAAAACTAAAACTAAGTGCACGTAGTCAGTTAAAGGTAAACACCACATGCTTAAAATAGAAAGCCAAGACACTAAAAAAAAAGTTAAAAATGTTAACATAAAAAGCGTTACTTATAATATAAATTTAAATAAAATATAATGTAATTGAAGTGGCCATTCAATGTGTGAGCTAAAGTGTTTCAAGGATCTTACAAAGGCTTGGGTTAAATATGCTAATATAACCTTATTCATCAGCTTTGTCATATAGGAGAATAGGATCCCATTATAGTGCGACGTAGCGGAGGACAGAGTGGTGTAATAGGCTTTTGAGGGGGCCTAACGGGAACCCTGAACATTCCCAATAAATCCGAACAATCAACTAGATTGCGTTACAATTTGAACAGAAATTCAAGTCCAACATATTTCTTCGTTTAGAGAGCTTTATCATGTCAAAGCGCTGCAGACGGGTCTCATATGCCACACGCCTGCCGCGCATCCCCACAGAGTATGCTAAGTGTCGAAAAAATCGCTTTTGCAACCTTTCTATTCTTAAAGTATGGATAGCATAGTGTGGCCGCCAGACGACACTGCCGTACGCTACTCATTAGGCTATTGTAAAGTATTTTCCATTGATTTACTACCAAACGTTTGGTAGTAAATCAGTGATATTTTGTTTGTCTTAACATCCCAAAATGCCTTACCATTTTGTATAACAAAGCCAATCATCCGCGATGCTTTTCCAATAATCCGTTCTATAATGTAGTATGAATGTGAGTTTTCTATCGAAGAGTATCCCTAGGTCTCGGATTATCTCAATTTCTTTTAAAATAGAGCCGTCAATGAAGTAGGAGGTAGGATTAACATGCAGTTTCCAAGTGAGTTTAATATGTGGACACTTTCTTGCGTTCAGATTCAATCCATTACGTGCACACCAGTCATTGAGATCGTCTAAATCCTTTTGGAGTAACTTCACATCATTGCCGTTCTCAATGATCCTCGATAGCTTTAAATCGTCTGCGTACATATGTTACGCTCAAAGACCAATAACGCTCATTGAGCGAAAAAATACCTCACAACGCGTTGTGGTCACAGTAAAACATCCACATGGCGAAATTCGTGTTATGGCATAAGAATAAACAAGTACTTGTTTATTCTTATGGTTATGGCTCTAATGAAAACGCTCACGACGCGTTGTGGCAATCACAGAAAGACCACATAGCGAAATTCGTGTCGTGGCTGACATGCTATTCGACCTCGACGCGTTGTGGCAATTAAGAAAAGCCATGAGGCATATGAAACCATAACGACGCACAATGCTTTGCGTTATGGGTCCTACAAAGTCTCGAAACGTTATGGTAGATGTCCTTAGGAAATATTTATTATACTGCAACAGGTACCAGACAGATAATCTACTTAACGCCCTTTCTGCAGTAAAAAAATTAATATCACTGCATAACGTATTCGTTATGAATATTAATTGAATGTTATTAATAATGATTAAATATAATACAAAAAAAAACGTATCATTAAAATAAAAGGAAATTTGTTATTTATTGGGATTACTTTATATTTAAAAACAAACAACTTATTAAGTAATAAAATATTGAACACAAACTATTAATCATTAGTAAATTACTTATAATGTACTTAAAATAATAAGGGACTTAAGTTTTTTTATGAATTTTGAGTTTTGTTTATTAGTCAACAGTAAACAACAACAATGTACTTAAATTAATTACTTAAATTAGACATTACTATAATTGTAAAAAAGGTGTTTGCTGGCTATTTATTTTTACAGGAACTATTACCTTGCTCCGAACGCCTCATGGCTCTTCTTCATTGCCACAACGCGTCGTGGCCGTATAGCATGTCAGACACGACACGAATTTTGCTATGTGGTCTTTCTGTGACTGCCACAACGCGTTGTGAGCGTTTTCATTAGAGCCATAACACGAATTTCGCCTTGTGTATGTTTTACTGTGACCACAACGCGTTGTGAGCTATTTTTTCGCTCAATGAGCGTTATCGGTCTTTAAGCGTAACACATATACAAAGATGAGCGTGATAAACAGTCTGGGAGGTTGTTAATATTTTGATGGCATCTACTTTGATTCTAGTTTGCTACACATTGATTACAAAGTTTCCATTCTGTATATCCTGTAACAGTGTGCTACGTAATCATGAAACATCAGATCCGTGTAACCACATCAACGTCCAAATAATTGTACTACAGATTACGTTACATGAAAAAAGCTGTTGCTAAATACATATTACACTATGAAATCATAATACAATATGAAATATCAAGGCATTAAATGGGTCAGTCTTAAAACAGGAATGACATAATATATTGTAACTTGGTTTCATTATAGGCACCATTCCCATACATTAATGCAACGAACGTCGTGTAAGTGACTACGGCTCTGTGTTATAAAATGATAGGTACTATAACGAGTAACTGTTTCGAAAATATTCTATCAGAATATTCTTAGAAATATCTGTGTATTGTTTGTGCCGAAATGCGGACGCTTATAATGTCCGACATGTATTTTTGTGGGAACAATGAAGTGCACTGTTGGACACTTACCTAAATCCTATTTTCCATGACCCCCTCATATCGACTTAGGCTCAATCAATAGATTGATATAAATAACTGCACTCCGACAGCAAAATTGCAGTTTGAATGATACAACGAACGAATTGAGTAATAAAACGATAACTCCAGCAGAAAAAAGAATGTATGCCGGCTGCTTTAAGCAGTGATCGAAGATCGCAAAATACACAATCAAAAGGTTGAATGCAGTTGATCTGCGTATACCGGGTCTTTTTTGTGAGTATGCAGCCTGCAGTCAACATGCAGTTCTGAGATGCCTCAATAGATAGCCTGTTTACAGCAGTGGAGACTAACTGTATAAGAGTAGTCGTGTTGTAGTTGGTGTCGACTTCAACCCAACTGCTCTTAGTAGTGCTTGTGCATTTGTGTTTGACCGTAACACAACTGCTCCTATAATGGCGCTGTTTGCTCATAGCAGCGGGCAGGGTGGAGCGTGGAAAGTGGCCCGTGTACTGCGAATATTAGTTTTGTATTGAAACAAAAACTTACTGCTTAAAACAGTCCTACTTTGGTGTAATTCCCATCCTGGCAGCTGCTCAGCAGTGGCTACCCGGCAGCGGTGCACCTCTCGGAATGCACTTGTATGGAAGTAACGAAAGGCACTCCGATCAGTAGGGTTACTCTTGAACCGAATCTGATCGATCGGCATTGAGATTGTGATTTTTCTTACGCTTATTTTTGCGCATTGGCTCCAAATTGACCCCGTATTGTGCGGATTTTGGGTGAACCAAACTCAGTATTATGAAATTTTCTCAAAATACGGATCCAATTTGACGCTAGTGTTGTTACTCAATCGTATGAAAAATCACAATCCCAATAACGATCCAGCGGAAATGGTTCAAGAGTAAGGCCGCAGAGCAGGGGCCTTATTCTGCTAGCGTTAATGCATTTGTGGCGAGTCAATAACGCTTCAATAGCATAAATTTTTGAGACAGTTATCGTTGGTTGGTTGGACTACTAACTAAAATATTTGTCACTATTGACTTATCAAGAAATTATATTACGAATAAATTGTTAAAATGAGTTTTTATGTTGATTGTAATTTTGAATTTATAAAATAATGTTTTGATGTTCCGTGTCACTACAGTTTGCCATGTTATTATGAGACTTTATTATGAGAAATATACGTTTATACTACTGTTTATATTTCACGCTTTTTAATTAACCCCAACAAAGGTTATGGGCCCAGGGCAGTCCAGACAAATTCTGTAGATTATCCTGAGGATATCTAAAATAAACAGTTAGTATAGTTAATTGTTTAATTTTTCTCAAGTTGAAAAGAGTGGTTTTAAAAAGTTATTCTGTTGGTTTGTTCACCATACATGATGTCATCGGCGAATGTACGTATTGAACAGCTCTGCAAGGACAACTACGATAGTTGGAGGATTCAAGTAACTATTTTATGCATTGCTCTTAAAAAATGATGCCTGGAGTTACGTCGACGGATGTAATCAAAAACATTTGGGAAGCTGGTGACATAAAAGCAACGGCGGATTTGATTTTATCCATTAGTCCAGGTGAGATTAGACATGTGGGTGTTCTACGTCTCGCGAGCTTTGGTTAAAATTGGAGTCAATTTATGCTTCTAAAGGTCCTGCCAAAAAGCCTACTTTATTAAAGCGCTTAACATAAAATGACTGAGAGTGGCGATGTTCATAAGCATATAGAGGAATTTTTCGATGCAGTAGATAAATTAAGTGACATGAATGTACAGATTCATAATGATCTGTTGTCTATAATGCTGCTCTATAGGTTACCATCAAATTATGAAAACTTCCGTTGTGCAATAGAGTCTCGGGATGAGCTGCCGGAGCCAGAAGCGTTGAAAGTCAAAATTTTTTGAAGAAGATTTATCCAGACATCAGGGTACAAGCACTGAGAGAGCTTTTTTTCTTAGGGAAGAAATGCGCAACCGCACCGTACCCGCCGTTGGCTAGACGGCGAGCGTGTGGCGTGTGGGGTTGGACCGGCAGAGTGCCAGGCCGACCCACTAAAACCCTCCTGTGTTCTCCCTGCTCTTGTGGGTGCGCATGGTAGGGTCCACAATGTGACTACCACTACCAGCGCGTCCGGGCAGGCCCGACAATGTTGGTCGGACTATCGCCAAGGGGGGATTGCCCGAGAACACCAGGGCAATCCCCAGACGAAAGGTCTTACGGCGCCGTGCACGCAGGCCTCCGCGGCAGGGTCACTAGGCGGGCATTGCTTAAGCACTGAGAGAGCTATGATAGCGAAAAAGAAGCCTGATAAAAAAGTTACGATTTGTGCGAAGAAAATTTTTAAATATAAATGTTTCAAATGCCATAAATTAGGGCACGAAGCATGAGAATGCACAATGAAGAAGGGAAAATCAGAAAATTCTTCAAAGTGTGTAAATGATAACATTGTAACATTAGCAAATATAGATGACGATTTAATATCTTTTAATTGTATTTCAGGTGACAAGGCAACACGTGATGTAAGCTGGATCATTGACAATGGTAGCACATCACACTTGTGTAACGATGCAACTAGGTTTGATCAATGGTTATCATAGAAAGGGAAGCTCAATTTGGTAACTGATTCGAGCGCGGATATTGCAGGCAAAGGTACGGTAAGATAGTTCACATGTATTAATCAGTCGCGGAATATCATATTATTATCGCTTCAAGACACATTTTACGTTCCGTATTTACGAAGTAACCTTTTATCCCTTAGATTACACTATTCACGAGTAGTATTACATGTGGATAATCAAGGAGCGTTCGCACTTACCAATGATCCAGTGCATCACAGTCGTTGCAAGCATATAGACACAAAGTATCATTTCATTAGAGATATTTTAGCCTCTAATAAAAACATTGCCTACTTTGAGATATTTGTCGACTAATGAAATGGCTGCAGATATCTTGACTAAGTCATTACCCAAAGTAAAGCATTACGTACCTATGTATGCTTATGTTAGGGATAATGTCTTAAGGTTTTTAGTAAAGTTTATTTTTTTTATAAAGTCTTAATTAAATTGTTGAAATGAGTGTCACTACAGTTTGTCATGTTATTATGAGACTTTAGAGAAATATACGTTTATACTACTGTTTATATTTTACGCTTTTTAATTAACCCCAACATAAATTGCACCAGAAAATGTGAATAAAAGCGACAAAAACAGTTTTATTGAAACGCTATCAAGACACGACAACGACGTTAAAATTAGCAGAATTAGGCCCCTGCTGGGTCGCGCTGCCATGCGGCGTTGCACTGTGCGACTCAGCCGTATTAATCGGAAGCTCCTAAGTACTCCTTGCGATGCACCCTTCCTGCGCGGCCACTGCTGTGTCGTGACTGACGAGCAGCGACTGCCAAGATTCGAAAGACACCTTAATGTTGTATACAGTTTTATTTCTGCCGTGCATTCAAAATCAATTCTGTAATATTAATCCTAATCTCGACGAAATTCATTTCAGAACCCTACACACCTTTATACATAAAAGCTGAGTATTTTGACATTTACTACTTTTAAACCTCTTAATTTTATATTCAGTGCATAAAATTTTCCACCAGTTTGATTTCGCCTCTTCATAGCAGAAGTTTGCGGCGGGGAACAAAAGAATCATTGTGTTCAGTAGTCCCATTCACTCCATAACAAATATAAGTTTTCAAGAAAACAAATCAAAATCCCAATTTTGTCGGTTGCATTATTTATGCGATATTACTTGGTGACTGTTGGCGTTCCCCTTTTCTTTACTGACTAAGAACTTGCGGTGTAATTCACAGTTTGCCACTTTTGCCATCAATACTTAAAACTTATTCTTTTGCTTTTGTTTTGTAGGAGTTTAGTGCTATACATTGGAACCTCTGGAAGGCCGGGGGTCTTCCTGTAAAATGATGAAATTGGATCTCGGCCATTATCTTTCTCTGTAACTAGTTGGTTAGTGGGCACACACGTTTCTTATTAATATCGGGCGGGTAGAATGGCCGAAGACGTCCCAAGCGCCCGCTCTCTCCCAAATAAAATTGCCGCTATCTAAACAAAGAGCCCTAATTATTCGGCCGTGGCGGGCGGGGTCGCTCTCTTATGGGTGTTCTGGGGCCCATTTCGCTTCTCGTATAGTGCCCCGGGGAAAAGCGGGCGCCGCCTAGCCAATCGCCGGATGGAGGAGCGAGCGATCCGCAACCTTTTTATACGCGATATCGGTGTCGCTGACCCCCGCCGCCCGCGCCCCCGTGGCTACTCGGGGAATTAAAAGTTGGAAGGCGCACATCTGATTACCCCAACACACATTACCTCGCCAATCTCGATAAGCTACCCACAATTTATTAACGGACGCTGAACAGTTGTTGAACACTCGGAACACACCCTCATAACCCTGATTCAAAACATATGCTTTCAGTTACGCCTATACAAACCGCGGTTTATTATTATGTTCCATTTGCATGAAGTAATTAATAAATTTAAAAGCGCTAGAATTCTGTGCGTTTGATAATTCTATCGCATCGTCAGTTTCCTGCCTACAGAAATAGTGCTCATAAAGAAGGCCTTTGATTCGTCCATGAATATCATTATATCTCTCTAGCATATCCATTTGGATCTAAAAGGGCGGTTGAATACAGCAGAGCCCGCTCTTCGGAACTTATTTTAATTTGCACCCGATTTTGAGACAATAACTCCGATATAAAGGGTTTCCGAGCGGTTTACCTCCGGGCGCATTGTCTTCGCCCTACGCCTTTGCAGCGTTTCCATTGTGTAGAAATTATGAAATAAAAAGGTGGTATCGTATGTCGTCGGCGCAGGAGGTGCGGCGGAGGAGCGTGGGCGACGGCGACACACGACACCTAGCGCGGCCTGCGCTGGCCATTGTGCGCGCCCGCCCGCCGCACTCTCATATTAGATTGCAATGTTTTAAGCATTCGATTGCCCTCGCCAGTAATAAAGGGTTCCCAAGAAGTACGTACAATATAATTTTTTTCACGTTTTGTGCTCTTTCACCCGACCCTGCGAAGGGTACGCTCATTGTTTTAATGGTGAATTGCGGAGGTTGAATGGAGTACGAGCATTCATATGTTTGGCACTTAAAGATTGTAGAAAGATAATACCGGGCGGGTGAGGGCGTTCCAGGGCCTTTGATGCGGCAACAACAAACCTCCTACGAAACCTGATTACAATAGTTATAATGGCGATATTTTTCCTATATTTACGTACTTACCTCAACCTGTAATTAAACTATAATAAAATAAAAGAAAACATAAAATAAAGTAAAAGTAATGTTTGAAGTTTGAACAGTTAGATAGGTATCTCAACAAGAATCACAAATCATTCAAAAAAAATAGCGCTGTATTGCATAACAGGGGTTGAATTGAATGACTAATAGAATATCAGAATATACATTACTGTTACATACCTAATTATATTTTCATTGAGATGTGCTACATTTTTAATCTACTATTAGTAGTACCTACTCTATCAAGTGCTTATTACCCAGAAACGTAGTCAACCAATTACCATACAAGGTCCCTGGAGCGCCACGTAGCGTCTGTGCTGAGCCGTTCAATTAAATTTTCATATGCAATGCAAGCTACCCGAAGAGAAAGCGGATAATTGAAAATCTTTGATTTTTATAGACATGTGGTAGATTTTTTAGAACAATTTTGTGCATTGTTGTTTTTGGAAATAAGTTATTTAATTATTAATAAATTAATCACAATTTATAAAATGTAAAGATAAGTTTTAATATTTCGATAAAATTAAAAAATATTGTGAAATATCTAATTAATAGTGATTATTGAAGACTTAAAAAAAACATTATACTTACCAGTTTTTGTTTTCTTTTTTCGAATGAAATCGAACGAAGGTATACGCTTCAGTTATTGTTCTGCGACGCCACTATACATTTTGGTGACGCTTGATTGACATCGAATCACATCGTACTTAACTACTTACTAGATTGCATCGGACAAGACACTTGTTGCATAATATGGTCGACATATATATGGTATACATTTATGTCATGTATCTATTAAAACTTATCTAAACATATATGAATTATAATAATTTTTACTTATTAAATAAATAAGGACCTCGTTTTTATATAGAACTTTGAATTTGCCTAAAAATGCTAAATACTTACTTAAATTGGAAATTATTTTTATTCATTTTTCAATTTATAGTGCATTTTTTTTAAAAATGCGTTTTTTATTAAATTTGTAAGTCTGTTTAATTCTTAACCAATTTTCAAGAAATCGTTAAATATTTCCAAATTTGATGTCGAAACGTATAGTTATTAACAGTGAATAAGGACTACTTTAGCTTAACAAAGTTCAAAAGAGATGAATACTTACAGTTAAAGATTTCGTCGGGGCTGGTAAGAGCTCGGTTGCCGAAGTGGTCATGGCGTCAACACATACCATGTTGAGTTGGAGACGCGGGTTCAAATCCGCCTGGGACGAATATTTTTCTTTATTTATTTATTAATTTTTCAAGAACCTCATCGTTTTCACTGTTCACAAGATTCAAAATTTAGTATTAATATGTGCAACCACTTACAATTAGCTATTAGGATATATTAATTCTTGCTAAGAATATCTCAGTTCATTTTAAGCTAGATAAGAATCTGATTAACTCTGAAATTGAGTATCGGAAACTTTTGCAGACATTCGGTTTTGGGAGCGCAGCGCAGTATCTCTGTCCATGCATAGTTAAGTGCATTTGTGTCAAGTGTAGACGCAATATCAGGGGCCCTGGGGAATGGCGCTTGTCGATTTAACTTCTTCAGTGGTCGGCTGGCGACTGGCGTACTTCATAGTCATACCGTTGTTCATGCATATATAAAGAACTCCTATGCTGCGGGTGGATTTGCTCCCCGGAGAACCTCGAGCATCTTGAGATATTACAATCTCGCCTACCATGACATTTTTTTTCATTTCACTTTATTACTTTGAGTTAGGTACTCATTGGCGTAACAAGAGTTTTTTTCCAGGGGGAGCCTGGCCCATAATTTCTGTGAAGTTATGAGTATTTTGGCGTCCATCATTGAATTTTGAATCAGTAGCCTAACATGCTGGGGTGGGCACTCGACCATTCTGGGGTGAGCTCTGCCCACCCGGCCCCTCCTCTATATATGCCTATGTAGGTACTTTCTTTCTGACAAATCTCACTGCATGTATGCTTGTAAAAAATTTAGGCCTTTACAGGCAGATATTGATGTGAAAACAAAGCAAAACATTATAATTTAAAGAAAACATAAATTAACCTTGTATGTGCATATATCCTGAATATAAATATAGTCAAGATGTCTGCAAATATATGTAGGAATGACAAAAAAATTTGACTCTACACCAGCACGCGTAGCACAATGATCGCAAGAATATTTTCTCGACCTGTTTGTCTACACCGAAATGTCACTTTTGACAGTGGCGAATGAGATAGCTATTGTTTGGTGTCGAGAAAGTGACATTTCGTGATAGACATATTTATCTCGGGGTCCTTGTACTACGCGTGCTGTTCGGAAATTGGGAGAGCCTTCTTGATAACAACAGGCATGAAACTCTAAAGGAAAAAATTTTTTAACCCCTCTTTTAAATCGCCATTTACAATTTTCGTATTGTTACATAGTCATTGAAATTTATAAAATACAATCAGTATGCTTACATACACTCCACTTGTAATCCACAATGTTGGATTATTGCAATTCCGAAATTCCGAAAATCAATCAAAACGCGTTTGTTTTTTTAAAGCAATAAGAATAATAAAATAATTGTTATTTAAAAAATAATTGTTAGGTAATTAACATAATAGTAGATTACTAACTAAGGGGATAAAGCAGTGTCTTATGTCACGGATGTAAACTTGAATCGCGAGCGTAACGAAGTACCCTATGGTGTTAAATAATAAATACTAGAGACCTGAGTGCAACAAGGGATTTAAGGTCACCCAAGACTAAGACCGCTTTATTCCCAAAGAAAATGCTCTATACTTTTCATACCACCAGCGAGAAGCTAAAAAGAAATACAGTATTTATTGAAAATCATTAAAAACTACACAAGTCGTGTCGAGGTATTTAATGTATAATATGTTGAATCCATTTGGTTTTTTAAATTAGAAAACTAAAATTTGAGACTATTAGGATTATAAATATTAGGATGGTTTTAAATGAAATCGTATTTTATAAACATGTTTTTCTTACGTAACGAAATCTGGATACTTACCTATTGTCAGTCTTTGTTATTAAAACTTGTTATTTTATTCATTTATAATATTAATTAGATTTTAAGTTGTAAAGATGGACGCTGCGTGTAAAATTGAAACACGTTTGAAAGTTATTCGAGTTATTGCCCAAATCGTAATATTAGCCAAGCCAGTCAAACTATAGTTTGAACCTATTGAAATCGAATCTTCGGAGTAACAGCGATAATGGCGTCAATACCGTGAAATCACGATGGACATCGATTTTCACCTTGAGCGGTCACTTGTTTGCGTGCGGGCATTGTTAGGTCGCCACTGGAACCACTTCGGCTATTTTGTTTGGTGAAAATGTAATTTAGCATTCACAGCGGTGTCTGGCAGATGACAATTGGTTAAAATGTGGAAGATCGCGCGGTAGCTTGGGCGAAAGTTCGTGGGAATCAAACCGCCCCGTATTATATAGCTTGTCGCTTCTCTCACTATTACTCACGATACTTATAATTTTTAAAATTCATTGCGTTTTCGACTCTGTGGATCCCATAGTGAGATGTCGTGACACAGCAGTGGAATTGAATCTAATTAATTTCGCCGTGTGTAGAGAATGAATGAAATTATCGCGTTAACAATAAGGAGTTGACCGAATTAACGGTGAGGGGTAGGTGTATCTAATAACTAATTTACCAAATTTAAAAGACATAATATTCATTTCTAATCAAAGTAACGTAGGTATTATATTTTTTTACTTCATTAATGATAAGTAGATTAAAAATCTGAGGTATATTATGTAGGCACAATTATATTTTTAGGCTTCCGTACCTTAAAATTAAACCCTTAAAGGATCAGTTCGTTGTCCGTATGTCTGTCAAGACCCTTTTTCGCAGAAACAAGTAGAGATGAACAAAAATTTATATAAAATATTCGGGTCTACGGTCTCTTTCAGCTCAGCTGTAAAAAATCAAACTTGTAGGTCAACGGAATTAAAAGATGTGTATGACCGTTAATGTCACATATTTTCGCAAAAAACTTAAAAAAAGGAGGAGGTTATCAATTCGACCCGTATGTTGTTTTTTTTGTGTGTATGTTACGCGATAACTCCGCCAATTGTGTAGCGATTTTCAAAATTCATTTTGTATTCGATAGAGTATACTCCTGGGGTAGTTCCAAGGTCACTAACGTCAGAATCTGATGATGGGATCTCATAAAAATCGCGGAAGCCCTTTAAATTTTTAGTTATGTCCGACGTGTTTTGTGTGTAGGTATGTTACGCGATTACTCCGCCAATTGTGGACCGATTTTCAAAATTATTTTTGTATTCGATAGAGTATACTCCAAGGGTGGTTTCAAGTTCAACAACATGAGGATCTGATGATAGGATCCCATAAAAATCGAGAAAAAATCTTAAATTTTTAGGCAAGTGCAACGTGTTTTGTGTTACACACACAAAAAAACATACTCGATACGTATGTTTTTTGAGAACCTCCTCCTTTTTTGAAGTCGGTTAAAAATGGTTTCGTTTTGTAAAGTTCAGATTGTTTCGATTTAAATTCGCATAGGTCAATAAAGTCACATAAGGATAAAATACTGTTTCGCGCTCTTACATATCATAGTTATTTTGAAATTCATGCGGAACATAGGTAGTTAAGCGACTTTTTTGATAATTAAATCTTAATGATTTGCTAACTACTTCACGCAGAAATCGCAATTACCTTCTTACGTAGACATATACATTAAATATCGTAATAAGTATTTATTTTGACACAACCATGAACAAAATGTTACGTCTAACATTCTAAAAATACCACAAAATGTGTATTGTGACAACGTTACCGCGTTGCGAGGGAATCAAGAGCGTGGTTCTGCGAAGATGAAATTGGAGATGAGCTAAGTATTTGATCGAGTGTTTGATGCGCGACACGTGGCGGCGGCGGCGGCGAGGTGTCGCAAAGGGTCGGCGATGGTATCACAGCCGACGCAGCCTTCATCTCGCCGCCGCACCGTCAGCCGCCCCTGCGCTCACGTGATTGTAATCGCTTTATTTAAATTGTATTGCGCTATCTTTATTGTCGGCTAAGTACACAGAATTATAAATTCGTTGCATAAATGGAGAGCCGGCCTTGAGCGCTACTAACGTCGCCATCGTGGCACAGAAAGATAAACGTTTACTAGGTACAGACATACATTACACATCAATAAAAAGCAAGATTTAAACAATGTTAAAGAGAGTTTAATTCGGCACAAAAAGCAGGTTGTCATGCATGTCAGCACGCCATGCAGCGCACTCTAACGTTAACGTGCGATAATAGGCGGCCCTCAGAAGTAGGGTTCCCGAAAATAGCACAGTGTTCCGACATCTACCGGAAAGCTGTAGAACTTACTATTAAAAGTTGCTTCAGGCGTTTCTGCGAGAAGTTTTGAGGACTGTGTTATTTGTTTGAATGACAGTCCTCATTCTTACTGAAATATTAAATATGCGGGAAGTTTTGGTAACAATTAATAATGGTTTGATATGGATATGCTATAAATAAATAATTTCCGCCAGATTAAGATACTTTTTTTGTTTCAGTATATTAAGCAAAGTTTTTTATATTATTTGAAGTAAAACTCCGAAATAAATGAACCTACCTCATTATGTTCTTAACTTACTGCAAAAAAGAAGGAACAGTCTCTATGTGAAACGCAGTGTTTGTTCGGAAGTTCTATATTTGGATTTAAATTTTCACATAATAAATATCACTCATAGAACTTAGCTCTAATTATAAATTTGACACGCTATAATACAACAGCCAGTGTATAGTCAATGCCTAACTCCAATTACACCGTGCTTGACTGCAATTATTTTTATATATTTTTCCAACTTTTTCTTTTTTCTCTATAACTTTGGATTTTTTAAAATTATTCATCATTGAAAAGAGCAGACTACTAAGGAAGTCTTACTGTGCCCAAGTCAGGATCTGATGATAGGATCGTAGGAAAATAAAGGGAAACGCACAAATTTTATAGGCATGTATACGTACACACATGAAACACGTTTGTTTCGTACATTTTCAGAAGCTGTTCGGTTATTAGCGGCTGATGATGGCTGATCTTAACCCTAAGGAGATGAGTAGAGCAGGTTGATTCTTCAGAACGGGGATCAAATTGTTATACGCATTTAATAACTTCTCTAAAATTAAAATGTTTTATAAAAAATGATACACGGCTCGAAAAAAAAACATTGAAAGTTTAAAATTTATCTTAAAAAAAAGTTGCCCCACACTAGGATTTTCGCCTATGTCGGGGGTGCAGTTACAAACATAGAATATCACATGCACATACGCCCAGACCGGAACAAATTTCTGTAGGCCATACAAAATATTTGTCCTGTACGCGGGAATAGAACCCGCGACCCGTTGCACAGTAGGCGATCATTCGACCTCTGCGCTAACCGTGTCGTCATTAGTAAGTATTTAAGTAATCATAATGTATTGAATTCGGTTCCAAGCAAAGGTTCAATTGAAAGTTTAAACAAATACACTAAACCGCAAAGAAAACGGCTCAGTGTTAAAATCCTTTTTTTATAACGCTATTTTGTATTTAGGGCATTTTACAACTTCTTAAGTTTGTTGTTCAATTAAATTTAATTACAATTTAATTAAAAGATCACAATTTGGACTTACTTATAGAACAAAAAATTTTTTTTTACAAAAAATAGAACCGACTTCAAAAACACTGGAAACTTAAAAATAATATAAGAATAGGTACAGACAACATCACACTTCTATATTGAAGTCGGCGCCAAACGATGATCTCCTAGAAAGTGTTAAAATTTGTCACCGACTTCAATATAGAAGTGTGATGTTGTCTGTACCTATTCTTATATTATTTTTAAGTTTTCAGTGTTTTTGAAGTCGGTTCTAATTTTTGTAAAAAAAAAATATTTTTAACTTTTTAGTGAATGAAATCTTTTTAGTGAAAGAAACCCGATTTTATATGGGATCCCATCATCAGATCCTGACTTTGGTGACCATGGGACCACCCTTGCAGTATACTCTATCAAATACAAAAAGAATTTTGGAAATCGGTTTAAAAATGACGGAGTTATGAGGTAACAAACATAAAAAAAAATACAACCGAATTGATAACCTCCTCCTTTTTTGAAGTCGGTTAAAAATACATATTACAATTTACAAGAATTACAGAAAAAATGATGTGCGTGTGGTGTGAGAGCTCTTTTTTTAAAGGTACCTAATAATAATTTTACGAAATCAAGGAACAATTTAGGAAATAATTGTGAAATCTTCATGGTGAAGATAAAAAAATTGTGAAGTCTATATTGAGAAAGTTCTGGACAATTAACTGGAACACTTAATCTGCTGACCAGAGAAAATATTGTAACTCCGGTCTCAAAATATACCAGATATTAACATTTTTATCTATACTAATATTATAAACAGGAAAGATTTGATTGTTTGTTTGTTTGTATTGAATAGGCTTCGAAACTACTGAACCGATTTTGATGAAAGTTGGTATTTCATAAAGCTTGCTTTAATATTTTATATAAGCTATTTTATACATTTTTAAAACTTTAATGTATTTACAAAATAGTTGCTACGAATAACCAGTATTGCTCTGGGTACTTACTTACCTTTATTCTGGCTAGAATGTATCAAACTATTATGAACCATAATTACTTGTAATAACGTATTATGATAGGATTAAACGAACTTACCTAAAGTGAAGTTCAATCCATATTATATGAAGTAATTAGTCCAAGGTATAACTATTGTAGTAACGCCTCCTCCCGCTACTAAATACGCGAATTTTAAAGACACCATTAAAAATATAAAAGAAAAATACACCTGGCAACTCCACCGTCACCATAGTTCATTAGTTTAGAGTATTAGGTATATATAATTGGGTTAGTAATTTATTACTTCAAAAGGGAAGGGTGGGATGCTCCATACCTTGGACTAATTACTTCATATAATATGGATTGAACTTCACTTTAGGTAAGTTCGTTTAATCCTATCATTACTTTCGTAATTAGTCCAAGGTATAACTATTGTAGATTTTTGATAAATAGGTAAACATTAGTACCTATTTACTAACTGTCAATAGGTATTCAATAACATTCAATATTTATTTCATAATGTAGATAACGTTTACTAGTGTTAACAGTTTCATGTTAACCATATAATAACTATAAATTTCAAGAACTACCAGCCGTGGCAAAAAGCTTTGCCAATCTAACTGGCGTGGTATATTATAATATTTGGCAAATATCGATAATTTATTAGATCATCCAATAGTGGGGATATGCCACCCAATGTGTTATCTAACTCTTTGTAAGTTTCGGTTCCCTTTCCAGATTGAAACCTAATGGGATTTCACTGTACAGTACAGAGACTCAATTAATTTTGCCTTAGTGAAATATTTGTAAGTACAGAAGTTAATAATGAATATCAAATACATTAAAAATAATTTAGCCTTAGTCTGTTCCACATACAAACTACATAATCGCCACGCGAAAATTTAATAGTAATAAAATCCTGAAATCAATCATTTACCATTATAGGTACAAATAGGTACCCTATTTGTACTTTGGAATGTCCCATGGACAGAGTACATAATCGCCACGGGAAAATGTAGAATTAACAATTCCTTAGGACTGTCCCACGGACAGAGTACATAATCGCCACGCGATAATGTAGAATTAACAATTCCTTAAAATCATTCATATGCCTGGACATATATTTGTCCTTTAACTTGTCCCACGGACAGAGTACCTACATCCTCGCCACGCGAAAATGTAGAATTAACGATTCCCTAAAAAAAAATTTTTATGTGCTTTGAAAGATATATCGCACACACAGCGGTATAATGGCACATCTTCAAAACATTCGAAATTGACATTTTATGGTCAAAATGTTTTAAAGGGCATTATTTTCAAAGTAGTAAAACGGCATTTCCTCAGTGTGAATAGTTATCGAGAGAGGGCATTGATGTCATTGTTATATTCAACACGTTTTCCCCCGCCTATGCGTAAAACAACGGCTCATTGGACAGTTCTGCGAGGCGATCCGCAAGGTGCACACTTTTTCAAAAGTACTTTGGCATAAGTGGCAAATGTGACAGTTTACTTATTTAATACACAAGTAGCATAATGGCACATTTGGCAAATGTGTCAATTCTATTTGTGTTTTATCAACTAATGTAAGTAATTTTACGACAAATGTGCCGTTTTGTGTTTTGTGAACTTAGATGTAATTATAACATCAGTTAATAATAATAATTATATATATGTATATACCTACCTGCTCTTTACGAAGTTCATATAATAGGGGTACTTAACACTTTTTAAGGGGGAATCATCATTCTCCAAGTCTGAAAATATAACTACGGCAAAAATCAATTATGATAATATTATAGCTCCTACGCCTGCTTCCGGTTGCAATAATTCCGGTGAAGCCATAAAAACGCAAATGCTCTATTTCATCATCTAGTAGCGATTCATCATCATAATCGAGTAATAGTTCGACTAGTGGTATTTCTTCAAGTAATTCATGTAGTAACTCATCGGCTTCAAATACACAACGAAATATAGAAGGTAAATTTACGAGTATGTATTTACTAGCTGTGCCCGCGAACTAAATTTCGCCTTAAAAGTTCAAAGAAAAAACTGTAAAACTACTTTCCCGCGGGAACTACTTACTTTTCCGGAATAATATGTAGCCTATATGTTAATCCCTGTCGTAATCCGTCTAACTACAAAATTTTACCCAAATCCATTTATCCATCCATTCCCACGTTAACATAGTCATAGAAAAGTTATGGCGTCATTGAAAATTCGAATTTTATAATATTTTTATTATGTTCGAAATATATAATTATGTAGCAAACACCTCATATAATATAAAATCAATTAAACTTTGCGATACATTTTAGATTCTACATCTGATAAAGTCCACGTAGAAAAATTTACCAATTTGATTATGAAGCTCTTGGTATGCTGTACTAAAAAAAATGAAGTTCTTGATACCGACAATAAACGTGTACCAGTGATTCCATAGTCCATTTTGATGACATAACTGAAGATGGTATCTGTATTTTCTTATATTTTTGTTGTTAATTATTTGTATTATTTTTATTGTTAATTGTATTTAATATAAAATTTATTTGTTTATATTCATTAGATTATTCTAGACAAACCTTATCATCACCTTCGTTACTCACTGATATCTGTAATCAAAACCAACATCATGATGCTGCAATAGAAAAAAGTTCTGCTGAATAAAATACTATTGTCTTTCCTGCTGGTAAGAAAGCTTTCGTAATCTTTGCTTAGATGTTGACCAATTACAATACTATAGATTTTACAGTTAATTTAAGTAAAAGAAAACGAGAAGCCGATAACTCAAACTGTTGGATCCGATGTTTTTTCAGACTCTTTTGCAGATAGTGGAGAGGAATACCACCCACCCACCGACATAATCAAGGCGTGATAGATCGTCATCTACAAGTTCATCAATAGTAACTGTGTCACGAAATTTCACCTGTCAGAAAAGGAAAAAAAAGAATAATGGCCGATTTCACCAACCATAACTTAGCTTAAGAAGCCCCTAAGACGTATGCTGTCACTTTTTGTCTTTAATGAAAAGAATGTGACAGCATGCTACCTAAGAGTCACCTAAGCTAAGAAGAGGTTGGTGAAAATGGCCATAAGAATCGAAAAGTGTCGGAAACAAAAACGGTACATATCAAAAGCTGGCAAGAATTGAAGCAAAAGAAATAAAACCTCCGTGTCGTGATTGCAACAAACGCAGAGCGACAAGAAATATTTGATACATTACAATTTATGTTTGGAAACATAATTTGTAAGTTATATTAATTAAAGTATTAAGTAAACTTTTAGTAAACAAGTTAAGTAAACTGTATGTTCCTATGTTATCTTAGTGTTATAGAATAAGGTTATAGTCGGAATATTAGAAAATTGCTCACCTGCATTGTTTATACTTTATTGTATCAAAAAATTTAATTTGTTGCAACTTGTAAATCGTGTTACCAACGAGCTGAGTTAATTGTATGTTTTATGTTGACTATAAGTCAGAATATTAGATGATTGTTAAAAAGAATCGTAGACTATACTTTATCGTTATCTCTGTAATTGTTAAAATAACAAAATTATTAGGAAAAATATTACTTATATTCACTTACCAATAATGTTACCAACGAGAAGTAAATTATATGTTTCTTCGTCTTACAACATTGAATAGATAATAAGATTATGAGTCAAAATATTAGAAGATTATTGAGGAAAGATTGCTGACTTATTTGTTTATACTTTATGGTTTTCTTTACAAAATATAATTTAAAAATTTTATTTGTTTTCACTTACAAATTATCTTACCAACAGGCTAAGTAAATTTTATGTTCCGAAGTTGTACTGCATTTAACAGAATAAAATTTTAAGACGAAATATTAGGAGAATCCTGAAGAAAGATTGTGAGCCTGCATTGTTTATTGCAATAAATACTTTAATCCCCATCATATTTTCTTTTAATTTTCTAATTTAACATAGTGTACGTTTAACACCTAAGATGTCTTAATAAACATTATTTAAAATTTTCAAAGTGAAAATGACACAAATGCACCTCTCTTTAACTTCATGGCCCCTTAATTAATACTTATTCCAAATTTTCTGGGGGAATATGTATTTCTGAATACGTATTAGGATATATATTATTATGAAAAATAAAAAAAACAGTATTACGATGTAAAATAAATTCATAAATAAATTTTAAACTCACGTTCAATCTTTAATCGCTGTTTCTGTAAAATGCAAAAAATGAAAATATGCCATTATACCGCTGTGTGTGCGATATGTCCTTCAGCCTGTCCCACGGACAGAGTGCATAATCGCCACGCGAAAATATAAAATAGTGATTTACTGAAAATGTTTATTCGCCTTTAGAATATTATAAACAGTTAATCCTGCTCTATATGCATGATAATTTGAAGCATATTGTTTGGAGGGTGATGAATAAATAGAATATTAATATGAAAGATGAACAATTAGATTAACTTTCCTCCATTGTTTGCTTTAGTCATCTACTAATGGATTGAGTAGTAGTTTATCAAATGTTTAATTCTATGGTCCTTTATTATTTGTTACTTCTAAAGCAATAACAAAGTTCTCACAAGTAAAATATTTGGAATAATCTTTAAATAGAGAAGAGACAACTTGCTTAAGTGTCGCTGTCATAGAACTTTTAATATCTCTTAAAATAGCCATCTTAATTTGAGAAAACTATAATTAATACATAACTAATTATGTATATGATTTGTGACTTTTTGGGCAGTGGTTTTGCTAATAATAGCAGTTTTTAATGTCAGTTTTCTTGAGTCTAGGTTATTTCAATGTCAGGTTTCTAGATGACCCATGCTTAAGGTAATATAAGACTATGGCAGGATTGCATATGCCATATTCCATTATGCTGACATACATAGGCTTTGCCAGACATAGTCTTTTAACTCGTTTTATCCATTTTTTAATTTTATCATCTGACCTTATTCTATTGCCTATAGTTAGATAATTGGTGTAAGAGCTGAACAGTGAAAATGCAATGATTGATGTGATGCTTCTGCTTTAAAAATAAACATAAGATTTGAAAAAAGAAACTTTTGGTATTAAAACATTGGATAGATCTGAATGAAACATTATTTCTTTGCAGTAAGCCTGAGTGGTAATGGTCTAAAAGGGAAATACTTAGATTCCTTAAGCTCTGTCAGTTATAACTCTGCAAAAATTTCAAAATCAAAGAAAAGGAGTTTCTTCTTCTTTTATAAAAATATTAATCCTATGGTAAAAGTATCAACATTTGAAACATAAGACGATGCCATGATTACATGTATATTATAAAATATAATTTATTTATCATATAATCATATATATATATATATATTTTTTTTTTATTGAAATGTGTTACAATGAATCAATGCATCACAAATCTTAGAAGTACATTATGTCCTGCGACAGTTTCCAACTTACATCTGCATTGAGACTACAAGATTTAAAATCAGCTTAATAACATTTTGAAATTTTATATATTAAGCAAAGAATCAGATGCTGCTAGTTTCACACCACCGCCAAACGTTTAGCAAGATCATTTGGATTGATATCAAACTGAGCTTTTTCTGTTAATGTATTGAAAGTGTGGTGTTATCTATTTCTAATAAAATATCACATCTACTTGAGAGGTCAGCAAAACATCTTAATGCATAATTATATATCTAACAGTTCTAAGAAATTGATACTGTCTTGCTTTTACCATTTAATTACTGTCAGTTGATAATACACCTGAGAAAATATCTAAAGAAAATGTTTAGGAAGTACTCCATATCGCAGAATCATTTTACAATACTTTTCATATACATAAGCATGTTGTAATTGCCCCCCAAACGTTCAAAGTCATAAACTTATATCTATCTGAGCTCAAAGTGTAAACAATTAAACTGCCATTCCTAATGAAACATTGAGCAAAATTACAAACCAAATTTATTTATAAGTGATGATGACTAATAGTGTGATACATTTCCTTTCTATTGCACTTAATCTTTAAAGTCATATCCAAGGAATATATTTTAAAACCTACAAATTATTTTACATTGAATAAAATTAGTAAAATTTTATTTTTATTTAAAAAATAAAGCCTAACTATTGTAAACCGTTATAAGTTATAGTTTAAAATTACAATAACTAACATTTCTTATTGATTTATCAATATTTTAATCAAGTCGTCAAACATTTATTAATTTTAATTATTATTATGTTCTTTATTCAGCTTTTTTCTTAAATATATATATATATTTTTTACAATATAAAAATACACATTTTTTTAATAAAAATACCTGAAATTGAATTGAGACAAATGGTTAAGGTATGTATGTGCTGTATTTAACCCGCATGGTAAAAGCAATTGTATTCATACAATTATTCAAACATAAAAACTAACAATTTTCTTCGTTATTAATAATTTGGATGTAAATAGTGCATGCATTAATTTAATCAAATCTATAATATGAAATCTTCATTTGAAAGTGTAGATTTTCAATAAACTTATTATCAACTTATTTTAAGGAATCATTATTTTATTTTAAAATAAATCTATGGAACCATCCTTTTAGGAATAGTAAAACTCTAGAAATCTTTGCATGTGGCCAAGCATTTCTGCTACCTATGCGGTTGTTAATTTGTTTGTATAATTATCCATTTCACAATATTTATTATTGTCCAGTGGATAATAAAGTTGATTCAAAATAGTAACAAAATGTATTACATAGTCTCTTATCCACTTTTAAAATTAATTGACCTCGGTTATTTATTCCCACGATGGGTAAAAATATGGGGTCTATGGATAATTGGTTCGAGACTGGCTGCTGATAACAGAGCATGTTCATTCGTGACCTGAATGATAGTTGAGGTTGGCCCTCTCTCTGAGCCTCTCCGAGGAGGATATTGATAGAAATTATTGCAGCGCACAGGCTGCTTATTGCAACACACAGGCTGCTGGTAGGTTTTCAAACTAGAAGCAAATTTTTGAGGTTTTTATACATGGCTTATATTTTAGAATGTTTTATCATTCTTTTTATGACTGTAAATAATTTTACACTTTTACAGTACAAATATTCATCCCTCTTATTGCTTTTAATAACTTCTATTAGGTCTTTTATAAAAGCATAGTCATGTTTCCTTCTGATCCTGGTGTACTGAAATTGTAAACTTATTGCATTGTAATCTAATGACATCACTCAGATATTTTAAGAAGATTGTTTGGAAATTGAAGTCAATACTTGTGATATTACAGCTATTGCAAAACTCATATCCTTTGACTTTATTTTTCGAGTAATTTATCTCAAGTTTTAGAAGGATATTAGGAATTTCCATGTTATGTTATGGACCATCTAACAGTTTGCAGTTTTCAAGAAACTTTATCTACATAGGCAACCTCAATTAAAATATTTTTCAATGCAATTCTTTGTAAACTTGGTCATAAATATAAACTACTCGTATATACCATAATTTCCTATAAAGGTATTTGTGCTTTAGCCTATATCCAATGAATAGAGTTCATAACCGAGTAGGTACCTAGATACATCATCTAATTCATTTGCCTTGATAGGTAACGCTTTCCCACGGAAAGCAGGCAGTTTTAAAAATATATTTCTTATTATAAAATTTTATCTAAATTAATTGTATCTAGGTCCTCTTGCCAAGCTAAATCAAAATTACGACGCATCTTCAAAACAGGTAGGTACTTACTGTTTCGACATCTTGGGTTATTTTCTTTATATAAGATAACCATTTTACTTTCGAACAACTTTTGACATCTTTTCTCCATTTTTATCACTGCGTATCTGGATTTTAGTTTTATTTAGATAATTAAATCACTGAAAAACATCAACATGTAAAATATGTGTCAGCTGCGTAGAGCGCGAAAAAACGAATGAGCTATGGTGACGGTGGAGTTGCCAGGTGTATTTTTCTTTTATATTTTTAATGGTGTCTTTAAAATTCGCGTATTTAGTAGCGGGAGGAGGCGTTATTACAATAGTTATACCTTGGACTAATTACGAATGTAATAGTAGCGTGAATCTTACCTCGCCGTAATACAGTCACGACTAGCACGGGGGGTAAAGAACTTCTATACGCACAACCCACAATTATGTTATTTATGTTATGTTATTATGATGTTGTGAAGCTAATAGTTTTGTTTATTTTTAAGTTATATTATACATGTGTATTTTGTATGTGCTTGCTCTAGTGGAAACTAGTAGGATCTAGTTGCTCTCTGGTGCTAGCTGCTAGGTGTAAACAAATGTGGAATCAACTATCAACAAATAATGTAAGTCTGTTTTTGTTTACCGACTTTAAGTGTGGTTGTAGTGTTCACTGTTCTATTGAAATAAATATTCAATTCATTTCATTTCAAAAAAAAATCACAGTACCTACCCAGTATTTTACTGCCCTTTTTTCTCGGGGGAAATGCGTGACCGTACCGTACCCGCCGTTGGCGATATAGACAGCGAGCGTATGTGGTCTCCCGGCGGAGTGCCAGGCCGTCCCACTAAAGCTCCCCGGTGTTCTACCTGCCCTTTAGGGCGCGTGTAGTAGGGTCCACAATGCAATACCACTTCTCGCGACCAACTGATCGGGCTATTGCCAGGGGGGATTGCCCGAGAAATCCAGGGCAATCCTTAGACGAAGGGCCTTAGGGCGGCGTGCACCAACCGTGCATGCAGGCCTCCACGGGCAGGCTCATTAGATGGGCATCGTTTGCGTGAATGCTCGCCTTCTCAGTATTTTACTGCCTGTATTACTTTATATGGGCAAAATTATTTGCGATGTAACATGATTGGAGGAGTTGTTCAATGCTAAATAAAAAGATAGGTAATGAAAATCGATAAAAGTGATGGTTCCTGATAAAACTTCATCTGAAGGAAGGTTCTAAAAGGGATAAACAAAAGATCACTCCGGTAAATATTTTCTAATGTATTAAGATGTTAAAATTAGTACATTACTGAAGAGGTCGGGAAGTTAGGGATTGCCGGACAAGTACTCGTAATGCTTTCAACAAAGCCCATACAGCCCAAATAAATGTAATACTGCAGATTATGACTTTTTTCTCTCGCAATGAAAATGAAGCATATTCTCGTGTGATTTCATACCAACATTTTAATAAAACTGTTGTCATATTCATAATAACTCCCCATAAATATTATAATATTCATTTAACCGAAAAGAATGTATCAACTTTAATAACTTGTCATATTAATCGAATTTAATAGTCAAATTTATGAAAATTCAGTTTTAGAACAGTTTTAGGTTGGCACTTTGATAGTTTAAATAAAATTAAATATTATAATTTTTATGGGGAGATATGAGACATCACGTTGTATATGCTCAAAGAGTGCATTTTTTATAATGTGGTAGCAATTGGCTGTATGACAAGTTACATAATTCAAGTTATAGTTAAATTAAAAAACATTGGAGCAGCGGTCAAAAATGAATTTTCATACTTACTTTCCTGGCCTAGGCCGGTAAAGTAATGCATGAGCCAAGAATTACAAACTTTGTGTCTTCTTTTTACTACAATAAAGCTTACATTTCCGAGCATGTTTGAGAAAAATATTTTTACTCTAGATGCAGTTGTTTATTTTTAAATTATTAAAATTTCAGACTCATAAAGAACGTTTAAATATTGGAATACGATTCGATGACACACCGATAGAACAACTGATGGAATCGGTTAAATATTGGAATACGATTCAATGACACACCGATAGAACAACTGATGGAATCGGTTAAATATTGGAATACGATTCGATGACACACCGATAGAACAACTGATGGATTCGGTTCGTTTGATAGTTGAGTATTAATGTTGATACGAACATTTGGATAATGTGGTGAAATTAAAACATTATCTACATACAACCTTCTTAAAGAATTAAGATATTACTTACGTTATACAATTCAGTTAATCTAAAAATTAGTATTTTTAATGTTTCTCATAATATGTTTCAGGGGCCTTACCTATTAATAAAAATTTTACTCCTTCGATCATCCTCGGATTTTTTTTATGTTTGTTCGCGGATAACTTCGTCGTTTATAAACCGATTTTGATGATTCTTCTTGTATTCGATAGAGGATACTCCAAGGGTGGTCCAGTGGTCACCAAAGTTAAGATCTGATAATGAAATCCCATAAAAATCGAGGAAAACCATTAAATTTTTACGTGTGTCGAACGTGTTTTGTGTATATGTTACGCGATTACTCCGCCAATTGTTGACCGAATTTCAAAATTCTTTTTGTATTAGATAGAGTATACTCCTGGGGTGGTCTCAAGGTCACCAAAGTCAGGATCTGATGATGGGATCCCATGAAAATCGAGGAAAGCCCTAATTTTATATTAGGTGTATTTAATTGTATATTAGGGTTTCTTTCTCTAAAAATACTTCATTCACTAAATAGTTAAAAATAAAAAATATTTTACAAAAATAAAAACCAACTTCAAAAACACTGAAAAGACTTCATTCACTAAAAAGTTAAAAATAAAGAATATTTCACAAAAAATAAAAACCGACTTCAAAAACACTGAAAAGTTAAAAATAATATATGAATAGGTACAGACAACATCACACTTCTATATTGAAGTCGGTGACAAATTTTAAGATTTTCTAGGAGATCATCGTTTGGCACCGACTTCAATATAGAAGTGTGATGTTGTCTGTACCTATTCATATATTATTTTTAACTTTTCAGTGTTTTTGAAGTCGGTTTTTATTTTTTGTAAAATATTTTGTGTATATGTTACGCGATTTTCAAAATTATTTTTGTATTCGATATAGTATACTCCTGGGGTGGTCTCAAGGTCACCAAAGTCAGGATCTGATGATGGGATCCCATGAAAATCGAGGAAAACCCTAATTTTATATTAGGTGTATTTAATTGTATATTAGGGTTTCCTTCTCTAAAAAGACTTCATTCACTAAATAGTTAAAAATAAAAAATATTTTACAAAAAATAAAAACCGACTTCAAAAACACTGAAAAGTTAATAATATAAGAATAGGTACAGACAACATTATACTTCTATATTGAAGTCGGTGACAAATTTTAAGACTTTCTAGGAGATCATCGTTTGGTACCGAATTCAATATAGAAGTGTGATGTTGTCTGTACCTATTCTTATATTATTTTTAACTTTTCAGTGTTCTTGATGTCGGTTTTTATTTTTTGTAAAATATTTTTTGTCTTATATTGTAATATGACAGTCGACATTAATTTGTGCGGAATCAAAAAGGGAATCAAGATAAAATATGGAGTAACTATAATCCGAGGATGATCCAAGGAGTAAAATTTATATTAATAAGGCCGTAAAAGTATACTTACCTTAAACAGAACAGTATTGTAGAAGTAATTATGTATCCGCCATTACTATTTATTGATAATTTATATTAATTTTGTATACATTTTAATTAAATAAGTATTGCACTGGTTATTGGATGTAACCAATGCTGCCTTCGGCGCGATTGATATTTTCGTTTTATTAATAAAGCTAGTAGCAGTGCAGGTTCATTAGAGTCCATAGTAGCTTCATCAAAATTTAGTACAACACAACCGTCTTCCACAGATGCTAAATCGATGTGACCGGCATCCGAATGTATGCGGAGTGTAACGTTCAGTCGCTGAGTTGAGCTTCCGAAAAGCGACTCGGTCGCTGCGTTTGGCGTTTTTAAGTGTACGGTGTTTAACGTTTGGTCGCTGCATTTATCTTCTAAGAAGCGACTAAATCGCCGATCGCCGCTACATAAAGTAGCTAGCGTGCTGAGGCTCTAAAAGACTCACATCCAGCTCTGTGTACCTGGGTGACTGATTTCCTGCGTGAGCGAAAATTCGTGTCCTTTTGGATGAATGCAGTTTACAGCTTATACTATAACGCCGGAGTACCCCAGGGTTCCGTTTTAACCCGGACACTCTTCCTTCTGCATATCAATGATATGATTCCTCTTAGGAATATTCATTGCTATGCAGATGACAGTACAGTGCATGCGGGATATTTTGGACACGCGACGGCTGGACGGGTGGACACCGGGGAGAGTCGGGATCATCTTGTCACTGAACTCAACCGGGTCTTGGACCTCATATCTAAATGGGGCACAGAGAACCTGGTCGATTTCAATGCCAAGAAAACACAGGTCACACACCTGTGTTTTTTTGGCATTGAAATCAACCATTTTCGGCAAAAAAGTCACCATTCCTTCCCCTTCCATCTCTTCAGGGCACAAAACTGGAGCTGCAGAGAAGTATTAGCATGCTCGGTATAGACGTGCGCTGCGACCTAAATCCAAAGGACTACGTCGAAAGCATGTTAAAAACAGATTCACGAAAACTCGGAGTCTTAAACAAGGTGCGGCGATTCTTCACGGCTGACCAATTGTGCTTACTATACAAAACGCAAGTACGGTCCTGTGTAGAATATTGTTCGCACCTCTGGGATGGCTCCGCCAAGTAATTGCTTGATGCTTTGGATAGGTTATAGCGGCGCGCAACACGCATCATTGGCGATGTAAAGGTGACTAATAACCTCGAACCTCTGCATTACGTCGCGACATTGCGTCACTAAGCGCGTTCTACCATCTTTACCACGGCGAGTGTTCTGAAGAGCTTTTTTCTTTAATCCCTTCCTCTCCATTCCTTTTAAGGACTACACGTACTGGTCTGCGCTGTCATCGTCTTACTGTGACTACCATTCCAACGCGTACAAAGAAATTTGGTAACTCATTTCTTTGTCGCACAATCAAAAAATGGAATTCACTGCCAGCACACGTGTTCCCTCTCTTTTACAATCCCGGGTCCTTTAAAAGAGGCGTGAAGAAGCACCATGCAGGTCGGCAAGGTGAGGGTGGCTAGTGCAGCGTGTATTGTCTCTCCTGCACTAGATATCTTTGCATTTGGACCCCACTTCCACTTACCATTAGGTGGAATGGAGTTATTTGCTAGGCCCACTATAAAAATATATATACGTATGGGAGTGTATGCCAAAGTCTGACGGCGTAGACCGAAAAGGAGAAGGAAAGAGTAGTTTCTAGGGAAAGGGATATCAAGAAAGGACTTATATTGAAAACAAAACTTGAATTAGAGAAGGAAAAACGTTCGCTGATAAAATGACGGGTTTTTGGTCAAATATAAAGTAGACTTGATGATTTGATTGTATGAAATTATAAAGCTATTTAACCAATTCAAACCAAAAGAGTCTATAAAGCTTTTTAATCAAATATGTGATTCGCCAGTAAAGACAGTTAGACAGCCTCCTTTTTAATGAGAAATAAGTCTCTCTGTCTACACTGAACCTATTTTTGTGAAATCCTTATCCTTACTTACTAATATTATAAACGCGAAAGTTTGTGAGTATGTATGGATGTTTTTTACTCTTTCACGCAAAAACTACTGAATGGATTTGGATGAAATATTTGTAGGTAAACGGATTACGACAGAGATTAACATATAGGCTACTTATTATCCCGGAAAAGGAAATTGGTTCCTGCGGGAAAGTAGATTTACGGTTTTTTTTAGTTCGCGGGCACAGCTAGTCTTCTTCTTTTTTCTTATATAAAAATGAAACGCTGTGTGTTTGTCTCGCAAAAACTCTGAAACGGCTGGACAGATTCTTACGAAATTTTCTGTGTGTGTTTGAATAGGTTCAGGGAAGGTTTATATGTACAACAATCGGGCAGGACAACGTCTGCCGGGCCCACGAGTTTGGTATAAATATATCTACATTATTAGTAGATACATAGAGATAACTGCCGAGGTAGGCCCAATGATATAATTTATCTAAAAGAATGCATATGTTCTTATTAATTAGATAGAAATAATGTGTAGTTTCGTGGATCTGGGCGTTACCCGGGTGGGGCTTACGGCCCAGGAGGCGTGTCCGCCCGCCTTCGCACCCACGGCGGCACCCAAGCGCCCACCCACTGTCTTGTCTTGCTATTTTAAAGGAGTAATCTATTTTGCGTTATATCAACTTTTCTTCTTCACTATAACCCAAAAAGATATTAAATTATAGGCATTCAAATGAATATATGCATATTTAACAAAAATACATAACATATAAGGTAAACGCTGGTATACTCGTCAGTGTCCCAATACTCGTCAGGTACCTATACCTACACTTTAAAAGGGGCTTATAATATTTCTACCAACCGTAAATGATAGAATTGTGATTGAAATACAATCACAGTACTATAATGTTTTACTATATTTGCAACACTGCATTAAAATTGTAATTGTGTCAAAAATTCGAGGTGCTAAAAGTGTGCGCTCAGAAAAAAATCTGTAAGAGGTATAGTTTGGCAACTAAACTGAGCAACAACCGGCTCCTATTTTTTACATAATATACCGCTTCAGATATTTATACGGTAAGTATGTTTGTTTTTTAATAATAGTATAATACATTTTCTAACACTATACCTATTAATTAGTGCTAAATCTTGAGAATTTATTTTTTTATTGCATGTGACATTCATTGTTACTCGCTTATGCCTGTTTTGCCCAATACTCGTCAAAATTTATGTAGTTCTGACGGATACTGGGGCGAGCATTAACAAAAGTACCTTAACCCGTCATTGTTACCTTATTTCTCGGTATTAAGTTTAATTTTCCTTTGACATTATAAAAATCTTATACTTAGATAACGACGGATATGGGGACGTTCGTTACAATTGTACCTGAGCCCATCATAGAGCTCTTATTACCTTGAATTATGTACGATATTCGTTTGAATCAATTTGTTTTATTATTGGATAAAAAGTAGGTATCTCTATATGTACAGTTTTTTTTAAATTCAAATAATTTCTTGAATTTTAATATTAATATCAGTATAATAGTTTCATTATTATGATTACATTTTTATATAGTTCAGTAACATTTATAGACTACGTTTTTATGGGACCTACTTTTACAAAAATAATTAACTGTTCTATGCACTTTGGTCGAGCAGGTATTGAACTTTTCAATGACTCGTGAGATAGGCAGTTTGCTTCATCATCATCATCATTTCAGCCACGAGACGCCCACTGTTGGACATAGGCCTCTTCCAATGATCTCCATACCGATTGGTCCTGCACCTCCCGCATCCAGCGGCTTCCCGCGACCTTCACCAGATCGTCTCCCGGTATGCGGCCGCCACTCGAAGACCTTTCAGCCCAACGGCCGTCAGTTCTACGAGCAATGTGTCCTGCCCACTGCCACTTAAGGTTTGCAATTCTTTGGGCTATGTTAGTAACTCTAGTTCTTCTACGGATTTCATCATTTGTGATGTGATCACGTAGAGAAACCCCGAGCATAGCCCTCTCCATTGCCCTTAGTTCTTAGCCAAACATAGTGGCAGATTATACTCCTCGGTCTTCTGTATAACCTGCCGCAGCGTATGGATGTGGTCTATGGTGCAGTGAAAAACGCAGATTATTTGTTGAAAATTATATTTGAGGAAGAGTCTCATTGGATAAATATACACGAGCTATCAAAATTAGAGTAGAAGTATGAAATACATGTCAGATTCAAAATTCATATTAGAAAAGTAAACAAGTATAAAACTGCCAGTGTCCTTATTAATGTCATAAGTTTTAACATATGGTACTATAGCCATTTCGGAATCCGGCTTTATCGGGAGGCTGGAAGTCGTCGAACCTACTTGCGAGATGATTTGTAATGACCCTCGAGAACAGATTGTAAACATGACTCAGGAGCGTGATGGGTCTATGGTTCTTCAACTGGGCCCTGTCGCCCTTTATGAAGAACAGTGCCACTATGCCCCTATGCCATGCCTTAGGCGTTATGCCCTCGAGTATGACGGAGTTGAATAGCCGCTGCAGCGCTTTCCGGGCTGATAGTCCATCCACTTTAAGAGTTAGGCTGTAACTCTATCATCACGCGGCGCCTTGTTGTTTTTAGGCTGTTTGAGAGCTACACTAATCCCGTACAGGCTGTCGTTCGGGATGTCTTCGGTGTAGTGCCGAGTCAATTTGGCTCTAGGATCTGTGGCCAGAATAACAGGTGCCTGTGATGATGCGTAAAGCTGTCCATAGAAGCGTTCGATCTCGACCATAAGTTCAGGTCGGGGTGTAATGACTCTGCCGTCCTCTGTCTTCAGCAGACTCTGACCGGGTGATCTTGCGAACACTTTGGAGCATTTGTTCTGCTCGATGGCCTCTTTAATACGTTTCGTATTAAATCAGCGTATCTTGCGAGTCAGACATTAAGGCCCGTGTTACAGATCGCAATAGTCCACTGCTGGACAATCTTACCCAGCACCAGCCCACTACTGGACAATCTTGTCCAGCGCCATCCCAGTGTTGAGAATCATGCCCAGCACCAGCCCACAGCTGAACAATCTTGCCCAGCATAAGTCCACTGCTGGGCAATCTTGTCCAGCACCATCCCACTGTTGGGAATCATGCCCAGCAACAGCCCACTACTAAACAATATTTCCCAGCACCAGCCCACTGCTGAACAATCTTGCCCAGCACCGGCCCACTACTGGATAATCTTGTCCAGCACCATCCCACTGCTAGGAATCATACCAAGCACCAGCCCACAGCTGAACAATTTTGCCCAGCACAAGTCCACTGCTAGGAATTTTGTCCACCATCCCACTGCTGGACAATCTTGTCCAGCACCATCCCATTGCTGGAAATCTTTCCCAGCACCAGCCCCATTGATGGACACACTCATCCAGCACCAGCCCACAGCTGGTCACTCGCCCAGCATCAGATTTTGGCGTAAATTTCAACTTTATTTGGTAACATAATATGAATTTATTTTCTCAAAAGTGGTTTCGACCATACTTAAGTAATCAAAGATCAAATCTTTACTTGAGCGTACAAGGCACTTCTATAATAAGCAATAACTCAGATGAACAACGATCAATGAATCTCGTTTGAAGAAACATTCAAAAATTAAAGCTCATCTTAAAACTACATAGTTTTAAAACTAGATTCATTACTGAGAATCGTTTTATAATATGGGCCTAAGAGATCTGTTTGTTGAGTCACCGACGAGCATCTTCAGAAGACTGTAGACCCATTCCACGCCATTCCTCCATCAGCTTAGCTCTTGGCTCCGAGATGTTACTTCTTTACTGAGTACGGCTGGGTTTGCAAAACTTTGCACCCGCCGTAAAGACAGCTTCCAGAATCCTGTCATGTTAAATGTCCACGTCCGTGCAGTCCTCTAGCTAGACAATCAAAGTGATTTTGCAATTCGAGTTGGAAGCGCTCGGGGTTTTGGATCTGGATGGCTTCGGCACGGAGCGATACTTTTCCGCTTTTATGTTAAGATTCAATGCGCCTCTTACCGTTCAGTGATCGCTCCTCATGTTAAACAAATTGATTACTGACGTCATTGAATATACTGGTCTTAATCGACATGATTAAGTCAATCTCATTTTTTGTCACGCCATCCGGACTTTTCCAGGTACACTTTCGATGCAGCCGTTTTTTGAAGAAAGATTTCATGATATAGACCTTAGATTTCATGATAGGACCTTCTGAGGCCATCTGACGTGTGCTGTTCGATCCACTAGTGGAGCATTAAAAAGAAATGAAGTAAGTATCGTAGGATCCAGCAAGATCTAGAAATTTAGGATTTAATGATGGAATCCCATAAAAATCGAAGAAAACCCTTAAATTTTTAGGTGTGTCCAACGTTTTTTGTGTGTATGTTACGCGATTAATCAGCCAATTGTAGACCGATTTTCAAAATTCTTTTTGTATTCGATAGAGTATACTCCTGGAGTGGTCTAATGGTCATCAAAGTCAGGATCGATGACGATGGGATTCCATGAAAAACGAGGGAAACTCTAATTTAATGAGGTAATTTATTAGGTTTCACTAAAAAGATTTCATTCACAAAAAAGATAAAAATTAAAAATATTTTACAAAAAATTAAAACCGACTTCAAAAACACTGAAAAGTTAAAAATAATATAAGAACAGGTACAGACAACATCACACTTCTATATTGAAGTCGGTGCCAAAGTTTAAAACTTTCGAAGTGTGATGTTGTCTGTACCTATTCTTATATTATTAACTGACTTCAAAAAAGGAGGAGGTTCTCAATTCGATGCGTATGATGACGTACAAATGATGGAGTAATCGGTGAACGAACATACATAAAAATAGATACAGCCGAACATACACAGTCGGTTAAAAAGATTGGTAGGTAGGTATTGGTAGGTAGGTAGGAAAGTAATTGTTTTGTTAAAATTTTAATAATAAGTACATGCAAATATAACAACTAGGTATTGTAAACTAGAATGCTAATAAAATCTATATGCAGAAGGGAAATAATTCTGTCCAAAAGCATTTTAAACCGACTTCAAAAAGGAGGAGGTTCTCAATTCGATGCGTATGTCTTTTTTTAACCGACTTCAAAAAAGGAGGAGGTTATCAATTCGGTTGTATTTTTTTTTATGTTTGTTACCTCATAACTCCGTCATTTTTAAACCGATTTCCAAAATTCTTTTTGGATTTGATAGAGTATACTCCTGGGGTGGTCCCAAGATAACCAAAATCTGGATCTGACGATGGGATCCCATGAAAATCGAGGAAAACGCTAATTTATTAAATTAGGGTTTCTTTCATTAAAAAGATTTCATTCACTAAAATGTTAAAAATAAAAAATATTTTACAAAAAATAAAAACCGACTTCAAAAACACTGAAAAGTTAAAAATAATATAAGAATAGGTACAAACAATATCACACTTCTATATTGAAGTCGGTGACAAATTTTAAGACTTTCTAGGAGATTATCGTTTGGCACCGACTTCAATATAGAAGTGTGATGTTGTTTGTACCTATTCTTATAATATTTTTAACTTTTCAGTGTTTTTGAAGTCGGTTTTTATTTTTTGTAAAATATTTTTTATTTTTAACTTTTCAGTGTTTTTAAGTCGGTTTTTATTTTTTGTAAAATATTTTTTTGAATCATTCTTCCGGCATCGAGCCGTCGCCAGTGTTTGATTTTTACTTAGTTTCGATTTGTTTTCGACGAAAATCAAAACAACGTCGTAATGCTCTATTGATTTTCATCGCAAGAGAAACGAAAATCAATAGGAATCGAGCACAGATTACGTTTGAAAAGCGTTCGATGCCGGACGAATGATTCAAAAATGGAGTCCCTGGGGCTCTATTTTGAATCATTCGTCAGGCGTTAAGTGTTCGTCGAGCTTCGTCTGCGCTCGATTTCTACTGACTTTCATTTTCTTTCAACAACAGACTATTTTTATCTTAATATTCTATTGATATTCGTTTCGTATACCATGAAAATCAGGAGAATATTACGACAAATATCGAGCACATACCAGACGAATGATTCAAAAATGACACCCCAGGTTGTACGGTAGTACTTCCTATTTTTATTAAAGATATTTTTAAGGTGCAAGAATCCTATCATCATAGATAATGTCGTTACATACCTATAATACATTTGCTTACCTACAAAAAACTATTCAGCAGTTAATTTCAGCGGTGTACATAGCGCTGGAGCGTCGTCGGTGGCACTGTGGACTCGGCACTGGCCTTGTAATCGGGAGGTCCGTGGTTCGATCCTGCCATGCACCAATGTGTTTTTCGAATTTCATATGTACATTTGCCGACGCTCCTATGGTGAATTAAAACATCGTAGGGCAACCTGCATACATCTGCGAAGGAATTGAAGGTGTATGTGAAGTCGACCAATCCGCATTGGGCCAGCGTGGTTGACTAAGGCCTAATCACCTCACATAAGATAGGGTAGGCTCGAGCCCCTCGGTGGGGACGTATATGAGCTGTGATGATGATGACACAGCGCTACATTTAGAATATGCTTGTTATTGTTATAATCAAACGTATATTTTAATGCATATTTGCATTTTATTTATAAGTAGGTACAGACCGTAATAACACACTTACAAAAAATTTCGCTTCACCAACACCATGTTCATGTCCCAACATTTCTTGTATGAAGAAATAACGAATTAATACATGTTTGAAGTCCGACCAATGTGACATTTTTTCTTCAAATGTTAGTTGTAGGGTGAGGAAAGCTTTTTATGTATAGGAAAAAATTAAAAACTGACCGGAAAAATAATACGAATTTGGTTATCTATACCACGGACCTGATATTTTTTTGTAGGTCCATGGTGAGTCAAAATATTGTCAGTTTGTACTTACGTTGACAAATCAATAAATAAAGAAATCATAAACAGGTAGCTTATATCTGTTGTGCTGTGCTTATGTGAAGTGTTGATAATTATTTCAAAAATATAATTATTGCCATAATATGTTCCATATTATGGCAATAATTGTTGTTCCACGTGTTCCATAATTTTACATAAAATAACTTCATGGGTCACAATAATATTTTTTTAAAATGAAATAATATACATATAAGAAAAAAGACATCATCATGTGATGACTGACTGATGACTGACAAAAAATAAGTGTACTACAAAAACATTGATTATACGTTAATCCACTTTACAAAAAATAACCCATTATGTGATGAGTTAGTGATTAAGGAATTTCATTAACGAAGCCGACCTCTAAACGCTTTGGACTTAATTACGGTGTTTTAATTGTGTTTATTCAAGTATGGTGAGCAAAGGTTGCCTTTTGATGCGCTAAAATCCATGAAATGAACTCTCTACGCCGCGACCACCCAAAAATAGAACCTCCACCTGTACCAATCGATACAGGGAGCTTTTTAAAGCTTCATGCAAATACGAGAAGCTCCAGCTAGTCGATAGCTTTATCAATGATTTAATGATACGAAGGCTTTCATTTAGGCAATAATCATTAGTCCGTTTCAGATAAAAAAGTAAAATGTAAACAAGATTTACTCGTTTTTTTAAATGTGTACATATATTAAGTTAAAACAAATAATATTATAATAGTGTTTCCTAAAAATAACATTTTTGATGTAGTTTTATTCGTATTATTAGGTACTAATTTCATTTATTTAACAATGTTTTGTAAAAATTTAACTATATATGTACTAAAGGTCTGTACCTCAGGCAATTTTCTTCCATAAATACATGCTAGCTTAATCAAAACTTGAGATATAATCATATTCTATTAATTGGTACATTGATTTATCTCCCTCGCTATCCAAAATATTTAATTGGACCACTTTCGTCGTCGCTTCCATCTAAAGGCGAAATTTGTCATGTACCGTAAGAATATGGTCTATTCTAAAGCGAATTCACCTTTTCCTAAAAAAAACTTTTTTTAAGGAAATTAGCTAGACCGTAGGCTATAGGTACTTTAAGTTACATATAAAAACGTGCTAATACAAATACAAATATTCGCTTTAAACAGGGTACATATAATAAGGTGATCTATGACTACGTGATGTTATAAATTCTTTAGTTATTTGTATTTTGTTTAGCTACACTTGCAAGAGTTGTAGAGAGCTTACGCAAGAGGTGCGCTTTGTATCATCCTAAGGTCTTCAGAGATTAAATCTGTTTAATTGCTAACCTAATAAATTATTAAGCAAACAATATTACTGTTGTGTTCAAACAGCTATCTTGATAGTCTTGTAAAATTAAAATGCGTTTGAAATTGTACACCTAATTGACTGGATTGTACTTAGCGAAAAGTTAACTTTTTAAAGAAATGTTTTAAATTGATATATTTTGGATTTTTTGGTATAAAAAAGTGTTGGAATATAAGAATTTTATGTGTAGTAAATAATTATTTTCAAATTATGTATAACGAATTATTATTATTATTTCTCTCTTTCTTAAGTTTAGACAACATAAAAATAAGTTTTTCCTTTCTGTCCGACACAATGTAATAAATGTTAAGTAATTAGATAAATTAAAAATTAAACCATTCCCTAAGTAGGTTGAACAGCCCCACTCTGCCCGCATCCAGAGACTTCACTGCAGATTTCATCTTTACTGATTCGATCACTTAAAGACTGACAATACACACGAAGACTTCATCTTAAGGCGAACAAATGATACAAGTACTCTGTTAAATAACCTTCAAGAATTTTTGCTAATATGTGTGCAATATCTACAATCTTGTCCCATCACACAAAAACACATTACGATTACAAATAAAATGTCTAAAGAAGTTTCTCTTATTATTGTGGTTTTGACGCGAAAATGAATTTATCGCAGACAATTTAGGCGCTTGCTCTCGATCTTATGGGAAAAAATATCAAGAAAATTACCATAACATCGGTCGCTGTGACCAGTGACCACGCCAAACGCACCTCTCACGACTTGCCGCTCACCGCTGGAAAATCAGCGCATTCATCTCTTTATTACTCATCAAAGTCATCAGCCATCCTCATTGTGGTGGAGATTACATTTGCTATTCGAAATAAGACGTTTCCCACTAAGATTAAGTAATTTGATTCCATAGCGGTACCTACGTGTAATTTGTCTTGATGATTGTTTACGCTTCATATTATTTTCGGAGCGAATCGTGAGGACCACGAAGTTATAATATCTTTTTGGATTTTCACTGCTTGTTTGTCTGTGAGAATATCTTGGGTGAGTTTTTGAGAACATCTTATACTTAACTATGACTAAATCGATATTATATATCTTTCGATTTATTTATTACGTCATATAAAATTCCAATAAAGTTATCCCTCTGTATTAATATAACTTGGGTAATATTGCAAGAGTACTGAGATGTATGATAGAGTACTGACACTTTCGTCATCTAGGTGACCTTTTGATTTCTTTCATAGTTTTTGTACACTTTAATGTTTACAAAAACTATGGAAAGAAATAAAAATTAAAACAAAATATTCATTCATTAATGTCGATAAAAATTAAAATCTGTCATTAAAGAAAAATTTAATAAAGTAATTAGGTCTCGAAAGCAGTTCTATTATAGTAACATCTAATACAAGACATTTGTTTCAGCCAGTAAATAATATCTAAATAAAACATGAGTAATATCGATTTACAAAAACTGTTTTCTAATAAAAATAACAGCAATAACCGCAAATTGAGCCAGGTGTAAGCGAAACGAACAATCGCGCACTGAGCAGGTGATAAACTATGGTGACGGCTTCATCGACGCGGCGCGTGCGCATCCAATCTCCTTTCTGCCCCTAATTTACTGGCAATCAGAGGGCCAATTCCAGTAACTAGATGTTTTCGTTTGACCAACAAAAATGATTCATTGTCACATCATCAAACATTTAGAAGGCAATCTATGCACTCAGATTGGTTGAATGCAACGGTTCAGTTTCGGTGCGGTGGTAGTTTTTAGTGGAACCGTGCCCCAGATTCGTTTGGTTGTAACCAGCCATCGACGGGTTATTAGGCGTTCTGTGTGGCAATCACATAGCTTCCGTAGTTTTTCAACTGTTAATGACTCTAAATGGATGGTGTTAAATTGAACATTTTGTATCGGTGTTTTTATGGCTTTTGGTAAGCAATTTGAATCTACACCTTTGGATTTTGTGGTAGTACGTGTGTAAGATGTTTTTGATATAGTTATTAAGATATTTTCGATGGTATATTTGGTTGTATTAGATATAAGTATAGTAATTATAGAAAACTAAATTACATTTGTGCAACGAAGAAAATTTATAGAGATAACCAGATAGTTTTATAATTTTGTAATTATCTATGATTGTATTATTTTATAATACGTAATGTAATTAAGTATTTTTCCTTAGCAGGAATGGAAAGGAAAATTATCACAATTTATTTTACAGACTATAATGCTAGAAAAAGAAATTATTTTGACGTGTTTAATACAATTAATATCAACTAGTGATGATGACGCATATCAATGTATGTAAACACGTATCTCTATTTTAACAACAAGCTGCTTAATAGCATGTTGTTAAAATAGAGATCTTAATAGATGTTGACGGCTATATTCGGCATTGTGTTTAGGGCTTTGTTTAGCCGCCATTGTGCGTGATAGTTCGCGAGGCCCATCTCGGCTTCCCCGGCATTTCCTGTGTTCATGCATCCGCTTCACATTGTTGTGGCTCTATGCGTTTGCTTTCCTCTCTTGTTTATAGTTGGAGAGCTACGATTGCGCATTTCCGATATTCTCGGCATTTGGTATTTGGTAAACTAAATTCTAGGTGATTGGATCAGTATGGCTGCGTTAGACTATTGATTGGATATGCAGTTTACTTATATTATTAATCATGTTTCATAGTAATATTTACTCCCTATGACCTTACAACATTGATATACACTGACCTTCAAAAGTAAGTACCACACTTTTAAAATTACAAAGTAGGTAAAATATATTTTCAAAAAAATAAAAAGTATTAAAAAGACTAATGTATAAAAAAACTGTTAAAAAAAGTTATACTTCCGAGAAACCTGACGAAATGAGCTGAAAATCCTTTATCTTTTGTAGTTTAGGGAAACATTTAATTTTAAAAGTGTAGTACTTACTTTTGAAGGTCAGTGTAGAAATAATGTAGGTTTTTTCTTCAATACGACCGCGTTCCTTTCCCGAACTGATTTTAAGTTTTTTTTAAATCAATGAATGCGGTTTTTTTGTTCACTAAAATAATTACAAGATTTCTAAGAATAGATCTTTGTGTGTCTTTTAGTTTCGGTTTTGTGCAAAGGCAGACTTATCCCTAAAAGAGATATCTTCTTGCTAACGTCACTGGGTGTTTGAATATTAAAGATTATTACGAAAAAGTAAAAAAAAGAGCAACAGATACTTAATAAGTAATACACACATACTGTATAAAATATATAAGTACCTATTATAAATATGCAAAATAAATAAAGATGAACAATAAATATTTACTCAACTAGAGACTGAGCAAATGTTCTTTTAGCCTTTTCTTAAATAAATAAATATTTAGAATAGAAATAGGTAGATAGGTACACTTATTTCATTCGATTGGTATTAAAATTTCGATGCCCTCACTACATATAAGCAGTATTAATGTTCCAAGACAAATTTACATAAAGACGTAAATCACGTAGCTCCTTGGATCCTTCTACTGGCGATCGCTGCCCGGCTGTGGGCCTGACTTCCGCCCGCCCGCCGCTCTGACTTGATGGACTTCCGGACTTTGACCGTTCTTCTCTTATTTACGAGCAGCCAATGAATACCTTGGCCTGTATCAAACAAATGGTTAGTGTTTACATTTTCTTAAGACGATTCAATTTACTACTTTATCAATTCCCAGTGGTGTTCATAAATTCAAAAGTATATTGTTTGATCCACTCTCTGTAACAATACAATGCGTACAGTTAACTTAATAGAATGTTCATGTGTTCATTTGTATACTATGCAATTAGCATCCTTCGTATACGGAATAATAGGGAAGATGTAAATGTATTATTTATGAACGATTTCTAATTAAAATGTTATAAAAACCTAAAATAAGAATGATGGCAACGTTTTTATTTTAGTTAATACTATTTTTCATGAAAAATTGCGGATGAAAAATACGCGAAACGGAACGCATCTTGATCTACCAATCAGCGACTAGTGACGTCACTCGTGTTTTATGTCCCGTCAGATGTGAATGTAAACATTATTTTTACGAAAATTATTTACAATTTATGTAAAAAAATGGTAGTTGGTTGTATCAAAATAGAGCCCAGAAACCTACCGAGAGTTAGTGTCGACATGGTTGTGTGACATGTCAACTTTTTTGTTGAAAGTGCCGAGTTTTCGAGTGCAGAAATGAAAGGAACTAAACTTCTGCGGTGCATAAAGTATATATTACATATAAACATTACTGTATAAATTACAGTAAAGTTTTAGTGTTTCATTAAAAGCATAAAGTACGAAAAGAAAGTTAATATTTGGGAACTTCTTTGAAATCGATGGACACATTGGTATAAAACATGAATCCAAACGTCTTTTTTTAGAGCAATAATTGAATTTTTCTGACTATCTTATATTGATGGATAGTTCATTTAAAATAAGTAATTTGAAACAAATGGAAACTTTTCTTATGATAGGTATTTGAATTGAATGTTAGCGACGAATGAGCGACAGACAGGAGTGACGTCATCAGGACTGTAGGCCTGTTTTAGCGCGAAATTTGAAACTGTTAGTTTCAGACTGCATTTTATTGCAATAAAATTCATTATTTTAATTTTTGTCATATTTGTGATCTATTCTACTTTGAATTCTTTACAATAAATGCAAAAATAAAAATATTGCATGCGCCCTATAGTATAGCTTGCGCGGCAATGAAAGCTCTATTTGCGCGCCGCTTGATAAATCAATATTTATTTGGAAAATTGTTAAGTTTCTTTTATTAAAAAAACATGTGACTGACTTTAAGTCTACGGTATTGAAAAAATAATAATTAATTTCAGTAGCATTTTGTAAGATGTACATACAGCACACGCCAGACTTTACATGTGACATTGAGATCGCCTTGACGTGTACTGTACTTATAAGTGTAGACTATGTAACAAGGTAAACATAATTTGCAATATCTCATTTAAATAAATAAATTGCCGCCAACACGATTTTTGTAAATGTTTTAGATTTATATAAATTTTAAAACCTACTACTTGAAACGCTAAGAACGCGAGTTTTAAACGTGTCGCAAAAGTAATTTCATAATACGAATGTGCCATATTTTTTGCAAATGGAATTAAATCTCATTGACTACTTAGATATTATAGACAAGACAGATACTGATTTAGTTGACAAAAGCCATGGAGCGTGAACGTGTAAACAATTATATTGTTACTGTTTATTTGACTAATTTCAAAGCCGAGTGATCTCCCGTTTTGTTGATTTGACGTGGCCGTCCAGATCACCAGATCTAACGGTGCCAGAATTCTTCCTTTGGGGCTTTTCAAATGTCGCGTTTACCATAACAATCCATAAACCTTGCAAATCTTGAAAGCTAACATTGAAGGAATCGCCAAAATTGTCCTTTAGTATTGACAGCAAATATGCATAGGTATTATTAACAAGCTTCCTTATTTGCTGCTAATATAATAAGCGTTTCAACGACCGATAAATGACCAATTTAGTATGATCCAATCGCGGTCGCTTTGCAAGCAGTGGCGCGGGCGCAGGTGTCGCCGGCGGAGCGCAACCACAGCATCACCTGTACAGGTTGGAGCCGGAACTGCGCGTTTACCATTGCCAGCCCTCTTACCATGAAATATACCGCGACTCTTAGAATGAGCACAATTTGCCAGTTGAACTCTAATATCATATTACTGACTGAAGCTATATTTACAAAATCAGCTAAATCTTTGTAAGAACACTCAACGAAAAATGTATACAGGATGTAACTGAACACCCCAATAACATTTAAGGGTAGGTATCCATCAGAAGTAGAGATTCTGTAGGAAAAATATTAGGGCTAACAAACCTACTTTTTTCCCATAGAAACTAAATAAATTATTTTTTTGGTATTAAGTGCCGACAGCCCTACGTAAGCGGTCGAGGAATACGCTCACGTCTGTCACGTGTCATTTTGTGTTTAAATTTCTTTTGTGTCAAGAGCTGATTATGGTTGTCACTTGAAAGTTTTTGCTTTCAGATTAAAATCAAATAACTCTGAAAGTATTGAGGTTCCAGGTCTCAGACAAACACCGAAGGTCCATTTACGAGTAGTATCTAACTTATATATATCCTTAAATATTATTGGGGTGTTCAGTTACACCCGGTATACAGGTGATAGTAACGGGTGAGTACTGGATAGATGTTTATTCATGACTATACACTAAGACAAAATTGTACTGGCGTGGTGGGAGTATTAGTGGTGATGATACCTCGGTGAAAGTGTTCCGAAAAAAAAACGTTTCACGTATTGAGCGAATTTCAACAACCACGGTACCTAACCTTACGACGATGAACTACCAGGGTAATAAAAACGTTGTAATAGCGGCGTACCTCCAAGAATCTCTTTTTTCCAGCCGACTTTTTACCGTCTGCGTGTTTTAAAGCGTTGCAATTGGTCGGGTCGTGCAGGCTAACGCGGCATATCTCACCAAGAGGTGGTAAAAAGTCGCGTGACGCCCATGTAAATCGCGGATCACGGCGGCGCGGCGCGCCAGGGCCGGGGCAACTGTATTTGTCGCAGATTCAATATTTGAGTACGGTGACCATAGTCTAGTAAACTTCCGGAAAGCTTGGAAATTTTGAATGACGTAATCTCTTTATCCAAATAAATTAGCAAGCCGCCCACCTACTATAGTTGAAAGTGTATGTGATGTCTGCTACATTTGCAAATCTACACACCACAAGGACCCAAACGTACGCTGCCAACTTGTGACATAAGATGTCAAGTCACAGTACCCAGTGATATTACTGCTTGTCCTACCCTTCAAACAGGATGCTGACATCGCTGCTTGGCGACAGAAATAGGTACCTAAGATAGAGGTACTTGTGTAGACGACTCTAGTACTGAGCCTTCCTCTAGTGAGTGCTTGAAAATAGAGAGAAAAAATATCAATTTTACATGTCAATAAGTTCAGGTTTCTTGTTTAATTTTAGTTAGTTACTTTTTTAAATCTGTTAACCAAAAACGCAGATTTTCCGTAGAAATAGAATATATTTTACGATCACCTGTATAGTTACTTCGATGCAGTTCAATTCAAATCAAGACTAAGTACCGTGTATCTATCTAAACTAATATTATAAAGCTGAAACTGTTATGCAAGTATATGAAAGCCATAAATATTTGATATTTTTTTTTTATTAATTATTAATTATAAATATTTGATTAATTTGATTAATTGACTAAAATTTCATAATGGTAAAATCTGTGAATAAAAATTATAACAGTTGGAAATCTATGCTGGTAGAAAAAGTTGGACAACCTTTCGTCGAGCGCCAAAATGACCTCGGCGTAGTAGGCGCTGGGGCCGCGCGCCACCAAGCTGAGCATGCTGCACACTTCGTTCCGCGGATTGTCACGCCGTCCGCACCGGCGGCAACACCAGAAATCTATTGTTTAAAAGTAACTATAACTTTGTCACTCTTCCATTGCTCTTCGACTAAGCAAAACCATGAGAACAGATCGGGTTGCCCGCGCAATACACCACACCAAATCCAGTTTAACTTGTCAACTGACTAAAAGAGAGCGAAGTTCCCACGGACTCACAAATGCCCGCCCACAAAACTTTACAGCCGTCGTGACTACGGGAAACGGTTGGAAGTGCTTATCCATTATCACAGTTTGCATTAATTCGCCGATAAAACTAATGGAGTGAAATGGGCTAGCAAGCGTTCGTCTTTTGTTTCGATTGTTCCCGAACAGGGGCTACGATTTGGGATCACTCCCATTTCACAGTAGCTTAGGGTGAGGAATGTATTGTTTTTTTTATACAACACAGTTAGTAAACAGATTAACCATCTTATAGCCAAAGCCAAAATTAAAGTCGGTGCCTAACGATGATCTCCTAGAAAGGGTTACCTATTGAAACGCATAACGTTTTTCGTCATAAACTAAAAATGCATAATTTTAATTGCCATAATCGTCACTTGCCATAAGTCTTATTATCATAACTTCATAACGCATAATATTATAAGGCCGAAATATGTAAGGCATAACCATGAAAAGGCATTATTTGAATAAGCATAAGTAACAAAAGGCATAATTTACGTTTGCCATAATATTTCAAAGGCATAATATTCAAAAGACATACATTTGAAAAGCATAACTGACATCCATAAATCCATAGCGAACTCATTCACCATAAGTTCAAAAAGCAAAGCAAAGCAAAGCAGTCATGCAGCATCCATGTGGTCACGCAGAATGCATGCAGGCACGCAAGCTGGCATGCAAGCAGGCATGCAGCCGGCATGCAAGCAGGCATGCAGCCGGCATGCAAGCAGGCATGCAGCCGGCATGCAGCATGCATGCAAGCATGCAGTAATGCAGCAGGCATGCAGCATGCATGCAGACATGCAGAATGCATGCAGACACGCAAGCTGGCATGCAAAAAGGCATGCAGTATGTATGCAGACATGCAGAATGCGTGCAGGCACGCAAGCCGACATGCAGTCATGCAGCAGGCATGCAGCATGCATGCAGAATGCAAGACTTCTGCCATAGCTCCGGCACTGCGGGGTTCTGGCGGTCCCACGCATGCTAATCGTCGCAGATGGCTTTCGCTCACCACCGCAGCCTCGGCTTGATGGCCGGCTTCGCCGGCCAGCCTTAGCCGCGTCGGCTCGCTCATAGCCTGCTCCTCAGCATACGGGCCGCCTCAACCCTCCGTGCCTTCGCGGTTTTGAATAACACTCTAGGGGTAGGGCAGACAAGACTACGTGGAGTCGAGGTTGACTGAGTCTGTTTTAAATAGCACTAGTTTTTTAAATAATTATGGAGAAAAATACATTCCGGTTTATGTCAAAGAAGATTAATGGAAACCTATTTACAGTTATTATTCTTTACTAGCTGCCCGCCCCGGTCCTGCACGGGTATACCAAAAACCTACCGCATATCTACCTACCTAAATATTTTCTTTTATACAAACCTTGTCCTAACAATAATGAATACATAAAACCAAGAATCATCCAATTTGGTGCAGTCGTTCGAAAGTTATGGGCGTACATACATTTCGAAGGTCCATTTTTATTTATATAGATAAGACTATGTCTTTAGTGAGTTATGCCATAGACGTTATGCCATAGACGTTATGCCATAGACGTTATGCCATATTCTTTATATCGTCCTTGGTTATGCATAGTTAAATTATGTCAAACAAAATTATGTATAATAACAGTTATGCGTAGTAAAATTACGCGTTTTGAAGTATGCTAAATAAAATTACGGCAAACCAAATTATACCTTTCAAAGATTATGATTTTTAATATTATGCCTTTCGACAATCCTGCATTATAATGTTTATGCCTATTGACATGTTATGCCATATATTATTATGCTTTTTGATTTTTATGCCATATGATGTATGCCAATCGAAATTATGACAATTAACAGTTTCAAAGTGTCACCCCTAGAAAGTCTTAAAATTTGGCGCCGACTTCAATATAGAAGTGTGACGTGGTCTGTAACTATTCATAAATTATTTTTAACTCTTCAGTGTTTTTGAAGTCGGTTTTTAATTTCTGTAAAATATTTTTTTACAACAACGTTTCACAAAAACTTTCTGTACCTATTCATAAATTATTTTTAACTAGTGAAAGAAAGGTTCCCCTCGATTTTCATGGGATTCCATTATCAGAACCTGACTTTGGTGACCATGGGATCACCCTAGGAGTATACTCTATCGAATACAAAAAGAATGTTGAAAATTGGTCGGCAATTGGCGGAGTAATCGCGTAACATACACACAAAACACGTTGGACACACCTAAAAATTTAAGGGGTTTCCTTGATTTTTATAGGATCCTATCATCGGATCCTAACTTTGGTGACCATGCGACCACCCTTAGAGTATACTCTATCGAATACAAAAAGAATTTTGAAAATCGGTCCACAATTGGCGGCTTAATCGCGTAACATACACACACAAAAAAAAACATACGCATCGAATTGAGAACCTCCTCCTTTTTAACCGACTTCAAAAAAAGAGGAGGTTCTCAATTATATGCATATGTTTTTTTTGTGTGTGTATGTTGTCCTGGAGTGGACCCAAGATCACCAAAGTTCTGATGATGGAATCCCATGAAAATCGAGGGAAACGCTAATACCAGCTCACCGAAGGTGAGCTTGTATTAAATTAGGGTTTCTTTCACTAAAAAGATTTCATTCAATAAAAGTTAAAAATAAAAAGTATTTTTCAAAAAATAAAAACCGACTTCAAAAATACTGAAAAGTAAAAAATAAAATAAGAATAGGTATAGACAACATTACACTTCTCTATTGAAGTCGGTGACAAATTTTAAGACTTTCTATAGGAGATCATCGTTTGGCACCGATTTCAATATAGAAGTGTGATGTTGTCTGTACCTATTCTTATATTATTTTTAACTTTTCAGTGTTTTCGAAGTCGGTTAAAAAGTCCTATATTTCCCTATATACGTGCTTATATAGCTATTCTCTATTCTTTGAAGCCTGAATGTTGAAACAGCAAGTTTATTTTTATGTCTTGTGTTTAGATGATGATTTTGAGAATTTGTATCGAATGTAGTGTGACTCTATAAGATTAAAAAAGAGTTTTTTCTAAACCTGACCTAATTAATATTATGAGAATAAAAGGAATAAATCTCTGTCAATCCCAAATTATAAATAGCTCGAGTTGTTGTTGACTTCAGCCCAAAAATACTTTCTATTTTCGCAGCTGATTCGCAATAGAAATTCATTCATTATGTGTCATACATAATGAATGAATGAATTATGGAAATAACTAAAATAGATCAATCTTTATTCTTCATCTTTATGAGCTGCATATATGCTGTAGAACTAACTGTGTTTGCCAAGGACTCTATATGTGAATCTAGTGTAATACCCAAAAACTTTGAACTATCAATGTATTCCACAATGTCGTTATTTATTTTCACAACTATTTCCATTATTAATAACAAGAATCCATACTTAATATTATAAATGCGAAAGTAACTCTGTCTGTCTGTCGCGCTTTCACGCCAAAACTACTGAACCGATTTAGATGAAATTGGTCATAGACATAGTTGGAGTGCCAGGAAAGGACATAGGATAACTTTTGTCGCAGAAACTACCATGGGGGAGATAGGGGGGTGGAAATTTCTAATGGGAATCAATAACCGATTAAGATTAAATTTGGTATGGAGATAGTTTGAGTTGTGAGGAAGGATAAAGAATAGTTTTTATCCCGAAATTATTCCTTAAGGGTGTAAAAAGGGGGGGGGGGGAGGGAATGTGTAAAGGGAATCAATAAGAAAGGATTTCACATGGACAAAATCTAGTTTAACATATTGAGCTTAGAGTGTAATTGTTCTTTAATAGCCAATGCAATACAAAATGGTACGGCTTTAAAGAAGGTGCACTATTTACAACGTCGTATTATTATTTCCTCTGTTTACAGGTAAATAATCCGCATAGTACTGTCTCACACCAGTTGTAGAAGGTACTCGCGTAGTCTCCCTCTAGTTTTACATACAGTTAAATGTAGCCTCGAGTTTGAGCCGTACAATGGCGTGAAATGTAGCACCGTGACATATCGCTCGAGGAAATCGAGCGTTACGGTCACGTAAGGATCACTCCCACGTCTTAATTGACCCATTTCGTGTGAGATGTAACGCCGGAGCGCTCTGTCTGGGATACAATCGCCGCGGTACGTGATGTCACTATCACGGACGCGTCCTTGCCATGTTACATACGGTGATAGTCGGGGAATCCTTTGATCTTGCGTGTTTTAGAATACCTGTTTTGACTTTATTACAGTGGCGATCTGATGATGCTTTCATGCGTTTGCATAAGCTACAAATATTGGCGAGGTTTTAAAGGATTTTTTGTTCCAGTAAATCTATCGCGGAAAGAGACATGATGTTGATATTAGGCTTATTAATGGTGGATAAGGTCTACTTTGGCATAACACGGTATAAAGAGATCAATACTGTTAAAATTTCGCTCGGGTCGGATAAGTCCTCGGTGTCCTAAGCAGTTAGAGAAGTTAATGTTATTTAAAATTTCATTAACATTTTAGAAATAATATTTTAATTATTGAAGATTTTAAATAAAATATTCTCTTAGTGCAATTAATCAATCTACCAAACTTTATATGTTATATTTTCTACTTACCTTGTCAGCTAACGCAAAACTTTTAAAAGTATTGATTAACTTTCGGTACAGTAAAAATAGCCCACTAGTTTTGCCAAAACATCAAAATATTTCTTACATCCATTTTCAACTTAATGTAATAAAATGTAGAGTCTAAAATTGGCTGGGCAAAAATAAGAAGTTTGCGTAAGCAGAAGGATGTTGACTGTGCGTCTATGATATCGGGGTAGAGACCACCCCGTCGTCAGTATCAGCATGATCTCCTACAAAAACGACACCCTCATCGATTTATTTGTCTTGTGTGGCCTTCATTTAACGCTCATCAGTTGACGTGAAATTGGTTACAATAGCCTTGCTCTGCATACCAATACAAAACTGAATCAGTTACGACGATACAGGAAGAGAAGAAAACACATTTTTTTATTGCCAGAATAAAGCAAACTCAAAAACATCAAACATACAGCAAATTTACAATTTGCAAATTTGTTTTATGCTCAGATAACTTTTCACAGAATCTGTAAAGGTTTCTAAATTAGTTGTTGTTATGTAGGTTTTGACATTTCTTATGTTTGTGCAGAATAAAGCAAACTTAAAAACATAAAGCAAAATCAGCATTTGCAAGTTTGCTTTTTTCTTAACTAACTTTCTCACGAAATCTGTTAATATTTCTAAATTAGTTGTTGTTACGTAGTTATTATGTTAACAGTGAATAAAGTTTACTTTGGCCAACAAAGTAAAAATTATCAATAAAGTTGAGATTTCATTTGGGCGTATTTAGTCCTCAGGGTTTCAGTATCCTATCTATCTTTGGATTTGCTAACAGGAGATAGAATTTTGATGTATTTTGTATGGAGCTAACGTCAAATACCTATCGCTAGTTCCCAAATGTACAGATAGATAGAATTTTGAAATCAGCTGTAAGTGGTGAACGTCAAACGTTATGTAGAAGACACAGATTCGAATCCTGATCGAGGTGTTTTTTCTTGTATTGATTTATTTATCAATTTATTTAGTATTTTTAAAGAAAATGCAAAGATACAAATATGAAAATGTGTAAAAAAAATTCCCTCACTAACTGATAAGCGGCAATATCATCACGAGAATTACTATAACGATCGCGTACAAAAATTTTTTTTTAGTTAAATTATTATTAAATGTTGAATAAAGTTGTGGGATTCAGTCTTATAAAAACGCGAGATAGCAATGAATGACGAACCAGTTCTTTGATTTATTGAGACACGTCCAGACCCCTGGGACCAGGTAGACACAAAAACATTGGGTGTTTGTTGACAACACAAGCCTGTCACGGTCCCGCACGAATTATCTAAATTTGTTTTTTTTTTTGTTATTGATGGTTGCATTAGTATAATACTGTTTATTGTGTGAAAAAACGATGTAAATAATAAAATGCAACTTTTGCTAGTAGACAGTTTTCTAAGATATCGTAGGATTTATAGCAGACTTGCTGTGCCCGCAGCTTTGAAATTCAGCTGGGTCGCAGCGTGATGTTGTATAGGTTATATAGCATTCTCGATAAATAGGCTATCCAACACTAAAAGAATTTTTCAATTCGAACCAGTTTCTGAAATTAGCGTGTTCAACGAAACAAACTTTAAAATATTAGTATATAGAAAAATAGAGAATCTCTTTATATCAGCGTTTTAAAACTGAAGTCGGTTCAAATCACGAATAAAATCGAAACACCCCATTTCCAAAAAGACAGAGTCATTATCGGAAGTGAAATGTTAATTATGTGTTAATTGGCCTGAGCAACACTTATCAACAAAAGCGCGAAGTGAATCTGTGAAAATTTTATGAGACGTGGCTCTAAAACCGGATGGGCTGAGCGCCACGTCTTCTGGGGAGGTTATTACCGGTGCCAACCCATCAAATATTCAAGTGGGATATCACTTTGTTTGCCAATATCGACTCTTACTGTAATACAATAGTGTTTTGGTTCATATAATATTGTCTTATTTCAAAAATAACTATTTTGTATTGTTAATTCGATTTCATAATCGTCTCAAACGTCATTGGGTAATTATTAATACAATTTGGAAATTTGCTTTAACTATTTGCTCTAACAAAGATTAAAAAGAAGGTAACTAAATTTGAATTTTGTTAGTAAAAAATATATCTTAAAACATTGCACTAAAATTTCTACTGGGATGAGTCTTAATAATGATAGTATTACTTTTTCTTATAGTTAGGTATGCTTGACATTACCAAGCCCTTTTTGAGATAAAAAGGCGATAGGTGAATGGAAAACACGTAGGTATTTTTAATGTTTTGTCCCTTTTTCATAGGAATAATACCAACAAAATATGGCGCAATTATTTTATCTGAGCAAAAAATCGCATCCACGATACAACATTCGCGAACAGCTTAAAGAATCGGACCCTCATCATCGCTGACCGCGGCCGCTCCCTAGATAAGGAACACTTTTTCATAATACTTTATTCAGGAGCCGGAGATTCGGCTCAGTGACAGGCTAATCGTGCTTGTCAGTCGAGGAGGGCCCTTTAAGTATTAATGTTAACCCTTCCGCGTCCCGGCAACTTCGTGTCAATCCTCCACCGGTACGCCTGAATGTTTGATGCGCTTTAATTTGTTATCACGAGCAAGCTCGTTCATACGTCGTGGGTGAAGTGTTTATAATTTAGCAATTGGAGCACTAAGTCGATTGATATCAGTGTACATCGATCGTAGGAGCGTCGTATGTGGAGATACAATGTTCACTTAGAATGTTACACTATATCATTCTGAGGGCGGCGTTTGACTTTGCAGATATTGTTGTGTATTTGAAGAGTTAATGCTTTAGTTAGATGATTTTGCTTGACAATGCGTACAAATTGGTGATTTTTATAGTAAGTTTCGCATTTATAAATATAAAGTCATATTACAAAATTGTTGATAATATTTATTTACGGTAATATTCATTAAAAGGTGTGTCAAAATATAGATGTGGCTGTATAGAAAATTGTGACATGTCGGAATAAAAATGTCAAAATAGATTTTTCATTACTCACACTCTGAAAGGAGGTCTGAAGTTGCCTGAGGAGCGGGTTGAAAGTAATACTTTTCAGCCCTAGGGCGAATCACTTTCAACTAACAGCTGCTATCAAATTTTAAAAAAGAAACTAGTTCTTTTTTCACCTTTTTATTGAATCATGTTCCTACTTTCTATACAACCACTGAATTACAGCGCGGTGTAAAATTGAAATAACATAATGTTAAGTATTTAAAGAATATATTTTTTAAATGACTTTATTACAATTTATTTTCAACTATTTCTTTAAAATAACATAGATTTGGGCAAAATATTTACCATTTTTTAAATTATGAAAATGAAAAATAATGGCTGAATAGCTGGCCGGCCACTAAAAAAAAAAACAAAATAAGCGGGAAAGCGGCAATGCGATCTTCATTTGGTTTTTTCCATTTCTAGAGTCTTGTTAATACTTCCGTATAGAGGATATTTGTATTAACTGTTAATTATATTTGTATAACATTGTGTTAATAATTAACACAATGAGTTCATCTGATTCAGGTATGGAGTTAACGCCTGATTTTATACGAGAAAGCGGGCTAAAGCAGAAGTTGTTCATTTATGTAAAATATACACGTTTTTTACTTTCCTTGTATTCGTAATGAAAAGCACAGTGTTTACCTCGGGCTAAAGACTTATTTAGTCCCTCGAACTATTGGTGCCCCGCTACACTCGGGCGCCAAACACCGTCTCGGGACTAAATAAGTTACTTTCACCCCTGGAGTAACAATGTACTATTTCATTACTCATACTCGGAAAGTAGGTCGCTTGTAGCCTGAGGAGCGGGTTGAAAGTAATACTTTTAAGCTCTAGGGAGAATCGTTTTCAACTGACACCTTAAAACCTTAAATCACACATTTCTATTGGACCATGTTCCAACTTTCTATACAGCTCTCAATTACAGCGCTATGTAAAATTGAAATAATATAAAGTATTAATTAAAGAATATATTTTTTAACCACTTCATAATAATGTACTTTCAAATATTTTTTAAAAATAATATAGATTTTATTTGAATGATGAAAATGAAAAATAATAGCTGAATAGCTGACCGGCCACAGAAAAAAAGGGTGAGAAGCGGCAATCCGATCCTCATTTGTTTTTTCGAGTTGTAGAGTTTGAGATTTGTTAACACAACGAGTTCATGTGATTCAGATATGGATTTAACGCCTGATTTCATAACAGTGGAGGCTAAAGTAGTAGTGGATAATAAAATTCACTCATTTTTCTTTAGCTAATACATTTTTTAATTTTGTAATTTTGTATTCGTAATGAAAAGCAAATTTAACCTCGGGTTAAAGACTTATACTTATACTTATACTTATACCCCTAGGGTAACAATGTACTATTACAGCAAGGAAAAACGTTTGCCGGGGTGGAAATTACTATTTTCGTCCCCCTCTGTTAAGATAGCGTCAACGTACTCTCGGTATGAGTATAGAGATAATATATTTTCTTAAATTCTCAATATTGTGGAAACATCATCAACACAGCAAACTAGCTGACCGTATGCAACTTTGTTTGCATTATGACTAAATTTTCCCATAGGAAAATCACCCTATGTTCTTCCCCTGGTCTCGAACTATCCCCATACCAACTTTCATCAAAATCGGTTCAGTAGTTTCGAAGCCTATTCAATACAAACAAACAATCAAATCGTTCGCCTTTATAATATTAGTAGGTATAGATCAATGAAATTAACTGTGCAGATATAAAAGGATACATCTTCAACTCGCAGTATGACTGAAAGCGCTGGCTCGACGTCATAACAGACATGATATCTCTCATGTCATGAGATAATGTTGTAAGATATTGCTTCTTGCCAAAATTTTATGATTCTGGCCAAGTTGAAGTAATCTCAAGGTTTTGTTTCCCTTGTGAAATCGCAAAATGCGATAAAATAGTCATGTTTTGGTGGCGTTGACTTACTAGTTTGAATTTTTCACGGGCAGAGGCCTGAGACCCTGTTCAATATAAATTTTATATCTCTACACATTCTTGAGAAAAGGGGTAGAATAGTAATATATCAGTCAGACGGACAATGAAGTGAACCTAAGAGGTTTCCTTTTTTCCCATTGAGGTACGGAATCCTTAAAACTATCTAAATGAAATTCACTTATATACCTTCATAGCTATTATGAAAATACTGTGTGACTATAAAAAGCTAGTTAAAATGCACGAATTTATATGTTTATTAGTTTTGCAAGGCTTCCTATATTTTTTGTTTTTTGAGAGGAATTTCCTAACGAGTGTATAGTCTACATTTTATCTACTATAGCTTACTCAATCGTGGCTGATGGTCTGTATATACACATATATGTGAATTACGAAGATTATTGATAGACACTTTGGTTTTGATAAATTAGTTATTTTTTGTTTTCAACGTCAAAGTGCGTGTGATTGTAAATATCAAATTTTGAAGTATAGGTATTTAAATTTGAAGGCCCATTAAAACATTGAAGTATAGCTGTTAGACGCGGCGGCGATCCAAAATGAGTTCGCGCGAAATCACAAGGGTGCATTCTCTCGGAGATCGTCGTGAAGTTGATCCTCGTTATTACAGTATTGGCGCGTAATCCGGTAATGTATGCACAACTAAAAGGCAGCGGTTGCCGCTATGGGCCCCGCAGGAGCGATCGCCGGACCCCGGGACCGCTGGTCACCACGATACTGGCCTTAGCTCAAATATATTACTTTCAGATAATATTACTGTTTTGAGAAATAAATGAGAAAAGTAGGATTTAAAAAAAAAAATATTTTGGTGTAGACTTTGAGGTGTTCGAAATTAGACTCACTTTTAGTGAAGCACTCAACAAAAGCGGTCTATCTATAAATTGTATGTAAGGATTTGATTTAGTTTGAAGTTAATAATGTGGGTAACATTAATTCATTTAAATCGAAAAAAAAAAACAAATTATACTTACATCTAATACTGCTTAACTATGTGGAATCAGTTGTACGAATATTGTTTGGGATGTAATTTTTTTGTATCACAGAATTTTTTAAATTTTCCGAGCGGTTCCCCTATTATCTCTGCGTATTATTCGGGGTCGTGAAGAAGTGCGTCTTCAAAACGTTCATTCTTCTTCAATTATTTATTTCAAATCTTCAATAAAACAGACGCTTCACGAACATTTCGTTTATTATTTACATGTAAAAGACAAACGTTTAACACTTCCACGGCAGGCCATACAATGCCACAAGAAAACAATAGTCGAAGTGCACTTAAAAGATGGTCGTTCCTACTCCAAACAGGGGCCATATTTTTGCATGTTTTTATTTAATTTGAAGGTGTAGCTACGTTTTTATTAACTCAATGTTTCAATACACCTTCAGAAATCTAAACCTAAACCTAGCAGTTACTTATAAAAATCTGAAAAATGGCAGCATCAAAGAATTATGTAATAATTCGAATTACAATTACCTACCTAACTAATGTGAACACAAAGGAAGACATCAACAGACTAAAAAGGCGACAAAGCCATTAGGTAATAACAAAAGCGCCAGGCAAAATGGTATTTGCGAAAAAGACAATAGTGGAATGCGCTAAAGTTAGTGCAGCGTGGGCTGGCGGGGCGCGGGGTCACGGCGCCCATTGGCCGCGCCCTCGCCGTGGGTGGAACGAGGAAAGGAAAACTGATGTCTACCAGTTTTCCGCGGACAGTCGAAAATTGAAAAACGAGCTTGATATTCTAAATTTAAAAGGCTTTTAGCGTCAATCCGCTGTCATCCACTTTATACTTTTCCCGGCGTTTGTTTGTTGTTGCAAATATATCTGTGTTTTTAGGTATCTGATTTTAACCAAATGTACATAGATGAAAAATTGCGAACAAAAATACGATTTCTTTTATGATCTTATTCTATCTGAGAAAAACGATAAACGTTAATGAAAAATCGTTACAACATATGAAAATCGTCAGATAATAAAAAGTGACAAAAAAGTGCTCTGTCAGATAGAGTTTCATTAAATAGTTAATCATTTTCTATACAAAGGTAAAGTGAGCTCCGTCAACGAAACCACTATGGCGATGGTGATAAATCTAAAGCTCGATTCCAGACGAATAACCAAAAAGTGATTAATTAAAGTGACAATCACAAAACGTTAGGTGGAATTAACACTGCGATTCAAGTCGGGAGAAAAGAAAACGAATCGCCTAATGTTATTGTAGCATGTAGAGTTAAGTGTGGGCAAGTTCTTTGCTTATGAGCATTGATGGATTGACGGCTTAAGTATCGGACAAGTTCACAAGTGTAGCCTTAAAGGCTTGAAAGGAGTAGGTGCAGTGGGGGCGAGTAGGCGGGGCGTCGGGCGGGGCGCAGGGTGCTCGCCCACCGGTCCACCAGAGCCACAGTCACGACGCAGACGCCGCTCTTGGCGCGCGCGTTCGATGCACCGTTGCACAATCTTGACCCGCCGACGATAATCGCACCTGGACCCGGAAAATAAAGGTGCACCGGCTATCAAGCCGTTCGGCAGCAGACACCCAAATAATTACCGTGAAGGCGCTCGCAATTAGTGGCACCTGTCGGACGCGAGCATTGAGTCTCGCTCGCGATAAGCACGCAAAAAGCCCCGAATTAAATTGGCACCGATGCACCTGCGATTCGGTAGTGGCCGCTCGGTTGCCCGCGGGCTGACGACATGATCATGCTGTTCAAAGGGAACAGCAGCAGGCTGGAGCATCTCATAGAGAAAATTCAAGCAAATAAGGAAAATCACGACGTTATAGCAGACGACATTAAGGGTGAGTTCTGGAAATAAGATTTTGTGTTGAAAATTAACGTTATTAAGGCTTTTTAGCTATCAATATTTGCTAACATCTTTTTGTTGTCAGCGATGAATGTTTTCACAATAAAATATTCCAGCTAAAGAAATTATTTTCATGTGATATTGTAGGATATTATATTATTATCATTATTATAATTATTTATTATCATTTAAAAAACTAAACTGTTTGCTAAACTTAAATTAGTAGTACGTGACTTTATAATAAAAATTCGAGTGTTAAGAAGTTACTACAGAAATTAATAGTAGTATTTAGTCCAAAATATATAAAAACCGATACATAAATATTCATTGGTACTAATCATCTTTGTTTATCCATCATTTTTGCCTTCAGAAGTTTTGTTCTTTTGAGTGTAATTTACAAAAAACTTTTTCAAAAATACTGATAGTAAATAAATTATAGAATTATTTTCGGTTGTGACTATTTTCAAAAATATAGAAGTAGGTGTCGAAAGTGTCAAAAATATCTCGGTTAATCAAATTTTTACCATTATCAGCTGCATAAAATCAATATTTTTCTCAGTCTTCAGTCAGCAAACACATGATGTAGAGTTTTATGTTGAGTCAAATATCTTGTCAAAGTATGATAGCTAATATACCTACTTCTGTGTGATAAAAGACAATCATTTAAATAGTCCAAAACATTTTTTTACTCAACACCCATTGAAGCTCTTTATGCTGATAACACGAGCGAGGGCAAGAAACTTATCAGTCTTATCGAAATGCCGACGTATACAATAGACTACGTCATTACCACATAACGAGCGCTCTTATCACTACACGTACTAATTTTTATCAATAATAAAAATGGATACTGTATATTTGCATCAATCAATTCAAATGTCCAGTATGTTATGCCTCGAAAAGATGTTTTTGTTTGTAGGTAATTAATAAATTATTTTTTTAATATTTATCAAATTATGCACTTAGCATTAAGCATGATTATACTATATCATTTTAGTGATTTTAAAGAAACTGTCATGTTTTTCATTTAGGACAATCAGTTTTTATACAAATGGATATTTAATTTTATTAAATTGTGCTCCTGACATTAAGCATGCCTTTTTTAAATTGTTGTTTGAGAAATAAACAATTACATTTTTCTAAAAACTACGCATTAACTCCAGTTATATCAGTAAAGTCCATATTGTTAATATATTGTTTCTTAAATAGATTTATATTAGATTATAACCTCCCCCCCCCCCCCCAAATATCAGAACTTCCATAATTCCGACTCAACTTTTAGCGGTACACAGGTGCGGTTAATTTATTTTGTGTAAAAATTCAAGGTTAATAAAACATTTTACATGTGATTTTAACCCTAGCTCCAGCAGAATCCCCCCCCCCCCCCCTCTCATTACATCCTGGATCCGCCCCTGTGTACCATGTCGTAAGCCGTGAAATCACTGCATTGCATCGCCCTGCTGTCGTCCCCCTGTAATTATTTGTGAAGCCTCATTAGCCCCGTGTTCATTGGTCCCAAATTGCCGACGTAGATATCGGGAGGAATAATGGATATTTCCGATCAGGAACTGGGCGGCTTTTAGTACCATGACGGTGGCGAAGAAGCATGCGGGTTGCCTGATGGTAAACGGTCACCGCAGCCTACGCTTTTCGAAGAACCCCGTAATCCTCATGGAAAACCTTAGAAGGGAGCTCGTTCCACAAACTGATGTTTGTGGGAGAAAGTGCCTTGAAAACCTTATGGTCCATTCCCATTTTGGTTGTAAGATGTGTGGATAAATTCCCCCTCCGATGGCGAGTGGTGCGATAGTGGAATACAGCTGTTGGCATCAATGTGAATGTCGAACAGTCGCTGTGAACACACCCCATTGTACTCACTTAATACATTTGTTTATCCACGTTTCTTAATCATTTATCGACCTTTTAACATTTAAGTTAGGAATAGATCGAAGAAAGTTCTTTTAAACGTATTAGGTACATTTTTTCGTTGTCTTTAATTTTATAGTAAATAGATTAACATATTATTATTCAATACGTATGGATCTAATACGGACATTAACAGTCCTAAATAGGCATGGTTATAAAATATAAGTTGGCAACGGGCGAGTGATATCTAAGGATATCTCAGGGTAAAGTCGGTGAAGACTTTTTAAGAGATCATCGTTTGGCACCGACTTCAATATAGAAGTGTGATGTTGTCTGTACCTATTCTTATAGGTATTATTTTTAACTTTTCAGTGTTTTTGAAGTCGGTTTTTATCTTTTGTAAAATATTTTTTATTTTTATCTTTTTAGGAATGAAATCTTTTTAGTGAAAGAAACCCTAATTAAATACCAGCTTACCGAAGGTGATTTAATACCATACCATACAAATGAATACCAATAGTGTTAATTAGCATTTCCCTCGATTTTCATGGAATCCTATAGCAGATCCTGACTTTAGTGACCTTGGGACCACCCTAGGAGTATACTCTATCGAATACAAAAAGAATTTTGAGAATCCGTCCACAATTGGCGGCGTAATGGACAACATACGCAAAAAAAACATGCGCATTGAATTGAGAACCTTCTCCTTTTTTGAAGTCGGTTAAAAAATTATTAAATCGGTCTTATTTTAAAAGAAAAAACAGAGGACTACGAAACGTCTATTTTGTGTACTTACTTTAGGTATCTTCGGTCTGAGCGGTCTCCCGATCTTAGTGTTTCCTCTTCAGACGAATAAAAACGTGGGATTTGTTAGATTTGTTTTATTTTAATTAATCTCTTTAATACTAAATAATAAGATAAATATTTTTTCATTCAAAACATTTATTCAAATACACCGGATTTATTCAAATACATTTACAGGAGGGAGACTCTGTACCAGGGTCGTGTGCTTGGGTACCTCCGTCTTACCTATTTCTGCCGCAAAGCAGCAGTGCTTGCATTGATGTGTTCCGGTTTGAAGGGTAAGATATGGCACTGAAATTACTGGGTACCGTGACTTTACATCTTAAGTCACAAGTTGGCAACGTATACTGTGGCCCTTGTGGGGGTTGCCGTTTTACTGCGAATATCACAGGAGCCACATGTATTATAGGTGACTGTTACCACTTACCATCAGGTGGGCAGTTTGCTTGTTTGCCAACTTAGTAGCAATAAAAAAAATACACATTATTTTATTTCTAAAACAACAGTCATTGGTCAAACTTAGCATATCCCAAACTCTAGTGGTAAAAGCCTGAAAATCGTCTATTCTTTATAAAATCCTTACATTTACCGACTCGTGTTGGTAAATCCTAAGATTTGCCGGCAAAACCTAAGACTTACCAATATACGGGTTTTTACAGTAACGCATCTACGCATCGAATTGAAAACCTACTCTCTTTTTTAAAGTCGGTTAAAAAGACACTCACTCACTTTAACAACTACGAAATCTCGAAAGTTAGGTCAAATCTAATAAGATAAAATTCGCCAGAAATGTATTTTATTATGATAGGAAATGTAGATAAGCTATGAACGAATTTTACGAAATTTAACTCACAAGGAGGTGAAAAAGGCGTTGTAAGTTTCAGTGTTTCCCGCTGGTCTATGGAAATCTGTAATTTTTGAAGCTTAATTTTTGTATTTAAGCTGTTAATTAGTAATAAACTAGCTTTTGCCCACGACTTCGTCCGCGTGGAAATCCTTTTTTTATTGATTCCCTTTACAATTGCCCCCCCACCCTTTTTACACCCTTTATCCCTCCCCACAACTCAAACTATCTCCATACCAAATTTCATCTAAATCGGTTCAGCGGTTATAGATTTGCGAAAAGTCCCACATAAAATTTCACCCCCTCTTTTAAGGGGTGGGGGGCAGATTTCCAAAAAAATGATGCACGATTTTTTTGTTAGTCGCAAATAGTCCGCATACCAATTTTTAGCTGTCTACCTTGAAAATTGCGGAATGCTCCATACAAACTTCTACCCCCCATTTTAGGGAAGCGGGGGGTTAGAAAGAGACAAAAAGTAGCCTATGTCACTCTCCATCTCTTCAACTATCTCCACTTAAAAAATCACGTCAATTAATCGCTCCGCTTTGCCGTGAAAGACGGACAAACAAACACACACATACACTTTCCCATTTATAATATTAGTATGGATTAGTATGGATGTATACCTGTTGACACATTTTTGAAAATTCCCCTCTTAGAAACGTGAAATAGGGGTTGCAATTTTTTTTAAATAGTCATCACTAACATCTGTTTATCAACGTGACTTTTTTAAAAGCTTTTGCTTGATAGTTGTAATAATTTTTACTACAAAGTTGTGGGCGGAAAGCTATATAGTTTAATGAATAATATGTTTGCAGGTTTAACTTTTTATAAATTTGGGAAAAAATAAAAAATTGGCAACGCCTACCATTTATTTTGCCAAAAAAGCTTTTTTGTTGCTTTTGTTTTCATATGTGGTAGTTATGTTAGCTCAAGCTGCAACGAGTCGAGTGTTCACTTGTACCAGGCGATTGACAGAGTCGAGCGATGTCGCAGGCGACGACTGCGCTTTCAAGCAAGCAATTCAGAAATAGAGACTCTTGAACCAATTTCGATCGATCATCGTTGGAATTGCGATTCTCGTACGCTTGAGCAGCAACACTAGTGCCAAACTGGATCTGCATCTTGAGAAAATAAAAATAACACTTGAGTTTTGTCAACTCAAAATTCGCGCAGTACGGGTCGAAATTCGCGCCTATATTTAAACCCAGGCGTACGATCAATCACAATCTCAATGTCGATCGATCGGAATTGGTTCAAAAGTTGACCTTATTCGAACGCGCGTTAAAAAGCGTTTATTCCCGGCGCTAGCGCATTTATAAAGTTCACTATTCGATACGATACCATACGCTCAACCCCCAGCGTTGAAAATACAACACTACTTGATAAAAAAATAAAGACCGACTTCAAAAACACTAAAAAGTTAAAAAATATAAGAATAGTTACAGACAACATCACACTTCTATATTAAAGTCGGTGCCAAACGATGATCTCCTAATAAGTCTTAAAATTTGTCACCGACTTCAATATAGAAGTGTGATGTTGTCTGTACCTATTCTTATATTATTTTTAACTTTTTAGTGTTTTTGAAGTCGGTTTTTATTTTCTGTAAAATATTTTTTATTTTTAACTTTTTAGTGAATGAAATCTTTTTAGTGAAAGAAACCCTGAGAAAAGAGCTGGTATTAAATTAGGGTTTCCCTAGATTTTCGTGGAATCCCATCGTTAGATCCTGACTTTGGTGACTTTGAGACCACCCCAGGAGTATACTCTATCGAATACAAAAAGAATTTTGAAAATCGGTCCACAATTGGCGGCGTAATCGCGTAACATATCTTTTTTTTATTTTTTATACTACGATGCCGGCAAACAAACTTACGGCCCGCCTGATGGTAAGCAGTTACCGTAGTCTATGGACGCCTGCAACACCAGGGGCATCACGAACGCGTTGCCGACCCTTTAAGAACCTATTTCCTCCCTTCTTGAAGAACCCCATACTGTATTCCCCGGGGAAAATCTCGGCAGGGAGCTCGTTCCACAACCGGAGCGTGCGTGGGAGGAAATTTCTCTCAAATCGCACTGTGCGTGACCACTTAGGCTCCAGCGTGTGAGGATGAACACCCTGCCGATGGCGAGCGGTGCGATGATAAAAAGTGGCCGTTGGCATCATGTCGAACAATTCTTCAGAACACAACCCGTTGTAAAGTCTCTCCTCAGACTTAGAGGCTCAATACCGCTTGTGAGTTTGGGATCGTCAACAATTCGCTCAGCTCGTCTTCGGACCGAATCAAAAGGTCCAAGTTGGTATCGAGGTGCTCCCGCCCACAGATGACAGCAGTACTCCATATGAGGCCTGACCTGTGATTTATACAGCAACAGTCTTTGCCTTGAAGAGAAGTACCGCTTGGCTCTGTTAAGCACACCTAGTTTTTTGTACGCCAACTTGACCTTATAATCTAAGTGACTTCGGAATTGGACGTCGCTGGAGATGTCGACACCGAGGATCCCTAAGCTCTTTGAGATGGTCAAGGGTGTGTTCGGGAATTGTGGGGCCACAGTAAATGGGGTTTTCTTAGCAGTGAACGCACAGACTTGTGTCTTAAAGGGGTTAAATCGGACTAAATTGTCCCGCCCCCAATCGGAGACTTTCCTCCACAATGGAACGAGGGATATTTGCACGGCCTGTGTAAAATGCATCTCCAGTGCTATCGTCTGCATAGCAATAGATGCCGTCAAGCGACAGCATATCATTGATATGCAGCAGAAACAGTGTTGGAGATAGCACGGAGCCTTGTGGGACACCAGCATTTATCATCCTGGTTTCGGAGCAGCTACCGTCAACTACGGCTCTAATGCTCCTCCCGGATAAAAAACTAGCAACCCACTTGCACAATCCCTCGGGAAGCCCGTATGATGGCAACTTCGATAAAAGACCCCGGTGCCAGACCCGATCGAACGCCTTCGCTATATCCAGGCTGACTGCCAAGGCCTCACCTTGACTCTCAATGGCAGAGGCCCAACGGTGTGTGAGATACACTAAAAGATCACCAGTCGAGCGATCGTGGCGAAAGCCGTATTGGCGGTCGCTGATCAGATCGTGATCTTCTAGGTATCTAAGGAGTTTTGTGTTAATCACACGCTCCATCACCTTCGAGAGAAGAGAGGTTATAGCAATAGGCCTGTAATTCGATGGACACAACTCAGGAGCACACTGTTTTAGCACCACTGCCGGTATGCCGTCTGGCCTATTCGACTTCTGAACGTCGAGAGAAAGTAGCTCCCGCCGAACTTCACTCTGTGTTATCTTGACTTCCGGCATGGAGTGACCACACCACGGGATGGTAGGTGGTGTGGCGCTTTCGTCACCGTTCATAGTCGAGTTTGAGGCAAAGAGATTACCCAATAGATCGGCTTTCTCTTTAGCGCTATGGACCAAGTTGTTACTGACATTTCGGAGTGGTGGTAAGGACGACCTACAAAAGTTTCCCTCGGCAGCTTTGGCCAGCGACCAAAAAGCACGACTACCCGAGGGGTAGCTTGCGAGCCGCTCGCCAATTCTGCCGACGAAATTGAATTTAGCTCTGGCAATAATTTTTTTACTGACCCTCGAGGCCGCATTATACTTGCGTTTCACATCAGTTAGATTGGGGTCATGTGTCCTACGAGCCGTGGTCCAAGCCTTGTACGCGGCTTGCTTAAGAAGTAGAGCTTCCTTACAAGGCCGGTTAAACCACGGTCGTTTTCTTGCCCCCGCGGCTACTAATGAGTTAGGAATAAAACATTCCATACCCACCAGGATTGTCTGAGTGACTGCGGCTGCGCAGGTGTCAGGATCATCTGATGTGAAGCAAAGCTGCCTCCACGGGTACGATGCATAAAATTCTCGCAATCCATCCCAATCTGCTGACTTGTATTGCCACATGCGGCGCAAACTGGGTGGCCTAGATGGATCAGGCCGCGCGCAGGCAACTTGAGTCCGGACGAGACAGTGGTCGGAAGAACCGAGAGGTGCATCCACTGAAATTGAATATCCGTCCGGACGTGTGGTCAGCAGAAGGTCCAGTAAGGAGCTCGTATGGTCCTCAATGTCTGGTATTCTTGTAGGAGAATTGACCAGTTGAGAGAAACCATAGGCCAGAGAAAATTCGTGAGCACACCTCCCCGCGAAGTCAGTGGACCGAGAACTAAGCCAGTCTACGTGATGGGCATTAAAGTCTCCCAAAATCACTAACTCGGCGGAGGGATATTGCTCAAGGACTTTATCAGTCGTCAAATTCAGGTGCTCGAATAATCGAGCTGTATCCGCTTCTCCGCTATGAGACCTGTATAGGCACGCATAAACGCGGGTGTGGCCACCGCAGTCCACACGCACCCATAATATAGACAGGTCCCGGTCTTCTAAATGATAAAGGCGGCGGCAGCAGATATCCTCCCGGGCGTACACACATACGCCAGCACGTCTCCGGAATGAGTGTTCAAGCACATAGCCGGGATACTTAAGGTATGATATGTCAGCCGGACAAGATATCTGCGTCTCCGTCAAAAATAAAAGGGTCGGCTGCGCTGCCTCAAGGTGCTGATGGACAGCGTTGAGATTTGCGTGAATTCCCCTAATGTTGCAGAAGTCCACCTGCGTGGAAAGGGATGCCGCTGTGAGACTTTTCCTTTTATTTTTACTATTCATAATATTTATGGTATAGGTAAACAGGTTAGGAAAATTCGCTGTGCTAAAAGCTAAAGGGAAAAATATGCGATGCTAAATCAGCCGATGACCAGCGCGGGTAGTGCGGTTTGTCGGTGCAGCGTACGGAAGGGCTCCCGGTCCCCCCCCACGGCAGCAGCCGGGTTCCACTCCGGTCTCCTTCTCCGGCACGACTGCAGCCACCGGGATTTTTCACAGGTTGGCAGTTCAGCCTCCCAGGGCGGAGATTAAGTAATCCCTGGGTTCGGGAACTCTACTAACCTGCAGGCGGCCAGCGGTCAGCCGTTTCACCGGGTCTCCCTGATCGCTGCACCCACACTCCGCGCCCGAACCGATAACGACCGTATTGTGCGCAACACTGGTCCCCCGCTATCAACACCGCGAATCTTCAAGAGCTCTGGATACCTTACTCACCGCAGGAACACAACACTACGTAGGAGTTAATGTTATTTAGCTGCGGTCTTCTGTAAGGCGGAGGTACTTCCCCAGTCGGGCTGCTCCAGTTTTGAGCGGAATGAATCCCGCTGTGCCCTACCTCTCTTTATCTACTCAAAAAACACGTTAGACACATCAAAAAATTTAAGGTTTGATGATGGAATTCCATAAAAATTGAGGAAACTCAATTTTTATGGAATTCCATCATCAAACCCTGACTTTGGTGACCTTGGGACTACGATATCAAATACAAAAATAATTTTGAAAATCGGTCTACAATTGGCGACGTAATCGCGTAACATTCATACAAAACACGTTGGACACACCTTAAGATTTAAGGGTTTTCCTTGATTTTCATGGGATCCCATCATCAGATCCTAACTTTGGTGACCATGGGACCACCCTTGGAGCTTACTCTATCGAATACAGAAAACATTTTGAAAATCGCGGTTTACAATTGGCGGCGTAATCGCGTAACATACACAAAAAAACATACACATCGAATTGAGAACCTCCTCCTTTTTTGAAGTCGGTTAAAAACTTGAAACACGTTCGACATACCTATAAAATTTATTAATATATAATTTAATTATTAATTAATAACTGGAACACTCACTCTGCCAACCAGAGAAAATACTGTAACTCCGGTCTCAATATACGAGTATATTAGATATAAATGTTCAACATTTTTATGTGGAATATTGTGTTGAATTTGTGAAACCTATTCACAAATATTCAAAAGATTTTAACGGTTTATTAGGATTTGGTAAAGGTTTATTTGGAACACTCAATTCTCTTATGGTGCAGACGGAGTGTTCCAAAACTTACCAACATTAGCTAAATAAATACTTAATATTCTTACTCTGTTTTACGAGTATAACACATAGTCAATTTGTGATTCAAAAATTTTGACGTAAAACATAATAGTTAGAGAGTAAATTAGAAATATACTTTCTTTTCAACATCCCGTTCGAGAGCTCCGTATTTTAGAGTTTATTTACATAACCCGAACTGATATACAAACGGAGGCCACATCAGAAATTGTGAAAATGTTATCACTAAAGTTTTGACACATTTTCTATTTATGAGACTGTTTAATTTTAACATTAATCAACTTTATTACATTTCTAAACAAGAAATGTGTAGGGTGACATTTTTTTTGTGGGACACATTTTTTGTCTACCCTCATTACGCACTAACTATTTACTGTTTACTCATAGCTTGATTCCTGGCAAACGCAATTTTATGCTAGTGCATTCGTTTGAGCATTGCAATTATTTATTTAGTCTCGACAATATTTACACATAAATACAAACACAATGTGTAAATGAATATAGTAAAAATATGTCGGAATTTGTTGACACACTTACAACACATTTTTACTGTAACATTTTCAGAGCAAAGTGATAACACCAGTTACTAGACGCTGCAACCAAAACTCACACAGTCATTATGCATAGAAATAGTTACGACACTGTTACGGTTTATAACTAATCTGTGACTTTTATAAAATTTTGCTACCGAAAATAGTTGTATGGGTAAAGAATGTAAAATCCTCCAAGTTCACTAGACTCAGTGGAGCACTATGCCAAGAGACTCATCGGCAATGACACACTCGTTGAGGATAATCTCCAGAGCCTCGACCACAGAAGACGCGTTGCTGCTTGCCTCTCGGTTTTTATCGGTTACATTTCGGAGAGTGTGCGAAAGTTTTACGTAGATAACTTGAACCCCTGCCCCTCTCCGACAGCAGTCGACCAGGCGCGGCGAGGGTTTTCACACTAATATTGTTGATATTCCTCTCATTCGCATGAAGCAATGAAGCAATTTCGCTTTCATTATACGAACAGCTAAGGAGTGAAACTCTGCCGAGGACTGTTTTCCCGGATCAGTATAATCTGGACATCTTTAAGGTTAAAGTGATAAAGCAAACATAAAAAATATTTTTTTATAAGTACAAACAATATTATTTTATTGTATGTATGCATGGACACCCTAAGCAAATTTCTCGCGTAGACATGTAATAAAGTTGATTATTGTTAAAATTAAACAATCTCAGATATAGAAAACGTTTCCAAACTTTAGTGATACCATTTTCACAATTTCTAATGAGGCCTCCGTTTGTATTTAAGTTCGGGTTATGTAAATAAAATCTAAAATACGGAGCTCTCGCACGGGATGTTGTAAAGAAAGTATATTTTTAATTTAATCTCTATTATGTTTTACGTCAAGATTTTTGATTCACAAATTAACTCTGTGTTATACTCGTAAAACACAGTAAGAAAATTAACTATTTCTTTAGCTAAAGTTGGTAAGTTTTGGAACACTCCGTCTGCACCATAAGAGAATTGAGTGTTCCAAATAAACCTTTACCAAATCCTAATAAACCGTTAAAATCTTTTGAATATTTGTGAATAGGTTTCACAAATTCAACACAATTATTCCACATAAAAATGTTGAACATTTATATCTAATATCTTTGAGACCGGAGTTACAGTATTTTCTCTGGTTGGCAGAGTGAGTGTTCCTTTTAATTGACCAGAACTTTCACCCTATAGATTTCACAATTTTTTTATCTTCACCATGATGTTTTCACAATTATTTTCTAAATTCTTCCTTGATTCGTAAAAATATTATAACCTTTAAAAAAAGAGCTCTCACACCACACGCACATATTTTTTTGTCCTTAACTGTGAGAAGTTGTGCCTTTCGTAGCTTGTATGCTTTTAAATTAATATCAACTCCAACAATATGTTGCATTTTCCGTGACCGTGGTTTCAAAGCAACCTTTGCTTGATGATATTCCGGATGCTAGAATTCCTAACAGTTCCTTTTCTTCTTCTCCTAAGATGGTAAAGAGATATTGCCAAGCTCCATAAATTGCAAAGGCAATAGTTGATGAAACTCTCGTAGCGACTAACTTTGAGAGTCACAGCTATCTCACACAGTCGTCCACTCTCATGCAGCGCTATAATAGCTGCACGCTTTAATGACATTGTAATTTTTACTTTCAATGGAGTAAGTAATGAGAATCAATGTTAAAATTGGCGCCGAGACAAAAAAATTAATAATAAATACAATTGAAATCACATAGCAAACCTTTTTTGAAATTTTTACTTTATAATTTAGTCAACGCTATTAAATAAAAGTTTACTTAAAAATAATAGTAGATTAGTAGCTAAGAGCTGTAAGGCATCAATTGCAGCCCGAGATAATTTATAGCCTATATTTCCCTATATTTCGAGGGTGCAATTGGTGCTTACACCCGAGCTAACTACTCTGCTTTACATCTCGATTATAAGGTAATAGGTCCTTATTACCCCCAAATAGGGCTTGTAGGTGACCAATAAGCGCTCTAGGGTAATAATGGTAATAATTCACTATTTCAAAAAGTTCGCGTACATCTAACCATCATACTGGCAATAAATTACTTACAGCCTCAGGGCTTTTATAGCTACATTATTACCCTAGAGCGCGAATTGGTCACCTACAAGCCCCATTTGGGGGTAATAAGGACCTACTTACCGAACATGAGAGATGTAAAAGCATATAGCTTTAGAGATAGAAACATAAAACAATAAACAGTCACCAGAGGGAGACTCTGTCCCGGGTTGCCTGCTTACCTATTTCTGCAGCAAAATAGCAGTGCTTGCACTGCTGTGTTCCGGTTTGTAAGGTAAGATATGGCAGCGAAATTACTTGGTACATGCTTGGTACCGTGACATTACATCTTATGTTACAAGTTGGCATCGTACACTGTGGTTCTTGTGGGGGTTGTAGACTTGCTGCGAATCTCACAAGAACAACATGTACAGTTGACTATTACCACTTACCATCAGGTGGGCAGTATGCATGTTGGCCAATAAACAAAAAAGTACATTATTTACAGCTTTTTTAATCATATTCAAGAGTAAGTAGGTTAATAGTGTAATCAAATTTTGATACATTAGTTTTCATTTGTATTTACAAGCATTTTCGTAGGCAAGAAGGATAAAGATGACCAACAATCAATTTGTCAAATTAAATTAGTGGTAGATAGCGGAGTTCTATCCAACTACCACAAGCGACTACAACTCGACGAAGTAACTTATGCCTCTTGACGCAAGAGAACACGCTGACGATGAAACTCCTAAGAACACCCGATGACACGCTCATATGGACCTATTCTCGCCTAACTGCGGCTTCTCCAGATCCACTAACTTAGAACTCTATTCAATTTCAAATGGAATGAAAAATTGAAGAAACACAAGGTGTTGCTATTTTTTTTCCTGAAATAATGTCTAATTCCAGAAGTGTTGGTAAGAATATCAAATCAGTAGATTTAGGATATTTATTTTGAATGTTCTAATACATCAATATTTAATACTTACTTTGAATTGTATAACACTAAAAAGTATCAATATATTTTCTTATTAAGTAATACTTATTAATTGAATGCACCTTAGGATATTTATCTTGAATATTCTAATAGGTGTACAAAAATTATGAGCACCTTGAATGCAATAACACAAGAAGTATCTATATGTAGGTATATTTTCTTAATAAGTAACATTAATTAAATGTAGGTACCTGCTATAGACGCGCTTAACGTAATGATAGTAAGATAAGAAGCGATTGGCGTTGATTGGTGAGGCGCCGGCCGAGGTGTCTCAGACACCGCAATTAGGAAGTGCGCTTCCGCCGCCCACCGCCGCCGGCGCCACCGTCACCCGATGAATTGCCAGCAATCGGTGCTAATTATGCCATCCTACCCGCTCATACACCTACCACTTGCAACGGATACTCGAGTATCATTTGCATCACCCTGACATATACTATCATTCCTTAGGTTCAATACCTAAGAAATGATAGTATTTAGGTTCAATACCTAAGGAATGATAGTATTTGTTAGGATATGTTGCTAAAACGATATGTTGACCGTAACATGACAAATAACAAATTCGGTATTAAATAGCGATAGTTCATAGCAACATATCAATCATAAATGCCCCTTTGACTAAAGAGCAAGACTTGTAGAATGAGTGCGAGAGTTGGAGGCATTATATCGCAAGTCCTCTGATCATTCTAATCAAGTATTGTAATCATAATCACTATCACTATTCCCACGCACATCAACATACAACATTTGATTAACTTTATGCCTCTGACCTTCATTTTATCTGATTGTATCTGAAGTCGAGGAGAGAAGAGATTTTTTTAAATTTCATAACATTTAAAACACAATTAAAACATTATGACTCGTCCCAATATCATAGCATCGTCCTAATAGAGCGCGAGTACGTGATTTATTTGCGCGATTGACAACCATAAAGATAAAGATATTTTCCACTAAATTAAATTCTATCTAAGAATGGCGTATTTTCAATGTGCTACTTTTTATATAAATAAAAACAAAAAATAAGTTTGTATTGTAATGATGCAATAGTACATTGTATCATTAAGAGAGCAAAATAATATTTTTACAGCCAGGGCGTTGTTTCAAATGACGATCGAAGCAAAGGATTCCAATACCGAACTGCAAAATGTAGTGAGGGATTCAAATGCAGAATCCTGAACGCAGTAAAGGATTCAAAGTAATGCACCCGAGGGAAAAATAATTTTGCAGGCAAGTTGATATACTCTACTTTTCATCCCCCTCTATGAGAAAAAAGATTAATAGTAGAACTATTGTGTAACCCTTAAAAATACGCCAAGAACACGTCATTTTCTAAAAAGCTCTTATGGCCATTTTCACCAACCTCTTCTTAGCTTAGGGGACTCTTAGGTGGCATGCTGTCACATTCTTTTCATTAAAGACAAAAAGTGACAGCATGCGTCTTAGGGGCTACCTAAGCTAAGTAATGGTTGGTGAAATCGACCATTAGCCTCTTTGTGTCGTACATTTAATTAAAATGTCGTAGGCTTTTATCGATATTTTCCTCCAGATTTCTTCCGATATAGATTATTTATAACAGATCGCATCATTTCTTACACTCTTTGGTGTTAAATCTAGACTTTTACTGTATGGACTCATTTATTCGTAAATGAACAATATTATTTATTACTTAGGTTTTTACGGACAGAGAACGAAAATAAAAGAAATTCACGCATTCTGTATTTGTTAAAGAATATGGAATTGACAGGTATAGGTTGCCAGTGTTCATACAAATTCGCATTCGACCTTTTTGGTCTCGATAATTTATTGCCATATTATTTCAATATTCCTGTTTCAAATTCAAAACTCATTTCGCCCCTGTTTGAAAGTCTCTTGGGGAAAAGTCCTATTTTACGTGCACTTATTGGCAATTGGCAAACAAAACTTCGTTTTTTTAAATAGAAAAAATATTTTTTTTTCATCTGATCTTTTCGAAAACAGGCGAAGGGTTCCTCGATAAGTGCGACAAATGAATACACATTCATTTATAATAACAGTTTTTTTATTTCTTCGAGCTACGATTTGAACCAACAAGAACTATTGACTCTAAATGAGTTTAAGCAATCACTTTGCCATTGTCCTTTGTTGAAAATTGATAGAAACAGAGGGCCTATTACCGATCTCATGGTTTTGCATATGATATCTATCATAGTGCCAAACGAAAAATACGATTTCCTGTCAGATTTTTGATCATTTGTTCATTATTTAATGATGACATCATTGAAATTATGCCATAGTGATGATATCATTGGAGATCGGTAATACAAAATGCAGCATTTCATGACTTCTTTTTCTCAAATTAATACCATGTCATACAATGAAAGATCCATAATTGGCCTGCAGATTAATATTTTTGTTAAATAAGTTAAGTTACCGACACTCTCTCAATACGATTAACGTATTTAGAGAGTGTCGGTACATTCGCCCCTGATATACGTTAACTTATTCAAAGACCATATTAGATTACTGCGCTAGCCATTTTGTGGCCATTCACAAAAGTTGTACGGGGCCTCTAAATTGAGTTGTCGTTATTCCGGCCATTAGGCGACGTTGCGCCCCAGGCGGCGAGGGCGATTGATATAAATAGTCCTATACCTAAGTGCGCCAGGGACCAGGGTGGAAACAGATTGCATAAAACGCGTTCATCTGTAGTGTCACGGCCTGAAAAATAAATAACGAAATCCGGGTATACGTTAAATAACGAAAACACATCTTAGAACTATTTATTTAGCTAGTAGTATTTAACTCAGTAGGTACTTGTAAATTGTATCTTTTTTTAATTTGCATAATACTACGATGATAAATATGCGGTACTAATTAGCATAACATTCTAGAGAACACAATATAAGTTAGATATGTAATACAAGATAGAAAGCCAAAACACGTATTGTATTGCTTACTCTTCATTTTTGATACAGACTTCTTTAATACTAGCTGTACCCGGCATGCGTTGCAATTATGCCACGTAAATGCCAATTTTTTGCTAGGAACCCTCATGGGCGTCCCCAGACCACCTTACCAAAGTTTCATTACAATCTGATGAATAACTTCGGAACGCATCTAGGACAAACATACATACATTGATTTTCATTTATATAGAAGATCGCAAAGCGCAAAAAAGCGCTATTATCGTACGGAATCTAAATATTACCTGCACCTAGAGATAGGTAGATGCAAATGATGTTAAATCTCAATATTCGGTAAATCTAAACACCTAGGTAAGTATAAGTTGCAAATACTGAAAAAGGCTCAAAAATGTGCAAAACAATAAATATTGATTTTAAAAAAAGGAAAAAATAACAAAATATGCAAAATACAATAAGCAAATTAATAACTGCCTAATTAACTTTTCATTGGGTTTTCACTAGAGTTGATAAATTATTAAAATTATTATATACTTACTTCAATACGTAATAACATAATTAATTAATTTCTTGAATAGGTATATTTATATAACTAAGTTTCTTTGAAGCTTTTGCTTTTTGCAGAATCATTATTTTGTTTGGCCGTTGCTGTGTTAGTAATTTAATTTTTCATGTCCGAAGCTTCATCAAGACAGATCGAGTTAAGAGTATAAGCCTTGTTTCCATTTGGCTGTTTATAAACACTTTACGAGTATAACAGGCTATTTCAAAGTAAATTGAAATAGCATACATTTGGCAAACGTGAATGTGCTATGGAAAAAAAAATCTAGTTGACGGTCAGAGCTATATTCTACTCATTAGTTTTCAAGAAAAGGTGAAGTAATCAAAATCCCTCGTGAAGTGAGCAAATAGTTAACAGAATATTAGGTATATTGAAATTTTCTATAGCATTTTGTAGAAAAGCATAATGCAAATATTGAAAATCGAAAATATATGTCTTTCCATATACTACAAAACAGAATGCAAATAAACATGAAAAATAAAGTGTTAACCAGGCTTGACCTTTAAAAAACCTCCAATAAAAGCCTTGCGACTTAGCTCCGTTACAAATATTAAGTATACACTCAATTCCGCAACAGAAAAAAAATACTTACATAAGACATGTCTACTGCGTGCACGTAGGTACTTAATTTGCCTCAATGTACCTTCTCGAATCCGCAATCATAACGAAGTTGGCAAGTTCGAGCAGTACATTTCTTTAATGTGCCATATTTTAAATTCCCCAAGAAATCCGAGCCCTGGTTCCGTCATTACTCATCATTTGCGCCGCGGCTCGTCATCGCCGGCATTCAATTTGTTTATATTTCACGCCGCTCGAGGTGCTCCCGCTGATGTATCGCCCTTAACGCCGAAGTATGGGGCTTTACCGATATTTATGACGGCTTTATCTCAGCGAAGGGCAGTCTGTCTGCCCTAATGTGCTTTACTACCTACGATGGTAATCGGTACGTGATTGCTGCAATGTCAGTTTACGCTAAAATTCTATACATACTCGTACATGAAAATAACTTTAGACATTATATGGATTTAGACTGCGAAATTCTAATCAGCGTTGCTTGATAAAAAGAACCCTTTTGAATATTGTTCTTTTACAAGTATAAATCGACTTTATTTTTTTTTATTGCAACACGTTTTTTTGGGATCTGTTCAACCCAAAAAATTATTACATTTCTACAATATGGCGTAATTTATTCAACTAAAAATCTGTCATGAGTATATTCGTTATTTAATTTTAGTGTAAAATGTTAATCTACCTAGCTTATGAAACCATAATTACCAAATGATAATATTCATATCTTTAGGAGAACTATTTTTATCTCTTAGGTACATAGTAAAGCCAACTACTTGATATTTTAAAATCAAAAAGAATTTTGAAAATCAGTCGATAATTGGTATGAAAAAAAAAACGCGTAAGATAGACACAAAAAACATACGCGTTGAATTGAAAACCTCCTTCTTTTTTAAAATCGGTTAAACAGAAACACTAATAAATATACTAGAAAAACTTTATTTGGTGATTGGATCTTTTGCTGACAATATCCACATTTTAAATTCAAATCACTTTTAGTCCCTGAGGAATAAAAAAGCTATTTTGGTCCGTGTTAACCATGTAGCTCTTTTTGAATAGATGATAAAAAAGGATTTGTTTGGCGGGAAAGAAATGACATCTTTTCCTCAACCTTCATTCTTCAAAATTTCAACTATTATTTTTAAACTTTGGCTCAACAGTAAATCAGCAAAAAGATGAATTTCTTATTTCATTTCTCGTTTGTCTATTATACCATGCTATTAGATTTTATGTATGAACATATTGTGATAAACTTCCATCCTAGTTATGTATGTCGAGGCGGCCTTGAGATCACTCAGCGTAGCTTTAAGAATTAAGTTTAAGTGTGTCTTGTTGGTTCTCCTAAGAAAATAAGAAAATGATTTACCCCTACCCCTGAGTAAGTCGCCAGGCCTCATCTTAGCGCTATGAGAACCTCTGTGCTGGTCGCGCGTAAGCTTGTTACCTACTGGGCAATACGGGATTCTTTAACCTGCCGCAGCCAGGGGCGATCTATCATGCCTGCAAGTCAGTGTTCGGGTTGATGTTGAAGTAAGCACACGCATTGAGAATGGCTCCAATATTATTCAAAAGATCAGTATAGAAATCAAAAGATCAGTATAGAAATTGCCCCGATCGCGCTACACACGCATCAGCAACCTGCAGGGCGGCAGGGACAATCTAGGGAGCAGGGCTGGTCTCGCGCCCCTGCCACCCTGCCGCAGGGCCAATCTAGGAAATTGCCCCTGCTTGCCTATACACATCACGATATTGTGCTAATTAAGGGTCATCCTCACTTATACACCCTAGATTGCCCCTGCGGCTGGCATGCGAGTAGCCGGCTTAAGGCAACGGAAACTGATCAACATCTTCGGCAGAACAACTGACTGATTGATGATCAACATCGAGCGAAAACTATACAAATTAAACATTGTTCACATTATTGGCCAATAAATCAGATATAGTGAATGAATATTAATAATGTATTCTTTAAATTAAAATACACAAAAAGAGAAATGTTAATATTATTTATACACTCTGCTCCGAGACACCTAAATCGTGCCACCTTGCTGTTTTGGATTATCTTCCATAACTTCAAAAAATGTTTGGTCGACCAAAAAGTGTTCTACAACTCATATAGCTGGCATTTCATAATCCGCATATCAGATTGAATATATCGGCTACAAAACTGCATAAAAACTTTTTTGTTGTCTAGATATTCTATTAAAATTATGGACGATTTAATCCAAAAGTGCAAGGTGACTCGATTTAGGTGTCCGGGAGTGTATACCTATACCTTTCATATCGCACCTATTCCTTTCATATCGCAAAATTTGGAATTTCAACAACAACAAGAGACAAACTTTGTGTGGAAAATCTCATTCAAATTCAATATCTTTTATTAAAATTGGATTGTTACAATCTCTTTTGAACGTCAAAGCAGCTACGCCATTGGTTCACAAGTCTACGGCGGGAGACCTTGTACTGGAAAGAACCAGCAAGGGCTATTTTTTTCTCCCTGTATTGTTACAGAGTCGTCAATTGGAAACTGACCTCACAGCAGAAGTTTGAGCTCAACTTCCATTACAAGATTAGATGTGTCAGTTCTCTTCTTACTATGTCATTACCAAAAACAATATTTGTTTAAATAAAAAGATATACATAAACATGATTCATTATCTGCAAATTAACACCAGGCATTGGCACCATTCAAATAATCGTTGATTTTATAGTAACCTTTACTCATAAGAGCCTTTTTTACATGCGCTTTAAACTTATGAAATGGCAAGTTAGTAACACTTTGTGGAAGCTTATTATAAAAGGTTATACATTTCCCCATAAACGAGCTTCTAGTTTTTTGAAGCCTGTATGTTGTATCATTAATAATGATTATATGATACTCGTTTGCCTGACAGAAGCGCTGGGCAGCGTAGGCAGCGCGGCGGGCAGCTCGTGGCCGTCGTCGACGCCGGAGCCGTCGCCGTCACCGGCGTCCACGCCCACGTCGGCCGACGCGGCCGATGGCGACGCCGACCCGCCCTTCACCCTCGGCGCCACCGAGCACACCCCCTACCAGTGCCAGTTCTGCGACAAAGCCTTTCCGCGACTCTCCTATTTGAAGAAACATGAACAGGTAACTTTTCACAACAACGTATCTTCTAGATCTGTTAAGGAAGTATCTATAGTCGTTTATGTACGATTATACCTTATCTTCACTTTTTGCCCGTGGTACGGTTCCACTGTCCAGTCAACCGGGCTAAGGAAAATAATTTTTATACAGATTTGCGCACACAAATTTACAGATACCATACTACGTGAATAGCAAAAAATAATAGTTATATACTCGTTGTTCATATTTATATAAATAATATACAATATTTAAATAAATATAATTAAATGTAGATAGTTTTTTAGACGCATCTATCCCAAAATTGCTGTTAAGAATGCTGGATAAATATCAGCTTGATTGAAGAACATAAATTCGCTTAGGTACATTTCAAAAATTTTGGAATTTAAGCAAAGAACTTCTAATTTCGTAAGTAGAGTCAATTAACCATGCACATGTCCAAATAATCGTAAAAACTTTAAGCTTATTTTATTCGATAAAAACCATTTAGTAAACGATCACGAAGCGGACACTTTATATCAATTTCGCCAAAAGTATATGCATGCATACAATATTTATTTTTGTGATTGCATTACTTTTATGCATCAGTTGTATGCATGAGACTTTTGATATCTACTTTAGTGAAAAAGAGTACCTATAACAATACCTACAGTCGAATTTTTTTCGGGTTCGATAATTCCTCGGTGACCTAAGCGGCCATTGCATCAACACGTTGAAGACGCAGGTTTGAATCCTGCCCGAGATAAAAAAACTTCTATTGTTGATTTTAATGTTGTTTGAAATCTTATTGGTATTTTTAAAGCAAATGCAAAGTGACAAATAAAATACTATAAGTAGATATTAAAATCAGTTCAAACATATTATGTAGAGTTTTATGATACAGTCTTGCTCAGCACTACTGCTATTCATCACAGTAGCGAGGTCTGGGTAGCTTTGCGAGATAATAGGCTTTGTCTCTCTACCTGACTGCCATAAAACAACTTGAGTAACGACGCAACTAAAATCACTTTAATGGCCGTCATATCTGTAAACTCACAGTCCAGTTTCGCCATGCAGCCCTCGCTTCATTAGCAAGTAGATACCCAAAACGGGCCATTTACAAAGCCAGTGGGCAGATATGCATCTCAGTCGCCTCGAGAGCGTGCCATGAGCCCTGACGCGCCATTACGCTGCCCGTGCATCTCGGCTCCTTTGTGCCTGCTCTCCGCACAACGATTACAACACGCCGCGACAGATCTAGCCCAGATAGGACAAATAGAAACATCACTACACGCTGCCGCCCGAAACTCACCTACGAGCAGATACAAATCTCCACGTACGCATAACGTGGTAGAAACGTCACCTCAGCTTTCGGGAGGTGTAAACTATGTATAATGTCCTCCAAAATCATAATCTAAATTGGTCCGAAGAGCTTTGATCATCTCTATGCAATTGCAGTCAGCTTCGCCGGCGTGATACCGATCGATGCGTGCAGGCGGTGTTGCGGTGGCTCGCCGACAAATGTATCGGGTGATGATCGCGTCTTACCATCGGCATCGCGACAGACCACTGACGGCCGGAAATAGGTTTGCGATAACAACTCCCTAGGCTGCCCGCCACACCTTTATCATCGCGCCGCGCTGGGAAAGGAGATCATTATAAGAATAAATCAATTACAGAGAGCGCTTGCGTGGACGTTCGTCGCGCGTCGAGAAATTGTCGCTGCAATAAAACTCGGAAAGGAAAATATTACTCTTGAGCTGAAACACTGATAGAATGAAATGCGCTGTCCGAGTTAATTAAGCCGCCCGATATGTATTGTAGCGGATTTGATAGAGCCGATCGACCGAGACCGACGCGAGGCAATCACACTCGTAAATATACAGCAGGCGGACGGTGACTCGGTCCTACGACGCACATCTGCATCGTCGTACACCCAACAGACGTGTTTCGCCTTGCAACCTTACTATTAACTATTGATCAAGTTTATTACTTAATTAAGATCGATCGGTACTTACGGTATACATCAGGATGTTTGCGTTGAAATATCTCTACTGCAATAACAAAATTATATTCTTTTAAACTTATCGTTACATCTTAGATTAATCAGAATCTCATGAACCCGCGTAACTTGTTCTGAAGATTTCAAAAGATGTAAAGCCTCTTGCTTGTTAATGTTCTATAAAGCTTCACCATAATCATTCTAACCAAGCCCAAGCACTTGAGCAATCCTAAATTAGGATGCAAAGGACTTCAAGACTCAAGAAATGTTTTTCTCAAATAACGCAACGTATAATTCAAAAAATAAATCATTTTATAAACTTCTGCAGTTTCAAAGCTCACAAAATTAATAAATGTGACCGGTATGCCTACCGCACCGCCTTTATCATTTCCACGACATCAAACCACCGGTCACATCATAACGGGTGTCGCCAGGCGCTCGGCAGTTTTGGCGACGGCGCTGCTGACCCCGGGGTGCACGGCTGTGTGAACGGTCCACTTGTTACTGGGAAAGTCGGTAGCCGCGGCCATTCCGTGCTTTATTGGCTATCACGTTCACCTCAAACTAGTTTGGAATGTCTTGGTGAGCTTTACGCGGAATTCCGCTGTAATGTTTCACGCTCTCACGGTGTTCGGTGTTATATAAATAATAAGCAGCGTAAGTCGCGTGTGATATCACCATAAGCTGAGCGCACAACGGCGCGCGCGCATCCCGCGCACCCAGGGGCGGCTCCCGCTGCGGCCCTCGCCGGGCTTATTGATTCCGAACGAATTATTACAATGACCAGTACTAATATTTTGTAAAATATCTTTATACGTATTTCACTCGCAGTTTATTTTTGGCTTGGATATTTTAATTGTGCTTACAAGTTGCATTAAGGAAGAGATTTTCGATTTAATGTAGGTTCTTATACATGTTTATTAATATATCCATCAAAAATACCTGAAATTATTTCATTAATTGTATTTTATTGTTTTTTGAAAACGAATATTATTATTATTTTACAAAAATAGTGGCACTTAACCCACTCTTGAACGGAGTAGGCGCAATACGTTTTCTTTTTCCATTTCTCTGTTATTAGACGTTACCTGAATACGTATACTCGTATTTCTTGCATTCACGTCCTTCTTTACACAACCTCTGCATACCTTCTGCATTTACTTTTTTGTTTCACTTGAAATCCTAGGTTGGTAACGCAAAATGGGGATAAATACACATCGCTAAATACGCACCGCTTTTAACTAAAATCTATATGATAAAAGCTGCAGACATGCAATTTTTTTAAGTCATCCGTCCCTTGTTAGCCCTTTAATTTACGGTCGCATACTTAACTATAAATCTGCCGGCAAAGAATATTGTTCAAATACTTGATACTGCAATGCCATAATAGTACATTGTGATACAAGGATGGGAAGTAAGTTACTGCAAACGAGATGTCAAGAGCCGAAGGCGAGAGTTTTTAATGTCACGTGTTTGCAATAACTTACACATATGTGTATCACACGACGATTTTCAATTTCAATACAGTTGTGGAAAATAGTGAAAAATAAATCAAGGATTAAATATGTGTTAAATGGTTGTTTATTATATTTAATTACTAGTTTTATTTTTATGTTTTTACATCAACATTTATAAAAATAGAAAAGGCTGTACATGCGATTCAGCCCGTTGGCTAGTTTCGTTGTAGAAATATATGTCCAGTTGCAAAAACGTGCTATTTTCTGAAAATTTTATTTGTTGTGTGATAAATTGATAATTTTTTGAGAATTATACGCTGAAATGATACGGAGTCATTCATTTTTCCTCGAATAAAATCTATCCGATTTTATTCTATGTATGAAAACTCCTTGCTAATAAACTTATTAAATTGACTTATAAATTTAAAACCAAACTGAAAAAGTAATGATAGAGCTCGTAAAAGATAATCACGACTATATGCACGTAAAAGAAAGATGCCAATGCAAAAGATTTAATTTTCGAATCGTAATGATAGCCTCTGAAAGTACGCCATGTTTAACAACTGTATTGAAAATGTATCAAGATAGCAGTTTAACGTGTAAGAAAATGTTATTTTAATTTTATGACAATGGTTATGTAAGTATCTTTTTATAGTATTAAGTTGCATTGAGAGCGAATTAATATCGCATTATTTTCTCCCTCAAAAATTGCGTGGGCTTAGGCGCTGTTGCGGCGATTTATAGCAAATGGACGATCAGATTTATTAATTCTGTCGGCGGCCGATTGCTCCAATTAAGCGGGAGAAGTAAACAAGCCACAGCAAGTTTATGCGCCTGCGCCCGCGCGCGCCCCAGCGCTTTGCCGCAACACTCGTGCGTCACTCACCGCTGCAATCACAAGTGATTTAAGTATCAGTCATGTCAGCCGCTGGCGATGCACTGTGGGAAACTCTAGGTGACTAGAACATCAATTCTGTCACTTTTGCGGAAGCAATGCCTTGAAGCAACTTCAGACGTCATCACCTCTTGGGCATCTTGTATTTTATTGGTAGGATGCCACATCTAGGTATGATTGGTAGGATGTCGCATATTATTGATTAGGTAAAAAAGCCGTTTAATATTTTTCAAATAATGCTTCAGTTAAAGAGACTGGTTGTTTTCACAATATGACGTAAGTAAATGTATGATTCGCGAAACACGTTGAATAAAAATAAAATGAATTCCTACTAACATTTATGAAACATTATCTACGAGGTAACACTAAAGGCGGAAAAATTCGAAAACTAAGATGTATGTAAAATGTATTGCTGTGCCCGAACAAACAAACTGAGCGCAACAGAGGAGCCCAACTGCAGCTCGGACCGAAGGTACCTATGAATACTACCCAAAATAGACGTTTCGCAGTCCCGTTTTCTCCTCTACAACTAGATTGATTAAATTACTTTTTTAAATAAAATTAAATAAAGGTTTTGGCTGTATATTGCTATGTTTTGCTTTTTTCATATAATCTCGTCTTTGTTTTCTGGATGTTGGAATACTAATCTGAATTCATCAATAATCTGGTCAATTTTTTGTGTTTTGAAGATTAAAAACTCTTTTAATAATTAATAAAATAAGGAAAACATAGGAAGGTGCTAACTGACCATAGATTATTTTTAAACGATCAACTAGGTATTGCCATTATCCAGGAAGGAAACAGGGGACAACATCTGTATGAAAAAACGGCCCATACAGAAGCTACATCACTCAGTACAATTACAGCGCGGTCAGCAGATAATTACTGCCACCAATACGATCCGATGCAGTATCGCGACTAATTGCAATGCCTTGTTAAGAGGATATCCTCAGCTCGGCAAAAATTTGTTATCGAGTGTTACGAACAAATTGTTTTTACCTCTTACGTTGAAAACAACGATAACGAAATAATGACAACTGCATTTTAGATAATTTTATTTTGCTGGTTTAACAGTTAAAATTTAAGTGCTAACCAAAAATATTCTGACAAGTACGAGTATAATAATGAAGTTTATTTATTTATTTAGTTGTTCATTTAACATGGATATACTAATATATTAATAGAAAGATAACATTCATCTTTCGCTTAAGAGGCATATGAAATTTACAAATTGTTAGTTCATTTAAAATTAATATTATAAAGACAAAGTTAGGCGCAGTGTAGGTATAATGAATGTCAATAATAACAACAAATGTTATTACATGTCAACCAAGGAAATTAAGCAATTTGTATATGAATACGCCGTAACAAGAAGGTTCTCTGACACTAAAATCGAGATCCAAAGGAGAGGATCTTTATCTTTCTGCGTTTCTTTTCTAACGAAGTTGAACTGAACGAAATACTGATTGGCTGTGATTTTGCTTACGTAAATGACAAGCAGGTGATCATAAAAGATTGACAGAAGAAATCTCATCATCAGAAGAAATCTCATATTTCATTTTGGATATTCTCTACTGTAACGGCACAGCGCCGGCAACGGCGCAGCTGCTGGCGAACCAAAAATATATGAAGTTACATGTCACGCTTTCCCACTTCTCGGTGCCGGAAACGGTATGATATTCAGACATTTATAGTGCCGGGCAGGGCCGTGGAAAAACAGACATTAGGAACTATATAGAACATAAGAAAAAAAAATGAGAATGATAATTGTAGGTACAGATTGCAGGCTCACTCACACTAAGACAAAGAATATCCCCTTGTGAACCTTATATATTTACGCTATATAAAAATTTCTTAGTGTGAACCAATTGTGATAAATGATGTCACCTAATGTAAACGCAATATAATAAGTTGTAAGATGAAGAGGGAAGACTTCTTTGATGACATATATTTTGTCAAAATAATTCAATAAATAAGAAGGCGCCCAAGCAACACAGACTGGCTGATTATAACTCTTTCATACAGAATCTTTGATTTTAAATATTCATCTTACATTCAGAATTCCGTTTGTTGCCCGTGGTGCCACCGGTAGCTATTTGCCGTAACTTTATAAAGAAGTCATGCAAATAAATGGAAAATATTGTAATTTTGTTTCTTTTAGGATACCTTTACAATTTTTTAGCAAATGCAATGGCTGCTGCTAGAATACATAATAATAAGTCTAAGTCCGCTTCACGCACAAATTATATGTATGAATTATATTTTCAGCAACCATACAACAAACATAGCCTAACAACAACCCTTTTTTTTTCAGAGATACCTAAAACTTTTAATAATGACTTTAGCACTTTTATACCCAAATAAAATTCTTTAATCTCATCTAAAATAATAAAATATTTAATATAGGAAGTAATAACATCAAAGAGTGGAAGGAAATTCTCAGTACCTAGTACTACTGGTAAGACTACTCGGTAATACTACTGGGAACAGCCCGTCATTCCTTGTCAGTCACTAGAAGTCAATATACTCGTTACTCGTAGATGAAATGATGACAGGAAAGTTTCCCAAGTTTAATATATAATTTTCATATCGGGGAAAGTGTAAATGAAAAGCGCAATAAAACTATAGATCTAAAAATTATATTGAGAGTACTTTTTTATGATAATGCCACTGTAACCTTTTTCGGTGAGCATGAGAAAGAATTTAAATTCAATCAGGTTGTGTGTTATAACTTATAATTTAAAAGATATGTGTCATGCTTACCTTAAACAGGGCCGGAGAAGTGTATGGATAATATTTTTAAAGGGCGCCTCCATGCAGATGCAAACAGACTTCAGGGATTGGAAATGATTTAAAAAAGTACACGGTTCAATTAGTACATGCAATTTATTTTCAATACATCAAAGTACAGAATATAAAAATATAATAGTGTGTAAGCGAATATGAAGGGGACATATTCAAGTAGTTCAATTGGTAGTACTTACAATAAAATTAAAATATAGATTCGGGTTGATACAAATTATACTAGAGAACCACCTTCCTCGTTCACACCTGGTGGAAATGTAAAGGACCCTGTAAACGATCAAACATGTTTGTCAAATTTACGTGTTTGACAAACTTGTTTGTTCGTGTAGGGCTGTGTTCGACGCGTTTGACAAACGAACTACCTACGTGTTTGATGTCTTTGAAAAGTATCTGGATTGACGTCCTGTTTGATGAAAACGTGAAGTTTGTCAAGCAAGTTCGACAAACATGTTTGATCGTTTACAGGGCTCTTAAGAGCCGGTGACTCTTCCTGCCCTCGTGGATTATGGATTTTTAGAATGATAACGAAATAGAAATCATTCGCACGTTTACATACAGGCATTTTTATCTAATATATAAAATTCTCGTGTCACAGTGTTTGTTACCAAACTCCTCCGAAACGGCTTGACCGATCTTTATGAAATTTTTTGTGTATATTCAGTAGGTCTGAGAATAGGCCGTATTTTTTATTACGGCGAAACGTAAGTTCGCCGTTATTATGGCCGGCAGAGCTAGTATACTATAAAATATATTAAATAAAGTGGGTACTTAGTTTTTCGACGGTCTTGGGCCATTCATATGGGTTTTGTTTGTTTTTAAACTTGTTTAACATATATTGCCCAAAACCGAACAGAATGCAAGTCAACTTCGGTGACGTTGTTCGAAGCTCCTGAATGAGTGCTGTCGAGGTGGTCGATTTCTAAAGGCATAAAACTGACAGTTTGGGAGCTATTGTATACCTCCCAACGTCACATCAGTCCACGGTAATGCGAAGGCCGACGTCTCCCATTATGTTCATTAGAGCATTCATTAGCATACTTATAATGAACATATGAATAATCCTTTCTTTTTTCAAACTTAAAGAGCCGATGAACTAACATTATCGCTACTAGAAAACGTCGCAGATAATGTATATAGCATTAAGTCCGCCTTGTGCACAAATGTACTTAAACATAAATTTCTCAAAGAAAAGCGATTTTAGATCTAAGAAGGGTATGACACCTTTTTTCATAACTCTAATGATGCATAAGCAGACAGCTTGTAAGGATTAAAAACTCGTTAGCCCTAACTCTATTAGGTTGGGTCCAACCACATGAAGTCATTACAGCAAAATAATGACACCTTCAGGTCTATTGTATTGTTAAGAGTCATTGCGCGAATGTTCACCTTTGAGTCTCCCAGTCATTTGTACTCACATACGCAATCTGTGAGAAATTACTTAATTACTGAAAGGTGTATAGTAGACAAAATGTTATTTGGGGCTACAAAATATTTAAATGCGTCAATTTAAAATTATAGGTATACTAAAACAATCTCTTTTTTGTCGTTAATGTAGTTTGCTACGAAAAATTGTAAACGATGAACTGTTTTCTAAAGTGTATTTTTATTGCACAATAATTTACAATCAAAACATAATAAATGTTGGTAGTTGCCTAAATCCATCAAAAAATATTTGATCCAGCAAAGATATTACTGCGCCAGATAACTACATTAAAAAAACATTCAAGCTTCATTATACAATCTACAATAAAGTACTTACTTTAACAAGTGACTGCGACTCTCAAGTAGGCACGAAAGTAAAAAGCTATAAAGAAAAGTGCATAGCTGGAAACTATTAAAAACTTTTAGATGAAGATAAGTGATGAGCTACTCCCGCGCAGGAATGTTATCGAGCCCGTATCGATTCGTTACACTCAATGATGCGAACAATCGCTGCGAGTTATCGATCACCGGACGGAACTCCCGTCGTTTTCTCTGGGACACTTTGGAAGTACGAGTACCTACCTATCAATAGTATTGTCTAGAGCAATGTTGATTTTGTGTTGAGTAGATCTAGTCATGGAGATTTATTTTGTACGAAGCTTCAAAATCGTATCTGTCTGATGAACTTGTTTTTATATATCAAATTTTTAAATAGGATCTACTCAAATGCCAAATTCGTTTAAAACGTATCCGTAGCCGATATTGGTATCATATGCTTTAGTTGTCGGAACACGCACCAATATAATTAAAATTGTCATTATGGGGACCAACATAGGCAAGACTGTAGTAGCTAACTAGGTTTACTTAGAAGGCCTATGACCAACTAAACACAGCAGGAAAACTTTATGTCCCATAGGGAATCGAACCTCCAGATCTATGCTGGGTGGTCTCAATCACTATTACTACTGGATTATCATTATGAATATGTGTTATGATTCCAAAGGATACAAATAAATAATATTTAATAATAATTTTATATTATCCACAGCTTGACAACACACATTCTTTGTTCTTCACACAATTACGTATTTGCACAAACTGTAAAGCAAATCTTTGGTTTTGTACTAGCCCAGAAAGTCATCAAGACGTAAAGATTTCCCATTTCTCTTAGACTGTACCTATTACTCTTTCGTGGCACATACACTGATGTATGTAAAATACTACCATAAAGTCATGACTAGTATTGCTGATACTTCAGGGACAACAAAGTTTAGACAGCGACAGGAACAAATGTCATTTGGAAATATACTCGTATCGAAGATTACCACCGTTTGTCGTGTTGTAATGTACCTGTGATGACCATATCTTTCCTATATTATATTATAAACAAACTAAATATATTTGAGCGAGCTTGGTCACAGGTTTTTTTTTATCTATAATGCAGAAAGTAACTGAAAGAACAATTATTATATCAGGCTACTCAATCTATTGACAGCTATGGCGATTCAGGATGGCGCTCTAAGAATATAAAATTATTCAATTGTCACGATAAGGTATCGTGCAACATCTTAGTGTTTTTTATATAAGACGGAGAAACTGAGATATTTAAAATGTTATTCAGCAATTGCTATGTTTTCAATTGCCTTTTAACTTTCAGCCACCTATGGAACTATAAACTTGGCAAAAAGAAATAAGATAATTTGTCATCAATCAAATTTTTAAACCTCAGAATAATTATTCTTCTGAGTTTTAATATTTATTCTTAGATTCGGTAGGTATATATTAATATACAATACGCAATCATAGAATAATAATATTTATACTACACCTGATCGGAACAGCAGGGAATAATGACTATTCCCTCAAAAGTGAAAGAGAAGGTTAGTCTTTTCTACAGCCTTAATAAGCGGGAGGAGAAGTTATATGAAAATCCATTTCTATCGTGTTTTAGCGGGAGCAAAAGCTATACTTAATTCCATTTCTAACCTGTTAGAGCCTCAGCGGGGTGGAGGCGGGAGAACGCGCTCCTACACTCACCACGACCTGCGCTGAGTTTTGCCGCGCTGCAAGGTGGCTGTATGATATCAGCCTCCCTAGCACGTCCACTAAAACACGATATTATAAAGCGGTTTATCGCGGTAAACTGTCAAAAGACAATAGGGTTTCGTCGTGATTTGACAGTTCCCCGCGATAAATCGCTTTATCGTATCGTATTTTGGTGGACGTGTTACGGGGGCTGATCTCTGTGTTATCATAAAAAAAGAAAAGCAGCCCGAATTTTTCATCAAATCTGTGAATATATTTATCGTATTTTTTTGTTACGACGTGAGTTTTTACCTAATAAAAGTTAAAATGTCGAATTCTAGTAGTAGAAGTGATATTGAGATGACACCCATACAAATGTAATAATATTTTCATACTAATATGATTCTACAAACAATTTCAATCAAACATGTTTTTATATGTACAGGTGTGTAGTATAAAGCACTATGTAGCATTTTGGAGAGAGTTCGATTCCTAGCTCGGGAGTATTGTGCTCCCTTGCTAGTAATCGGTCACTTTCGTCCCACGGTGAACAATGTACTATTAATTTAATATCTTATCGTGCAAATAAATTATATCTCACAGGAAGGTTACAAATTTTCTATATCGAAAAAACTAAACTGAGGACTTGGCTGTATGTATATGCTCGATACTCCTCTCTTTTAGTTTTTTAGCTTGGAAAAATATGTATATGCATTTGTGTCTGCACAAATTATTGGGCACTTATGTTGTCTATTCAAAATATTTTTTTCGCCCAATAATATAGGTAAGTTTCAATTACCTAACACTAGTTCTTTTGGTGTTGCAAACATAAAATATGTATTTTTTTCCCTAGAGAGAAAAAGAAATTCAGTACAACATTTAATTCCTGTTTTTTAGTAAATTGAAATGACTAAGTTGGTTTTACATGACACATGATAATATATTTTTGAGCAGATGGTGTGCAAAAAACATTAGGTACCAAAAAGAATAAACGTTATGACAACGTCAAAATTTTAATTAAATAATAAGATAAAATAAATCACACAACAGTAGTTTAATAGAACCCTTGAAATAATTACCAAAAACAGTCACTTCTTACGATTAACGGATATTTCGCTAAAGTTATCTCGTAATCAACTGACCCGATTCTGCTACTTTGTACTTTCGATAGAAATAAGGCTCAAAGCAGCTATATTATTTCATCAATTCGAGTAACGATTGAAATGTGTTAGTCAGAATGATGAAGGAATAGCTTCGGGCGCATTGATCATAAAAAGCATCGTGAGAACTTGCAGGGGACAATGGGCCGACTACTGGTGCTGCGTGATCATCAGATATCGCCGCCTTTTATACGCAGAATCGGACAAGCGTGAGTTGTGATAGAGATGTTAGTTCCGAAATCTTCTATTTTTAGCAGGGCATAAAAATAATTAAAACTGATCAAAAAAGCTCCTGTAGATTTAACTTCTGATTGATATGTTACGCGGTATTTATAAGTAACTCTAGTGGAAAGTATACGTATTTTCATTGCCTAACTTAATATGGCCATAATTATAAAATTAGCTTTGTAGGTGTTTAAAAAATATAAGTACTAGTAGGTTACATAATCACCTTAGTCAAAATTAGGAAAGAAGCTTTCGAGTAGCCGAATTTATTTATGAAATCGATTTGATATTTATTTTACATAATATAGTTTTGTGTTAAATTTTTTTTAATTATAAATCATGTTAGTTACACTACTTAGGGATAGGCATCGCATACAGAATAAACTATAAACTCAACTTTATATGAAAATTTAAAATCTATTATTTCAAGTTAAATTATCCAACAGAGTATCGTTCAAATGATGCGTTTTTACAATTCTCATAATGATACCTAATGTTTAAGGCATGCAAATTATAAATCACAAATAGAATGTATCTACTCGAGAGTTCGAGTAGATTATAGTTCGGGTTATTCTCCCAAGAAATCTTAGAAAACTAAACAACTGGCCACACTGTGATTTAATAATTAGCCCACGAGAACTGGTACTACTCTTAGTTAGCAAGCTATAACACAAACAGCGATTTAATGCCGGAATTTGATTTTTTTTAAAATTTCATCAAAATTCTTTTTATTATAGAATTTTGATGATCGTTCTCAGCGAGTAGAAACGTGTAACAAATATGGCGTTACCTCGCTTTCAGAATCGGTTCTAGTTCGTCAAGGTATTCGTCAGGGATCAATCCTGGCACCTATCCTTTTTAATTTGTACAGCTGGGCAAAAAGCAACGGTCTCTCTCCTAATCCTGCTAAGTGCAAATATTTGGTGCTTGGCACGAAGCTACAAATCAGTAAAGTTATAAATTTTAGACCGGATATCAAAATTGGAGATGAGAAAGTGCAGGAGGTCCGAGAAGCTAGAACCCTGGGTGTCTTGCTAGATAATAGGTTAACGTTTCATAACCACGTTCTAGAGACAGTTAAAACCTGCTTTTATAGGTTAAAGTCCTCTATAAGGTGCGTCCCTTCCTGAATGTAGAGATGCGCATAAAAATTTGTGAAACGTTAATACTCTCTAAACTTAACTACGCGGACACAGTTATAGGAAATTGTTTATATAAATATACCAAGAGAGTAATCCAGCGTGTTCAAAATGCTTGTGCACGCTTTTGCTTCCATATTCCACCCAGAGCCCATGTCACGCCCTTTCTCAACCAGAGTAATTTATTAGCAATGGAGTCTCGACCTTCACTTCACTTCGCTAGTTCGTTATTCGGTGTAGTTCAATCCCATAATCCACCATGTCTCTTTGATAAATTAATTTTCTCTAAGCGACCAGTCAGAAATGCCATAAAATTAATATGTCCCAGGTACAACACGGCTGCATTTCGCGGTAGCTTCCGCTACGCTGCTACAAAATGTTGGAACAATATTCCCCCACCACTAATGAACAAATATGTTCTGCTAAAACAACAATCCAATAGTTTGTAGCAGTCCACATGGTTCGGTTGATTTGTTAATTAACTAGTAATTGTCACGTCTTGCATCTTAGATTATAATTTATATTACGCTGAGTTAATTGTCTTGTTTATCCACCTAACTGACCATAGGTTCAAATATTAGGGTGTTTTTATAAAGTGTGTTCTATGTTTTTGTCCTATCATGGTGTATACCAAATTGTGTCCTAATTAGTTTTAAAACCAATTGACTGTTCTCAACCAGCACATAATGGATACGTCGATGTGTGTGTTTACCTAGGGGAAAGGTTTCCGCGGAAGACCAGCGTCAAGATACGTATAGTGCGACAAACATTAGAGTAGGTCAAATGCTCACTGAAGTGAAGGCAGCGATTTTTGCACACAGATACAAAGATATATATAATATAAAATGCTGAGTGGGACCCCTTTTTTATGTCACATCATCACCTTATTTACATATTTATGTTTGAGGAAATTTATGTTTGATGTGATATGAAATAAATATTTTACTTTCTTTCTTTCTTTAAAGACTTTAAAGACCGAATCTATAAAATTAAATGATGCTGATAAAATAAATAACTCATTTACGAGAAAATAAAATGGCTAAAAAGCGTTATGAAGATCTTTTTTACTTAAAGACGTTCAAAAAGTTTGAAATCAATTTCAGAATTTCAGTCAATTTCAGTGTTTGAATATGTGAATATTTGAATATTTGTCGACTATACAAATAATTTAGGTATACAAAGAACTTTACCTAGTTAATTAAACCTTAACTTTATCTGAAATTAATGTTATTTTGAATAAATAATTTATTTCTATGGAATTTGTTTTTATTTTCTCGCAGGTGGTGCGAAATGCAGAGTAGTTTCCTCGGTGATAAATTATACTTAGGTGAACTTAAGTCCCTTGCTGCGTCGGGCGTTCAGTCCAATCTCTTGCTTCGCTCATGATTTGACCATAGATTCAAGTTGACAACCGACACAACAAATGCATGCATATGTATACATATCGCCTGACAATGCAACATTATGATGACATGGAGCTGATCTGCAGCTGGAAGTTGGCCATAGGAACTCCGCAATAAAACGGCACAACCCCATTAAGTTTGGGCTCGTTTGGTGCAACCGGCTATATATGTTTAACTGTATCTATCTATCTTTTTTTAACCAATTACAAAAAAGGAGAAGGTTCTATGTTTAACTGTATCTCTTTTTTTATGTATGTTCACCGATTACGCTGCCATTTGTAGGCCGATTTTCAAGATTCTTTTTGAAATCGAAAGAGTATACGTACTCCTCAGAAGGTCCAATTGGTACCAAGTCCCGACCTGATGATGGAATACCAGGAAAATCGAGGGAACCCCTTAAGAGGCTGAGTAACGCCAACGACCTTGAGACAGAGTTTCTACTGGATTACGGGCGCGGTGCGCTATTGAAATTGTTCAAAAACATCAAAATATATTTTTTAAAGAAACTAGTACCTTATTTAAAGATATGAAACATCAATATTATCAAATATATGTTTAACGAGTTAATTCCCTGAAAATCATTAAATAACCTTTGTTAAATAACTCAGATTTTCTTCTGCAAGCTGTTATTGATGGGTGTCTTTGGCTATTTTTTTAACGAGAAATTTTAAATATTTTTTTTTGGGGCAGTTATTCTCAGAAATATTTTTAAGAGTAACATATATTTTTTTACTACGGTATATTAAACAGGTTTTCAAAAAAAAGTTCTAAGAGGGGCTCGATTAGCTCAGCTCAGAGTTGTCAGCCTCTTAAATATCATAGGCACGTCCACCATGTTAATTGATTTTTTTTAAATATTCAGGTATTTCCATCTGGTACTCATCATATTATGTTACTGAACTGATGATGAAAGGTTTGTGGCGAGTTTGGAGTGGATATTATAACGGGAACCTATTGAGGGTGTAATGTAAGTCTATTCTTTCATTTGATTGAAACTGAGCTGAAGCTAAGCTGAATTGAGCTTGAAAGTATAACTTCGAAACGATCAGTTTGTTAGGAGTTGGAGAATTATTCTTTTAATACTGTTTAGAGCGAAAGAAGTTTTATTTTAAGTTATTCTAGTGGCCATGGGTCAATTTCTAATATGCATGTATTAAAGGACATTACTTCTGCCTCCATACATTGGTTGCCTCAATACCAACAGCAGTGAAAAAATAATTTTCGTATAATAAGACGTTAGTAAATACTGTACGTCCACAACAATTACTACGGATAAGCTTCGAAATCGAATTATATATCAAAAAAATGAATCAGATTTTGAGGTAAGTTGAAGTAACACTTTATTTCTTTAGAGCCAATACACATGGTCCATCCATATCTATACAATTATGTAAATAATAATTATTGCAATCAATCAAAGAACATTATTATAGCCACGTTAGTAAAGAACAAGAAATCTCGAAATTATAAAGTAAATCAAAAACACAACAAACTAGCGAGCGACAGCGCGTGAGTAGTCAATTGATGTTGTAAATTGTCAAAGATATTATAAAAAACATAATTTATACAAATAAATAAATGTTTATACCTACAGCTGTGTTGTGAGCTGTGAGGAGCTGCAATCAATCAATGTGAACGGAGAGATGATTGAGGATCCACATAGTATAGCGGAACATTTTAATGATTATTTCATATCTGTTCCAAATAGTTCAACGAAATGTACTACACATAATTTAGACAATCAAACTACTACTATATTTTTGAGGCCATGCACTGTAGCTGAAGTATTAAAAATAATAAAATCACTCAAAAACACGAAATCGGTAGGAGTTGATAATCTTTCAACAAACATATTTAAATTATGCGCCAATTATATTGCACCGGTCATTTGTCACATAATTAATTTATCCAGCGGAAGGTCTTTTCCTGAACCTCTTAAACGTTCAATAGTCAAGCCCATCCCCTGTAGCACGTCCACCAAAACACGATATGATAAAGCGATTTATCGCGGTGAACTGTCAAAATACGACGAAACCCTATTGTATTTTGACAGTTCACCGCGATAAACCGCTTTATCATATCGTGTTTTGGTTGACGTGCTAGGGGGGCTGGTATAAAAAGAGTAATAGACATGATATAGGCAACTATCGACCTATAACTCTTGTGCCAATATTGTCAAAAATATATGAAATGGCTATGAAGGACAGACTAGTAAGTTATCTTAACAAAAATAAGACAATAGCTATTGAACAGAATGGATTCCAAAAGGGAAAATCTACAACTCTCGCGGGCTATAAATTGATGTGCAATATTACGAATAATATAGATAAAAGGGTTCCGGTTACTGTAGTCTTTTTTGACATGAGTAAGGCTTTTGATTGCGTCAATCATGACATCCTGCTCACAAAGTGTAAAAGCTATGGTATTAGAAGTCTAGCTTTGGATTGGATTAAAAGTTACCTTACTGGTAGAACACAGTGCGTACAAATAACAAAAATGAATGATAAAAAAGAGGCTATTGATTATAAGACTTCGTTCTTATACAATAAAATACAGGGGTTCCTCAGGGGAGCGTCCTGGGTCCGTTGCTATTTTTACTTTATATCAATGACCTGCCTAAAGTAACACAATATGAAACCATTCTTTTTGCGGATGACATATCGCTTGTTATACCTTATGAGGACAGGAAATTTGCATATGAGAATATAATCAATCAGGCTATAAGACATAAGCGGCTGGATACAAAGAAATAATCTTAATTTTAATGCATCAAAAACTAAATTCCTACAATTTTTAAGTTATAAGGCTAGACCGTACGATCTTGACCTTCAGTGCCAGGGGGAAAGCCTTTTTGAGGTTAATGAGACGGCGTTTTTGGGCATTGTAGTAGATCGGTATTGTAACTGGAAAAGTCATATGGATAACATTTGTAATAAGTTGAGTCGCTTTGTATTTGCTCTCTATCGTTTAAAAATAACAGCTAACGAAAATACTGCTCTCTTAGCTTACCATGATTATGTTTCGTCAATCCTGAGATATGGTGTTATACTATGGGGGAATTATACTGATATAGAAAAAGTTTTATTAATTCAAAAAAAAATGTGTGCGTGCTATTATCGGTATCGGTCCTCGTGATAGTTGTAGACGAATGTTTATAAAATATGGGCTGCTTACAAAAGGCAATAGTACTTTACTTCAAAAAAACTGTTTTGTAATGCCTATACGTATTTATAATAAAATCCCCATAGAACTCCGACATTTACCAACTTCTTTATTGCTACGTAGACTAAAAAAATGGCTGACTGAAAAATGTTTTTATGATTTAAAGGAGTTTTTTGACACCTAATAATGTAATATACCTAATTATAATAATAATTTAATAATTTTGACATGTAATAATTAATGAATTTTTTTTTCCATTTATTTGAACCACGAACAGGCTTACAATTAATCATACATACACATAAATTTATATAAACATAGTTATTGTAAACCCAGCATTGATGGTCACTTCGTAATTTTCAAAAAGGTATGCTATGAAACCTGTACAGCTTTGAAGTACTTAGGTAATCTAATATTATACATGTAGGTAGATACTTACATCTATCACTATATTTATTTTTTATATTATAGTTAATGAGATACAATTTTAATATGAGTACGAGACGTAGTAGGTATAGTTATATAATATGTATAGTAGTATAATATACAAGTGAATGTGTGTTCTCGAGTGAAGTGAGTGCGTGTGTGTGTGTGTGTGCGGGTGGGTGTGTGTTTGTGTGCGCATGTGCGTGCGTGCTCGTTTGTATGTGCGTGTGTATGACTACAACATAAGTGTTGTGTCAGTATTTAACTTAAATTAATAAAATAGTGCATAGATCTATGCTTATATCTAAAGTGTTTCTGTTATGTGTATGTAGGTACATGATAAGAACTAGAACTAAGATTTAACTTTAACTTTAATTATTGTAATTATTTGATAATAATATGTTAATTATATGCTTCCTATATAAATTAGCGCCACATGCAAAGATAGCTAATTTATTGAATTTTTTGTTATAATTATCAAGCATGCGATGCATAGGTGATCGGATTCCAGCATTAGTACGACATAATTTAACTGCAAATAACGGCTTTGGGCGCGATGATCGGAGATGTGCACGCAGTGGTATAGAATAACTTATTTTATTCACAATATCAATGCAATCATATTTATTGTTACATAGATCATAAAGTAACATAGCCTCCAACTGTAGTCGCCTTGATTTAAAATCAAGAAGTTTGTATTTCCTTAGAAGTAGAGCATATGAAAGGCGTTGATGACAACAGCTGTAGTTAATGCGACGCAAGAATTTTTTTTGTACCATTTCAATGATACTATGATATTTTTTATATAACGGGCTCCATACTGCCACTGCGTACTCAAGCTGAGGCCTTATTAAGGATTTATAGAGGTGAATATATGTAGATGGGCTTTTAAACTCAGTAGAAGATCGCATAATGAAACCATACATTTTGTATGCTTTACCAATTATATTATTAATATGAACATCGAGATGCAATTTAATATCAAGAGTTACACCTAGGTCCCTAATGCTATTTACTCTTGAAATACTAGTGCCACAGAACGAATACGTAAAATTAATTATTTTCCTTTTTTTTGTGAATGTTATAGTTTTGCATTTATGAAGACTAAGTTGTAATTTGTTATCTTCACAATAAGCACTAAATCTATTTAGATCCTGTTGGAGTAATGTATGGTCTTTGGAGTCATTAATAATTCTATAGATTTTGAGATCATCTGCGTATAAAATAAATTTGCTATGGGTGAAACATTTACTAACATCGTTTATAAAAATAATAAACAAAAGTGGACCCAGTATTGAGCCCTGTGGCACACCTGAGCTAACATTAATAATCTGCGATTCAACACCACCTATTACCACTTTTTGAGTTCTGTTTGTAATATAGGATTTAAACCATCTCCATAGATTCCCTCTAATGCCATTAAATGCAATTTTCTCCAAAAGAAGTCTGTGGTCCACGCGGTCAAATGCCTTTTGGAAATCTGTGTATACACTATCTATTTGTTTGTTAGAATCAATTCCTTCAAAGAGATCAGCGGTGTAGATTAACAGGTTAGTGGTCGTCGAACGCCGTTTAACGAATCCATGCTGCTGCTGTAAGATAGTGTTATGCAGGTCAGGATATATAGCATTGTGAACCAGCCTCTCAAATACCTTTGAGAGAACAGGCAGTATTGATATTGGCCGGTAATTCTCCACATCATTCCTTGAACCACCTTTATGTACAGGAACAATTCGAGCACGCTTCCAAATCGAAGGGAAAAAACCACTAGAAAGACACCTGTTAAATAGATAGTAAAGAGGCAAGTCAATTACAGTTGCTAATTCTTTAAAAAATATAGAAGTTATATTGTCAACACCGGCACCCTTTGATATATCCAACGCTTTTAATGTTTTGCAAATTTCTTTTCTAGATATTTCAATATTACTAATTATAAGGTTCGATCCATTATTACATTCCAGTTCAAAGTCACTAGTTGTCAGGTTATCAGGTACAGATGATGGTTGAAAAACTGAGTGAAAGAAATTATTAAACAAGTTGCATGCTTCGTCAAGATTACTAGCTGTCGATGCTTTGTAATGTATAAATTCTGGGATCTCATTAGCACGCTTGCGCTGGGACACATACCTCCAAAAATATTTAGCATTATTTTTAATACTACTTTCCAAAGTTGTCATATAATTTTTATAACATTTATCGGATGCCACTTTAAATTGTTTTCTATAAATTGAGAAGATATTATAATTAGATTCACTATAAATTTTTTTTCATTTTGATCCAAGCTCGATTCTTTGATTTGTATAATTGTATTAATTTAGTATTAAACCAGATAGGGTAGCAGTTTGGTTTGATAATTTTTAGAGGTATATTTTCCCTAACAACCTCATAAATTTTATCGTAGAATAAAGCAACAGCATCCTCTGCGTTTTTGTCTATAAACAATTCATTCCAATTCACATTGGATAATATTTGTTTGATAATATTGTAGTCAATATTTTTATAACAATATTTGTAAGATGGCATGCGATTCATGTATTTATTATTACATGCAAATGGAGCCGAGACCCAGAAAGGCGGATGATGTTCATCTATTGGAAGCAATGCAATCGGCACTGATGACAAATAGCAGTCTATTACGTTGGTAAAAAAGAGGTCCAATGTGCGATTATTATGATTTTTCAATGTATTTAACTGATAACAATTTAATAATGACATAAAGTCACTTACACATCTGTGCGTTACGTTCAAATCATTATCACTTATTTGCTGCTTATATGGTTCGTCATTAATCCATACCAGATTAGGTAAATTAAAATCCCCTGCTATAAAAAAAATCTGTAATATTAGTACTTTCATCCAGTATATTATTTTGCAATACGTCGAAATAATCTAAATAAGTTTGTTGACATTGATTTGGTGGTATATAAACTGCCCCTATACAATAATTACGCTTACCTATTCGGAGTGTAATAAGTACCTGATCTATAATGGGTGGGAGAGGGCCTACAGTGGCGGGTGCGCAGCCTGAGCACAACGCTCGACGCACAGCTATCAGTACGCCGCCGCCAATGCGACGGCCGCTTGCCGCACGATCGCGGTCTGCGCGAAACACCATGTACCTACTATCAATGTATTCACTTTCTGTGATATCTGCATGCAACCACGTTTCAGTTAGTATTATAATGTCATGTGAGTGCGCAAGAATGTTCATGAATAGTGTATGTAACTTAGTTCTGAGACCGCGACAATTCTGGTAGTAAATAGATATATTATTTGTATTTGCCATTTTTTACACCATGAGTAAATATTAGAGTTATTTTATAAGAATTAAGGACATACGTCCAATTAATGACAACAATTTTTTTATACCAGGATTGCCGCGTACACAGGATAGGGAAATAATACATAGGTAATTTAGCGTTAAGTTTTAATTCGTTACTCAACAAACACAATAACTGTTTCGATCGTTCTATACACACACATTTCAGGTTTATAATATTTATGCATTTATTATACCAAACTCGCCATGTTAGAAGGTTAGAAATTTTAGGGAGATGCAAATTAGAATTAAGTTTTAATACACACCACTTATTATTATTATTTATCACCATAGCCCATAACACAAAAAAAATAATAAGTTTTATTACACATATACTTAGCATATTACTGTTCACAAACACAGTCAGATCAATGTAGACACAATACTTCTTAAAACAATAGTAATTAGGAGAATAACTTATCATAATTATTGATAGATTACGCTTTGATTTTTTTAATGTCCTGCTCATTACGCACAGCAAAGATGGCCGAGGAATCTGTCTGCCGCACCAAAACAGTGCCGTGCTTAATCCACACATATTTATAATGATTCTTGGTAGCTTGTTCACGAGCCAGTCGAAATAATTGTTTGTTCTTGGCGGTGAGGTGCTCGTTTATGTAGACTTTCTGCACAGTCCCCGACACAGACAGCTGGTCCGATTTCAATTCTTTAATTGCTCGTGCCGCAGCGATGAAATTGTTACGAATGATTTTTGTCGTAAAACGCACTATAATATTTTTTGGACGTGCATTTTTTTTGTCAAAGTGTGGCACTCTGTGGACTGATACAATATCAGAAGTGTGCACAGGATGCTTGATAACACATCCCACTTTTTCAACTATGGATAGTAAATTTTCATCTCGACGTTCAGGTAAGTTCGCGATTTCTATGTTGTATAGCCGCGCCTGCTGCTCCATAGAATCTATTTTAGTCTGTAGTGCTGAGATCTGGTTACCAACGTCGCAGTTGACTTGCAGTTTGGCTTCAATATGCTTTAACCGACCTTGTCCTTTTACTAAAAAGATTAAGATAAAATTATTTTACAAAAAATAATTGCCGACTTCAAATGATAACCTGGAAAGTCTTAAAAATATAAGAAGTACTAATATAGTCAGTTTAAATTTGTCACCCAATTCAATATACAAATATGATGCTACATGTAATGATATATTTTTTATTTAAAAAAATGTGTTTTTGATGTTGGTTTTAATTTTATAAAATATTTAAGGTGTATATTCACTTTTTGCGACGATTGTGTACAAATTTTCGAAATTCAAAGCTAGTATAAAATCAGTGATGATTACTTGCTGATGTCAATACTTGGAATAACTTTATCGATAAACCATACTTTAATGTTGTCAAGACTGCTCATTACGTTTGACAATACAGTGTATTTAAATGTCATTATTACTTCTGATAAAGCTGATAAGCTTCTTGCGCCCATTTCTCTTATCAACTAACTGTTGTGATTAGTTAGTAGAAAAATGTTGAATGAGCTTTTCATACTCCTAATACCTACGTTAAGTATATGGATATTTGAAAAAATGTATTTGGCTCTGTATATCGTAAATATAATATTATAAAGAGGACAGATTTGATTTTGTTTGTTTGTTTGTATTGAATAGGCTTCGAAACTACTGAACCGATTTTAATGAAAGTTGGTATAGGGATAGTTCGAGACCAGGGGAAGGACATTTTGTCTAAAAGTAAAAAGGCGCAGGTACTGTATCAGTGTGTAGGTACACTAGGAAAATTAAAGTCTTCCCCCATCAAATAGTTATACTAACGCATGTGGTTATATGAATTTACAGGTTGTATATTATTTACAGGTTGTATGTTATTTACAGGTTGTATGTTATTTACAGGTCGTATGTTATTTACAGGTTGTATGTTATTTACAGGTTGTATGTTATTGACAGGTTGTATTTTATTTACAGACGCACTCGGATCAGATGCCGTTCCGGTGCGAGTTCTGCTCGCGACTGTTCAAGCACAAGCGGTCGCGGGACCGACACGTCAAGCTGCACACCGGCGACCGCAAGTACCGCTGCGCACACTGCCCTGCCGCCTTCTCCAGGAGGTGAGTCTTCCAATCAAGTGCTCTATCGTAAATATAATTATCCTAGTTCCGGGTAATGTAAGTGCCACTACCTGTGCACTTTGCGTCGTCGCCACCTTCTCTAGGAGGTGATTCATCCACTTAAGTCGTGCTTATTGCAACTTTTCATACCACGTGGTACTGTAAGTGCAGCTATGCATATTGTCCCTCCACCCTCTTCAAGAGTTGAGACTTCCACTAACGTCTTACTTTGTGGTCGTACTCTATTACTGCTTCTCCTGGTGACGATGACTGCAAATACTGCTGCGCACATTACCTCCCAGCCTTCTCCAGGCGAAAAATTTATTTTCATATATATAAAATATACAACAACACCACTTTGACTAGTGAGAAAAGCAAGCTTTTGTACAAAACTTAAGAAATGAGTTAAAGCAAAATTCGAATCACTGTCACTGACACTTTGCTAAAGCAAAAGGTTTGCTACGAGTTTTTAATGTTATTTTAAAATAAACCATCAATATTACAAAAATATGTATTGTGATTGGTTTAATTTTTTTTACGTTGTTGGATTTCCAGTTTTTTGATGATTGGCAGAGCAAAAAATTCATATTCTAAGAAAAGCGGGTGATTGTTTTCATTTATGGCACTTTACATATTATTATATGGTAAAGGAGTTGGTATTAGCCCTTCATGGTATTGTCCATCGAAAGAGACAGCAGAGTAGTTTGAAAATACACAATCCTCAATTATTTCCTAAGCAATCTCATAGCAATGTTCCCCGATCCAAAATTGACATCAACGAGGTATTTTAAGTCTCTCAACTTTTTTGGTCGGCTACCTGTCCATCACCTAGGAATATATAATTTTAATCCGTATTAAGAGGTGATGAATCTTGAAGAGCTTAATTTGTGAGTCTCAGAGGTGCTCCACAATGGCACAGCAAGATTGATTGTCGCGACGACTTGATGTGCTGAACAAACATCGCAGCTCTGGCGACGGCGACGCGTCACCTTTTTCGTCACCTCGCCGCGGTCACGTGACTAATTCCACGCAATTTGTCGACCCAACGAACCGCCGTCGAGTGAAAAGAGATGATGAGCTGACAAATGGCGTCGAGGGTCTCACAAAAATGAAATAATGGCCCGTACCTAAACCGGCGCGGCGAGCGCGGCCATTAGCGGAGGTGTTTGGGCGAGCGAGCGCCTCTATTCTGTAGTTTGCATGAAAAGCGCCTTTGTTAGCTCTGTTTGGTCCGTGCTTTATGTGGGCACTTATGCTTCGTATGACAAATCGTCGTCTCTGGTCACACAAAGACGATTTATCTCATTTAATTTTTAAATTTCTTGCTCGCATGTTTTCGAAATGCGTTCCTTTGAATGTGTAATCTTGAGGCGATTACGGTTGGGGTTAAATGAAGACATCACACGTGTACGAGGTGGAAATAGTTTTGTTCATTGCATTCTAAATGTTGAAACTGAATTAAATTATAAAGTATTTTCATTATTGTCTACTAAAACATTTAATAGAATTTAGAAAGCGTTGTATACCTCGCAACATTAGTACTAAGTGAAATGGTAAAATATAAGAGGATGAAAGTAAAAATGATATTATAGGGTGAATATAAAAACCCTAAGTAACAAAACCGTCTTCAAAAACATACCAAAAGAAAGGAATAAGATTACAACGTTACAAATTTTGCAAACTTTTAACTAACTACATATATTAGTTAGATCTTACATTTTTTATAATATTTTCCAGCAGATCATCGCTTGGCACCCACTGAATATTAAATGTGATGATGTATGATGCATTCTTATATTATTTTTACTTTTTGTGTTTTTGATGTCGGGTTTTATTTTTTGGAAAATATAATTATTTCAATCTTCTCAGTGAATTTAATACATGCGTATTTGAATTTTAGCCGAGGCAAAATACAGAATAACTTAAAACGTCGTAATTATTTCCGAACTCCAAACAACCTAAATATTAAGGAGTTATTCTTGTCACTATCAGCTCACCTGAATCACTTGAAGGGATATAACTACACGTCAATACTTTCTCTTTATATTGAAAGAACTGTCCCCTCCTGGCCCACAAGAAAGCGGCTTAGTCGCAGAATGTCTACTTCGCCAAATGTCTACAGGTAGTAAAATGTCTCTTTCGCACATTATCCCTTTCGCATAATGTTTTTGATTTTGATTTTTAATACTTTTATGAGATAATTGGAAAAAAATATTGTTACTATTATTATCATACAAGAATAAAGACTGATTCTAAATATTGTATTGTTTTTTACTGTTGTTTATTAGCTTTGTAACAAAGAATTGATATAAGAGTGACATTATGCGAAAAGGACATTATGCGAAACGAGACATTATGCGGAAGGGACATTATGCGAAAGAGACATTGTGCGAAAGGGACATTTTGCAACCTGTAGACATTTTGCGAAGTTGACATTCTGCGTCTAAGCGAAGAAAGCTTCCATCGTCAGTTCAGTAACATGAGATGACGACTACCAAACGTAAATACCTAAATAGCTTTAGAAAATGTCTATGCCTATGAAATTTAAAGGTTTTCTTGGGGTCCACCTCAGGGTATATAATATATATATATATATGATCATCATGTATACCTCTCAATTTCAAGAAGAATTTTGAAAATGGTGGAGTATTCGGTGCAAATATAAAAAAATAAGTAAAGGTACAGTCGAACATAGAAACATAGAACCTTCTTTTTTGAAGGCGCTTAAAAATTATGACGAATTACTTATTGTTTCCACTGAAGACAAGAATGGAACCTTCGCAAAAAAGAAAACGGGGATCAGGAGCAAAATAGACTAGTTTCATCATCACAGCTCATATACGTCCCCACCGAGGGGCTCGAGCCAACCCTATATTAGGGTGATTAGGCCTTTGTCGACCACGCTGGCCCAGTGCGGATTGGTCGACTTCACATACACCTTTGAATTTCTTCGCAGATGTATGTTGCCTCACGATGTTTTCCTTCACCGTAGGAGCGTCAGACAAATGTACATATGAAATTCGAAAACGAAAACTACATTGGTACATGGTGGTCTCGAACCCGGACCTCCCGATCGGAAGGCAAGTGCCGAGTCCACAGCGCCACCGACGCACTAGACTAGTTTATAACAAAATTTTTCACAAGAAAAACACGCGGTAAAAACATAGCGACGTGCAGAAAATTAGTTTCGTAAATAATTGTGTTTATCCCTTACTTTCGAGTAGTCTTAAGGTCCATAGATAGACAAATGATGAGTCGTGCCAAAAAAACGGTCAAAATAGGCCTATAAATGTTATTTGCCCCTGGGTGGTAGGCAATCCCCGCCAGAGACCCACGAAGGGGACTCCCTTGTGGCTCCGCCTTTTAAATTGAAGGTATAGGTATGTGCAACAATCGTGCAAATTTTTTCTGACCTTAATCACAAAATGCAAGGTTATAGTGCTTATCCTCCCCACATATCAGGTAAGAGCTGATTTTATAAAATTCAACTCTCAAGGGGGTGAACATATGAAAGTTCGTCATTTTCGAAGATAGAAACATAATTTTTTGTATTTAAACTGATAATTAGTAAAGACTGAACACTTGTTTAAGCGTTTGTGGAAATTCCTCCCTTAGAAAATGGCAAATAGTGGCGGAAATTTCGTTTTTTTTGTTTGTATGACACCAACCGTATTTTAACGGGACTTTTTTAAAAGACTTTTGCTTTATAGTTTGAATTATGTTTACTAATACGGGAAAATATAGAAGTTCTGCGGGAAAAACAAAATAACGCGGGCGAAAAGCTGGTAAATAATAAAAGATCCGACTGTTTGGGAGTCAGTTTACACCAACACAATTATGGTACTTATTGTAAGAGGCATCTTTTAGTTGGGTTACAGTCAGTTTTTCAGTCAATGCTTCTTTACATCTGTAAATTATTTTTCTCTGCATTCCAGTGATCACCTGAAGATACACATGAAGACGCACGACAACCAGAAGCCATTCCAGTGCACGGTGTGCAACCGCGGGTACAACACGGCCGCGGCGCTGACGTCGCACATGCAGGGCCACAAGCGGGACCGCGACGGCCGCGAGCCAGACCGCAGGCGGGCCCTGAGGTGTCCACGCTGCGGCGACGCCTTCAGGCGACCCGATCTATTGCAAGTACGTCAACATATATTACCTTCCCATGTACTTAAAATTAGCTTTCTGTACGTCGCATTACCAATGTTTTTTACCGCATGTTTTTCTTGTGGAAATGCGATAATTTCCCTAAGTAAAATGAATCCAGGCTATACCTAAGGATTGCACAGATAATGTACACTTAGCGGTGCCAAAGTGTGCGGCATGGTGGGAATGAAGACAGAGAAATATAGACAAGGAATAAAATGATATTTTTTCCTTGCTCTCCGCATAACTTCTTAACACATTCAAAAAACTTTATGAGCTTCTTTTGTATATTTTTTTCAATAGAAACTTTAAAAGTGAGCTTCTAGCTGTAAAAAATACGGAGATCCATACAAACTTCCATACTTAAAATAACTCCTGTTTTCGCCTATACTAATGTCTGTTACTATAATGCTGAAGTATTATTTAACAAGCTTGAAGTTCTTAAAATTCTTGCAATTCGTATATATTATATTTTCTGTGCTTAATATGATCATGATGTCAAACTACCGGTTTTAATTTAAAAAGAAAAGTCAGACATAGATTTAAATGTAACTATTTAAGGTCTTGTGAAATCTTTAATTTAATGAAAATAAATATATTATTTTAATGATATAAGCAAGTCTAATAGATATACGGATTGTAAATGTTTCATTACAGTCGCACATGATGAGCGTCCACGGAGTTGAGGCAGCTGCCATGACGCCTCCACGTCGTGTAGCCTCGCAGCCTCCCCCCACGCTGCTCGCCTGCATATACTGTACACGTGACACCTTCACCAGTATGGAGCAGCTGCAACTACACGTGCGGGCGGCGCATTCGGCGTTACTAAACGGGGAAACCCCGGTTCTACCAGAACAACCTACGCCAACCGATCTCAGCAGACGAGCGCCGGACGAAGGGGCCCCGGTAAAACGACCTAGATCCGGCTCTGGAACACCACAGACTACCTTATCGCCGAGTACACTTCTTTGCAACCAATGTGACGCAGCTTTGCCAGACTTCGAGGCGTTTCGAACTCATCTTAAAGGTCATCTGGAAGAGGGCGGGGAGTTGGGACGATCCAGTCCGGCCCCCTGTCTCCACTGTGGCGCTACATTCGTTGATGCCGCCGCTTCCGAGAGACATCTCGCCGCGTACTATCTGGCCGTATCGTGCGAATACACATGCCATAGCTGCGCAAGAAGCTTCTCGGCGCCAGATGACCTGCAGAAACATCTGTTGGATATGCACGCTCATCATCTGTATCGGTGTTCGCTCTGCAAAGAAATATTTGACTCTAAAGTGGCAATTCAGGTGAGTCACATAAAATAATACGTTTCTATGTTATGCAGAAATCAATTTTAGCTTACTTTTGAATATATTTATTTTTGGAAGAATTCCTTAGGGCGCTTGCGCACTTATACGTATTCGGTTCGTGTTCGATTAATTTTTAGCAATAAGGCGGCAAGCTAGATAAATTTTTAGCAATAAGGCGGCCTTATTGCTAAAAAGTAATCTCCTCCAGGCAACCTTGAGACAAAAGAATGAAACAGCATATTCAATAGGGGAAAGGGTGCAGAACTAGGACTAAGCTAAGTTTGTAATATGGGAAAGGAATTACGAGCAAAAGTTCCAGCTTAATAAATTGACATTTGAATAAGCTGTAGTCGTTACATTCCACTTGTAACATAATATGTTTTCCAGTATAAATTGTCATCTTCTTCTTCTTTCTTATATATAAAAATGAAACGCTGTGTTTGTCTCGCTAAAACTCAAAAACGGCTCGAGAGATTCTTACGAAATTTTCGGTGTGTATTTGAATTGGTTCAAGGAAGGTTTAAACGTAAAGTTGGACCCGGTAGGTGGCGCTGGAATCGGGCAGGACAATGTCTGCCGGGCTCACTAGTTTTATATAAAAAAAACGATTAAGCAATCATTATAAATACATATATAAACGTTACTAACAACTTCATCAAATAATACAAATAAATGATGGAGACCCGCCATCCTGATGCACACCTAAAAACGACTCGAAGTGAGAATTAACGGATCGAACACGAACCAAATACGTATAAGTGCGCAAGCGTCCATACAATCACTAGGACGGCCAAACCGGATCAAAACCGAACACGAATCGAATACGAACCGAATACGTATAAGTGCGCGAGCGCCCTTACAACTACGTCATTAATAACGTAAAAATAAGTACTTATACTAAGTAGTATTATAAATATTTGAAAAATAATTTTACAGACATTTTAGATAAAATAAAACACCTACTCACTGCTCACATTGTATACTACTATATACTCGTACTAACAGTCGGTTGCACCAAGTTTTACCTTTTACGATTTCGAAAAAGTAACCACTTAATACCTGAAAATGTGTCGTTTTACCATTAAATATATGATTTGCGCCGTACATTCAACCTTTTTTAAGCGTAAAGGATAAAATAAAACTACAATTGAAACTAGATTATGGTGTAATTCTTATAAATTTAAATTTGGTGCAACCGGCCGTTAGTGTGAATATCTTGTTCCAAGATTCTATTTTTTGAAAAATCAATAAATAAAAAAATTCATCTCGGGCGGTAGGTATGTGGCAAAAGCTTGCCGCTCGGCTCGCACGCTGGCCGCGTCACACGTAATACCTAATTGAGGTCATTTTATTTATTTATTAATTTATTATTTATTATTCATGGAAAACAAACAGCATTTAAATTAATAATATAGTAAGAGTGAATTAGAATACATAATGCCTTTGACAGTTTTCGCCGATAGAACAAATTATACATAACCAAGCAAACATTATAAGATATTATGAAACTAAAAAAGAAGGCATATTACTAAACACAAAACTTAATTTGATATTACTATCTTATTTGTATGTAGGTATATATTTATATTATTCACAGTAAGTAACAAGCCACATCAATAACTTATAAATTGATTTAATTAATTGATATCTAATATTACTGTTAAAGAACTACACTAAACACTTGGTAAAGAAAGCTGTATAGATTTTCCTTTTGAAATAGTTCTGATGCGCCATAAACAAGTCAGCATCTTCGGAGTAATTGCGATTGAAATTTTTTTGTAACGATAACTGCATATCGGTGAGTGGGTACGCTGCGCTCTTATCGCCAAATCGGTATCGGGTCAGCGACGCGTAATGGAATAGGAACACTCGTGTCATGCAATAAATTTCAATTTCCCCTGCAGTCAGATGAAGGTCGTTAGAGTAGGTAAATTTTCATACCTAAACTTGACTTTTCTTCGAGAAAGATCCTTTTTTTATATAGTTTATGGGTAGGCACTTGTCCTCATCTTGCCTGATGGTAAGCAAAGGTGGGGACTAAGGTGGAGCGTGCCTACTCATTAGGTGCCGATTCACTCTAGTCCTGAAAAGACCCGGGTTGTAGTGAGGTGGGAACACAAAGGACGGCAAAGAATTCCATTCCCTCGCAGTACGCATTAAAAAAGTGGAAGCGAAACGCTTCGTACGGACAAGTGGAATTTCTACTACGTAGGGGTGGGTCTTTGCCGTTCTCCGGGTGCCTCGGTAATAAAAGGGAGATGGTGGAATAAGATCAAACAGTCCTTCTGTACTTTAGTACTATTATTTATTCTGTGGCCAGGTGCACTTCGCGGTGGCGCACAGCGGCGAGAGCAAGGTGTGGATGTGTCGGTCGTGCGGCGCGGGCGCGGGCCCTCTGCGCTCGGAGGCGGAGGGCGCGGCGCACGTGCGCGCGCGGCACGCGGCCTCGGCGGCGGCGGCGCGCTGCGCGTGCGGCGCCGTGCCCGCCCGCCGCGCGCGCGCCTACCGCTGCCCCGCGCCCGCCTGCGGCGACACCTTCGCCGTGCAGTACCTGCTGGAGCGGCACATGCAGGCGCATCACGCCACCCAGCACCAGGTACTCTACCTACCTAACTGTTATCTTCCCTTCGGCCATTAGGCCACTGCTAGGCTTTAGTCTCCCACGAGGGAGAGATATCGATCGGCCATCTCCCACCGCGTTGGCCCAACGCGGATCATTCTAAGTACTAATCGACAGGATTCCGTATTAAGTAAGATCGTACAAAATTCATCGGATCGCTCACCCGCACCTCTAGTTTATAACGAATTAAGATAACGTCGTACCCAGTCAGCAGAAGATTTCCAGGTGTTTTCAACAACTAAACTACAGATACATTATTTTTGCTACAAAAAGGGCTTCGTACGTCGCTTAGGGCTATGTAGGCCAATGGTAGGTGTACCTCGGTACCGATGGTCTGTGAAAAACTGATTAACATTTGACCTTGATTTGCTTGCCCTTGATTCTCCTCGACGTTCAATAATGAATGTTTGTAGATGAAAAAAACAGCATCAATATGTAAATTGAATATCATTATATTCAATTTACATTTAAAAATTCACAAGAAAATTTCTTTTACTGTGAATAGTGACAGTAAATAAAAATATTCTGTTGATTACAGCCTCTAAACGGCGAGATAACGAGAGTGAAGCGACTGGAAAACAATAATGGCATTGAGGGCATAGATGGTAACTGTTCGCCTTGCGCACCGGACAACGGCCCTTCGAGCGGCGAGGACCGACGTCGTAAGAACGGCGCGGTGGCTCTGCAGTGCGCGTATTGCGGGGAGCGCACGCGCAGCCGCGCCGAGCTAGAGGCGCACACGCGCGCGCACTCGGGCGCCGCTGCGGCTCGCCATAAATGCCTTATCTGCGACGAAGTCCTACCCTCCGCTGCGGTGCTAGCTGAGCATAAGCTTACACATTGCAAGGTATTTATTGGGAGATTCACCTTGTTATTTAATTAACACAAGTTCGCCCTCTTTTTAAATGTAAGATCTACTTTACTTGTTTGTTTTTTGAGTCTCCTTTTACAAAATTTTATTTACCCATCGTTTCTTCAATGTTCTACCAGTACTATTTCTATTACTACGATATATTTTAACTTATAAGATGTATTTTTTTCTAACCTTGAATTAACAACTTAAATATAATTTTAAAGGTGGTGGCTGGGGACACATGCGCCCGATGTCGAGCTCGATTACCATCCGAAGAATCTTTCCTGACGCACATGGCACGCCATCATCCTACACTTCCGGCGCCTTGCGTCGTTTGCAGACAGACGTTGGCTTCTGAAGCGGAGGCGCGCCTACATGCGCGTTTTCACTTACGGCCAGCGGAAGATGAGCAGCGGTGCGCTATTTGTTTACGAGCTTTGACTGAGAGCGAAGCTGGTGAAGGGGCCAGGGCTTGTTCTTCATGTTACGCTCGCCACGCCGCCCCTCGCCCCCCACAGCCAGCAGACCACGACTGTCGCCTTTGTCGACGCGCCCTCGGCTCCCCGACGCGTCTACAAGCTCATCTCATAGAACACACATTTGCAGGAATTAGTGCATTCACGTGCTACCTCTGTTCAGCGGTATTTACAAGTGCAGCTGGCCTCCAACGCCATCTCCCCGAACACGCTTCTGCACCAAAACCCTTCGATTGCGGAAGGTGCGGCATGAAGTTCTTCTTTAGGGCGGAATTAGATAACCACGCTTTCGTTCACTTGGAAGAAGCGGAAATAGCTCAGAGAGCGTTTTATGAAGCGTATGCGAGGGGCGCTGCTTCGGCTTGGGCAGCGTTGGCGCCGCCGGAGCCCGCTTCTGAGGCGATAGTGCCTGCGGCACCTGTTGCCGAAATTAAACGGGAACCAGATATAAAAGAAGAACGTAACGATGAGTACATTGAAGTATCGTCCCCTCCTCCGCCTCCGCCACCCCAGACTCCAGCTGCTTCCCCTCCACCCGTAGTGAAACAAGAGAAACCCGACGAAGACTGAACGGGTTGCTTAGCGAACTATGTCGTCCGTAACGCGGATATTCCTCCGCCGCAATACTAGAATACGTCCCAGTTAAGTAAATTAAGTTATATCTAGTTTTAACAACACCGTTGAATCTTGCGTTTAGAACGCTGTTTTCTTGTAAGTAGGTCGATTGTATGTTTATTTTGTTGAGAAATCGTAATGTTTTATAATGTTTACATGGCTATTTGTATAAACTGTTAACTTAATAAATTATTATGTTAAGCCTCTAAAACTGTTATTTTAATTAAAACAATGCATTTAACAATAATTAAATTTATTTTTACTGTGACTCCCATGAGAGAAGTTAGGGTGTGGCGATTTGCTGCTGAATCCAAGGCAGCAGTGCGGCGATGTTGACGTACGCAGCCGGAACGTTGGTGTTCGCACAGCCCAGGCCCCACGCCACCAAACCTACGACTACCCACTGCCCGTTCACGTTACACACAAGGCCAGACCCACCATCACCCTGAAAATGGACAATATTACTATTAATGTATGTTAAAATGAACAAATAAAAGATACTATTACTACTATTAATTAACCCAAGTTAACCTAAGTTTTTATTGTTATCGGTTGCAAACGAGTCAGTAGTCCACCTGATGTTAAGTAGCCACGGCTCATGGAGAGAAGTGCTCTTTTTAAGCCTCGTTTGAAGTTGTACATATCGTAGCGCGCAGGAGACACGTCAGCTATTCAGTAAGTGGAAGAAATGAACGCTATAACCGAATTGTGCTAGAGAAAATTGGTGCTAGGTGATAGTGATGATCGCTTATTTAATGTGACGAAAACACCATTGCAAACAGTTCCTCAGAGCACTCCGTTAAAGAGTCGATAGAGTAAGCAGGGAGAACCAAAGTTCTCCTTTGCTCCAGCAGTGTCTACATTAAGGCCGTAATATTGGGATTACCGACGACACGGAATACACGCCTTTGCAGGGAGTTAAGAGAATCGAGCTGATATTTGGGAATCCTGCCCATATGATGCCGAATTTCATTTCAGCATTTGCAAGCATAATAAATTAATAATTTGAAAAACGTCGAAATATTTTATTCTGTGGGCTCAAAAGTATCTTAGTGAAATTAAATCTCGATGAAGGCAGATTAAGCACAACTGCAATGTTATCGAAACCTCCAAACAGCAACATTACACTCATAACATAACATCGCACATTAGGAGTTTCAACTCGGAATGAGCGAAAGCTGTAAATTTGTATGAGTCTACTGCGTGTTTTAAATATTGTACTAGAAATCTAATTAAATCGCTTCTTAACCCAGAGTGGGTGCGTAATGAGCATTTTGCCGTCCTCTACAAAAGATGTTAATCATTCTTAAATCCTTAACGCGTAAACTTTGCTCTTTTTAATAGCTACCTGGTACCTCCACTTTCGTTCACAACTCGTGCTAAAAGATCGGGCGAACACTATGAAATTGTGTTCTGTGGAGTGAAAGAACACGACCGAAATAAAATCAAGCGGCTTGCCTACCATCCGAAGCTCAAGAGATATATCACATTTTTGTAACCTGCCGCTAACGAACTTTAGCAATCATTAACGACTGCACACGCCTCTGCGTTACCATTTTTTTCTCGGGGGGAAAGCCGTAACCGCACCGTACCCGCCCCGTTGGCTCGACTGCGAGCGCGTGTGAGGCTCTAACGGCAGAGGCCTAACTCTACGTTACTCTACCCCCGAAATCAGTAGAATTGAAGACAGTTTACGACATGCCAACATGACATTTCGTTTGTTTTTCATGTGTATATTAAAAATCACAAATAAACAATATCAAAATCGATAAACGCGGTCGATTCAGACTCACGCAGCACTCGTACCAAGATGGTGCAGGTGCTAGGCGTCTCCCATTGACATTCTAATACTCCGATTGCCATGACTTATCACGAACTATTAGCATTCGCTTAACGACCACACTTGAATAACCCTTTTTTTTTGGACGGGGGAATCTCTTTACGATTCGACCAGGGACTGTAAAGCTAACAAGGCCATCCCTAGGATATGCCATTGGACTCGGGCGGGTATAAACGCCATACCTGGCTAAACCACCCTCCAGAAACATCCAACCCCATAGAGGCACATTAGGGATCAGCGCTAGCCATTCCCCGAACGAAAAGGTGATGCTCTACACCTGGATTGAACCACTGCCACTCAGATTTAGAGTCGAAGCTCTAACGCACAGGACCAATCCTGTCCTACACTTAAATAACCTAAGCTAAGTTCTTTTTTTATTGCAAGTTAAGGTTCTGCTTTTAAGGATACTTTTACAAGGTTAATTAAATTTCGCGTGCTTGTGCAAACTGAATAACTTTTACTATTGGGTCAATTTTGAAATCGCAAGAAAAATCAGCTGTTCCATACATCTAGGCTCAGTGGATGTTGAATATTTGTATGTTACAGCCATTGATTTACTACCAAACGTTTGGTAGTAAATCAATGGTTACAGCTGATTTAACAAAATTTGGTTACTGCATCAAAAGGAGCCTGTATTTACGGCCTAACTCATAATACTTATTTGTTATACATGAGTGCAAAGTTGCTTTTTAACTGCGTGCTCAACTTTGATGACCGAGCAAGCGAAGGATTTCTAAAATTGAATCACGAGCGCAGCGAGTGATTTAAAAATTAGAATCCTGGGCGTTAGCGAGGAAATCAAAAGAGCACAAAGTGAAAAATCTATGCACTCGAGTGCAACACGTAACTTTTCATCTCCCCTCAGCGAGGAAATGAATAAATGCAAAAAAAAACATTTACAATCACAAGATACTTTTACTTCACTTTAGGTACATATTTACTACAACATTATGATAGGTAAATACTCGTATTACAAAAAAATATTAATATTATGTATAACAAATAATACGTTTTTTTACTTGTTTTCAAGTTTCTTATTTATAACAATACGACGTCAAAATAAAATGGCACGCGCAAAGCAAATTAAAAACAAAAGTAGGTACACCAAGGAGGTTCAGAGTCTAACAAATTAAAAAAAGTTGTATGATAAATTCGGCACCATGGAGATGAAAGTAAATAGGTTTAATGATGTTTTGAAATCACATACCTAGTGCATGCGGTGTTCTACATTCAAATTTACTTTAACCTCAAACGGATAAAAACGGCTTTGGCGGTCAGATATCGAATAGCAAAAATAGTCTTTCCGAGATGGGGAGATGAAAAAAATATTTAAGTCTCTTCATATTTTGCAATATCATTAGTAATGATATTACAATGGCGCTGTCCCTTTTTATATGTAATGATTCATTAGTTTCATTACATATCAAAAGTAACAGCAACATTGTCTAAATATTTATATGAATAAGGCCGTTAGATAGGAACTACTTACTCATTCACTTACTGTAGGAACTGCCAGATTAAATTGCAGCCTGCATTTCTAGAAAATGTTTTGATTTAAACTTACAGTACAAGAGTCCTTGTTGGCTTGTCCTCCTGCACATATAAATGAAGTGGTATCCAGTACAAAATTCGGGCCAAGGCGAGCAGCTTGCATTTGACTCTGACACGTAGCAGAAGCTACTATTGGAACATCCACCTCTTTCAAAATCTGCTGATACTGCCCTTGTGGACCAAACTGATTTTTGCCCCATCCTGATACCCAACACCTACAAACAGTGTATATTCAATCAAACCTTTCTTCTACAACGTGTTAAAAAAATAACCAAAAAAAAAAATATTCTTAATGAACAACCATACATTAAAATCTGCTGTTAAAACTGATTGACGGAAATGGCAGCTTACTAGGGTTGAATCAATGTCGTATAAGAAGTATTCAATAGATTTCTTATTAAGGGTATTTTTATAGCACTATGTAAAAAAAAATGTCAAAGCAATTGAAGTTGATACAAACTGTTGTCCAACGTAAGTAGAAGCTGCACTCGGGGGCAAACATGCCCTATTAATCGTAGGGGCAGCTCCAGGAGTCGGTGTAAACGGCACATTTGTAGCAAGTCGCAGAACAGTTATGTCATACTGTAGAGTACTGGGGTTAAAAGACGGATGTGTAAAGACCCTTTGTACATTATACTCTTGGTACGGTATGGGTTCTGTTGTCACTGCTGCGTCCCATTCACCTAGTCGTACTTTTATATTAGGTGCGGTACCTGCAACACTGCAAATAGAAAGTTAACAGTTGAAGCATTATCTTTTTTATTTAGTTTTTAGCTTTTACTCTTATGTGAGACCTACATGACTGGCGACCTAATTGATATAGTCACTTGCACGCAAAATGGAATAACTTTATAAAAATATTACCTACTTTAGTATTACACAACACGTAGGAAATGTTTTCGGTGCTACCTATGTTTTTCTTATATTGAGCTATGGTTGTAAACTAAAAAATAAAGGTGAACATACATTCTCAACATGTAAAAGTTTAGATAAGATTTCTAAGTCTTTTTTATTTCAAAGCTGTATCAAGCTAACTACAAGTTCTGTAAAAAAAATCAAATAATATAAAACCGACTTTAAAAACACCAAAAGGTCATAAATCATATAATAATACATACAACATCACAGTTTTATATTCAGTTCGATAGTATGTTTGTTCGAAAGCCTACTGTTGTCTTCTACATTTAATAATCTTTGATTGCATATCTTTCGTGATCGTGGTAGATATTTTCTTCGACAATGACCCTATTTTATCGATTTTGAAAAGGTTCTAAGAGGAAGTTCTATGTTCGACTGTATCTATTTTTTTATCTATGTTCACCGATTACTCCGCCATTTGTGAATTTTCAAAATTCTTTTTTTCGAATCGAAAAAGTATACTCCCTAGGTTGTCCCATTACCACCAAATCAGGATCTGGTGACAGAGTCCCATGAAATCGAAGGAAATCCTTAAATTTTATCTGACAAGAAGAATGGGCGCAAACAGCCTTCATCAAAATACAAGCAAATGTTTCGTTTGCTTTTATATTTTTATACCTCATGGAAATACAATAACATACTAGTAGAACCTAAAATATTCGATATAGTTTTAGTTTTATAGGTACCTAGGTGTAATACGGGTTCAAAAACTGGCCAAGTACAAGTTGGCATCGAGGGTTCCGTACAAAAAAATCAAAATACCTACATACCGGGTATAAGTGACGGTGTCCCATTTCTTTTAACAGTGAGTTCAGGCCATGATCCTAATTTGAAAATCACTGAAATTTCCTCCCGGAAAAATTTAAGTTTTCCGAATTTTTTATTAGGTATTTTTTACTAAATTTTCTGGTGTTATATGACGTTAACGTTTACAAATCATATTCTGTCAAAAAACCACAAAAAAATCATTTTTTATCACCCAAGAAAATTTAAAGGACGCTTTACAACATGGAAGTAGAATGATTTAAACATTAATGAAAAAAATAACTCGCCTACTTAATTTGATATTAATTTTCTAAAATGTCCAAAAATACTGCACTAGTTGAGAGCTGTATTTTTGAGATTTTTTCATTTTTTAAACTTTTTAAATTGTTTGTCAAATGTGTTAAATGTGTCCTGAAGCGTCCCTTGAATTTTCCGGGGTGATAAAAAAATAATCCTGTATAAATTTCTAACTATGTTCATTCAGCAACACGCCAGACTACCATGTTGACCTTGAGATCCCTCTTTTGTCGCTTGTAGCAGCGAAGACTTTTTAACATAACGACAGGGAAACATTTGGCCTTCATCTCAACTGTGAGCTTACTCTTAAAGCAATTCGGATCGATCGACATTGAGATTGTGATTTTTTTCTACGCTTATGATGCCAAATCTATACTTACATCTATACAAATAAATAAAATTGAAGTGTCAAAATAACAAGTTTTTAGTAAATGGGTATGAATGTATGTCGGGTACCAATAACAAAAACACAATTTAAAAAATGTTTGTCTGTCCGTCTGTTTGTTCCTGCTAATCTCCGGAACGACTTGACCGATTTTGACGGGACTTTCACTAATAGATAGCTAATTATATAAGGTATAATAACATAACATAGGCTACTTTTTATCAACTTCAACAAAAGTTACTTTTCCACGCGGACGAAGTTGCGGGCACAGCTAGTTAGCGCTAAATTGAACCCGTATTGCGCGCATTTTGAATAAAACGAATTCAGTGATATTTACTTTTCTCAAGATATGGATCCAATTCAGAGATAGTATTGCTACTCAAGCGTATGAAAAATCACAATCCTAATGTCGATCGATCGAAATGGGTTGAAGAGAAAGCCTACTGTAAGTGACGAGAAGGCCTAAGGTGGATGCAAGCTTCACCTAGACCTCAATAACTGATAATTGGACTATCTTACCGCTAATTGACGGAAGACACCAATTGTTACTATGGGAAAACTTAGGTATAACGGTGATATCTAGCCAGATGGGCAAAAAGCCCCACCACCAACCAAACCGAGCAGAAAATCTGATGCCCCGATGGGGGATCGCATCCCGGAGCCCCCTATCAACACCCGGTGGTCTCAACCACTAGACCACGGAGGTCGTGCTAATTTCAAGATTTTAGGTCAACTGGAAGTATCCTATAAGTTTTAATTTTTTTGCGAAAATATGCGAAATTTGATTACGTCGACTTTGTGACAATTTTGAATTATAGATAGATGGATAGTTACACTTTATTTTGCATAAGAAATAACAAATAATTGGACAATACATACAAAAATAACAAAATAGGCGGCCTTATCACCGTGGGCGGTTTCTGCCAGGCAACCTTTATATAGGATATGTATTAACATTAATAAAACAAATATTTAAAACACAATAAAATAGAAACAAATTAATGAAAAGAAAAAAATACTACAACACAAAATTATAATAATAACACTACAGACTGTTCTGAAATGTTATCGTTCTGAATCTATGCGTGTGGGGGGGGGGGGGGTCAGAGCTGAAGGAAATGTTGCTTTACGCTTTTATTAAAAGATGTAAGAGATTGTTTGCGTTTAATAGCGAAAGGTAGGTTATTCCTACAATTTGATATTGCTGGGAGATAGTCATTTATTTGCGATATCACAGCGCTTATGTTACCTAAAGCACCATGGCAATAAATTTGAAGATCATCTGCATATAGATGGTAGAAAGAAGTAAGTAAACTTGTGATCGAGTTAATGAAAATTGAAAGCTGTTTGTTTTCCATAGCCAGACGGATGTCGTCAGATATTTTGACGAGAGCTGTAACTGTGCTGTGACTAGGACGAAAACCAGACTGGAAGGTATCTAGTTATTGAATTGTTGCTGTATAAGGCGCTCAAGGACCTTAGATAGAAATGGCAAGATAGATGTAGGTTGATAATCGTTAAGGGATGAGTTAGTTTTTTAGGGAGTGGTATCACTCTCTAAAAAAATATGATTTTTTAGAGCTGAAGGAGACCGAAGACCCGAGTATTTGATATAAATGTATGTATTATATCTCTACGCGTTCTCAAAAAACCTTACAGACCCACCATACCCCTGGCACTACCCCTGGGGATAGGGTGGGACTTAACCATACCACCATTTTTTTCGGGGGGAAATGTGTAACCGCACCGTACCCGCCGCTGGCTAGACGGCGAGCGTGTGTGGGGCTCTCCAGGTAGACTGCCAGGCCTACCCACTAAAACCCCCCGGTGTTCTCCCTGACTTTATGGGCGCATTAGGTAAGGTAAGGTCCGCACTGCGACTCCACTACCCACGCGCCCGGGCAAGCCCGACCAACCGGTCGGGCTATCGCCAAGGGGGGATTGCTTGAGAAGACCAGGGCAATCCCCAGACGGAGGGCCTTACAGCGGCGTATACGGGGCCAACCGTGCACGCAGGCCTCCACGGCAGGGTCATTAGATGGGCATCGCTTGTGCAAATACCCGCCTTCGCCTGCCTGTCCGTCTGCGGCGAATGGGAGCGGCTTAAGGATTATCCTCGCGTTCCCTCTCCGCGGCCTCCTTCTGCGAGATGAAGTCCTCGCAGAATGAGGCAACCCCCCATTCCGCCTCGCTACGGAGCATGGCCACGACCATGCTCGGCAGCGAGAGGTTTCCGCCTACCAGCGCAGCGTCGAGTTCGCTGCGCTGGCTTCGCCGAGCCGGGCACACCAATAGTGTATGCTCGGCAGTGTCGTCGGAAGCGTCGCAGTGATGACACTGAGGCGCTTCCTCCCGACGGGCGACCCGGTGCAAATAATTACCGAAGCAGTCATGCCCGGTCAGTACCTTCACCATGCGGAAAGTGAGGCTGCCCTGCCGGTGCCCAACCACTTGATCGTCCCGTGGCCGGCAGCTGGGGAGGCGACTGTTTTACCCCACTGGCGCAGAGCCTCCCTCTGCGACAGGGTGTGGAGCGCTTCGTCCCCCTCGTTCTTGTACAGCAACCCGATATAGATACACCTACGAATGGACGCATGCATCAACATCCCACGGCGCTTGGCCCGCAAGAACGCAGGCCGCGCCGTGGCTGACCGTGCGATAAGCTCGCATGGCCCGGGTTGCTATGACCCTCTGGGGACGTTGCAGAAGGGCCACCGTACGAAGGGAGAGGCACTTCGCCCATATCGGGGCTCCATAGAATGCCATCGGCCATATCACCCCGTGATACAGCCGACGGCACGCCGATTCTGGTCCTCACAGGTTGGGATCCGCCCGAGTGCGGCTGCGGCGGCGCACAGCCGTGGAGCGAGATTCTTAAAATGCTCCTAGAAGCTTCATCGGAAATCCAGAACCAAGCCAAAATACTTAAAGTGCGCCTCGACCAGTAAACGGAAACCCCTCCACTCGGACGCGGAGCCCCGGTGGGGTTGCGACGGGGGACGTGGAATATCATGGCCTTCATTTTTTCGAGGGCCACGTCCAGGCCAAGAAGCGTCGAACAACCAATGAGGTGCCGAGCGACGCAAGGTGGGCCGCTTCCTCCCCCGTTTTCGCTTTCGCCGCGACAAGTGTATCATCGGCGAACCAGACTACCTCCTTTGGTGGAAGGAGCTTGCCACGCAGGATCCAGTTGTACCCCAGGTTCCATAGTAGAGGACCTAGTACGAAACCCTGGGGTACACCTGCCGCCATTGCCCACGTATGGACGCGACCGTCCGGCCCTCGTAGAGAACTGACCTGCCTTCCAGGTAGTCCTCCACGAGAGCGCAGAGGTACGGAGGCACCCGGTGGAAACGGAGTGCCTCCTTTATGCACTCGTGGGGCAGGCTGTTATAGGTGTTGCGGATGTCAAGAGACACCGCAACAACAGTCTCCCCACGAGCTGTGGGGAGACTGTTGCTGCGACTGTCTACTCAGTCCACCTCTTGAGAAGGGCCACCGCGTCCATCGTGGATCGACCGGTGTGCCGAATTGGTTGACTGTCAAGTCCGGGCCCCGGTCCTCCAGGTGCTCGACGATGCGGGAAGCCAGAATTTTCTCCAGGAACTTCCCGGCCTCGTCGAGCAGCACCACCTGCCGACACCCAGTCGGGGAATCCGCGGGGCGGCTCTCATTTCTTAGCAGGCAGAGCCTGCCCGCCTTCCACAGACTGAATTAACCATACCACCATAGAGATAAAGGGTCTTGTCAAGACAGCCTAACAGCCAGATAGACGGACTGACTCACAACGAAGTGATCCTATAAGTATAAGTGTTCCATTTTTTACTTATGGGGTACCTGCGGAACTCTAAAAAGATTATTATTTCTTTTTACTTTCAAAAAATAAAATAAACATATCTTCTTATTATTAAATGTCAGAGACAGTAGTAAGCGTTTCGAACCAACATACAAATAAATTATCGAACCAATAAGCTATCGGTATAAGGTTTGTCGAAACAGAATTTTTCGCACTAACGTTACTAACGTTACGTCGCATCAATAAAGCATCGATAAAATCATTGATATACTACCAAACGTAGATAGAGCGCTTCATACAAAAACGCGCTTGAGATCTGTCACCTAATCGACTATAATCCTACATTTGTACTCGCTGATATATACTTGAATATGCACGCCCGAATGAAAATTACCATAAAGAAAGTACCGTATATTCAACCTTATTCTGCATTATTACGGCAACTATTTTAAGTACAACCGTGGCAAGTTACATCATTTCATACCTAGCCACAGAGCAAACGACGTTTTAGTAATTGCTACAAGAAAATATCAACTTTATACCCTCAAACATAATGCTTGAAATTGCTTATCGCGTTGTCGCTCCAACGCATGAATGAGATAGCACATCGTAATACGATGCCCGTGCGAGCGAGACGATTGTGATGTACTGACACTGACGCGAAGCGACATGTTTATGATTAAAATAATTGTTTTTTAATGGTTTTTACGTATAAATCGAATATTTGAATACATGATAAGATGTGTAATGAGTTTACTTACGCAAAATATGAAATCCCGTCTTTTTTCTGCCGTTTCTGGCTATTGTTACCACAATTTTTGAATGCGCACTTCAGCATGTTTACGTGCCGACAGCTAATCACTCACTATGGAAAGGAACTGCACGAGTCGCGATTGAGCAGTTCTTCACCGGCCTACTTTTCGATCGTTCATTCGTTATCTACGTTGGGTAGTAAATCAATGGATAAAATGAAACATCGCACAACTGAATTATCGTCACAACGTGTTCGATATAACAAAAATCGAACCAACAACTTTTAAAGACCCACATAGGGAACCCCTAAAAACTAGCCTGTACCTGTTCTAACAGTTAGTTTTTTAAATACAAAAGACACGTATTGACCCTGAGTTCTATTCTTTCAAGTTACTAAGGTTTAAATAAAATAAAAGAATATTTTACAAAAAACCGACTTTAAAACACAAAAACGTAATAAATAAATTAATATAAGAATACACACAACATCACATTTTATTATTCTAATAGCGATCCAGACGTCATTCCGTCAAAAGCTCTATTTGACTGACAAGATTGACAATATTTTTTAAAAATGTTAGAATTTTATTTTTACAATATTACCTATCCAATTTATTTCTTAAAGAGAACACTGAATACAGCAAATTCTATACACGGAAAAAAGAATAAACCGAATCGGTCCAGATGTTTTTGAAATATTTCGTACTTGACATCATTTTCAGAATTCAAATAATGTTTGGGTGGTTTCCAGTTTAGTGTTTGTCATGAAAATATTTTTTCATTCCTCATGCTCGGAAAGGAGCGTTTCCTTGATCTGAGTATTGGGAGGAAAACGCTAGTTCCCACCAGCGGGCGGGAAATTCTCATACTATTTACTTCCCTCCTTAGGGCGGAAAGTAAAATTTTAAAAATAGAACTGAATTAGGTTACGTACATACAATCTTTGGTACAATGATAATAAAAGTATTTGGCTGAATGGCCAGTAACAGGTAACGCGATGTGTTCCAAATTTAAAAATACCTGTGAAAAAGATAATTTTGGCGGGAGGGGAATCTGTTACGCTGTACCGAAATCTTGATTGTGTGATTTAGGTATTTAAGAAAAACAATGAATTCAAGCGATTCTGAAATTTCGGCTCCAGATTCAGTCACGAACGAAGCAAATACAATACTCGAAATTTTTTTGCCAAAAATTTCAAAGGAAAGATATTTAAATACATACTCCGACTTTATGAAGTGGCGAGATGCAAGGAATATAAAATCATTTTCTGAAAATGTATTTCTTATATACTTTAATGAACTATCTCATAAAGTGCGTCTACGCTATGGAGCAGATATTCAATGCTTAAAAGTACACTAAGTGTAAAACACGATGTCGATATGTCATGTTAGGAGTATTTTTATTAATAAATTTTATTAGAAAAGCTATTTTTTATTTTCCTTGCATTCGAAATGAAAAGTAGAGTGCTACACACGGGTAAAAGGAATCAAACCCTACTCGGACTATAGCCGCCCTCGCTGCGCTCGGGCGTCTAACAACCTCGTAGGGATTGATTCCTTTCCACCCTTATAAAGCAATCTACTATTGAACTCACATGTAATTTGTCAGCCTATGAGTTACAGATAGTACGTGACGTTGATCCACAAGAACCCCACCTGCTAAATATTCGTTTTGCCTCGAAAGTATCATAGCCTGCAATGTATAATTGAAATAGTTAATTCAAGAAAATATATAACAGATATGTTTTATTAAATATGAAAAGAGATAATAAATATAAATTAGGTAATTTATAATATTTCGAATTATACCTGCCAAGGATATTCTCCAAAGTTGGCTTGCCCTGCTGTGGGAGTAATAGCCACCGGAGGTGTAGCTTGTAATGTACCACATGCTAGTTGGGATGTGGTTCCACTACAACAATACTGCTGACCAGGGAGACACTGCCCTCCTATGCCTCCTGTACCACCGCCCTGTAATTTGTGTATAGGCCTGAGATCTTTGCAAATATAAGGTGTTACAAAAAGTTGTGTCGAATGTCAAACTGAGCCACTTTAATTCTGCTATCACGAAAAAATATGCTGTTTCATACAAAAGTTCAAGATCTATGCAACTAACATATAAAATAATTTATAATCAGAGCAAACGGTTTTTTATTTCGCGGTTTCGGGATGTGCAATTTGATGGTGTGAACAATTTCTTCAATTATCAATAGCACATTTTTTTGCTACCGACCCTTGCTACAACTGTTGTGTCCAACTGGTTGTACGATGGGGAAGTAAATGTCCCTACTGTACAACCAGTTGTACCAAGTGGAAATACATTTACCCCTGATCCAGTCCTGGAAAATAAATTATCTGTGGTACAACGGGTTGTATTTACGGTAAGTAAATTTATCCTTGGACCAACTAACTAGGCATATCGATGTATTCGCAATGTATTAGCAAATATTTTGACACCTATCATTAGACAGCTAAAAAACGAAAGTACCTTCCTACAGTAGCACAAACTAATAAGTGAACAAGTGTACAGTAGGTACATACAACAGTTTTACACTGGAGAGTTGTACTACAAACAAGAACAGTGAAAAATTATAACAGACTTCAAAAACACCAAAAAGTCATAAATAATATAAGAATACATACAATTTCACATTTTTATATTGAACTAGCTGTGCCAGCGAACTACGTTTCGCCGTATATTTTTTACCCGTTTTTGCAACATTTGTCATTGATGCTCAGCTCCTATTCGTCGTAGCGTGATGTTATATAGCCTAAACCCTTCCTCGATAAATGGACTATCCAACACAAATAGAATTTTTCAATTTGAATCAGTAGTTCCTGAGATTAGCGCGTTCAAGCAAACAAACAAACAAACTCTTCAGCTTTATAATATTATAAAATAAGTATAGATTGGTGCCAATTTTTATATATTTTTTATGACTTGTCAGGTAATCATTGCTTGGCACCGACTTCAATGTAAAAATATGAAGTTGTGTGAATCCTTATATTATTTATGACTTTTTGGTGTTTTTGAAGTTGGTTTTAATTTTTGTAAAAAAAATATTTCAATCTTTTTAGTGCCTGAATTTAATACATGCGTATTAGAATTTGACGCAAGGCAAGCACCAGGATAACTCACAATAAAACGTCTATCACTCTTAACAGTATTGGCAGAATTATTCCCGAACTCCTGAAAACTAATTGCTCAGGAGATATACTTTCCACTATCAGCCCACCTGAATCAATTGAAAGGAAAGAACTAAGTGTCAATATGTTCCCATTATATTACAAGAACTATCTCCTAACTTACCAGAAACCTTTCATCGTCAGTTCAGTATCATTATGAGTACTAGATGCAAATACCGGAATATCTTCAGAAAAAAACACGAAACACGTTGGAAGTGTCTATGAAATTTAAGGGTTTCCCTCGATTTTCCTGGGATCCCATCATCAGATCATGGGGCCACCTCGGTAGTTTACTATTTCAATTACAAAAAAAAATTTGGAAATCGGCCCACAAATGGCGGAAAATTCGGTGAACATACTTAAAAAAATAGACACAGTCGAACATAGAACCTCCTCCTTTTTTGAAATCGGTTAAAAAGTGGTACCTTATGGCGAAACTTAAGCACTCAACAATACAATAATTCTAACTAACACAAAAGAAAATAATCATGTTGTTGAAAAGGTGTATCACATTTTAAAAAACCGCGGCTACTATTATTTTCCAAATTCCAGTTTTTTTCTCCGCACCGCTTTGCCGCCACTAAAAAAATTGCCGCTATGGGCTCCACAAGGCCCCTATGCTAAATGTGGCCATGATAATGTCAAAAAAATTATTAACGGATTAGTTGGATAATAGATCATTTTACTTCTCCGTGATACAACAGTTGGACAAACGAGTTGGTCATTTTTTACAGTTGTACTACGGGTCGTAACAATCCTTACATATTATTATAAAACAAAGTCCCCCGCCGCGTCTGTCTGTATAAACTCAAAAACTACTGCACCGATTTTCAAGCGGTTTTCACCACTCGATAGTGTGATTATCGAGGAAGGTTTTAGTATATAATTTGTTACGTTTTTGTATCTATTTCTGTGTACATTAACGATATTTGTTGAAGATGTCGGGAAAAAATAAATTAAGGCGAAACGTAGTTCGCGGGCACAGTTAGTTAATAATAAAATAAAGAATATTCAACCAGTTGTACAATCGGTATATCTACTTCCCCATTGTACAACCAGTTGGACATAACAGTTGTACCAAGGGTCGGTAGCCCATTTTTTGAACATCTTTTAAAATGTAATAAGTAAATTGGAAACGTTATTAATTAAGCAATACAACTTACCACTATCCTGACATCAATTTGGCCACCGCCGTAGTTATTATTATTATTTGTGTTGGTGGTGCATGTGCCAGCTGCTACACAAACGCAGCTCTGCCTCTTAACAATATTATGAACTTTTTCACCGCTTATACTTCGTTTTTCTCTTGGAAACTTAACAGGTACATCAAACGCCTCCACCTGGCCACTGTATCCGGTAATAGGTGGAATTTGCAGCGCTGCCGACGAAGGTCTCGAGGGGGCAGGAGTTGACCCCAACCGCGGGTCGATCGGCAGTGGTCCTGCGATGTCATTGGGGTTAGCAACACAAATAATATCTGAATTGTTACATACTATAACTGGTAAAAGAACTCCACCTGACGTCGTGACTATTGGAATCCTCGTTGTGATAATCGGTGGTGCCGGTGGCGGCGGCGGTGTAACTGTTGTTGGTGCTGTTGTGATTATAGAAGGTGTCACAGTAATGATCGGATTAACAGGTCCGATGGGTGTACCTGTTGTTGGTAGAAACGTCGGCGGCGCCGTAGGAAAAGTTGTTGGTTGTATAATGGGCGTTGGCACGCCTTGAACAACAATAACATTGTTGTTTGGAGGATTTGCGGGAATGAGGCCCAAGCATGCCGTCAATATCCATAGACACATATGTGGGGTTTCGACAACCGTCTCTTTGTGAATCTGAAATTCGTGTGCGCCCACGCTGGTGTTGACCTGACAAACAGAGGTGCTGATGAGCCTGTATTAAATATGTCCTTTGGTAAACTAAATGATGGTATTCCCCTAACAATTGCAGCCTTCATGGTGTAATGCACGTGATCATGTAGCGACAAATTGTTGCAATTATTACAACGCGCATTACTAATCTGTTACATGCGCATTGTGTTCAGTTGTAATCGCCAAATCATATGTACGCAAAGCAGACGTTTAGTGTTTTGGTTTTTCCGTAAATATAACCGTAAATATATACTACCAATAATTAAACTCATTTGAAACAAAGTATTTATAAAAATTTGTGCAGAAATGATTCAAATAGGTTAAATAGGGTACATAAAAGCATTACGAAAAATGTAGTTTTCAATCCTTGTTAAATTATCTACTTACTAGAGACAAGATATATGGATGAAAAATTACTCTTTGATTAAAATCGGTTCGAGCTTGAACACCCTTGATAATTCGAAAATTTCCAACTTCAAACCTAATAGCTGATGTTTCGCACAACAATGTGAAATTGTTGTACCATTATGATTAACGCAATAATTCACCCATGAATCCGTAATGATGGCACACATTATGTCCGAAAAAGTTTATAATATGTCAAATTTGGAAATCTTCAATTTTTGATGTAATAGGCAAAAAGGTTTAGTTTCATTTTTATTCTGATAATAATTAGGTAAACGAGCTTAGATAGAAAACATAAGCCTAGTGGTAAAAGACGGGAAGGCTGAAGATGGAAGCGAATCACACTGAATTCCTCAACAAACGAATGAACGGGTTTTCATACCTGCAATTGTTACAAAACAACAATGTTTGCTGTCAATTTTAATTTTAAAACATATTATGACGTCTGTTTATAAAGGTGTTAGAAGATTTTTGTATGGAGAGTGGCTCTAACGCCACCCGACTTTTTGTTTTTTTTTTAATTGTGGTGCACAACGTGAGTTATATTTTTAGATAGGGGATACATATAACACAATTGTACAGGTGTTACGTCTATTAAATAAAACTCATTCAAACTGATGGAGATTAATTGCTTACCTTTAACGTTTTGTAACATGTCAAAGTAATAGATGTTTGTCTTATGATGCGAGCTTGAATTATTGAATTTGCCTTTATTTTGTTCTTAATTCCTCTACACCATGACATGTTTGTTTAACTCACTTATGACTGGAAAGCTCTTGGCCTTCATCTCATCTGATCATAAGTGACAATAAAGCCGAGGGTTGGAGCGAGTTTCAACAACTGAGGAACTGGCTATCTTACCTCTTATTGTTGGCACACAACAATGCCATTAACATTGTTATTATAGTAACAGAATTAGGTAAGATGGTGGTGGGTAGCCAGGCGGGCTCAGAAGCCCTATCACCAACCAAACCGAGCAGAAAAATGTTTACCCCCATGGGCAATCGAACCGCAGACATCCTGATCAATATCCGGTGGTCTCAACCACTAGACCACGAAGGCGGTTATGAATGTCCAGCAGATATCAACAATGTTCCAACAAGTTTGTGGTTGTTATATTGTGAGTGATACTCACAAATCAATACGATATTTAATTCGATTAAAAACGATATTTAATTTTGAAGCGATACAGGAACAATTAAATGTTGACTATTATTTAATGAAACATAAAGTAGCTACATTTTCTTGTTTTACAGTAACATTACAACAAAAAAATAAGTAAACAATCCCTGATATAACCAAAATAAAACACACTTTGAATAATTTTGACTTACCTCACTTAATTTGAATGATCAAAAATGATTTCACAACCCTTTGTCCACCTAAAACAAGGTTTCACAGTAATTTTGTAATATAAATTAAAAGGTAGTTTTTGATTTTAATATTTTGTCACAATGTCGCGATTAAATATCAAAGCGTCAGAGCCAACAAAGTTGCGAACTCTAGGTGGCGCTGAAGTCGTGCACACAGCCGATAAGTGCCCTATCTAAAAACCGGCCAAGTGCGAGTCGGAATCGCCCATGAAGGGTTCCGTACGATTTATGACGTATTAAAAAAAACTACTTACTAGATCTCGTTCAAACCAATTTTCGGTGGAAGTTTACATGGTAATTTACATCATATTTTTTTTTTAGTTTTATCATTCGCGTGTCTCTCGCGCAAACTATATTCGGTTTAGAGAAAAATGATATTAGAAACCTCAATATAATTTTTGAAGACCTATATGACGAATCTATAAGGGTTCCGTTTTTTGCCATTTGGCTACGGAACCCTAAAAATGATACTGCCGTTATTTACCGCGATTTTGAAAAAATCAAAAAAACAGAGGATGGGGCCAAAACCTTCAAAACCCTTTAGTTTATCTCAAATAATAAACAGGCAGTTCCGTACATTATAATGTACCCAGTGATGTTAGGTTTGTATACTGTAATTACGAGGGTGGGTCAAAAAGTTCGCGGAATGGAGGGTAAAAAGTAAGAAATAAAACACAAATTTATTTTTCCTTCTCAATGTATTCCCCCTTAACTCTAATACATTTATTAGACCTATCAATTAATTTATTAATACCTTCGAAAAAAAAATGATTTCTCTTTGTCGTCAAAATAGGCCGAAATTGCGCTCTTCACTTCTTCATCGCTGGAAAATTTCTTCCCTCGAAGCTCTTTTTTCATTTTTGGGAACAAATAATAATCACTTGGGTCTAAATCTGGGCTATAGGGAGGATGTTCCAAGATTTCGAAGCCCACTCTTTGAACAGCAGCCATCGCAACTTGCGCCTTGTGCACGGGTGCATTGTCGTGCAAAAGGAGCACACCTTTAGTAAATTTTCCCCGTCTTTTTTCTCTCACAGCATCTCGCAGACGTTCTAATAGTGCAGCGTAGTACTCTCCAGTGATAGAGACACCCTTTTCTTTGTAATCAATAAGGAGGATTCCCTCTGAATCCCAGAAAACAGTAGCCATGAGTTTTCCAGCCGACGGAGACACTTTGAATTTCTTCGGAGGTGGTGTGCCCTTTTTATGCCACTGCATGGAGTCTTGTTTGGACTCAGGCTCATAATGATGAGCCCAAGTTTCATCTCCAGTCACAAATCGGTTCAAAACTTCATCCTTTTGTTCACCACAAAGCGCTAAAAACTCGCGACAACACTCAACTCGTCGCTGCTTCTGGTGTGGCGTGAGCATTCTCGGCACCCATCTTGCACACACCTTTGACATGCCAAGATGGTCGTGTAGGATGTTCAAAATGGTTGTAGCTGATACTCCAATCATTTCTGTAAGCTGTTTCTTCTTTAAACGGGCATCTTCCAATATGATTTTTTCAAGTTTTTCGACGTTTTCTGCCGTGGTTGCCTCGACAGGCCGCCCTGGCCTCGGATCATCTTCAATCGAATTCCTGCCTTGCTTAAACAGGTTATGCCACTTGTAAACCATGGTTTTACCAGGGCAAGAGTCCCCGTAAACAGAAGACATCTCTTCCAAAATAGTCTGGGGAGGTTTTCCTTGTTTGGTAAGGAACTTGATGACTGCGCGAAACTCAATTTTCTCCATGTTGCAAATTTTCTTCGGGATTGACTTGTTGATTGATGTGTAGCTCAGGTAATTATGACCTATTTTTTTTGAAACTTAGTATTTATACTCTTAATGAGTGTCACAACTAGTGCAGGTAGTAAAAAGTCACCTTTCCCCCCTCCATGCCCCTCATTCCGCGAACTTTTTGACCCGCCCTCGTAGTTTCTTTATACAATTTATTTTTCTACATTTAGTGAGAAACTTTCCTAATTATCATCACAAAATACTTTATTACAACATTTTATTAGTAAACTAGTTATTGGCTGCGACTTAATCTGTGTGAAATTCAGATGAAGTCTATGTCCGTTCTCAGGACTTAGGTAAGCTATGTCTTTCATACAACCAGTGTCAAAAACGAAAAATAGTTTTAAGTATTGCATTTTCCCTGATAACCTGAATCAATCTTCGGGGACACTGTGCTCATCGCAAATTCTAGATACCAATGCATCTTTAACGACATTACTAAAAAATTCTTTATAAGTATCTAATAATTTATTAATATGGCTTTCAAATTAAGGAGAATGTTTTTTGCTTAATTTGTGGTTCGAGATCAATTTTTTTATACATAAGTCAACTTTAACACATATAATGTAGTCAATGATCTCGGTTGCATGATTACGAGGTTGACTTTTGATGATTTATATCTGAACAATTCCTAAATTTCTATATGTATGTTTTAACTATTAATGTATGTATAACATTAATAAGGTCAGTCGGGGTAAGTGCGCCATAATTTTTTCAAAGATGAATTTGATCCACAATAAAATATTTAAATGATGACTTATGAGTGAAAATTTAGCATGTTGACAAAATTTGGTATTTTGAAATTGCAACAAATGTCGATTCAATCAAATCTTTCAATAATTTTACAATATTTTATAGAAAATTGGAAAACATGGGTATAGGCGCACTTGCCCCTGGAAATAGGGCAAGTGCGCCTGTATGAAAAAAAGTGCTAAAGAATTACGTTACGAGAAAAACAATTGGTGTACTCTATTGATCATTGCTACCTAAACGCATTAATCTTGTTTCTTTTTTAATAATCTAGTCCCATAAGCAACAACAGCTTGCTTAATAAATTTGGGGCAAGTGCGCCATAGATTCGTCATTAGGGGCGCTAAACATTTTAAAGTTATTATATATATTAATTTCTTATTTTTTTATTTTTCTTATTTTCTTATTATATTAATTCAAACTGCTCTATATAAATAAAAATGTTTGCGGGCAGTTTCGCTAGAATAATAGTATAGTATAGTACAAAATAATAGTATAGTATAGTACAAAAATAGGTAGGTAATAATTTTGATGCTTCATGTCCAAATAGGCCTGATCGGACAGCGTCAACTGCCTGACATGAAGTCTCTCTAGCTAGACCAAGGAGGGTTATTATGAGTTCTTCTTTAGTAATTACGAGCCATCTGAAAAAAGGACATAGGTAAGTACTCATCTGTGTGTGGACCTTACGGCAGTTGTCCAGCTTCTTATCGAGTGGTCAGTGGCCAAACTAGTTTCAGAGTTAAAACCTATCTAACTACACCTCACATAATGACCTAAGCAAGTAAAAAAATCATCATCACATTACGTACCCTAAAAAAATATGATGTTACGTGACCACTTTGTCGGTGTAATTAATATGTGTATCCATGCCAAATAACAGTTATCTAAAACTTGAATCTCTTAGTTAAGCTGCGGATGGACGGATGGACGGACCTAAATAAGAGGTATCTATCACTACCCAATGGCACTCATTCACCGTCTCCATCATGTGACCACTTTAGTTAGTAAGTTTTCAAAAAACATCATCTGCATTATAAAAGTTGGCGACTTCTGACTCAGGGCAAATGCGCCATACTACAAACAATTTGAGCGCACTTACCCCACTCGACTATTTTGAGGTCAAGATTTCAAACTGTATAAAAAAACATTAATTTTACTAATTAGGAGTAAAATACTAATACAAATTTGAAGAAAAACATCTAACCTTTGTACTCACCTCTTTGGTTTGCCGCAATTCATTAAATAATTAAAGAATAATGTGGATTAGTAATATTAAGTCATCTCTGGTAACAGGTCTAAATGACACTAAAACTTAAATGGCGGATATTTCATATTAAGGTGAACAGAGCCATCTGTGAGTGTGAAGTGGAACTGTGTTTTAGTTTGTTGCATGGATATAAGATGTCGTTAGTTATGTAATATCTGTATTTTTCGATATTTTTATGGGTGGCGCGTTTACCCTGTTGGCTCACTTGCCCCGCCTGACCTTATCAATATTAATTTCAGTTAAATTGAAAATAAAAACTAAACATTATAAAGTATTTGTTAATATTTGCTAAGCTAGGACAAGCATGTATAGCCAGGTGTGTTTTTTATTTTTGCAAATTTTTATTACTAACGCATAACTAAAAAAATCAACGAGTAATTTAAAAAAATATCAGTATATGAAAAAATAAAATAGGTAACAATATCAATTCAAAATAAGAGCTACTTATAACCTGAAGGAAATGTGGCTTTACACATTTATCAAAAAATGCAAGCGACTGTTTGCGCCTAATATTAGGTAGATAGCAAATTTAAGGTGTTAACTATATAGTGTAACCACGTGTAACGATGTGAACTAATTTTCCCGGAAAAAAAATATTACCAAAAATAAAAACCGACTTCAAAAACACTGAAAAGTTAAAAATAATATAAGAATAGGTACAGACAACATCACACTTTTATATAGAAGTCGGTGCCAAACGATGATCTCCTAGAAAGTCTTAAAATTAGAATGAAATCTTTTTAGTGAAAGAAACCCTAACTAGATAACAGCTCACCTTCGGTGAGCTGGTATTTAATTAGCGTTTTCCTCGATTTTCATGGGATACCATCATCAGATCCTGACTTTGGTGACTATGGGACCACCCTTGGAGTATACTCTATCGAACACAAAAAGAATTTTGAAAATCGGTCCACAATTGGCGGCGTAATCGCGTAACATACACACAAAAAAAAACATACGTATCGAATTGAGAAGAAAGGAGGAGGTCCTTTTCTGAAATCGGTTAAAAACGAGAGTAGGTATACTCTATAGAATACAAAAAGAATTTTGAAAATCGGTCCACAATGTGCAAAGTAATCGCGTAACATACACACAGAACACGTTCGGCACATCTAAAAATTTAAGGGTTTCCTACGATTTTTATGGGATCCCATCATCAGATCCTGACTTTGATGAAATATTTTTGAAAATTGGTCCCTAATTTGCGGAGTAATCGTGTAACATACACACAGAACACGTTGGACACACCTAAAAATTTAAGGGTTTCTCTCGATTTTTATAGGATCCCACCATTAGATCCTGACTTTGGTGATCTTGGGACCACCACAGGAGTATACTCTATCGAAACAAAAAGATTTTTGAAAATCGATCCCTAATTAGCGGAGTAATCGCGTAACATACACACAGAAGTCGTTGGATGTACCTATAAAATTTAAGGGTTTCCGTCGTTTTTCATGGGATCTTGGGACCACCCCAGGAGTATACTCTATCGACGACAAAAAGATTTTTGAAAATTGGTTCCAAATTTTTTTTTTTTTTTTTTTTTTTAAAAAAAAACGTCGCCCCACACTAGGATTTTCTCCTGTGTCGTGGGTGCAGTTACAAACATAGAATATCACATGCACATACGCCCAGACCGGAACAAATTTCTGTAGGCCATACAAAACATTTGTCCCGTACGGGAATCGAACCCGCGACCCGTTGCGCAGTAGGTGAGCACTCGACCTCTGCGCTAAACGTGTAATCGCGTAAGATACACACAAAACACGTTGGACACACCTAAAAATTTAGAGATTTCCCTCGATTTTCATGGGATCCCATCATTAGATCCTGACTTTGGTGATTTTGGGACCACCCCAAGAGTATACTCTATCGAATAAAAGAAGATGTTTGAAAATCGGTCCAAAATTGGCGGAGTAATCGTGTAACATACCCACAGAACACGTAGGATATACCTATAAAATTTAAGGGTTTCCCTCAATTTTCAAAGGATTCCATCATCAGATCCTCACTAGTGACTTCGGGACCACCCCAGGAGTATACTTTATCGAACACAAAACGATCTTTGAAAATTGGTTGCTTATTGGCGGAGTAATCGCGTAACATACACACAGAACACGTTTGACACACCTAAAAATTTAGGGATTTTCCTCGATTTTCATGGAATCCCATCATCAGATCCTAACTTTGGTGATTTTGAGACAACTCTATGAATATACTCTATCGAATACAAAAAGATTTTTGAAAATTGATCCCTAATTCGCAGAGTAATCGCGTAACATACGCACAGAACACGTTGGATATACCTACAAAATTTAAGGGTTTCCGTCGTTTTTCATTGAAACCCATCATCAGATCCTGACTTTGGTGATCTTGGGACCACTACACAAGTATACTCTATCAAATACAAGAAGATTTTTGAAAATCGGTCCACAATTGGCGGAGTAATCGCGTAACATACACACACAGCACGTTGGATATACCTTTAACATTTAAGAGTTTCCTTCGATTTTCAAGGGATCCCATCATCAGACTTTGATGATCTTGGGACCAACCTAGGAATATATTCTATCGAATACAAAAATAATTATGAAAATTAGTCCCTAATTTGCGGAGTAGTCGCGTAACATACACATAGAACACGTTGGACACACCTAAAAATTTAAGGGTTTCCCTCGATTTTCATAGCATCTTATCATTAGATCCTGACTGTGGTGATCTTGGGACCACTCCAGGAGTATACTCTATCGAAACAAAAAGATTTTTGAAAATCAAGGGGAAACTCTTAAATTTTTAGGTGTGTCCACCTAAAAATTTAAGAGTTTCCCTTGATTTTCATGGGATCCCATCACTAGATCCTGACTTTGGTGATCTTGGGACCACCCCAGGAGTATACTCTATCGAAAACAAAAATATTTTAGAAAATGGATCCCTAATTAACGGAGTAATCGCGTAATATACACACAGAACACGTTGGATATACCTATGAAATTTAAGGGTTTCCTTCGATTTTCGTGGGATTCCATTATCAGATCCTGGATTTGGTAATCTTAGGACCATCCTAGGAGTATACTCTATCGAATACAAAAATATTTTTGAAAATCGGTCCCCTAACTGGCGGAGTAATCGCGTAACATACACACAGAACACGTTGGATATACCTATAAAATTTAAGGGTTTTCCTTAATTTTCATAGCATCTTATCATTAGATCCTGACTTTGGTGATCTTGGGACCACTCCAGGAGTATACTCTATCGAAACAAAAAGATTTTTGAAAATCGATCCCTAATTGGCGGAATAATCGCGTAACATACACACAGAACACGTTGGACACACCTAAAAATTTAGGGGTTTCCCTCAATTTTCATGGGATCCCATCATTAGATCCTGACTTTGGTGATCTTGGGACCACCCCAAGAGTATACTCTATCAAACCAAAAAGATTTTTGAAAATCGATCCCTAATTGGCGGAGTAATCGCGTAACATACACACAGAACACGTTGGATATACCTATAAAATTTAAGGGCTTCCCTCGATTTTTATGAGATCCCATCATCAGATCCTGACTTTGGTGATCTTGAGACTACCCCAGGAGTATACTCTATCGATTTTTGTAAATCGGTCCACAATTGGCCGAGAAATCGCGTAACATACACACAGAAGACGTTGGATATACCTATAAAATTTAAGGGTTTCCCTCGTTTTTCATGGGATCCTATCATCAGATCCTAACTTTGGTGATCTTGGGACCACCCTAGGAGTAAGTATATTCTGTCGAATACAAAAATATTTTTGAAAATTGGCCCCTAATTTGCGGAGTAATCGCGTAACATACACACAGAACACGTTGGACACACCTAAAAATTTAAGAGTTTCCCCTTGATTTTCATGGGATCCCATCATTAGATCCTGACTTTGGTGATCTTGAGACTACCCCAGGAGTATACTCTATCGATTTTTGTAAATCGGTCCACAATTGGCCGAGAAATCGCGTAACATACACACAGAAGACGTTGGATATACCTATAAAATTTAAGGGTTTCCCTCGTTTTTCATGGGATCCTATCATCAGATCCTAACTTTGGTGATCTTGAGACCACCCCAGGAGTATACTCTATCGAAACAAAAAGATTTTTGAAAATCGATCCCTAATTGGCGGAGAAATCGCGTAACATACACACAGAACACGTTGGATATACCTATAAAATTTAAGGGCTTCCCTCGATTTTCATGAGATCCCATCATCAGATCCTGACTTTGGTGATCTTGAGACCACCCCAGGAGTATACTCTATCGATTTTTGTAAATCGGTCCACAATTGGCCGAGAAATCGCGTAACATACACACAGAAGACGTTGGATATACCTATAAAATTTAAGGGTTTCCCTCGTTTTTCATGGGATCCTATCATCAGATCCTAACTTTGGTGATCTTGGGACCACCCTAGGAGTGAGTATATTCTGTCGAATACAAAAATATTTTTGAAAATTGGCCCCTAATTTGCGTAGTAATCGCGTAACATACACACAGAACACGTTGGACACACCTAAAAATTTAAGAGTTTCCCCTTGATTTTCATGGGATCCCATCATTAGATACTGACTTTGGTGATCTTGGGACCACCCCAGGAGTATACTCTATCGAAAACAAAAATATTTTAGAAACTGGATCCCTAATTAACGGAGTAATCGCGTAATATACACACAGAACACGTTGGATATACCTATGAAATTTAAGGGTTTCCTTCGATTTTCGTGGGATTCCATTATCAGATCCTGGATTTGGTAATCTTAGGACCATCCTAGGAGTATACTCTATCGAATACAAAAATATTTTTGAAAATCGGTCCCCTAACTGGCGGAGTAATCGCGTAACATACACACAGAACACGTTGGATATACCTATAAAATTTAAGGGTTTTCCTTAATTTTCATAGCATCTTATCATTAGATCCTGACTTTGGTGATCTTGGGACCACTCCAGGAGTATACTCTATCGAAACAAAAAGATTTTTGAAAATCGATCCCTAATTGGCGGAGTAATCGCGTAACATACACACAGAACACGTTGGACACACCTAAAAATTTAGGGGTTTCCCTCAATTTTCATGGGATCCCATCATTAGATCCTGACTTTGGTGATCTTGGGACCACCCCAAGAGTATACTCTATCAAACCAAAAAGATTTTTGAAAATCGATCCCTAATTGGCGGAGTAATCGCGTAACATACACACAGAACACGTTGGATATACCTATAAAATTTAAGGGCTTCCCTCGATTTTTATGAGATCCCATCATCAGATCCTGACTTTGGTGATCTTGAGACTACCCCAGGAGTATACTCTATCGATTTTTGTAAATCGGTCCACAATTGGCCGAGAAATCGCGTAACATACACACAGAAGACGTTGGATATACCTATAAAATTTAAGGGTTTCCCTCGTTTTTCATGGGATCCTATCATCAGATCCTAACTTTGGTGATCTTGGGACCACCCTAGGAGTAAGTATATTCTGTCGAATACAAAAATATTTTTGAAAATTGGCCCCTAATTTGCGGAGTAATCGCGTAACATACACACAGAACACGTTGGACACACCTAAAAACTTAGGGGTTTCCCTCGATTTTCATGGGATCCCATTATTAGATTCTGACTTTGGGGATTTTGGGACCACCCCAGGAGTATACTCTATCGAAACAAAATGATTTTTGAAAATCGATCCCTAATTGGCGGAGTAATCGCGTAACATACACACAGAACACGTTGGATATACCTATACAATTTAAGGGCTTCCCTCGATTTTCATGAGATCCCATCATCAGATCCTGACTTTGGTGATCTTGAGACCACCCCAGGAGTATACTCTATCGAAACAAAAAGATTTTTGAAAATCGATCCCTAATTGGCGGAGAAATCGCGTAACATACACACAGAACACGTTGGATATACCTATAAAATTTAAGGGCTTCCCTCGATTTTCATGAGATCCCATCATCAGATCCTGACTTTGGTGATCTTGAGACCACCCCAGGAGTATACTCTATCGATTTTTGTAAATCGGTCCACAATTGGCCGAGAAATCGCGTAACATACACACAGAAGACGTTGAATATACCTATAAAATTTAAGGGTTTCCCTCGTTTTTCATGGGATCCTATCATCAGATCCTAACTTTGGTGATCTTGGGACTACCCTAGGAGTGAGTATATTCTGTCGAATACAAAAATATTTTTAAAAATTGGCCCCTAATTTGCGGAGTAATCGCGTAACATACACACAGAACACGTTGGACACACCTAAAAATTTAAGAGTTTCCCCTTGATTTTCATGGGATCCCATCATTAGATCCTGACTTTGGTGATCTTGGGACCACCCCAGGAGTATACTCTATCGAAAACAAAAAGATTTTTGAAAATGGATCCCTAATTAACGGAGTAATCGCGTAATATACACACAGAACACGTTGGATATACCTATAAAATTTAAGGGTTTCCTTCGATTTTCGTGGGATTCCATTATCAGATCCTGGCTTTGGTAATCTTATGACCACCCCAGGAGTATACTCTATCGAATACAAATTTTTTTTTATAAAACGGTCCACAATTGGCGGAGTAATCGCGTAACATACACACAGAACACGTTGGACACACCTAAAAATTTAGTGATTTCCCTCGACTTTCATGAGATTCCATCATTAGATCCTGACTTTTGTGATCTTGGGACCACTCCAGGAGTATACTCTATCGAATACAAAAAAAAAATTTAAAAATCGGTCTACAATTAGCGGCGTAATCGCGTAACACTACTTGGCGTAATACTACTTGAATTATCATTGTAAAAGTTAATAATTTACTGTTTTGTTCAGAAGACATTTTCTTAATTTTTATTTAAGCAGTAGGAAATTAGACACTATCTGGCAATATCCGAGTCATGTTGACCCACCTCACAGGCCTCGTTCTATTTTTAACTGACTTCGAAAAAGGAGGAGGTTCTATGTTCGGCTGTATCTATTTTGCTAAGCTTAAGTCTTTTTATGCTATAGCCTGTTATGGAAGAGCGGTGCTTCCTAGCACAAGCAAATTACTCGCTTAAAAGGAAGCACCAGCCACAACAAACTGTATTAGACTGTAAGTTACAAAATAAAGATTTTTGTATTTTTGTATTTGTATCTATTTTGCTACCATACAGACGCCGGTTTAAGGAATAATAACTCTTTTTTTACAAACTAAAAATAATAACTTGACATTACCAGCTCAACAAATCAACTTAAAGGAATAAAATTAAGGGTAGGGTAGGGAGTATATTAACCCTTAATTTTATTCCTATAAGTTGCTATAAACTCCCGCTCCTATTATGTGTTAAAAACTAAGCTCTAACTCCTAAAAGTTAAGAATCCTTCTATTATCAGCTCAGCATGATGGAAGAATCCTCGAGATGATGACTACCAGACGCAAATCTCGTACCTAAATAGCTACAGAAGAGACATGAAACACGTTGAACGTGCATGAAATTATTCAAACCCAGGTTTCGCTCGATTTTCCTAGGTTCTCTTCACCAGATCCTGACTTTAATTTTGAAAGTCGGTTAAAATTGACGGAGAATTCGATGTACATAGGCGTTACAAAAATTAAACATAGTCGAATATAAAAGAACGAACTAGAACTTGTCGGTTCAAAATTAGGAGATCGTAGATCGTTCTTTCGATCGTCGATCGTTACGTAAAATATGCATGTAGATTGTTTAAGTTCTTAAACCAAATCCCTGATAAGCATTGGTTTACTAAAAATTTTATGTAATTTATTTCAGCAATGAATTAAATCTATTTGTAAGACATTAAAAAAATATGCAAAATATGGAATATATATAAGGTCCATGGTATACCTTTTTTTTTTTTTTTAACGTGGGGAATGCTTTGACGCACCGTCCAAGCCCCCGGGTAGGGGCAAGGGTGTGTGGGACTCCACGACAGAGTGCCGCGGCTACCCACTAAACCCCACGGGAACACCTCTCCGGCCATAATTGGGCGACTGCGTGCATGCGCAGAGCGCTGAGCACACGTAAGTCTCCCGGCCTGGCCCGTACCGCCCCAACGTGGAACGGTACGGGCTACCCTCTCCGCCAGAGGCATGGGAGCAGTTAGTGTTCCCTAACTGCCCCCACTGTCGCAGGGGTCGAGTGCAATGCAGGCGACGCGGTACCCATCCGCGTCGCCCGCCGACTCCCACTAGGATGGCGGAATAAGAGCGTTGTAACCTCTCCTTCGCCGCCCTACCCTCCGTCCATGGTATACCTACATTTATAAAATGTTGTTCCCATAACCGATATAACGCGAAGAATTGAAAAATAGCTAATAATAATAACGTCAAACATATTAAAAAAAATGTTTATGAATAGACAGAAAATGTGGACCGAAACTTTTGTCAAGTGCTTAATTTTTGTGAAAATCTATTTACAACAACAATATAATAATATCAAATATATTAAATACACCGCCAAAATCTATCTATCTATATACATAAAAATATTTGTTTAATTGAAGAGACAAAATTTTACAAGAAATAACTGCATTGGAACCGTTGATTTGCAGCAAAAACAACTTTTTCAGCAAGCTGAACTAGCTGAAGCTAGTAAAAATCTTTTTTGGAAATCTCTTCTAAGTTTTGCTTTCAATTGTTCTAACTGTATTGTATGAGAACATTCAACATTATATCTTCTTATACATATAAATCACTAACCTGACTGATTGATTATCTCAGAGCCTAGACTATTAATGTAGTGAATAGGGTTCTCTCCTATAAGAGGGATTCGTAAGAAATCGTGCTTAACTAAAATATTTAAATAAAAAGATAAAAAATAAATAAGAAAGATTATACTTTCTTTTGTATCTGACTTGATAAACAATATGTTAAAAATGTATGTCCAAAAAACAGTTTTAATCTATCCCCTACAACCAACCCTTTAGTGGGTCCAACTTTTTTTTTTGTAAATTACAAGTTACTTTTTTATTATGTTTAGAGCACACTATTTAGCTACAGTTTTAATCTATCCCCTACAACCAACCCCTTAGTGGGTCCAAAATTTTTTTTGTAAATTACAAGTTACTTTTTTATTATGTTTAGAGCACACTATTTAGCTACCATATGTCCTTCAAACATTTTTTATTTTTATTTCACTATAGTGGGCGGATTTTTATGATAATACGTGTTAAGCTGCTATATTCCATGCTAGATTTCAAATTTGGTTGGCTTTTTATAACGCCTACATCGACTTATCTAGGATTTTTGAAAATTTAACCTTCAACCTATGAAGGTATAAATGGAAGTTTGTACCTATGGAAGTTCGTTATTTTTTAGCTTGAGGTATGAACCTTTTTGCAGTTAGGCTGATAATTACAAGAAATCACCTCTTTAACTTTTAACCGCTTCATTGGTCTAGTGATTCAGAAAAGCCGGAATTGATCTAGAGCGGTCCGAAGGTGTTCTGCCTGGTTTAGTTGGTGATAGGGCTTCTGAGCCGCCTGGCTAACTATCTGGCCATAATAACAATGTTAATAACATGATGAATTCCCACAGCTAGGGATAGCCAGAGTTCCTCAGTTGTTTAGGAATCCAAGTAAAGCTCGCTTTCATCTTCGGCTCCATCGTCACTGTTGTATGTAAAAAAAGTAAAATGTATTTGGGCGCTTTCAATAATTCCACTGTCAAAGGGAAGTACGACTTGAAGTTTTCTTTTTGTTTGGGCAGCACACGTAGGCTCAGTTACACAAGGAGAGTTTCTCGCACGCGAGCGGCGATTTCTTCTAGGCAATATTATGCTCGCCTAGTGTAAACAAACTATACGAGTCTTGCCTCTACTTTCCTAGACCGCGAGCCTGTATCGCTTGATTAATGCGAGTTTTTGGCAAAATTTCGCCGCTCGCGTGCGAGAAACTCTCCTCGTGTAACTGAGCATTAAGCTACTAAGCTAGTGGTTCTTAACCGGTGGTTCGAATATGACTAGTGGTCCCTGGAAGCAGACAAAGTGGCCCGTGAAGCTACCCAAAAAATAATATTATAGATATAACAAACAACCCTCTATTCATATATTACTCTAAATTGGTCTTGAGTCCATGGCTAGACAGATATTATTTTGTAAAATGATCCCTTGTCACTAAAAGGTTAAGAACCACTGTACTAAACGGTAATAATTAATGCTAATTTCTTTGAAAGCTTATCTATTTACTATCTGAATTCTAAGTGTTTTACTGCGAGGAAATATAAATAATTCACACAAGAACACAAAAAACGCGGACAAGGCTGAGCTCGGAAAACTAGTCGTTTAGTCTATAAGCGAAATTGTATGATTTTGCAAAAAAATAGTTTTAAGCCACCTATCGCATTGAGTTCACATTAAATTCTGTTTGTTATACCAATAGCATTGAGACAATGCTGTTGTTATTAGATTCCAGCATATAACAGATGGCGCTCCCATCCACGTTCAGTTAGTACCTCGGGTCGACGATCGCAGCGCTGCTGTAGTCAGGCCTTATCGCGCATGCCGAGTGTACGTCAATACAAACAAGAAGTCTACTATCGAAAATATTGCGTATATGTATATCCCACGATGACGGCGCCAGCCAGTACTTCGTTCAGTTAGCGCACACTGCTTGTATGGGCGATTCGAGTCCGATTCTACATGCAAATTGACATAAGTAATAAATCGGTACGGATCTCGCGTGTTATCACCATGATAATTTGTGCAGTACTTTCTCTGTATTGTGTTAGTACTTCGGTTAAGTGAATTGATTTCGAAACCGTGTATCTATTGAAACAATCGATTAGATAAAAAAATAGAATGAATGAACACCTTTGTCCAGCGATGGACCGAATTCAACCAGACCAACTCAAAATATGTGGATCATTAGTGCTTTAATATTTTTATTAATTCGAGGGAGAATCGCAAATGTACTCAAATATCTAGTCAAGCCTTGAAAGCTGTTTGTAAATAACTTAGTTTTATTCTACCTTTCTAATGTGATAATAAATACAATATTTTACCGTGTTAAAATGCCTTCATGTAACCAAGAATCGAATGTGGACGTAAACTCCAGTGAGAGTGGCGAGACCTCAAAGACTGAAGATAACGATGGAACTGTCGAAAACAGGACATTATCACCGACGGACACGACCAGTCCTAGTGGTGCTCCAGCTGGTCTGAGTGTCCAACAGAGGTTCGCTTTCGCATTACGCGACTTTTTAGGTCCACCAGCGTCGGGCGAGGAACCATCTCCCTCGTTAATGGTGATACTGCCTTTCATCGATGAACACGACAACTCTGCGCCATCGGATGAAGATCGCTCGCGAAGTTGCAGTAGTAGTACCGAGGACGTGTTGAATAACGCGGCGTGCCGGCTGCGCCGCTGGCGTGCAGCGTCGCGGAAGCTTCGCCGCCCGCGGATTATAGACAACTTGTGTGGAAGCGATAGCGGTGGGTGCATCGGGGTGCACACCGACCTGGCAGACCGTTTGCGGAGCTTGGCGGCAGCCGGCAGCGTCTCCTCGTCGAGCGAGCTGCTGTCGTTGGCGCCACCACCACCGGCCGCCACCGCGCCGCCGTCCCCTGGCTGCATGAATCTCTCGCCTTCCCTCGCTGAACAAAGTGCTGCCGAGTATTTTGTAAGTATCGAGTCTTGTTATGTTGACTAATTAGATAGCGTGATTTCACAACGCGAAAAAGCATTTCAAAATTAATGCGAATTCTTAAGCCATAGACAGTTAATGCACCGTTTCGAATATAAGGGTCCATTTTCGCACTTGCTATTTTATTTTTTTGCGACATGCATGGAAGCTTTTGACTTTCATCTCGCCTGATGAGAAAGAACGGTTGAAGATGGGAGCGAGGTTCATCTGGATTTCTTGACTTCTAGTCAATGGCTATCTTTTCCTATCTAGAATCTATGTATAGCTGTCAGAATACAGCAAAGTTACAGTTTTCGTACAGCTACATTCTTGAATTATTCATTTTTTTTACATTTTGCAGGGAACTGTCAAGTCACAAATATAAAAACTGTTACATTCTGTTAGAGTAAAAGTCAACTGAACAATTTCAATTCTCCGTCTACATTATTCGTGACATTAAATACCTAAATTGATTAATTTGTGTCCTATAATCTGCACCATTGTAATTATATTTAAAGACTAAACTATAACGAAGAATGGGTTTCCAGCAGATTTAACAATAATATTATTGATTAATTAATAATTAAATAATACATATGTAAAACTTTTTTCAGCATCCTATAAACCCAACTAAAATATTAATTAATAGTCGTAAGCGTACGTTGTTTCAAACTAAATCGTTTTATGAGAATGTTAACAAAATATATAAGTACATATTTGGAACAAATACCACCTTAATGACTACAAAAATATTTATACGTTAGGTTGGATTTGTGCCTTGGGTTTTTACATTTTTTATGTCTATTTATTTTAGATCATAGGTAATTATTTATTTTTTCTGTGTTTTTGAGGAGGAAAATGAGGCCTACCTACAAAGACCACAATCCAAATTGACTTAATGTTCTGCTTTGCGTTTGACAAACATTTACCTTACATTTTCGTATTAAGTTGTTTTCTCACGCCTACTTATACCTGTGACAACTATAAAGAGATGATAGAATTGTATACGGTTTATCTTCATGTATAAGATGATCGGTGGACACATAGGAAGATATTTTTAATTTACTTAGATTAAAACTAACACAATATGCTGAAACATTGTTCTGGAACGTGTCACATAATAGGAATAATTCGTTATAATGAGTATATAAAAAAAACACGAGGAAAACCATATATTTCTTTTAGGCTTCCGCACCTCAAAAAGAACAAACAAAATCCTTATAGGATCACTTCGCTGTCTGTCTGTCCGACTGTCTGTCAATACCTTTTTCTCAGAGATATAAAATTGAAATTTATGTCAAATATTTTGATCTATGGTCTCTTTCAGCGGTGAAAAAATCATACTTAACGTCTACGCGAGCAAAAGGTATGACCGTTTATGTCGCATATTTTCGCAAATTTCGCGATTTCACAAGGGAATGAAAACCTATAGGGTTCTTCTCGTTGACCTAAAATCATAAATTCGGCATGAAGCGAGGTCTCCATAGCATATGCTAAGGAAAAAATCTGAAAATCGGAATATGTACATAGTTAGGAACTTATAGTCAGAATTAATTTACAAGCAGGAGCCAAATTTTGTGTGCTCGTTCAGACAAGCAAAATGAACAACTTATACTATGGGACCGATCTTGATATCACGAAAAAAAATCAGCTGTTCCATACAAATGTTCAACATCCGCTGAACCTTAATGTATAGAACAGCCGATTTTTTTCACGATTACAAGGTTGATCCAATAGTAAAAGTTGTGAGTTCGCTTGTCTGAACAAGCACACAAAATTTGGCTCCTGCTTAATAAGTAACCTTGTAAGTAGGTATACTTAGACAAGTTTGTTCGAAACGCTCAGAGTGCGAGTTCAATTCGCACTTGGCCAGTTTTTTTATGCGATAGGGAACCTCTCGGCCTTCATTTCACCTGATGGTAAGTGACGGTTAGTCCGAAAGTGGAAGCGAAGCTCACCTGGATTCCTCAACAACCGAGGAACTGGCTATCTTACCTCTAACTGACGTAACACAACAATACTATAAGGTAAGGCGGTAGTAACAAACTAGGCGGGCTCAAAAGCCCTATTACCAACCAAATATCGGGAATCGAACCCACTCCCGATCAACACACGGTGGTTTAACCGTCGGGGGACCTAGACAAAGTGCCAATTCAAAAACGATAAGGGAGTTCGATAAGAAAAAAAATTATGGGATTGACATATGCCATCGCTAAATAACGTGGCGAATCGATCAAAGTCATCGATATGTATGGTAGACAAATTGATTCGCAACGAATCGATTAAATAGCGAATTCATCGATTTCATATAAGTACAATTAAATAAATAAATTTCTCAGTTGAATGAGTACTTAGATAACCCAAATGTTTTTTCTCACAGAAAGCACATTTCGACACAGCGATCGCTAATCCTTACGTTGGCTAGGAATTTGTTTTTGCTATCTCAGAGACGATGATGAATTTAGCTATCATTTCACCATATAACAATTGCCACTTGTCTATAACAATCGCCATATAACAATAGCCCCCTGACCAGGACGCGGTTATATCGATAATAAAAAAGCTGTGTTAAAAAAAATTAAAAAGCCTTTTATTATTGCATTGTCACGCGATATACAAATGCATGCAAAATTTCAGCTCAATCGGAAACCGGGAATTGGGTCAAATTTAGCTTACAAGATTTCATTACAGACACGGGATAGGTGAGAGTAAGTAAAAGCTTGAACAAAGAATAAGCCGAAATAAATAAATGTCTCTAAATAATAAAATAAAAAATGACTAAAACCAACACAACATACAAACCGTTTTTATTTTTTGTAAACATATATTTTTATCTTTTTAGTGAATTGATTACTAGCTCACCGAAGTAGCATGAAGAATACAACGCAGGGTCAATACGGGCCTATTGTATTTAAAACACTAACCTGTAACTCCTAAAATAAAAGGAACCTTCCATCATCAGCTCAGCTCATGACTACCAGATGCAAATACTTGAACAACTTCGGAATAAACATGAAACACATTGGATTTGCTTATAAAATTAAGTGGTTTCTGTCGTTTTTCCTGGGATCCCATTAGCAGATCTGATTTGACGACAATGAGAACAGCTCAGGAGTACAGACTTTATCCAATACAAAGAGAGTTTTGGAAATTGGTCTATAATTGGCAGAGTAATCACGTAACATACATCCAAATGAAAAACGTACGTGTCGAATAGAGAACCCGCCTTTTTTTTAAGTTGATTAAAAATGAGACGGAATTATTTTTCCTTAGAATTCAAACATTTACCGCCCGATAACGAGAGAGAACTCGTTAAATGTATGATGTTGAAATAGGCAATGCTTGAAGAAAAGTTATTTAAGTACCAAAATTGAAAACATTCTAGAAAATAAAATCTACAAGTTGTAGTGTTTTTATATTATATCTAAAAATCTAAATAACGCGCTTAATGATAATCGACACAACAGCTCATATACGTCCACACCAAGGGGCTCCAGCCTACCCTAAGCTAGGGTGTTTAGGCCTTAGTCAACCACGAATCACTGGGGGTAGATTCGCAGATTGAAACCTTTTATTTCTTCCTAAAGAGATCCATTTATGCTCTTGAGATAATTTTAAGAAACAGGAAGCCGAGTAACTAATCAATTTTTTTTACAAAAAATAAAACCGTCTCCAAAAGCATCAAAAAGTCATATATGAGTATAATATTATAAGAATTCATACAACATCACAGTTTTATATTGAAGTTGGTGCCGAATTTGAAATAACTATATTAATTGTTCATATATTTTTAAGAATGTCAAGGTGATCATTGCTTGACCGACTTCAATATAAAATGGTGATGTTGCATGTATTCTTATATTATTTACTTTTTGGTGTTTTTGAAGTCGGTTTTATTTTTATGTAAAAAAAATTCAATCTTTTTAGTTACTTAATACATATTATAATTTGAGCCAAGGCAAACACTAGAATAACTTTAAATAAAACGTCTTTCGCTCTGAACAGTTTTGAAGAATTATTCCCGAACTCCTAATTTACGAGAAACCTTCCATCATCAACTCAGTAACATGACATGATGACTACCAGACGCAAATACCTGAACATCTTATGAAGAAACATGAAACACGTTGGGTGTGCCTATGAAATTCTAAGGTTTCCCTCGACTTTCATGGGATCCCATCGTCAGACCATGACATGGTGACAATGGGACCAGTTCGTGAGTATACTCCTTCGATTACAAAAAGAATTTTGAATATCGGTCCACAAATGGCGGAGTAATCGGTGAACATACATAAAAAATAGATACAGCACAACGAAGAACCTCCTCCTTTTTCGAAGTTGGGTAAAAACGATAACGAAGATAGAAATGAACAAAATGTATTCATCGAATCATTCTCACATTGCCGTTCAACACGTTCTAACGAAACGTACTACGCGAATGATACTTTCACTTCAGGCCCTGCACCATAACATCATATAAAACTTGAAAACCATGGAATCTGAATTAAGTATTTTAAAATAGGAACGGCAGGCAGGCAGGCTGCAGCGTACGTTTTCATTCCATTTATAAATGCACTAAAAATAACCTAGAATAGTGTTGCAGTATTTTTAGTACTATTTAGGGACTCTACTGGCTAAGTTTTCATTGACTAAGCTGTAAAGGCTGTATGTAAGAATAATTAAAGCTTTTATGATCCTAATGGTTATTCAGGTCTACTTTATCAGAGAATATAAACCTAGACCTTGTCGAAAAGCATCAATATCAATGGAGAATTTAACAGACAATTAGTACTGTACTAATTGAGTTGATATTAATTGTAATTTCGTTATTTGGTAAATATTATAATACCTTTTAATTAGAGAAAATTTAAGAAAATAATAATCAGTGGACGAACACTGACGCTGGCTACTGCACTGGTGCATAATATGCAAATCACAATGTGGCGTTAGATGTAACTGTCAAAAAAGGCGATTGAAATGCATCGAATTGACTTTTGCAGTGGATAATGTCGCTCTGAGGAATGAGTACTAGGCTAGAACAAAGGTATACTCGTTAGTCGTGGGGCTTCCGGCCTAATAGAATAGAAGCTTCCCTATTCTCACCTAGTTGTCGTATAATGCAATCGACTGGGCAAATTGATTGCCCCCCTTTCGGATACGGTGCAAAATATGTAATGACGGAACAGGAAATGGACAGCTAAGCTTTATAAGCTTTAGAGGCTTTTTAAGCACGCACGCTGCTTCAATATTTTTTGCTATATATTTTTGTTATAAAATGCTACAAAGTTGATGTTTTTTATTCTACATTAATAAGGCTTTCTAAACCCATTTCTTTACTTAGTGTTCATATGTTTTTTTGAAGCGAGGCAAAGTGAGACTTTAAACGCCACTTTGTCTAGGCTATCATCTAGCAGGAAGAAGAGAAGATACTGCAGTTATAAAATCAAACTACCGACCGCCTAACCAAAGGTTCAACTCTTATGAATTTTCTAAAGATATATACGTCCTCCCCAGAGGTAAGGTGATGCTTTCCCACATTCCTCTAAACATTTTTCATTTTATTCTGGAGATAGATAAACGACTGGAGAGCTAGCTAGTTATACTGAGCGACAGGCTATCGATCGAAGTTATCTGCAATTTACACATAATGTTCACACTTATTGAATCTCGACTGAATAAAGGTCAATAGAAAGTTAGCAGTCCGATCTGAAGTTTTATGCCTGTTGCTTCTGCTACGTTGACCATTGTGCAGCGATCCGTACAAAATATTAATTATCCATTATGCAAGTATCCTGTGTAATGGAGATTGACCATTCTCCGTGTAAGCGGAAATATCAATCTCGCCATTTGCTGTAAGTGCATTAATGCGGGGGCGAGCGGTGTTTGCTTTGATGAGAAAGCAGTACTCACAGCGTACAGGTGCCCACGTGAACGAGAGACACGACATAGTGGGGAATTTCGGACTCGGAAGTTCGACTTTGTTAACTCGTTTATTGATTCAATAACTCGACAAAGAAAATAAATTTCAATCATCAATCAAATTCTGCATCGACTGTGATTGCTTATTTATATTCACTCAACAAATAACCAACACAAAATACCAAGACCGCTCAGATGATGTTTAAATAATGCCAAAAGTAATCGCTAATCGTTTTCAATCAATAAGTACTGTCAAATAATTACAGCGGCCGATTACCATCTACAAGTTATAAAATCGCAACTCAGGTCGTGAAATCGCAACTCAGGTCGTGAAATCCGCGGGACCCAAAGCTTAAAAAGCGGTCACACAGCTCTCGTCTTCACTGCAAGCGTTGCCTGCTCAATAATCCCATTCATACGTGCAATCAAACGCACAAAATTAACTGCGGTCAATTACCCGATTGCCATGCGGATGAGTGGTCTTTTCTTTAACCGCGCATGCAGTCAATGTTTTCTGATTTGTAATCCTTTTATTCATATTTCCATTTTTAATGTTTTATTTATTTATTCTCTCACACAGACAATTACAATTACTTAATTACAATATAGCTTAGTAAGTAATGACATTTTTTTTTCTTATATAATTGCTAATATAAAAATTCAAATGTTAATGGATTACGCATAGGCGTAGGTACAATTTTTTTATGGGGGGTGTCCAGATTGGACACTTTAATTTGCCTAGTTTATAGCTACACTGAAAACTTCATTCTATATAAGTTGAGTTACAATAGGGGTGCCCCCCCCCCCCTTACCTACGCCAATAGGAACACGTAAATATGACTGAATGTTTGGATGATAGTTCATTTTCAGCTAGTCATCACGAAAACGAAAACTTTCTTATTAGACGAAGACGATATTTTTAATTATAATAGTATTCGATTCCTACTGTAATCTTTATTTTTCGTTATTTTTGAGATCAGAAAACTGTATTCATAATGGTTTTATTAAAAACATTTTTGAATGATTTAAACGTGTGATATTTATTACTAGGTAAATAAAGTATCAGAGCAGTATCTGCTCATTAAATGAAAGAAAAGAAAACATGTAGTCAAACAGTGTAAGAAACATCACCCCCATAGTGGGTAAAAAGTGCGAGAAATTAACGAGATAAAAATTTGCGATGCCTCAAACCTTCAACAAAAATTTATATTTCTTGTATTTTCAGTGTCACTTTACACATCACTACATAATTCATATTCTCCCACCCTAGTTCAACAAAAACATCTTGCCTGGTAATACATTTTCAGCTTTCCTTCTCGTAACTGAAAATTACAGATATCTCCTGTAAAGACATCTGCTTCCATATCCCTATATTCTAGTTACAACGACTTAAGAATGTATCTATGGTAATACAAAGAGTAGTATTTCGTAAACTGCACCGCTTTTTAATAATAAATAAATGTATGTAGACACTTCATGGCAAGCTATCTCTCAACAATACCTTCAACGCGCGAGTTGGAATATTTATTGAATAAATCAGGTTTTGTGCGTCATCGGAGCGTCGGCTGATCACTAAATATATTTATGTAATGACCACTTTTACCTCTGTGTCCTTATTTACGACGTCGGCTTTGTTAAACGCATCGCACAGGATTATTTTGTTACTATAGCTATAGTGAACGCCCGCATCCTGCGCCTGGACATCAATAATCATCAAGGATCGATCACGAATGCATCCATCATTGATGACTCGAAATTAATTATGATTCATTAAAAACAAATGCATATTTATATAAGTCCTTAAACAGTTTCATAAAAATTCGATTATTCTAAAGAAAGATGTGATAAAACAGTAGGCTCATCAGCACTCTAGCAAGATTCAATAGAGATAATTTCTACTAAGAATACAAAGAAAATTATATCATTATACCTCTTAGTGAATTTACTTAATGTTTGTCTATATTAATGGTCTTTTTCTATGCAACGCTAGAGTAACAGTGTATTTGCAAACGTTTTTGGACTCCGGTGATCACCTAAATAACGTAAAAACGTGGTAAAAATTAAGAGACATAATTTTCACACTATACTGGCTTAAAAATTTTGACGCAACTCTTTAGATAAGTAGTGTGTATTATGAATAGCCAATAAAGAGATTCGGAAGCATCTGAATGGGATGAAGTTGTGTGTGAATAGGCTGAACTGAAAATGTTATTAATTGCTTAATTTTATTGAATTAGTTAAAAACATTCTAAATCATGCTTTAATCATTGCTTCTTACATTTACGGCAGGTTTAATCTAAACATTTACTAACACATTTTAAAATTTCGTAAAAAGTGACAGTATAAGTTATACATAAGTTAGATAAGGTTGGCTGGAACAGATTTCGCAATAGATGAGCCCAACGCTTTTGTGCTCGCATTTATGTTGTTTGTGCTGTCTCATTTATATTTTATTGTATACAATAAATTATAAAATATATACCAACCAATTCTTATGTAGGTACTTTACATTGGTTATCCCAATAATAATATTACTATTCACGCCCAAGAAGCTTTTAAAAGCTTCTTGTTGGGTGCTTACTCCCTCCCTGTCACACCAGTGTGACACAGAAGAATTATATTCCTCAAAGTTTCATTTGTCTGACGCTCCTACGGTGAAGGAAAACATCGTGAGGCAACCTGCATACATCTGCGAAGAAATTCAAAGGTGTATGTGAAGTCGACCATTCCGCACTGGGCCAGCGTGGTTGACTAAGGCCTAATCACCCTAACATAGGGTAGGCTCGAGCCCCTCGGTGGGAACGTATATGAGCTGTGATGGTGATGATGATGATGATGAAAGTTTCAAGCAATACATTTGACATTTTTGACGTTTCAAACGAAAAGAATAAAGAAGCAAGACATTTTGGTGTAACGAGCGTTACAATTATATATCTAATGCAAAAATATAACTAAAATGCTATTTACCCTTTTCGAATGTTTCTAAAACACCGTCTGTTACCTTTGTCTTATTTCTAATTAAGTGATTTTGTTTAATTATCTATTATTTTTAAAAAAAACACGGTGAAGTTCACTAAACCTCCAACCGATATTTAAAATATCCTTGAAATATCCTTAAAATTAACTTGAATGCCAAAAACTGAAACGAATATAGTCCGCTATTGTGCTATTAATGAAGCCGCCCATATAGTTGTTTGAAAATATTTTTATTGTCAACCATTGTCAGTAAGGCAGTTAATAACTTGACCACATCATAAAGCTATAGAAAAGGCTATTGTTATACCAATCAGTGGCAGCAAGCATCCACGCGGTCACGTCATGTTGCACACGTGCCTCCATATCGATTAGTTCAACTCGGTATGCCTACGATTGAGTTTTAATCTTGACCATTCGTCTCGCCTTCATAACATGTCAACAAAATGTTCCTTTAAGATCTTATAAAGTTGTATGTGTGTCATTGTTATAAAGATTCCGCGGACTAAAAACGGCTTGCGTGACACTCACTGAATACAATTAATGCTTTAATGTGTTTAAGCAATCATTCTGCTTCAGATATTTGTTACACTGAAATGACCAAAGAGAGAATTATATTTTAAATGCGTTAAGCGTTAAATACAATAACACTAAAACATGGCAATAGAGCTAGACATGAACTCGATTCCGTTCCGAGATGCGTTCGAGAGATTCAATGATGCATTTCTCAGAAATACGTATCCTGAACAGAAATCTATATTTTATAATGTAATAATGCACAATCTGTATTCCGTCAAATTTCCGACAAATATTTGTATTCCGTCGTTGCCTATCTCCAAAAGGCTTTGAAGAAATCACTGAACACGAAACGAGTGCCGCACTCGATGCGGTGTTGTGGCGGTGTGCCGAGCACGAAAGCTTTGTTGCGTGTATGCGCTGCCTTCTAAGGCATAATAGGTGCACTTTTTTGTTGGTTTGCTAATGGGGCCGCGCTGAAGAATCAAGCGCGTACCTACATACCTTTTTTGTTGCTTCATTTAAAATCTTCAACCAGAAAAAAAATCAAAAAGCAAAAAATTGATAAACATTCTTTAAATATAATAATTTGAAAATGTTTTGTGGAAATCGAATTATATTGAAGAAAATAATAAAATACATACAATTTAGAGAATATAATACAAACGTTTGTCGGAAGTGGATAATTTAATATTTTTCTCACGTCATCACGTTATTTTTTCCCATGTCTAAATAAAAATTAAGAGCATTATCCTCTTCTACCAAATGGCCTAAATGGGGGAGGATTTGTTGTTAGAATGGACGTGGGCAACAAACGGTTCTAATCTCTTAAAATACATAATGCTTGAATTCACACTAATAAGTAACAAGAAAATGTAAAGCAACAAAAAAATATGGATATTTGTCGTATGAAACGCCTTTATCATAAAATAATTAGAGTTGTTTTGATACTGGCAGGCTTTATTTAGATTACTTCAGGCTGAAAGATTTGAACCGAGTAAACATCTGATCAAACTTATCTAATTAGCCATGAATCAAACCTGAAAAACAAGCATTTCATTTTATTTTTTTTATATAAGTATAAAAATGTTAGTTTTGAAAATTTTGTTAAAGTTAAGGATTTAACTCTATGGAAAAGAGCTGGTGTCGTAGCTTTTCATCATCATCATCTCAGCTGCAACTCGCATTCTCTCAAAGAAGGTGAATTTTGAGGTCCCATCACGTTGGCTGGTTGGTAGGAAGCGCCAGTACCTACCTCGTCCGTTGATCGGCAGTGTACAGTGAGCAGGCGTCGTTCATTGGGTCATTTATGATGTTACCTAGTGTTAGTAATTATCCTTTATGTATTAACGTGTCATTTTTTCTAAAGAAATGTTTATGACGCTAACAGACGTGCCGTCATATAATTTTAACTTCGTGGTTATTTATTATCGTGGTACTAAATAAATACTACCAATTCAAAACTCTTAGTGATTTTTGTGATCGGTGGCGTGCCTGAAATATTATGTAGCGTGCCATTGCTCCCCGCACCGGCTATAACTGCGTGGTGACTCTACTCAGAAAGCAGGACACCCTCATGGTGCTAATAGCATAGGCCCCTCAAAAAAAACGTGCCATTGCTTGGGCACTTGCAATATTTTGGGCACGCCGTCGCCGAACGCAAATTCACACAGAACTTTGAGTTATTAGTATTTAGTCAATATTATAGGATGGCACATCCTTAAGGCTTTATTGAACATGTCTTCAGAAAAAATAGGTATATAACAAAAACGATTTCAAAACCACCAAAGTCAATCATATAAGAATAACACACAACATCACATTTTTATTATTTGGAAGTCGGTGCGGATGTTCGATGATCATGATTCAAAATTTGGCAACAAAATAATTTGAAATGATACAACAAATATGGGCCAATACGAGCCAACTGGATTTAAACAACTAATCTAACTTCTCAAAGTCTAGGATCCTATTCCAGCATCAGCTCGGTTCATAACTACCAGACATACCTAAATACATGAATAGCTTCAGTAAAAAAATAAAAACCGACTTCAAAAACACTGAAAAGTTAAAAATAATATAAGAATAGGTACAGACAACATCACACTTTTATAATGAAGTCGGTGCCAAACGATGATCTCCTAGAAAGTCTTTAAATTTGGCACCAACTTCAATATAGAAGTGTGATGTAGTCTGTACCTATTCTTATATTATTTTTAACTTTTCAGTGTTTTTGAAGTCGGTTTTTATTTTTTGTAAAATATTTTTTATGAAATCTTTATAGTGATTCAATGAACCTCAATTTTCATTAGATCCCATCATCAGATCCTAACTTCGGTGACCTTGTGACCACCCTAGGAGTATACTCTATCGAATACAAAAAGAATTTTGAAAATCGGTCCACTATCGGCGGAGTAATCGCGTAACATACACACAAAACACGTTGGAAACACCTTAAAATTTAAGGGTTTTCCTCGATTTTCATGGGATCCCATCATCAGATCCTAACTTTGGTGACCATGGGACCACCCTTGGATTATACTCTATCGAATACAAAAAGAATTTTGAAAATCGGTCCTCAACTGGCGGTGTAATCGCGTAACATACACACAAAAAAAAACCATACGCATCGAATTGAGAACCTCCTCCTTTTTTGAAGTCGGTTAAAAAACATGAAACACGTGCCTACAAAATTCCTCCCTCGATTTTCCTGGGATCCCATCACCAGATCCTGACTTGGTGACAAAGAGACAAATTGAATAATATACCCTGTGAAACAAAAATAAATAATTTTCCAAATACGTAATATGACTGAGTTATGAGGTAACAAACATAAAAAAAACACAAAAACATACAGTTAAATTGAGAACCTCCTCCTTTTTGCGAAGTCCGTCAAAAATTGCACGTTGATAAGGTTCGCCACCCCTATATGGGATTTTATTTACCTACTTCATGCGCTGACCATACGGTTTGAAGTGGGGTTTTGCTTCGAGTGTTGTCTGTCTTATTCTTTTTAGAGGTGGTAGGTATAATTGCAGTAAATTCTGAGGAAAAATTGAGGTAAAACATTGATCCACCACCGTAACCTTTAATACCCCTATATTGCAGCGTGTATCGTGCACACGTTAGTAAATTGTACATCCATATCAATTAATACGGCCAAGCTTCAAATCGAATAAAAAATCAAATGCATCCGATTTTGAGGTTATCATTTCAGCCAAGAGACGCCCACTGCTGGACATAGGCCTCCCCCAGGGATCTCCAAACCGATCGGTCCTGCGCCTCCCGCATCCAGCGGCTTCCCGCGACCTTCACCAGATCGTCGGTCCACCTTGTGGGGGGCCTACCAACGTTGCGTCTCCCAGTACGCGGCCGCCACTCGAGGACCTTTCCGCCCCAACGGCCGTCAGTCCTGCGAGCTATGTGTTCTGCCCACTGCCACTTAAGGTTTGCAATTCTTTGGGCTATGTCGGCGACTCTAGTTCTTCTACGGATCTCTTCATTTCTGATGCGATCGCGTAGAGAAACCCCGAGCATAGCCCTCTCCATTGCCCTTTGAGTGACATTGAGCCTTCTGATGAGACTCATTGTAAACGGCCACGTCTCAGTTCCGTACGTCATCACTGGCAACACGCACGAATTGAAGACTTTCGTCTTAAGACACTGCGGTAGATTGGCCGAGAATATGCTGCGTAGCTTCCCGATTTTTGAGGTTAGCTGAGATAATATTATCTTGAATAGAACTATAGTCTATTCAAGATAAGAAGGCATGCATACACTAATATAGTAATCTTCTTCTTTTTCCTCTTTCTTCTTCTTCTTCTTTTTCTTCTTCTTATATATAAAAATGAAATGCTGTGTGTTAGTCTCGCAAAAACTCAAAAACCGCTCGACAGATTCTTACAAAATTTTCTGTGTGTGTTTGAATAGGTCCAAGGAAGGTTTAAACATACAGTTGGATCCGGTAGGTGGCGCTGTAATCGGACAGAACAATGTCTGCCGGGCCCACTGGTGGTTAATATAACTGAGGGGCGATTTTCCACATAGGGTGCTGTCCATTATCGTGTATCGAATCAGTTCATTCTTACCATTAAACTACTAGCAAAGCCATAACTTGAAATTAAAAATTAAGTTAAAAACACAACAGTAACAAACGGAAGCGCATGAGTCGTCAATTGACGCGTGTTAACGTAAAGAATGCATCGATGATGTAAAAACGAATAAAGTTTACATTTGAACTCGATATTAACAAAAATCGATAGGTCATAACTATTTGTTTTTATGAAAACAGTTCTATCAACAGCATTCATTTTCGATACTTATAGTTGCCGTAAATTATTTATAATTTTACTTACAAAGACAAATGTCACGTTAATTAAATGTGACATTGGAATCTAATCAAATAACTCACTCGCCGCGTAGCATTGTGGTATCGATAGTCATTCTTTGCAACAGGAACGAGCCGGAACAGGAATTTCCGTCGTTATTCTTAGTTCGCCGACAAATATTCGATAAAATGGCTATGGCCTCAGCTCCCCAACTGCCCAAACTCCCAGATTCTCGATTGCCATGGGTTCAAAGAAGAAAGCGACTCCATTGTCGCGTATTTTGCCCGCTTTTTTTAGCAGCATCCTCAGTCGTACTGTTGGCGAGTGGACGGTGCGACAATGCGACCGTAGTGTTCCATACCAGGCACCTGTCCATTTAATGGCACCAAAATCAAATCATCCGGTTGTTTGCCGTCTGACCTGCTCAGTCCCGGTGGTTCAGTACATGTTCAGTATGCATGGGACATTGGCCGATACGAGTATGAGAGCCCTGTGGATTATTATGTTGAAAGCATGGCGTCGCGAAAACCTACCTGTGCAATGACAGCAACTCAGCGGGTGATCCATTCCAGCATGGTGTTCAGGTCATCCAAAGTTACAGCCATTAGAACACATCATCGGCAAAACGAAGGTGTGTTAGGTACATACTCGCCATTAATCTTTCCAATACTGCAAGGCTAAGCTTGAAAATATCCTCCAATGCAGCGGTAAAGAGTTTTGGAGAGATTACGTCTCCCTATCTTACACCTCACTGCAATTGTATGGGATTAGAGCTCTGATTCTGTAATCGAACCGACAAAGTGGCGTTTTCGTAAAGGTACCTTAGCACCTCTATGTATCTATAGTTCACTTGGCACCTTTGGAGGGACTGTAGCACCGCCTACGTCTCAATCGAATTGAAAGCATTCATAGTCCACAAACGCTAAGCGAAGTGGCAGATTATACTCTTCGGTCTTCTGTATAGCCTGCCGCAGCATATAGATGTGGTCTATGGTACTATAGTCTTAGTCTTTTCGGAAATAAATAAAATCGCACTTGCCTAAATTATCAGTGAGCAATATATTAAGTACCTCTTAAAATGTATTTCAATACACGTAGGCTGAAATGTATCTAGAAAATGTAAAAATAATATTGGAGCGTTTATTTGTTACATCCACTAGTATTTCATTTCAAATAAAAACATGTACACCTACATGAAAGGCAATGAAGATTTATGACTTATTATGATTTACATAAAGCTATAACACTTTTTGTATTGTAAACAATTTTTATGTAAACTTTTTCATTGTTTTAGCACGTATACGGAACGGCCGGCTATGCAACCAATTAAAGTTCCATTTACACATTTCTTTAACACCTCGGGTCGAAGGAAATGTGATTCACACGTCCTTACACCAAAGTACGGAGTAAGTACTTCCTCTGTACTTTGGTTTATGGACGTCATAATCTATAAAAATCTAGTGAAAAGTGTTTTGTCTTCAATAACAACATTGGACAAATAATATTGGCGATATTGATAAGCTATTTTAATTTAACCTGACAATGATAATAACAGGACATTTAATTTTGTCTCTGAAATAAGACTTAAAGTTTTTTTTTCAAACCAGATATTTTCTTAGTGTTGGATTTTTTGGTAATAAGATAACTTTCATCTAGAGTGTGGGGTAGTGTTATAAACTTTCTTGACCACTATTCATATCTGAACATAATAAGTTAAAATGTGGAAGTAACTTTGTCTGTCCATTTGTTATATTTTTACACCTTAGCAGCATGAATAAATGTTAAATTTTGGTGGGTAGAAAATTTTCCTTTTCATTACTCGTACTCTGAAAGTAGGTCTTAGGATAAAAGAAAGAAAAACATTTATTGACTACAAGCACACTTATACAAGAAAAAAAAATACAGTTATACATATCGGCCAATTAGGACCCGACCTCAGCATACAATAGACTAGTCTGATGGAGCGCTGGTATTTTGGCCGGGCCTAAGTGGAGTAAAAGATATATAAAACAATTAACAGAAAATCATACCATTATAAGCTGACTGAGGAGCGGGTTCAAAGTAATACTTTTCAGTAATACTTTTCATCCTAGGGAGAATCGCTTTCAACTGACAGCTGCCAAATAATTAAAAAAAGAACTAGTTCTATTTTCACATTTCTATTGAACTATGTTCCAACTAAAAAAACTAAAAATAAAGCCACTTAATTACAGCGCGATGTAAAATTCAAATAACAACGTTAAATATTAATTAATGAACATATTTTTTTCAAATGTCTTTTTTATAAATTACTTTCAACTATTACCTTAAAATAACATAGATTTGAGCAAAATATTATCAATTTTTTCCATTGTGAAAATGAAAAATAATAGCTGAATAGTGAATATGTGGCCAGCCACAGAAAAAAAAATAAAACAGGTGGGAAAACGGTAATCCGATTTTCATTGGTATTTTCAAGAAGAGTTTTGTTTATAATTCCGTATAGCAGAGATTTGTAGAGTTCATCTGATTCAGATATATATATGTAACGAGTGATTTCGTAAAAGAAGAGGCTATAGCAGTAGTGGAAAATAAATTTCATTCATTTTTTCTTTGACTAATTCATGTTTTTATTTTTACATTCCTTGTATTCGCAATGAAAAGCACAGTGTTTACCTCGGGCTAAAGACTTATGGCCTTATTCATAAAAATATTTAAGCATTGTTTAAGTTAAGTAATGTTGCTGTCTCTTTTGATGTCCTTTCTTTTGTAATGAGATTGAAAGTGACAGCAACATTATTTAACTTAAACATTGCTTAAATATTTTTATGAATAAGGCAATTATTATTTAGTCCCTCGAACTATTAGACGCCCTCACTACGCTCGGGCACCAAACCTCGTCTCGGGCCTAAATAAATTGAAAGTAACTTATTGCTAAGCCAAAACGACAAAAGTGAGAACAGCTTGACAAATGTTATAAACAAAATACATATTTAGTATCTATTTGACAAATCAAAACCTTTCCTAATCTCTCCTAAGAGAAAAAGGATTATTCTTATTATAGAGGAAAGTTTCAACTTCTACAAACAGCGGTGAAGGATGACCTAAGATCACCTACGATATTGGTTACGGATAGGTACTTTGCCGCTTCATAGCGAGTCTTGTATGTAACTTAGGACACTTATGATGAGTCAACCTTTTTTTTGTTTTTTTTTTTTTCGAGGGGAATGCGTGATCGCACCATACTCACCGTTGGCTAGACGACGAGCGTGTGTGGGGCTCTCCCGGCAGAGTGCCAGGCCTACCCACTAAACCCCCCGGTGTTCTTCCTGCCCTTATGGACGCGCGTGGTAGGGTCCACACTGCGACTACCACTACCAACATGATGAGTCAACCTGCCGTGAAAGGTCACAAGAGATCGTCTTTCTCTTAGTTCCTGTTCTGACAAGACTGGATGACGTCAATGAATGATTGGCCGTTTTTGTCCACTAATTAATATGAGCGGATTTTGAACCTGCGTTTAATTAAACTAGATCAGCTAGATAAAAAGCTATTTTTATAATTAGCACGCTTAATTTAAATTTTAATATGATCTTTTTGAATGCAAATAAAATGAGTCACTCTGCCGTCGTATAGCAAAAAAGGGCAACTAACATTTTGTTTGTAAAATTGTGTTATATACATATTCGGGATCAGGAAATAAAGGCGCATCTATCTGATTTTTTTTGTATATCTTTTCCTTCAAGATCATAGGAAATACCATAAGCTGAAAAAGCACAAATAACCCGGATATTCTTATTTTTAGTTTTAATAGGCCTATAATATGTTCATAGAATCATAGTTACAATGTGGGGGGGCAAATATCTACGATAACTTTATTCATTCCTTATAAGAGTTTAGTTTTAAAAAGGTTAAAGATTAATTCTTTATTGTACAAACAAACAAACAAACAAAACACAAATTAAAAACATTAGTTATCCCTAGATCACTTAGCTTATTTTTTGACGCTTACTAACATTAACCTTCGTCGTTTCGACTACGGTTGTAAATAAAGGGGCTTAACGAGTTTTAAGCATTAAAATATGTATAATTTTGTTTTTATTATTAAAAACAATATTTATTTTTACTATGTCATGTTTATTTTAACTAATATGATATATTTATTAACCAAACAGCCTTACGAATGAGATCATAGCTTTCTTGCAAAATCAACAATAGTAGCATTTTTGAATTTCTTAATTATGTAATTTATAACGAAATTGTTAGTAACAATCTTTTAATATTAAAAAAGTGGATTGAATAAACTAATAAAATCAACATTTAGGCAAAAATTTAGAAACTAATAAATTTGTGACACGTCTTTGTGGTCCCCAGCACAACAATTTATTGCATTTTGTGCAACTACTTTCAGACATTTTTCTATTTTTGCTTTGCGGAGGGACATAGGCAAATATTTTTCTTTTTTTGTACAAGAGTTACGTAGGGCGCATTATTTAATTTACTTTCAATAACAAAATTTTAAGTACTACGTCATGGCATGTTCAAAATTTGTGTTGCTTACTGCAAAGCAGTTTGAAGGGGCGATTTTGCTTCGATTCGGTCAGTATTGCTTCAGTTATATAAAACAAAAAGCATTGTAGAGGAAATAAATCATTTTTCCACGTGTGTATCTCCAGACCTAACAAGAACGAGATTGTGGTGACCATTTGTTTTTGCCTTTTCCATGAATAATGTTACGCGATTGTCGTATTATAAAATCGTTGGATTGCTGAATATAGAGTCTGAATATGATTGTAGAGGAGATGTATTAATTACTACTTCTGATCTGACCCGGAAGCTACTGCTGGGTCAAAGTAAAAACTTCTTCGTTACCTTCCTTTTGATAAGCTGGATTAACTTCAATGTGGTCTTCTCTCTCACTCCCTGATGAATTTTTGTCTTGTAACAATAACTGACAAATTGTGTCTCTGAAGCGAAGAATGAAATGTAACATTGAATATAAATAATAATATTTAAGAAAAGAAAAAATAACGCAAAAATACAAAAACCAAATAGTACCTACAAAATATGACGACAGGTATAAAATCGATGAAGGTTAGTAATCTAGGGTTAAATACTAAATACACGACGGATTCATTCCATACAAAAAGCTCTATGTAATGTTAAAAAAGAGTATATTAGGTATATTAGGGCTAGGATATCCCAATTATTTTCATATTGTTGAATTCATGATTTTTTGAAAAACTCACTGCGAACCTGCCTTGTAGCATGATGTCGTAGACATGAACAGTTACATTTCTGTAAGTATTTACAATTGTTATGTCTAGTTGACATCGTTAATTAATATTAATAGCCTCAACGACCTTTGGCCTATATAACTGTATTAATGTGACTGATATCGACTGTCTGTGCTGATGGATTACAATGCCTACTATAGGTACGTCTACGTCATCATATTTTATTTGGAATTGCGGACATCTATCGTAATCGTGTATTCGTGTAAATAGAAAATGGAACTTGTGGATTTCAGCAAGTAAAACACTGTAATTATTTAAATCAAATTATTTGATTTTAAGATGTTTGTGTTTTTCAAAGCAATGAATTTTATCAAACTAAACGCTTATACACGGTTATAAGCATAGGGACGCTTCAGGACACATCTATTATTATATAAAAAATAAAAAAAATGAAATAAAAAATTTTATAAAAATAAAAAAATCTCAAGAAATGCTGCTCTCAATTAGTGCAGCATTTTTTGGATTTTTTAGAAAATTAATATAAAATTAAGTAAGTGAGTTAGTTTTTTTATTCATATTTAAAACATTCTAATACCATGTCGTGGTCTCCCTTAAATTTTTCAGGGTAATAAAAAAATAACCGTGTATAAACGTAGTGGTAAATTTTATCATATAAAATTTTTATAAAAGGTATATCCTTATGTTTTTAATGTTATTGGTGTTTGTGATAGGTATATTTGTACTACCTATGTAGTTATATCTACGTATTTCGTGTAATTTAAAAAAGTCTTATAGGTGTGCCAAATTTACTTAAAAGTCTTATATCTACTCCTATCTCCGGATCACTCTAAGGCCGGTAGATAATGGCATCGATATTAAGTTCATCTTTCTACCCAAAAACAACTGAAAAAAATAACAAAATTAAATTACCGTAGAAATCAATAATAAGTATGCATTGCAAGCTTAATAACCTTGAATAAACGAAGGTTGTTGGCTTTCTTTTCAAATCGTTTGGTAATAAAAGAGTGATTGCTATTAAGCAAAAACCTATATGTATGATAATATCTTACTTTTCATTACGTTAATACGCATTGGTCAGCAATTTAATATGTGTCATAGCATAGCATAGCCATATCACTTAAAACGCAAATAAATGTATTTATTATTATTAATTTATTAATAACGCTTGCATACAAGTGCAAATATTATAGATACTTATAGGTACAGAAAATTTTCCAAAATATAACAATATATCGGGGACAATAAGCTGAATCTGATTTTAGCTGTAGTAATGTCAATTCGTTATATATTTTGCAATACCACCTGTTTTTACAATATATAATTGCTTATAAGTTACATAGAATCTACTCGTATTATCAATTTACTTGCACAAATGTCACACGCAAATTACGCAAGACTGCACATGTTTATTTTTGCAAACAAAAAAGTTAATTATACTTAAGTGTAATGAAACCAGTCTCTGCTGTTTCAAAGCAGGTAGTAAAAGTATAAACAAAGATATACATTCACTAGTATTTATTACCGAGACATGGATAAAATATACTACTACGAGTTAAATAAAATTTGATATATAATCGGAGATCAATATTAAAGACTGTTCCCAAGATTATTATTTTCGCCTATGATATTTGTGATTTTCAAACTATCAAAAAATGACAATAACGGCTACATGTTCTTTTCTTTCACTTGTGCTCCAGCGCCAGTAAGTAAAGTATTGTTTCATAACAACGCTGGTTTTTTAGTATTTTTGGGTATTCTTATTAATGAGATTAGATTATCAACATTTTTAATGTTCAGATACACATTCCGTTAATAAAAATGTAATGGTTATTTATTACGGACATTAAAGCCGAATTATTTCATGTCGTGGCCACATATTGTCTCCCGAGTGACTGTCAACCCGTGACCAATAACAATCTAGCCTATAAAAGTTAATACATAATAAAGCTAGTACATAATAAACAAAATAACGAATCCAAAGATCAATATTAACATCTGTAAGTAGTTAGAATTTTTTGTCAAGCATTCTATCTAGGCTTGAAGTTTTTCTTATCAACGTCACAACGACTGTAATTTTCTTTTGATTTAACATACAATTTGTAGTGTTTAACATTATTACGGCTTTATTTCAGTTGGGAAAAACCCGCGAATCTTTTGGCAAACAAAGACGACAGTTTAATAACCTTACCGTCTTAAGATGACAAAGAAACAATGCTTTCGACCAGGTCGATTCCCAATGAACGGGCGCGGGCCTCGCGTCCGTTGCAGCGCCCTCATGACCCAAATCGTGCTCAATGACGTCAGAGCGATGGTCTGATATAGGTCACAGTGTGCCGCAACCGGGGTCATTGTCCTACAGCGTGTCAGATCCTCCCACTGATATGATGTCGATATCAAACGTCGAAGCACAATTTGAAATTAAATATTAATGAAAATACGAACAACGCCTCGTATGAAATACTCGTATGATTGTGGTCCCACAAACTCTTTCAAAATTGAAGTGTATGGGCAAGTCAGTCAAATCAAATGGGTCTTTTTTCTTCGGGTACCTACCCACTTTTTTTTAACTGTTGGTCCGTATTCTACCGACCTCCTTTGACACAGACTCTTGAAGTGATAACGCAATTACCGTCAAATTAAGTCGCTTTTTATGGTAGTCTTACCAACCAACCTACAACTTTCACAATCAACCTAGGCGGGGGTTGAGTATCTTCAAATATTTGGTAATTTCTAATTGCTTTTTCAAAAAACATATTCTTCGTAAAATAATTTCGTTGCTAAGTAGAATTGCAATTTTTGAAAGAAACTTTATATCCATTACTGTGTTATAATATAATAGTAATGGATATAATTGTTGATTAGTTTGACAGTATTAATTATAACAGTAATGGACATATGTAATTTTTCATTCAACAATGTCAATTCTACTTAGCAACCGAAGTTAATAAATAGGGGAACCGATTCACACCACCAGATAAACCAATTAGGTGTGAGTGATCTAGAACTATTAATGAAAATAAGACCAGTGATAAATTTGTCTTCATGCAAACCTAAAGTACAAGGCTATCACTGACGTCATAGCGGCATATTTTTTAAGCGCAGCATCCTCACTCGAAGTTCGAACGTCAAATTACATAACGTATGACGTAGACGCCCAGTCAGAAAACAATAACTTGTAGATAGCTTGGCGTTAGGCGTAAATAATCTATACTAGCGGGTGCTATTATCATGCACTTGTGTTGTGTGCTTTGTGTTGCCGGTGGAATTAACTCAAGGTTCTTAGAAATACTGTTAAGCTTAGACGAATTGATAAATATCCATGCATGAGTTCTTTTGTTAAACAACTAATCCCCAGTGTTCTTGTGACCTAGTTGTTCCTGTGTGGCAAATGTTATTAAAATAATCTTGAATCTAATTTTTATATGTACTTCAAATGCTAGAAATCTTTTTGTTACATGAAATCTTATCTTCTTTCGTAGGTCATTCTCCTGTCTGACAAATAAGGCTAGCACGCATAATTGATTCGCTCATAAAGGTTGACGACGGGCATTCAACTGTGTACACATTGACAACGAATTGTGACTTCCTAATCAGTAATGAAAGCAATGAACGCAGAGTATGCGAAACGGGACTCAATAACGTGATATTAATAACTAAATAACGCTCGAGGAAAAAAGATGTAAATGAGAAAAAGTAAAAAAGGTCTTAAAACGAAAAAGCTTTTACGAAAGATACGACAACAATCCTAGAGATTCGTTATAAAAATGGATGAATCAATTGTTTCGATTTATTTTTCCATTTGTGACATTTTGGAAAAGGATTTATTTCATAAAGAGAAAAAGAGTTGATGTCGTAGTTTGGAGTGTGACAGAAAATGTAGTGGTTGACCGTATTGTAGTACTTATCTGCAACAAAAGCAAATACCTACATTCCATTTAACTATGGGTAAACTGGCTGTTTCCGCGAACTGTCCCTTTTTATCTTTATATGGATTTATTAAAGAATATTGTTATAATTCTTCATACATAACTAAATTAACACAATTATAAGCATTTCTAACCTTAAAAAATTCTAGAGTTTGATCATATCCACCTTGATTTAAACAATCCCTCAAGACCTCAAGTTATTGTATATGTTATTTAAACGTTTTTCATTATCATATTCTGATCATTCTACAAGAAAGAAGGCAAACAGTTAAATCAGATCTACGCAGAAATAACATTCATTCAATTATTTACAAAATTCGATCCTCACGCGGGTTTCAACTCCGGCACGTTTGTAATGGGATGTTTGAACTACGAGCAGTTTTACCTGCTTAATTCCCTTTTAGTTAATTATTTAGGTAGCATAAGATTTATAAAAATATGAGAAAATATACAGTAAAGAAAACTTCAAAAAACTATGTCCTTACGCGGGTTTAAGCTCCGACGTGTTTGAAGTCTGCCCCCTCCATTTTTTCATTTATTCCACGGAACAACTGCGGAAAAATTAGCTTGAGGCATTTGTCTTGGGGTGCTGGATGTTTAAACTACATGCGATTTTACTCGCTTAGTTCCCGTTCTCGAGAAAAAAATATCATTTATCTTTTAAACTGGGTGTTTAGGTATCTATATGCAATTTTTTATTAAAACCGACCCACGTAGCATATCCACCAAAACACGATATGATAAAGCGGTTTATCGTGGTGAGCTAGAGGAATTGAATCGGTCAAATACAATAGCTTTTTATAATATTTTAAAAGTTCTCGCAGGCATATTACAGAAAAGGCAACCGGTGCTAATTTTACAATGGTAACGCGATCAACAAAGCATATTCTTTCGCCATTAGGATGCTACATTATCCCTGATTAACATAGGCTGCAAAATTATTTTTCCTACGGGAATATATAAAATTTCCACGGGTAAACAAAAACAACGCGGGGGAAGCTGCGTTAAGCTACGCGTAGTAGTAAGATAAACAAGATAAAACCAAAAGCGATCAATTTAAAATTTAGGTATCTCCGACATACCTGGACATCTATTCAAGCCACGATAAAAATAATATATTCTAGGTTTTTCTTTGCCTGAAAAAATTTAATCCTGGGCACGACTATATTACCCCCGAAAAAGAATCTTGGCTACATCTATATTCTAGGGATTTTTTGCTTTTAAAAATAGCGCTGATTTTCAGCCATCACCCCGTGGGAATCGATCGGCGATCCATTACATAGAACCGCAAAGAAATATTTAAAAATAAACTAATATTAAAAAATAACTTGCATGAAAGCTCATTCATCATGTGCATTTACGACACAGAAGTGTTCTATAATATATTTATTAACACACTTGCTTGTAAAGTGGGTCTTATTACCTTGCATTTAGACCCGTTATTCAGTATATTAAACACGAGTGCTTTTCACTTTATATAATCGCATAAGTGCGGTAATCTTAACACGACAAATTCTAATTTGTTCAAGAATGAAAAGGAAATGTAAATTCTTAAATTAGTTTTTTTTTAACACGACTTTATGCGGCTGCCAATTGGAAACAAATGAACAGCCTTAATACTGGTTACTTAAATATTAAGTTAACAACAACATTTAACCACAAACATTTAAAAACAATAATTAATAACTATAACTAAAATAAATTATTTAAAATTCACACAAACTTGTTTTTTAAAAACTAAAATATTCGGTTTATTTAGTTTTGAATTTTGGCTGTTTGGCCCTTTTTTGTTGGCTGTATGAAGAGTTTAGCCATGCCCGGGCAGCGCACAAAAAAAAGCCTCGCGGCATTTTCCCGCTATTGAAATTTTTTGCCTTTTTGTTGTAATTGATAATTGATTATCTACAAATATGACGAGTCCAAGTGAAGAAGAATCCATATTATTAAGTAACTCCGCCGGAAATAATTATGGAGGCGCAAAGCGCGAGTAATAGTTTGTTGCCGCCAAAGTCAAAAGATAAATACTTAGCGGCATACGATACTTTCATGCAGTGGAAGATTGATAATAAAGCGCAGTTTTTTTCAGAAAAATATTAATACCACAAGATCTTTTATTTTCCTCACAAGTGTGTTGAAAAACGTCGTATGATACACGCGCGCATTGGTCATTACGTACTCTGCTTTCTTGTCGCGTACGCAATGACCGACATAGCGCGCTCGTATCATAATGTACTATGGGCTTATATGTAGTACAGTCCATGAAGGCAAAAATTTGCTACAACCTCCGATTTCGTTGAACCTCCATAGATTTGATTGAAAATTTGGGATTGAGTATATTTTACCCTCTACTTCAAAAGTGACATATGCTCGTCTTGCGCTGTTTGCATTTTATGGGTTACCCCTTTTGTTAAAAATGGGAAAAATGCAGATTTAACCATTCTGGCTTAAGTAATTGTGTTTAATTAGATAAAATAAATGTTTTTTAATATTTATATGCATGATTTATGATTTTAATTAATTTTTCAACCCTTTTAGCAACCACCCCTTAAATCGCAAATCATGAAAAAATATTTTTTTGTAAATCTGAGTTTTAAAATCGCATATTATCATTACATAAACAGTTTGTTTGATACATATGATATAATTTTTGGTTGACAGTGAAATTTCAACCCTTAAAAACTACCCCCTTATTGCAGAATCACTGTAAAAATTGGTTTCAAAAACTTTAACCTATTAAATAGTACATAACTGAAGTAAAATCTTATTTACTGAGTATTAAAATATTAATTTATTTATTGCGAAATTTTTACCCTTAAAAACTACCCCTTGTCATAATAATAATGAAATAACTTTTTTATCAGCTTTAGTAAGTTAGAATCTTTTTTAATATTTAAGATAAATTTTATTGATATATTTCAAACTTTATTAATATTATTCAATTCACATTCTTCAAACTACGACTTCAAAACTACCCTTTGTGCAAAAAGTGAGGAAAAAGCATACTTTAAAGTTGGAAATAATTTTGTAATATTTTAGTCCACTTTTGGAAATATACTGAAATATTCAAAGACACACATCATTCTAGAAAGCCCCACCACGTTTTCGAGCAGATGTTTACCGTTGCTTTCACTTTCTCTATTTTCAAAACACACATACACACACCCATACATGTGTATTTAGTAAGCATGTACCTATTGACACGTTTTCCTATAATATATGCATACCAAATCTCTGCTCCAAAAAATTTTCCAAAAAATATAATTTATTTTTCTACAATAACTCTGTTAATTTTTAAGATATCAGATTCATCCAAAAACCATTTGAAAGGTAATTTCAAGAGCTATAAGATCGTCTTAAATATGATTTTTTTTAAGTTCTTTAAAAGATAAAGGGTTAAAGGGTCGCGGTTACATGATTCTCGCAGTAAAAGTTAGGCTTTAAACGTCTCTATCTCGGTTATTTTTATCCTATAAAAATAAAACAAAATCTTTGTTAAAAAAAGAACTCAAATTTCGTTCTTTATCATTTTTTACGAATATCCAATATTTTTAAGTTATTATTAAAAAAATGAAATTTACGGAAATTTCAAAAATTTATATTTTATTAAATCATACTTTTATCAAAAATAAGCATTCTAAATCGGGCTAAAGGCCATCACTTACGCTAAAAAAAAGAAAGTCCTTTAGGGATAACCATAAATTTAAATTTTTGTGGAAATGGTGAAGGTTTTATTTTTCGTGCTATTAACTTTTTACAGTGCTCATTAAAAAGGTATTTCCAAGTACTTTAAAAAGTGTCTAGAAAGTATATGTCATAAAATGCATCGGTTTCCCGTTATTTAAATTTGAATACTTAGATTTAAGTACTCGCCGAAAAAAAAAATACATACAATTACATATAGCTCACTTTGAATGAATATTAGGTTTTTCAAAGTAAGGATTTGTTTGTTTTTTATTAGCTCCAATTTTGGTAATGACACATTTTTTATAAAAACTCATAGTTTTTGAGTTATTAATGAAAAACCGCTTTAAAACATGTATTTTTAACACGAAAAATCACAATCTTTGATCTTTAATAACTCAGAAAGTATTGATTTATTCCAAAAACTTTATAATATAACAAATTTTGCTTAGAATTTGTTTCTCTATCGACTCCTTTTATTATTTATTTATTATTTTTTATTAATATCCCCCACCTACTCACCAATTTTCATGAAAATCGATGGATGTTCAACGAAATCGGAGATGAAAACCTTCATTGACTGTACTATTAAATCTAATTCACTGTATGCTAGCAAAATTACAAAGGAAAGTAATATTTGACATGTAGATAGAACCTCAGAAGAATAAGTTATTGTTCTGAGTGTAGAACAAAACATGAGCTTCAGATTCTACAGACTATCACAAATGTTAGTCGTTAATGACCAAGATGTTTATACGACTTTAAATAATTAAAAAAAAAAGACTATCACAAACTTACTTTTTTTCCCAAGTCCGTTGCCTTAATAATTATACGGATATGTTTACAGCATTGTTGTGTTGCAAGTGGCTACAATTGAAAGGGAGAAAACCTTTATGAATAAGGTTTTATCGTCACTGACTATCACGTCAGATAAAGGCTTTAAAGCTTCCTTCTCAAAATGTCAAAAACAAAATTTTATTTCAACATAATTATGATATCTGTCTCAATACCATTTACTATATGAAGAACTATTTTTATTGCTTATTTCGACCGATTTATATTTCTATAGCCTCCAAAAGAAAGGAAAGAAAGTATTTGAGGTACATTTAATAAGTCATATTAAATGTACCTCAAATACTTTTTTGCTTAATTTATGCACTTTAATTTCTTACCTGATATTTCTTTTGACAGCTCTAATACAACTAGGTATTAGTGCTGTCAAAAGAAATATCTAAGTAAACAGATAAGGAATTGTTTATTTCAATCTCTCCCTTTCTAGCAGAAGCAAGTGTCAGACAGCAGCACAGGGTTTGGAGTGTAGGTACTACAGTTCTCCAAAAATTTGGTTCCGGCCAAAACAAAAATTTTGCTAGCCCAGTCTTAATTTTTTCTTATTTTTAACCGTATTCACAAAAAGAAGGAGGTTGTCAAGTCAATTATATATTTTTTTTCAATATTTGTTACCTCACAACTTTGTGTATAAACACAAAGATCTGTAACCTACCATTTATAAGTGCAAATAAATGATTTTGATTTTGTAATTCATTAACCGATTTGGAAAAAATCGTTTTTCGTTTGAGATGGTATACTTCCCAATTAGTGCCGTTGTCAGCAAAATCGACGGAAAATCAAGGGAAACCCTTAAAGTTAATATGCACGTCCTCCGTGTTTTATGTTTTTTTCTGAAGCCATTCAGGTATTTGCCTCTGAAAGTCATTAGCTGAGCTGATGATAGAAGGATACTTGCCATTTAGAAGTTAAAGGTTTGTTTTTAAATAAAATACGCCCGTTTTGACCCTTATCTATATTTTTAAATTACTTCGGTGAACTGCTATTAAATTCACATAATTATTTACCAAAAAATAAATACGACCTCAGCAAAAACATGAAAAGTAAAAAATAATATACCTAATGTTATTTGTGTGTGATGTTATGTGTATTCTCATGCACAAAAAAGTCAAAAATATTATAAAAATACACATTTATATACACATAATATGTGATTGTGTATTTTTAAATTATTTATTACTTTTTTGTTTTTAAATACGGTTTTATTTTTGGTTAAAAAATTTTTTTGGCTATTCTGATACTTGTCAATCCAGACTTATCTGTTATACCGTTAAACAAATTGGAACATTTGCAGGACCTGTGTATACGGTCCATCTTTTAGCTTTACGTAAATTCGATCATACCTACATTATTATATATCACTGCAAACGTTAATGATATACCAATAAGTTCTCGAAGAGACTGCCACAAACTTTCCCTCCTCTATTCTTTGCTTGCCAATCCATATGCTCCTATAACTTTAAATCCCGCTTTGTTCTCCACTCCTCAATAATAAACAGAACTTTTCGTTTCTTATACGATTTGTTCCTAGTTCTCCCACCTCACATCTCTATATTTTATGACAAGGTCTTTATGGTCAATGCCGTTAGGTTCTGGAATTCCTTGATGTAATCCAAAAGGCGTGCGCGTTCGCATGACTCATTCAGGCGTGCGACCGAAACACATTTTTTGCAGCTGAAAATTTTGCGTTCTCCATTACTGTTTAAAATACTCGTTTAAGTATTTTTAGAATACGTATTTTATGTAATATATTTATGAATGATATTAATTGTTTTTATATTTACTGATATGGTTTCAGTTTAAATTATAGTATATTGCTGATTTTAAACCGTCAATAACAATGTTAATAACATTTTTGTGTTCTGACAGTTTATATAAACTTAATAATATTCACGTTACGACTAATAGGAGTTGAGCATCAATGAAAAATTTTGCAAAAACGGAAAAAAATGTACGACATGTTGTTATTTTTTGACATCCACACGAACAAAGTCGCGGGCACAGCTAGTTAGAGATAAGACAGTCAGATCCTCAGTTGTTGCTGTTGTTGAAGAGTCCGAGCAGTAATGAAAAATATTGCAATAACGGGAAAAAATAGTCCTTTTCAGAGCTGTTGCTAGCGCTACATTACGCAAAAATCATGTAAAAAGTTCGCGGCAGCATAATTATGTCTATCTTTTAAGGTTGACTAACTTTTTTTTGGTAATCAAATTTGTTCTAAAATAATGCATTTTCTGCGAAGGTGTTTTTGTAAACATGATTTAAATCTTTAACCAAATAAATACTCAAGTAAAATCATGTAATGTTGTTATTTTCCAACATCCACGCGAACGAAGTCGCGGGCACAGCTAGTCTCTGTGTATAATAAAATCGTAGGGGTACAAAAATCTGTAATTGCGAAATATTATGAAAAGAATACATAGTTCGCCTTGAAATCATTAGCAGAATACGATATATAGTAGTTTTAAAAAAAATTGTTTGTCCGGAAAGATCTCCGAAACTACTGGATAGAATTTACACCGAAATGCTTAGAATTTTCCAGAAGAACATTTAGGCATAATTTCATTTGTTTAAATTCACTTTCTATTTTTAGTGAAAAAATATCATATAAAATTTTCGAACAATGCGTACCTATGTAAAAAATCAACATGGCGCACGTGAAATTATTTTGACAAGACTGTCACATAGTTTAAAGAAATATTAAATCTTTTCTGTTAATGGGCACCGCCATTCTACCAGATTTCGCCAACCAAGAAAAGAAGTTTCAATTGTCTTTTTCTTATGTACTAGTATTACCGCGGTGATAAGGCAAAAGGATCAAGTGATAAGGCAACAATTATCCAAGTATTATTGAACTCTACAGCATCTATTTCAGCTTTCATTGCCCTTCTCCATTCATCTGATTGATCACGGGTAATTGCATCCTTATACGACCGAGGTTCTATTAGTTCCTCTACCTACACCAAAGTAACATTCGTAGTCATTAAGATAATTGGGCTGCCAGACCAAACATTGGGCTCAGATGTTGGAGTCTCGTACCTACTACCTGATTCACTACCCGAATCACGGTTTTCTAGACAAGGAGACACTGAGTCAGAAAGTGAAATATCACGTACCTGTTCATCACCAGATACTGTATTGTCATTGTCATGCTTACTGGCATCGGATGACACTTCAGCTTAAGAGTCATCGTCGTCATTATTCAGTACTGGTGGAGTTGAGGACGTGCTTGGCAACTCATTATTTTCTGAAATAGAGACTACATCACATAGGACTTCCACCTTGTTTTCGTCTTTGAAATACTCGTATACGCGATAACCTTTCGTGTGTTCGCCGTAGCCTACGAAGATTCCTATCCTACTCTTTGAATCCAACTTATGTTGTTTTTGTTTTGGGACAAGAACCGCTACTTTATTACTTGTATGGTGTTTTGTTAGTGATTCTCGTTGGACCAGTCCTGTTAATGACAAACACAGCGCAATTAACCGCTTCTGCCCAGAATTCCCAAAGTGTTTACTATTGAGCATTGTCCGCGCTGCCTCAGTAAGTGTTTGTATTTCTCGCTCCACTCTGCCATTTTATTGCGGGGTGTATGCAACGGACTTTTGATGCTGAATTCCGTATTTACATAGAATATCCCTTACACTACTATTTACATATTCCAGATCATTAGTAGCTCTATTTGGACTTGGCGAGAATGTGATTTTATGCTGTTTGTTTAAAATGCAGTCGTTACATTTTTCTATAGTATGTACAAATTGTACATTGTTTGTTTTCAAAAATTTTCCGACATTAGTCAAAATGTTGATGTGCTAAATATTTATGCCACTCTGACAGAGTGACAAGATAAATCGGTTGTTGTTTCTGAATAGATGTTTTCAAAAGGGATTTGACTTTTAGCTTGAACAGATTACCAACTCTTTTTGTTAACACCCGAACTTTATTTTTTGTGTTTACAATTTTAAAGTAGTCTTTGCAAGACTGGAAAAAACCTTTATCTAGCACTTTACTTATGGACAGTAGGCTTATTTTGAGTGCTGGAACTAAATGTGCGCCCGAAAGCTCGGTTTCAATATCTGTTGTACCATTCCATGCCTGTAAGCAGATAGACCCTTGTCCTTTCACTTCCAGCTCCGTTCCATCACCGATTTTGACTCCCTGACATCTGCTTTTGCTAACCGCGGTAAATAAAGTTGGATCATTGCACATATGGTCACTGGCTCCAGTGTCCACAATCCAGTCTTTTAAGACACCAGCGATGAAGGCGTTTGCAACCGCTGAAGTCTCTCCCTTCTTGTTTTTCTTGAACCAACAGCGGGAGATAGTGTACCCATTCTTTTTGCACTAAACACAAACCAATTTCTTTCTTTCTGTGCAGTCACGTATAACATGTGGACCGTGACAGTAGGCACATTTCAGGGAATGTTGTAGAGTCTTACTTTGGGTTTGCAATGCTGTAGACGTCGTCATGTCGTTATTCAGGACTCTGTGCTCTTCAATTTTTAGTCGAGATGTTAGTTCTTGAAGAGTCTGGTTGGTTGACGATTCGAATGCGGTGACGAAATGTTTAATGGGTGGTGATTTTGTAACTCATCGATTGATCGGCAATCGTTATCAAACTATATGACTTAATGAAAAAAGCGGAATTACGTTTATTAGCTTTAAGTATTAATAAGTATTAATTGATTTATTCAACAAATATACAAAGCTCACTCAGACGACGACGTTACAGAATGTAAAACATATTAAAAATCAGTTCTAATCAAACAGAATTATCAAATCTATACAATGGCCGATTGCCGATGCGTTACAAAATCACCCACCCGGTAGGCTCATCAAAAATTTGGTGACCATCATGGATTCAGATATTTTCTCACCTGTTTGTTTAATAAGCATGGCTAGTTCCTCAACTTGAGACAAGAAGTCTAGCACATTTGTAGTAAATTTTAATGAGATATTTTTTTAAAAAGAATATGTTTGTGGGTTTTCGAAAGAGGTTCATAAATTGATTACAGTTTTTCCCAGATGTCGTAAGCTGATTCACAGATCAGAATGTATGAAATTTGTTTTTGATCCAGTCTACTAACAATGATTTTCTGTGCTTTGTTATCCTTTTCAGTTCATAGTTGTGCATCCGTATTTGATTCCAACTTAGCCAGAGCTTTGGTTTCCACGACCGAGAAGACCCCATTGGACTTCAGGGTGATAGTTGTAGCAAGTTTAAATGTAGACCAGTTTTGACTATTGAGAATAATTTTACCACCGCTTTCAACGGCGATTAATCCAGTTAACGTATTTTATTACACTTTCCGTTTTAGTCTGTTATTCTTAAAAGCCCATAACCTGTTATAAAAAAGAAAAAACAATGTTCCGTCAACATGACAAAAGTTACTTAACAGTACAGCTTTTATTGAGCTTAGTTACTAAAAAAGTAGGATTAAAACAAAACTTATAATAAATAGGATATACTTATATATAACTGAGGGGTCTCATATATATTTTTAACCCCTCGTAGAAAACTATCTCATAACTTTGGTATTGTCACAGATAATATAAGTACGAGTAATACTACAGCGTGAAAGGTGCTAAATGAAAAATAAGTGTTTGTTCAATGTTATCCTTCCATCTTATAATGTTATTTTATTGAACCTTAACATCAATCAATACAGACTATTAGACTATGCATCAAATAACATATTAATAAACTTTGATAGAGATTAAAAACTTTGATGTTTCTACTTTCATTTCACTTAAATGTAAACAGTGAAAAAGTCTCTTTTCGCATTTTGCTTAATTTTACATTAAAAATGTTTAAAAATTTTCTTTTTTACTAGTTACGAAACAGTAAAAAAAATATTTTTAAGTAACCAGTTATCAAACAAACAGTTACCAATATGGCTGAAGGAGTAAGGTCTGGGCCGATTTCAAGGATACAATAATGTCGTAACAAAACTTTATATAACTAGAATAATTAGGTTGTTGAATCATCTTGTTAGAAATGTGCATGGAAATGTACCAAACATGATTACTGTTTATTGTTTACATCGAGTGAATAAAAACAAACTCGACTAAGTGAATTTAGTTCGTGTGTTGCTCAATGAAATCTAACGTGTCACAATGTAGGATATCTACTACTTATACAAATTTAGTTCGTGTGTTGCTCAATGAAATCTAACGTGTCACAATGTAGGATATCTACTACTTATTCAAAATGCCATATAAAATGTATGGAAACATTTCCTTTTTTTATTAATCAATAATTAGGTTTTACTTTAAAAACGTCCTTGATATTGTGGTCTACAAGGAATGTACCTCTACTTTCGATAACAGTCAAATGTTTTCGATATATCTCATACTCCTATTTTTAAGCAAACGCTGGCTTACATTAATCGGTTACGTATAAAGGCAAATTTTATCTGAATGAATGTACATATTTGAATAACAAATCAAAATAAAGAAATACAATATTACAAATATCTTATTTCAAAATTCTGGCAAAAATAATTTTGAAAAATAAGTACTTAGTCAATGATTTAATACTACCACATTTTGTGCTTTTGTTAAGTCACTCGTTGGAATAATGGAACAAAAATGGCCATTATTAAATAGAAAATTATATGTACATACCGAATTATGCCAAGTAAAACTTAAATTTAAGTAATCATTTTAGTTTTCACATTACGAAAACCAAAACCAATGCTTATAACTGCTTAGTAAGAGGTGAAAACTGAATTTAATCCATTAAACTAAGAATTTAATAAGCATCAAAGATGTTAGGATGTGAAGGATCATCCTTCACCGAAACATTTACCAGTAATCTAGGAGTATCTTTACAGATTCAAGCCTTAGACCATTTAGTACTGGTCTAAGATTCAAGCATTACATCAGCGACGGAGAAGAAATGAATATTATAGTAATTCTATATATATAAAATCTCGCGTCACGATGTTTATCCGGGATACTCCAAAACTACTTAACTGATTCTCATTTTAATTTGGTCCAACTTAAAAGATATTACAGCTGTAATATCTTTTAAGTTTTATCCCGATTATGAACCTCAATTATTTTGTTTTTTTTTTGTTATTATTTTTAGTTCCATTCGCATTACAGCCGAAAGCTCCCCAGTCAGAGAGACAACTGTAAGGTATGCTCAAAGTCGAATGTGAAATCTATATTGTACATAAAAAGAGAAGTTCCCATCTATAGACGCACGCACAGCCGTAACCGCTAACGGTAGAAACGTGAAATTTGGACAGTTGTTTTAATTCAAAATGCAGACGCACACTAAGAAGGGATTTTAAAAAAATTAACCCTGTAGAGGTGAAATAGGGTGCAAGTTTGTATGGATATTTTTTTAAATTAGCAACGATTTTGATAAAACTTGAGATTCATGTTTTTAAAAACATTTCATTGAATACGTGTTTCATGGTTTATTTGAATTCACCCCCTTAGGGTGCAAAATAGGGGTTGAAAGTTTCTATGGAAAATATTTTAAATCTGCTCCCATTTCTATGAAATTTATTATTCGAGCTCCTAAATATAAATAACATTCTTCTATATAATAGGCTACAAAAATATTTTACAGGAAAATATAAAATTCCCAATAATAAACAATAATAACGCGGGCGAAGCCGCGAGCGGAAAGCTAGTGTTATATAACAAGCGAATGCCCATCAGTCAAAGAGGCAATATCGTAACGTTAATGCTCAGAATCCAATATGAAATGTTACATAATAAAGTAATGTAATACTAAGATTCGAATCTAAAATTTTACACTACATTGGGGCTAACACGCAGGAGAATCGAAAATCGAATCGAAATCCGAGGAGTTTGTATGGCAATTTTATTAGTTCTGCTACTCGCCGTGGCGCTATTAAAATTGCCATGCAAATTCCTCGATTCGGATTTCGATTCGATTTTCGATTCTCCTGCGTGCTAGCCTCACAGATTACAGAAGAATGTTGTCATTGAGCGAACCCCTTAAGTTTATGATGATATCAACATTCGATTTATAAATTGCTGTTGTTACATTTTCGTGCAAAGATTTTGCTATTTATACATTTGAGATCATCCCAAATTATGATTAAATAAAAATGAAGCTCAAAGCGACAATAACTTCATATTTTACGTACCTATTGCCTGTATTGTCTGGTATTCTGCGAATAAAGCGTTTAAAACATTATTTATACAATTTGAAGCAGTCGTTTTTCGAACGGTAAATAGCACCGTTATGCGAATTTTATCAATTAATATTATTGCGACATAATAATAAATTTTATTGAAAAGGTTAAGTATATTTTAGCTATTTCAAAGTTACTTCCATCGAAGCCATGTTTATTCATAACAGCACATGAAACAAAAGTGTAAATGAAAAGGTGTAAAAAATATCTTTACTTTTGAGTTCTGCTTCCAATTGACGACTTAACAATACAGGGAGAAAAAAATAGCCCTTGCTGGTTTTCTTGCTGGTTCTTTCCAGTACAAGGTCTCCCGCCGTAGACTTGTGAACCAATGGCGTAGCTTCTTTGACGTTCAAAAGTGATTGTAAAATCCCAATTGAATAAAGGATATTGAATTTGAATTTATTATTTACCTTAATAGTGCCTTATTGATACTGAGAACTCGATTTGAGTAACCAAGAATTAATTAAGAACGTTTTGTTATAACGAAAGCGCAAACATCCTTAACCTTTTTAGGGTGTTTGTTTTGTTTGTTTATATTTATTTCACATACAGAATTTTGTAACTCTAATGTACGAGTAACTTACTTAATACAACGCTAGATTTTGATAATTTTATTGGTATGGACAAAGACATTATAAGAGATATACCGGCAATACGCGCGGCCTCTAAGAAACCCCCTTCAACCACACAGCGGTCAGGCGGTCAGGCGGTCAGTGGGGCTAGCACGCAGGAGAATCGAAAATCGAATCGAAATCCGAATCGAGGAGTTTGTATGGCAATTTTATTAGTTCTGCTACTCACCGCTGTGGCGCTAATAAAATTGCCATACAAACTCCTCGATTCGGATTTCGATTCGATTTTCGATTCTCCTGCGTGCTAGCCCCACTGTATTTGTACTGCATTCGACTGTCGAGCACGCGTCAAGTTATAAAAATACTTAAACATGCCCAAATAACTTCGTTTTGTAGTGTAAAAAACGAACAGTAATAAAAAATAAATCACATTGTAACATTATTTATTACCGATGAGTCTTAATTATGCTTATTTATTTAGCTATTATCATATCAAAATTGGTTGAAGGGGACTTCATACATTGTTGGTCTACTCTTATAATGTCTTTGGGTATGAACATATGATTTGGGTATGAACAATTATTACTCAAACCACGAACATTATATAGTTTATCATTAAAAAATAGCAAATATTCAATAATAAGGAAATTATGTGCAAGGCAGCGCTGCGCACTCTCCTTTCGAATGGTCAATCAAATGGGTTTTGTGGGCGTGTGGTACTACTAATATAATGGTTTCATATCATTTATTGACTAAGGCCACAAATGATTCCAGTTGTTGGAACACAAAATTAAAATTAAAGTTTTGGTATAAAAAAGCTATTTGACAAAAATAAAAACCGACTTCAAAACCACAAAAAGTCATATATAATAAAGAATACAAACAACATTACATTTTGTTTTGAAGTCGGTAAGGATGATCGATGATGATTTTCTTGGCACCGACTTCAAAATAAAAAATGTAATGTTGTTTGTATTCTTGTATTATTTTTGGCTTCCTTGTGTTTTTAAAGTCGATTTTTATTTTTGTAAATAAACACTTTTTTATTTTAATCTTTTTGTGAATTGATGAGTGAGGGTCAATACGTGGCTATTGAAATTAAAAAAAACTAACACCTAACTCCTAAAAATCAAGGATACATCCATTATCAATTCGGCTCATGACTTCCAGACGCAAAATACCTGAATAGCTTCAAAAAAAACATAAAACACTTTGTACGTGCCTAACAGTTTAAGGGTTTCACTCGATTTTCCTAGGATCCCATCATCACATCCTGACTTTGGTGACAATGGAACCAATCTGAAAGTACTTATACCTACTCGCTCAAACAGAAAAAGAATTTTCCAAATCGGTTAATAAATGACAGAGTTATGGGGTAACAAACCTAAAAAACATACAGTCGAATTGCGAAGTCAGTTAAAATGAAACAAAAATAACTTTAAAAAATATTACATTAATTAAAAGACCCCGCTTACCTAACTCCTCTGTGGCAGGAAGTGCCATCCCCAATGAAGCTGGCAACGTTGCCTCACTAAGGCTATTTCTTTTCATTTTCACACACACAACAAAACACAGGCTAATTCTTTTCATTTTTTATTTTTTTTATTACAAACTAGTGGGCCCGGCAGACGTTGTCCTGCCCGATTACAGCGCCACCTACCGGGTCCAATTAAATTACGTATAAACCTTCCTTGAACCTATTCAAATACACACAGAAAATTTCGTAAGAATCTGTCGAGCTGTTTCAGAGTTTTTGCGAGACAAACACACAGCGTTTCATTTTTATATATAAGAAGAAGATATATTGTTTAATCCCACCACGTGAGAAAAACAACCGAAAATGGCTTTGAATAAAAGAATGCTTTGACGTAAAAGACAAGATTATGAAAGAATAATGTTAGAAAAATTGTATAGAAAGGTTAGAAATTTCAGTAAAAAAATCTCAATACAAAAATCACTTGTGTAATTTCTTGTAATTATTATTGTTTTATCTGTTATATCCGGAAATTGTTTATTTTGAAGTTTTGATTTTAACGAGATTTAACTTTAAAAAATTAGTGATGTGAATAGGGAAAAGGCGAAAAACGCGGGCAAAAATCTGAAAGAATTCAATAAAATTCATATAGTTCAAATAATCTTTTTTTATGCGAATTAATCTAGTTTCACTTTGCTTTTTTTTCGTTGCTTATCAACCATATACGAGTATATACTTTAATTTTAATATATTTTCTTTTTCGAAGAATATAATGGTAATGATTCATTTCACTTATTTATTGTGATTATGGAATCCGCAAATGAAACAAAGCTGTCGATGAACAAACTATGAGTAAGCAAAGCAGGTTGAACAAATTTAGGATAATTGGGGCAATTCGTTCTGCCGAGTGGTTCGCGCGTACCATCATTCGTCACCAAGATTATGTTTTTGTAAATGTTTGCTCAATGAAATTCTTACGAGATTGCGACAACAATGACGTACGGTTGACAGCAAATCAGAACGCCACCAACAACATGAAATATTTATTATTTAATGAACTATTTTGAGAAACATACCAAAATGCCGCATGCATAATAATGTAGTTACTTAAAATGGTATTCCCGATTCCAGTGGGCTCAGTGCCCAGGACTATTGCACTCGAAATTGCTCATTAAGGAATTTTCACCCTGGGTCGCAATACGATACCTTCAATCGTGCAGAGGCCAACTCACTCACTAGAGCCCTAACTGGTCACTGCAATCTCAACAAACACCAATTCACATCCTTTGCGAGTGCCATGATCTCATCCACACAAAGAGCTGAGCTTTGGTTCGATTTAGTTTGCCAGCCAACGATGCGAAGGCTCTCCAAAGAAGTTTATTTTACCGTTGTGAGCCTATTTGAACCGGGACCTTTAAAAAGAAGGGTCGGTCACAAAAGGTTGGCACAGGTCGTAGTGGCTCACTAGGGGATGCCCTTCCCCCGCCCCCAGTCCCCCTTCAGAATACAGATGGATATAATAATATGTATTTAAAAAACACCAGAATTTTCCTTTTTATTAAGAAGTGGATTGCAATTACGCTCCGTACCGTTCATTAGGTACTAATAGAAACAGTATATGTGGGTCTTCTGCGCATTAGGCCGTAACTTCCACTGCCACTGTGGGATGGCCTGACCAAACTTTTTTTTACAACTAAGTTGGCAAACAATCATACATACCACTTACCTGATGGTAAGTGGTAACAGTCACCTATAATACATGGGTTCTTGTAAGATTCGCAGCAAATCTGCAATCCCCACAAGAACCACAGTGTACGTTGTCAACTTATGACATAAGATATAAAGTCGCGGTACCCAGTAATATCACTGCTTAAAAATTTTAAAATTTTGAAAATCGTTTGGCACAGTAACCTGGCAGCAACATATTTGAACACTTACAAAAGTAAACACCCCATCTTGCTGTTGTGTTCCACATCAATACATGTTAAAACTGTATGTCCGATTCCGAATTTTTTCCATTATTAATTTAACCACCGGGAATTTCGCGCATGTAAAAAATTTGTAAAACATCATATTGAAATAAAACATTTGTAAATATTCGATATGCTTTTTATTTTCCTAAAACACAATTGGTTTAAATATTTTTACCGTAAGATGCAACCCTAGTCCGATTGCGTTCGCTCTGACGTCACGTAGTCTCGACTCAAAGCTGTATGTGCATTTTTGAACGCGGCAGAAAAAGTAGGCTATTAACGCGTTAGGTATCGAACATTTTCTTTGAAGTAATTTATCTGTTACGTAGTAACTATTAAGTAATCTGTGGTCTGGGTAACCCCAATTCTCCGAACCACCCCGGGAGAGCCCGGTCAGCTACGGGCTAGGTCTTAACGCCTGTGTCGTAATACCATGAGCATGGGGGTAATACCCAATCGAGGGTGGGGGCCTCTAATCGCGTACATCAGGAGTCACCCTTTTTTTTTTTTTTTTTTTTTCTCGGGGGGAAATGCGTAACCGCACCGTACCCGCCGTTGGCTAGACGGCGAGCGTGTGTGGGGCTCTCCCGGCAGAGTGCCAGGCCTACCCACTAAAACCCCCCGGTGTTCTCCCTGCCCTCTTGGGCGCGCTAGGTAAGGTCCACACTGCGACTCCACTACCCACGCGCCCGGGCAAGCCCGACCAACTGGTCAGGCTATCGCCAAGGGGGGATTGCCCGAGAACACCAGGGCAATCCCCAGACGGAGGGCCTTACGGCGGCGTGCACGGGGCCAACCATGCACGCAGGCCTCCACGGCAGGGTCACTAGACGGGCATCGCTTGTGCGAATGCCCGCCTTCGCCTGCCTATCCGTCTGCGGCGGATGGGAGCGGCTTGAGGATCTGCCTCCCGCTCCCTCTCCGCGGCCTCCTTTTGCGAGATGACATCCTCGCAGAAGGAGGCGACAGCCCCCCATTCCGCCTCGCCGCGGAGCATGGCCACGACCATGCTCGGCAGCGAGAGGTTTGCACCTCCCAGGCAGCGCAGCGTTGAGTTCGCTGCGCTGGCGTCGCCAAGCCGGGCACACCAATAGTGTGTGCTCGGCAGTGTCATCGGGTGCGTCGCAGTGATGACACTGCGGCGTTTCCTCCCGACGGGCGACCCGGTGCAGGTAGTGACCGAAGCAGCCATGCCCGGTCAGTACCTGCACCATGCGGAATGTGAGGCTGCCCTGCCGGCGCCCAACCCACTCCTCCAACACCGGACGAATTGCCTCGATCGTCCGGTGGCCGGCAGCTGGGGAGGCGAGTGCCTCACCCCACTGGCGCAGAGCCTCCCTCTGCGCCAGGGTACGAACCCGCTCCACCTCCTGTGGAGCGGATCGTCCCCCCCGTTCTCGAACAGCAACCCGATGCCGATACACCTCCGAATGGACGCGTGCATCGACATCCCACGGCGTTTGACCCGCAAGAACGCAGGCCGCGCCGTGGCTGACCGTGCGATAAGCTCGCACGGCCCGGGTTGCTATGACCCTCTGCGGACGTCGCAGCAGGGCCATCGTACGGAGGGAGAGGCACGCCGCCCATACCGGGGCTCCGTATAGTGCCATCGACCTTATCACCCCGTGATAGAGCCGACGGCACGCCGATCCTGGGCCTCCCACATTAGGGAGGACCCGTCCAAGTGCGGCTCCGGCGGCACACAGCCGTGGAGCGAGGAGCTTAAAATGCTCCTCGAAACTCCATCGGGGGTCCAGAACCAAGCCGAGGTACTTGAGATGCGCCTCGACCGGTATATGAACTCCCTCCACTCGGACTCGGAGCCCCGGTGGGATCCTGCGACGGGGGGCGTGGAAACACATGGCCCTCGTTTTTTCAAGGGCCACATCCAAACCCAGGAGGCGGATGCGTCGGACAACCAAAGAGGTGCCGACCGACGCAAGGTGGGCCGCCTCCTCCCCTGTTTTAGCTCTCGCCGCGACGAGTGTGTCGTCGGCGAAGCAGACGACCTTCATTCGTGGAAGAAGGTCGCCTCGCAGGACCCAATTGTACCCCAGGTTCCATAGTAGAGGACCTAGTACGGAACCCTGGGGTACACCTGCCGCCATTGCCCACGTATGGACGCGCCCATCCGGACCCTCGTAGAGGATGGACCTGCCTTGCAAGTAATCCTCCACGAGGGCGCGGAGGTACGGAGGCACCCGGTGGAAGCGGAGTGCCTCCTTTATGCACTCGTGGGGCAGGCTGTTGAAAGCGTTGCGGATGTCAAGAGACACCGCAACAACAGTCTCCCCACGAGCTGTGGCCTCCTCAGTCCACCCCTTGAGGTGGGCCACCGCGTCCATCGTAGACCGGCCGGTGCGAAAGCCGAACTGGTTGTCAGCCAAGTCCGGCCCCCGGTCCTCTAAGTGCTCGACGATGCGGGAAGCCAGGATTTTCTCCAGGAACTTCCCGGCCTCGTCGAGCAGCACCACCGGCCGATACCCAGTCGGGGAATCCGCGGGGCGGCTCTCCTTCCTTAACAGGCAGAGCCTGCCCGCTTTCCAACGACTGGGGAAGCGGCCCGAGGCGATGCTTAAATCTAGCACCGCCCGGAACCGCTCCTCAAGGTGTCCCAGGGCGAGGGTCAGAACCCTGCTTGGGACACCGTCCGGTCCCGGCGCCTTCTTTTTGCGCCGAAACCGTTCCCTCACCATGTCGAATTCCACGTTCGACACGGGAGGGATGGCGGCAGCCACTTCCACCGGAGGATTGTCCGGGGGGACCATTCTGGGGGGCTGGAACGGACCGGGATCAGGAAACAGAGTCCCCAAAACGCGATCCAGCAGCCCTCTGTCCATAGCGGAAGTAGGAGGAGCGGAAGCTTTAAACTTCCCCCTCACCATCAGGTACGGACGCCCCCACGGATCATCGTCCAGGAGCCGTATAAATTGCTCCCTGGACTCCTCCTTGGCCCTGCAGATTTCATTCCGCAGGGCCTTCTTGGCTGCCGCATACACCCGACGAAGTTCCGCTTCCTCGTCGGGTGTAGTTCTGGCGCGCCTACGACAACGCACGTAGGCGCGCCTGGCCCTCATACTGGTGGTACGCAGATCTGCAATCTCCTGCGTCCACCAGTACACCTGTCCCCTTTCGGGGCAAGCCTGCGCCCTCGGCATGGCGGCTTGGCAGACGACTTTCATGTCGTCCGCGAAGAGATCCGCCATGCCGTTAGCATCCCCGGCGATGTGGGGCGGCACTTCTGCCCACGCCCTCACCATCGCCGCCTCCTCCGCCACATCTGGGCGGAGCTTGGTGAGCGCCCATCGAGGGAAGGCGCTCACCGTGGAGCCCCTGCGGTTCAGGGCCCCTTGGGATGCCGTGGAGACCTCATATCGGATATAAAGGTGGTCCGACAGGCTCTCCACATCTTCCTCAACTCGCCAGTCATTGATTCGACTAGCGAGTGAGGGGGTAGCAAAGGACACGTCCACCACCGACGTGCCCTGCACCCGGACGCAGGTAGGGGTGGAGCCCCTATTCAAGATCTGGAGCCCGAGGGACAGAACCCAGGACTCCAGATCTCCACCCCTCGACATCAGGAGTCACCCTAACGCGCAGGCCACACCTTGGACGGTCATGGAAGGTGGGCTACAAAAGCCCGCTTTCTAACGCCCAACCGTTTGATACATTTTAAATTCACATTTAAAATGTATAAAAAAAAATCGTATTGATAGCTAAAGATGTTATTCAGACCATGAAACTAATATACTTTCACTAGAGAACCAACTCTAAAATCACGGAAAAATGTGACGTTTCATACATTTTGATAGAGTTGTTTTTGTATGAAACAGTAAATAAATATTGACACAGTTCTTTGTTAAGTTCACCTGTTTTAATGCTGTAAGTACCTAGCAGATAAGGCCCAGTTGATGGTAAGCGGTAACCGCCTCCCATGGACTTCGCTAATATCAGGGACACAGCTAGGTCGCTGCCTATCATGAGTATAATGCTCTCTTTAGATTTCTTCTTACCTTTACATTACACCTTATACATACATATTAATAAAACTAGCTATGCTTCGTGTAGAACATATACCTTTTTTTTACGAGGTGGAATGTTGTTGCGCACCGTACCTGCCGATGGCTAGTCGACAGGCGTGTGTGGGACTCGCCCAGCTGATTGCGGGGCATACCCACTAAACCAACCTCGATGTTCTTCTTGTCCATAGTTGGGTGATTCGGGGTCTGGGTAACCCCAATTCTCCGAACCACCCCGGGACGTGTAGAACATATACCTAGGCGTTTCCGTGATTCCAGGATCGGCGTGCCGGCGACTGTATCATGGGGTAATACGGTCAATGGCACTCTACGGAGCCCCGGTATGGGCAGAGTGCCTCTCCCCCCGAACGGTGGCTCTCTTGCGACGTCCGCAGAGGGTCATAGCAGCCCGGGCCGTGCGAGCTTATCGCACGGTCAGTCACGGCGCGGCCTGCGTACTTGCGGGTCAAACGCCGTGGGATGTCGATGCACGCGTCCAGTCGGAGGTGTATCGGCATCGGGTTGCCGTCCGAGAACGGGGGGGACGATCTGCCCCACAGGAGGTGGAGGTGGGTGGGGCGTCTGGGGATTGCCCTGGTGTTCTCGGGCAATCCCCCCTTGGCGAGAGCCCGACCGGGTGGTCGGGCTTGCCCGGGCGCGTAGGTAGTGGAGTCGCAGTGTGGACCTTACCTAGCGCGCCCATAAGGGCAGGAAGAACACCGAGGGGTTTTAGTGGGTAGGCCTGGCACTCTGCCGGGTGAGCCCTACACACGCTTACCGTCTAGCCAACGGTGGGTACGGTGCGGTTGCGCATTTCCCCGCGAAAAAAAGGCGTTTCGGTGATTATAGGTTCCATTATTGATCCCTCCAGATGAGGAGGATACCGAGCAATGTCTTATTGCCGGGCAAGATCGTGGATAGTCAGACGTAAGCTTCATTGACCCATTAGGGCGGGCGCACACTAGATTTTTTTGATTGCGAGCAGTTTGCCTTTTTATTCCATAGTATGACAGCTTGCACATTATAAGACACGACATTTTTTTATCTGCAAAAAAGATTCTAATGCGCGATCGCTCTTAGGGTCCTCTTGAAGAAATTTCTAATCATGTTGAAGCCAACAAAAAAGAAAATAGATTATTAAAACAAACAGCACATTGTTCATGTTCAAAATACTTCGAACATACTTATACATATAGCATAGAATCCTTTCCATTATTTACACGTCATATATTTTTGACGTGTTTACCTTTCAAAAGGCCCCATCATAATCATTTCCCTCAGTCAGCTTTCAAGTCTTTTGTTACGGTTACTCAAGTTCAAGTTCGAATTCCACTGAATAGCGCCAGCTTGACTATTAAGAAATAAAATGACGCAAATTGTACAATCACAATTGCGTTGTTGGTATTTCCCATACTCAATACTTTTAGAATGGACAGCGCAAAAACAAAAGGAAGTTGACATTCTTTGAAATTATTTTGATGAAATATGAAATACAAACCAACGTAATTCATCTCTAGTCAGCAATACCGCTGTGGTGCAGGATATTGTAATAAAACCAACAATAATATTTATAAGTACCTACGACTAATATGAAGTAAGTCATACCGTTTCCGATGTTGATACTTGATACTTGTAATAGTTGAGATGAAAGTTTTAATAACCTTAATTTTAATAACCCTATAAAACTTACGACCATAAAAAAATATAAAAAATTCCCTTTCATTTCTTATACCTACTACGAAAGTATCAGATATCGTAGAAATATGCACATCACTTCCCTTTTGTATAAAATCCTAAACTATATCAATTTCCCTGAATATCTACTGCCCAACTGTGGAACAGACTGCCAGTTACGAACGATACAAGAGTCGAACTATCACATCTTTCAAATTAAAAGTAAAAGATCATCTTACGAACTCTTCATAAAAGTATTTATTAGTGTGTTTATTCTTCTGTTTTGAGTGAATATTCGTTTATTATTATATATATAGTATGTATACGTCTTCGTCTATTATTATTTCTATATTTTTTCTAATCTGTACACTTCTTCCCGCAGTTTAGAATCGCGATACATCTGCTAAGGTTGACTTGTAGATATCTCTTAAATAGATAAGCTCGAGGACTCGATATTCCCTAGTGTCAAATTATTAAAAAACTTATTCTTTAACATTTTAATTCAGCCATATCGAAATTTTCTATACAGCCGCATCTATATTTTACCGTGTAATGTAAATTACTGAAAAAAATACTATCATCAATTTTGTAACATGACTTTATTGTTATAATTAATTATTCACAAAATTATTATTTAATTTATATAAGCTAAATATTTACCAATTTAATGAAAAAAAATACTGGCTGGTAGATTTCCACAGAAAAAAAAACACAAAAAGGCGGGAGAGCGACGATTTGATCTTCAATTGTTTTGTCGAGTGCTATTAGTGATAACTATCAGGTTTTATATTCCTTATTATTTGAAATAATAAACAGTGTTGCCCTCGGGTGAAAGGCCTATTTAGGCCAACGAACATTGGCACACGATATGAGATTTGACAATTACGCTCGAAAGCTAAGCGAGGGCTTATGTCAAATCGCATACATTTTCCTTCTAGCGATTGCATACTAATGCACCGAAATGCATCTTGTCTAGGGGGGCTGGTTCCTTTCGTCTCTAGCTAGAGTAACATTCTACGTGGGTATTGGGTTCCTCCGTCTTTCCATTTTCTGCCGCAAAGCAGCTGTCCTTTGCATTGTTGTTATCCGGTTTGAAGGGTAAGATATGGCAGTGAAATTACTGGGTAGCTGAGTACCGTGACTTCAGCTTATGCATTGGCGTATGTAGAGTTTTTTTTTTCAGGGCCTTGACCATGATTTGTGTGAAGTATCAGTATTTTGGCGTCTATCATAGAATTTTTAATGGGTAGTTTAAAATCCTGGGGTGGGCTCTGGGCCATACTGGGGTAGGCACGGCCGTATTTTTGGATTTTACAGATCAGATGTTTCAAGAAAAGTAAGAAAATAGAATTGTGATATAATGTCAACATTTGTAATTTTTTTTTCAAACTTATATGACTACTTGTGCCAAAATTAAACCGATCACTATAAAGTAAAATTTATGGCGACATGTTTAATTTTTATTATACATACAAAAAAACTTGTATACGGATAATGGACTGTCAAATTCAGTGTGTTCGGAATTCTTTTCAGAAAAAACTGAAGTATAAAAAACTTATTAATTCTATCGGACAATGTTTCTTTAGCCGTAAAAATAGCCCTATTGGTTCGAATAAAATTATTTTCGTGTACGAAAGAGCGTACTCCTGAAGTAGTCCTAATGTCATCAAGTCAGGATTTGGTGATGGAATCTCAAGAAAATCGAGGGAAGCCCTTAAATGGCATATGCACATCCACGTATTTCATATTTCTAAAGCTATTCAGGGAGTCATGACTTCAAGGATTATTCTACTATGCTGAGCTGATATTATGGATCTTTAACTTTGAGAGGATAGAAGTTGGTTTCTGAAATATAATAGGCACGTATTGACCCTGGTATTTAATCCACTAAAAATATTAAGACAAAAATGTTTGACAAAAAAAAACACCTTAAAAAACACCAAAAGTAAAAAATAATATAAGAATACACACAAAATCACAGTTTCATATTAAGTGTGAACTAACTGATGTAGTTAGCAAAAATTTGGCACCCACTTCAAAATAAAAATGTGATGTTGCAAATGTTTCCTAATTACACAATTTTTTACTGTTTAAGTGTATTAGAAGTCGGTTTCGATTTCAAAAAAATATTTTTGGTAATAATATTGTCATCATCGTCATTTTACTCGTAATTATTGTTCCAAGAAACTTAAGTTTAAGCAGAAATTATATAGAGTAAGTATACGTAAGAGTAGACGGAAAATTGTCGGCGTGATTCCTCTTATGTTATTATTTATTAACTTACCACAGAATAGTAAAGGTTTTTATATAATTATGACTAAGTATGTGATTTACACGTGCCCGAGGCGGGAGTTTTATTTATGACTCAAATCAACGATTTTGTAATTCAGCTATAACATCTGTAAAAACAACATTACACTAATAAGAAATGGTAACTATTTAATAATACGACACGGTTAGCGCAGAGGTCGAATGATCGCCTATTGCGCAACAGGTCGCGGGTTCGATTCCCGTACGTGACAAATATTTTGTATGGCCTACAGAAATTTGTTCCGGTCTGAGCGTATGCAGTGCATATTCTATATTTATAACTGCACCCACGCACGACACAGGAGAAAATCGTAGTGTAGGGCGACTTTTTTGTTTAAAAAAAAAAGAATACAATGATAGTAAAAAGATGCAATATGAGTATAATAATAACAGAATCTTTAATAATTAGGTTTTTTTTTTTCAATATATCCCTTAAATTAGCATCCTCCTACATTTGTACTACATCAATAGATTTGTCCGTTAGTTTTTGGGTCTAGCTCAAAAGTAAAGTACAGTACTCTGCCAAAAAAACTAAATAAGTTTATGAGCTGGATCAGAGAAGGCATTCATGCAATCATACCTACCTTAAAGACTAACTATCATAATTTGAACAAATTCTATTAAGTATAATTATTTTTATTGAATGTAAATCATTGTCTACAGGGGTCTAGTCCAGAGTGCTGCGCAGATTTTTCCAGCCTAGAAAGCTCTGCAGGGGCGCCCGCGCCTCCACCTGGTCCACGCTACAAACTGGCCACCGAAGGCACCTTGAGGGTCTGCTGCTTCCAGCACACGAGGACAGTCGTGGTGAAGATCCTCACTGCGAAATTCCTGCGGCGCTGGGAAACACACTGCCTTCGTCTAGAAGATGATCACGTCGTATCTAAAACGGTAAGATTTTATTTTTCTTTTATCGTGTTTTCTGTAATGTCAAATTGATTAGTATTAATTTTTTTTTCATCATCATCATCATCATCATTTCAGCCAAGAGATGCACACTGTTGGATATAGGCCTTCCCCAAGGATCTCCATAAACCAGTCGGTCCTGCGCCTCTCGCATCCAGCGGCTTCCCGCGACCTTCACCAGATCGTCGGTCCACTTTGTGGGGGGGCCTACCAACGCTGCGTCTCCCGATAAGCGACCGACACTCGAGGACCTTTCCGCCCCAACGGCCGTCAGTCCTGCGAGATATGTGTCCTACCCACTGCCACTAAAAGTTTGCAATTCTTTGGGCTATGTCGGTGACTCTAGTTCTTCTACGGATCTCATCATTTCTGATGCGATCACGTAGAAAAACCCCGAGCATAGCCCTCTCCATTGCTCTTTGACTGACCTTGAGCCTTCTTATGAGATCCAATGTAAGCCGCCACGTCTCAGTTCCGTATGTCATCACTGGCAACATGCACGAGTTGAAGACTTGAGACACGAACGCTGCCCAGCCGAGTTGGATTCGTCTTTTTGGAAGTTAGATTTACCGAGCTGGACTATTTGCCCTAGGTAAACATAATGATCAACAACTTCCAGTGTAGAGTCTCCAACCTTCTCAGGATTGGGTACTTCATGGGAATTCACCATGTTCATTTTAAGAGCCACTTGTTGGGTAACTCTACAGAGGTCTTCGAGCATTGTGCCTGGATCTTCCACGGTCTCAGCCATGACTACGATATCATTGGCAAAACGAAAATGAGTCGTGTACTCGCCATTTATGTTGATGCCGAGTTCTCTCCAGTCCAAAAGCTTAAATACATGCTCCAGCACAGCTGTGAACAGCTTCGGCGATATAACGTCACCCTGTCTCACACCTCGCTGAAGTCGTATTGGTTTCGAGTTCTGGTCCTGAAGCCGGACTGACATAGTAGCGTTTTCGTGTAAAGACTTCAACACTTAGATGTACCGGTAGTCTATTTGGCACCTCTGGAGTGACCTAAGCACAGGCCAGGTCTCGACAGAATCGAAGGCTTTCTCATAGTTCAGAAACGCCAAGCATGGTGGCAGATTATACTGCTCGGTCTTCTGTATAACCTTCCGCAGCGTATGAATGTGGTCTATGGTACTATAGCCTTTACGGAATCCGGCTTGTTCGGGAGGCGAAAAGTCGTCAAACCTGCGCGCGAGACGACGAACGAACGAACAGCTTGTATACATGACTCAGGAGCGCAATGGGTTTGTAGTTCTTCAACTGGGCCTTGTAGCCCTTTTTGAAGTACAGTGCCACCACACCCCTGTGCCATGCTTTAGGCGTATTGCCCTCGAGTATGACGGAGTCAAATAGCCTCTGCAGCGCATTTCGGGCTGATAGTCCAACAGCTTTCAAAAGCTCAGCTGTAACTCCATCATCACCCGGTGCCTTGTTGTTTTTGAGCTGTTTGAGAGCCACACTAATCTCGTACAGGCTGACATCCGGGATGTCTTCGGTGTAATGTCGGATCAATTTGGCTCTAGGATCTGTAGCCTAAATGACAGGTGCCTGCGATGTTGTGTAAAGCTGTCCTTGAAACGCTCGATCCCAGCCATAAACTCAGGTCGAGACGTAACGACTCTGCCGTCCTCTGTCTTCAGTTTCGTCAGCAGACTCTGACCGAGTGACAGATCTCTTACGATCACTTTGGAGCTCTTGTTCCTCTCGAGGGCTTCTTTAATAAGTTCCGTATTAAATCAGCGTATGTCGCGAGTCAGAGACTTCGAGATCTGTTTGTTGAGTCACCGACGAGCATCTTCAAAAAACTGCAGACCCATCCCACGCCTTTCTTCCATCAGCTTTATTGTCGGCTCTGAGATCTTGCTTCTTTGCTTGGTACGGCTGGGTTTGTAAAACTTCAAACCCACCGTAAGGTCAATTTCCACAACCCTGTCATTATATGTGTCCACATCCGTGCAATCCTCCAGGCAAGCGAAGCGATTTTGCAATTCGAGTTAAAAGCGCTCGGGGTTTTGGATCTGGATGGCTTCAGGACGGAGCGTTTCATCAGTCGATACCTCTCGGCTTTTACGTTAAGATTTAATGCGCCTATCACCATTCGGTGATCGCTTCCCGTGTTGAACGCATGATCACTGAGACGTCATTGAATATGCGAGTCTTAGTCGACATGATAAAGTCAATCTCATTTTTTGTCACGCCACCCGGACTTTTCCAGGTCCACTTTCGATGCAGCCGTTTTGTTTTTTTTGAAGAGAGTTTTTTGGAGCTGGAATCCGGAATTACCGTTTTTTGGTAATTCCGGATTCCAGCTCCAAATTGCCCCACTTTCAACTCACTATCGCCGCGCTTGCCTAGCCTTGCGTTGAAGTCTCCCATGACAACGGTGTAGTGAGTTTTGAATATTTAGTTATCATTAAAGATATCTCGTAGGTTTATTTGTATTATATTAATATCTTTTTAACTGATAACAATAAACTTACATGTATTGTATATTACAAATATTATCAATGTCGTTTATCTTATAAGATCGATTGTCACTCATGCAATAAAACTTTATAATGATTGAATATCTAATAGTGATATTAAGTAATATCTAGGCAACAATGAATGAAATTATAGAGTATACCTACCTAGGTATGTAGTACCTATAGCTATTGTAAAAGTTTTATTTTGAATAATCCTTTGAAATAAAATCTTTGTGCTGTTCTACTTACAAAAGCGTAGATTTATTGAAATATTTGTAATTTTTTATTTTTTCATTACCCATTTTTACTTGTTGTATCCCGCTTAGCAATAGCCAATCAATCTACTCGTATAGTGACGAGGCTCACGAATATTCGTAACTTTATTCAAAGTGCTTTCACTAAGTATTGGATATTTAAATAGCCTGTAATCTCGTTGACATCTGTACAAATAAAAACATACGTCAATCCGATTACTCATCACAAGTTGTTATGCGTAATTATAAAGAAATTCCAATAAATCCTTTATAACTCTTTGGACATATGACGACAGTCATATTTTTCCCCTGCATGTACCTATAATATTTAAACTGACATATTTATATAGTAAATGCCGAGAATTATATTAACTGTGTGGTAATAAAAACAAGTAAACAAAATTTTACACGCGTAACGTATGTCAATTGTTCAACGCCATGTAAGGAATTGCGGTGTAATGCAAAAGCTGACACTGACACATCTATTTCAACTCTATCTGATCAAATCTTGACTTGACATATAATGTTGTTTTTTTTTCTTATTTAGGTACTTTCTTTTGTGCATATTATTTACTTAAAAGCATCTATTCAATCATTTAAATGACTAAATACCTCTAAAGACGTTGATCGAATTGAAGCTTTTTTTTGTTAGATCCACGCTAACTAAGGTAATGCTAACTATATACTTAGTCTGGCCATAAATACTGTTACACTTAAAAATAAAAAAATATTACATTTGAATTTCGAATCTGTCATTTTTATACGGTTGTTCATTGTGTTTTCTCATTTTGGCGCCAATACATTTTATAATATTTTGCGATATTAAAATGGAGTGGGGCGATAAAGAGAACCGAATCGCTGTGATTGCATTACACAAAGTAGGTATGGAGCCAAATGCAATTTTTAAAACTCTCCATACCCTTGGTATTAGTAAAATGTTTGTGTACCGGGCTATTAGTAGGTACAATGAGACTTCCTCTGTTTGTGATAGAAAAAGATCTGGCCATCCACGTAGTGTTCGTACGAAAAAGGTGGTCAAAGCAGTAAGGGAAAGAATTCGAAGAAATCCTGTCCGAAAGCAAATGATTTTATCTCGGGAAATGAAGATAGCACCTAGAACCATGTCACGTATTTTAAAAGATGAGTTAGGACTTGCAGCCTATAAGAGACGCACTGGTCACTTCTTAACTGATAATTTAAAGAAGAATAGGGTGGTAAAATCGAAACAACTACTAAAGCGGTACGCAAAGGGAGGTCACAGAAAAATTTTGTTTACGGATGAGAAAATTTTTACAATAGAGCAACATTTTAACAAACAAAATGACCGTATTTATGCTCAAAGCTCTAAGGAAGCTTCCCAATTAGTCGACAGAGTGCAACGTGGACATTATCCGAGTTCAGTGATGGTTTGGTGGGGTGTTAGCTATGATGGAGTGACTGAGCCATATTTTTGTGAAAAAGGTATCAAAACATCGGCACAAGTATATCAAGATACCATTCTTGAGAAGGTAGTTAAGCCCCTTAACATCACCATGTTCAATAACCAAGTATGGTCCTTCCAGCAAGACTCGGCGCCGGGTCATAAAGCTCGTTCCACGCAGTCTTGGTTAGAAGCGAACGTTTCGGACTTCATCAGAGCTGAAGACTGGCCGTCGTCTAGTCCCGATCTTAATCCACTAGACTATGATTTATGGTCAATTTTAGAGAGTACAGCTTGCTCTAAACGCCATGATAATTTAGAGTCCCTAAAACAGTCTATACGATTGGCAGTGAAGAATTTTCCCATGGAAAGAGTGCGTGCTTCTATTGATAACTGGCCTCAACGTTTAAAGGACTGTATTGCAGCCAATGGAGACCACTTCGAATAAGCTTTATATATTTTTAATTGTTTCATATTTATGTACTAAACTAACATAGTGTAAAAGTAATAAATGTTTTAAGCAGTTAAAAAAAAATGTTTTTTCTATCTTACAATATTTATGGCAAGACTAGGTAGTAATGATCCCTGTGAAACATTGCAGGCACTAAATTAATGCAGTAGGTATTTTTTATAATTTGTTATTTTATTTTTGATAAATTTTTAATTCATTCTACTATACCGTGTCCTGAAGCGGCCCTTAAATTATCCGGGGTGATAAAAAAGTTACCGTGCATATTTATAGTGCCAATTACTATTTTAAATAAGAGTTTTGACTTATTTTTATTAAAATTTTTTATTAAAATTCTACTATACCGTGTCCTGAAGCGGCCCTTAAATTATCCGGGGTGATAAAAAAGTTACCGTGCATATTTATAGTGCCAATTACTATTTTAAATAAGAGTTTTGACTTATTTTTATTAAAAGTCCAAAAGATAACAAAATCTATTGATTTTTGTTGTAGTTTAAATAAGACCTTTCACTAGTAGTAGTAGTGAAAATAAGAGTATTTTAAGGTCCTACGTAAAAGCCTATAATAGGATTTAATTTTTCACGAAAAATATGCATAGCGAATTTTAAAATAAAAATACTTATAGAATCATCTGGTGATAGTTGTGTGCAGTATAAATTCAATAAAAATATTAATAAGAAAATGAGTAATATTTTCACCATTGCAAACAGGTACACGACTTAAGAAAACTTGAGTATGTAGTATATCTCTTACAATTTAGATGGATATCACTTGTATGTCAATACTTATGTGTTACAAAATTCAAAGCCAGGTAGAAAAATTAATAATGAATGGAAATGTTGATTGCCCAGCAAAGGCATTCAACATTTCCCGAGATAACGAGATACCAACGACTCTCCAACTCTCTGACTATTCAAAGCTTCGCAAAAAATCACTTCAATTCGCTGCTCAGCTGCGACGTAAAAGCGGGGAAAATGAACAAACACTTTCGAGCACGCTGTGTACTCGCTAGCGCAATACTCTGAACGTACATTCCCGATGTAATATTTTCCGAGGTAAAAGAAGCCAATCACTCTCCTCCGGCCTTCCTACTATTCCTATACAAACATTATGTCGAACCGTTGCTCAGTTACGACGTAAAAGAAAGATAAACAAACACTTTCATGTTTCAATTAAATCAATAATCTGCTCGCTAATGTTTGTTTAACTTAGAAATCGGGATTGTATAAGTATTCTCTTGGATTGGAGGTAGGTAAATGGCTAAGTTTTAACTCAAGTGTAAGAAATCGGTTCAACTTCAAAGTCCAAAAAACACCAAAGATTAAAAAATAATATAAGAATACACACACCATATATTATATTGAAGTCTATGCCAAACTTTAACTATATATAAGACATTAGTTAGATCTTAAATTTTTAAAGACTTTCTAGGACAGGACTCTCCAGCCCAAACTCCTTGTGTGGAACTCATCACGCAAAAGGAGGTGGCGGAACGGACCTGGGATGATGACCCTCTGATAGATCCGTGCCGTCGCAGGTCAGGTCGAAGGAGGCGACAATTTGCTCGCCCCTTCCTCTTGGCGGTGACCAGCGGGACGCAGGCCTGGGAAACCTCAGTCCTGCATTGTTACTAAAAGAATTATTCCCGAACTCCTAACAGCCTAATTATTAAGGAGTTATACCATACTTTGGTTATAATTTCCACTGTGAATACACCACTTTTTTCACGGAGGGAATGCATAACCGCATCGTACCCGCCGTGGGCTAGACGGCGAGCGTGTGTGGGGCTCTCCCGGCAGAGTGCCAGGCCTACCCCTAAAACCCCCCGGTGTTCTCCCTGCCCTTAAGGGCGCGCATGGTAAGGTCCACACTGCGACACCACTACCAACACCAACTGGTCGGGCTATCGCCAAGGGGGGATTGCCCAAGAACACCAGGGCAATCCCCAGACTATGAGTTCATCTAAATCACTTGTAAGAATACAACTACGCGTCAAGACGTCACCGTTCTATTGAAAAAACTATCCCCTGACTCCTAACCTACAAGAAACTTTTATCATCAGCTCAGTAACATGAGATTATAACTACCAGACGCCAATACCTAAATGGCTTTAGAAAAAAATAAACTGATTGGACGTGTCTATGAAATTAAGGGGTTTCCTCGATTTTTTCTGGGTTTCCATCATCAAATCCCAACTTGGTGATATTGGGATTACCTCGGGAGTATGCTTTTCAATTACAAAAAGAATTTTGAAAATTGGCCCACAAATGGCAGAGTACTCAGTGAACATACAAAAAAATTGATACAGTCGATCGTAAAACAGCTTCCTTTTTTAAGTCGGTCAAAAAAGACAATTTAGCAGCATTAAAGCTAGAATTTTCTTAAAGAACAGCAGTTAAACTTATTACTTATTTAAAATTCGAACGGTCTACTCTACATTATGAAACAGTGGTGCAGTGCAAGTTTTGAAAGTTAAACACAACTCGAGGTAACATACCTCGTAACTAAATTATTCCTGCGAACTTAGAATAATAACGCATAGAAGGTTAGCCCGGTAAAGAGCGCGATGATTAAAGTGAAGCAAAAATGACACCGCTGTGTGCAGTGTGATTACGCGCGAAACACGCACACTACGATAAAAATAGTATGGAGCTGCCGGCGTAGTGAGCCATATATGGCTCACATTTAGTTGCATCAAATTGTGCGCGCCGGTTGGGTTTCTATGCGTTATTATTCTAAGCCTGCGAAGTTGAAGCGGTTGAAGTGAAGCCTGAATAAAAAATACTGAAAGAAGCACATCTTCTCTTCATCACTTTAATGAATATTACTAATTCGAGTGAAAAATATATAACTCAATATAATTGTAAACGATTTAATAATGAGAAATATAGATCATCGCAATGCAATCGAATTCATGGTATACTTAGCTTAGAATATTACCGATACTTACTTAGTTTTGTCAAACGATTTTCGAATGTAGCTGACCTGGCGGTTACGTGCTACATATAAAGTCAAAACAAAGGTAAGATTTTCCTGTTATGACGATAAGTTACTAATGAAATGCATTAGTGTACAGCCTCACTATTCTACGAAGAATACTCAAGTTACACTGACGTCGCTGATAAGAAACGATAAGACGATTTATAATTCTTTATTACACGAGATTCGAGGCGCGTAATACTACGTAAACCTCCAAAGTTTCAATATTTCAATGAAAATTTTCTTATTTTGAAACTTCACTGATGGGACACAATTTGTAAGCAATGTTTCATGCATTGTTTATTTTTAGGGTTCCGTACCCAAAGGGTAGAAACGGACCCTATTACTAAGGCTCCGCTGTCCGTCTGTCTGTCCGTCTGTCCGTCCATACGTCTGTCTGTCACCAAGCTGTATCTCATGAACCGTGATATCTAGACAGTTGAAATTTTCACAGATGATGTATTTCTGTTACCGCTAAGTGCTAAAATAACCATACAACAAACGTGATTTTTTGCCGTTTTTTTCTCAATATTAATAACGGCAACAGGTAGAGGCTTGAAATATTTACAGAATAAAAAAAGGTTATAATATAGTGTCTAATGTTGATTAGATAATGGTACAGAACCCTTCATGCGCGAGTCTGATTCGCACTTGACCAGTTATTTTTCCTAGCCTACGTCCCACTGCTGTCCCTCCACAAAACCTTATCTCTGCCACCAATCTTCGTGAAAATTTTTGAGTTTATTCCGCCAGCGAGCGCTTTCTCGACCGACCTCGTCCACGAACTGATTTGAATTTTGAAATTATCAATATTTTTTTTAATTTATTTCGAAACGATTTGGACATTGAAATTTGTAAACGAAATTGCTTATAAATTTCAATATTTAAAGCTCTGTTTGCCACCAACACCCGCGGTCGGCTAGCAAAGGTTGGATTACATACCTATAAGTTTTTACAGGAACCACTAATATCAATAACATAAACAATCAAGGAAAGAATTTTGTTTTGCGTTCAGTTCTAGGTATATTTATTTTTATTTTTTTATTTTATTTTATTATGTACACATGACAGATTATAATTAATTACAAACATTATAATAAGTTAACAAAGACAATGAGATCTGAATTATAATCCTTTAGTATGTGCACTATAAAAACACAATAAGGTAAGACGCATTCGTTCGATTCGTTCGATGAATTTAAAACTAAATTGATAATAATGCAAACCCTAACCTAAAAATTAATTACATATACATACTACATATCTACCTTTGGACTCTAGTAGAGGATTTGTCGGAGTTTTTTGCAATATGTTGCATATTTTGGAGTAAATATATCCAGATCTAAGTTATCCCGCGAAATGTCATTATAGAGACGAACCATCCTAACTAGAGTAATCCTAATATATTGCATCATCTAATAATATAGCTACAAACTATGGAAAAATATACACTAGAGCGCATTATTGCGATTTTTTCGTTATTTTCAATATCGCGTTTATCACGTTTAAAAATAATAATCATAAATAATATTTCTTAATTTTGCTCCGCATAATAATTCGGTACATACATTCCTTAGCTGCCCTTTCTCCTGCATTTATTGAAGTTTTCATGTGTTATCATTATGAATTTATCATATAAGTATTTAAACATGCTTTGATAGATATAATCGTACTATGATAAATAAAGAAAAATTTTGTAAATGAATATGCATAGCAAGGGATTTAATTAATGACTGACTATAAGTATTGGCATACATAGTTAGTCCCGTTATAGACTTTACTTATTTACGCTTAATATAAATTTACTATCAGTTTAGCGACAGCGAAAGTATTGACAATAACTGGTTCTGTATAGCCATGAATTTGAAAAAATCTGGCTGCGAGATGTCAACCTTATTCTATTATACATTTGATGTTATATTTTTTTTGCTTTTACACTATGTCACAAATAATAACTATAATAAGAATCAGTGCAAGCTAATGTTATTGCAGTATTATTATTAAAGCCGTGTCGTATTCGTCACGGACGCTATATTGAACCACAAGCGTACTGAGGGTAGGGATGCAGACTTTAAAAATATCGATATCGATACCTATATATCGAATTAAGTCGATACTAATATATCGATATATCGGTATAGTACGCCGATATATTGAAAATTGATCGATATTTCTCCTTTTTTAAAAGCTGACTAAAATCCAATGTAAAATATATAGCCCCTCTACACAATGGGCACTATCATAGTGACCATTCACTGTACATCGGTTTACTTTAATTTTAGAGAGAAGTTCGGTTTCCTTAGTAAAGTCAACATGATGGATGACAATTCACTGTACACTGTTGACCCAATAGTGTAGTATATCTGACACTAACTCTACTCACCACAGGTAACAACAATAAATTAGAGTCAAGAACAGAATATTTTTTTAAACTTCAATGTTGCCAGTAACAGCATTTTTTACGGTTCTGTGAATATTTTAATTTGTGTTATCGATATTTCGTCACAATATCGAGTTTTTTTCGATACTGATATATCGATATTGGCGTATCGTCGATATCGATAAATATCGATATATTCGATATAATTGAGGGCCTCTAGAGTTAGCTCTCGAGCATATATAGCGAAGGATTAAAATTTAACTCCAGAGCAAAGCGAGGGAGTTAAAAGTCGACGTGACCTAAAACGAAGACTGCTTTATTCCAGAGGTGAATACTCTACTTTTCATACCATCTGCGAAACAATAATAACTCAGGGCTCTTAAATAAAGCGTGCATTTAAAACAGGAAGGTTTTCGTACTGAAATATTATTACAAAAATACGCAATAGTACAACCGATTACAATATCACTATCACTGTTTTACGACTTCTTAAAACAAAGCATTAAGCTTGTACTATATAAAAATGTACTTGTGTGGTAATTTGCATTATAAACACTGCCTCATTATCATTAAAACAATGAAAATGCAATAAAAGATTTATTATTTTCAAGCACGACACATCACGCAATAATTTTATCTTATGAAAACCTTAGAAACATCATAAAAACTTAAATAGAAACATTGTGTCAATAATTGAATTGGATTGAAAAAAAAACATGTCTACAAAATCCTTAGGGGCGACTACAATTTACAATTAGCATGTACAATTTTCAAAAATGAAGCTTTTCAAAATCAAAAGCTCTCAAATAAAAAAAACGTTTTACGTTTTTACTCTTTTTGATATTACGAGTATTTATCTGATTATTGCAATCAGGTTCAAATGACATTAAGTAAATCAATACGGAACAAACCTTATAAATTATAATATAACGAGTATGAGCGATCCAATGACAGAGTGACACTGACAGAGTCCAGGGGCCGTACTCTTAAAATCGACAACGATAATATCGGATTAGCCCTACTCTAAACTCGCTATCGTTGGCGTTATCGTTGTCGTCGTCGGATCCATCACTACATAATATAAATGCTTATATCTTTAAAACTACGCAACGGATTTTGATACGGTTTGTTTTAATAGATAGAGTGACTCAAGAGGAAGGCTTATATGTATAATACATGCATAGTATAGTAGGGAAACCCTGATAATTTTAGAGGTTTCTAATATGATGTCGTAAATAAACACTTTTTTTTGTGCTTAGATTGCAAACGCTGACTGAACTCTACGAGATAAATAAAAATAATTTACTACAGTATTGTACACCTTAAAAAGGTCTACAAAAAAGTCCGCGATGGTATATATCTATCTCTTAGGGATAACCCACAATAACCCTTTTTTATCCTTTACTTTTTACGAGAAATAATGGCTTATTTACCAAGCGATTTTAAGCAATACGGTATTAATCCTTATCCAATTAAGTACCTTAAATACAATGTGCATTTAATATAGATCAATTTGGCCCTTTACAGCATGTAATATAAATCAATATTTTCGAAGATATTACAGATTTAAAATGTAGGGACGTTGCGGACAATGCGGTTTCGGCGGTACCGGCCGGGGTCCGGCGGGCGGCGCGTGCCTATAAAGTACCTACCTACTAGCTTTCCGCTCGCGGCTTCGCCCGCGCTATTATTGTTTTCCCGTGGGAATTTAAATTTTCCCGTAGGAAAAATAATTTTGTAGCCTATTTAAGCCCGAATAATAAATTTCATAGGAATTGGAGCAGATTTAAAATATTTTTCATAGAAACTTTCAACCCCTATTTTGCAAAATAGGGGTAATTCCAATAAACCATGAAACACGTGTTCAATGAAATATTTTTAAGAGCATGAATCTCAAGTTTTATCAAAATCGTTGCTAATTTAAATATTTTTCCATACAAACATGCAACCCCTTTTTCATCCCTTCAGGGTTAATTTTTTTTAATCCCTTCTTAGTGTGTGTCCGCATTTTGAATTAAAACCACTGTCCAAATTTCACGTTTCTACCATTAGCGGTTACAGCTGTGCGTGCGTCTATAGATGGGAACATCTTTTATATAAGTATATAGATTGTCTAATGACAAAAAAGGTGTGAATATTGTATATATATACAACGTTTATATCAGCATATATCAGCATTTATGTAAATTTTACTCCTAAGGGGGTAAAATAAGTGTTGAAAGTTTGTATGAAAGTCCTTATTTAATGGACTATTGATTAATAATAAATAAATACGTTTAAAAACATGAATAAATTATTCATACATATTTATACAGTTTTCAAATCTGTAAATATAATCACCTTCCACGCGAGCAAAGCCGCGGGCAACAGCTAGTTTAATTATATAATGAATGTCTGAAAGCAAAATACATACTATTAAAATGGTTTCAACGCTTTTAATAAATAAAAGCTTTTTTTCTTTATAAAAGATAACATTTAAAGATACTTTCGAGAAATTACGCATTATATTTAAAAATATTAGAAAAATCTTCGGACTGTACTTGCAGTATTCTCTTCATTTTCTTATTTTAAAGCATTTAAATCAATAAAATTAAAAATCCATAATTAATTAGAAATTATTAATTTTTTAAAATAATGATAGGAGTGAAATTTAACATTGAATAAATTACGCTGCCCTTTTGGCTTTACGATAATTTAAACGATACCTCAATAGGTGTCGTTGAAATGTTCGTAAATTTTGCGAATGTTCGTCTGTCAAATGTATCAACGTTGTCACTAGATAGACGAACCTTCGATTTTAAGAGTAGGGTTATGACGCTCGCTTATGACAATCGTTCGTTCGGTCGTTCCGTCGAGCGACAGAAGCGAAACAAAACATGCGAGTTAGAGGAGCAAACGACACGATGAAGCGCCGATATATCGTAAGTTCGATTTTAAGAGTACGGCCCCAGCAGCTGATACGATCAGCTGCTGGACTCCGTCAATGACCTTTAATAGCACGCAGGACGATTGTTAAATTGTTATCAAATAAATCTCTTATTTCTCAACTTCGTGATATATTTACTCTTATAACAGCAATTAATTACTTTACACAACTGTCTGAATAAATCTCATAAATAGTCGACAGCCTATTAACCTTATATAAAAAATAAAATAGCTGAAGCACCTAGACATTTACTTACATTTTGTAAGTTTATCAATAATACACTCAATAGAGCGTAGTCTCGAGCGTAGCGAGGGTGTTAAATAATTAAAATCTGATAATAGCCAGGGATTTAAGACTTCAGTCCTTAGTGCAGCTAGGGCTTTAAGCTCACCCAAGGACTACTTTATCCCCGAAGAAAATACTCTACTTTTCACACCACTTGCAAGAAAATAAAAAGAAATATGGAAATACAGCATTTAATAAAAATCATATTAATGTAATATTATTATAATACCTAAATAAGTCACGAAACTTCACTACCAAAATAAACACAAAAACGTGGTTGTAGTGCTCCAATCCCTTTCCTTTTTTTGTTTGGAAAACTAAAACCTCAAATGGCGAGCATGGGCTGTCAAATTATTAAAAAGAAACACATTCTATTTTGACATTTCTATAAAGCCTTGTCGAAAATTTCTATATCTTTGACCTTTTAATGAAAATTACTATAAAAAATATTCTAAATAATTTTGTAAGCATAAAGTCATGCTTATAGTATTTTTTTCACAAAATTATTATTCAATTTATATAGAGTCTAGCATGGTTCTAGCAAATTATATACTCGCACTCTCGCACTATTCTTAAATTTAAAATATCAGAGTCCTAAGTCTTATTTGGCTGCAACACTCCCGGCACCCACGTTTATTTGATCCATCTTTGCATCTCACGTCAATGTTCATTGATGTAAAATGCAAAATGGATGTCATTTTGCACCTCAATTTTTATGCGGCGGGCTCTGAGTCTATCAATTGAGTGGTGTGTGTATTATTTTGTCCTTCTTAATCTGGAACGCAGAACTACCCCCTAGCCACGATCGCCTAAAATATATTAAAACCGCACTGGAGGGAGGACTTATTATTTGTAAGGGGAATCAATAAAAAAGGATTTCCACGCGGACGAAGTCGCGGGCAAAAACTAGTATCAAATAAATCAAAATAGAAATATACCACGAATGTGAACTATGAATGCATATCAAAAATTGTTTTACAAAAAATAAACCCGACTTCAAAAACACTACAAAATCATAAATAATATACTTAAGAATACACACAGCATCCCATTTTTATATTTAAGTCCGTGCCAAGCGATACTGCAAAAAAGTCTTAATTTAGCACCGACATCAACAGTTTTTTTTTAAACTTAAACCGACTTCAAGAACTCCAAAAAGTCATAAATAATATAACAATACATATAACATCACAGTTTTATATTGAAGTTGTTGCCAAATTTTATGTAACTATATTAATTGTTCTTAATTTCTTTTAAGGTTACTACGTTAAATTACATGTACCTAAACAACGATATTGCATATAACTTAGCTTTGCATTGCAAGTGTTCAGACGGTCCAACTAAAGCAGCATTAGGTATTTCACATTTGCTATGACAAGATTTCCGGTGGTGGAGGGGTCTGAAATTGAATTTGTAGCTTTGAAAGCATGTTAAGTTCGAAATGGCTTACTCTATAAATAGCATTCCCTGTATTCGGGCTTTTCAATTTGCAACCGAGGAGAAAGCTCGTGCAGCGGGCGCGGCGGCCTTGCCGACTCTAACAAGTGCTGGGATAACATTTACCCATTACACGATTTTTTTTTTATCTATTTATTTACAGGACTTTTGCATTACACGTTTGAACGTGAAAAATCAGTTTGAATGTTTTGAGCTGTTGCTCATTGTCGTTGATAACAGTAATGTAGTTAATGCGTTATTGAGTAGATTCTCTGTAGGACCGATTTTTATACAAAAAAGTTGGTAAGCAAGCAGACTGCCTACCTAATGTTATGAAACTCGAGCAAAGCTTACAGGAAACATTTTGTTGGCGTTCGAACCGACTTTGCAAATATGCAATTTCTATAAGGATCATAGGCGTATATGGGGGGAGGGGCGAGTGGACCGTGCCCATCCCAGTATTGTCTAGTGCCTACTCTGGGATGTTGAGCAACCGATTCAAAATTCTATGATAGGCGCTAAAATAGTCGAAATAATGATAACTTCACACAGACATTATGTACCAGGCCCCTGAAAAATAACGCTCGATACGCCAATGATGAAGACCACAGTGTATTACCAACTTGCTTGTCATAAGATAATATATTATAGACTCACATCACAGTGCCCAGTAATGCCCGCTTCAAACAGTGACACAACAATGCAAGAAATAGGTAAGAAAGAGTACATGCAACAAGCAGATCAGCCGATGTAATTGTTTCGGAACCGCCGGTGACTTACCTAGCCTTTTCTTTGTTCGCTTTCTCCTCCTTGTTTGTAAGTTTTTCCTTACTTTTTTAAATCTGTATTTATGTAGATAATTTTCTGTAAATAAATCCTTTATCTGGAGCTTCCGTCCACCTTTAATTTCCGTCTACCGGACGACCCGGTCTCTTTACTCGCCAATATAAATAACCAAAAGTGTACGTGCACTTGCAAGGCATTTCTTTTTTTTTGTTAACTAGATTTTATAAAAATAACTGGTACCTATCCCGATAGACGTCGTTCTGTCAAAAGCGTTCGAACTTTAAGACGCAAGATGTTTAAATAACCGTTGTTTTCTGATATTTTCCAGTTTTCTGCGTGATTTTCCTAATTATTGTTCCTTCCCGTAAAAACCTTCTACGAAGTATTAGTTTCAAATTTTTACATCCAATCTATCCATTTACATACAAATAAATAAAATTGAAGTGTCTGTTTGTAATGTCAAAATAACAAGTTTTTACTAAATGGGTATGAATGTATATCAGGTACCAATAACAAAAACACAATTTAAAAAAAATGTCTGTCTGTCTGTCTGTCCGTTTGTTCCCTCTAATCTCCGAAACGGCTGGACCGATTTTGACGGGACTTTCAATAATAGATAGCTAGTTATATAAGATATAACATAGGCTATTTAAAAAAAATGCCTACAAAAATCAAAATGCTGCCAAAAGTTACTATTCCACGCGAACGAAGTCGCGGGCACAGCTAGTTTCTAATAAAATGTCAACACTAATAGATCGGTCGTCTGCGAGCACGCTCAATTAAGGCTAAATATTGTTGTGAATACACGTTTTACTAAGCTGATGTGTGACGTGAGCGCTACAATACTATCGTTGTACTCATTTTAACTAACTTTAATAGGTATTCATTAACCCCATTCATTAGAGTAGCCGCTGTGACGTTTGATATTTAAATTAAAGTGCAATTTAATTTCATCTTGAACCCGTCGAGGTCAATCGCTGATAAGTGTTCGTGCGTCATTGCCTTAGTGAATACGAATAGAGTAATACGATTCCGACACTAAATTAAGCAGCTGTTTTTTGATTCATTTACACTATTGATAGTAACGACGAATGGACGTTTATAAAAATATATATTGCTGTTTGTGCGGTTACTATAGGTCATTATTACGTGTTTTAAGCTTTTACAATAGAATGCTTAGTATCATTTGTTTGTAAGTAAACTGGGTCATGTAAAGTACGTAAAGTAAGTCAAGTAAAGTACTGGGTCATCTCGTATCTCTTTTCATGATTAGATAATACATAGAACTTTATATTCGTTTAATTAAAATAATAATAATATACTTAATTATGTTTGAAATACAGTGAACTGTTGAGGATTTCAATGAATATGTGCATGAAACATTGAGCTACATATAAGAACATATTTTTGATTGCTAGATATATTTTATTCTTGGAGCATTGATGCATACTCGTATATATTTATTTGTACTCATACTTAAAACATTGTTACCAAACTCACCAAAATCAAAATTCCGAAAATCATAAATCGCAAAAAAGAACTAAATTTCCATAATGCTTATAATTTTAATTAAATGTCAGAATGCCGAATTTGAAGACACCATAAAAAAATCCCTCAAACACTAGCTGAGTTGCCCGTGGAGTCTGTGAACCCCAAAGACCAAGGGTTTCGACTTTCGACACCGAAAGCAACAAAGTCGTAGTAGCACAGTTTAGTGGTATTAGGTACCAAGTTAATGTATTTTTGCTTGCGCTCATTGGCCGCCGCGCCGACCGCACTAGCCCGACAAATCACCGGTAGGACGCCGCCGCCAGCATGTCTACCCATGTAAGCGTCCCTCGCACGGCACGCAAATTTTCGAAAATTTGTATTTCGGGTCAATGTAACTACGGACACAGATTACTTAATAGATACTACGTAATTTTGATTCTTCGAAATTTAAGATTCAGAGTAAAGTAAAGAGCGCGTTTTTGAATAGTCAAAATTTAGCTCTTTAGGAATTGTATTTAGTAACATCAAATTCGAAATAACTTAATTCGGAACTTTTAGGTGTTCCCATTTATAAGATAGATATCTATTTATCTGTATTTATATCCTTTAGTATAATATCCATAACACGAGCTTTCAATGGCGCTATATTTTTTTTAGTTTATACGCAGCAGGGTAGCCCTCGAGCTTCAGCTCACCTCATGATAAGTAACAAATAAGGCCGAAGGTTGAAGCGAGCTTTACCTGGATTCCTCTATTATTGTCGGAGCACAATAATGTTATCAACATTGTTATTGTGGTGACAAACTTGGATGTTAACAACTCCTCGTGGATGCTAACATGCAACTACTACAGTCTACGTCTACGGAACAGAAAAATACAGTTCCGTGGTCCAATCGCTCCCATAAGAATGGCTGTCCCTCGTTGGTAAGGCATCTATAGGTACTCGTCCGGTCGGAGCAGTCAGTACTAAACTACTTGTAAATACTGACCATACAAGTACCTATAGATTCTACCACACAGACTACAAGTCGAGTAGTTCTTTGGTCGTGAATCACGAGTAAGGAAACAATACTTTAAACTCAGATTCCAAACTGTTTTGCAATAAAATGATAATGATACCGCAGTCGTAAATTCTGCTAGGTAAGGACGATTAACTTTATATGAGATCTATGTAAACTATCTAGTATAGTAAAGCAATATTTTTTACCCAATCTGGGGGCACGGCAGTGCCCCCGCCAAGTCGAGCGCGAAGCAAACACTGCCGTACCATCCTTTACTGGAACCATTTTAAGTAAAATCCAAAATTTCAAGTCATAGTCGTAGGTCATTTAGTTCCAAAGTTAAGCGAAAGCAAAGTTACGCATTTATGACACTCACTCACTCACTCATGATCATCAAAATAGAACTAGTACTTCCCATAAACTCAGAGAGCTGAAACACACTGTACCAAACAGAGTCAGGATTTAATGGCCACATAAAGGGAAAACTATAAAAACTAGGATAATCGAAGATCTGGAGTACCTGGTGACCCTGATTAGAAAACACAAGAGCCCAACCAAATTATTAGATATCGACATACCACCTTTACAAAAAATATTCAACTTGGTGGGCCGCTTCCAATAAAGAAAAGAAAAAAAGAAAAGAAAGATTTGTAATAATAAAAAAACTACCCCTAAAAAACTGTGTCAAATAAGAAAATCTTTTTAGAGATAAACAAGCAGCTCCATCGAGACATGGCTAGTTTTTTACAGAATGTTTTTGGTGGGATTACCAATTTTCACGAATTGTCTGTTCCATTAAGTAGTCGAAAATTTTGCAATGAAATAAATAGAGAAATAAATAAATGAATAAAATTTTTCTCTTTATTTTTTTATTGTCAATTTAAAATAAGCACTTAAAACAAGCAAGGCAAAATACCTATTACCTGCGATGGTAATTGATAGGTATAATTGGTAAGAGTTTAGTTTTTTGACTCACAGATTCTACACCTACCTACCTACTTATAGTCACTAAGTTATAATTACAAGCATGAAGAAGTCTTAATAGCCGTAAATATTTAACTCACAGGAAATAAGCAAACAACACCATCTACGAGACCGACGGGACGCTTATAAATATAAGTAGTAGGTACTTACCCACCCAAGTTTTCCTAAATGAAATGTTTGAAATAATCTGTCATTCACATGCTTGCTGCGTATTTGTGGGAGGAAATTAATTTTGCGCTAGCGAACTCGCAATCGAAATGTATTTAAAATTATATTCGTGCATTGTTCAATTTTTTGCGGGCTTAGCGGATTATATTATTACAATAAAAAAAATTCTTGGTCTTTCTTTAATTTAAGATATGTTGTTTAAAAGAAATTGATCCTTATGATTGACTTTCGGTTGGTATCTTGAAACAGAGAATGTTTTTTTTCACCTTTCACCGGTTCAATTCCCGACACAAGCAGGTGATTTTTCAAAAATCTCTATACGCAGGTTTAGTTATTTTTGAAAATAAAGAAATGTTTCCATTCAGTAAAATTTGCCATCATCAATATTAAGGGCACATTTCCTCATACCGCGGTCCTTTTTTTCCACATTGAGGTGAAGGTAGGTACTCGTACCTACTTCCGTATCTGGATTAACAGAAATAAGTATAACTAACATAACACTATCCGTCCCTCTTTTTACATTATTACTATTACTAAACACAGTCTAAGCTTTGTCTTGATTCAAGCCTAACGCAGCGCTGTCTCTATCACTCTTATTAACGCAAGTAAAAGAACATCAGGCTTAAACCAAGACATACCCCCAGTTTCTGAAAGGCTCATCAAAATATTTTTCAACTAACATCCATGTTATCTTAACAGCAGTGTCAAATCAATTTGAGTTTCCGAAACGTTGGTTAGCCAAAATTTACTTATCTCTAATAATTCGATTTCTCGTGAGAAATATTTTTAGACACGGTCACATTGCTGAAATGATATATTTTGTTTTATTCATATGTATTTTGGAAACCCAAAATGGGTCTTCCCTTAATAATTTTAAAATAAATTTGACAGCTGTGTCAACTAACACAGTGCTAAGTTGATTTAGCTTTCAGCGACTCAATTCATAGTTAGCATTAGATTGACAGCTTGTTAGTTAATTTTATCGCTGAACAACCTTTCAGAAACTGGGTGTACGTTTTGTAATGAGACGGTTGGTCGCACTCCGAATGTTGTGTTATCAACGTCAATTTGAATACTCGCAGTTTACGTCTATATTGCTCCGACGAATTTTGTTTCTCTAAACAATTTCTTTGTGACGTCATCTACGTATCACGCGGATAGAGCCGACGCCGCGGCAACCAAAATAAACCTAATTGCTGAAACATTTAAATGGTTTACCAAAGCTAACCTACGAACAGGTACAAAACACATTTCTCACTGAGCTAGGTAGGTAAGTGCAATATGAACTGGGTTAGTAAAACACAGGACAGCAAATCTATTGTAAAATAATACAAAGCACGTGCATATTTTCTCCGCAAATGTTGCTCGCTTTATTTACATTGATAACAATATGTAGTATGGTCTGATTATTTTATATGTTCATAACGTGTGCATACCTAAATGTGTAATCAGTTTGTGATCTAAGGAGGCATTAGTTTGTATAGCTTTCTTGTTTGCTGTTATCCATTTTAAAACTCAACTATAAAACTTCTACATAAAGATAAATATTGCTTTCACTCATTCAGGGAATTCGCTACCCTCAAAAAAAATATATATGCAGTTGTTTATTTTATTTAATATTTTATCGCAAGGAACCCTTGTATATTAATGCTGTCCTGCCATCTAATTAGAGAATTGTATTTTGGTAAAGTCGAAATACTTTTAGGTCTTATTAACTTGATTCTATTTAATCAATACTCGTATAATATTTAATGTTTATTCAAAGAGTAAGGCATTTATTAAAAATAAGTATTATTTGTTCAATAATATTGGAGAAGCATTGCTAAAATAACTATTATTTGTGGTTTAGAGGATATAGAATTACATGAATATACTTATGCACATCATGCGTCAAGTAAACAATCGTACGTAACGATAGATACCTACGTCAAAGTAGAATACTGTCGAAAAATTTCTCAAACACTCGATAGTGTAAATATACATATAGGTACCACTTTGGTAGCTAGAAAACGTTCAGCATTAAGTAATCATTAAATCGTCATTATGAATATGAGTTAACATAAAACGTCAGCATATTTCAATTAAACAATTAACACATCACTGCAACATATGCATTAAACTCATATAATGACGTCAATACAAAATTCTTGAACAATAGGTACCAGCATATACAACTACAACTCAGCGTCAACTTATGTATTGTTTTGAGTGGTAAACATGTTAATAATATATGCAATGTGTTTGTTTCAGCCATCAGGGTTACTAGAACATCCACTATCGTATAGTTGCATGCAAGAGATCTACTGTATATCTCGGTGGGATTCTGCTAGAAAGTACTGCCTTAGAATCGTCATGCCGCATGGATCCCTTTTGATGCAGGTATTTATTAATATAAATAACTTTTAAGATTTAAAATAGATCAGAAGTGCATTGCAGTTCATATGATCAATAATATATTTGCTCGACAAAGGAATCTTCATTCATCAGGTCACAATATGAATAAATAAGTATGTTAAAATTATAAAGGACTAGCGACCCGCCCCAGCTTCGCACGGGTGCAATGCTGATACTTATTAAATGCACAATGTATTTAAGGTACTCAATTGGATAAGGATTGCTGTATTGCTTAAAATCGCTTCGTAAATAAGTCATTACTTCACGTAAAAAGTAAAGGATAAAAAATGGTTATTGTGGGTTATTCCTAAAAGATAGACATATACCATCGCGGACTATTTTGTAGACCTTTTTATGGTGTACAATATTGTAGTATATTATTTTGATCTATCTCGTAGGTTTCAGCCAGCGTTTGTAATGTAAGCGCAACAGAAAATGTGTTTATTTACGACATCACATGAGACATCTCTAAAATTTTCAGTGTTTCTCTATTATAATATGAATGTATTATACATAAAAACCATCCCCTTGAATCACTCTATCTGTTAAAAAAACCGCATCGAAATACGTTGCGTAGTTTTAAAGATCTAAGCATACATAGGGACAGACAGACAGCGGAAAGCGACTTTGTTTTATACTATGTAGTGATTACTGATAAACACGATCTATTCAGAATAACTCAAACAATATTTTTATTCGTATCATGTCAATTTAAGACTGCGTTGTTCTATTGTTTTTATCTTAAGTCTTACCTACCTACCTACATACAACCACACTACAACTAATCTTAGATCCGGAGCTCGACCAGGTGAGGCAATGGTTGCCCAAATTTTTCCGTTATGAAAAATTCTCCGTAACAGCTCGAAGTCTGAAATAAGTGCCCGGATATAGACTCGCCTTCTTTTACATGAGACTTAAAAATTGTCGAAATGTAGATATTTAAAACACCTAATCTTTCGGGGAGAACAGGCGTGACGTGATGGTGTGTATGTATGTATTTTAGGTCAAACAATCAAGGCGAAGATGATGTTGACTAAAAAAGAAGTCAAGAGGAATTACTAATGTCAAGCGAATTAAAAAATAGGTATTTGTAAAATGCATTTAGTACTATCGTGGTGAGTGCCCGAGCAATAAACTGAGCGCGATAGAGACAACTGCAGTTCGGACCGAAAATACCCATGAAAATTAAAATATACTTAGGTTTCGTAGTCCCATGTTGTCTCCGCTAAAAGTAGACCGATTTTAAAACTTTTTACATTGAAAACTAAAAAAAGACTGGCTGTGTATTGTTTTTTTCATATAAGTAATTAAAAATAAAATTATTAACAGTGAATAAAGAGTACTTTGGTTTGTCATCAAAGTTCAAAATTTTTTACAAAAAATAGAACCGACTTCAAAAACACTGAAAACTTAAAAATAATCTTCTTTTATATTGAAGTCGGCGCCAAACGATGATCTCCTAGAAAGTGTTAAAATTTGTCACCGACTTCAATATAAAAGATTATTTTTAAGTTTTCAGTGTTTTTGAAGTCGGTTCTATTTTTTGTAAAAAAAAAATATTTTTAACTTTTTAGTGAATGAAATCTTTTTAGTGAAAGAAACCCTAATTTAATACTGTTTTAATACTGTTTGTTTATTAAATTAGTGTTTTCCTCGATTTTCTATGGGATCCCATCATCCGATCCTGACTTTGGTGACCATGGTACCACCCTTGCAGTATACTCTATCAAATACAAAAAGAATTTTTAAATCGGTTTAAAAATGACGGAGTTATGAGGTAACAAACATAAAAAAAAACAACCGAATTGATAACCTCCTCCTCCTTTTTTGAAGTCGGTTCAAAAGAGATGAATACAGGCGGTGATTTCGTCGGGGCTGGTAAGAGTTCGGTGGCCGAAGTGGTCACGGCGTCAACACGGTATGTTGAACACGCGGGTTCAAATTCCGCCCGAGACGAAGGTTCTTTCTTTATTCATTTATTAAATTAAATTTAGAATTTCTAAAGAAAATACAAAGTTCTGTAATAAAAATGAGTAATCTCGTCAAATTTCTTTGCATCGTGTTTGAATTCGCAGTAAATCAGGCCAACTTTTTAGATTTTTGAAAGTACAAATCTCTTTGAATAATCAACTTGATAAGAAAATAAAAACATAGCAACATGCTGATAGTAGTCATTGATTTTTCTGGAAAAAATAGAGCAACTATTGCCATTGTCCAGAATGGAAACAGGGAGCAGCATTTGTATGGACAAACGGCCCGTGTGGTTTCCTCTTAATAGATGGAGGCCTGGCCAGGCCAGGCAGCTGCCATACCATAATCGCTCAGGCAAGGGTGACCTAAACTTGATTAGACCCAAGATCCACTGCTTACTAACGAAACCATGTGATCTACCACATGTATACAGGGTCATTTTTAATGAACCAACAACCCCCCAGAGGCTGATTCTAGTGCTCAGATGCAACAACTTTTTGTATGGGACCAACATCGATATGTGTATAATGTGTATAATGTCCTATGACATGTATATAATGTGCTAGACAAGTTGGAGCATCTACAAAATGTGGCCATCAGGTTTATTTTTAATCTGCGAAAATTTGACCATGTTTCTTACTATCGCTCTCAACTTAAATGGCTTCCAATTCGCCACCGCAGAGACTTACAAGTGTTATCCCTACTTTACAATATGTATTTTTTTTCTTCCAACTTCTCCATCATATCTGAAAGCACAGTTCTCCCTTCGGTCCTCTACTTCGAGTCGTACTTTACGATCGAACTTTAATTTAACTCTTGGTATCCCACCCCACAGCGGCCACAGCACTGATTTTCTTTCATACTCTTTTCCTGCATATGCTGTTCGGCTACGGAACTCTCTCCCTGGGAGTATTAAGAGGGCTCGTCGTATGCTGGAGTCCTTAAAGAATTAAGTTCGAGATCACTTCCTATCCTTAAATCCTTAGCTTAATCAGTCCATCAGTGTTCATAATTAACAACTGCACCCATTCCCAATTTGAATTTACTTTGTGTATTTCCCTGTTCCAAGGTTGCCTGGAAAAGATTGCGTAATAGCAATAAGGCCGCCTGTGTTGTAGCTACATCTGTATTGTTTTTGAAATTTTTCTGTCTGTATCTCTTTGTGTGCAATAAAGTGTTTTATTATTATTATTATTATACATTTATTCCAAAAAGTATCTTAAATTTAAGTTTTTTACAATATACCGGGTGTAACGGAATACCGCAATAATATTTAAGGTTGTTGATTAACAAAAAAAAATGTTTTATGACTATTCTTTGTATTTTTATTATATGCCTGCTTTCGATTTAATACGCTGAACTGTTAAGCGTATTAAATCGAAAGTAGGCATATAATAAAAATACAAAGAATACTACCAAACGTAGATAACGCATGAACGTTCGAAAAGTGCGCCGGTGAAGAACTGCCCAATCGGGCCTCGTGTAGTTCCTTTCCATGCGTTGGATAAGCAATTTTGAGCATTATGTTTGAGAGTATAAAATTGATATTTTCTTGTAGCAATTACTAAAACGTCAAATTTAATGTGGCTAGGTATGAAATGATGTAACTGCACACGGTTGTACTTCAAATAGTTGCCGTAATAATAAAGAATAAGGTTGAATTCGATAAATACGGTACTTTCTTTATGGTAATTTTAATTCGGGTGTGCATATTCAACTACCTATTTAACAGCGTACAAATGTATAGTCGATTAGGTGACAGATTTCAAGCGCGTTTTTGTATGAAGTGCTCTATCTACGTTTGGTAGTAAATCAATGTGTAGGTATGATAGATTTTTTTCATTTCTATCCCATGTCATGGGGGGTCAGTAGTTAATCTTTTAAAATATTGCAGGCGTGTGATCACCAATTTTTAATACAGCGCTCCGTGTGTGAATTAAGTTTTATGTGCTATTTTTTGTACTTACATAGTAGAGGCAGGTGTCTCCCACTGTAAGCTAAATGGTTGTCTATGGATACGTGTAAAAATTCACGGTAATGGTATATACCTACACGGTGTTTCAAAAAATCAATATAATCAATTCTTTATCGAAAACTCATTATTAAAATGTGTTTACACGTAATGTCCAAAATTTTCAGGTAGATCATAGTATCATCATTTGTCTATGATTTACGTGAAAATTTTGGGTTGAATGACATTACGTGTAAACACATTTTAATAACGAGTTTTCGATGAAGAATTGATTATTTATTGGTTATTTTGAAATACGTGTATAACGAAATTAAAAGGAAAACAAGACGAGACAAACAAACAAGAAACACAGCTTAGAAGAAGAATTAACAAATTAAAAAGTTACAGTCAACCAATTTATAAAATGTAGGTACCTACTTAGGTGAAAAAAAATTCGTACAAATTCCATTGAAAATTAATTAATTAAAGTTGTTCGTTAATTAAAGCAGGTAGTAAATATAAATGAACGAATCATGTGCAGTCATGTAAAAATAAAACCATACAGACTTAATAATAATAATAGTGCGGAATCCTACGTCACAGTTTTACTAATCTGCGCCTACGTTGCGCATGGGCCGACACGCACTTGCCCGGTTTGCCAATTTTCTTTTCGGTTATTGCGTTTCTTTGTTTCCTCCCTTTTCAGTCCGCTGTAATTTCTGTGCAGCGCAAGAATTCTGCATTGTTTCTTCACGGTGAAAGGTCAAACGAATCCTTTCATTGGATTTCGTGAACAGGCCTGGCCTTTTATCAACGTTGGTGTTGCGAGGGTTCTATTGTATTATAAAATCAAGTCTGCGTTAATAAAATAAAAACGCAGTTCGCGTAGATGGTCGGAAGTATATCGTTTGTATAAAATATTGTCTACCTTATCTGGCTATCGTATCGTATAACATTGACCGCAAGTAAAGCAGAAGTGTGAAACAATGTCAGATTCAATATCTGTGGTTAGTTTGTTATTCTACTGCGCAGACAGTTATTACTTGAAGTGTCTATTGTTGTCTTAAAATAACACCTATCAATACAAAATTCATTTCCTAGGGGCGTGTCTGAAATGTTTTTAATTTATAGATAGGTATATGGGCACCCTGACCCTGACGTACACTTCATAAATGTATTACAATCGCGAACTAAGAATCCGGAGCTTTAAACCTGAAAATGTCGGAAACTTAGAACGTTAGCTTAGTAAAATTAACTGTATTTTAATAGACATTTAAATTAAAATAATATTAATTCCCGTTAAATGAACTTATACATTAAATTAAAGTAATAAAACTGAATAATAATAAATAGATTTATCTATTAAGTACCTATAGGGACACAATTTATTTTGCTTTTGCTAGCATTCTGATTCTCCGACATTTTCAGGCATCTTTGTGTCAGTGTACCTACCTATCCTCTTTTTTAGGTATACCCAGGGACCGGAAAACCCGTTCATTTGCTTAAGCCGTTCGAAAGGGTAACCCATTCGTATGGTAACCCAGTGGGCTCGGTAATCCGTTCAACAGGTTTCCCAACAATAACGATAACCCGTAAAATAGGGGTTACCACCCACAACAATAATTTACCGCTTACCCAATCTTAAAGGTTTTTAGTGTTTATGCGCTTAACCGCTTACTGTTCGGGTTAGGGTAACCCTTTCCCTCACGCACACCGAGCGATTGAAATAGCACTGCGGGCGCAATAACGCCAGAGTTCGGTTGCGACCTTCGGCAAATATGCGGTGCAAAAGCAATCTACACGCGATATACCTAAGGTCTAAAATATTTTTTACAAATTAATCAGCGTTTAGAACGGTAACCCATTTGGGGGTTTTTGATATCGGTTAGCGGTAACCCGAATTAATTCAATCGAAGGGATTAATGTGTAAACCGGTAAGCCGTTTGAAAGCTTACCGTAAGGCAAAGGGTTTAAAAACCCAGCATTATAAAATAGCCCATCAAAACCCTAAGGTTACCGGCTATAACGGTAACCGGGTCCGGTCCCTGGGTATACCTAATAGTCATTGGACTGTATTATGAGGAAACACTAAGATCAAGAGAATTGAAAAATAGGTACCTATTTGTAAAATTAATTGCTTTTGCACTGTGTCCGAACAACTAAACTGAGCGCGATAGAGACAACTGCACTGCAGCTCGAACCGAAAATACTTACCTATGAAAAGTATACTTACAAAATATACGTTTCGTAATCCACTCATTTCTTCGCTAAAACTAGACCGATTTAATAACTTTTTGCATTAAAAATTAAAGAATGGATTTGAATGTGTTTCTATGTTTTGCTTTTTTCACATAATCTCCTTAAATTTGTTTGTTGGATGATTTGAATACCTATAGTAGAAAATCAGTCTAAATTTTTGGGGTTTTTGAAGGTTATAAATCTCTTTTAATAATTAACTTAATATAAAAGAAAAACATAGAAACATGCTAATAGTGGCTATTAATTTCGTTGGTTAAAGAAAGAGCAACTTGTGTCATTATCCAGGAAGGAAACAGTAGGACTACGTTTGAATAGAAAAACGCCCCGTGTGATTTCCTCTTATCTATTTCATGTACCTAATCCATTAGAAGTTACAAAGAACCAATCGAAATTGGTTTGAGTGTTAATATATATTTATTCATTTAATTATTTTATTGGAGCAAAAATTATAACGGAACTAAAGATATTTCGTTCGCCCTTGAATAACCCATTGGACTGTTTATAAAACACACTTTTCATCATGTTAAAGTGCTTTCCTGAATATTATAGAACCATTATGGAGTGTTGAAGTAAATAATCACTTTAATTAGCCCCTATTGCATGTCGTTTGTATGTAGGCAGATATTAATTAATTAAAAACTAATTAAACTTAACATTTCAGGCTAATGATGCCTACACAAGGGACCAGTGGTATCATTCCATAGTGTGGCGGGTACGTTCTCATTATTTTATATATTTTTTCCATCTTTGTAGATTCAGTCTGATAAATGGCGATAATAGGTTTTATATTTTTTGCAGCGAAACATCATTAGGTACCGAAATTTTCTCACCAAGTCAATAAGGAAGGAAGTCGTTCTAAAGGAGTTAAAGGTTTGTAAAAAATTATGTACACGTATGCATAAAACATATCGCGTATATAATTAAATAGTACCTACACAGTAAAATTCCATTACTGCACTATTAAAACAGGTAATTTTTTTTTAAGCTCTTGTTTAGCTTGACCTAATCGAAAGTGAATCAGAAGAATAATGTAATGTCCTACATACCTCACTATAATATTTTTGATTAAGCATCCTATGCTACTGTAGAAAATAAGATAATGGTTCGACTATACCGGGTTATTTTTCCAGCAGGAGCCAAATTTTGTGTGCTTGTTAAGACAAGCAAAATGCACAACCTTTACTATGGGACCAAACTCGAAATCGCAAAAAAATCTGCTGTTCCATACATTTAGGTTCAGTGAATGTTGAACATTTGTATGGAACAGCTGATTTTTCTTCGCGATTTCGAGATTGGTCCCATAGTAAAAGATCTTCATTTTGCTTGTCTGAATAAGTAGGTACACAAAATTTGGCCCCTGCTGGAAAAATAGCCCAGTATATAGGTACACAACAATCTATTTACTTTGATCTCTTTATTGGTTAGTGGGTACTCACTCTTGGAATGGTATGAAATATCTGTCAAACTGTCAATCGCAAAGGTATATTTTTCAAGATTTCCGTTTAGAAACATCTGTGACATAGTGCACAAATTCCTTGATCAATAGAATGACTCTGTCTAAGGTTGTATATTTTCTGCTTTCTTTTTCACTATGTAGGACTTTACTCACACATAACTTGGACGTAAGCCGAGTTTCATAAGACCGCAAATAATTATTATGTCTATTTATATTCCAAAAAAAATGTTACTTCATTAGGTACTTATTATAAACACGTACACATAATTAGTCCGAAATAGCAATTACACTCTTATTATGTCTATATTTTATCTTTTTCCTTTTTCATAAGAATAAGAGGAACAAAACACTTTAAACACACCTCTGTTATAATTTCGCTGTTTTGTATATCTGATAGGGTTATTATTAATTATATATTTTTTTTATTTTAGAACATGGTGGATTTTGCAATGACCACTCCATTGCAAGACGAAAGTGTAACTCGGGCGCCGTTGCAGATTCTAACAGATTTATTATCGGAGGTATGATCTCACACCATAATACTCGTATCAGTGTAAATTGTTGCATTTTTATAATTATTTAACGTTTTTTTTCTCCGTTCAAAATGCATGATCTTTATCAAGTGATACTAATTTTGAGTTTCACCAACTGGGCACACGTGTGTCCAGCTTTTCGTGTCGAGTTGGTGAATAACCCAGGTAAACCTGCTATGCAGTATTCTCTTACATTTACATAGGTTAGTTCTAATAACCTCCAAATTCCGTTCCGCTAAGTTTAGTACTTAGCAGAACTAAATTACAAATTTGATAAGAAACTTGAATTTTGTCGACTTATTATTCTTTACTTTTAATGTACCTATTACTAATATTATGTTTGTATTATAATAACATTTAAAATGTTTTATTAGAACTTATATAAGTTTAGTACTTATCTACAGATAGTTATAATAGTATGATTTTCTTCTGTAAATACTTGCTGGTCACCAAGTTGTGAAAGAACGCGATTAATTTATGTTAGCTCGTCGGTGTAGTTACTTTCTCATTTATTATACTTATTAGTAAGTATAGTACTATCTATTACTACGATGTAAAAGTTATACTACGTTAGAAAACACTTCCTACAGCCTTTTAGACTGCGATATTAATATGGAAGATAGAATTTACGTCCACATACAGCATCGTAGCATATAAGTAGTTTGCGAGCACCCGCGAATGATCGTAATGTTTTCATCGACGATTGATTGACGTCGGCTCCAAATACAGCGCTGAAACGAGAACGGGCCAACATAAACATCGCGATAGAGTTCACTACATACAAGTCTGCGTGCTGGACCCTATTGTTACAAAGGCTAATGTGTACTTATAACAAATTTTAAAAGTTGGATAGATATCTTAATTTAATGATCTACTTTGAAAAATAATAGGTTGTATGCCTTCTACTCGTATTAAAAATATTGTTTACGTAATATTTTTTATAATTTACAAACTTATTCTTCATGTATTTTCCTGATGAAAACTTAATATTCATCGCACTCGAAAGTAACATTACGAATGCGATATCACCTAAAAAGTATCCAATGACAGAGAAAAACACGAACAAGAAATATGGGAACTCAATTCGTGCGATCACGATCACATATTTACAACTTTACATACAGCAGTTTGTGTCAAAAGTACGAGTATGTATACCTACGGCCCTATTATACACAACATAACATTTTAATCAAATTAAATGTTTTTCCTACTTAATGCAAAATTTCGCTTCAAATAAATCTTGGTATCGAAATTCGCGTTTATGAGTTCATTCATAGTATATGTCATAGCTACTACCTCTAGCCGTAAAAACGGATTAACGGATTTGAATAAAAATATTACGGAAATGGTAGGACAACGTGTATTAAATTGAAACTTTTATTCCGGTAAGGACTCGAATCTAACGCCACAGACAGTCGCGGGTACAAGCACAAAGTAAATAGACACTTTGTGGTACAAGCTTTCAGTGCCCTAGGTAATTCTGCTAATCTTAACGTTGTTATCTTTTCTTGATAGCAATTCAATTAATAATACTGCTTTTGTCACTTTTATAAGCTTTCCTGGTGCAATTTATTCCTACTACAATTTCTTGATAAGTCACTAGTGGCGAATGTTTTTGTTAGTTATCGGCTAACCAACAGTACTTAACTGTTTCGAAAAGCAATGCCATTGAAGCGGTATTAACACGTCATAAATGCATTAACGCTAGCAGAATAAGGCCCCAGCCCCCGTAGCACGTCCACCAAAACACGATATGATAAAGCGATTTATCGCGGTGAACTGTCAAAATACGACGAAACCCTATTGTATTTTGACAGTTTACCGCGATAAACCGCTATTTCATATCGTGTTTTGGTGGACGTGCTAGGGGGGCAGGATAGTAGGTAACTGTTATTCGATTGCTCAGCGATTAGACAGTCCGGACTGGGAGGAGTGGGCAGAGCAGGCGACGAGCGTGGCGGCGCCGCTGCTGGCGGAGCGCTGCGCCAGCGGCGAGCTGTGCGCGCTGCTGGCGCGGCTGTGCCGGCGGCGGCCGCGCGCCGCGCCGCTGCCCGCGCTCGCGCCGCCCGTGCGCCGCGTGCTCACGCGCAACGTCGACTTCGCGAGGGCGCCCGACGCGCGCCGTCTCGTCAGGGACTATATCAGGTAACTAAAGCGCACAAAAAGCACATACACAAACATATACGAAACCAGAGTTCCTCCTTCCAGCTCCCTTCCTATCTCTCTGTCTCCTAATCCTCCCTCTCATCAATTAATGAACAACACACCACTCCCTCATACTCCATTAAAGAACAGGGAGAAAGAATGTATCAAATCGCACTCCCACTCCCATTGACGTGTGGTTTGCACACCACACGTCAATGTGAAACAACTTAGAATGAAAAAAGAAACTAAAGCGAAACGTAGGTCGTCGACAACACATTCGAGTGCTAGTGTTCTCCAATCGAAGTGAATATTTGCGGATGTCGGTACAATATGTTTATGATAATTATATAAATTTTGAATTAAGAGCAGCTACTCTTTCTTGGCAACAAGATATAGAGGTAAATGTTTCATAAAAAGGTGCAACATCAAATAGTTAAATATATAAAAATAGGCATGTCACATTTTAAGTTAATCTTCATTAAAACAATTTCCTACTTTACAGCTACAGATTGTCGTTTAGATACAGATATTTGCAATGACTGTTTTTCCATTGCCCGACCCAGTCCTGCCCCCGTAGCATGACCACCAAAATACGATATGATAAAGCAGTTTATCGCGGTTAACTGACTGTCACGATACGTAAAAAATTTATTGCATTTGGGAACCTATTAAGTACTTCTCCGAAATTTTCTTGTCCGATTTACATTTGACCAAAAAGGAGAAAAAGTTATGGGATATCACTGTAGGTTAGGTTAGGTTAGACATTGACACCACACACAGAGCATCAAACTGCATGCTGCATGCTTGCTTGCATGCTTGCTTGCATGCTTGCTTGCATGCTTGCTTGCATGCTTCATGCTTGTTTATTTCCTTATATGCTAGCAATCTTGCATGTATGCTTCATTGTTTGCTTGCATGAGCGTTGGTGTAGGGGGTGCAGCCGCTTTGAAGGGGAGTCGGGGGCGGAAGCCCCACACACGGAAAAGAACTTATAGGATAACACTGTAGGTTAGGTTAGGTTGGGTTAGACATCGTGACCACACACAGCGGAGCGAGTGAAGCGAGCGGAGCATCAAACTGCATGCTAAAAATAACAGCATAGATTAGGGATCGAAAATACTGTGCTCAAATTTTTCGAGGAGTTATAAAACAGTGGTGTAATGAATGTTCGGAAACATTATACTTCTAACAAATGTTGATTCGGCTGAGCATAACTTCGGTAAAAAGGTTTTCGATCAAATGAAATATCGGAGTAATGAAAAAAAAAACGAATTGATACAGTGGCAAACGAGATTTCGGCGAAGTAAAAAAAGACGAAACGAAAATAATCGAAAAGTTTTCTGTTAAATGAAATTCGGTTAAAAAATTTTCGATCTTATGATAGGTAACCATTGTATTTTGACAGTTCATCGCGATAAACCGCTTTATCATATCGTGTTTTGGTGTTCATGCTATAGGGGGACGTTACGGTTGCCGGTGCCGGCAACGGCAAAAGCGTATGAAGTTGCATTTTATTTATCTACCTATAATAGAAGCTTTTTTAGTATATTACTTGACGTCAATAAGTGACTGTACAATAAAGATGTTTGAGTTCGAATTTAATCCACACTAACCGATATATATTGTTGGAAGTTGGAACCTATTAGGTAAGTAAGGGAGCCAAACTTTATGTGCGGCACCAAAAATGTACAAAATACATGTGGTGGCGACTAGGCAGTAGGTACCTGAATCAACTAAAACCAGGGCGAAACTTGCGAGTGTAAACGAGGTCATCACTACTAAGAATAGGAAATTAATGCACAACCGGCACTAGTTGTGGAGACTGCGTGTCGCGTGTGTCTGGCCGCGAAGCCACATGCGAGATTTTCGAATGTAAGCCACTCGCAGTTAGACAAACATAATTGAACAGAGTATGTTTGAAGTGTAACAAACAACTCAAGCGCACTGAGAATAGTCAGGTAATCAGATAATGGGTAGGTACCTAACTCGATTAAATTCAGTGACAATCAGTGCCAACCCTTGAATATCAACTGCAAAGCTTTGAAAACCATCTTATAATAATTATTAAAAAGGATTTACTAGATCAATATTAATAAATATTTTTCCATTCCATCGACGGTATTTAACATCACGTCAAGCAAAACACGACGACCATCCACACATGAAACCGCATAACAATGCATAAACGCGTGTTTGGTATAGATGCTATTTGCCAAAAAGGCAAAATGAAGTGATACTATTTTCAAGAACACCGTCGCAGTATCAGCATTATTGAAATCTCGATGATTCGATGTAAGGTACCGGCCTGCATCTCATTTGGATACGACGCGACTCGCGACTTATTTAAATGTACCTAGTCAACGGAACTAGTGGGATAGACCTGATATTTAATTATTTTTCCGCCTTAACTTCAATTGTGAATTATTTCACACCACTATAATTGTAGGTACACAAAATAATTGTGTAATGTAATTAATTCATGGTAATTGATTCATCAGTATCATCGCCTGTACAAATACGAACAAGGATGTGTTTGGAACAATATAAACTTGTGACGCATTTTATTATGGCTGTAACAAGTAGGTAATCTATCTAAACTGATAGTGCACTTATTTATTTAGTAGAACCCAAACAAATGACGATTAAAGGCGACTAAGAAAATATATTGCACTTATGATATAAGTTTGCTTGACTGCACCAAATACCCTTGATCGATGATCAATATAAATTTTATCAAGGAGAATCAACTACGCATAATAATATGTTGCCTACTGGATTATTGAACGATTGATCTGTTTTGCCCAATAGAATCTACAATAAGGCGTTTTATTATCATACATTGGTTACATTGGTGTTTTAAACGATTTGAAACATTAACATTTTTGTAACATCATTTATCAAACGGCAAAATTTTCTTCTACAATAATTTAAAAAGGCATATGATACTAATGATCAATTAGTCAATACTAAAAGGTTTAATTTTTGATTTAATTTCTCTCTTTCAACTATAAAAACAAATCATCACGTTCTTGTAATACTTATAAAACACCTGTAGGTATGCACGTGCACATCTTTCCGATTTTTGTCCTGAACATTTTGCAGGTTTCCTCAAAATGTCATAAATAATTAAAAACAATTTAACATACCTACTGTCCGAAATTCACCTCAATTTTTTCCGCGTATTGTAATTTAAGAGTTTAACATTCATGGCTATAAATCGCTAAGGTACATACGTCTCGGGGCTTTTGTAGTCAGGGGACAGAGATAACTTTGACTGAAGTTGAATTTTTTTCTGAAAGGCTAACTAAGGGATGTACTTACCTATTGATCTACAAACAAATGGACTTCGTGTCCGCGCTCCAAAAGGGCCCCAAGAAAATCAGATCCAAAATTCAAATTCAGTATGGTTCAGACGCAATCGCTCTTCCACAGTAATGTCAATTATTGTTTATACCTACATGCATTGACGTTTCATTTTTCGGACACATTTTTCTTGAAATTTGTATTAAACGCGCTTTCCTCATGGACCAACTATGTATGCACAACTAGTTGTGCCATCCAAATACGTGTTCCTGATGACACAACTACGCACAACTAAGCACAACTAACTTTCTGCAACTATTCCTTGTAACACAACTACAGTCGGAATGGGAAATATAAAATTATGATCAAGTACTAAGTATAGTTCGCCTTTGTATACTAGATTGTACATAAAGGGTTATAAATAAAAAAAATAAATAGTTGGCGGCACGTAAGTTGGCAAGAACAGGGGATATTATTACTAATATTGGTTCGAATGGTGGACAGATAAGTTATCTGACACAAAACTATCTAACCAACCATAATATGTCGCCACCGAGATCTTTACCCACTGAACACCGTTCCTGTCGGCCAGTGCCCTGAGCGCGCACAACTCCGGCGCGGCGCTGGTGCGGCGGTTCGTGGAGGTGACGCACGGCGGGCGCGCCACGTGCCCGCACCCGCGCGCCGCGCCCAACCTGGCCGCCGTCGCGCTGGCCGCGCTCGACGACCACTACCGCGACGCGGACCTCCCGCACACCTGCGACGACGACGAGGACCAAGTGCTGTGCTTCGCCGACATACTCGTCTACATGTGAGTTGGTTTGTACAATATGGATATACCTTTTACTGGAGGGAGTCTCTGTACTAGGGTCGTCTGCTTAGCGGTGTCATAGACGCAAGGAGGTCACCACAGTACCTCCGTCTTACCTATTTCTGCCGCAAAGCAGCAGTGCTTGCATTGCTGTGTTCCGGTTTGAAGGGTAAGATATGGCAGTGAAATTACTGGGTACTGTGACTTTACATCTTGTGTCACAAGTTGGCAACGTACACTGTGGTTCTTGTGGGGGTTGCTGTTTTGCTGCGAATCTCACAGGAGCTACATGTATTATAGGCGACTGTTACCACTTACCATCAGGTGGGCAGTTTGCTTGTTTGCCAACTTTCTGCAATAAAAAAAAATACCTCGTTGCCACCAGTGTAAGAGCACAGCGTTTATAATGTGCAGCCCGATTGGGATACTTAGTTACACGCACCTTTTTTATGGCAGGAAAAACTATTGCCGTGCTAAGAGGACAAGATAAAAACCGGCTAGTTGGGCATGTCGTATGACTGCGTCAATGGCTAACCTAAGTGTCCCGACTACCCGGCAACACCTCCCCCCGAACCTGTTTACCCCTTTATAGGGGTCAGTCGGGATCAGGGGGGCCTAATTATATGAACGAACCTTCTTGGAACAGGCGTCAAAGAATGAGTTAGGACTAACGATAGGTCGCAGCCGTGATCTAGATATACGCTTGCGTATATCTAGATCAGGGGTCGGCAAGTACCTAGATTTAAATGGGGTCCAAGTTCAAGTATTCTTTTGAAAATTTTATTAATACTTATCCAGAAAAAAAACTGATTATTCAAAATACTTTTTTATGTTGCTATTAGTATCGATTCAGACACAACATACAATAAACTAATATGACAGGATTAAAATTAGCGCCATCTCTGTTTTTCTCTAAAGGATTAAAAGTGACGGCTTTATTTTTAAATCTGTCAAGTCAGTTTAAGTAAATTGTGTGTCTAAATCGACACCAGCAGTAACTTATTAAAACACAAAGAGAAGTTAGGTAAGCAAAATTAATACGTACGTTTCCTACGTAGGCTTTCACAATTACATATTATCTATACGATTATTTTTAAGTTAATATATATTATTAAATTATTATTATATTACTAAGACCACTAGTCATACAGTGATTTGCAATATTACCATATTTTTGCAATAACAGTATATTTTGACCGAGCATACATTGTAAAGCAGCGTACTCACTTAGACGAGGTGTAACGCGTAACGTATATACAGTAGCTTGCTACGTACGAGGCGTTCGCCGCGGAGGAGCGTAGTGTGCTCGCAGTGACCCGCAGGAGGTGGGCAGTTTGTGCGCGAACACAAAGGCGCTCGCAGCGTGCTCGTAGATGGCACGTACACACTCGTAGATTGCTACAGTATCACATACGTGCTACACCTCTAAATGAGTACGCGTCTTAATAGGCTTCATAGATGAATGAAAAAATATTATTACTTTAATAGAAGCTCATTCATATAATAAACAGAAAGAAAAAAACAGTTTTCGAATAACTATAAAAACAACCAAGATATAAGGTATTAAAGATTTTTTTCCATCTCTTTCTAGCAAAATGGCAATTTACATGGAGTTTATATGGCCATATTGACCATACTAAACAATGACGTCATTGATGTTGGATCTCTGTCTAATCGCTTTCAATTTAAAAGCTTAAAATGCTTGTATCTAATGTATTCGTAAGCTGATTTTAATTCTAATATCACATGATTGCATTTCTTCCACGGTATTTTAATATTTTATGATGAGAATTCAGTCATCATCCCTATTCTATTAGCACACATTGCAATTGGTGGTTTGCATGTGCACCAGGTCCGAGTACGAGGACTGGGTGGTGGTGGTGGGCGCGGTGCTGCAGCCGGTGCCGGTGTGCGCGGGCGCGCTGCGGTGCGCGCGCGTGGCGCGGCGCGTGGGCCGCGTGCTGGCGGCGCTGGCGCGCGACCCGCGCTGCGCGGCGCACGCGGCGCTGGCGCCGTGCCGCGGCCGCGCCGCGCGCCCCTCGCCGCCCTCCTGGCTGCGCGCCGCCGCGCCCACCGACGCGCTGCTCGCCCTGCCCGCGCAACACCTGTGCCAGCTCTGGGGCGATATGGTGAGATGAGCTCCGCCTAATAGTACGTTACTGCCGCGGTCTATAATTACCACTTTGCTGGTCGCGCTGATGATGGCCGACAGCGCAGCGTAGCGCAGCTCCAGGCCGACACAGCGCGGTCAGCGTGCAGCACTTGATGGACGAGCTGAGATAAAGGTCGAGACCGTAGGTCGAGTCTTTACAGTGAGGACAACAAGGGCTGCAATGATGGCCAAGCTGGAAGGCCTAGAGCGTAGCTTGGCTAGCTCGAGGCAATCATAGCGTGACCAGCGAAGCAGTCATTGTGGGCCAAGGCTTGTATAGTGCTTTACTCAAAAATGCAAGTACCTAATCTAAATAAAACCAGCAAGTAATTTAAATAAAAAATATATTAATTAACTAGAAGCAAAACTTTGCTGGCCGCTCCTTGAAACAGAACGGCAAGGTCGACTTTGCTCAAAGAAGGTTGTCAAAATAATGACCACATTACATGCATTTTTGAGTGCATGTAATAAATTACAATTTACACCAACCGGGCGACGCAGGAGCGCAGCGCGTCGCGTCGCAGCGGATGCGCGAGCACGCGCCGGTAGCCGGCCACGTCCGCCCGACGGCTACATCTGCTCGAACCCGGGCGCGTGCTCGCGTATCCGCGAGCATGCTCTTAGCGCTTAGTAAATGCTTTCGTGTCGCAGTCAGTTTCTATTCGCGGTATTGACGCGACGTAAGCGAGAAGCCGACCGCGTACGCGAGAAGCCGACCGCGTACGCGCACATTCCAAGCAGCGTAAATTCCATGCAAACTTGAACCTTAACATTTGTATAAAAGTCTGAATTTACTTTAGCACAGTGTGAAATGCGCTCCGGCGCGCTCCGCCGCCGCCCTTTTGGTGTGAATCGTATTTTTAATTTGTTCTCTTAGCGCGGCCGCACATTATAAGAAACTAGCTTTTGCCCGCGGCTTCGCTAGCGTTAAATTCGGGGTAACACGGATTTCCAAAAAAAATGAGGCAGGTATTTTTCGTTTGTAACGAGTCTGTGTACCGATTTTTACCTTCCTACCTTGAAAACTGCGAAAAGTCCCATATAAAATTTCACCCCCTCTTTTAAGGGTTTGGAAGATACCAAATTTCCAAAAAAAAATGATGCACGATTTTTTTGTTAGTCATAAATAGTCCGCATACCAATTTTTAGGCTTCTACCATGAAAATTTCGAAATGCTCCATACAAACTATCACCATTTTAGGCTACTTTTTGTCTCTTTCTAACCCCCCACGGGTTAGAAAGAGACAAAAAGTAGCCTATGTCACTCTCCATCCCTTCAACTATCTCCACTTAAAAAATCACGTCAATTCGTCGCTCCGTTTTGCCGTGAAAGACAGACAAACAAACAGACACATACATACACGTTCCCATTTATAATATTAGTATGGATTTCTAACAGAAAAATTCTTCTGCATACATTTTAAATTAAATCCCGCGCACACTGTTCGAAAAATTCTGACCGATCATCCATTTCTGATGCACACCAGATGACACCTCAGTCGGACATAAGAATTTTTCTGTTAGAAATGGCGGAAGGCGTGTTTGCCACAGATTTTGTACTAGTGCCCGCACACTATCAGATAGTCGACTCTGGCACAGTGTCTCCCTTCCTTGTTTACAAAAATGAGTAATACCTATATGCTCGATGACACACCGCCAGATATTTCTAATGCAGTAAAGGACATTTCTAACCAATTATTACCGGTCGAGAAAGCAATATGAAAATGCGTATCAAGCTCGCTACTTTTGAACGCCTGATTTTTCTTAAACATTGACTCTGGCAGCAAAAAATGTATTCAATGTAAAAAAAATAGCAAGTCTTTTGGCCAGTAGCCAAAAAATACGCCTCAACATTATTTCATTGAAAACAGCAGTTAATGTATACCTAACGCAAAAGACGTTAGATTTCAAAAATGTACTTTTTTCTATAATTCAACATGTTTAAACATGTCAAACGTCACGAAGTTAAAAAGTCGTAGTCTAACCCGACCTTTCGGTTTCCACAGAGAGCTGCTCTCTTTTGTTTAGAGTCAATCAACAAATAAAAGTAAAACCTAATTTAACTGTTTTTTTCAGCTGGGAAGTCTGCTGCATTGTTGTAGCAAGAGGAAAAGTTTTCTTCAAAGCATGAGCAAACAGCTTCCAGATTTCGTATTAGTCGCCCTAAACGAACATGTAAGTCTAAAAAAAATGACAGCAATAAAAACCAACTACAGAAACAAAAAAGTTAAACATAACATAAGAATACAAACAACAATTTACATTTTCTATTTTGAAGTCAATGCGGTTGATGACTTAATATTTTTTGTGAATTTAATACCGCTTACCGAATGAACTTGAAGGAATACAACTGTGGATCAATACGTGCCTATTATATTCAAAAGACATCTTACGCCTAAAAGTCAAGGATCCATCCATCATCATCTCGACTCATGACTACCAGACGCTAATACCTAAGTATATAGCTTCAGAAAAAAACATGCAACACACTGGACGTACCTATAAATTTTAAAAGTTTCATATTTTACCTATTAATACGTGACCGAATAAGTTTTAACCATCCTACCCTACGTTACTTGATTTGTGAACTAACGGAGTGGTTTATTTTGCAGCCCGCCGCGTTAGAGGCTTTGTGCCTTATGTTAGAATGGGAAGTGGCCAGCGGGGAGCAATCTCAACTAGAAATAATAGCAGCTCTGCAAGGCACAGAACTTGGTCTAAAATATTACAAAGATCTGTGTGAAAGGCAACAAAGTCTGCAGCGATTGGTTAGTATGAGTAATTTAAGTAATCTTACTTTTAAAAAAACCTAACATATATTTATTAATTATACTTATAGATTTAGTTTTGGAATTAATTATGATTTCTTGGGTGAAAATTTAAAGGTGACTTAGTAGTGGCAGTAGGCATTTAAGTTAAATGCCTACCGCCACTACTAAGTCAATTTTCAGTTATGTATGTATAAGCTACTTGCATATTTGAGGACAATTTGCCATCAATCCAGTTCACATGTTTGACCTTTTGTGAAAATAAGTCTATTTTGTAAAAATTGTGTCAGTGTATCTTGTAAATATTGTGTCCGTAATCTGTTATTATTTGTTTATTATTGTTTCTATATGTCAATTGTGTTAGTTATGTAAGTGGGTTTGCCCGTGTAACTAACAAATAAATAAAATAAAACGTAAATAGCTGCATATAAGGAGGTTGTACATATAATGTTGCAATTCGATTAACACACAATTGACTCGCATCATTCCGCGAATCCCTACGACAACAAAAGTCGTTTTTCCCGATGGTTAGACCCAGGTATGTAAATACGCACAATCGCAAATTATTTAAGTCCCAATTAACAGCGAGCGAGCCAACACCCAAACATTAATATCAGACTCCAACCTACTACCGAGATTTTCCTCAACAGAAAAGAGTTCTTGAAGAACTGGTGTCTGACCCGGGATTCATCAGAGACTCTGTACTTGAGTCGTCTGCATGGGTACCTCTATCTTACCTATTTCTGCTGCCAAGCAGCGGTGCTTGCATTGTTGTGTCCCAGTTTGAAGGGTAAAAGTGCGTTCCGAATGGCGAAGATATCGATGTCAGTGCGCTAAAAGTCACAGCATCCAATCTGACGTCATCGATAACGTCATTACATTCGCCATCTTGCGTTTACGGCGATCATGCATCGGATCGTAATCGTTGTGAGTGTTCTGTCATACGACTGTCAAGTGTATGACAGATTTATCGTGAGGGATCAGGAAAATAATATAATACAGCAATGGTCTAATTTTTCTGTTGTCTATCTAGGTAAATGCCCATTAAAAATTATTAGATGCAAAAATTACGTGCTATTGCTGAAAATTAATTGTCAACCTAATGGACGTCAACGTCTAAGAAAACGTCAACATCGTAAACGTGCTGTTAAAATAACTGTAAACTCGTTTTTATATTGAATTAACTTCTTTATTATTCTCAATTAAACAAACAAATACAACAGCCGTGAATACCACATTTCTATTTGTACACCATTACAGACTAAAGAGAGCACAGACTAAGCTAATGTTGTCATTATATAAAAATCATTTATTCAACACACCTCCTTGATTTTTTGTCATGACAATCATTTACTTTACATTGTTGTCATTATATAAAAATCATTTATTCAACACGCAAACTATCGTTCCGAGTGGCCAACAGTTATTTGTCGATGTTAGCGCGATATCCCATCCCGCTATAAGCTCATTCAGAACGCACCTTGCTAAATTACTGGGTCCTGTGACTTGACATCTTAGTCATAAATTTGCAACGTACATTAGCGTCCTTGTAGGGGTTCCACTAACCATCAGGGGTTCCACTAACCATCAGGTCGGTGGCGCTGTGATCGAGGCACAGTAGTTATTGTCTAAGAAAAAATCTATCACCATCGCCTTCAATTTGACAAACATTGCGCCGTGAACACAAGACTCTGCGCCGATAATAACCCCCCTGATCTTCTAATCGGGAGGTCCGGGGTTCGATCTTGCCGTGTATCAATTTTTTCGACATTCATATGTACAGCTGGCTTCAAAAGTAGATAAGCGTTTTGGAGCATTTTAGTACTATGTCACACCAACTACTCCTTTTATTTAGTACTTATGGTTACACCTATATTGCATTGTTAATAGTTGGTGTGACACGGTACTAAAATATTTATCTGCTTTTGAAGCCGGCTGTACATTTGTCCGACGCTTTTATGGTGAAGGAAAACATCGTGCAACAATCTGCATACATTTGCGAAGAAATTCAAGTGTGTATGTGAAGTCGGAAAGATCCGCACTGTGCCAGCGTGTTTGACTAAGGGCTATAAACACCGTAACTTAGGGTAGGCTCGAGCACCTCGGTGGGGACATTTATGAGCTGTGGTGATCAGGTGGGCAGCCAGCTTGTTTGCCAAAACCAGACCAACGAGGCAAAAACCTGCGGAACTGTGAAGACTGTGGAAATAAAATGTGCCAAGACAAAAAAAATCAAAACATTCTTTATTCAAATGTGACTTGATAGAAAGCTCTTTTGAGTCGTCCAAATTTTTTACGTATCGCCCATAGACAGTACTCATACCTGGTAAATTTCCACCACCAGCAAGCGGAGGGAGGTCCTCGGCGACTGGCGTTGCCGGTGCGGGCTACTGACGCAGACGTGGCAGCGCTGCTAGAAGCCGGGGCGCTCGGTAACCTCGAGTGCCTGTCGTTGGCCTTCACCAGCGTCACCAGTGCCTGCGCACACCATCTCATCAAGGTACGTAGAATCATTGCCACACCTACCCAATACTTGCCATAGCATGTCTTAAAACGGACCAATCTAATCAATAAAAAAAATCAAATCTAGTTAAATCATCATCATCATCACAGCTCATATACGTCCCCACCGAGGGGTTCGAGCCTACCCTACGTTAGGGTGATTAGGCCTTAGTCAACCACGCTGGCCCAGTGCGGATTGGTCGACTTCACATACATCATTGAATTTCTTCGCAGATGTATGCAGGTTGCCTCACGATGTTTTCCTTCACCGTAGGAGCGTCAGACAAATGTACATATGAAATTCGAAACGAAAAACACATTGGTACATGGCGGGTCTCGAACCCCGACCTCCCGATTGAAAGGCAAGTAATCTAGTTAAATGGAAACTCGAAAATACCCGAATGGTTCCAGAAGGAAGTTCGGCCGAGTATAGAGAAGTCATTAGAACAGCTGGCTTAACCCATTAGTATCGTAATAGATTATTTAAATTAAAACGATTTAAATCTCTGGATTTTCCTACGTTAAAAAAAGGTTTATCAGTGACATAGCGTAGCGGAGTGTATTCCGTCTGTATACCGTCATTCCGTTATGGGCGAATAGTGACTACTACACCCGACCAGATTCGGACAAATAGCCTTTTTTGCCCGCGCATAACCTATATCAATGTTTTATTTCTTCTAGCTTCCGTCCCTACGGTACTTAAACCTATGGGCGACTAAGTTTGGTGACTCGGGCTTGGAGTTGATTGCCGAGCACCTGCCGCGCCTTCAAGTCCTCAACCTGTGCGAAACGCCCGTGTCCGATAAGGGCATCGAAGCTCTATCAGGTATTATCCTTAATTATTTTATCGTACATTTTTATTCGGTGCCTATCTTATAGTGCTCCGACGCCATTTTGTTTGGAACCTACATTATATCGATTGTGGACACTTACCTATCTTCTCTCTCTGGCCTTTTCTCATTTTTGGTTGGGATCGACTTTCCCAAACGCGCTTCGCCAGGATGATCTGTCCTTTTTACTAATGCAATCTATTAAGTTGGAGCCTATCCCGACACCTTGGCATTGTAGACACTTATACGACCAATAAATTCTAATGTCACTATAATCCTAAAGAGTCAGTTACAGAGCTATCTGCAAAAAAAGGTTGATGAAAATTTTAACTTTTTTTGCAAAATATCTGTAGCGTGACGCTTTAGGAATATTGTGAAAAATTTGTTTGTTTTAGTGTCCCCAATCCATACGAACCCCTTTCTCGATCATTGCTTGCCTCGTGGATTAGTTTTCAAGTAATAATATTATAAATAATGTTGCCGATAACTGCATGTTAGCTACTTGTATTTTACAGCCTACTAAGGAATTCATTAGTATACAGGTCTGCCTGTACTAACAATATAATAGGTATTCTCTTGTTTAACAGGATTATCAAATTTGCGCCGGCTAAACCTGAATAGCACGAAACTGTCTGCAGAAGCGTTTGAGACGCTACGGCAAAGGCTTCCGCATCTACAGGAATACGACATCAGATACACAGAGGCTTGGTGACAGCGGGCGCCAGCCCCCTCCGCCATCTGAGCCCGTATCATCACAGCACTTTTTTATCACGCTACCTTACTTACGTCACTACGTACCTGGTGTCGGATGCCATAACCCGTTGGAGCTGCAGCACACCCACATTAGTAACGTGCCAATGTAGGAACGCATCGGAAGGTGACGTCAAATCTTCGTCAGTCGCTTGTGATCCACCTCTTTGATGCAACACGTTTTAATTGATCAACCAGCAGCTGGTGCTGATGATATGCAGAATACTCGACGAACTCCAATGCACCGCTACCGTTCAACATCACTTAATTCTGACCATTATTTAAGCTGCAGCTCATCACTCATCGCAGTAACATTCGTGTAACGCTCGTCCAACTTCCGAGCTACTATTTCGCTGCTGAAAACGTCGTAGTTTGTTCACCACACAAAGCTGCAAGACAATGCCCGCGGTGCGGTAAATGACAGTCATTCCACCAAGCATACTTCGCGAGCCTTCCACTTCTAGTAAAGGGACAGCACCACATTTGTAAAATTTAAAATGTACTTACTCATCCCACCATTTTTTTCTTATTATGTTTCCCGTCACGAATCAGTGATTCCTAGCTTATGTATAAGTATTATATTAACCAGATCTGACAGAAAACATAGATAGTTTAAAATCTGTTATATCCGTTTAATAATATAAAGCGTAAGTCTTTCATGCATATTTTCAAAGCTATGTCATTTTGTAATACACGTCTATTTTACAAAATAGGTATATTCGAAATATGAAAATTAATTTCAATTTATCTAGACGATATAATAATAAAAAAATTCAAAGCTCGAGATTGTTAATGGTAAAGATATAATTGACTTTAACAAAAATTATTTAGTCACTTATCTATTTAACAAAAATTATTAAGTCACATGTTCAAAAATATGTTCCATAAATATACTTATATTAGTTGTAAGTATTTAAATGTAATATAAGCACACTGTATTAGTTAAGAATATTAATTTAAAACACTTTGGGATACGGTACTATTTTTTCTTGCTAACAACAAAATTTGATGCTGTATTCGGTACCTGATACTTGTGACTATTTTGTGAATTCCATCCAAAATTGTTCGAATTTTTATTAAAAGAAAGTTCCTTCCGCAGTTGCTTGGATTATCTGTTGTCATTGATGTTCGATATATATTTCTCAATTAAATGTCAATAGGCTTGTTCCTCAGCGTGGATTATATACAGTAAATAGATATGTTATTACACTTGTATATTCCTCACCGTCACTTACTTAGTACATGTTAAGACACTTTATTTATTGTTTTCATGAAACCATTATTATGTAGGTAGATAAATCAATTAAATGTGTACAGTTCTAAGGTTATAAATAAACTAAAACTTTACGCTTAAATATATTAGTACTTATTGAATTTAGGATAAGATTTTATTTTTGGGCTGTGAGATATAAGAACCCAATCACGAAAGTGTGGATACACGTGGAAAATTTGTTCTACGTTTAGGTGTTAAAGTGGATGTACTTACTTGGTTTTAAACATTTATTTTCATTTTTATCAGAAAACAGAATGCACTGGATTGGCCTAAATGATTTCAGAAACATTTTTTTTTATTTGCTCATAACTTATTTTTAGTAACGTTTTAGAAAACGTACGAATAAATGTCTCCCAGCCAATAAAATAGACCCCTAGGTTCTACTGATATATACCTATACGTATAATTGAGTTGCATATCAAGAGTTCAGAGATGCAGTTAACGTTTTAAAAAATATTGACAATCATTTCATGGATTTGGATAAAGTAAAAATTGTGGTCTTATATTCATTTTAAATAAAGAATAAGTAAATTATCGTTAACCAGATTAAGTAAGAATACTGAATGTTCATCATAGTTAAGTTATTGGCGTAAGCCTGCGAAGCTGCGAAGCTGGTAATAAATGAAATAAGTTATTATATTTAATAAATTGATGTCGTATAAGACCACCTGCTGTTTACAAATATATTTTATAGTAATAAACACTGGTAGCTTACCTACTTCATGAATTTAAACCATAAAATATAATCATTATATTCCAATCATTGTAGTAGCACTAATATGAATATTATAAGAACCAAACATGTCTTCAAACTTCTTAAATTACCTACAATTTTAAAATTATAAATGTTACCTGTATTCACAATGTGTATATTTCACAAATGTGTTATATGTGAACTGAAAATTGTATTAGAATTTGTGTCATAAAGAGGAATAAAGACTTATCCACTGCGTGACAATGCGACTTTTTAAAAAATAAACTTTTTTTTCTTTTATTTCTTCCTTCGTAATCCTTAAGGATATGTCCGCATTTCAAAGCGGCTATAGCTTAGCGCCTGAGGCTAGACTAGAGCCTAGCGAGTAGTAACTTGAAAGCAACGTTCCAAATTTTTCGTGAACGGCCGCACGCCACGCGTAACGTACCTACTCGCTAGTCGCCTTGCGTTGGTATTCTACGAATAAAGCTTATTGATATGGAGAGTTATTGATATTCGCATCCGCATTCGCAATCCGCATTCGCACACAGATCTCTTACGTCGTTTTGTTTTCGAGATCCAGCTAGCTCAGTTGCAGCAACTTTGCTGCAGGTGAGCTCTGAAATGGTGGATCGACAAACTCTGAAACTTGTCCGACAAACTCTGACAAACTGCCGCCTATCTATATCAGCAAACAGATTTTCGCTATGTGGTTTGGTTTTGGAGATCTGTGTGGCCCGGCTGGGGTAACGTTACCCCAGCCGGGCCACACAGCCCCCTTAAACGCGAGCCCGATGAAAACTCAAACTTGTCCGACAAACTTCGACAAACTGCCGCCTATCTATATCAGCAAACAGATTTTCACTAGGTCGTTTCGTTTTCGTGATCTGTGTGGCCCGGCTGGGGTAACGTATCCCCAGCCGGGCCACACGGATCTCTGAAACGCGCAGGCGACAAACTCTGAAACTTGTCGACAAACTTTGACAAACTCTAGACATTATAGCGACCTACTCAAACAATCTATTTTTCACACTTTTTTCTTGTGGTCCGGCTGGGGTCAGCCACACATTCGCAAATGCCCTAATTTAGACATCTTCATCCGCATTCGTATCCTCATCAAAGTTGTTGCAACTGAGCCAGCTGGATCTCGAAAACAAAGCGACGTAGCGAAAATCTGTTTGCTGGAATAGTAAAGCAGTAGTTTGTCGGCTAATTTCAGAGTTTGTCGATCTACCCTTTCAGAGCTTATACCTGCAGTAAAGTTGTTCATGATAATAATTGTTTATTTGCGCTTACGGATACATGGGTCACAGTTGATGGAATATAAAACAAAAAAATTGATCGCCATAATCGACGGCGTGCAAAAATTAGGTGGCCAAAGTTAACGTTAACGTTACGCCAGCGGAGCCACACGACTCCCTTAAACACTGAAACTTGTCCGACAAACTACCGCCCATCTACCTAAGTATATCAGAAAATAGATTTTCGCTGTGTGGTTTCGTTTTCGAGATCCGTGTGGCTCAGCTGGGGCAACGTTACCCCAGATACAGGATAATAGTACTACGTACAGAAGTTGCACTCCTTTGATCTTAAAAAAAGCCTTAATCCTTTATTCGGTGAATGGCAGATTCTGGAAATGGCATATTATGTAAACGGCAGATTCTGGAAATGGCAGATGATACCTAAACTTTGAGCATTCACGCCGAATCACACCTTAACGCCACGCGTTAGAGTATGTTATTAGTACTCTGCAGCCTCACGTCGCACGAGCGCGAGCGCTAGGGTTGTTGCTGATGGAAATTAATCAAGTGCTATACATTGAATGTGAGTGCATAGCCCCAAGAGCGCGGCAGCCCCGCTGCTTTTCTACACTCTCAGACGGCGCGGAACTGTAGGTACGTATCTAGTACCTAAGCGCGAAATCTCGGAGGCCTACCCCAGCTGAGCCACACATTATCTCTGAAACACGCAAGCGACAAACCCTGAAACTTGTTGACAAACTCTGAACATTAAAGCGGCATACTCAATTTTTTTTCATAGTTTTTTTTTGTGGCTCAGCTGGGGTCAGCCACACCATAGAACCTCTTTTTTCGAAGTCGGTTAGAAATACAGAATGTAAACTTTCTACATTTGGCGGGTTCCCGGCTCAGACAGGTGGTAATTTAAGAATCTTCGAATGCAGTTTAAGTTGTTTTTGAAATCAAAATAATGTCTTCTTGCAACAAAGTGTTAAGTACTCAGGTATATCTACTTCATTGAAGGAACTTTCCCTCCATGTGGCATAGTCATGGGATGCGAATTTCAATGTTTAGGTCTCTAGTAGTAATCACCGCATTAATGCTACCATTAAATCCGTACATGATACATAATGTGCGCTATCAGGTATTAGCATTAAACTGTCGGTATTAATAATTAAGAGTTAATATCAGAGTACATATCAAACATTTAAACACCAAAAAACATGTCTAAGAAATATATTTGAGTAATTTTTCGTATTCGTGTATGATACATAGTTTCTTAAATTTACAAGTTATCAATTTCTTATTGGGTGGTTCACCCCTTCTTATTTTTTGTAGTACTAAATTTATTTACAATCTAATTTTACAACTATACTTCTTTAACATATACCAAAAATAGACTATGATAGATAAAATTTAATAAGCGGACAATTCAAAGAAACTAAAGTTGTGTATTTAATTAATTCATAAAGCAAATACTCCACATAGCCAATTTTGAAATGTTAACCTCTTGTACAATGAAATTATAAATATTACTGAATTAACGTCTGTCTGTTTAATGAACCTAAACATTTAAAGAAATCAAAGCAAGCTATGAAACCATTTATAACATCAACAGAAACGAGTTTTAAGTCAAAACGAGAAAACACATGATGTAATAAGATAATATACATTAGGTATTTATTTTATATGGTTTAGATCAAAGTAAAAATTAAATAAGTAGGTAATTGTTTAAGATAAGTAAATTGTATAAAGTTTAAAATTAGACGCAAATTGTTGCTGAGTTTCGAATAATTTTTTTCAACAAATGAATAACGTTGACTACAAATCATTGCATTTACACTTTATTTAATGAAATTTGATCATAAACTGCATAAAAACAAATAATATAAAATCATGCTAGCCCATAGTTTTGATTACATTATTACCTATCTCGTTATACTAAAATATTTTGTCAAAATCAGTTTTGGAATGTCTAATAAATACAAAAACATTTTTTAAAGATTTTACGTAAAAAGCAAATAAGTAGTCTGAAATTAAATTTAATTGTTACATACAACAGCTCTATAAAACATAAATAATTATATGAAGTATATAATATTTAGACGTCGGCATCGGCTTCGCATCATTAAGACATGGCTTACTATATTTTAAACTGAAATACAGTTCCTAGGTCATACAATTATATAGTTCAAACATTAATAAGGAATATATTATAGTCTTCTAAATTGATAAACTTAAAACATTAAAATAACTTCATTTAGGTTTTATTTAAATTAGCATTTTGCTATTGGATATATCAAATAAAGACTTAAAAATTCTGACTATCTACATAACTAAAGACGTTTTTGATCATAGTAAATTTTCCATAGCACCATTCAATATTTGAAAAAAATTTTTTTGTAATGGCTCAAACTGCTACAAGGTTTTCCGTGATGTTACTGAATTTGAATTTATTAATTGAACTAGCTGTGCCCGCGAACTTCGTTTCGGCTTTAAAAGGCTTTAACACTATAGACAATTTAAACTCCCATGTTACCTTTTAAAGGTTAAGAATTAACTTTAAAAATAATGGAAAACATAGGAATATGCAAAAACTCTATTGCTATTATTCGGGAAGGAAACATGGGACTACATTTATATGGAGAGAAACTCACGTAAAACTTCATCTTTAAGGTATTTTGTAGGCTTGTGTTGTGTTTATCGTTCTTAATTTCCCATCCATAGCAGATGGTAAATTAAGAACGATAAACAAAATGATGTGAAAAGAAAAGCACAAACAGAGATGAGTATACAGGATGTCCCAGAAGCCTACGTCAAGCCGAAAGCAGGCGGTAGACAAACTCATATATGTTATCAGAAAAATATTAAAAAAAATCTAAGTCACCTATTTAAAAAAAATCTAACATTTAAAAAAATCGATCTAATTTACACCCTGTGACGGTTTTTTCACTCTTGTTGCTACAAATCTTGACTTTTCTAAACATTTTCTTTTGTTTTGTAATCCTGAATAATGTTTCTGTATACTCTAATCTAAAATTTAAATCCAGCTGCTCCAAATTAGAAGAATATGCCATTTTTATCTAAATTAAATATTCAAAATTAATTTTTCGCATAGCTTTAACAAGCTGTACTGAAAAAAAAATGTACTATGCGAGTTTGGCAAGTAACTGCAAAAGTTGGCGCATTCAATAAGGATTCCAAAATGGTATGATACTTGGTAGATAATTTCTACGATTGCAGACAATATTTTTTTTCCAAAAACAGGCAGTTTTGAACAAATTTTTCTTCGTACTTAAAATTTATTCTAATGTACCCATTGGTTTGCTTTAAGGCTGTAACTTTAACATTCTAGTTTGAGTGAGACCGGAAGAGTCATTTTACGAAGTGTGAGAGAGACAGATGGTGACGCTAACGTGACAGAGACGGAGAGATTCGAAGTATGAGCGAGACAGATAGTGACGCTAACGTGACAGAGACGGCGAGTCTCACATCCACTTCGTAAAATGACTATTTTACGAAGTGGAAGTGAGACAGATAGTGACGCCAATTATTCGCTAACGCACAAACAATACACATCAGTACGTTTCGCTCCTTCGCTTACTGCGCATCTTTTTGTATTCGTTCGTGTTGATTTCGTGCTTACCACTTTCTGCTTCGTTTATTGGACTTGATTGCATGTGATTTGGATTCGGACTGTTTAGTTTCTCTACCGACGACCTTTGCTTTGCTCCGGACTACTTATCGTTGATTGTGTAATTGTGTAGTGCCACCATGTCTGCGTACACGACACAAGAATACGCCAACATGCATTTAATTTATGGGGAATGTAGATGCAATGCCAACGCTGCAGCTAGACTTTATCGTGAGAGGTACCCAAATGCAGCTTCGTCGTCTTCGTCGTTGTCCGGATCATCGAGTCTTTACAAATGTGCACCGATTACTCTTCTCAGAGGGCCGACTGCCGAACCGAGTACATAGTGAAAGAAGATTTCGTCCCCCTTACGAGGACGTTGTACTAGACACTGTCGAAGAAGATCGGAGTATTTCTGTACGTGGAATAGGGAAGCACAGGAGTACCCAAAAGTACAGCCCATCGGATTTTGCAAAGAAATCAGCTACACCCGTACCACGTACAGCGAGTACAAACTCTACTACCCCGGGACCATCGACCCCGTGTTGCTTTTTGTCAAACAATGCTACAAAAACACAGAGAAGATCCGCGATTCTTCGAAAAAAATTTGTGGTCAGATGACCTACACAACTTACACGAGTGGCATATCGAAAATCCTCATTTGATGAGGCAAGATAGATCACAATATCGATTTAGTGAATATGTGGACCGGAATTTTAAATGGACAAATAATAGGTCCTTTTTAGCTGCCAGACGCCTTGACTGGTGAAGTTTATTAACATTTTTTACAAAATTATTTACCAAATCTACTGGAAGATGTGCCACTTAACATTCTAAGAGATATGTGGTTTCAACAAGATGGTTGCCCAGCTCACTATGCCAGCTCAGTAAGAGAATATCTCGATGAGGAATACCAAGGCAGATGGATAGGACGATCTGGTACTATCTCGTGGCCAGCCCGTTCCCCAGATTTAAATCCATTAGATTTCTTTTACTGGGGAGCGGTGAAAGAAAAAGTTTACGCAAAGCCAATCGAAACTGTGACTGACCTACGGCAAAGAATAATAGAAGCAAATGATTTTGTTAATAATGGAAGATTCGCCCGCTTGATAGCCCGATCTTTTTAAGAAGTCGAGCCTGCATTAGAGCTTAAGGAAGACAGTTTGAACACCTGTTGTAAATCTTGACATTTAAATAAATTATGTTAAACAATTTTTGTGTATTTAATTTATGTCACTATCTGTCTCTCTCACACTTCGTAAAATGACTCTCCAGGTCTCACTCAAACTAGAATGTTAAAGTTACGGCCTTAAAGCAAACCATGGGTACATTAGAATAAATTTTAAGTACGTAAGAAAATTTTGTTCAAAACTGCCGGTTTTTGGAAAAAAAATATTGTCTGCAATCGTAGAAATTATCTACCAAGTATCATACCATTTTGGAATCCTTATTGAATGCGCCAACTTTTGCAGTTACTTGCCAAACTCGCATAGTACATATTTTTTCAGTACAGCTTGTTAAAGCTATGCGAAAAATTAATTTTGAATATTTAATTTAGATAAAAATGGCATATTCTTCTAATTTGGAGCAGCTGGCTTTGAATTTTAAATTAAAGTATACAGAAACATTATTCAGGATTACAAAACAAAAGAAAATGTTTAGAAAAGTCAAGAATTGTAGCAACAACAGTGAAAAAACCGTCACAGGGTGTAAATTTTATCCATTTTTTTTAAATAGGTGACTTAGAATTTTTTTTCTGATAACATATATGAGTTAGTCTATCACCTGCTTTCGGCTTGACGTCGGCTTCTGGGACAGCCTGTATGTACATAATAGACTTAGTTATCTCATTTTTTGAGCAAAACATTTATTCAGGTATGTATTTTTTTCTTTGTCGATCTAATGAGAGTCATCATTATTATGAAGAAAAAACTACTCATTTTTAAGCTTTAATAGCTTATCAGCAGTCGGATATCGCAAAGCTTCACAAGAAATGAAAAAAGGTACAATAATATCAAGGTAAATTAATAGGACAATTTGGACGTACCTATGATCGGACTGGAGACAGGCTATGGATCGATATGCGCCCCCCTCACTATGTATGAAACACCCAGAACAGAACATTATATTCCAAAACTACAATTCCTAAGTCAGCACCAGAGCCCAAACTCCGGAGTTGCATGGTGTAAGGGGCACTGATCGCTACTCTACAGCCTGTCTAGTATAAATGTCTATCCACAAACATCAGGGCCGTGCCCGGGACGTGACCGGGCCGTGACCGGGCCGTGACCGGGCCGTGACCGTGGCACGATCGGTGATCCGTGTCACGTCAGGGCCTCCCACTTCAATCTGTACCCCTTAAGCACCATTTACGGAAAACAATATGCATTATTATGACTTTGTTTAATAAGGCAGAGATGACACCGCTTCTATTAATAACTCGTCATACATTTTTTAGGGTTCCGTACCCAAATGGTAAGAACGGGACCCTATTATTAAGACTTCGCTGTCTGTCCGTCCGTCCGTCTGTTTGTCACCAGGCTGTATCTCAAGAACCGCGATAGCTAGACAGTTGAAATTTCTGTTGCCGCTATAACAACAAATACTAAAAACAAAATAAAATAAATATTCAAGGGGGGCTCCCATACAACAATCGCGATTTTTTGCCCTTTTTGCTCGATATCAATAAATTAACAGGTAGGCACTTGAAATATTCACAAAATATTTAATATGTATTTACTTTAATAATAAATATGAAATTTGTGTACCTACTGTTGTTTGCCTAGTCAATGGTACGGAACCCTTCGTGCGCGAGTCCGACTCGCACTTGGCCGGTTTTTTTAATAAAACACGGACGTACAGTGGTAATATCGGTGGACGAGCGCACGTCACGGTGTCGGCCCGGGCACCGAAGCTCCGTCGCCGGCCCGGACACGGACGTGTGTGACCGAGTTCATATAAAAAGTACGCAATAATATTTTTTCAAGCGACTGACGGAACACGTCCCGTCCATGTCCCGGGCACGGCATAGAAATGTGTGGATCGGGGAGCTTAAGTTGGCAATACCGAAATATTTAACTAATATCCATGGAGCAAAAATAATATGAAGAAAAAAAAATATCTTTTGCAACATGCCGAAAGTAATGTATTGTATTGTAGTGGGCTCCCTTTTCCGCATTTAAACTCATATTTGGTCCATTATGCGTGTGGGATGGCCAGTTATTCTAACCAGCCCAACTCCTTCCAGAAGCACAGAAGTTTCCTGGGACTTTCACAGGCTTCAAGGAGTGACCTTGGGTTACCAAGGATTTCCGCCCGTTGTGTGGCTACTCCCATGCATTCCAGGATTACATGGGCAGCTGATTCTTCAGCGCCCAGACATCCTCTGCACAGGGGACTGTCGGTTACGCCTAATAAGTGTAGATGTTTGTTCAGTGTGTTGTGTCCTGTTAGAGAGCCTACCACTATTCTTAGTTCCGGTTGGTTTAGATAAAGCAGTCTGTAGGTCAGTCGCGGTGTTAGTGCAGATATCGCTTCCTTAGACTGTCTACATTTTGCGGTATTTGCCCAACGGGCATTATGTTTGTTTTGGGTGTATTGCCGTGTCCAGGTTTTCAGCTGACTAAAAGGGATCGGCAGCTGTGGCACAGTACCAGCCACTATGCTTTCTGAACCCCTTTTAGCCAGCTGGTCCGCAGCATCATTTCCCAACGACCCACTGTGTCCTTTAATCCATTGAAGCGTAACTCTGTTTTGTGACGCCATATGCTCTATTGCTTCATGGCATTCGTTTATAAGATGGGATGTAATGGTGTTACTTCCCAGTGCTTGTAGTACAGCCATGCTGTCCGTAAGAATTCGAATGTTGTAATTCTTAATGGTTCTTCTCATGACTGCGTTGGCAGCATGGGTGATGGCGACAGTCTCACATTGAAATATTGAGTTTCCATCACCCAGTGCTAATGATATGTTAATGTTGAGATCCATCGAGAATACCCCTGCGCCTGTACCCCTTTCGGTTTTTGAGCCGTCCGTGTATATGCGGACTTCATCAATTCCAGATTGATCTCGTTTGTGCTCTGAGAGCTGTATATTGTACTTCCTGTCAAATACATGTCTTTTGGGGATCCTATCACATGGTGCCGCTATGAGGCCGCCGAAAGTAATAAAATCATGAAAAACATACTAATGGATGGATTACATCGCTATCATATGATTTTCAATAGAAATTTTACACTAGAAGTGCCGTTGTCCCATTTTCGTCCCATCCGCAAGTTTGATCGTCTCTGACTTTTTTAGACTTAATAATTTCTTGTATTTAATAAATTCGAGATGTTTTCAATTAATAAAAAATTCGAGATGTTTTCAATAAATTTGGTCCGTCAGTATTCTAAGCAATAATTCTATTTCAGGTCAATACACTGCGTAATTGCGGGGAGGAGGTGTGCTATATGCTGGAATAATTCTCAATGTATTAAGTTTTTGTTATTAAATCATTAAATGAATAATAAACATATTTATTTCAAGTTTACTTACAATTACAAATTGTGCTTATCGTAAATTTTCATGTTTCATACTAATGAAGGTTGCGATACATGCAATGGGGCAAAATTGTCACGGTGGTGGTTCGAGGGTGGTTTGGGTGGTTTAACATACGGCGCTTCTAGTATTAAAAATCATAAATATGATAGCGATGTGAAAGGCCCTACTTTTTAACCACCATAAGACGAACAGATAATATTTTGTTTCCATTGACGTGACAGATGTGACAGGATAATTTCCCGTACCTACCTACCTACGCCATGTTGTTTGAGTAGGTACACTTCGATTCTCAAATCAGTACAATATTTGTTTATCTTCTTCTTAAATAAAATGAAACGCTGTTAGTCTCGCTAAAACTCAAAATGGTTCTGCCTATTCTTACGAAATTTTCTGTGTATGTTTGAATAGGTCCAGGGAAGGTTTAAACATATAGTTGGATCCGGTAGGTGGCGCTGTAATCGGGCAGGACAACGTCTGCCGGGCCCACTACTTTATAATAAAAAAGAACTCAAAATAAAAACAGTAATGTTAATGTGTTCTTCCAGATTAATTTATAAATTATTGTTTGAATTTTATTGCATTAAAATATGTCCGTTAGTTTGCGGACAAGCAAACTTTTTTTATTCTAAACTGCCGTGTTTTACTAGTGATTATGTCGCCCTATGAATTTGTTTCAAATTGTCTCGTAATTACAGATATTTTACTCCTAGATTTTATAATATTTATATACACGGTGTTTCATAATAACCAATAAATAATCAATTCTTTGTCGAAAACTAATTATTAAATTGTGTTTACCCGTAATGTCATTCAATGACATCACGTGTAAACACATTTTAATAATTAGTTTTAGATAAGAAATTGATTATTTATTGGTTATTATGAAATACCGTGTATAACAAACTACTAATTATAGGTACTATTCAATTAATACGAAGAAAAAACGTATGAGCGAGTTACCTAATTCAAAAAGTAGAACTAAGCAAACTATAGTGACATCAAAATGACAGTTTTAATTCTATTCTTTTATAATTATAGTAAACAGGATATTATTATCCCAAAATATGTGCTACTAACTGTGCCCGCGAACTGCGTTTCGTTTTAATAAAGCTCAATACTGAAAGAATTTTAAATAATCCTGTCATAGTGGGCACCTACATAAGTCAACGAACCCCAATACCAAATTTCAAGCTTGTAGCTCCAGTGGCCGAATTTCAAGCTTGTACCTACGTTAATACCTCAATCAGTCATTCACCAAAGCCTTTTACAAATACAGATTAAAAACATACTATAGTAATGCATTTTATAAATACAGATTAAAAAAATACTATAGTTCAGCATTTTATACTAACGATTCACGTCTCAAAACTTGGAATTTAGACGCATTGAAAATGAACCACCTTGTACCAAAGAAGTGTCCTGTACGGATCGCGACACATAAGTTGAGCTAAAATGGCTGACGTCTGCGCAGGAATAAAAATGTAAGTCCTCGCGTGTCGCACTTCGTTTGAGATCCAAAAATCGCAGCATTGTGGCAGATTGAGCAATAGCAATTTAAATTTTGTAGGCAAATATTCACATTACATTTATTTTTACTGTTGCACCTCCGCAGACGGTAGCCATTTTAGTTCAACTTATGTGCCGCGAATAGTACACGATGATTACAGCTTGCTTAATATTCATTATCATATTTCCTGAAAATGCTTATAAATATAATAATATATACTAGGGTGTTAATTACAGTAAACCACTAGCCAAATAAATATACGTGTCCATTCCATAATTAAACTAAATCAGTAATATAATATATATAAGCAAAACTAGGTTCTTTTCACACACTACTTTTGAGTACCTACATTATAAGCTGGCGAGCAAATGTTTCAGGTCACTAAGAAAAACTTTGATTTCTCGTAAAGGAATAGATTTAAAAGACAAAGTATGTATATGCAACGAATTTTATATTTGTGACTTTGCATTTTATTTAAAAATGCTAAATAATTAGAAAAAATGATTAAAATAAATCAAATTCTTATAAGAAAAAAAATTCGTCTCGAGCGGGAATCGAATCCGCGTCTCCAACATACCGTGTTGATTAACAGTGAATAAGGACTACTTTGGCCTAACAAAGTACAACAGTATCAGTACAGTGGAAAATTTCGTCGTGGCCAGTAAGTGCTCGGTGGCCCAGTGGTTAAGTAAAATAAGCTTTATTATATTACTATTTCACATTATAACATGTTTCAGAAGCCTTATTTCATGACTTGGGAGATATGGAAGGTTTTGTAAGTGACCCGAAACTTTTGCTAGTCAGTTTATATGAGAGGACTAAAATGATGATTACTATTGATGTGTCTAGTATGTGATTAAAATTTTCTATTCAACTCACCAATAGCCTTCATTCTTTCCGCTGTCTGCTACTGTTTATTAGTTTCACCAAATAATTTAAATTATGTGACACAACATTAACATACCTACGTTCCTATAGGTACATACTTAAACTATAAAACTTTAATATGCATTTTTAATGTAACCTAATTATGTCATACTACTATAAAAAATAACAAAATCACATTGGTTTGTATGATGCTACGTGTGGCAGTAGAAATAAAAAATAAATGTTTAAAAATGAACTTATAGGAATTAATCACAGTAAATCATAATTTATCATAGACAATGTGTACATTTAAAGAATGTATAAAATGTATTACACATTTTCCAATATTTTGATTGACGTTTTCGGAACAAGGAATAAACTTTCGGATTTTTAGTAAATGTGGTTTTGATTAATTTGAAATTTTAATACTAGCAAAACTTGCCAAATCTACCAAGAAAAGTTTACTATGGTATCCTCCTGATTATAGGCACGGCACATGGTGATTAACGTTTAGGTACCGCATTCCACTTAGCTTTGCACCTACGTTGGATTTTAAAAGATTCTGGTAGCCATTTGTGAATTCTACAGGGTGTAAAAAGACCCATAACGAAGCCCGCGTCTACGCATTCAGAAAATTGAAATTAATTTATATAAAAAAAATATTAATGGGAAAAAAATATTTTTAGGTTTTGAAAAACAACTGCAAAAAGCACTACCTACGCAATGTAACGCGCGCTCACACGCTACGGATATCGTCTCTGCGTGAGTCAGCGGCTCGTGGCTACAAAAGACAGCGTCCGTTGTAAATACATTAAGTATGCGTTGTAAATTAACTTTTATTTGTTAATAAATACTGATTTTCTACGATGTTTCTTTGGACGTAAATTAACAAATAATGTTTCAACCAGTTTGGTATAAGAACCCCAAAAAAACAATTGTCACTTCAAACTTAAATTTCTCAGTAACTATTAATTTCCCAGGTTTGGTCTAGAGAAGACAAAAATGATATTGATGATGGGTTCAATACGTGGGTTTCAGCTTTGCGTTCGGTCTTTTTTACATCCTGTAAGTATAGCTTTGCTAATTTCAAATCAGGTGAAATTTCAAGCTGTATTAATATTTTTTAAACGAAAATAAGTGTAGATTGGGGTGGAGTTGAATCCAATTTAAGAGTTTATTGCTTAGGTTAAGAAATAAATTTAAACTTTAAATTTTTGCTTTAAAATAGAGATCAATATTCTCGTTTTTTTGCACACGAAAGTGAAGAGTACGCTTCAAATGTCCCTTAAATATGAGAATGAATAATTTAGATAAAAAAGGAAGTTCAACAAAAAATGGAACACAATCAAGTTTTATTGTGCTAGTTTATAATTGCTTCAATTTAGAGGAAATAAATTTACTTTACACCAACAACATTCATCAATGAACATAAAAAATAGTTTAATTTTTTTTAGTTAATTCATATCTACATTTAAATCCAGAATACAAATAAATACAACGTCTTGAGAAGCAATTTAATCTATTGACTACTCCTTTTTTTTTATTCACCTATTAGCAGTTTCGGCTATATAAAACAGTAATAATCTATGTCTAAATACATTTTGATGTTGCTCCTTTTCCCCAACCCTTTGACTTCCATAATACTCTATTGGCAAATTAATTGTAAACATCCAAACTTACATTTTATTTACTGCCGAGACACCGATGTAGTTAGAATAAGACAACCTGATTAAACACCATTCATTGTTTATCTTGGGTCGGTCTCATTCTATACTCGGTGATTATGAACCGTTATTTAGTGAATGCAGCGAAGACCGCCCACATGATCTCGCAAGCATCAGGCCTCATTGCCTCTGCTTCAAAATCTAGATCAAGAAGTGAGCGCACTCGCCTCGTGGCCAACTCATAGTCTTCGTCAGATAGTGGAGCGAAAGCATTTTCTAGGACATCTGCTGAGTGTGCAAGCATGAGAAGAGCTAATGAGCGTTTATCAGCGTGGGCTACATCTGTTATAGAACGTCGCAACGCCGCCTCTTGAACCTGAAATATTAATTTGGCGACTGCATATAAAGTTAATTTTTAGATTAAGTTCAGATTTAATACATAAAATTATACTTAAATATTGATACTAAAAATAATCAACACAGTCAATGGGGAAAGTAGATGTGATAGAATAGAACTAGTTAATGGAACTATTATTACAGATACTCATTGCTAAAAGGCTTTAACAGACTTCTCTAATTGAGCTTATAATTATTTACAAGGGTAAAAAAATATAAAGCAGACAAGGAAACTCAAAATCAACTATTGAATATATTGCAATAAATATTAGGCAATGTGTGAGAGAAAACAAGCCCATCCCACTCATGACTATAGTTACATTGATTACCTTACCTTGAGACTAATTTAAAATTTATCATTTTATATGAACATATATTTATACATGATACATTATATATACAGGATTAATTTTGAGGTACCGGCAACCTCGCGGGATTAGATAGCTAACATCATTAACTACAACATTTATTTTACGAGTTTTAAGATACTTAACCTAATATATTGAACAAAAATAAATTTTCAAGCTTTTATTGCACTGTCGTGACATTGATAAATCTATGTATTATTTATAAACAACGACCGAAGACAGTGCTACACTCGCGCGCTGTGCGCATAGAGTTATAAACATTCTAGAGGTATAGTAAATGCATATTTATTTTTGTATGAAAGTAAAATCTAACGAATTATCAAAAGTCATAGAACAAACATTGTAGTTAATGATACTAGCTATCTAATACTGTGAGGTTGCCGGTACCTCAAAATTTACCCTGTATACATTATACATATCTTTATACATGAACGAGGGCACCACTACTTACCTTTTTAACTAATCTGCATTTGATCACATTGTCTGTTAAGGGATGTGTGGTCATATCAAACAGAAGGAAGTTTTGTTTTTCTGTAGTCAGCACCCCCTTCTCTACAAGATTTTTAGCCAGCCTTTCTCTTACATTCTTCAGTTGATATTTTAATTTCATAGGGTTCCATGTTTCACCTAAAACACAAAAGCTATGTAAAGTATGACACCTAAAGAAAGTTATGCAGATATTGCAAACAAAAAATACATTTTTTGACATAAGTGACGTTCATGTTATAAGTAATAACATTAAATAAAATCAATAAAACTATCAATTATGTGAAAATATCTGCACTAAATAAAGATTTAAATATACACAGGAAAATTTTAGATTCTTTGGTCTTAATCCAATGCAATTCAAAGTTATGGAGAGGGGGCTTTACCTACATATGATGTCATGCGACATTTCATATCAATGTGTAGTCACAAATTGTTAATCATGTTAAAGAAAAAATATGTGTGCAATATTTTTTAATAATTTGCCAGATGGACAAAAAAAGAAAGAAAAGAAAGAAAGTGGAGGATAAAAGCTAGCTCATCAAAGTCTGTCCAAGTAACCTTCACCCTAACATAGAAGAAGTGCCCACCTGTAAAATTGGGTGATACACAACTCCCACAAATGAACTGTGTCAAGTATTTGGGTATGCACCTGGACCAGCGCCTGACATGGCATAAACACATTGAAACAAAACGCAAGGAAATGGATATTAAATTCAAGGAGATGCACTGGCTTCTTGGCAGAAATTCCAAATTGTTGCTGGATATTTAGCCGGATCAGAACAATCTCCTTTTTTGGGAACCGGCTGGACATTGGCCTCTTTCCAAGATTTCGGCACACAACCAACAGAGAACGACAGACGGTATAGACGCGTCAGGACCGGAGTCAACTCCGCTGCACACTTCTTAAGTACAATCGCAGGAATGCCGTCTGGTCCACTTGCTTTTCGAATATCAATCGACTGTAGCTCCGCCCGCACATCTCGCTGTCTGATGCGGATATCGGGCATAGTGCTGCCACAATGGGACAGTGTCGGAGGTTGTGCACCACAGTCATCGATACGGGAATGGGCTGCGAAGAGTTTTGCAAGGAGGTCGGCTTTCTCCTGCGGCTGATGAGCAAGTGAGCCATCGGCATGTCTCAGCGGTGGCAGCGAGGGTTGGCAGAAGTTTGATTGCACAGCTTTGGCCAGGCGCCAGAAAGAACGGCTACCCGTAGGGTGCGCTAGCAGTTCCTGACCCACTTGTGCAATGCGCTGAGCATCCGCTCTAATGTAAGCCCTCTTACACAACTTGGTGGCATTATTATAGGCTGTTTTCAGTAGGTTAGTATTGGGATCCCTAGAAACTCGACCTCTGATCCAAGCGCGGTAAGCTAGCTGTTTGTTTTCAACAGCAGAGGCACACTCGCGATTGAACCAGAGGTTACGTCTCCCTCTACTGACGAGATTGGAATGTGGAATATAATATTCCATTCCTAATCTGATCTCGTCAGCAACAGAGGTAGCGCAGGAGTTCGGATCCATCCCACTGAAACAGCGCTGCCACCAAGGGACAGACGCGTAATAATCCCGCATACCGTCCCAATCTGCTGACGCATAGTGCCACAGACGGCGTGCTGCAACCACAGGCGACGGTCGCGACGCCTGAGGCACTGAGACGGATACCAGGCAGTGATCTGAAGATCCTAGTGGAGCTCGAATCACCACCTGATATCCGTCGGGGCGATTTGTCAGCAGAAGGTCCAACAAAGAGGGCGCTTGACCGATAATATCTGGTACCCTGGTGTGCTGGGTAACCAATTGTGTCAGGTCGTGCGTGAGAGCGAATGCGTGGGCAGTCCTACCCGCATGGTCAGTTTTAGAGGAACTTAACCACAACTCGTGGTGAGCATTGAAGTCCCCTAAAAACACCAGCTCGGCGGAAGGAAATTGCTCCTGCGCATCATCTGCCACCCGACTTAGGTGTTCAAAAAGTCGAGTTGTCTCCAAGTCACCACGGTGGGAACGATAGACGCACACGTAGACACTGCAATGAGTGCCAAAATCGACGTGTACCACAAGGAGGGAAAAGGAAGGTTCCTCCAAACAGCGCAGGCGACGACAACAAACGTCCGCCCGGACGAACAAGCAAACACCTGCCTTTGCCTTGAAGGACTCCTCAAGAGCGTAGCCGGGGTAATTAAGGTAGCTTGTATCTGCCGGGCAAATAATTTGCGTCTCTGTCAAAAACAGCATTGCTGGACGGGCTGTCTCGAGATAGTGGTGGACAGCCAAGAGGTTAGAATGGAGCCCGCGGATGTTAGCGAGCCCCACCTCGAATAGTGGTGTTTTGGTGGGATAGTGCACCGCTGTACGACCAGTCCTAATATTGTGCGCTGACATGTTTGTTGGAGTGCGAGGTGTGAAATTGAGGTGTCGTTGCAGCGATTAGCATAGTTAACGTGTGTAGGCCTGTTTCGCCAGGGAACAGCCGACAGCTGATTTGCGCTGACTCTCCGCACGAAAGGGCCCCCGAACCCCCCCGGAAGTGGTCGCCGGGACCCACCGTCCAGTCACCAACCGGCATGACGGACCACCCCGAGATTATGCGATTTTATCTAATATTGTGTTGTTTATTTAACACCACCATATAAGAAACAGACTATCAAATAATTTCAGTATATACATACCACTTAGATATTCTATCCAACTTTGCACAGACTCTGGAGGGTCAGTGTCTTTCATATGTCTTAAGGCCTCATCAAGTAAAACATCACCTGTTGGAGTATCTGAAATTAAAGAAATCATATACTAAAATTAAAAAAATGACTTAGTTGTAGGGTTAGGTGGCAACTCGCCAATTGACCACAGACCAGTTTCTATGCTCTGCAAAATGATTATAACTTAGCATTCCATGGACAACAGTACAGTACAGGGTCAATCGCGTTGCAGTGGATGGAGCCATGAACAGGGACTTATGATCCAGGATAGTAGCTACTTTACAATGCATTACATTCACCTCCACTATCCCACTCTCTAACCATCCCTGCGAGCATGGACTTGTCGATCTACATATATTGATTGACAAAAGCATCTGTCCTTAGGAATATCTGTCAAATTTATCGATTTTTGTTGAGTATGTCAATCTTAGCTGTCAAATGTTGCTTATCGAGAGTTCCATGTGATCTGTTTCCACAAGCTTCGATTTTGTCATGTGCTAAGTAGTGAAGAGAGGAAAAAAACAATTTAGTAATCTCATTGGTATCTGTTTAAATGTAGGATCCTTGGGGTATTATTTTATTTTTCAATGGTACAATGTGTTCTGTAAGTAGCATGCTCTATAATATAAATAACCAAGTAAAGTAATATGTCAGATCTAGATGCAAAAACTTTGTGGTTGTGGTTCAAAAATTTGTACAATTCATACATATTCACCATAAAGAGTTCAATCCAGTGCCGAATTTATGATAAATAAGATTTGTTAATAGATTTAGATTTATAACCTTCTTGGAAGAAATAATGAGGCTTGTGGTTGTTACCCCTTCTACACCCTTGCAACCATTAAACTAACCTCTTCCCAATGATTGTATCATTCCCTAGCCCATGATTCCTTTATCATAATGACGCGAGTAGTGCCCCCATTCAAAAGAACCTTATTTATCTTCACACAAGTATATGCCTCAATATTCCGCAGCTCCACCACATGTATCAGGTCGAGGAATAGCAATTACTAAAGCATAGTTCGAGTTCATTGATAGGCTGGCGACCACATTTTGTAATTTACAATGATATCTATATATAAAATTTTGTGAGAATAAAAACATAGTGTCAATGAATATTATTTACACCAACAACATGAACTATAAAAGTAAAACAGATCAAATTCCATCACACATATGTTTGTTTATTTGAATTGCAAACAAAGTCACATACTTGTAATATTGTACTTGAATAAAGGTGCAATAACAAAGATAGGATGAGCTGAAATTATGTTCATTCACACTGTTACCACTCACCTGTCTTTACAATAACTTTTCTAGATAGTAGCCCTTTTCGTCTCATACCAGCTCTTTCTAGCTCTATGCGGCCTCGCAAGCCAAGTTCAATCAAAATACATCCTCGCAAGCCACTAGATATGCAATCGTTCCAAAATGATGTGTAACCCTGAAATTGAATCTCAATGTTAGAACAAGTCACGACATGATTACCTCCGACCACTTGTGTTTTAAAACCTACCTCTTTGTCTTTTAATCCTAAAAGAAGTACTTCTTCCATTAAAGTCAGCCTAGTTTCCTTTGAATCTCCGTCATCGTATTTGTCGTTCTTCTTATCATCGACATCATGATTTTCTTTTGACCCGTCCGAATTACTATCTTTATTTACGTTTCTTCGTTGCACTAATCCTTCCGTCCGATTCATTTTGTATTTAGAACATTAAAATAATATGATAAAAAGAATAAAATTAAATTTTATAAACAATTCTGAGAGAAAAAGCAATTCTAATGACATTTACACGAACACGACTTGATGTTATTGAAAACATGGCCGACCAGTGCTGCCAGTGCCAGGTCTATTCAAGTGTAGGCACTGCTAGATCAATGGGCCTAGCTAGACAAAAGCCGCACGCTTATTTTTCCGCAGTCGTTCCGCAGAGAAAATGTATGGAAATGACATTAGAATGTGACAACCTCACATCAACCCTCAGATTAGACACCAATGGATTCGCAATGTTATACTATGTCTCAAATGCGTCCAGTTTTGTCCGCCATTACAAAGCACCGTGTTTGTTGTTGTGCTAAAATATCAGTCGGTGAGCATTATTTGTGAGTGCATTTTACAGTTATACGTTTTTTATTGGCTTTTTTAATGAATTCTATAAAGTAAAACATAAAGTGTGGAAACTTAGATGCGGCGTCCCTAGTAGACGTGGCCGTTATTTCACGTCACTAGTTACAATAACTAGCTACGCGGCATGTAACCGAATAACTAGTTTCGAGACAAATTACAAGTAGTGATTTTTGTAAATGCGTTTTACTGTGTTGGGTGTTAGTCGTTGCTCAATTGACGTATTTAAATGTTAACTTAGATCCAAAAAGATTTTTGATTGGGTCATTTTTAAAATGGCAACATTTATATTTTTAAAATAATGTATTATCTGTTTTTGTGTTATGGTATCACACATATTAAAAAAGTTAATTGGGAAAAATGGAGCACGTCGAAGTAGGCATGGGTAATATCGGATTTTCGCTGTATTGTATCGTATCTATATATCGGTTTTGAATATCAGATATTGAAACTATATATTTCAATATCTATATATTGGTCGGAATCTACGGTACTCTGAAACCTAGATATACCACACAATGTCACATCGTACACATATTTTTAAATATTTCGGTTTTGTGAATAAATTTTGAATGATATCTATTAAATTCGACCGTCGACACTGACAATTTACGTTGCAAAACATAAGGTCTAAAACTAATTTGACATTCATTGAAAGATTATAGGTAATAAATAAATAGTTTCAGAACACTTGAGTCAAAGTAATACCATACTTTTTAACTTTAGATTAAACCTTATTTTGTTGCTAATAACGTTCAAACTAAAAAGATACGCTCATTCGTTCTGCCAACATAACAATATTTCTCGCTCGCTCATGTATATATTGTTAAACTGTGGCTCAGTCGTATCTATGTTTTTAGTCAGATTTCCGAGTATCATAGATTTTTTGGGTATATGCGTATTGTTTATTACTTGGTTATGGCCGGTCGGTGAAGTCGTGCGATATCCAATATATAGTTTGTTCGCCGAGCGATATATAGATATTGGATATTGTGCCGGTACATAGATATTGTATCTGTATACGATTTGTATCGCCCACTCCTACGTCGAAGTGTAAAGTAAAATTAAGACGCCGGTAAAGGTTATAATAATTAAGAAGAATTGTGGTAAAACAATAAAACAACATTTTATCTCAAATCCTTGCTTTACTTCATTCCACACACCAATAACCTATAAAAGGTTATGGGCCCAGGCCCAACGAAGAAGCAAGGTTTTTTGAGGACAACGTGTTAGTGAACAAGATGGATGACGAGATGTTCGAAGTCGATATGGTTGCTTCATTGAACAACCAAAGTTCCCGATTGGAAAATGCCAAGAATTGGCAATCATGGAAATTTCAAGTTAAAGTCTTACTAAAGGCGGTAAATGCTTATGATATCGTTGATGGATCATGTCCATGCCCGGTGACGGATCAGAAGAAAATTGACACGTGGAATAAGTTAGATGCAAAGGCCCAAGGTATCATTGTAACAAGGCTAAACAGTGGTCCAATACTGCAAGTTCAAAACTGCGAAACTGCCTGTGAAATATGGAATAAGTTGTGTACAGTATACGAACAAAAATCTGACGTATCACTACATATCTTGCAACAAAGATTCTTTGATACGAAACAAGCAAATAGTGAAGACATGGCTACATTTATCGCCAGAGTTGAAGGTATAGTTTCACAAATTCGTCAGGCTAAAGGTGAAATATCGGAAAATATGATCATGACGAAAATCATTAGTACATTAGGCGAAAAATTCCGCCATTTTGTGTCCGCGTGGGATTCTGTACCAACTGAAAATCGCACACTCTCTGAACTCACAGCTCGTCTTTTGATTGAAGAACAAAGAAATAACACATATGAAGAAAATGACAATCAGATGGCTTTTAAAACTAACAGTGTTAAACAGACAAGAAAATGTTTTAACTGTGGCAAGATAGGTCACTATAAAAAAGAATGCAGACATAAAAAACAAAATAATATATATTGTAAACTCTGTAAAAAATCAGGGCACACAATCAAGCAATGTTGGTTTAACAAAGACAAATCTGTACCGAACAAACAAAATGCGTTTGTCATGGCAGTAAATGCACTAACCTCAAAAAGTTCTGACAGTGACTGGTTCTTAGATAGTGGTGCTTCTGAGCATATGTGCCATATAAAGGACAGTTTAAAGAATTATAAAAATCTCCTAATACCAAAGGATGTGATACTTGGTGATGGAAAAATTATAAAAGCACATGGTCACGGTGACATTCTGCTCGAAGCATTCGATGGTAAAAATTGGATTAAAACTACAATCAATAATGTGTTATATGTACCAGAGCTGCATGTAAATCTATTTTCTATGAGTGCAGCATTGGACAAAGGCTACAAATTATTGTCCACCAGCGAAGACTGTCAACTTATAAAAAATAATAGCGTGCATGCTATAGCAAAGCGACATGGGAAAATGTACATAATGATGTTTAAGCAGAGAAATGAACACGCTATGGTTGGTAAGGTAACCTCAACTTTGAGAGAGTGGCATGCAAAGCTTGCTCATCAAGATATAGAACAAGTAAAAAGATTTTTATTTAGAAATAATGTACCATTTGAAGATGGAGTTCAAGAAACATGTATATCTTGTTTACATGGTAAACAGCACAGATTACCTTTTCCATCCAGTGAACACAGAAGTCTTAATGTGGGTGAAATAATACATATGGACATTGGAGGTCCAGTCGAAGAAATATCACTTGGTGGTGCAAAATTTTTCCTTCTTCTAAAAGATGACTTCAGCAAATTTAGAAAGGTTTATTTTCTCAGTCACAAAAGTCAAGTGTATGAAAACATAAAACAATTTTTAAAAGAAACTCAAATAAAAGGATGTATAGTTAAATATGTAAGAAGTGACAATGCAAAAGAGTTTTGTAGTAAAGAAATGCAAAAACTTTTGAAATATTATGGCATACAGCATCAAACTAGTGTTGCTTACACTCCACAACAAAATGGTTGTGTGGAAAGGGAGATGCGCACAATAGTTGAATCAGCAAGAACAATGCTTATAGAAAGTGGTCTCCAAAAGAACTTGTGGGCAGAAGCCATTAATACAGCTGTCTATGTACTCAATCGAAGTGGACCGAGTCGTATAAAAGATAAAACTCCGTTTGAACTGTGGTATAAAAAAGAATATGATATAAATCATTTCCATATTTTTGGAAGTAAAATATCAGTACATGTCCCAGATCAAAGAAGACAAAAATTTGACAGTAAAGCTAGAATTGGATATTTCATTGGATACGGAGAAAATACAAAAGGGTATAGAGTATACTTACCAGATGTAAATCAGGTGGAAACCAAAAGAGACGTAGTCTTTATCACGGGACCTATAAATAAAAGGGAAGTCGAAACAAGGAGAGACAGGGAAAATGAAATAAATCAAATATTTAATAGTTGTAAAATAACAGAACATGAAAACGAAGATGAACAGGTGAACCAAAATGAGGAAGTAATAAACTATGAACAAGAAGATGAAATAAATAGTGACATTGAGCATAGTTCAGTAAACTCCTTTAATGAAGAAATTGAAGATGAATTAACAGAAATAGAGAGTGGTAATATACCAACCAGCTCAGTTGATAAAAACTGTAGTGATAATATAGAAAAACCTAAGAGAGAGAAAAGAAAACCTAAATGGATGGGTGATTATGTTAGTGATAGAGAGATGGATGAATTCGCTCTCATAAGCTATTGTGGCATTGAGCCTATTTCCTATGAAGAAGCTATGATGAGACCCGACAGATGTATGTGGGAAGAAGCAGTAAAGAGAGAGCTCCAAACATTAGAAAATAATAATACATGGGAAGAAGTAACTGAAGTTCCTGAAGGAGAGACGATAGTAAGCACTAAGTGGGTTTTTAAAGTAAAGGAAATAGAAGGTAAATCTATATACAAAGCGCGCTTGGTAGCACGTGGATTTCAGCAAAAAGATAGTGACAATTTAACATACTCACCTGTAGCGAAATTAACAACATTTAGAACGATGATGGCTGTGGCAACTCAAAAAAGGCAACCAGTGTACCAAATGGATGTTACTGGTGCATTTTTATATGGAGATATAAAGGAGACAGTGTATATGAAACTACATAACAATAAGGTATGTAAACTTAAAAAGTCCATCTATGGCCTAAAAAAGTCTCCTAAGTATTGGAACACTAAGTTTAATGATTTTATGATAAAAGAACAGTTTAGTAGATCTAAGAATGACCCATGTTTGTATTTTAAAAGAAATAATCATGATTATATTTATGTTTTACTATTTGTTGATGACTTACTTTATTTTGGTAGTAATAAAACTCATATATACAATTTCAAAAACTCACTTTGTAATAACTATCAAATGAAAGATTTGGGTCTTGCTAGCATGTATTTGGGAATAAATATTAAACAAGATCTTGAAAATGGTATAACTGTTATAAATCAAAGAAAATACTTACAGAAACTATTAGATAAGTATCAAATGTCAAATTGTAAAACTGTTGATACTCCAATAGATCAAAACTTTAACTTCGAGTTGTTGATAAGAGAAAAGCCTGAAAACATTGAAATTGAAAATATTTGTAGAAGTTTAGTAGGTAGTTTGCTATATGCTACTTGTACAAGACCTGATTTGTCAACTGTAGTAAGTTTTCTTAGTAGATATGTTCATTGTGCAAGTTTAGCCCTATATAAATGTCTCAAAAGAGTGTTACGTTACATAAAGGGATCTATTGATTTATCACTTACATATAAATATATAGATAACAATACTTGTAAATTGTTAGGATACAGTGATGCTGACTGGGCAGGTGATGTGAAAGACCGTAAGTCAACTTCAGGTCAAATATTTTACATATTTGATAGTCCAATTTCATGGAACAGTAAAAAACAAGCTTGTGTTACATTATCATCTTGCGAAGCAGAATATATAGCTCTTGCTATGTGTATAACAGAAGGTTCTTTCCTTAAAAAATTATTGTTTGATTTTGGTTATAATAATGTAAAGTTTGAAATTTTAGAAGACAATAATAGTGTGATTAATATTGCTTTAAATAATGATAGCAACAAACGCTTAAAGCATGTAGATATCAAGTATCAGTACATAATTGAAAATGTTACAAATGGTTGTGTTAGTATTGAATATGTAAGTTCAAATAATAATGTTGCAGATTTATTCACCAAGCCGTTAGGCAAATATTGTTTTCTTAAGTTAAGAAATATGATTCTAAATAAGTGTGAGTAAGGAAATAACTTAGTTTGTTATTTTTGTATTAAAAGAGTTTTCTCTGTTATTTGTCATCAAAAGAAAAAAAAAAATATAGTCTAGGAGTCAGTAGTATTATTTCTTTTTGTTTACTCTTTTAAAATATATATGATGTGATGTACAAATTTAAAAATATAACTGTTGAGGGGGTGTTTTAAAATGGCAACATTTATATTTTTAAAATAATGTATTATCTGTTTTTGTGTTATGGTATCACACATATTAAAAAAGTTAATTGGGAAAAATGGAGCACGTCGAAGTGTAAAGTAAAATTAAGACGCCGGTAAAGGTTATAATAATTAAGAAGAATTGTGGTAAAACAATAAAACAACATTTTATCTCAAATCCTTGCTTTACTTCATTCCACACACCAATAACCTATAAAAGTCATAAACTCGATTACCTATCATAAAATTAAAATAAAACAAAAAATGTTTTAAAAAAAATGTCAATGTGTATAATATTATAAAAAAATGTTATCAAAATCATAGTTTCCTAGTAAACACTAATAGCACGCACAGCCGTAACCGCTAATAGTAGAAATGTGCACGGACACTAAGAAGGGATTTTTAAAAATTTTAACCCTAAAGGGATGAAATAGGGGTTGCAAGTTTGTATGGAAAAATCTTTAAATTGGCAACGATTTTGATAAAACTTGAGATTGATGCTCTTAAAAATATTTAATTGAACACGTGTTTCATGGTTTATTGGGATTCACCCCCTTAGGGTGCAAAATAGGGGTTGAAAATTTCTATGGAAAATTTTAAAATCTGCTCAAATTTCTACGAAATTTATTATCCGGGCTTAAATAGGCTACAAAATTATTTTTCCTACGGGAAAATATAAATTCCCACGGGAAAACAATAATAACGCAGGCGAAGCCGCGAGCAGAAAGCTAGTCAATCATAAATACATTTAATGCAGTCAGTCCTAAGCCTGAATAAAGTATGAAGGGAAGTTAATTTATTGATATAACTGTATAGCTACAAACAATGATAGTGATTTAATTTATTTTCGTTTCGTGTGTAACTGTATAGTTGGTGGAGGTATTTATGCAAACAATCACAATAGCTGAATTAAAATAGCTAGTTACAAAAAACACTAGTTTTGAAACAGGTGACGCCGACCAAGTAACCGGTTTCGTTACGTTTCTTGAAAATAACGTAACGACCCACGTCTAGTCCCTAGTTTTTTCCGCCATCTTAGAGCACCAACCGACAACGTTGGCACGCTTTTTTCGTAGGTATTTCATGTCTATTGGTATCTATAGTCTTAGACTCACTCACACTACCTACGCCTTTATGTCAGTCAGTAGTACCATTGACTAGTACCATTGATGGTACAACTGATGATACGACTTTGTATCCTTAGTACCATCAATGGTACTTGTTACCGAGCCGTTATAACTCTTTTATAAATAAATTGTTTTTATACTTTTTGTCATTTTCATATTCAACATCTGTCAGTGTCTTTGCTTTTTTTTGTCTTGTCATTGTTTTATTATCGTTCTTGTCAATAAGTATTATTGTTATAATAACTTATCTACTATCCGTTAGTCTGCTTATTCATTTAAAACATTAGGAAACAGTAATATTCCATTGCTCTTCACTACTCCGCTACATTGTTTGGTCCTTCGAGCCGAAAGTTGGGAGCGAATGGTTCGCTGCATCAGAGTCGCTTTATATGCCACATTACATGAACGAGCTCCCAGGGAGGAAGTTCTCTTAACCCTCTTGTATGAAGCCGAAGCAATAGTTAACGCTCGACCATTAACGCATGTATCTGTGGAACCGGATGATCAATGTACCCTGACTCCTTTTCATTTTTTGATTGGGACGTCGTCTTCACAGACTGCCATCTGGCCTCACAGATAGAGACTTATGCGGCCGGCTAGACTATCGGAAGGCATTACGGTTAGCAGACCATTTTTGGAACCGATGGGTTCGCAAAATTCTACCAACCTTACAACCCAGGCAACCAGGGTGCCAGTCGAGAGATTTAAAGGTGGATGACCCCGTACTCACCGTCGATGAGAGTTTGCCTCGAGGTGTTTGGCCACGTGGACGAATAGCTGCTCTCCGCCCCGGCAAAAACGGAGTGGTTAGAGTGGAAGACGTTGCGATGGCCGGTGGCATATTGCGGCGCCCCCAGCGGAAAGTGATTAGTTTCCCTAAATAGATTTGTGCATTTCTGCACAAGGGGCCGGAATGTTACCGAGCCGTTATAACTCTTTTATAAATAAATAATTGTTTTTATACTTTTTTGTCATTTTCATATTCAAATTTATCTGTCAGTATCTTTGCTTTTTTTGTCTTGTTATTCTGTTTTATTATCGTTCTTGTCAATACGTTATAATAAATTATCTACTATCTATTAGTCCGCTTATTCATTTAAAACATTAGGAAACAGTCATATCCCAGATAGCATGCAAACTTGCCAAACTTGAGGCAAGTTTGAATCAAACTTTCTAGTTTCCCAACAACAAGCTTGCATCATGTTTGTTTTAAGCTTGCATGATGTTTGTTTTTTTAATAACACAATGTACATACAATATTGCCCCAACAAACTAGTCGCTTTTTAAAGTTTGTTGGGGCAATATTGTATGTACATTGCAACATTGTATACTGCCGAAAAAAACAAAAATTACGCAAGTTTGTCAATGGGAACTAGAAAGTTTGATTCAAACTTGCACGACAAGCTATTGCTATCTGGGATTCCATTGCTCTTCACTACTCCGCTACAGTACTAATGACACTAGTTTAGGATCAGTAGTGCCATCATTAATATTGGCGTATCCATACAAGAATATTGTTGTATCGATAGTACCATCAATGGTACCGCCGCTAATGTCATCTCCATACATTTTTCTGCCTAACGACTGCGGAAAAATAAGGGCGCTTGAGCACTTATACTATACGTATTCGGTTCCTATTCGAATCGGTTTTGATCCAGTTTGGCCGTCCCAGTGATTGTATGGACGCTTGCGCACTCATACGTATTCGGTTCGTGTTCGATCCGTTAATTCTCACTTCGAGTCGTTTTTATGTGTGTAGCAGGATGGCGGGTCTCCATCATTTATTTATATTATTTGATGAAGTTGTTAATAACGTTTGTTTATAACAAACGTTATTAACGTGTATTTATAATTATTGCTTAATCGTTTTTTGATATAAAATGACAATTTATACTGGAAAACATATGTTAGAATGTTAAGACGCCTTCGTTTATTTAAATATCAATTACTTAAGATGGAACTTTTCTTCCCCACTGCTCAACTCGGTTGCTCAACTCAGTAAAGTTGAGCAATGGGTAATACCAATGACTCAATTGTTAATTCCTCAACTATATTTTATTCTCTGTAAATAAAATCTCATAATATATTTCATACACTACTAAGTAATCAATCTTAAAATTAAAATCTATTTCTTTCTTACAAACGAACTTAAAACAAACCGTTATTTCTTTCTTTTTCTTGAATCTTATCTTAGTTTTTCAAGTGCGTGCCCAATAGAGATTTCAGCATTAATTAGCTGTTTTTGTATATAAGTAATTATATCATCATTATCTATGTACTTCTTTCTTTTCTTGTTCGCTATTTTATCTACTTAATGTAGATCAATGTTAGCTAGTATTTTTAATAATCGTAATAATGTCTTGGTGCATTTATTTATAGATTTGTTTAATTTTGAGTGCCAACCTTCGAGCACATTGTTGGTTCTATGTCGCTTACCCACCATACTGATTACTTTTATAAAATCCTTTTTCTTTAAAGTGTTTTCGACATACGTTATAAAGGGCTGTATTGCAAGTTTCATATTCACTTTTAATGTAATTCCAGCCTTCCAATATTTTTCCCCTCGCCTATTAGTGGCAACACGGAGAAGAGACCAACGATCCTTTTTTTCATGTTTTGTTTTCTGACAGCCCAATTTTTTTACGTTTCGCCAAATCATTTTTGTCCAATGATAGTAGCACCCTTTAATAATCACAGTAGGCCATACTTCTTTTATTGCATTCATCATCCCAATTTCAAATAGTTAGTAATAGTTAGCGGAAATGAAAAGCTTGTTGCATGAGTAAAATTATCTATTTACACAGTAATAAACAAACAAAATACTCTCGTTACATCAATAACATGACACTTATAGTGACAATGTCAATTCTAAATAAGTTTAGTTTAATCATTTAGGTAGATTATAATATGTTCGATTTTAAAAGCACATTGACCTACAGATCACCTAAGTTGAGCAAAAATAGTTGAGCTATAGAGCATAAATTTTCGGTCATACAAGCTATTGTCTTACTGCTCAACTGGTTGAGCAATCGAGTTGAAGGGTACAGGGGCAAAACAAGAAATGTCACATTTTATAAAAAAATATTTAAGCATGGCAACATTAAGGATTTCGCGCGTACTTCAACATGGCATGAAGTAAAAAGCGTTATAACAAGAACAGTCTTCTAAACCTTCATTAATTCAAATCTCTGTACACGTTCAAAACTGGGAGTATCCATATTGTAACGGAACGGAACAAGGAATGTCCAATCTGTCAATGTCAGATGGTTGATGTTTTGATTGCTCTAACCGGTCGTATTTTTGAGATTTTAAATTTTGTGGTGTAAAATGTCTGAAAACGAAGAAGATAATAACAATAATTTTGTGAAAGAAACTAAAAAGCGGAAAAAGACTGGTAGATTAAGAGACGTAATGAAGAAAATGAGGCTGGCTACGCACGAAAGCGGTAATGATTGTAGGTGCAAAAGGTTGAAGTGTTTTGAAAGAATTTCGTCTGAAAATCGTCTGAGATTATTAAAGGAATTTAATAGCATGAAATCCATAGACGAACAGAATATTTTTTTATGTGGATTGATTAACATTCATACAATAAAAAGAAGGCGTAGTAGGAAAGATGAAATGGAAGCTGATTTTCACCAAAACTCTTACACTTACAAGGTAATAGTAAAGGAAAACGATGATATACAAGAGCAATCTATATGCTACAAAGCCTTTTTATCCATTTTTGGAATTACGAAAGGAAAACTAGAACATCTACAAAAGTCACTAAAAAAGACTGGTATCGCACCAAATGATAAAAGGGGAAAGTTAAGTTCACACAAGAAATTAAATAATGTTACAAAGCAATTAATATGTACTCACATTAAGTCATTTAAAGGAAGGCAAAGTCATTATAGCATGAAAGATACAAAAAAGGAATATTTACCTGAAGATCTAAATGTAAAAAAAATGTACAAATTATATTTGGATGCTTATGCTGAGAATCGTGTTTCTTATGAAACTTACAGGAATATTTTTAATACTCAATTTAATATATCTTTTGGTTATCCCCGCACTGATACCTGTAGTGCATGTGATGAATTCACAATAAAGGCCAAAGCATTACTAGCTGAAGAAAATCAGGAAGAGTTAAGAAGATTGACTATTCTAAATACTTTGCACAAGAAAAAGGCTCAAGTATTTTATGACAGAAAGAAGAATGCTAGAATTAAGGGACGGACAGATGTGAATTTTCAAGCTATAGCCATGGATTACCAAAAAAATATCTCATTGCCTAATATTTCCACCAATGATGTATATTACAAGCGACAGTTGTCTATTTACTCATTTAATTTGCATGTGCTAAGTGATGCTAGCTCCTATTTTTATACTTACCCAGAAATTTGTGGCCGCAAGGGCTCAGATGAAGTAGTTTCATTTGTATTTCATTATTTAACAAACCACTTGGACCACCGTGTTAAGCATTTGGAAATATATTGTGATTCTGCAGGTGGACAGAATAAGAACTACACTGTTACAAGGTTTATTCATTTTGTTGTCCACATAATGAACATTGTAGACTCAATTAAAATAACTTATCCAATTAGAGGCCATTCTTATTTAGAATGTGATAAAAACATGGGTCTAATAAATTTGAAAACTCATATGGAACTCCCATATGAATGGTATGATCTGCTGAAAACTAGTCGTCAAAGGCCGAAGCCCTTTAATGTCATTGAAGTTGGAAAGGGAGAAATCATAAGAAAGTTTTCACATTTTTTAGACAATCGGTACATTAAAAAATGCCCATTTCCTATACAGGCCCAAAGAGAAATAATGACTGTGAAAGAACATCCTAGGTTCATTCTACATAGAACAAACTACAATGGATTATGGGAGAAATCCCCTATATTGAATAAAAAAACATACACAAATACAAACAATAATATTGAATGTGAATTACCAAGTTTTTCATACAATGAGTACTTGCCTATTAGTACATTGAAGCACAAAGACCTCATGGAATTAAAAAAGTTTTGTTCTGCAAAGGCTCAAGCCTATTTTGAAAGTATTACCCATGAGTAGTGCTGGGTATGGACATTCCCTGTATTGATTTTACAGGACATCCCTTGTTTCTACTTTTTCTTGAATTGACTTATTTTTCATAATTGTAGTTTAAAATAATTAATAAATTACTCTAATGGTTTATTACCACCTAAAACTGATCTCTATAAAGTAAATTAAAGTTCCTATTAGTTATAATTTATATAAATATTTTCTTTAAAAAGTTGTGAACTTTGAAAAATTAAAATGTTAATTACACAATATTCTGTTTTTTTGACAATCCTTGTTTTGCCCCTGTACCCTTCAGTTGAGCAGTGGGGAAGAAACGGGATCTTTGATCGTAATTCCTTTCCCCATTTAACAAACTTTCCTTAGTCCTAGTTCTGTAACCTTTCCCCTATTTAATATGCTATCTCATTCTTTGCCTGAAAGAGATTGCTTTTTAGCTTAGGCATGTACACCTGTCAGCTGTGGATAACGTTCACACAGAAGACGATGAGTCGAATAAGGGTTCAGTATAATGATGCATACCGGGCTCTTATGCGGCTTCCGCGATGCTGCAGTGCGTCGGCTATGTTCGCGGAAGCGGGGGTCCCAGACTTTTTTGCTGTCATAAGATCCCGAGTAGCCTCGTTTTGGCATAGACTACGCCGTTCCACCAACAAAATACTCGTGGCTATCTCTGACGACTACTATTGTAATCCAATGTACAAACGGTGGGTCTCTGTCCACATGAACCAGAATAAGAAATGACGCAAGTAAAGTTTTTACTTAATAATATTATGATTTATTTTGGTACTGGGCACCCCTATACAGTGTCGACAGGTTTTTTTTTATTGTTTTTATTATATTTTATTTTATTCTAACTGTAAATGTCTGTATTGTATTGTTTTAACTATGGGTACTATGCCTGAAATAAAATATTATTATTATTATCCATTTATTCAAAAATATCCTTAAATTTAAGTTTTTTACAATATATATATATATATATATATAACAAAATACTATAAAAAACTTAAACCTAGTATGCCGCCAACAGCGAGGCAAGGCCCAAGCTGCCGGTGGTTAGGGCTGCAAGGAGAGGAATCTCCGGACAATACGTGCCGTGTCGAGAATCACTGCTTTCTGTATCCGACCCTTGATCCATTCCTCAAGCGAGAGCCTCTTAAGATGTCGGTCGAGACTCTTCGCTATCAAGCCATTCGCCGAAACAACTATCGGAACAATGATTGTCGAATCAACATTCTACATGGCGGTTACCTCGTGAGCTAAGTCAAAGTACTTGCTGACTTTGTCCTTCTCAGCTTTCACGAGATTCTCATCATGAGGGATAGTGATATCGACGAGCACTGCTCGGCGTTGGGACCGGTCGATCACCACGATATCAGGCTTATTGCAAACAATAGTCCTGTCCGTGATGATAGAGCGGTCCCAATAGAGCAACGCACGACCATTTTCAAGAACTGGCACTGGCGCGTACTTATAGTACGGCGTCTCAGATTCGACAAGGCCGTATCGAATGGCAAGTTGCTGGTGGATGATCCTGGCCACTAGGTTGTGCCTGTGCAAATACTCGCCGTAAGCAAGATGGGAACAACCAGAGATAATATGCCTGAGTGACTCTCCGGGACGGCGGCATGCCCGACAGATGTCAACCGTACCGTCCTTCAGGATATATTTTCTATAGTTGTTCGTCATCATTACTTCGTCTGCAATTGCACAGGCAAAGCCCTCAGTTTCCCCAAATAGGTCACCAAAGCGTAGCCAGTTCACCGAAGCGGGTAGGTCTACATCAGGCCCAGTCAAGGCCCGATAAAACCTCCCATGTAGCTCCTTGCCCTTCCATACTTCTTTGCGATCTTCGACGCTAAGCACCGGTGGTTTGCGCCAGTTCTCGATTGCCATGGAGAGAGGGGTAAATCCTTTGTCAACTGCCACAACATCACGATGCATCCCACACTCGTTGTTAAGGAAGTAATTCCTAAGGCTGTACACTTCACGGTTGTGGAGATTCTTGGCATTTAGAAAGCCCCGTCCCCCACACTTCCGTGGAATGTACAGTCTCATAACAGACGAGCGAGGGTGGAGCATGCGATGTGTTGTGAGCAGTTGACGGTCTCTCCTATCCAAGGCGTCCAGCTCAGTTTGAGTCCATCTCAGTATGCCAAAGGAGTACATCAATAGAGGCATCACCCAGCCATTGAAGGCACGCACCTTATTGCCGCCAGACAAAAGGCTGGTAAGTACCTTTGCTAGGCGACAGAAGAAACGTGCCTTCACCGACTGCTTGACGTCCTCCACAGATATTCCCAAAGACTCTGACATACCGAGATATTTATTATTATTATTATAAAATGTTAGTACTTAAGTAGTTAAAATTTGGCACCAACTTCAATATAAAACTGTTGTTTTTTTGTATTCTTATATTACGACTTTTAGATGTTTTTGAAATTGTTTTATTTTTATTCTATCGAATACTAAAAGAATTTTCAAAATCTTCAATCTGACCATCGATTTTTGTTAACGATATACCCAGAATATAGGTCACTAGACAAATACGACAGTGTTTTTATTTTTTTGATATCTTAAAAAGTGACTGAGTTATAAGCGTTCAAAGTTGCCGTGCCGTCCGGATTTATAAAGCGAGTCGCGGAACGTTGATGACGTCACAAATCGACAGCGGGGAGAGGCACGCGCGGCCTGACGTACTTCGTTAGCTCTGTGCTACTGGTGCGCGCGATTTTACGTGGCTCTAAGATGTGAATCAACATTATGTCATATAATAAATACTATGTAGTACCTATGTGTACAAATTCAACTATTAAAACGCCTACAAAACTATTTTTTGAAGTGCCATTGAATGCCAAAAGGCGTAAAAAGTGGATGAACGTTATGAAACGGGCCCTAAGACCGTTGGATTTTGTTGTGATGACCATTTTGATGTAAGTAAAATAATAATAATAATAATTTTTATTTATATCTTCACAATGGCTTACATTATAGGTACTACATCTTATTCTCTAACAAGTATATTTTATTTAAATGACAAGCCTGTGTGACAAAATTCCGGCCCTACACCCTCTAGGATTAAATCAAACTAAATAAACATATTAAATACTTAGATAATAAATATAATAAAAACATTTTCATAATAAATTTATACATATTACAGTATTATTTTTATTATAATATGTAATTAGATATTCTAAGCTTCGGGGTACCTATTACCTACTAGAAAAGATCCTATAACTAAGTTGTATTACGAGGTGTTTTGGTGTAATGTCTTCTTTTTGTCACTTTTTAAACCACATAGGTATGTATCATTAAAATATGTTGACTTTTGTTGACGGTAAAATGAAGGTCACAAAAGGTTTTACCGTCAACAAAAGTCAACATAGGTACCCAATTTTATAGAAAAACTAGCGACCGCCCGCGGCTTCGCCCGCTTGGTGTTTGGTTTCTTTATCGCGCCACAGCAGCGCCTTCTGGCGACGCGATGAATAGTAGCTGAGCTGCTGAGTGTTTTACGTGAATCCTGATGGAACTATAACTTTTTGCTGGATGAAATCTCTTTTTGTGTAGGTACCTCTGACAATGTGTATATGCAAACTTTCAGGATGATCGGTTAAGCATTTTAGGTGTGAAAAAGTAACAAAAATAAATCAACAAACTAATTCACTTTCGCATTTATAGTATTAGATGGGATTAGGATACGATTCATGTTACCTAAACATGTACACCTACCTATAGACACTCACCCGTTAGTAGGCACGTACTAACTTTTGAATGAGTATCTTAGACCTGCGGGTATTTGATTTGCTTGTTGGTCCTATATAGGTACGTCTATAGTATTTACCATTTCCCGGCTGTTTTTCTTACCAAGCTGAACGCTTTTTAATAACTCTCCCGCCATTGGGTGCACGACGAGATCTCCTGGGGTTCTCCACCCAAAAGGACTCGTCCTAGAGTCAGGCCTACCCGGGTAGAAACCCCTTGGATGTACTCTCTGTCTCCGGAGGTCCAGAGGTAGGTAAACTGTACCGATGGTCCATGGCGGTGATTGCGCCGTGGACACCGTTTGCCTACCGTTTTTTTTTTTTTTTTTTTTTTTTTTTTTTTTTTTTTTTTTACGAGGGGAATGCGTTTGCGCACCGTCCAAGCCCCCGCAGGGGCAAGGGTGTGTGGGACTCCGCAGCAAGCGACTACCCACTAAACCCCTCGATATGCCCTCTTTGGCGCCTAGCGCAGCCACGTCCAAAGGACGCGCCGCTGCCGAACGAGGTCGTGGGAACCCTTACAGACCGACCATAACCCCGTCCACGGCACCTGCCCACCAATGGCGGGCCCCTCACGCCCTCTCCAAGATGGAGATGGAGAGGAGTTCCCGGGGCATACTCCGGGTGGTAATTTTTTACTGTGGTTTTCTTCCACGCGGCCCGACGCTCAGTGCGCCAGGCCCCCGGCCCCGCTCAGTGCGGGGTAACGGGCTTGCCCGACGGCAGACCCCACTGGATCCACCGCCGCGCACACGAGCCGAAGCTCAGCGGCGCCGAAGCGCCGACCCACCGCAAAAAGCGGCCACGGTGGCCACACGAGGTGGCCCGCCGAGTAGTACTCGGCCATCCCACGCCCCCCTCATGGGGGCCGCACAAGTGTGCCGAAGCCACACGTTGATCGGGTCAGCCTCAGTCCTTGGAACAACGACACGCCGAAGCTCAACGAGCTTGCACCGACTCGGAACAACGACATGCCGAAGCTCAACAAGGACCCGCACCAACCCGATCAAAGGGGCAACGGCACAAGGCGCAACGCGCCATGACCCGCGAGCGGGTCCCCAGGCGACACACAACCCCATCTTCAAAAAGAAGGGGAGGTGACGCCCCACATGGCCACGTGAAGTGGCCCGCCGGGTTAAACTCGGCCACACCACGCCCCCTCCACGGGGCAGCTGTCAGACTCTTAGCCCGCGGCAGAAAATCTGCCGGGTTGCCCAGGGTGCACCACGAGGAGGTGTTCTGACATCGCACCCCACCGTTTGCCTACCTACCTAATCCTAAATAGGTGACACCTACGTATCTATTCTGTTGATTAGTTTTTATTGTAACTTCATAAACTTGTTAACTTTCAAACCATTGGCCATTTTTTGCCGAAAGCATCTGTAAATATTTGGCCTTGACATTTTTTGTATGAAAGTTGCTAAGCGCAACCTAGGCAATACCACAGAACACAACTGGCAATCTGGTGCCTCCCCTTGGCGTAACCTGGCGGCTAGTCCGCCAGGATCGTCCCCGGTCTGATGGCTCGGAGAAGTGACCTTCCCAATCCCGAGTTATTTTACCATATGGGAAATATTCCGGCGGAGACTTTGAATTAGTGAATTAGCTACCGGCGAACCGGAGACCGGCATACGGGTACACGGGACTCGTCACTCTTTGTGCCAGTATCGATAATCGCATTATTCCGCCTCAAAAAAAAAGTCAATACCACAGAAAATAAACTTGGTTGTAGGTATGTCCACTAAACTGTTTGACTTCATGAGTCGTAGAACATACATTTGTAGGAGCTACAAAAAAAATTAACTATGCATGTAACTATTATTTCAGATTGAAAATGACATGGAAAATTAGGTCAAATATAAATTGGTTGGAGGAAGACTAGTACTTAAAAAAAGATGCTTGCCCTCTTAAGTTTTCTTGTCAGCTAAAGACAGTTAAAAAAATTAACGATCTGTAGTGCAAAAATGTAGGCAAGAAGAACTGATTCACAAGATACCTACTCCATGAAGATATACCGAATCCGATCACTTCCCAACATATTGAGGAAATTCGGTTTGAGTCCTCGCATTTCCGCTGGTATATAATCACTATTTTTGGAAAAATATTGAGTCACCATAAAACTGTCTACTTTTGGTAAATTATCTGATTGACCATGTGGAAAGCCTTTCTCCATTGTTGTAATTAAAATGCTAATAAACAATAAAAGTCAAGTTACAAGGAGCGCAGTAGGTATGTACGACACAAAACTCAGAGCAACTGCGACTAGCGAGCGAGCGGCTGCCGGCTGTCGATTTGTGACGTCACCTACCTAGAGCGCGCGTACTTGAAAATTTAAATAGCGACCGTAACTTTCGGCGTTAATAACTTTGGAAATACTGCATCGATTTTAATGAAACAAAATCTATTGACATGTACATAACCATACCTCTTATTTAATGTGTGTTTTATTGTAATTTTCAAACCTATCGGTCACATCAATTGGCGGAGTAATCGCGTAACATATACTACACAAAACACGTTGGACACACCTAAAAATTTAAGGGTTTTCCTCGATTTTTAGGGAGTATCATCATCAGACCCTAATTTTAGTGCCCATGGAACTACCCTTGGAGTATACTCTATCGAATACAAAAATAATTTTGAAAATCGGTCCACACTTGGCCTCGTAATCGCGTAACATACACACAAAAAAAACATCCGCATCGAATTGAGAACCTCTTCCTTTTTTGAAGTCGGTTAAAAATATAAAGCAAGCACTTTAGTTTGTAACATTTTTTTATCATAGTATCTAATAAATTCTAATATTAACTACAAACTTATTAATTTTTACTATACTTTTCAACCCCACCAATTTCCTTCAGTATCTGTGGTAGAGTTAACAAATAATCGTAAAATTGCGAATTTTAAAATTAAATATCCCAGGACGCTGCTTAGAAACTATTCAGGACATCCCAGGACACTAACAAAACTAGGACATGTCCTGGGAAAACAGGACGGTTGGCAACTCTAAGCTAGACCAGTGGGTCCCAATTACTTTTTCTTGCGTACCACTCCAAGAAAGACCTGAAATTCGCGTACCCCTTATTGCAGGAATAATAAATAAAATTTAAATCGGGATGATGGTGAAAATAAGTTTAATGTGACAAATGTGCACGTTTTTCTTTGCATAACTCTGAAAAATCTGGTTGTTCATTAGTTAGTTTTAGCCTCAGTTGAAGTCTGTGACGATGTTTAGTTTTATGCTTGACATGGCCAAAAAACCGCTCTCGCAAAGGTACGTCGTGCAAAATGGTAGTAAATACTTAATTGCTGCTTCGCTGATACGATAAATGTCCTTTCGGTTAATAATCGGTTAATAAATAATCCACAATTAAAACAACACAATTCATACCACGACTCATGACATAAGCAAAATAGCAAATGAAAACTAGAATAGGCGGGAAATGGGCGCACAACTCCGTCGTCTTTAGAACAAGGATACATTTTTTTATAATACAAGGTCTCCTTTCCTTACTGCCCGTGTCCCGGCCGCGAAGCGCGGTAGGTGAGCGGTAATTTTTTTACGGGTTAAATAATCTTATTCAAGAGATTGCCGCACGTACCCCTTGATGCAACGTCACGTACCCCTTGGGGTACGCGTACCACTAATTGGGAACCACTGAGCTAGACGATATCACCACGGTAAATAGTATATGTCGCCGCAGCGAAATACGTTGATTGCAAAAATAACGCTTTATTTAAAATAATTATTGTAATTTAATTAAATCTTTCATAAAACATCGAATTGTAATAATATTGATTGGTTTTGTTGTTGATTTCAAATATGAAAAAGCTATTTTGATCTTCTATCTGTAAAAAACATTCAAGACAGTATCTTATTAAAAATATGTTAACAAAATAATCATTGTTAGTAAATCAATTGCAATTTTATCCAAAATTATCACTTAATATGATTTTTACTGAATTTCATCCCGTCAAATTACATTGTAATGAAAAGTTGAGTGTTGTTTTGATGTGCAAGTTATTTGGTGTTACAACGTAAGTTTATTTAAAAATTATTTGGCATCAACTATTAAAAAGATAAGCTTAAATAATTAAAATAAGAATTACTGTAGTGTTTTATAATTTTATTACTGTTGCTTGATGTTTTTGTTGCTAATACTTCCGGCGTTTGCCATACCACGCGGTCCGGCGAGACAGCATGGTAAGGCAAGCTAATACGGCACTCACTTTTCACCGAGAAGCCGAGTTGGACGCATTGTAAGTGAAATCTATGTTAGACCTGTGTAATAATTTGAAATAGAATTAAAAAGTAATAATAATTGCTTTATTTAGTTTCTTTTCATTTGTGATCTTACCAAGACATTTTCACGTAATTGTAAAACCCCGAGTGCTTCATGGTTGTTTCTATCTTTCTATTCTTTAAGTAATAATTAAAATTATAAAATAGTTTTTGAGAGATGTAGGCTGTCCCTTAACCCAATACATAAATAGGTAGGACTGTTTAGATTTGACATCAGAAGTGGGATCGCCCCAGCGATCCCCTATCTGCCCCGGTCAATTATTATGATTTCAGATTTGAACCTGACACACTAAGAAGATCCTGAAGATAATCTCCAAGCCCGTGCATCATGAGTGACCAAGACCCGAAAACTTCAGTGGCAAACACTTCGAATAGGAGTACACCGGAGCCTGCTGCGTCGACGGATACCACGAGGGAACCTTGCGTCGCAGGCGCGAGCCACACATGTGCACAGTTGGAGCATACGTTGGTATCACAGCATGGGGGTAACGTACCATCTAATTTCTATTCGCAAATGTGTTGTAATAGTTGAACGTAGCCTATAAGGATGAACGCAGCTTGACGTTGGTGTGGTGCCAGGACTGACAGATGGTTTAATCGGCTTGATGGCGCGCTTTGAGTGATAGGTTTATTAGCAAATAATATAATTGAGTACATACAATAAACGTGATTATATCTTAAATACATTCTTTTCATTAATACTACATGGTGGCAGCAATATGGGTACGGAACAAGAACCAGAATCTTTTTCGGGACAGCAAGTGTTCAATGTATGTTCTCCACCTTGTCCTGTGATTCCGCCAGGTCCTTTCGATTTTAGGCCTGAGAATTGGACAAAATGGAAGAAGAGGCTTATGAGATATTTAACAGTAAGCGATTTTAATTCAAAAGGAGACGAAGAAAAGATCGACCTACTTCTTTATTTAATGGGAGAGCAAGCGGAAGAACTGTCATTGCAATTAAACATTAAAAGTGAAAACACATCTTTCGAAACAGTTCTAAGCGTTATTGAAAATCACTTTCTACCAAAAAAGAATGTCGTTTATGCCAGGTTTAAGTTTAATAGCCGAAACCAAGAAAAGGGGGAGTCTGTAGACGATTACATACGCTCTTTGTATGTGCTGGCAGAAGAATGCGAGTTTGGTATTCTTAAAGAAGATTTAATAAGAGATAAAATTGTAGTTGGTGTGACGAGTCAAAGAGCGAGGGAAAAAATGTTACTAAATATACATTTAACATTAGAACAATCACTTACAATAGCAAAAAATGTTGAGGTATTTGAAAATGCACACTTTAGTATGGATTGTGAAATAAATAGAGTGAATAAAAAGACACTTTGCTGGTTCTGTGGTCGTAATATGCATGCAAATAGAAGTCAGTGTCCTGCTGTAAAAGCTGTATGTTTAAAATGTAAAAAAATTGGACATTTTGCACGGTGCTGCAGAGCAAATACAATTATTAAGGACTCTAAAAGTGGTGATATGTTAGAAGAAATCAGGGTATGTACACTTAGCAAATATTCAGTGGATGTGTCAGTCTATAAAAATAATGAATACAGATGTAAATTAAAATTTTTAATTGACACAGGAGCAGATATAGTTGCGGTTCCAGAGCAAAATGTTTCAAAGGGACAGCCTCTACTGCAGTGTAAGGTAAACATCAAGGGACCTGATGATTCGAATTTAGTAGTATTAGGAATATTTAAAGCCACTTTAAGGTATGAGGAGCGGGAATATACAGGGGATATCTATGTAGTTAGAAATTTAAAAAGTCCTATTTTAGGGTTGCCAGCAATTGAAAGTATGAATTTAATTAAGATATGTGCCATTAATAATTATGTTAGTGAGCAAAAGAGTAAAGTCGATGTAGAAAAAGAATATAAAAAACTTTTTCAAGACTTGGGAGTTTTCAGTGAACCTTTTAAGATTCAATTATGTGACAAATCAAAAAGCTATATTCAATATACACCTAGGGTTGTTCCAATTCCATTATTAGAGAAAGTTAAATCAGAAATAGATAGGTTATATAAACTAGGGGTAATGGTGAAAGTAGAGGAACCAACCCAATATGTTTCTCCTATGGTGGTGGTACCTAAAGATAAAGAAAACGTTAGAATATGTGGAGATTACACACAGTTAAATAAAAATATTTTGAGGCCAGTTTTTCCAATTCCAAAACTCGAAGTGACATTGGCTCGACTAAAAAATTCTAGATATTTCTCTAAAATAGATGCTACATCAGGCTTTCATCAAATTTGTTTGACAGAGGACTCAGCACCCCTTACAACAATAATTACACCCTTCGGACGCTTCATGTACAAACGGTTACCGTTTGGTCTTAATTGCGCACCAGAATATTTCTCTATGAAGTTCTCCGAATTGTTTCATGATCTGGATGGAGTAGTTATCCATGTCGACGATATTTTAGTTCATGCCGAAAGTATAGAGAGACATGACCAAATATTAAGAACAGTTTTAGATAGATTACAGAAGAAAAATATAACTATTAATAAAAACAAGTGTGTATTTGGAGTAAAGGAAATAATATATTTAGGACATGTAATCAATGAAAAAGGTATTTCTCCAGATCCTGATCGAATTCAGGCAATAGCTAATTTTGAGATACCAAAAAATAAAAAACAAATAATGCAATTCCTAGGTATGGTAAATTTTGTAAGTAGATTTATAAAAAACAAGACAGAAATTTTACAGGCATTATACATCTTATTAAGGAATGACACAACTTTTGTTTGGGGAGTAGACCAACAAAAATCATTTGATGCAGTTAAAGAATTGTTACAGAAAAGTCCTATAATGGCTCATTATGATCCAAGTAAGAAAATTATATTGGCTGCAGATAGCAGTAGTTATGGATTAGGGGCTACATTAATGCAAGAAATAGACAGTGGTCGCCAAATAATAGCATATGCTAGTAGAACACTTACAAACACTGAAAAACGATACTCTCAAATAGAGAAGGAATGTTTAGCTTTAACTTGGGCTGTTGAAAGATTCAAAGATTATGTTTATGGAATAAGGGTTTATTTAGAGACAGACCATAAACCATTGATACAAATATTACAAACAAAACATATAGATGAGTTAACGCCTAGGTTAATGTCTTTCAGAATGAGATTGACTCGATTTAATTTTGTAGTCAATTATGTTCCGGGAAAGAAGTTAACTATGCCAGATGCACTCTCTAGAAATCCATTAACATTAACAAAAGAACCAAATTGTGACATCATTCCAGAGGAATGTTTTGTTAATATGATATTAAAAAATATTCCTTTAAATGATAAGATTTTAGAAAAAATTAAAATTGAACAAAATAAATCAATTATATGTAAAACTTTAATAGAATATACAAAATTAGGTTGGCAAATAAGTTCAAAAGTGCCCGAAGACTTGAAAGATTACTTTCAATATCGATTTGATTTTTCTTTAGCAAATGAGTTTCTTTTATATAAATGTCGTTTAGTTATACCTGAAACTATGCAGTTAGAAATGCTTAATAAAATCCATCAAGGCCATTTGGGAATTACTAAATGTCGAAATAGAGCCAAACAAACAGTTTGGTGGTTAGGTATGTCCAGTCAAATAGAAAAACTAATACAGAACTGTCCACAATGTACTGAGGAACGGCAAAATAAAAAAGAAAAAATAATAATAGAAAAAACTCCACAAAGACCATGGCAAAAAATTGGAATGGATTTATTTCATTACAATAGCCAATGGTATGTAGTAGTTGTAGACTATTATTCAAGGTATTTAGATTTTAAAAAATTAACTAGTCTCTCTGAAACATCTATAATTGACTACTGTAAAGACATATTTGGAAAATTTGGTATACCGGAACTGATTAGGACTGACTGTGGATCTCAGTTTAAAACTAAATTTAGTGAATTTTCTTTAGAATATAATTTCCAACATATTACAAGCAGTCCATACTATTCCCAAAGCAATGGAGAAGCTGAGTCTGCAGTAAAAATTGCAAAAAATATATTGAAAAAGAATGTTGATATAAATTTAGGCCTTTTAATTTATCGAAATACACCTTTAGACACAGGTTTTAGTCCAGCTGAACTAATGTTTAATAGGAAATTGAGAGACAATTTACCGTGGTTGCCAGGTGCTTTGGAAAAGGTAGTAAAATGTAAAACAGAATTTAAAAAAAATGATTTATTGAAGAAAAACAAAGCTTTTACGTATTATAATAAGAAACACAGAACAAAACAATTAAGTGATCTAGGTATCAATGACAAAGTTTGGATAGTAGATTTGCGCAAGTATGGTTTTGTTTTGAGAAAGGCTGGACAACCCAGGTCATATATAGTTAGAACAGAAAATGGGACTTATCGCAGAAATAGGTGGCATCTTATTCCTGCTCCTTATGCAAAAGTAGGGCTTCATCCTGTAAATGATAATGTGATATACCAACAAAAACATTTTGAAAACACAATATCCCCTGATGTTTATTCTAACATGTCAAATAATTACATTCCTAATCATAATGTAACACAAAGTAGTGATCAAAGTAAAATTTATTGTGAGGAAAAAAATATAGTTGGAAGTGAGATGGATAAATTAAATATTGACATTGATAATAAAGTAGATCATAAGAATTGTATGGGTAAGGCGGAGGAAATAAGAAAAAGCAGTAGAAATAGAGTGAAACCAAAATGGATGAATGATTATATTTAATTCTGAATAATGTTCAGTGTACTAAACAAATTACTTTGAGTATAATTCTTAATAATGTATATTATTTTTTATTTTAAACTCAAAAGGGAGGATGTTGTAATAGTTGAACGTAGCCTATAAGGATGAACGCAGCTTGACGTTGGTGTGGTGCCAGGACTGACAGATGGTTTAATCGGCTTGATGGCGCGCTTTGAGTGATAGGTTTATTAGCAAATAATATAATTGAGTACATACAATAAACGTGATTATATCTTAAATACATTCTTTTCATTAATACTACAAAATGATAACAATGATACAAGCTATGAGCGAACGACTTCTAAGCCATCAACAAAACGATAAAGTTAGAATAACTGACATTTTTCTACCTTCATATGACCCAGATGGTAGCGTTGGAGTTCGCGAATGGTGCGATCATATTACCATAGCCAAAAATACCTATCAATTAACTGATTATGATGTACGCATGAAAGTGACTAGTCTACTGAAAGGACGCGCGAAGATGTGGGCTGATAATTGGCTCGTAACAACGACCACGTGGGACGAGCTACGTCAAAATATTATAACTACATTCGAACCCGAAAGCCGTTACTCCCGAGACGTATTGAGGTTCAGAGAACATACCTTCGATCATTCAAAAGATATTGCGGAATTTTTAACACAATCATGGATATTGTGGAGACGTCTAACAAGAGATAAGCTTGACAACTGCGATGCAGTCGAGGCAGTGATCGGAACAATTAGTGACGAACGCCTCAGAATAGAGTTAATGAATGCCAGAGCTACTTCAGTGCCAGAATTAATATCCGTTGCATCTTCTATTCGAACCAAGCGTTCTAATCAACTTCTTTCCAGTCAACCACCCAATAAACGTGCTAAATATTCTATTCCTAATCAAACAAGCCCCCAGTACTGTAGTCATTGTAGAAAGTTGGGTCACACTTTTAACAACTGTCGTAATAGAAACATCACTAGTGCCAACGGCCCATCTGTTCAAAAACCATCAGTTACACAATCTGCCTCTTCAACCAGGCCTAGTGATAAGTACTGTACATTTTGCTCTAAGTCTGGTCATACCTATGATACTTGTTATCGTCGAGAAAAACAAATAAGCTCTAACGTAAATTCACTGACCAATAATTATAGCAATTCAGGCTTAAATAAAATGCAAATAAAAATTGGTGATATTATAATAAACGCCGTTTTCGATAGTGGCGCCGAATGTTCTGTAATGCGCGAATCTATAGCAAACAAATTACCAGGGCGTAGGTGTCATTCCGCTAATTACTTGCGTGGTATAGGGCATTTTCCGGTTATTTCCTTGAGCACATTAACAGCCATTTGTTCTATTAATGACATTAACGTAGAAATAGTTTTCTATATCTTACCAGATTTTGAAATGACAACAGATGTTCTCATAGGCGTGAACATACTTCATGATACCGGTTTAAGCGTTGTTGTATCCAAAAATAGTGCAATATTGTACTCTCACCCTAAAGTAATGCATATGCGATCTTCACCAAACCCTTTATTTGACAAAATAAATCATGATTTAAATGACAAAGCTCAAATTGAACAACTTTTAAATCTCAATAAATACTCCGATTTATTTACACGAGGATTTGGGAAATCTAGAGTCAATACTGGAGTGTTAGAAATTCGCTTGAAAAACAAAGATAAGTTTGTAGAACGAAGACCTTATAGATTAAGCCCTGTTGAGCGCGAGAAAGTTAAGGCTATAATAAAAGAATTAATAGATCATAATATCGTACGTGAAAGCAAATCTCCATATTCCAGTCCGATTATTTTAGTAAAGAAGAAAAATGGTGAAGACCGCATGTGCGTTGATTATAGGGAACTTAACGCAAATACCATCCGTGATCACTATCCCCTGCCACTTATAGCTGATCAAATTGATCAATTAGCTGGTGGTCAATATTACTCTTCTCTCGATATGGCCTCTGGTTTTCACCAGATACTCATATCTGAGGACTCTATCGAGAAAACTGCCTTTATTACACCGGATGGACTCTATGAATATCTCACTATGCCCTTTGGCCTTTGTAACGCACCATCCGTATACCAAAGATGCATTAATCGTGCGTTAGGGACTCTTTTAAACCCTGGTAGTGTAAGCAAAGAAAGTAACGATAGCGTGGCCCAAGTTTACATTGATGACGTCATCAGCAAATGTCGGGATTTCCCTACGGGACTTACTAATCTTGAGAAAATCTTGATAGCTCTACGTGAAGCGGGTTTCTCTATCAATATTGACAAGTGCCTGTTCTTTAAACGTTCTATAGAGTATCTTGGCAATATTATAGAAAACGGCCAAGTCCGTCCAAGTCCCAAAAAGACCGAAGCCCTGCTTAAAGCGCCTATACCAAGTACTGTTAAGCAGGTTCGGCAGTTTAATGGCTTGGCGGGCTATTTCCGTCGCTTTATCCCAGATTTCGCTCGAACGATGACTCCTCTCTATGACTTAACTAAACAAGGTACACGGTGGCAATGGTCTCATGCTCATGAACAGGCACGTCAAAAAATTATTCACCATCTAACCTCCTCTCCTGTATTAACAATATTCCGAGAAGGACAGCCTATAGAGCTCTTTACAGATGCAAGTAGTCTTGGATTTGGGGCTATTTTAGTTCAAATCATTAATGGAAGACAACACGTTATAGCGTACTTCAGTATGCGAACAACAGAAATTGAAAGTAGGTATCATTCCTATGAGTTGGAAACTCTAGCAGTTGTTCGTGCTATTAAACACTTTCGCCATTTTCTATACGGACGGAAATTTAAAGTGATCACTGACTGCAATGCATTGAAGGCCTCAAAACATAAAAGAGATCTGCTACCGCGGATACACAGATGGTGGGCATACCTACAAAATTTCGAGTTTGAAATAGAATACAGGAAAGGCGAGCGGATGCAACACGCAGACTTTTTTAGCCGAAACCCAGATTCTTTGATAGTCAATGTCATGGCGAATAATTTAGAGTGGCTGAACATAGAGCAAAGACGCGACGCCGTACTAAGACCCATCATAGACTCTATACACAATGGAGATCAGGTACCTGGCTACATCCTTGAAGACAATGTCCTGAAACTCGAGAAAAACGATTCGTTATTAGGATCCCAAAAGCTAATTGTAGTACCGAAGGCATTTCAATGGAGTCTTATAAATACTTTCCATAATTCGTTAAAGCATACAGGCTGGGAAAAGACTCTACATAAAATAAAAGAAAGCTATTATTTTGAGAGAATGAACTCCATCGTTCGCGACTTCGTGGATAATTGTATTGTTTGTCGAACGTCGAAACAAACATCAGGAGCAACTCAGGTTCGATTGCATCCTATAAATAAACCGACGGTACCATTTGAAGTAATACATATGGATATTACCGGCAAACTTGGTAATCCAAATGAACAAGAATATGTTATAGTCATTATTGATTCTTTTACGAAGTATGTTCTACTTCGCCATACAAATAATAAAAGTCAGCATAGTACACTTGCTGCTTTGAAACATCTCATTCATCTTTTTGGCACACCCCGACAAATCATAGTAGACGGTGGTAGAGAATTTTTAGGCGAATTTAAAAACTACTGTGATCGATTTGGCATCGAAATCCATGCTATTTCTCCAGGTGTCAGTAGAGCCAATGGTCAAGTCGAAAGAGTAATGGCCACTTTAAAAAATGGACTCATTATGATAAAAAACTATGAAACACCGGACTGGCACACTGCCCTGGAAAGCCTTCAGCTTGCTCTGAATTGTACCGTACACCGAACCACAGGTGCAGCTCCGCTCACACTTCTTACACGACGCCGAGACTGCGTACCACCAGAGTTACTGAACCTGGTAAACATTGACAATGCATCGATTGATTTTGATGTATTAGAACAACACGTACGACAAAGAATGATCCAACAATCAATAAAAGATAAAGAGAGATTTGATAGAGGTAGAGCGAAAATACACAACTTTCAAAGAGGAGATTTCGTATTAATTAAGAATAATCCTAGGAATCAAACGTCTTTATATTTAAAATTTAGTGTGCCTTATGAAGTTCACAGGGTTCTCGGCAATGACCGCTATCTTGTGCGGAAGGTGGTGGGTCACCATGGACGACCGCGCAAGGTAGCGCACGATCAGCTGCGACGTGCCCCACAGCCTGTCGCTGGCGTCCAGGCGGCCGTGTCGCCCTCAGATGAACAACAACCTGGGCCATCAAACCCATACGCCGTCGCAGACACCGTCGTCGATGCCACCGCCCCTGTCTGCTCGTGAGCATCATGACAGCAAATCAGAGTCGTTAATCTGAAATCATTAAGCTGGTAAAGTATTTTCTAGCTGTCATTCACAAATAAAAAAAATAATAATAATAATAATAAATTTGGATGAAAAAGGAAATGGCAAAGAAGTGTAATAATGATCACAAGAACGAGGACGGCAAGAGCGGAACGAAGCGCACGAACACCATCTGCATCAGTCCCTCCGTCAGCTCCGAGCGTGTTGCTGGAAGCAGGTTCCGAAGCAAACAGCTCGTCGAGCGACGCGAGTGGGCCTAGGACGCCGCCGCCACGACCACCTGCGCGACGAGGACGCCCCCCACTGCCGGCACGCTTAGGACTTATGAGGCAATCTGCCTCACAACAGGCCCCCGCTACCGGTGGTGTAGTGCGACGCATGCGATGGACTATAACAATGAACGAGAACTGCATGCGCGCCTATTACGGGGCTACAGAGGGAGGAACCTGTCTGACTGCGTATCGTGACAGAATGCTGTCTCTGTTTCAGGTCCTTGAGCCGTCCGTCGCCGTGTCCGCCCAACGACTATCGGATCAAGTGCGGGCGATCCATCGGTGTAAGCTGCTGGATCAATCTACACTTGATCGGCTTCACTTAGAGACGCTTCCTGCTACCGCCGTCCCCTCCTCGGCCCAAGGCCCGTCTGCCACGCCCGTTGCTTCGAGTGCAGATACAATGCTGTACTCGGAGGCGACAATAGCGACGCAGGTTGACCCCGAAGCTGATGAAGGGGATAGCGCTGGCATGAATATAAGTACTCAAGTAAAAGAGCAACTGGAGGCCGCTTTGGAGGACGTGATTCGTGAATATCGATTCGCACCAAACTCTAGGCCGCGAATACCACGTTTGCCGACACATAGACGTAATCTAGCGCTGTTGGGAACACTAAATGCTTTGCTAGCTCCGTACCTACGGACTAGCGAAGATTTGGTTGATACGCATTCTATTCTGTACTGCGGTGCCCTTGCCGCATGCCGTGTTGCCCGAGTAAGGTTCCCGGAAGCTGATCGAGCACCGCGGCCTGCGGTACCAGCATGGCAAGTGAGAATAGAAAAGCGTATCAACTCATTCAGGGTTCTCATTGGCAAGCTTATCTGCTTCAGTCGGGGTAACACCCGACCCCGAGTTATGCGTTTTGTGACACAGGCCTATGCCGAAACCGGAATCCGGCCTAAAGATTACATGGCGAATGTCACGGAACGCATAGACTATCTGAAGCAGAAAGTCTATGCGTGGGCTAACCGTATTCGTCGCTACAGAGTACGTGTGGATAGATACTTTCAGAATCGCCTCTTCCAAAGTGATCAGAAGAAGGTATATCAAAAGTGGGAGGGAACCGACCATCGTGTGGTCGACGGGCGGCTGCCTGATGCCAATGCCATGGTCAGTTTCTGGCGTGACATCTGGTCGCTGCCCGTCGATCATGTAGAGGGTGATTGGATGCGTGTAATCGAACGGGAATGTGAATCTATTGAGCCAATGGGGCCTATTACCATAGACCCCGTAGACGTTAGTTGTGCCATCCGTTCGGCCCAGAACTGGAAATGCCCAGGGCCTGACGGATTGCACAACTTCTGGATAAAGTGGTTTCGTAGTTCGCATCCCCGTTTGGCTACACAGTTTCAAGAAGCCCTAGAGCACGGTTCCATTCCCACTTTTATGACTACCGGTACCACCTTCTTGCTCCACAAGACCGGAAGTACCACGGATCCAAAGAATTATAGACCTATCACATGCTTACCCACCATCTACAAGCTCCTTACGTCCATTCTGACCACAAAAATTAACACACACATTGTGTCAAATAATATTTTGGCCTCTACTCAGAATGGATGTAAGGCTGGCTCCCGTGGTACGAAGGAGCTCCTCCTCATAGACATGACCATTAGCCAACAAGTTCGACGGAGCAGGGGATCCCTTTCTGCTGCATGGATTGACTACAAGAAGGCCTATGATTCGGTGCCGCACTCGTGGCTCGTAATCCAGCTTTATATATTATAGAATCCAGCTTTATATAGTATAGATACAACTCTGAAATCCTTTTTAAGTATCTGTATGCGGCAATGGACCACAGCTCTTCGTCAACCATGTGGCGGTGACGGTTCCCTTGATCCGCAAAACTTGATTAAAATAGAGAGGTATTTTTCAGGGTGACAGTTTGAGTCCCTTGTGGTTTTGCCTAGCATTGAACCCTCTCAGCACTTTGTTGAAGGACTCAAGTCTAGGCTGTCGGCTCCGGAGACAGGGTGAAGTCATTAGTCATCTGCTGTACATGGATGATCTCAAGTTATTTGCACCGAAACAACGAGATCTGATGGAGTTGCTGAAAATCACACAGATTTTCAGCAACGCTATCAGAATGGAGTTCGGAGTAGATAAGTGTGCGGTCTTGCATGTGCAGCGGGGGAAAGTTGTAAAATCACCGAATGTACAACTTTCCGATACAATGACACTCAGATCTCTTTCCGATGCCGACTCATACAAATATCTTGGTATGTCACAGTCCTTAGGGATATCGGCGGAGGACGTCAAGAAATCGGTGAAGGCACGCTTCTTTTGTCGCCTAACAAAGGTACTTAACAGTCTCTTGTCTGGCGGCAATAAGGTGCGTGCCTTCAACGGTTGGGTGATGCCTCTATTGATATACTCATTTGGCATACTGAGATGGACTCAGACTGAGCTGGACGCTCTGGACAGGAGAGTCCGCCAACTACTCACAACACATCGCATGCTCCACCCGCGCTCGTCTGTTATGAGACTGTACATTCCACGGAAATGGGGTGGTCGTGGCTTTCTAAATGCCAAGAACCTCCACAACCGTGAAGTGTGCAGCCTCAGGAATTACTTCCTTAACAACGAATGCGGGATGCATCGTGATGTTGTGGCAGTTGACAAAGGACTTACCCCTCACTCCATGGCAATCGAGAACTGGCGCAAACCATCGGTGCTCACCGTCGAAGACCGCAAGGAAGTATGGAGGGGCAAGGAGCTACACGGGAGGTTTTATCGGGCCTTGACTGGGCCTGATGTAGACCTAACCGCCTCGGTAAACTGGCTGCGCTTCGGTGACCTTTTCGGGGAAACCGAGGGTTTTGCCTGTGCAATTGCAGACGAAGTAATGATGACGAACAACTATAGAAAATATATCCTGAAGGACGGTACCGTCGACATCTGTCGGGCATGCCGCCGTCCCGGAGAGTCACTCAGGCATATTATCTCTGGTTGTTCTCATCTTGCTAACGGCGAGTATTTGCACAGACACAACCTAGTGGCCAGGATCATCCATCAGCAACTTGCCATTCGATACGGCCTTGTCGAGACTGAGACGCCGTACTATAAGTACGCACCAGTGCCGGTTCTTGAAAATGGTCGTGCGTTGCTCTATTGGGACCGCTCTATCATCACGGACAGGAATATTGCTTGCAATAAGCCTGATATCGTGGTGGTCGACCGGTCCCAACGCCGAGCAATGCTCGTCGATATCACTATCCCTCATGATGAGAATCTCGTGAAAGCTGAGAAGGACAAAGTCAGCAAGTACCTTGACTTGGCTCACGAGGTAACCGCCATGTGGGATGTTGACTCGACGATCATTGTTCCGATAGTAGTTTCTGCGAACGGTTTAATAGCGAAGAGTCTCGACCGACATCTTAAGGGGCTCTCGCTTGACGGGTGGATCAAGGGCCAGATACAGAAGGCGGTGATTCTTGACACGGCACGTATCGTTCGGAGATTCCTCTCCCTGTAGCTCTAACCACCGGTAGCTTGGGCCATGCTCCGCTGCCAGTGGAACCCTAGATTTAAGTTTTTTATAATATTTGTGTTTTTATATCTATATATTGTAAAAAACTTAAATTTAAGATGCTTTTTTGAATAAATGTATAATAATAATAATAATTTGAATTAAAGCTATTGGCATCAGAAGCCTCAAAATAGCTAGCTAAACTAAATGCTACTGACGTGTGGAGCCGTTCAATAGCATAATTCCTATCCAAAATAATCCCCTGTGTACCACGGCGTACGAGACCGCCTAGAGCACAGCATCGTCTGGCATCGTCCTACCACTAAATCCTTAGAGCCTCTGTTGAAAAACAGCAACGACCTAATATTACCATATCCTACCCGTACATATTTACAATAAAATTTATTACTGACAGTAACATAACAGTGCATCAGCAATAAAACCCATCCTAAAAGAATTATAATCCTCTGTGTACCACGGCGTACGAGACCGCCTAGAGCACAGCATCGACCTATTTCTAAAATCCATAGAACCTCTGTTTTCATAACAGCATCGAACCTTTACCGCCCTATCCTTTCAAAGCATGTTATAAAATTAATTTTGCTGACACTGAATTATGTTAAACTGAAGAAAAAAAAAATGAATAAATACCACAGGTATTAGTTTCATCATCACTAGGCTATAATGTACTGTGGAAGTATAAAAGCCTCACAAAGTATGTTTTGTGAATATGTTTCTGATATTTATAATTTTTGCAGACTCGTGAATCTAGAAACTGGAGCAAGGCATATGTGGACAACGCAGAGCACGCGTTGCATCGCAGAATGGCCGTGTCGCCGCAGCGAAATACGTTGATTGCAAAAATAACGCTTTATTTAAAATAATTATTGTAATTTAATTAAATCTTTCATAAAACATCGAATTGTAATAATATTGATTGGTTTTGTTGTTGATTTCAAATATGAAAAAGCTATTTTGATCTTCTATCTGTAAAAAACATTCAAGACAGTATCTTATTAAAAATATGTTAACAAAATAATCATTGTTAGTAAATCAATTGCAATTTTATCCAAAATTATCACTTAATATGATTTTTACTGAATTTCATCCCGTCAAATTACATTGTAATGAAAAGTTGAGTGTTGTTTTGATGTGCAAGTTATTTGGTGTTACAACGTAAGTTTATTTAAAACTTATTTGGCATCAACTATTAAAAAGATAAGCTTAAATAATTAAAATAAGAATTACTGTAGTGTTTTATAATTTTATTACTGTTGCTTGATGTTTTTGTTGCTAATACTTCCGGCGTTTGCCATACCACGCGGTCCGGCGAGACGGCATGGTAAGGCAAGCTAATACGGCACTCACTTTTCACCGAGAAGCCGAGTTGGACGCATTGTAAGTGAAATCTATGTTAGACCTGTGTAATAATTTGAAATAGAATTAAAAAGTAATAATAATTGCTTTATTTAGTTTCTTTTCATTTGTGATCTTACCAAGACATTTTCACGTAATTGTAAAACCCCGAGTGCTTCATGGTTGTTTCTATCTTTCTATTCTTTAAGTAATAATTAAAATTATAAAATAGTTTTTGAGAGATGTAGGCTGTCCCTTAACCCAATACATAAATAGGTAGGACTGTTTAGATTTGACATATATAATTACCGTGATATCACAGAAGAATTTTATTTCCGTTTTGTCATATTATAAAATCGAAATTTAAATAGGAGAACTAGGATTCTCTCCATTATGCTCTATTAGTGGAACTAAAACCAACAAAGGAAACTAAATGGTATACGTATACACACCATATACATTTTACCCAGAGTTGCAATAGGCCCGGGTATTGATGTATCGGCTAGGTACTTCTCAGTTGGCGGCGGCCGGGCAGAAGATAGCGAACTTACGCGCTCCACCAGCTGCCGCAGGGATCGCAGTAAAGTAGTGGCGCTCCCGTCACTCACACTAATGACCCTATGCTGAGGGAGTGTCTGAAGTTGCTTTATTTAGTTTCTTTTCATTTGTGATCTTACCAAGACATTTTCACGTAATTGTAAAACCCCGAGTGCTTCATGGTTGTTTCTATCTTTCTATTCTTTAAGTAATAATTAAAATTATAAAATAGTTTTTGAGAGATGTAGGCTGTCCCTTAACCCAATACATAAATAGGTAGGACTGTTTAGATTTGACATATATAATTACCGTGATATCACAGAAGAATTTTATTTCCGTTTTGTCATATTATAAAATCGAAATTTAAATAGGAGAACTAGGATTCTCTCCATTATGCTCTATTAGTGGAACTAAAACCAACAAAGGAAACTAAATGGTATACGTATACACACCATATACATTTTACCCAGAGTTGCAATAGGCCCGGGTATTGATGTATCGGCTAGGTACTTCTCAGTTGGCGGCGGCCGGGCAGAAGATAGCGAACTTACGCGCTCCACCAGCTGCCGCAGGGATCGCAGTAAAGTAGTGGCGCTCCCGTCACTCACACTAATGACCCTATGCTGAGGGAGTGTCTGAAGGCGTTCCATAGACACTCCCACCCAACCCTAAAGAGGAACCCGGTGTGGCCGGGCAGCATCGCGCTCTACACACAAAGCAATTGCGAAAAGTACCCTTTTTGTGTCGAGAATGCGATTAGACGGAACCCACCAGTATTTTTAGTGAGTATATCTCGATTGGCGAGGCGAGTCTCACATAACCGCAGGCGGACGCCACTCCGTCTGCGGTAGATTTAAAATTAGTAAGCAATTACCCTGCATCAATCAACGCATTTAGGGATGTATACGTTAATAGCTAGGTAAGCTTTATTTGCACAACAAACAACTGGGAATGAACAAATTTGCCGGCCGGTTGGCGAGGAAGCGGGATTCCACATTAAAATTTCTAGTTCGCATTGTACGTGTTGACATTTGATTGTGTGACTCAAAATTTATTAGGTAAGTACCTACGATCGCATTAAATTTTGACAATTACTTACGTAATGTTGGTATGTCCATCATTACTTTTTAAAAAAGACTAGCTTTTCGCCTGCAGTTTCACCCAAGTTATTTTCGAGAATACATTTTGCCCATAGTAAAAAACAATAATTCAAATCATAAAGCATAGGCTGTGGTAGAGCAGTTGTTAATATGATACTTTAACAATGTATGGATATGGATATGGGTGGGGGTGGAATTATCACACTTAAGCATGTATTCACTAATTTCTAAGTAATTATCAACTTAAATACAGATTTTAAATCAGATTCTAAAAATAATAATAAGGATACGCAGAGCATCACAATTTTATATTAAAGTTGGTGTCACTTGCAAGGTAAATGATCTCCTGGAAAGTCTTTAAAATGTTAGAACTATCTGATGTAGTTAGTTAAAATTTTACTCCAATTTCAAAATAAGAATGTGATGCGTGTATAATTTTTGTCTTTTCAGTGTTTTTGAAGTCTGTCTCCATTTTCAGTAAAATATATTTATTTTAATCTCTTTAGTGAATTTTTTGAAAGAGAAACCAGCTCACAGAAGCAAATTGAAAGAATACAATTAAGGGTCAACATGTGTTTATTATATTTAAAAAAACTAATTTTTATTTCCTTAAAGTCAAAGACTTCCATACAAGTATTCGACCCTTTTTTCTCCCCTTAGCACAAATAATATAATGCCCTAAGGGGCTGATTTTTCAACAATAAGTGAATACAAGCAACTCTATACCGAAAAAAAATAAAAATATTGAACTAAAAAATAAAATTATTCGAGCAAACCACCCCTATTCGCTCCTAGCGCAAAAGAACCAAGGATACTTGCAGCATTGCCCCTTTCTACGCCATGGGATAGTGGAGAAAGAGAAATCATCCCCACTTCACACGTTAGAGCATTGCACAACGTATTTTTTTTTAATTTCGTAATACTAAATCTGCAGAAAAGCTTTCGTTTCATTATTTGTACACAATTCGCAAATAAAATTAAATCTAATTTGTCAATAATTTCAAAATGTCAATGTCACTTTGACAGTTGCAAGTAATTTGGTCACTGTGCTTAGCTGTGCTTAATATCGTGCATAAACAAAACTAATGTAACGGGATATAATAAAAAGTAGACGTTGCAGAATCACACTGATTTAATTTCGATTTACAATAGGGCAGAGTTCCGTCTTAGAAACAGTAAAACAGAGAAGTCAACTAAATATGAGATGGCGCGGCATTTTATAGTTTCTCCGATAGTAAGGCGCTAGCTTGGCTTGGCTCTGATTGGCTGGCTTGGGCTGGCTGGCACATGGCTGCACGTGCTTGGCTCTGATTGGCTGGCTTGCGATTGGCTGAGGCGGTGTGGCGCGTAACAGTCGGCCGTCCTGAAACAATCATTGCTCCCGCAATGGAAAAACACGTGGTTAGCTTTCAAGTAGGTCAATGAGATCTTCGGTTTCAAGCTGGTCATCAGAGCTACTGGCACTGTATGATATAGGGTACTGTGATTTTGTGATAGGGCCTCAAGAGTCCGATGCAACCAGGCTAGTAAAGGCCTTGTAGCCTCGGAACCCCTTGATACTGAGGATTCTGTATATGTCATTACCCACACCTTAGTAATGATATATGGGCCAGAGTAAATATCATCAAGCTTAGTGCTCACTCTTGTTACACTACTTGTGGCTGCTTGCCGCCAAAGAACTAAATCTCCCTTTCTGTAAATTCGACGAGTTTTCCTTTTTTTTATCGAAGTTACGCTTCATCTTGTGGCTTTCTAATTTTAATCGCGCACTAGATCTATTATTACGCCTGATTTCTACCGATTTATTATTACTTTCATAACATCAAATCATAGGGCTATACGACTATGTTGTACTTTCATTTACAGTATTATTAACACCCCAAATAATGTCAGGTAAGCTATTGGCCCAATTATTAGAAGTCTGGCTAGGATCAATCGCACGTAACGCATTCAGTAAGATCCGGTTCCACTTAACCATTGGCTCGTGGACATGCAACAGATGTCAAAATGTACTTAAATTGCTTGTCAGTTGAATTTTTTTTAAATATCTGCTGGTAAAAGCTTTGCCATGATCACTGACAAATGTTCTTATTGTTTTTTACTGAATTGACCGTGGGTGGGCTCAGCAATAACAAATTTAGAGAAATTATCCTACTTCCTACTAATATTATAAACGTGAAAGTGTGGATGTTTGGATATTTGGATGTTTGGATGTTTGTTACTCAATCACTCAAAAACGGCTGAACGGATTTGGATGAAATTTGGCATGCATGTAGCCTTTGACATGGAAAAGAACGTGACATAGGCTACCTTTTATCCCGATTCCTTAAGTAGTTCCCGAGGGAAAATTAAAAATTGTTCAAAATTGGACTCCACGCAGACGAAGTCGCGGGCAGAAGCTAGTCTGTAATAACCAACATATATTGATAACCTTTTGCTGTTCTACAAAAGGGGCATATGGTCGACATGAACCATGACCATGGGTTCTGTGGGTTTCGGAATAGGGAACAATGTACCATTTACTCCCTCTTTATTAAATCTATACATTTTTGAAAGCCTACATGACTTATATTACTGTGGTGCATCTGAACTAGTCTATCTGATCAATGCAGACACCACGAGGCGATTACCATACAATGTCTTCCAATAGAGTCTATCATCTGAGAGCACATAGTTGTTTATATCAGGGGCAGCTGAGCTATCTTTATGCTGAACAACGATACGCCTTAACTTGTCATCCTGGTACTGGACTGTATAGAACCCGTCTGACACTTCAAGGCGGTTGACATTAATAGCATCGACGGGATTTCTACTCAATGCGTCTACGTGTTAAATTTTTTTCCCCAGGCCATATTGTACACTTATGTCAAAATCTTGTATTGACAGCCGGCACCTAGCAATACGTGGGATAATGTCACGTTTAGTAAGGGTGGCGCGAACGGCAGTACAGTCAGTTACCACTTGAACATGTATCTCTACTATAATACACTCTAAACCTACACAGATTCTACTACGGCAAGCGTTTCAAGCTCGTAACTGTGGTATATACTTTCTTCTTTACTCGTTGCCCTACTGAAATACATGACAGGCCTAAGGGAATTATCAGTTTGTTTTTGTAAAAAAATACCTGCGATACCGGATTTGCATGCATCGGTGTGAATCTCAGTTGGTAATACAGGGTCATATAAAGCCAGTACTGGCCTTGTACACAAACACAGTTTTAATTGTTGAAAACTATCGACTTGTTCAGTGCCCCATTTCCATAACTGCGTTTTTCTTTGTTAAATCTGTTAAAGGGCGAGCAATTAAATTGCGAAACTTTTAATAAATTTACCGAAATAGCTACATAGCCCTATAAATTGACGTATTTCATTAACACTACTAGGGGTAGGAAACTGCGACACTGCTAACAATTTTGATTCACTTGGTTGAATGCCATTCGAAGATATCTCATGTCCTAAGTATGTAATTTTGTTTAATAAGAATGAACACTTACTCACATTTCACTTTAAATTTTCCGATCTTCATTTATGAAAAACTTTTTGTAAAATATCTAAACCTGACTGAACATCAAAAGAGGGTAGCAACAAATTGTCTAAGAATGCTAACATTTCATATTTATCGGGAAAGTCATTGTGGGTTTTTGAACTACCGCCTTTTGTGATTGGAATTTCGTATTGAATCTACAACCTTATTAATTATTCGTATAACAACAGACGGTGCGTTATCTAAGCCAAACGGAACACGCGTATATTCAAATACCAATGTGGCGTTATAAAGGCTGTTTTGTGGTTATCTGCAGGGTTGATTTTGACCTGATGGTAACTTTGTGCCAAATTAAGACTCGTAAAGAAATTCTTAACGGCTAATTTGGAAACCTAATCATCGATATTAGGCAAGGGTCAACACAAAGTCTACTATCGCCGTTCTTTTTTTTACGAATTACGGGAGAAGCAAAACATAATTCAGATTCTTGAACTATACCTGCGTCGAGCAATTCAGACACTTTGGATCTAACTACTGACTGTGCGACAAGCTGTAAGGTTGACGGTATATAGGCTGTTCACTTGTTAACTTTATTTTTATGTTTAATAAATCTGTACATCCTAAGTCTTGTGTTTTACTCGCAAAATAATCAGGGAAATTGATTAGTAAAGCAATCAAATAATCATAATCGGTTTTTATTCAATAGATCTGAACTGATTTCCTCTATGTTTGATGCCCCGATTGTGCTAATATTGGCTTGGCTAGTGTGCAATAGATTATTTTGGCTACAAAGGTAGTGCAATAAAATAATGTGGGCTAACCTGAACCTCCGAAGGCGGTGTAGTAGTGCAGCTGGTGGCTCTGCTCTGGTGGTAGACCGCGAATGATGCATGAGACAACTGCGCTGTCTGACAACTTACACCGAAAACACATGGCGACTTTGTCCTGATAATATTTGGTCATCGAATCCATATTTGCGATGTCTGGGAAATGCACGTATCAACATTTGCTTCCAGTCTTCCCAAGAGTAATCGTATTCATCCAGCCGGTTGTACCATCTTCTTGCTTGACCTCCTTAATCTATCTTGCAGATGAAACGACTTCATGTTTTCGCACCATCCATATAAATTTCGCCAAGTTGAACAATTTTTTTTTGAGCCTTGCTGTCGCAGTAGTATACTCTTCGCTATCCGGGTCGAACTCGGGGATTAGCAAGGCTGCACGGGGTTCTTTTCTTGTAGTGACGGAGGGTATTTCGTAATTTAAAGAACTAATGGCCTTTTGTACCTCTGATTTCAAAAGCTTGCGTAGGATTTTTCGAGCTGAAGGCGAGGCTGGTGCGAAACTTTGTCTTTGTTTTAACTAGTTGTCTCGGATGAATCTTCACGCGGAGATTTGCCCCATTCGTGCGGACGGACCAGGCGGCCTACACCCGACGCATTGACGTAACTACGTTTTAGGGTTTTTTTTTATATTTATCCCACTTCTGATATGTAACGGGATATAATAAAAAGTAGACGTTGCAGAATCACACTGATTTAATTTCGATTTACAATAGGGCAGAGTTCCGTCTTAGAAACAGTAAAACAGAGAAGTCAACTAAATATGAGATGGCGCGGCATTTTATAGTTTCTCCGATAGTAAGGCGCTAGCTTGGCTTGGCTCTGATTGGCTGGCTTGGGCTGGCTGGCACATGGCTGCACGTGCTTGGCTCTGATTGGCTGGCTTGCGATTGGCTGAGGCGGTGTGGCGCGTAACACTAAATACATTCGAAATTTACAAAGATAATTTTTAAACAGTTTTATTTAGCTTGATTTCCCTGTTTGTAGTTGTTACTGGGTCAAATTTAGTAATTAAATGACAATGCCCGATTCTGACCCACCCTCAGAAGAATAACTGATTGTTCTGAGGACCCACCATTTACAGTAATATGAAATATATGAAAAAATCTATATGATTTTTTATCTCATACTGATTTCATTATTACTTTTTAAAACTTGCGGATATTGAATAAATATTAAAATAATATGTACCTACTATTTCCGTTGGGAGAAGAACTAAGAAATGACAAATGCGTTTTATTGTATGACGTACAAATAGAATAAAATATCAATCAAGTTTTCGAAAAATATTGTTCTCTTTTGTAACATTATGGATTTTATGCGCATATCGGTTGTAAGTTATAAATGTTTATAAATAAGTTTTTAACAATTCTAGTTCCTTTAATTATTTATGTGCATACGCATAATTTAAGGAGTACCTATGTGAAACTACTACGCCAATTCTAGATTGATATTGTTTGACATTTACTTTTTCTTACGACTCTTTGGTGTGGTGAACTTATATGATAAATGACAAAATGAATGAAACAAAGACGGTTTTGCTTTACCAATATTGCTTATTTAAAAGATGTCGCAAATAGAAAATATATAGGTATATTATGATTATACCTATTCGTCAGTAACGATAGTTATTTTTGTTAATCGGTATTGCAATTTTTATTTAAGTACATTTACATTATATGAAGAGGAACGATTGGTAAGTTTGTTTGTAATGAATAAACTCAGAAACTGCTTAACGATTATAAAATTATTATACATTAGAAATGAAGTGTAATATATTAGGTATATCTCTGATATCCCACAAGATCGGAACCTATGTGGGAATAGGTAATCTATTGTAATAGGCTTAATAATTTATCGACAATATCGATTGATTTAACTCAACAATTAATTATGGGCTATAAGATTAATATATTTACCTACTTTAATTATTGTAAAACGGACGAATAGGTACCTAGCCACTATTTATTTATTACAATTATGAAAGCGCCTAACTATTAATTTATAGCAATTACAGTTTTCTGCACAAATGCAGTTCGAGAAACGTAAGGTAATTGTTCTCGTTTTAGTATATTATTAAAAAACTGCAACATCTAGAGAATTTATAACTTTTATGTTTTAATCACCAATATTATAGCTATCAAATGTCGTTTATCGCTTTCGTGTAAATCAATTTTATGGGGTGGGGCAATCTTCTATAGAACTTCTGGCATTGTCCTTTTACCCCTTTGCTGTTGACCGTTTAATCTGATGTTACACTTATTTAATCCTGATGACAATACACTTATGTTTGTTCAGTATGATGGTAAATCCGAGATGCGATGAGATCCGAGGCCGCCACCACAAAACGGCGAATTACTTTTTTTAAACCTTCGCAATATGTCCATACTTTGTTATCCTTAAATTGTAAGATTTCTGTCATTCATTTGATATCGGTGGTAGAAAAATTACAAAAAAGGACTGATCTGTCGATAAAATTCAATTAATTACGCTCAATTTTCAATTCTATTAAAAGCTCTCGAACATCGCTAGCCAATCACATTGTATAGGATGTATAGATATAATTGCGAAAGATTTGAATTACACACTAATCCCCTTACTTATAAAAGTTACACTCTCATTGAACATTTGTGAGGGTAAGCCCTTATTATTATGCTAATAGCTTTCTTGGAACTTTAGAACTGTGAAATAGGTCCAGTCTTTTTTTTACTTCTTACACCTACCTTTTTATTAGTATTTCAATACGTAGCACTGTGTAACATAATGTTATAAAACCATAATAATTTATCTCTGATTATTTAAATAAATATTATTGATAAGATAGCTAAACCGTAAGGTAGAAATAAATCTATAAATAAAGAAGGTGGGAGACCTTGACATGTAGGTATTGATAAAGTGACTAAAAGTGTTTATGGCAGCATATTACTTAGTATTTAACAGCTTATGTACTTATATGCTTTTTATGAGCCACCAGAATGAGTTTTGAATTACATTAGTGATCCAATAAATATTTTTAGTTTACTCGCCCAACCATCTTCCGTTTAAAGTCAATAAAGTACCTACCTACTTACCTAATAATAATCCTACATACAGATTTATCATGAAACACTATATTATAAAATCCCTTACAATCCTCGTTTTATAGATTCCTAATAGATTCAAACAAAATAAAACATAATTTGATCTATAATTATTGAAAGATTAGAAGACATTCTGGCACAGCTTTCTTGTGTAGGTCGGTAATTATATTTTTGAGTAGGAATGCTTTTGCGACGTATCTACACTATGTTCATCATGTTTGAAAATAGTACATTATGGTATAAGTGTGTAATGTTGGTGATTACCGCTGAGGCGCATTGAGGCCCGAGCCGTCAGGCGAGGGTCTCAAGAAGCCGAGGACGGTAACCATCAATACACACGTGTATCATACAACGTTTTTCAACACACTTCTGAATAAAACAATACTTAAATAAAAAACCATTTTACATAGTAGATAAAAAGTTTACTTAGAGAAACAATTAGTAAATGTGCAGTTAGTAAAATTATAATTAACTATTTTTGATGACATAGCGGTCTCATCAGATAGATTATTTATTGAAATACTTTCATGTTCTATTGTTATTTGTGATGCTTCATTATTCGTGTAGGTAGGTGAAATCCAATCATTGGACGTACTTGGTATTTCGCCAGTAGGATGCGTCTCAGAATCAAGTTTAATTCTTTTTGTGATTTTTGCACAAATTTCCTTCTTGTTTTGTATGGAATCTTCTACGTATGATTCTGCTACATTGCTAGATCGCCACCCGCCATGTCGCTTCAAAGTCATTATATCAGCTCCTGAATTTGCCAGCAATGTAGCTGAAGTTCTTCTGAAACTATGTCCAGTGTAGCTCTCAGCATCTACTAAACCCAAAAACTTAGCGATTTCTTTAGGCATAGAACCAAATTTGTTTATACCTATAGGCTGACAGGTACATTTACCATTCTGGTAATTTAGAAAGAAACGGTCATTTTTTGTTTTTGGCGAACGCAAACTTTCATACTTCTTAACAATATCATAGAATGGACCGTGTATGGTGAATGACCTAGGTATATTATTTTTCGTGATAGGTATCTTCACTAAAAGCATCTGGCCATGGTTCTCTATATCTTTTACAGTTATATTTGTTAATACTTGTATCCTACAGGCACCAGTTACACCAAATATTAAAGCAACCTGAAACAAAAGAAACAATAATTAAGGTCAACACACAACACAAGCTGCTATTAAATATTTAATTAAAATTAATTTAACTAACCTTTGTAGCCAAATATTGGTTATCTGGAGCATCTTTAATAAATTTTTCAATATCATCAGATAATGAAACCTTTGATTTTTTGCTTCTAAATCCATCAGATAGTCTCTTTAGATAAGCTGACAAATTCGAGTATGCTTATAAGTCCACTCCATTCTTTGTTCGGACTGTACTTTTTAACATTGAGTAAATACACCACAAAGAGCTAGGTTTGTACTTAGAAGATAATTATTTTAAAGTACGCCATGAACACATTTTCTGAAAAAGACTGCGTATTCTTGTTGTTCTGCCATTGTATGAAAGTTTGGTACGCTAATAGATATTTTTCCTTTGAGTTTTCTGGTACCTAGTAAACTTTCCATAACGTTCTGGACTTCACATCTTATATCGGGCGGTGTACAACATAAATAATTTTCTTCATAAATTGTATTTGCAGACATCTTAATTAATAACTAACTAAATAACTTCAAAAGAGAAAACGAGACGAGTTGTGAAAAATGTTTCGTAATGGCGGGAAAAATTAATCAGTTTTCCTATGCGCGCGCATCGGCCATAGACTAATAAATTTCGTAATGGCGGGAAAAATTAATCAGTTTTCCTATGCGCGCGCATCGGCCATAGACTAAAAAATGATTTCTTTTTTTTGGGCTTTTCGCGGATAGCATTTTAGCGCAAGTGTAAGCGTAACTCAACCAATAATATTTAAAAAAAACTATTACTCACTCGTGAATAATAGTAATGAAAAAGTCACAGTTTGATTATAGGTGTCATTATGTGCCTAATTGCCATGGGATTAGAGCCACTTTATGAGGAAGTGTGTTGAAAAAGTGTAAGCGTAACTCAACCAATAATAACTATAAAAACTATTACTCACTCGTGAATAATAGTAATGAAAAAGTCACAGTTTGATTATAGGTGGCCACTTTATGAGGAAGTGTGTTGAAAAAACTTTTTCAACACACTTCCTCATAAAGTGGCTCTAATCCCATGGCAATTAGGCACATAATGACACCTATAATCAAACTGTGACTTTTTCATTACTATTATTCACGAGTGAGTAATAGTTTTTATAGTTATTATTGGTTGAGTTACGCTTACACTTGCGCTAAAATGCTATCCGCGAAAAGCCCAAAAAAAAAGAAACCTCATTTTTTAGTCTATGGCCGATGCGCGCGCATAGGAAAACTGATTAATTTTTCCCGCCATTACGAAATTTATTAGTCTATGGCCGATGCGCGCGCATAGGAAAACTGATTAATTTTTCCCGCCATTACGAAACATTTTTCAGAACTCGTCTCGTTTTCTCTTTTGAAGTTATTTAGTTAGTTATTAATTAAGATGTCTGCAAATAGAATTTATGAAGAAAATGATTTATGTTGTACACCGCCCGATATAAGATGTGAAGTCCAGAACGTTATGGAAAGTTTACTACTAGAAAACTCAAAGGAAAAATATCTATTAGCGTACCAAAATTTCATACAATGGCAGAACAACAAGAATACGCAGTCTTTTTCAGAAAATGTGTTCATGGCGTACTTTAAAGAATTATCATCTAAGTACAAACCTAGCTCTTTGTGGTGTATTTACTCAATGTTAAAAAGTACAGTCCGAACAAAGAATGGAGTGGACTTAAAAACATACTCGAATTTGTCAGCTTATCTAAAGAGACTATCTGATGGATTTAGAAGCAAAAAATCAAAGGTTTTATCATCTGATGATATTGAAAAATTTATTAAAGATGCTTTTTTTTTTTTTTTTTTTTTTATGTAAGGCCCGGCAAATGACCTCCTCCCGCCTGATGTTAAGCGGTGAAAGAGGCCCAAATGAGTTGACAGATAGATTAGGGACGACATCCACTATCCTACCTGCCCGCCCCTTGCCGGCCTAAAAGATGCTTTTTCACACCTCTTTTGAAGGAACCCATGTTGTAGGATGGAGGAAACACGTGTGCAGGTAGAGAATTCCAAGTGTGGGATGAACGACAGAAGAAGGAATCTTGGAATTTCTTGGTACGGTGTGAAAAGGAGGACACAGTGTACGGATGACTCCGAAGGCCCTTACGCGTGTTTCTGTTAAGGAATGGAGAGGGAGGGATAAGGTTAAAGAGCTCCTCAGAGCATTCCCCATGGAACATTCGGTAAAAGGCGCTAAGAGAGGCGATGTCACGACGAAGTTGTAGAGGCTCGAGGGTGTTAGTTGCCTCTACATCGCCAATTATTCGAATAGCGCGACGCTGCAATCTTTCCAGAGCATCGAGGAGGTACTGAGCGGAGCCGTCCCAAAGGTGCGAGCAATATTCCACGCAAGACCTAACCTGAGTTTTATACAACAGGCATAGTTGGTCCGGCGCAAAATACCTACGCACCTTGTTTAGGACACCGAGTTTCCGTGAGGCAGCAGTTATAACGGATTCGATGTAGTCTCTGGGGTTCAGATCGCAGCGAATGTTCATTCCGAGCAAGGTGATGTTACTCTGTGTGTGAAGGGTTGTGCCCTGAAGAGAAGGAGGGGGGAGGAAAGGTGACCTTTTCGCCGAGAACGCGCACACCTGTGTTTTCTTAGCATTGAACTCGACAAGATTGTTGGAACCCCATTCGGAGATGAGGTCCAGCGTCCTGTTGAGCTCAATGATAAGATTCTGCCTCTCCCTATCAATATTGCCACGAGCAACCCCTGAGCTTCCGTGATATCCCCCATGCACTGTACTGTCGTCTGCATAGCAATGTATACTTCCCAAGGAAAGCATGTCATTGATATGCAGAAGAAACAATGTTGGGGATAGAACGGAGCCTTGTGGAACACCAGCATTCACTGCCACGAACCGCGAAGCGCAGCCGTCAACGACAACGCGAATTCTACGCTCGTGGAGGAAGCTGGCAATCCACGTACAGAACTGAGCGGGCAATCCGTATGCCGGAAGCTTGGAAAGGAGAGCCTTGTGCCAGACTCTATCAAAAGCTTTGGCGATGTCAAGACTAATAGCCACAGACTCGCCGCGCTTATCGATAGATTCACCCCATTTGTGCAAAAGGAACGCTAGAAGGTCACCTGTTGACCGTTTAGGACGAAACCCATACTGACGGTCATTAAGCAACGAGTGACCTTCCAGGTAACGGATCAGCTGGGTGTTAAGGATCCTCTCCATGATTTTACACAAAATGGAAGTGACGGCTATAGGGCGATAGTTAGCCGGATCAGAACGATCTCCCTTTTTGGGAACCGGCTGGACATTGGCCTCCTTCCAAGATTTCGGCACACAACCAGCAGAGAACGACAGACGGTATAGACGCGTCAGGACCGGAGTCAACTCCGCTGCACACTTCTTAAGTACAATCGCAGGAATGCCGTCTGGTCCACTTGCTTTTCGAATATCAATCGACTGTAGCTCCGCCCGCACATCTCGCTGTCTGATGCGGATATCGGGCATAGTGCTGCCACAATGGGACAGTGTCGGAGGTTGTGCACCACAGTCATCGATACGGGAATGGGCCGCGAAGAGTTTTGCCAGGAGGTCGGCTTTCTCCTGCGGCTGATGAGCAAGTGAGCCATCGGCATGTCTCAGCGGTGGCAGCGAGGGTTGGCAGAAGTTTGATTGCACAGCTTTGGCCAGGCGCCAGAAAGAACGGCTACCCGTAGGGTGCGCTAGCAGTTCCTGGCCCACTTGTGCAATGCGCTGAGCATCCGCTCTAATGTAAGCCCTCTTACACAACTTGGTGGCATTATTATAGGCTGTTTTCAGTAGGTTAGTATTGGGATCCCTAGAAGCTCGACCTCTGATCCAAGCGCGGTAAGCTAGCTGTTTGTTTTCAACAGCAGAGGCACACTCGCGATTGAACCAGAGGTTACGTCTCCCTCTACTGACGAGATTGGAATGTGGAATATAATATAATAGTAGTGGCTCCAGATAACCAATATTTGGCTACAAAGGTTAGTTAAATTAATTTTAATTAAATATTTAATAACAGCTTGTGTTGTGTGTTGACCTTAATTATTGTTTCTTTTGTTTCAGGTTGTTTTAATATTTGGTGTAACTGGTGCCTGTAGGATACAAGAATTAACAAATATAACTGTAAAAGATATAGAGAACCATGGCCAGATGCTTTTAGTGAAGATACCTATCACGAAAAATAAAATACCTAGGTCATTCACCATACACGGTCCATTCTATGATATTGTTAAGAAGTATGAAAGTTTGCGTTCGCCAAAAACAAAAAATGACCGTTTCTTTCTGAATTATCAGAATGCTAAATGTACCTGTCAGCCTATAGGTATAAACAAATTTAGTTCTATGCCTAAAGAAATCGCTAAGTTTTTGGGTTTAGTAGATGCTGAGAGCTACACTGGACATAGTTTCAGAAGAACTTCAGCTACATTGCTGGCAAATTCAGGAGCTGATATAATGACTTTGAAGCGACATGGCGGGTGGCGATCTAGCAATGTAGCAGAATCATACGTAGAAGATTCCATACAAAACAAGAAGGAAATTTGTGCAAAAATCACAAAAAGAATTAAACTTGAGTCTGAGACGCATCCTACTGGCGAAATACCAAGTACGTCCAATGATTGGATTTCACCTACCTACACGAATAATGAACCATCACAAATAACAATAGAACATGAAAGTATTTCAATAAATAATCTATCTGATGAGACCGCTATGTCATCAAAAATAGTTAATTATAATTTTACTAACTGCACATTTACTAATTGTTTCTCTAAGTAAACTTTTTATCTACTATGTAAAATGGTTTTTTATTTAAGTATTGTTTTATTCAGAAGTGTGTTGAAAAACGTTGTATGATACACGTGTGTATTGATGGTTACCGTCCTCGGCTTCTTAAGACCCTCGCCTGACGGCTCGGGCCTCAATGCGCCTCAGCTGTAATCACCAACATTACACACTTGTACCATAATGTACTATTATAACACCTGATTGATATGGGAACAAAATTACAAAATCCTCCGACCATTTTCGTTTAACTTGTCTATTCCATGATCCCCAATAGATACTTGTCTATTCCATGATCCCCAATAGATAATGTACGAGTAGGTCTCTTGACCTACTCGTACATTTAAATCATCATTTAAATGTACGAGATTTTCAATGACAAAAAATATTCAAATTATCACTCTGGCGCATTTTACGTTCTGTCTTAGACAATTTTATTGGTGGAATCTGTCTTTAGACTGCGCAGAAATTCAGTGTCGGGGTAAGCGATTACATCCGTAGTCGCTTTTAAGGCGTATCACTAGGGACCGGATTATATGCATTTGCATATTTAAGCCATCCTCAGCGGTAATAGCACATTTTACCTAAGATCTAATTATGATGCATATTATCGGTACATTTACAATATTTTTCCGAGTGCAGTGCACTCACCCTTCATTCTGAAGTGCAATAAAAGTGATAATATCCCGAATCTGACCAAATTTGAAAGTTTGTGTCAAATTGATAGTTTTATCAATGGGACGGCAGAACTTTTGCCAGAAACAATAAGTGCTAACATATCACCCAAGTTCAAATTCTGCCCAGTTACTTCAGTGAATGTGGAGCGAACCTTTTCGAGCGAGCGAAATGATCGAAGACACAATCTTACCACTGAACATTGGAACAATAAGTAAGTAAGTACTTGATTGTTTATTTTACAAAAATATTAAATAATTTTAATGTCACGTAATGTTACTGTACCTACCTATTGTCGCCTATCAAAGGTAAATTTACTAATTGTATGCTAAAAAATGAACTTACTTCTCTTTTTTTTTGGGTTCCTAAAATTTACCATTTAATTTCGCATATTCTGAATTTTCGGCATTGGCATTTTTGGCAAAATTGGCATTTTTCATGCATATTTGCATGCATATAACAAGCTTTTTATGTTGCATATAATCCGGTCTCTACTTATCACAATAATTCGCTCCGATAAGGCTCCGATACCCGCTGCGCCTCTATAGAGCGTAAAACGTCTAATCACCACCGCAAGTACTTATTTGCCGACAGCCTTCTGTATACTGATGATGACACGACCTTGCAGTACACATTGAAGAAATTCGCAAATGCATGTGAACTTAGCGTCTAAGTCCTTGAGCGTCTAGTCCATGATCAACTGAATTCCTTCCTCTGCTGCAATCACCTTCTGAACCCTTACCAGTCCGGCTTTAGGCGCGGTCACAGCACAACCACGGCGCTAGTCAAGATTACTGACGACATACGATCAGGTTTAGATAATAGTTATCTAACTGTGCTTACACTACTTGACTTTAGTAATGCATTCAATAATGTCGATTATGATGTATTACTCAGCATTCTAATCTCTATTAACATATCTCCAACGGTTTCGTAATTACCTGTCTGGACGTGATCTGTCTGGATTCGTGTCGATGACACATTTTCGACATGGTGTCATGTTTCCGCTGGAGTTCCACAGGGTGGCGTCTTATCTCCATTACTTTTTTCGTTATTCTTTAATTCCATTTCATGTCAACTTACTTCGTCATACCACCTTTATGCAGATGACTTGCAAATATATTCTCAGGCACGAACAGTTAATTTGATAACGGCAATAAACGAAATAAACAATGACCTAGCTCGGATTTGTGAATGGAGCCAATCGTACGGTATAACTGTAAATCCAGCTAAAACACAAGTTATTCTCATCGGTAGTTCAAGGAATACAGCCAAGGTCGATTGGACTAAAGTCCCATATATTTCATTTAATGGTGTTGCTATACCCATTAGTAATACAATAAATAATTAATTTAGGTATATTAGTTGATACAAACTTAACCTGAGGTGCCCACCTCAAATACAAGAAGTGAGCCGCAAAATATTTGCGTCGGCTGGATCATTAAGACGATTACGAAGTTTCCTTCCAACTACAACCAAAATCGCCCTTGTCCAATCCCTCCTCCTCCCTATTAGGGCATCGGAACCGGGTTTTCCCGGTTCCAAAAGAACCGGGAATTCCCGGTTCTGGGGGTCCCTGAAAGAACCGGTTCTGTAAATCGAAGAACCGGTTATTTCGGTTCTTTCGGTTCTTTTTAAAATAAATTTAGAAATACATCTCTTTATGCTAAATATCAAGTTATTATCATATTATAATATTGTTTTCACTTGCCTCTTCCACAAAATGGCATAAAACTAATTCCACAAGTGTGGATCCGGCTAGATTTGTGAAGAATCGAGAATGTATTAATTTTTTGAACTACAAAATAATCCAAATTACCGTTATTTCACTGTTAAATTAATAAATAACGTAATTATTTTAATGTTAGAAAATAACGAATTTTTTAAGGGATGCGGCAACGTTAACAATCTCTGATTGGCAACACTGGTAGAACCGCTGTCGCCATTTTGTTTAGTTCGACACAAACGAATGTAGTGAGTGGGTTTGTTGTTTTGTTGACGCCGATTAGATAAGTGAGTAACTTTAAATATTAATGCATATTGCTATTATTATTTTTATCAATCAATTGAGAATATTTATTGTCATTAAATATCAACATAAAAACGCTAAAGGATGTGTCTCGAAAGTTCTTCCCCGCGAAACGCAAGAAGGAGTCTTAACTTTCGGTAGAGACTCTCGAACTTATGAGGAAAACACGCGAGTTGCCGCCGTCTCAGATGTCTTCGCTAGATCCGGAGCGCCTTAAACCAACTGATTCGAAATCTGATGCGAGTATGCGACGCGATCTCCGACGCTCCAATACCCACGCCATAGAGGCTGCGATCGAGCAGAACAGGGGATCGAAAGTTTTCGCTCACCAGTTGGGTAGGCCCCATCTGACGTAACTTAAGACTGTCGATGGCCGTATTGTTACCTCTCGAGAGGTAACAAGTTCGAGATTCTCAAAGAAGTCAAGACCACAAAGCCCCACTAACGCGCCACTATACTGATGACATCCCCGACGTTGATCGCAGCGAGGTTAGGGCCGCCCTCGAGCACCTTAAGAACAACAAAGCACCGAGTGATGACGGTATTACTACAGAGCTCCTTAAAGTCGGTGGAACTCCACTTCTGGATGAGCTGGCAAGCTTGTTTAATGCCGCTAAACAGCAAGGTTTAACAGCGCAGGCATGGAGCAGGAGTGCGGTGGTTCTGTTCTTCAAATCAGGCGATAAAAACCTGCTGAAGAACTGCGGACCCATCTCACTCCTGAGTCATGTATACAAGCTGTTCTTGAGGGTTGTCACGAATCGCCGCGCTAGGAGATTCGACGAGTTCCAGCCTCCAGAACAAGCCGGGTTTCGAAAAGGCTACATCACCGTAGACCACATCCATACTGTTCGGCAGATTGTGCAGAAAACACAGGAGTACAACCGGCCGTGTATGGCATTTGTGGACTACGAGAAATCTTTCGACTCCACCGAAACCTGGGTGGTTTTGGACAGCCTGCAGCATTGTCGAATCGATTGGCGATATATCGATGTCGAGGTGCTAAGATGTCTGTATGACACCGCTACAATGGCCGTCCAGCTCCAGGACAGAAAGACAAATCCGATCGTATTGCGTCGTGGAGTGCGACAGGGTGATGTCATATCGCCCAAGCTCTTCACAAATGCGCTCGAGGATGTCTTCAAGACACTGGACTGGTCAGGACGAGGGATCAACGTAAACGGTGAGTACATCACGCACCTTCGATTTGCCGATGATATCGTCGTCATCGCAGAGTCGCCGGAACAGCTTGGCGGAATGCTGCATGACCTAAATTAAACCTCAAGGCGAGTAGGCCTCGGCATGAACTTGGATAAAACCAAGGTCATGTTTAATGAACATATTGTGCCGGGGCCGAATTGCATTGACGGTTCGGTACTCGAAGTTGTGCAGGAGTATGTCTATCTTCGACAAATTATCCAATTGGGTAGACACAACTTCAAGAAAGAAGCCAACCGCAGAATTCATTTGGGATGGGCAGTATTTCGCAAGCTACGTCGAGTCTTTTCATCGCCTATACCGCAGTGCCTAAAGTCGAAGGTCTGATTAGAACGTCCTACCTGTCATGACTTACGGTGCCGAAACGTGGACACTTACAGTGGGGCTCTAGTCCACAAATTCAAAGTCGCTCAGCGAGCTATGGAGCGAGCTATGTTAGGAGTTTCTTTGAAGGAAAGAACCCGAAAGAGGTTATCCGGAAAAGAACTGAAGTCACGGACATAGCTCGCAGGATAAGCAAACTAAAGTGGCAGTGGGTGGGCTGGCCACATCTGTCAAAGGACCGATGGCCGTTGAAGCAGACGTGTCCTAGAGTGGAGACCGCGAATCGGCAAACGTAGTGTAGGACGTCCTGCAGCTAGGTGGAACGATGACCTGAGGAAGGTTGCAGGGATGGACTGGACGTGGAAGGCGGAGGACAGAGTGTTGTGGCGCAGGTTGGGAGAGGCCTATGTCCAGTAGTGGACTGCGATAGGCTGATTGATTGTCATTGCAATCTGTTAAGTATTACGCTTTCACTCTTGCGGGGCAAACATATTGGACGGAATAGAATAATAATTACACCAGCCAGAGTCACCAGACTTGGCTGGACACGCGCCCGCGTGTCTTGATAACGTTCGTTGTAGGTACCTATTTATTTCTCTTTTCTCACATTACTTTGTTTTTTAGCATCCAATAATATGATACCTAATTGTGTGTGATTTGAGTTGTATTATCGCAACTACGAAAAGACTGATATTAAGAACTGATTTTAAAAATAATAAATAATGTGATTTCCAATAAAGTGTGTTTTATTAAGATCCATTCTCCTTTATTCATTTTGATTGTAGAAAATCTATATAAACGATAGCATAGCTTATCAACTAGAATTTATCAAAAAACCGAAAGAACCGAAAAAACCGGGTACCCGGTTCCTGCTTGAGCTTGGAACCGAAAGAACCGGTTCCTAAAATAGGGCCGGTTCTCGATGCCCTACTCCCTATCCTTGATTACGCTGATGTTTGTTATTTGGACATCACTGAGGAGCAACTCAATAAACTTGAGCGACTTCAAAACTTTTGCATACGGTTCATATTTGGTCTGCGAAAATATGACCACGTCTCTGAATTTCGTAGTAAGCTCAAGTGGTTGCCCATTCGCCTTCGCCAGAATGCTCATATTCTCTCCTTATTATATACAATCCTCTTTAACCCTGCCGCCCCTCCTTACCTTAAGAATTTTTTTACTTTTCTTAGTAATACTCACTCACGAGCGCTTAGATCCGAAGAGAGCCTGATTCTGAGTATCCCAAAACACTGTACTAATTTCAAACATAAGTCTTTTGCAGTCCAAGCGGCATGCTTATGGAATAATTTACCTATAGCTATCAGGCGTGCAGAGTCACTAAACATTTTCAAGAGGTCACTTAATGACTACTATCTGTCACTGTAGATCTATTACAACGGTATATGTTTGTTATGTGTGTGTATGTATGTTTGCGTATATTGTATTTATGGAGGTATTTTATTGTATGTCTTATATTTAAGTTTGTTTAATGTTGTACATTGCCAACTTCCCCAATTCTTTCGTTTCCGTAAATAGAGTCCATCCAAAGGTTGCCTGGAAGAGATCGCTCTTTGCGATAAGGCTGCCCATTGTACCATAATTATTTTGATTTTGTTAACCCCAATTTTGTAATGTACAATAAAGAATTTATTTATCTATCTATCTATCTTATCGCGATTAATAATGGCGCAAGAGTTTGCTAAAAAAAACGAATATTTTATTTGGCTTCCCTTTGGAGACAGTTATACTTATCATTATGCGTCTGGGGGTAATGGGGTCGACCGTCATGAGCAATTCATGCAGTTCACGTTTGATGTGGAGATTAAAATTTGGACAGCATAGTGGACACAAGCATCTAACCACTAACAAGGCGATTGTGTATCAAATGTGCGTCAGGGTGTATCCTTGTATGAGGCTTAAATTTTGATGTATTTGCCTAAGCAACAGAATTTGTGCAGCTCTATGACGAACACCTGGACAGGTATATATTCGAAGGAACTGACCTTTACTGTATTCCCAAATTTCTACCTTCGTCAGGATAGGAACGAGTAATCAAACCCAAAGAAATTGAAAACAAATCAAAAACAACAAAACTTAAGGAGCTCGGTGACATAGTGGTTCGAACGCTTTGGTTTCCATGTTGAAAACAATGCAACCTTCGCCATGCTTGGACCCAGGTTGGGTGACCAACATTTTATGATCCCGAGTTCCTGCGTGCTTTGGAAGGCACTAAGCCGTTGGTTCCGACTACTTTTGCAACCGTTTCTATCCACCAATCCTCATTGGGGTCAGCGTGGTGGAGTTATGCTCAGTGCTCAAGTGTTTATTCCATTTAGGAAGGCCTGTGTCCAGTAATGGGACGTATACTGGCTGTGATGATGATGAACAACAACTCTATCTTTTGTAAGTTCTTTAACTCGGTGGGATGAGTTCGGATGAATCTACAAGGTCACACTGACTTCATACCCTCATCAGATTGCAGAAATATGCTATTTGTATCGTTTGATTATTCGCACCATTGAAACCACTTCGATCTGCGGACTATTAGTACAGTTATGTTATATATAATCGAAAGAATTCCTAAAATAAAAGGGTGATACAGTAAAACCTTAATCACACGTAGTAAAGTGCTAATTTTGAGGAAATATCTAAGTCATACACTGGCTATTTTACGGAATTATGATTTCTTGAATTGAGCGATAAGATAACAGGTTCACACACTAGGACAAATATAATTTCGAGCATACTGAAATAATCGCGATGATAGTTCGGAGTTATCAGTTTCCACTGAGAGCTGGTTGCAGGCGGGCAAGTGACGCGGGTATATACACTCTTGCCCCTACTGCCGGTCGCTTTAACGAGACCGGATTACGAACAGGACGCAGTTACGGTACGTTAGAAATCTATAAATGTTCTGCATTAAATTAGGGGAGCCATGCGATTTGTTTAGGCGCAATGTTGATACAAGCGCTAAACTATGACGAAATGAACTTTAAACTCGATCGTACGAGTGCTACGTCGATGTTGCTCAGGCAAGTCGCCAGTTGGCCCGTGGTTGCGCCGCTCTCCTGTCGTCAACGCGTGTTACACACACAGCTAACCTCCTGTCGGAGGACGCAAAAATAGGCAGAATAATTAATCAAATTCTTATAAAAATCGCGAAACAGTGCGATCATGTGCTCCGTTAAGTGTCTAAAAAATAAGTGAAGTGATAAAAAATTGGAAACCAACCTTAGTACTTAAACATAGTTATTTTAGAACATAATTTAATTTTGGTGAGTAATGAGGTGATTTGTTCCCACAAAATATTTTTATGTAGGTACTGAATACATCTACTCATAATATTTAAACTAATATGATTGATCTATTTTAATCACAGAACACAGAAAGAGGTTTCTGTGTTTGTGATTTTAATTATATAAACTGCTTCTTCCGAAGGGACTTTCATGAACATGAAATAATTGAGAGCGATGTATTTTTTACTACAAAAACCCAGAAATAATATGTATAAACAGTAACGAAGAATCGCAACAGTTTCTCTAATCGATTTCCCAAAAAATAAAACTTTGGCAAATCATGAACTAAACATTAATAATCATACCTTAAACAAAAATAATAATGTTTCATAATGTAATATTATTCTCGGAATCATATAGGTATGCAAAAATATAGTACACAATATGTATCGATTGACGCACTGTAACTGGTAAGTATCATTAGGTTAGCGCGATTTTGCAGAACTTCTTTTTAATACCAAAAACAATTACATTATTGTGAAACACATTAGACTACAATCGGAAAATGCTTTGTCGTACACAAAGATAACCATTTGATTTTATAATAAACATTAAATTTCAAATAACTAGTTATCGGTTATATCATAGTTTCGCTTTCGTCACAGCAAAATCGTGAAAACCAGTTTATTACTTCACCTCGGCATAATACTTTCGGTTCAATGAGCCATTATAGGAATGCTTATACAAATATATTGAACTAGGTACCTATATGGATTTCTGCCAGCAGATTCACTCGCGGTTTTGTTTTTCTTTTTCCCGCTGGTGTTCTGTTTTCGCTCAGATAAAACAATCAGAAGCTATAATTCTTCGAATAATCGTCATCCTCATATTGGACGGCTAGGAGTATTTTAAATGTAATAATTTAAAAAACGTTCTTCTGGGCAATTTTTCTTTACATGAGAAAATTTTAAAATTATCATGCTAATTAGGCCAAGCGGCTCTCGAGTTTTGCGCGTTTAGCGATTTTTATTTCTATTGATGATAACAGAATCTAACTTCATAAATCGCATAATTTATGAACTTTAAATTTGCAGTAATAAAGGCACCATAATTTAAATCATAAAGAATAAGATACTTAAAATTGTGATACCTAGATAGGTACCCTACGTACTTCTAATTCAAATTAAATATTATACATTGATTCCTTCTTATTTTCGCAAATTGCCATTTTTATTCAAGACTAAAATAAATGGCATGTTCAGTTGGCCAAGTAAGAGATGACAAAATTTTGCATATTGATGTCGCAGTAAGATGATTAAAACCGTGATATATCACGGTTTTAATCATCTTACTAAAGGTATAGGTACTTAGTTTTATCTCTAAGAATGTAGCTATATCTATACCGTACCGTAACATAGTTTAACGAAAGCGTTTCATAACACTTCCTAGGAATATTACTATTATAGTTAATTTCAAATACTCAGTATATATTCTCTTTATTTAACACAACTGTTAAAAATAATTTAATACCTGTTAAGAAAGTAAAAGAAAATAACACGAAATTATCAAAACCTAATCGATCAATGCCAGAAGTAGCTAGAGCTACCTATTAAAGATTTTTGACATTATACCTACCTAAATAAGTAAATCACAATGTTCCAAATACAGAACGGTCATCTGGTGATAGCGGTGTTTTTCTTCCCATATCCATGACACATTCGTGACCACGACACTACCGGCGGCCTTACCCGTTAGGAAGTTACGGACCGTTAGCTGACCGAGACCACGAAATTTACAAGTGCTGTTCCTCGCGTTCCTATAACATTACCGTGCTACAATCCTATCCTACTCAAGCATTCAATATACTTAGTTACATGTGATCCGTTGGAAATAATATTTTTAAAGGATTTCGTGATACGTATAACCCTTTACATTTTATTCTATAACTTGCTTATAACTCTAATTATTTTTGGCAACTGCATTGGCATGGTTTCTACATGGATATGGATTTTCATAATAGATTCGATTATTTATATAATACTTACTTATTTAACTAGAATTGCAGTAGGTATATTTTCATCAGTCTATCAGAATTCGAATATTAATAATGCTGTATTACATCCTTCTTTGTCAAGGATAATAACACAAAATAAATAAACAGGTATAGATGTTCATATACAAATATCGAATACTAAAACTTAAAAGTTTTACAGCATTCCCAGGTTTCAGATTGATTTTTGTTGTTTTTTAAGAAGTCGAATTTCGGTTCCAATATGTAGTTTTTACCAAATTGTACAATTATTTAGTTAACGAGTTACATTCGCCTTTTCGCGTGAAACCAAAACACCTATTAAAGCAACTTTGTCCTACTATATTATCTAACAATTGTATTCCGACGTCAATAACAAAGTCTAATGTTACAAATTGAGAAAATGTGAACAAGTTACGTACAAATACAACAACATTACATTGTTTAAAATTTTACACCATAGCATTTATTAAGAAACATTTAAATAATCTATTAGTATTATTATGTTACGTAACTCATAAAACATTTTTTATTTAAGCATAAAGTTTTATTAGATAATGTGATTGCTCTATGCGTAAACCAAAAACTAAAGGGATACAGATAGAGCTTAATTCGGGCAACTACTTTTCGGAACAAAACCTTTTGGATGTTTTGTAAGAGGTTTTTGCTTGAAAATGTAATTCTTCTTTTTCACTTTTCCATTAAAATTTTCTTTAATAATATAGGTAGGTATATGATAATTGTAAAACACTAAAAGTCATAAATAATGTATAAGATCATACAACAATTTTAACTATTAATTAAGTACCTACATTTTTTAAGACTTTCCAGGTGATCATTGTTTGGCACCGACTTCAATATTTTCTATGACTTTTTGGTATTTTTGAAGTCGGTTTTATTTTTTGTATTTTTTTTTTTATTTCAATCTTTAAAAAATACTTGCGTATTTGAATTTGGGTCAAGGCAAACACTAAAATAAAACGTCTTTCGCTCTAAATAGTATTTTAAGAACCTACCAGAAACCTTATATCATCAGCTCAGTATCATAATATGATGACTAAGTACTATATTAAAATACCTGAATATCTTCAACAAAATCATGAAATATGTTGGACGTCCCTATGAAATTTAAAGATTTCCCTCGATTTTCAGGGGATCTCATCATGGGATCATGGTGAAAATGGGACCTCCTCGGGAGTATACTCTTTCGAATACGAAAAGAATTTTGAAAATCGACCCACAAATGGTGGAGTAACCGGTGAACATACATAAAAAAATAGATACTGTCGAACATAGAGCCTCCTCCTTTTTCGAAGTCATTTAAAAATTGGCTTTTAAATTATGCCTAAATACACGTGTTTTAATTGAGTGTTGAAGATGCACAACCGAAGCACATCATTAAGTATTACTTACTATAAGTCGTTCACGGCAAGCCTATCAAATCTATCAAATCGTCTAATATGCTCTTTGATACAAACCTAATATAATGAGCGTTATTTAATAGAGCTTAGCCCACGTAAGTTCTGTCTATAGCATAGTCGATCGTAACTCCCAAATACAGATAAAGTGAATTTGAAAGATTTTGTTTAAACGTAACTTGTTCCAAAAATTGTACATTCCGACATACATGTCGTAGAGCCGACTAAGGGAGTAAGCTTCAATTGTATCTCTGCGTAGAAATGGAAAACTTGATACAAAACTTTACACCAAGACCTCTGGTCATCGTGATGTAGAATGCTCATTCCATTTTCTTTAAAGAGAAACCCGTGCTCAGTAGTGGGTATAGTGGTTAAATAAGAAGAGATGAAGCGGAGAACAAGTGGGATGAGGCTGAATCCTGAATTAATGAAAGCGAGCGATTGTAGAGAAAATGGGTATATTTTGTAACAAATCGACATATAAAATCTTGATAACCGAATACAATATAAAACTGACAAGTACACTAGAATTTTGACATATAATTTTACCAAAGACAAACTTAAACCTAATCGCTCTGCAACATTCCGGCCCCTTGTGCAGAAATGCACAAATTAGTTTGGCAGAGGAACAATTTTTCTCAGGGGCCTGCGTAATGTGCCGCCGGCAGTAGCAACGTCCACCACTCTGACTACTCTGTCCCTCCCTGGGTATAAAGCGGTGATGCGCCCACGTGGCCATGTACCTCTTGGTAGGTTCTCATCCACTATTAGAACAGGGTCATCCACTGAAAGTTCCACCGATTGAGACCCGGGTTGTCTGGTTTGTAATGTAGGTAGAACTTCCCGCATCCATCGACCCCAGAAAAGATCGGCGAGTCGCAAGGCTTTTCGGTAATCTAGTCTACTGCAGAGGTCTCTATCCGATAAACTGACTGGTAACGTTTGCGTTGAAGATGTGCCAATCAAAAAGTGAAACGGAGTAAGTGTCTCTGGGTCAGTTGGATCTACGGAGACATGTGTGAGCGGCCGAGAGTTGACTATTGCTTCAGCTTCCAGCAAGAGCGTCATTAAAACTTCGTCTTTAGGGGCTCTTTCTCGTAAAGTTGCTGATAAAGCAACTTTGATAGCACGCACCATGCGCTCCCAGCATCCGCCAAATGTAGGTGCGGCCGCGGGAATGAAGCGCCACTTGATGCCTCTATTAGCCACAAAATCTTGCACGTCGTTCTGATAAAATTCTCTTAATAGACGGTTAGCGCCCACAAAGGAGGTCCCGTTGTCTGAAAATATAGCTTCAGGAGTCCCTCTTCTCGCAATAAATCTGCGAAGGCTCATGATCGCTGAATCTGCGGAAAGGTTATGCACAAGTTCTAGATGAACGGATCTGGTGGTCATACAGGTGTATAATGCAACATAGCGCTTTTCGTGTCTTCGACCTATGGCTGCAGTTAAAGGTCCAAAATAGTCCACGCCAGTAAATGTAAAGGGGCGCTTATGATGAGCCATGCGTTCTGGAGGTAAGTCTCCCGCCACTGGAATTGTTGGTTGAGTTTTTCTTATGCGACAGAACAAGCACTGGTTTGTAACACTCCTTACAGTAGGTCTTAAATGGACAATCCAATAACGTTGTCTTAATTCGTTAACCACTAGTTCGTTATTTGCATGACCAGCCTTTTTATGGTAGTACTGTACTAAAAGTCTGACAACCGAATGCTTTCCATCCAACAAGATTGGTTGGCGAACGTCCTGGTGAACACCCGAAACAGAACGAATTCTACCAGCCAGCCTGAGTAGACCATCCCCTCCTAAAGTCGGTGAGAGTTTGGTCAAACGACTCTTCTTCGGGATCGGCTGTGCTTGCAGCAAACAGTGGAATTCTTCTTTGAAACTATCAATTTGAGTGCGCATCAAAACTTGCCTTTCTGCGGCGTCCAAATTTTCCGCGGTCAAAGTTGTGGAAGTTGCATTACTTTGGCGATTGTTGGCTTTAAATAATTTGACAGCTTGTATTACTCGTGCTGTGGCGCGTATAAGGCGGAGCCAATCCGAAAAATGGTTAAAGTTTGCGGTCACTGGGTGAGGCAAATTTTCAGGTGTCACCGTCAGGAGTCCCACCAACTCAGTAGGTTTAATTTCCTCCCGAACTGGTGTGATTCCTGCCGGTTCAATAGGCCAGTCCTCTGAGCGCTTCAGTAAGAAAGAAGGTCCACTAAACCAGCGCGTTTTTACGGACGGATCGAAAGCGCGGGCGCGAGTGGCGTCGTCAGCAACATTCAAGTCGCTTGGAACCCATTTCCACTCAGAGACGTTGGAATTCTCAACTATTTCGCCAATTCTGTGGGCCACAAACGGCTTGAATGTTCGCGCATCACTGCGCAGCCACCCCAAGACAGTCATTGAGTCAGTCCAAAAAAAGGTATGTAATGGTTTTTTGTTATGACTGTCCCTGATGGTAAGTGCGAGGCGGGATGCTATCAAAGCAGCTTGAAGTTCCAAGCGTGGTATTGATGTTGGCTTTAAGGGTGAAACTCTCGCCTTACTTGAGATCAGAGCGAGCCGTATTGAGCCATCATCATACACAAGCCTCCAATATCCTACACAGGCGTATGCATGTTCACTGGCATCGGCAAACACATGAAGTTCGCGATATGCTGGTTCTGATTTCAAGGAAGACGCATACCAACGAGGAATTTTAATGTCTGTAACTTTGGACAATGCCTGAAACCAATCAACCCACCTTGTAGCTTGCGCAGGTGGAAATTCAGCATCCCAGCTGATATTGGATCTCCACAGCTGTTGAAATAGTATGCGGCCTCTTATTAAAATCGGGCTTAAAAAACCCAACGGATCATATACCCGCATTAGTTGTGAAAGGACTTTTCTTTTCGTTAGATGTGTTGGTAAGGTTTTCTCTAATCCAGTTCTGAAACCTAGCACATCTGATACTGGTTGCCAGGATACTCCTAGTGCTCTTATACTGCTTGGATTTGAGATGAGGTCGATCTCCGACGGTAAGGAGGCACGCAAATCTAAAGGGATGAGGTTCAATGCGGCCTGATCGTTGGAGATCCACCCTCTCATTTCTAGGCATGCGGCGTTATGTATAGAGACTATGTCTGCGGCGATTTGAGCAGCATCTAGGACGTTATCATGAGACCCCAGGTAGTCATCCATATAGTGGTCCGATAACACTGCCTCCACAGCCTTAGGGTATAAGTGTGAAAATTCTTTGGCATTATTATTTTTTAAATATTGGGCAATAAAAGGACTACAGCAAGCTCCAAATATGACAGCTGTCATCCTATACTCAATTATACCCGACCCTGAGTCCGGCCTCCAAAGGTACCTTAATGCGTCCCTGTCTTCTTTTCGAATTCGAAACTGAGGGAACATTTCTTTAATATCAGCGGTGAGCGCTATTCGTCCTTCCCGAAAACGAAATAGAATACCTAATAGAGGCTGAAGCAGATCAGGACCTGGTAATAACATTGAGTTAAGGCTGACGCCCTCGTTCAAGGCGGCGGCATCATGTACCACACGCAGCTTACGTTTCTGTGGGTGGTACACCCCAAAGTGTGGCAAATACCACCTGATATTTGTGTTAGAGGAAAGTCCCTTAAAAGTACTGTGGTCACATTCTTCGGCGTAGTCTTTCGATAACATATTTTTCATAAATGTGTCATAAGCCTGCGCGAAGCCAGGTTCTCTAAGCATGCGACGCTCCAGACTCAAAAAACGAGACATCGCTTGTGCGTAACTATTAGGTACACGAGGAATGTCTTCCTTCCAAGGCAGACCGATTTCAAAACGTCCGGAAGGTAATCGTTTAACGGTTGTCTCTAACATGTGTATCGCGCGACTGTCTTGTTTATTGAGTGTGGTTTCTTTCTTAGAAATTCCTATAGACTCAAGCTTATAATGCTCTTTAATGAGTGTATCTAAGTAGTCTGTAGGCCCCTCATTGATACTTACGTGATTAATAAAATTAATAATTTTTGTTTTGCTAGTAGAGCACCCGTATAGTACCCACCCTAACGCTGTCAAACAGGCCACTGGTTCGTTTCGGCTGCCTTTCCGAACCTCCTGACTGATTGACAAATTCCAGTGGTCAGCGCCAATGAGTACCATAGGGGTTGCTTTTTCTAGCGATACAACATCTACTAAATCAATCAAATGTGAAAAAGCAGTAAGAGATTTTTTGGTGATTGTCTGAGAACTTAAAGAAAGAGAGTCAATAGACCGAGCGTTTTCGATATAAAATGTTTCTGTTGTATACTTACCCTTAATACTAAAATTGACATGACGTATTGTCGTGTTTCTACTCAAACCGCCAACACAGTTAACCGTGATTGTTTCCTTGGGTCCAGAGACACCGATGCTATTGGCGATACTGGCATCTATTAATGTGGCAGTACTTCCATCGTCGAGTAGCGCAAAGGTGTCAACATCACCGGCAGGACCCGATACGGTCACTGGTATTACTTTTAGTAGGGCGTGAATGTGTGAAGAATTATCATTATTTAGTTGTTGTGTGCCAGTCACCGATACAACTACTTTGTCCGTTGTGATATCAGAACAAGTAGTTGAAGTAGTAGGAGATTGTGCAGCAGAGGAAGAATTTTCATTCTCTGATATACAAAAGTTGTTGTTTTGTACCACTTGCTTACCATGGAGTAGTGGGTTGTGACGAGATATACAACCTTCGATACCACAGGGCTTAACTTTGCATGTCTTCCACTGATGCGAGCTACGTCGCAGGCAACGGTAGCACACTTTAGCTTCACGCAGCCAACGCCATCTATCGTCAACACACAGAAGCTTAAATTCTGGACAAGTTTGTATGTTGTGTTCCTTTTTACAAAAACAACACTCTTGTTTATTATTGGTAGTATTAGAAGGTTTACTGTTTGTATTGGAGATTGGAGATTGAGAACTAGAATGGATGTAGTCACGCTTGAAGGATTTCTCGTGACTACTGAAAGTAGGTATTGTCATGGCAGTTTCGGGTGAAAAGGTATATTTAATATGTTGGTCTAGCTCACGTCTCAAGAAATCGGATAGAATCTCTAATTTAGGTCGTTGTGTTGTGTCTTGTGCAGCAAAATCTGACCAACGAGGTTTAATAGTAGGATTTAATTTTCCTAATACAGCGTAGAAAAGTTCAGGTGAATATAAATATTCTATTTTATTTAACAAACGAATCGTAGCAACGCTGTTACGTACCCGATTAGCAATCGTATTTAACTCTTTTAAATCAGTACCTAGTCGAGGCAGCGCTTTCAGGGCAGCTACTTCCCTGTGCACGATTAGTTCAGGTCGAGCGAAGTTCTCTTCTAAAGCGTACATAATCTCTTCGGGATCTTCACTGGACAGTAGCACGGACGACACGGCCTCATAGGCAGGGCCACTGAGAGACTTCTGCAGACGGGCAATATTCTCTAACGGAGAAAAAGAGTGTTTAGAAAAATTATAAATACGCTTAAAATGTAACCAATGCAACGGGTCTCCAGAAAAAATAGGGAGCGCCGGAAATTTTGTCTTTCCTTGACTGCAGGCAAGTGCCTTGGCTGCTGCGGCTGTATCTGCTACAGCTTGTAACAACATAGGAGATTGTGACATTTTAAAGTCGGTTACTAAAGCTTCTGTAGTTTTGAGTGAAGGTGGCCTACCTTTCACCTCAGAGGCTTTGTTGTTGGTAAGAAATTTTACGTCAGTAGTATTATGTTTGTCAACAACAGAGGGTGCAAGGTCCCAAGTGGTCACTATTGCCGGGGTTTGTGGCAATAAGTGGCCGGGGAGTGGAACTTCATTAACGTTACACTCTTCTGCAAAATGGTATCTGTCCTTGGAACTACTAAAATTGTTTTTATTTACCCACGTCTCTGCTCGCTCTAAGCTTACTGGTATGCTTCTACTTCCACGGCTATTGGCTTCCTCGGCGTCGATGGCAGTCAATTCTGCCTGAAGCTCACGCTGTTCAACTTCTATTTGGATATTGGCGAGATGACGTTCTCGTTGAAGTTGTCGCTCTTCTATCTCACGCTCTCGTTCAGCGAGCTCCTTCTCACGGTCTAGCTGCCGGCGTAGGAGAAGAGCTTCGGCCGCTACCTTACGCGCACGAATTGTTGCGGATGAATGCGATGATTGCGTTACCGCACTACCGTCTTGAGAATGTGACATGGCTTTGCCTTTACTACGAGTGATCATACCAGTAAAAGTGAAGATAAAAATCTAAAATTATAACTAAAATGAAAAACAATAACGACTAAAGTTTAGGTACGTGGAACAATTTACGGGTGAAGGACCAAAATGAAGCGGAGAACAAGTGGGATGAGGCTGAATCCTGAATTAATGAAAGCGAGCGATTGTAGAGAAAATGGGTATATTTTGTAACAAATCGACATATAAAATCTTGATAACCGAATACAATATAAAACTGACAAGTACACTAGAATTTTGACATATAATTTTACCAAAGACAAACTTAAACCTAATCGCTCTGCAACAAGAGACCTTGATGCTAAGTCCTAAGGTAAAAAAAGTTAAAAAAAAAATCGTTTATTCATGAAATCGCATTTACAATTATTACACCGAGACTTCCCGTTGAGTAATTATAGATACTCGTATTGGGAATACATACAACGAATGAATATAATACACACTACCTATGTATCCTTCTTCCAATTTTATTTTATCATCATCACAGCTCATATTACGTCCCCACCGAGAGGCTCGAGCCTACCCTAAGTTAGGGTATTTAGGCCTTAGACAACCAGATAAAGCAAATACAAATCAGATTTCTTAAAACTCTAGTAGATAACAAGACTAAACAACAATGTAGTAATGATTATGATCAACTATTTAAGATATGTAAAATACTACCGGTCCACGAGGGGACTCGTGCTGTCTGCTAGCCATTGAAGAATTTAAAAGTGATGAATTCAAAAAGTATGTCTTTTATAATTATAGAACTAGAAGTGCACAAAGGCAAAAATTGGAAATGTCATCTTATTGTAATTATTATGGGCAAAGAACAAAATCATAGTTGATACCAAAAATTTTAAATGCTGTTTCCAACGATGCAAAAAATCAAAATGTATCAATTTATACATATAAAATTAATATTAAAAATTATTACATAAAAAAATTATTTAGTGTAGGTAGGCGATGTTTCAAACTTTTAGAATTTATGTAATTTTTTTTTTGTTAAATTAGTATTGTTTTCCTGCCAACAAACTGCTATGCAGTTTGGCAGGGCAGGTGACTGAAGTCTTTACTGTTTTAAATGCCTCAATAAACGCTTTTTATTATTATTATGTGGCCCAGTGCGGATTGGTCGACCTCACATACACCTCACCTCACAGATGTATGTACGCAGGTTGCCTCACGATGTTTTCCTTCACCGTAGGAGCGTCGGCGTCGGACAAATGTACATATGAAATTCGAACAACGAAAAACTCATTGGTGCATGGCAGGATCGAACCCCAGACCTCCCGATTAGAAGGCCATTGCCGAGTCCACAGCGCCACCGACGCTCCTGTCCTTATACAGCGTAATTTTTAATGCATCAACAACCTCCCAGGGGCTGATTCTAGTGCTCAGATGCAACAACTTTTTGTATGGGACCAACATCGAAATAGCAAAAAAAAAAACCACTTTCCCATACTTAAGCCTCGATCAGCTAACTTAGTTTGTATGGGAAAGTGGATTTTTTTTGCGATTTCGATGTTGGTCCCATACAAAAAGTTGCTGCATCTGAGCACTAGAATCAGCCCCTGGGAGGTTGTTGATGCATTAAAAATTATCCTGTATATCTATACTAGCTGACCGCATGCAACTTTGTTTGCATTATAACTAACATTTCCCGTAGGTAAACTTTTTCCGTCAGATTTTTCCCGTTGGAAAATTACCCTATGTATCCCTATACCAACTAATGTAGTTTCGAAGCCTATTCAATACAAACAAACAAAAATCTTTCCTCTTTATAATATTAGTAAGTATATATATAGATTAAATATAGATTAAATAATGTAGTTTAAATGTAATGAAGGCGCAATGGACTTTAATAATGTAATCGGATAAACTAGTTCCTATTTGAATTTATTTATAGTGGATTATTTTTTATAAAAATGTAGCAACATACCTACTAAGTTGTTGTGCCCAACAGGGTCCAAAATTATCTGTACCATCCTTTGTAATTTTGGATACAATAAAAGTATTGAGTATTGAGGATTGAAAATAACGCGGTTTTATGTGTGATCGCGACTCAACGCGCGTGCGAAGCGATACAAACAGGGCGTTTGTAACGCATTCTCGACTGTATTGCTGCAAAAAGTCGCAGTGTGTAAATGGCCTTGATGCATTGGTGTCCTTCTACGTCAATTTTTAATAAGATAAGATAGTCAACATTATCACACAGTATCTTGCCGTTCTTTCATCATGGTAATGCCACTAGTGGATTAACGTAGCCACTTCCCTCAGCAACATTATCATTACTAATTATTATACGCTACGTTTTTAAGCCGCAATCGTCAAATATTATACGAGCTTTCCGACTGCACCTTCGTTGGCGTTATTTCCGTTTTCGAGAAGAAATTTTCCCGTGGTATAAAATATTCGTGAAAACAGTAGTTTTTTTAGGTGTTTAAAAATTTGCTCAATTAACATACACGAAGACGGAGAGCTTTCGGCAAAACCAGTTAGAAAAAATGGATAGGATATCAAAACTAATATTCGCGGAAGCCATTAGGAAGCATGGTAAATTCTGCCATTTCTTCAATAAAGTATCAAATAATAATAGTACCAAAATCAATTTCGCATAATTCGTTATTACACAGGTATGATTGCTATGATATTATTTTAATCGTTCACTATCATAATAACCATTATCTGCACTAGTTAGACAGAATATTGTAAAATTATCACAGCGTAAAAGTGTTAAAAATAATGAAATAAATACGTTTAAATTCAGGGTTACATTTCAATCTGGAACCAAAAATATCGAGAATTATGTGACATATAATTCAAATAAGCATGTTTCAATATATGAAGAATCAATAGGTAACAGCTACAGTTTATTTTCGTTTCCTACAGTAAGTATTGTAGTTATTAGATATTGCACTATAAAGTTCGCAAATAATTTCTTATTTAAGCTTATTTTTTAAAGATAGGATTATTTCTAAAGAGGTCCTATTTTTAACGGCGCATACCTAGTTTAAGCATTGACAAAAATTATGTTAGATATTTTTCGCTCCTGGCTTTGGCTCCTTCAAAAAACAAATATGTTAAACAAGTAAAATATTAATAATAATACTTACATTAAACAGAGTTAAAACATCAGCATTAGTGTTGTGATTCCATTGCTTAGTTCGTTCGTGATTCGATTACAACATCTGAGTATCCACACAATTGTTGGATAATACCTACAGTCACGCCAACTACCTATTACAGTTATAATTATTTTGCAATGGCATAACATAATGAAGCTATTAATGACGGGGTGATTTTCCTAAGCGTTAATGTTTTTCAAGGAGAAGGAGTGATGACCTATCAAAGAGGATCCCAAGAAACGTGAAGTCGGGGATATGAATTGGGTAGGATTGACGCAATATCAATACCTGTGTATTAATGAATTTGAGTCATTTATTATGGACATTACTATTACTTATTTTATTATCAAAGACGAAACCCTTAAAATCTCCGATAGTGGTGTTGAGCGTCGCAACGAGCAAAGTCCAATTCGGGAGTCATTTGATTAGCAAGGCTAAGTTAGCCAGCAGGAAGCTCACGGTAGTTCACGTCCTATCAACTCCTTGTGTATGCTTTAGAAGGCCCAAGTTCATCCACACGTGGTACTGCTCACTCTGTCGGCGGGAACTCCTCAATATCAGCTTGATTTATTTGACTCCCTGCAAAGATGTGCAATTCGAATCATCGGTGATGCCAATCTTACGGACTCAATAGAGTCGTTAGGCTCACGGAGGGCCTTCATCTCCTTCTGCGTGTGTTCTATACCGTCTCATTAACGGCGAGTACTCTGACTTGGTACCGATATCACCGTTTTTTCTTCTATTTTTAGCACGAACCTGTCGGATGTGGAACGAACTTCCTATTGCTGTATTTCCCGAGCGCTACAACATGTCCCTATTTAAGAGTAATATAAAGAAAGCATAGGGTAGGCTCGTGCTCCTCGGTGGGGACGTATATGAGCTGTGATGATGATAAAAAAAGCAACTCAAAGTAGGTAGCGACCTAGCTATGTCCCTGATATTAGCGAAGTCCATGTGCGGCGGTTACCGCTTACCATCAGTTGGGCTGACTGCTCGTCTGCTACTTAAATACAACAATAAAAAATATCTTATCTACCTAAAAAATAGTACATTACTGCAGAGGCCGGGAAGTAAGGGATTGCCGGACGAGTATAGCTTTCAAGACCGAGCGTCAGCGAGGCCTCGATAATAATTACGAGTTCGGCAATCCCATTCCCGCCGAGGTATGTATAGTGCCTTTCTCAATAATTGTGAGGAAATAATGAAAGAAGAAATATTGAAAACAAATGAGTACCTATAATAAATATGAATAAAGCAATTAATTAATTATAGTAGCCTAGAATTTAGTTATATTAACTTTTTAAATTTTCAATTAGTGCAAAGGAAACCTTATCATATGTTATGCAAAAATGTACCTAATAGGTACTGTAGATTATGGCTTTTTCTCTCGCAACGAAAATTTTCGTGTGATTTTATACCAACAATTTAATAAAATTGTTTTCATATATGCTCGAAGAGTGCAACTTTTATAATGTGGTAGCAATAATGGTATTACACCCTTTTTTGGAAACTATTTTAAATCAATCTTGAGGTCGTAATGAACCTATAAAATTTTTATTTTATAAGAACCTGTAACCGAAAAATGACTTAAAAATAATGTTTTATTTATGATTTTGAATTTTCGCGCTAGCCGCCTTGCTATTTCGATTCGTGACGTCACTCCGTTAGTAAACAAACAATAAGTACGACCAACATAGGTATTACTTTCTGTGAGAACAAGAATTCCAAACTTCGTGGTTTCTTTTTACTACAATAATGCCTACATTTCCGAGCATGTTTGAGAGAAATAATTTCGATGCGTTACATAATGAATAACTAGGTATATGTATACACACATTCATAATATAAATATGCTGTTTTAAAAAAATACCATGTGTATCACAATGAAAATGCTCTTGAACAGAAACCTTGAGTGTAAACTATTGATTTGCTTGTGAAAAATTACCAGCTGTTGTCATTATTTTCTAAAATCAATGACGTTTACTTGCAAACTGCAACTCGTGTCTTTTTAATAGGTTATTAAGTTCGTTACCGTTTTTTAAAATAGGATTTAACCCTTTTGTACGCTTTTTTAAATTCTTAAAGTTATTGTTTCACGTAAAAGTACCGAATACCGGAACAATAGAATCGATGTTTATGTACAAAGTTGTTGAATATGCATTCGAGTTATCTTTTTTTTCAATCTGTTATTTACTAATTAAAATTCGTTACAGATATAGGTAAACAAAATGGAAAACGGCGTAACGACAGAAATTACAAGAGCACATCCAGTTAATGGGGTTCAAAGAAATAAATACGTGAACGGTATGTATTCTCTACTTAAAAGATAAAGATATAGAATAAGCTAGAATAAGTATTCTTGTTAACAACTTTAACAATATACAGGGTTAATTTTGAGGTACCGGCAACCTCGCAGGATTAGATAGCTAGCATCATTAACTACAACATTTGTTCGACGAGTAGACAGTCGTTAGATTTTACTTTCATACAAAAATATCTAGTTTTCGTTATTGTTTGTTTAAGTTTAAATCGAATGCTGTTTGTTTCATACGTAAGCTGCGTTTGTAAAACTGTAATATTTCTATTTTCCTGTCATGATTCCAGCGACAAAGGGATTTTAACTGTATACTTAATTTTTTTTTTTTATTAATATTGTTAAGGTTTTGTTTTGTATATTTTTAATTAGTTTTAAGTTACATTCTATTATTTATTAGCATGGATGATGATATGTTCTCCCTTGATGAAAGTTTTTTCTCGTGCACTTCTTCAAGTAGTTTTGTTAGCGTTGACAGTGACACATCTTTTGACTCATTAAGCGATCAAAATCAAAATCAAAAGTACTTTATTTCATAGGCCCTTGCGGGCACTTAAAATCGTCAATTTTACACATTTTACAAAATTATTAAAACATAAAAAATATTCGACTAAAATCAAGCTAACCCGTGCGCTAGTGGCAAGTACATCCGCGGAGTTGATGCCGCGCATGTAATCGCCAAGAGCGACCCGATTCCGAATGTAGGGGGCTAACATGAGAAGAATCGGGCAAGAAACTCATGTGCCAAAACTCTTTTAAAATCGCCAAATGTCTTACAAATTAGTCTATCTCGCTAGTGTCATGCCTTAACGCGTCAATATTAACATCTTTATACGAGCGAACTGTCAAAAACCTGGGAGCAAACCGCGGAGTGCGAAGTCGGTATGAAAGATAGACAAGGTCATGATAGGAAAAAGGAGCAGTTAGCTGACCGAAATTCGAAACATTGTTGATTGAAGAGACAATCATAAGGTCCAATAAAGAAGGGCGGCAATTAGGAGAACAATGAGTGGGTGAAAGGGGTAAAAAATTAAGATCATTTCTTCAACCTTCGCACCAAATACCCACACAACCTCAACATAGCACACATAAATGCCCAAAGTGTTCCTAGTCATTACTCCGACCTTCTAGCATCCTTTAACAGTGCTCATCTTGATATTCTCCTTATATCTTTTCTCAAACCATCTCTCTTATCGACTCAGTTTGCTCTACCAGGATTTGTTCTCGTTAGAAATGATAGAATTGGGAAAGGAGGTGGTGGTGTGGCCATATATCTTAGAGCCGACTTGGCGTTCAAAATCGTAACTGCTACCCCCTCCCAATACTCAGAATCGGCGGAGTATCTCTTTCTGGAACTAACAATACGTCACACAAAACTTTTAATAGCAGTTTTATATAGTCCCAATCTCAACATAAACTATTTCGATAAATTTGACTCGACGCTTAATGATTTGTGCCCTTTATACGAGCATATTATAGTAATGGGCGATTTTAATACATGTCTCATGAAAGACGATTCTCGTTCATCTAAGTTGAAATCAATTATTACATGTTATAATCTTAATTTTTTACCCCTTTCACCCACTCATTGTTCTCCTAATTGCCGCCCTTCTTTATTGGACCTTATGATTGTCTCTTCAATCAACAATGTTTCGAATTTCGGTCAGCTAACTGCTCCTTTTTCCTATCATGACCTTGTCTATCTTTCATACCGAATTCGCACTCCGCGGTTTGCTCCCAGGTTTTTGACAGTTCGCTCGTATAAAGATGTTAATATTGACGCGTTAAGGCATGACACTAGCGAGATAGATTGGAGTGAGCTTTTTGGGGCAAAATGCATTAACCAGAAAGTTAAGATATTAAATTTTTTTTTTATTGCTAACGGTGGCAGACGAGCCAGTGGCCCACCTGATGTTAAGTGGTAACCACCGCTCATGGACATCTGCAATGCCAGGGGCACAGTTCTGTCACTGCCTACCTGGAGAGAAATGCTTTTCTTAAGCCTCGTTTGAAGAAGGACATATCGTAGCGCTCAGGAAACACCGCAGCTGGGAGTTCGTTCCAGATGATAAAATTATGTCCTTATATAATCATCATGCTCCGCTTAAAAGATTTAAAGTCAAGAGAGACCCTGCACCGTGGATCACTCCTGATATCAAGGATCTTATGACTCGTCGTGACAAAGCCAAACAGAGATATAAGCGAAGACCTTCAGTTGAAAACCTCGATCGTTACAAGCATTTTCGAAACCGCTGCAATCACCAGTGTAGAGATGCAAAGAGACGCTATTTTCATAACTCTCTTCAGAACCGCAACCCCGCTGAAGCCTGGCGATTTCTTAGGTCAGTTGGTGTTGGTAAATCTCCTTCTGATTTCAGCAATGTGACTGACCAGGGGCCTTACCATGATCACTTATAGCAAGGTTAAAACAATATTGAAACAGAGACACCGCTCTTGCTGCGTATAGCGCCATCCCGCTCTCAGCGCGGTTTTAATCTTGTTTTGGGCGATCATGGTTGGGGGGCTGAACGCTCTTAACAATCATTTCTGCTCCCAGCCAAATATCGCGGACCCTAGCGTAAAAGCTTCATCCCTATTATATGTTTCTCGTTTGCCAAAACCGATGTGCTCACCTTTTGTTCTCGACACTATCACAGAAGATGACGTGAATAAATCTTTTCTAGCTTTATCATCATCAGCTGTTGGTAATGATAATCTTAGCTCAAGAATGTTTCTACCTATTCTTTCTTGTCTACTTCCAGTTATCACTCATATATTTAACTTCTCAATTTTGTCTTGTTCCTTTCCCTCTGCTTGGAAGTTAGCACATATAATACCGTTGCCTAAAATTAATCAGCCCACTTTACCGTCTCATTATAGACCAATTTCTATCCTCCCTTTTCTTTCGAAGGTTTTCGAGCACATTGTCAATCGGCAATTATCTTTCTTTTTATCGTATAATTCATTGTTATCCCCCTTTCAGTCTGGATTTCGACCCGGCCACAGCACAGTTACAGCCCTCATTAAAGTCACTGATGACATACGATTGGCCTTGGATAATAAATCCCTGACTATCTTAGTGTTACTTGATTTTAGTAACGCGTTTAATTGTGTTGATATCGACATACTTCTAGAAATACTGGGGTCGTTGAATTTTTCATCTTCCACAATAGCGTGGTTTAATTCCTATCTTCGTGGTCGCTCACAGCGTGTTCGGGTGGATGAGAATTTCTCTGATTGGACCGAGCTCGTTGCTGGTGTTCCACAGGGTGGCGTTCTTTCTCCACTGCTTTTCTCAGTCTTTATAGACTTGATCTCTAAAATTTTATCTTCTAAATTTCATCTCTATGCTGATGATTTGCAGATATACGAGCATTGTCAGTTAACGGATCTTAATGTGACAATCGAACGTATAAATTTCGATCTACAAAAGCTTAACTATTGGGCGAAATCCTTTGGTCTCACCATAAATCCTGTCAAATCTCAGGCGTTGATTATTGGTAGTCGTTACTTTAGAAATAGTGTACAGCTGTCATCTCTCCCACCACTGATGCTGGACGATGTACCAATTACAATAACTGATACAGCTAAAGACCTGGGTGTAATACTTGATTCCAATCTATCATGGCATGCTCAAGTGAATGAAATCAGTCGCAAGGTGCATTTCTCATTCCATTCCCTTAAATGTCTGCAAAACTTTCTGCCCACTAATACTAAGATTGCCCTCGTACAATCTCTTATACTGCCAGTCATAGATTATGCTGATGCCTGTTATCTGGATGACAATGAGGAGCTACTTAACAAACTTGAGCGCTTACAAAACCTTTGCATTCGCTTCATATTTGGCTTAAAAAAGTATGACCATGTTTCTGAATATCGCAAAATACTCAAGTGGCTCCCGATCCGACTTCGTAGGAACACTAGGATATTATGTCTGCTGTTTAACATTCTCCATAACCCGAAACTCCCTCTCTATTTGAAAGAACGCTTTACGTTTCAAAAACCTCCTAATGTCCTCTGTAGATCCCACCTCAAAACCTTACTCCATGTCCATTCCTGTAAAACAGAGTTTTATTCCCAATCCTTTACCAGTCAGGCAGTTAGATTATGGAATGCGCTGCCACATACTATACGAGAGTGTGTCACTGTTAGCTCGTTCAAACGCCGTGTCAAGGAGCACTTTTTGAAGACCATGCCATAGTATATGTATATGTGTGTATGTATGTATATATAAATATATATGTATATGTAGGTATATATTTTTATTGTAGGTTTAATTTTAACTGAAATTTCATGTTATTAGTTAAGTTGTACACTGTGTCTACTTGCTAATTTATTTATTCACCTGTCGCAGGGCTGCTGGCAGAAATTTCTTAAGAAATAAGCAGTACCTTTGTACTTATGTTTCCTTATGTTATGTTGTTTTGTTATATTCTTTGTGTACATAAATAATAAATAAAAATAAATAAATAAAAAATAAATATTCATTTAATATACCTCTACAATGTTTAGAACTCTACGCGCACAGTGCGCGAGCGAAGCGTTGTCTTCCGTCGTCGTTTATAAATGAAACATAGACTTATCAATGTCACGACAGTGCAATAAAAACTTGAAAATTGATTTTTGTTCAATGTATTGAGTTATCTTAAAACTCGAAAAACAAACGTTGTAGTTAATGATGTTAGCTATCTAATCCTGCGAGGTTGCCGGTACCTCAAAATTTACCCTGTATAATTTCTTCTGCTTGGAAAAGATGTCACTGAATCGCGGAAGTCTAAAAACTTTGAATGCACCACTTTATTTATTATAAAAAATATTTTGAAATAAATCCTATTTCAAAATATTTTAACGTAGGGATATTCCATATTCATATTTTTATCAAATTGTTAGGATTTATTTCGTCATTAACCTATATGAATAGGTAATTTATGTTTTTTTCGACGTCCTCATTAAGAGGCCTATCACAAAGTCGCGTCGCGCGGTACTAAACAAACTGGCGTCGCCGGCAAGGTAATAGTACTTAGTTTTAATTTATTCACAAAAATATAGTATCGATTTATAAACATACAAATAAAACAACTGTTTAAGCAAACGTTAAAAAACATTTTGGCTTAAAAATTACGTTTAAACAATGGAGAACATCGTACATAATCTGACTAGATTCAACGCCTTTTCGTTAGAACATTTGATTAGATTAAAAATTTCTTTCTTTACTTAGGAGCCATATATAACGAAAAATATATTTTATTATTATTTAAGTAAAGAATATATTGTGGCACGTAAAATAAATATTTTGATAATTGATATTTAACAGAATCTGTAAATTAGAGCTCCCAAATGAGGCCGCGTGAGTTTTTGCCTAAACATGCTTCGGGAAAATAACTATTACTAAGTTAAGAAAAAAGTAGTGTAATAACCGCTTTATTATTATTGTAGATAAGAATGTGAATTAGTTTTATCAAGTAAATGTTATTTATTGCGACCAACGAAAGGTATAGGTACAATTTTAACGATAAAAACCTTAATCTGGGCGTTGTTTTCGTAATAGGCCTCTTAATCAAAGCCACAACCTTTCGATATGAAGACATTCGCTATGTTAACCATTCGATGCAGTAATTGTTCAACATCGAGATATTCGATGTGGATAGTACACCAATCGAATACTTATGATTTGACGAATATGACGAAGCGTCGGTTGATGACCTATTGACGCACCGTTTTCGCTGTCGTGACATTAGATATTAAGTGGTAATTTTCGTATTTCTACTAGAAGTATGACTAGAGGAATATTTAGTGGAATAAGTTCTGGTTGTTAAGTGAATACTTACCCGGCTTTGTTATTGCAACATTTGACATCTGAATGACGCTAAATGTTATTTATCTCAACTTGTGGATAGGCACTAAATTTAATTAATCTTGTGATATGAGCATTGGTTTTTAACATAAATAAAATTGGTTTAAATAAATTAAAACATCTTTTTGTCCTTGGAGTAATCATCGACACTGTCAATTATTCTTCAATGTTAGCATTTGTTTGTATTAAAGCATTATGAAGTTGCCAGTTTTGTTTGTACCCATTGATTAAATCAATGTTTGTACCTATTAAAAAAAATCTCATTTAACCGGTATAAACTTATATTTAATAATTTTGTTTAGTGTTTAAATCATTTTATTTTCATTCAAACATCAGATGGTAAAATATGTGTTAACCTAAATATCTACATATAACATTGACTATACCAACGATGAAGAGGATATACATATATAGTGAACTATTAACTTCAGTATCACTTTGACACTGTTATCACAGAATGTCAGCTCATGTGCGTTAATGATAATATGCGTTTATCTGTATTATGAACGGCTCTTGGCACTCACACACAATACACTCTTTAGACATGAAAGTTTCAAACATTAATAACATGGACAGGGTCATTACAAAGTCACATCAAAAGCACTATCGACGGATACCGCTATATTTATTTATTATTGTAGTGACAACATAAACTTGTGTAAAAAGTTTCAGTTAAGTACATGATATGAAAATTAAAGCCTCAAGCTCTACATGTTACTTATTATGGATAACTAAATGAGTTCTTATGCGCTATTTATATTTGTATGTGTGAATTTAATAGTTTAATGAAAAGGTACCGTACGTAAAATTGAATTCTTTTTGATATTTCTCCTTAGTCTAATACCACAGATTATACTTATTAGGTACTAAGCAATTTTCACGTAAGTATTTTATAGAAGGGATTTGTAGATTTGTATAAGAACTTTTTGTTATATTGTGTAACTAATAGTATAACTAGTTGGACAAACCCAATCTAAAACGTCATCTTCGGAACATTGGTACCTAATCATAAATAAGTATTTAGAATTTTCACAGAATTACATTTACCTAACAATGTAAATGAAGTTTTAGGCTCCACGCGCTATACATAGGTACTCGTAGCCACGGTAATAGTAACCATGTCGTAGCTTAGCAGACTACAGACAGACAGACCGCAATCCTATTGAGCCTCCTAGGACCATGCAACATGAACCAAAGTTAAAGTACCTACTGAATTTTTAAAAAACTAAACTTTGTATAAAACATCATATAAAGATAATCGCTCTATCATCTTGTCCAGGCCCAGAGCAAATAATACCCGCAACAGAATATAGTACGTGGCTACCAGAAAATGCTGTCAAGCTGCGCATGTCGTCGCGTGGCGTGGCCGCAGAGCCACCCATCTCGGTTCCTGGACTCCTCACACGCACCGCGGCCAGATATCCCGACTACCCAGCTCTCTGCACCAAGAAAGAAGACGGCAAATGGCACAGGACAACGTTCAAGTACGTCACGAAACTACTCCAACAAGTCAAACTTCATTAATCTGACGATGACGAAACTGCACGATACTGCATAAGTACCTAGGTGCTTAAATTTTTTTCTTATGAAAAATATATTTTTATATTGATAAAGTAATTATAACGATCCTCAAACTTTTCTCGTGAACGGGGTGTGTTGTATTCAACCATTTGTTAATTGAATTAAAATACAAAATATTGTTTTAATTAATCTTATGTTAAAACCTTTAATATTTTAAATCTTTATACCAGAAACATGATCTTTTGTAAGTCTTACTTGTTTTCATCGTTACAATTTGGTCGACTACAGTCATATTATGGTTATAATTCTAACACACATTTGCACTTAGAGCGTTCAGAATTTATAAATTTCATAAAGTCCTTACTTCCCCAAACGCACCACCCAGCACCCCTCGCGATTAAATTGTAAACGTCATACTTACAGGCTAATAAAGAAACTTTTTTTTCTATTCTCAATTGAACCCATACATCTTAGAATAATTCTAAGCCATACATCTAAAAAGATCAAGTCGGCTAAGACACAAATGTTAAATCTTGGCAAAACTTGGATTTTCGGCAGTTGTCAGCAACATACCGTGCATATATCGATAGTATCTTTAAGCATCGGTTATACCTACTTCACCTATTTTAAGTAATACACAATAAAAGTTAAGCCTAGTATAGCAAAGATATCTCAGTCACAGAATAGCTACATGACGTATATGATCACTTAGCGCGGTGGAATAATCGAACTATTTATTGGAACATGATAATATCATGTTCCAATAAATAGTTCGATTATGAATACTTCGACAACTGAATACTTCGACCTTAGAAAAATACCTTACATAATTAATACTGTCTTTAATTTGCACGAGTACTACATATTAAAACAAAACTACATTTTTCGGATTTAATATTTGGTTTTAAACATTTTAATTATTAAGCCCCGACGTATCGAACGTTTTTCAGCATTCGTGGTCACGGGATGGCTAAAGCTAGTGGGTGTCATAGAGCAACATCATATTTATAATTTTATACCGTCATCTCATTGCTTTGTGTTTCACGCAATGAAAGCTCACTGTATATATTGTTTAGCAGTCTGTGGACGGGCTTGGGATTTTATTATTTTCATGATAGGGTTAATAAATAAGTAATAGGGGAAACGGGCCCGAAGCGGGAACGCTAAGGCAAAAGAGAAAAAAAACACTAGCTTTATGCAAAACTTAATATACTTATTTATCATGATCAGATGCCAGTAGTTTGACATTCCATTTCGAAGTTATTCATTTGTCTTATAAAAATGAAGTAAAAACCCAAATACGGAACCTTTACACTTGCTCACTTTGCCCAGGAGGTGGCCTAAAGCGGGCACAGGCATACGGGCAAAACGGGCACAAGTAGGGCAAAGTGGGCATTCAATAATTTTAATTTTTTATATAATATCTTTATTAAAACTCATAATAAGGATCATACTTTCTTTATTTTGTTCTAAGTTAACAAAAAGAAACTGTACTTATAATCAAAAAAGGCTAATAAAACACACTGCATTTCAAATATATAATTTACTAGCTGACCCGGCGTACTTTGTATCGCCATGTTTTTTTAACTAAATTACTGAAATGTTTGTTTAAATTATTGTAATTTTTATACTACACAAACCTTGTCCTAACAATAACGAATACATAAATCCAAGAATCATCCAATTTGGTGCAGTCGTTCGAAAGTTATGGGCGTACCTACATACATTTCGAAGATCCATTTTTATTTATATAGATTAGTTCTAGCTCTTTGTCTGTATTAAGTACAGAAGTAAACCTTCCTATTTTTTTCTTGTGAGAACCTATTTTCAGATGCCACTGTAATGTTGCACGTGTTACTTATGCCATATCTTGCATCCCTATTTTTATTGGATCTTTTAAATTAGTTATCTCTTAAATACCTAGCTTCTTCCATTACAGTTTCACTGCAAGAACCTTGTTGTGTTTTTTATATTTATTCTCCATCTAAAAAGTCAAATAATAAAAACTTTATGTCTACATGATAAGTTTATAACAATATTATATAGGAAATAAGTACATACTAAACAATTTAAAGTCTCATATTGCTGTATAGTATAGGGGGTAGGGGCATAGCGGTCATGCTCGCTTTGCCCTGCCCGCTTTGCCTTTTGCGCCACTTCACGTTTTGTAAAACCTAACCTTAAATATATGGTTATATGTTTCAAGCAAATATCTTCAAAACGTTGTAAAATTAACACATTTTACTAGGCACACATTAATAATAACGTACTATACTCACAATAAACCAAAACACTATGTACATACCTTCTTTGTTTTGAATGAAAATGTAGATTTTCGTTTTTTTTCGCGTACACTTTATAAAATCACTCGGAGATGGCACTCAATACTGCCGCGGCCTGAGGCGGGACGAGAGGTAACGCCAACAAAACGCAAAACCGCGGTGAGCTTATAACTGTGAATTTGGAAGGGGGTGCTCGCTTTAGGCTGGTGCTCGCTTTGGGCCCCCTTCCCCTACACTTAATAGGGTCCCAAGCAGTTGGAATACTTCAACCATTATTTCTATTGAAATTCGGGTGTTTTTGAACCTCGATAGCATTGCGTAGCATCATTGGGATGAACCGGTGTTCTTTGGCGAGGATCGTCGAAACGTCGTCGGGCTAAATAATTGAAATGTTTAAATCCAAATATACGCGAGTACCTAAATCCGAAAGTGTGGTATTACCTACATAATTTAAAAACTTTATCTTTGCAGACAATATCGAGACCGAGTTCGTACAGCAGCGAAAGCCTTTTTGAAGCTTGGCTTAGAAAGATACCACTCCGTCTGTATTCTTGGCTTCAACTCAGAACCATGGTTCCTATCAGACCTCGCTGCGATACATGCAGGGTAAGTCATCGAAAAATGTTATCCTTCCATCTCTCAACTCTTCGTTTTCAACCTTTCTCGCATATTATTTCATCGAAGCTGCTAAGCGTTAATGTAATTTAATTTTTTCCTTATCGTATTAGGCGATTGCTTTTCTCGCTTGTCAATAGTATCCATAAAGCAATTGAAAATAGGATTGCAGTAAGATCTAGTTTTAGTAAGTAGTATAATTTCAGTTTCACTTAATTTATTTCTACTTATACACATTTTGATGTTACTATTCCGCACATAAAAATTGAATAAGTACGTTAGTTTGCCTTCTTTCGCATATCAGAGCTACCGCTGCTTTTTTGTATACTTACTTACCTAAAAATTACATAAAATCAACGTCCCATTTACCGCACGACCGCGGCGTCGCAAGGTCTTGAACTTTGTACGGAATATCGTGATTGTAACTGCCTGCCTCAGCCTCTTGAGAACTGAATATATCTTCGATAAACAGGCGATGACTTTAAGGAATGGCTTAACTAAATACGAGTTTTATTGTTACCTCGTTTTTGTCTATACTAATATTATAAAGAGGAAAGATTTGATTGTTTGTTTGTATTGAATAGGCTTCGAAACTACTGAACCGATTTTGATGAAAGTTGGTATAGGGATAGTTCGAGACCAGGGGAAGGACATAGGGTAATTTTCCTACGGGAAAATATAAAATTACCACGGGAAAACATAAATAACGCGGACGAAGTCGCGAGCGGAAGGCTAGTTTTAAACAAAGCTAGAGTACTCACCAAATACGAAGAACGCCTGTCCTGTTTTAATTCAAAATAGCCTTCAAAACAGAATATTATTAAGCCTGGCTGGTGCTTTATAATTCATATTGGTCAATGGATATTTGGATTGCCTCTAGCTATTGAAGGAAAAATCACCTCGCCCATCCAGATATAAATGATTTTTGCTTGAGCTAAGTAGAACAAGTCTCATCAATTCTCCACATTATATAAAAAGGTTGCAGTATCAATATAGGTAACACTTTATTTGGCGGGAAAAATTGATATATTCTTCAGCAACCTTCACAAGTTCAAAAATATTTTAAAAACTTTCACATAAGTATTTGTCCTCAGAAAATTGGAATACTTCTTTCGTCTTTCGATTGTCCTTTGTTGTCCACTTGGTTTTTCTTTTTTGCTAATTTTGTTATTCCCTTCAATCCTAGTTAATGCATACCGTAGTGGCCTTTAATTAAGACAGTACTCAGCTCAACTTTAAGAATTAAGATTTTCATGTAAGTATATGTTTCAGTGCGTCTTGTTGGTTGTCCTGAATAAATAAAAAAATATGTTATATGCTTAGAGAAGGCTTATTTGAGTAAAAAGAACTCGGCCTCTATGTAGGGAAGGAGAACCTAACAAAAGATCATTTCATTAATTCAAATTAGTACGTACACTACGATATAAGTATCGTATCTAGCTATCTTCGCATTTGGACTCTATTTCCACTTACCACCAGGTGCAATGGGGTCATTTGCTTAACCTTCTATAAAAAAATGTGCGTTATGATATACGCACGAATATCGTACGACGTTTCCACTTGTTAAACTGAATTTTCGATTAATAACACAACTCATTGTTACTTTGTGGATAAAACTAAATAATGGTATGAAAATAATCGTTTGAAAAATCTATGTAGTTCCTTAAAGTCTTTTATATTACCTCTAGCTTTTTAAAAACACTAACGCAAATAGTGCGGTTATAGATCTATAACCGCACTATTTGCGTTACAACATACGTGTTTTATGAACTGCTTTATTTTCCTTAAACCGGTGAAATTAGATCCACTTTACGAGCAGGTGCGTTAAAAAATATTTAATGTACTACGAGTAGGTATACCGGGTTACTTTTTAAGCACGAGCCAAATTTTGTGCGCTTGTTCGGACCAAAAAAAACAACTATTCGATACATTTAGGTTCAGTGGATATTGAATATTTATATTAAATGGAACAGCAAATTTTGTTCGCGATTTCAAGATTAGTCCCGTAGATAAAATTATTCAGTTTACTTGTCTGAACCAGCATAACAAAATTTGGTTCTTGCTTAAAAAGTGTATGTCAATGTTTCTTTCACTTTTTAAACTGTTTTACCTCAGTATAGGTAGTAGTCGTAATTCTACATATATCAAATAATAAGCAAACAATGAATACATGCGACTGATATTGTAAATTAATAGGTAATTGTAATGAGTCATAAATTATTAATAAGTTGGGTAGTAAGTAGGTACTTCATTCGATTTGATATAGCTAATACCTAATTATCTTTATAACAAAGCTTATCAGCAATTTATTAAGATCTAGAACAGATAGCACTGAACTATTGACGTATTCATTTCCGCAAGAAATTAAAGAATACTAGTATTTATGGAATTTAGTCTTAAACTGACAATTTTAGGATCACGAAACACAAACTACAGCGTTTATAAGCCCATTAATTTTATTTTGACTGATCTATCTTTGATCATATTTTACTCTAATCGCTACTAAACCAAAGCTGACCAAACAAAAAAGTACCTTTAACTACTATCCGTTTGACCTATCATCGACACAATTGTGTTTCACCGGAGGGAGACTCTACCAGGGTCGTGTGCATGGGTACCTCCGTCTTACCTATTTCTGCCGCAAAGCAGCAGTGCTTGCACTGCTGTGTTCCGGTTTGAAGGGTAAGATATGGCATTTAAATTACTGGGTACCGTGGGGATTGCAGTTTTGCTGCGAATCTTACAGGAACCACATGTATTATAGGTGATTGTTACCACTTACCATCAGGTGGGCAGTTTGCTTGTTTGCCAACTTAATTACAATAAAATTAAATGTAAAAAAACCTTTTTAAAAACAAGCTTTTATATAAATGCGCTAAAAAGAAAAAATAAAGTTATACACTAAAACTTTTACTTACTTATAACGTATTTCACATTTGACACAATTTATATGACATAAAAGCTTATCGCGAGATTTACTTGTATGTAGTAACTTAAAAGTACTTTTTTTTTAAAAAAAAGAGTACTTTTAAGTACCTACTTGTATTTACTTACTTTGAAAATTGTAATGTATAAAATTATTTACATCAAATTATTTAATTTACTTGTTTATCTACAAAAGTAAATCTCGCGACAAGCTTTTATGTCATACTAGCTGTGCCCGCGAACTCCGTTTCGCCATCAAAATGCTTAAAACAGTGTTTAGATTTTTCCTCCATTTTATTCCATAATGATTCAACTTTATTCTGCCTTTCTTGAGCAGCGGCCATTTGGAAATTAACAAATTAAGACAATTATCGTAGGTTCGTAATGCTCTAGGTACTCTTCAGGGCCTTTCATTTAATACCCATATTGCTGGGTTTGAAAACGATCTTTAATCCATTTTTTGAACGGCGGCCATGTTTAATTTACGGCAATTTTCCTAAGTTCATAATGCGCTACTCTTTGAGACCTTTTATTTGATACCCATATTGCTAGGTTTGGAAACGAACTTTTATCCACCTTTTTTGAGCAGCGGCTATGTTGAATTTATGTCAATGTTTCTAGGTTCATAGTGCTTTACTTATCAAGGACTACTTTCATTTGATACCCATATTGCTGGGTTCGAAAACGAACTTGTATCCTTTTTTAGCGGCGGCCATGTTGAATTAAGGTCGATTTTTCTAGGTACCTAATGCTCTACTCTTCAAGGTCTTTCATTTGATACCCATATTGCTAGGTTTGGAAACGAACTTTTATCCATTTTTTTTGAGCGGCGGCCATGTTTTGTTTAGGACAATTTTCCTAAGTTCATAATGCTCTACTCTTTGAGGCCTTTCATTTGATACCCATATTGCTATGTTTGGAAACGAATTTTTATCCACCTTTTTTGAGCAGCGGCTATTTTGAATTTATGTCAATTTTGCTAAGTTCATAGTGCTTTACTCGTCAAGGCCTTTCATTTGATACCCATATTGCTGCGTTTGAAAACGAACTTTTATCCTTTTTTTAGCGGCGGCCATGTTGAATTTAGATCGATTTTTCTAGTTACCTAATGCTTTACCCTTCAAGGCCTTTCATTTGATACCCATATTGCTAGGTTTGGAAACGAACTTTCATCCACCATTTTTGAGCGGCAGCCATGTTGAATTTATGTCAATGTTGCTAGGTTCATAGTGCTTTATGCATCAAAGCTTTTGATTTGATACCCATATTGCAGGGTTTGAAAACGAACTTTTATCCTTTTTTTTTGAGCGGTGGCCATGTTTAATTTAGACCAATTTTCCTAAGTTCATATTGTTCTACTCTTTGATGCCTTTCATTTGATACCCATATTGCTAGGTTTGGAAAGGAACTTTTATCCACCTTTTTCGAGCAGCGGCTATGTTGAATTTATGTCAATATTGCTAGGTTCATAGTGCTTTACTCGTCAACGCCTTTCATTTGATACCCATATTGCTGGGTATGAAAACGAACTTTTATCCTTTTTTTACGAACTTTTATCCTTTAGGACAATTTTTCTTGGTACCTAATGCTCTACTTTTCAAGGCTTTTCATTTGATACCCATATTGCTAGGTTTGGAAAAGAATTTGTATCCACCTTTTTTTGAGCGGCGGTCATGTTGAATTTATGTCAATGTTGCTAGGTTCATAGTGCTTTATTCATCAGAGCCTTTGATTTGATACCCAAATTGCTGGGTTTGGAAACGAACTTTTATCCGTTTTTTTGGAGCCGCGGCCATGTTGAATTTAGGTCAATTTTTCTAAATACCTAATGCTTTACTCTTCAAGGCCTTTCATTTGATAACCATATTGCTGGGTTTGAAAACGAACTTTTATCCATTTTTTTGAGCGGCGGCCATGTTTAATTTAGGGCATTTTTCCTAAGTTCATAATGCTTTACTCTTCTAGGCCTTTCATTTGATACCCATATTGCTAGGTTTGGAAACGATCTTGTATCCACCTTTTTTGAGCGGCGGCCATGTTGAATTTATGTCAATGTTGCTAGGTTCATAGTGCTCTACACATCAAGGCCTTTCATTTGATACCCATATTGCTGGGTTTGGAAACGAACTTGTATCCACCTTTTTTGAGCGGCGGCCATGTTGAATTTTAGGCGATTTTCCTAGGTTCATAATGTTCTACGCTTCAAGGCCTTTCACTTGATACCTATATTGCTAGGTTTGGAAACGAACTTTTATCCACCTTTTTTGAGCATCAGCTATGTCGGCGAATTTACGTCAATGTTACATTAGGATCAAGAGTCCCGTACTCCCTCTACGCGTAATACTTTTAATAGTTTTAAATGGATGAAAGAGTTTGATTTCTTAGTCATAATGTTAAAACATAATATAACACCTTTCAAAATGCCTTGAAAAGGGTATCTTCATTTTTCAACATTTCAAATATTGTACCGATTTTGTGAAAATTGGCCAAAAATTAAACCAACCTACAAATTTTATATTTGTGACGTGATATTGTCATAAAAAATGCTATATACATTGGTTGTATGGCTTGATCCTTTTTTCCTTACCACCACGGTACTACATAAGAAAAATACAATTTAAACTTCTTGATTGGCAAAATTCAGATGGTCACAGCCAATAACAGAAAAGATTTTTTTTTGCAATATGTAACAGACTTGTCAAAATAATTTCACGTGCGCCATGTTGATTTTCTACATACTTGTCATCAAAAATTTTATATGGTATTTTTTGAATAAAAATAAAAAGTGAATTTAAGCAAATGAAATTATGCCTAAATGTTCTTCCGGAAAATTTTAAGCATTGTGGTGTAAGCCATATCAAATTCTGTCCAGTAGTTTCGGAGATCTTTCCGGACAAACATTTGTACCCCTACGATTTTATTATATATGGAGATACGATTTTATTATATATGGAGATAAATTGTGTCAAATGTGAAATACGTTATAAGTAAGTAAAAGTTTTAGTGTATAAGTTTATTTTTTCTTTTTAGCGCATTTAAATAAAAGCTTGTTTTTAAAAAGGTTTTTTTTACATTTAATTGATTTTTTACTTTTTAGTTATCACTGGACACGTTTCTCACTCTGTTCATCTCATTCAACGCATCATTGTTGCAAGGTCGTTTGCCGGAACGTCTATACAGAATTTCAGCTCAATCGGTTAAAGATATCTACTTCAAAATTGATTTTTTAACTTTAGAAGTACGCCCTATTGGATTAATAATGATATCACTTTATTTCAAGGTATTCTTAGCCAGACATTTTATTTGATACCCATATTGTAGGAGTGCATTAAAAATAATTGGTCCGCCATCTTGCGTATGCCGCCATCATAGATTTAGAATGACGTCACACAGTTAACCATGCATTGTCATCCAAACTGTGTGTGTATACAAAATTTCAGCTCAATCGGTTAAAGATATCTACTTCAAAATTGATTTCAAGTTTTAGAAGTCCGCCATATTGGATTAATAGTGACGTCACATTATTTTTAGAGTTACTCTTAGCAAGACCTTTTATTTGATACCCATATTGTAGGGGTGCATTAAAAATAATTGGTCCGCCATCTTGGGTATGCCGCCATCTTGGATTTAGAATGACGTCACACAGTCAACCATGCATTGTCATTCAAACTGAACGTGTATACAAAATTTCAGCTCAATCGGTTAAAGATATCTGCTTCAAAATTGAGTTGCAAGATTTCACCCGAACATACATACTTACATACTTACTTACATTGCAAGTTAAATAAAAGCTTGTAAAAACAGGGTCTGTGTTATGCATTCAAAAGTACCATGTCACGTAGTAAGCTCGAATATCCGCGATTTTAAATGAAAACTTTCCAACTGACATACGATATATTCATTTTCCACCCACTTACTTAATTGGTAGACGATAAAATCCACTTTATTTGTAACTCCACAGTGGGTTCGCCGCCGGCATTTATACGACGAACTCGGCGGAGGCATGCTTTCACTGCCTACTGTCCTCCCGAGCTAACATTTGCGTGGTAGAAGACAAGAAACAGCTGGACAAAGTGCTGTCCGTGCGCGATCACTTGCCGCACCTGAAGGCCATCGTGCAGTGGGGTGGAACCGTCGACACATCCGTGGAAGGAGTGTACAGTGTAAGTTTCACCATTTCACGTAGAGTTTTTGATTTACTTAATATAGCCTGTCATCATCATCATCACAGCTTATATACGTCCCCACCGAGGGGCTCGAGCCTACCCTAAGTTAGCGTGTTTAGGCCTTAGTCAACCACGCTGGCCCAGTGCGGAGGGGTCGACTTCATATACACCTATGAATTTCTTCGCAGATGTATGCAGGTTGCCTCAAGATGATAAATGTAAAAAAACGAAAAACACATTGGTACAGTAAGCTCCTTGTCAAGCTATACCTACTGTTTGACCTTTGGACCGTTCATATGGTGCTCGTAATAGAGGCGGCTTTCGTAGTGTAAATATAAAGCTTGAATGGAAGCTTACTGTACTGAACCCTGGACCTCCCGATTAGAAGGCCAGTGCCGAGTCCACAGCGCTACCGACGCTCTTTATATCCTGTAACAGAATTTAATTGCAAACTAATACTCACTGAATACTAAATCCTAGATTATCAAACTACAGAAAAATTACTTAACCGCTCCATGTAATTTTAATAATTGAACAATAGTTTGTGGCGTTTGATTAAAAAAAACATTTGCATTGAACGAATACTCCTCGAAGATTAATACGAACAAATAATAAATACCGTTTTTGCTCATAGTTAAGTCCTATTCAGGTGACACAACAATTTTCTAGTCATTAAGTAAATTGTGATCTCAGATGAGTGGAAGACCTTCAGTGGCTATCTAATTATTAACAACACATTAATGCTGCGTAAAGACACACGACCTACCTATAATTTTGCATAGTCCACCACTAAGTGATTGTATGCAATTACCCACTTAACTGTACCTTTTCTTTACCTGACTGCATCTGAGTTTTGAAAATCATCGTCCCATTTAAAGCAAAAATTTATAAAAGTATTTACCTGGTTGATATACTATTCTGCTAGTATCAATGCATTTATAGCAAGTGAATAACGCTCAAAGCATTGCTTTTGAGACACTTATTGTTGGTGAGCCATAAGTAGCTAAAACATTTGGCACTAATGACTTATCAATAAATTATAGTACAAATAAATTGCACCAGGAAAAGCGTATAAAAGTGACAAAAACAGTTTTATTCAAATGCTATCGAGACACGATAACAATTCTGCTGAATTAATTAGGCCTTGATATTTATCTCGCCGTAGGTATTTGATTTCAATTCAATATCCCTCTTATATAAACCCCCAACTATATAGCGTTTCACTAATAATAAACAAACTTTTAATAAGTTTCAAACACGTCTTCCTATTCTTTCTATAAGGACTGCTAACTGTAGGTAATGATGTGATATTAGATGGAAATCGCAACAGAATTACTAATTACACGCTTGACAAAGAGCAAATGTACTAAAACTAAGTGGGCGGGCATCCGGCGCAGTCACCCGGCGCGGGTGCCCGTCTCGGCTTTCCACGCCGTGCTCCGTCACGGACAAATAGCCCTTTGCGGGCTCAGCCCCCCTAGACAAATGCCACACGCTAACTTTTCCGCAGTCGTTCCTCAGAAAAAATGTATGGAGATGACATTAGCTGCGGAAAAAATTGCGTGAGGCTGTCGTAAGCTAATGTCATTTCCATATTTTTTTTTCTGCGGAACGTTACAAAGGCTCGTATTAATAGTCGCATCTTAAGTGCGAGCTCGATCTTGAGCTGTTATTTTTGACAGATGTGCCATACATTAAACGTCAAAACTGCTACTCAAGATCGAGCTCTGACTTGAGATGCGACTATTTATACGAGCCTTATAGTGTGGCATTTGTCTAGGACCTCTGGTTTTCGTCTACGTTGCCATGAGAATATCAAAGTCAGATTTCAATACAATCTGTCAACCCGTCCATTTATTGTCATTTCAAAGAAAATGTTTTAACCATATATACAGTTTTGTTATTCAATGTTCAGTCCCGTATATACTGGAATATATTTGATAAACCTCACTCATAAATCAAGTAATCTTTACATATCGCCCCCAATGATTTGTGTATCAGCTTGGTATCTGCATTTTATTACGTTACTTTTACAACACGATATCGTCCACGCAACAACTGAACATGTCAGGATCGACGGGCGAACTTTACCACCGCTTTTATAGGATCGAAGGACTCGAGGGTAAAGACTGCGGTACTATGAGCTGGCACCAAGGAGAGGAGACGAAAACGTTTAAGATTGCGGTAATATTCAATGCGGGCAATATTTCAACAATATTTTATTTTTCTTCCCGTGATCCCATGATCGACGGTAGAAATCATGGGATCACGGGAAGAAAATGAAATATTGTTATTTCAAAATCAATATTAACACTGTTTTAGGCGACCATTGTTAGGGGGCGGGCTTGCCAGACTACTAATTGATTCTTAAAGATTTTTATAGTGCAAAAATAAAGCTTAACATGTTGTTGTCAGTATAAACGGCAATAAGCCATCTTCTTCTTCTTCTTTCTCCGGCCTTTTCCCATTTTAGTTGGGGTCGGCTCTCCCAATCGCATTTTGCCAGGCTGATCTGTCCTGGGTCGTCTGAGGGCTTAATGTTAGGTCTTTCATGTTCTTATTTACCTACTTACTGAATCCATGAAAGTTGGGGCCTACCTCGGCGCCTCGGGCCTGATTCCAAGCTCAATACTCTTCTCGTCATATGGTCTTCGGGTCTTCGCATTACATGTTCATACCATCGCAATCGTGCCTCAACCAGCTTCTCAGGCATGGGTCCGACTGTAAAACTTCGACGCACGTGATTGTTTCGTACTTTGTCCTTAAGAATGACACCTGCCGACCATCGCAGCATTTTCATTTCCGCTACATGCAGTTGTTGGGTGTGATGTTTTTTGAGAGTCCGACATTCAGCACCATATAACATCGCTGGTCGCACTGCAGTCTTATATACTTTGCCCTTGAGTCGGACAGGCATCCTGGCGTCAGAGCACACCCATTAGACTCCGCCATTTTAACCATTCCACATTTATACGACTTATGACGTCTGTTTCGATGTTTCCGTTATTTGAATTTGTACTATCCAAGTATTTGAAACTGGTGACAGTTTTCATCTCGGCATTTTGAAGATGTACCTAATCTTTTGGTTATTAGAGCCTGTAAAGTCGCAGTGCATGTGTTCCGTTTTGTAATTTTCCTACGGGAAAAAATATTCCCACGGGAAAACAAAATATAAGTGAGTAAATCCGAAGTGTTGTAGTTTTATTAAAACGTATTGTACTCGTGCAAATAAAAGACAGACTTATTTAACATCATACTTAGTAAGTCACAATAAGGCCGAAGATGGAAGTGAGCTTTACCTCAGCTTATCGGAACACTTGGTGCACAGCACTCATGCAGCAATGTTATTATGGCGAGATGGCGACAAACTTAGGTAAGGCGGTGGTAGCTAGCTAGGCAGGCTCAGAAGCCCTACCACGAACCAAACCAAGCCGAAAAACTTCCAACCCTATAGGGATTCGAACCTGAATCTCCAGATCTATACTGGATGGTCTTACTCACTAAACCCATAAGACCGCGAAATTTTTGGAATATTCACTCCTAAGATTAAAAGGCATTATTCGAAAATTATCAAATTAAAAGGAAAACTTTGTAATCAAATATAGGTAGTAATAATGCGATATTTATCTTTAGATAAGTATTAGGCCTAGAGTTGTAAAAAATACGAGCTAATCCTTTTATTGCACTAAAAGAAACATGTAAAGAGAACAACACGTCAAGCGTTACACTTGCACTATGAAACCTGGCGCTGGTACATAATCATAGCTCTCTAGTGTAGTGAAAACTTACCAGGGGTCCTCTTTTAAGGCGTGATAATCTTGAGCTAGGTTGACTAGAGCACCCTCTTTGGAATGCCGTAGTGTCCTACCATGGTCGCCAAAAGCAAGGTTAAAACAATATTGAAACAAAACGCAATCATTGCATCTGGCTTTCATTGCGTTTTTACTTTTCGTTCAACAGTTCATCACATTTCCGCCGCGAAACCGCACTAGTCCCGACACGATCTGCCTGTTGTATGACAAGCTGCCTTTTCTTATGCTCAAAGTCTGCTTTGACAAAGTAGTTACGATAAAATAGCTTTGATCAAAGTATACTTTGATTCCAGTTGGCACCTACATTGTTTACTTTGATCAATTTGTTCTTTTTGCTATCCTTCATCGTAAACATATCTTTATAAATTAAAGCTTTTTGTTGTAATTTCTTGATGGAACTCCATGGTATCTAAACACTTTTAACAATTTCACTTTTAATTAATTCTAAACAATTTCACTAGTTCCACTTGAATCTTTATTATATTTAAGTTATTGCGACCGGCTTCGATACATTATCGTCAAATATAATAAAAATTCAAGTGAAATTAGTGTTACCTAGGTAATGAGGAGCTAAAACAAGAAAAAAAGGAAAACCCGCAAACGGAGAGTTTGGTCTGTCTACTTTCTTTTATCACAAGATGTGATCTATGTTTTTACATTTGGTGACATTTTGTTTCGTTCTTTACGTCAAGGCGGAGCTGAAAAATTTTGCACGGGCCAAGTTAACTTTGATACGCCGACGTCAAAGTGCGCTTTGCTTGCTGATTAATACCATCAAAGTAGCGTCAAAGTAGTAATCAAAGTTACTTTGTCAAAGCAGACTTTGAGCATGTCCGCATAGTTTTCATCTTCCTATCGCTTTTCTGTGGGGTTCCGCTGTGTTGCTTAAGGACGCCGCGCCGGTTACATCTCCACGCTCGGTCATTTTTTGCGGTTCCGCGTTTATATCGGATGCAGGCAGTCGACAAATTACTAAAGCGAAAATACATTTTTATTTTCTAAAAATGAGTATCGATCTACTTTCTTAAGTTAAGCGGTTTCGCGATAATAACAAATTAAGATTGCGCAGCGAAGCGAAAGTCGTGGAGCTATTATGCGTTATAACTTTCGTGGAGGAGCGATCATGGTAAGGGTGCTGTACCCTATTTTTGAATCATTTTACTGGCGACGACCGTAATCAGCGCCCTTTCGTTTCATTTTCAATGAAAACCAATAATACGACGAAACTTCAATCGAAGTCAACAAAAACTATTTTTTTTAAATTAATCAATTATTAACAAATTTTTAAAAATTTATCAAGTGTGACACTACCATTTTGTGACAACCAAACCCAATTTCATATTTAAGTATGTCCCATACTAATCCTTTGTACCTAACGTCTGTAATGGTCAAAGAGACATTACTAGAGTACCATGAATTTTGTAAATTTATAAAAAAAATATATTTTTGCCAGTGGGAGCAAGTGATGGAAATAGGGAGTAAGGAGTCAGATACGCAACTAGACAATATATTGAAGAGTATCGCCGTCAATGAATGCTGCACGCTAGTCTATACGGTGAGTATATTCGTACAAAGATATTACGGTAGTTCATAGACTGATATTGCTTTTTACAATAATTTTAGTTTATGAAACACAGTGGTTGATTTTTTTTTACTATACCCTCAATATAAATTTGGATAAAATTTGGATAAGTATTCAGATGTTAAGAAGTCCTACCAAATTGACAACATTACATTTGACAAAAGTATATCTTCATTAAAAATATACACGAAAAGACTCAACACGTATCTAATTTATATTATAAGTCCTACTTACTTTAGTTGATATTTTCTAATCAATTGTTGTAGATGCAAGCAGCAAGCTATATTTAATAACATATATCTGTGTCTATAGGCAAGTTCCATTGCATAAACAAAACTACAGATAAACATTACTATCCTTTTTCAAATCTTACATAACCCGTTTTTGAGAATTTGGAGATATTTTAAAAAATATCTCATAATTTAGCAAGTAATAAATACTGAATGTTGGAAATGTGTAAAAACAAAACAAAAACCTTTTGTATTTATTCAGTTTCTGTATTAAACCACTCGTGGCGCTGTCTATCACTTCTTGACATCTATGTCTCTATAATTTTTCCGTGCAATAAACTATGTCCACGAAAAAATCCATTTTTAATTAAAACATTTAAGTAGGTACTACATATTCTTAACATTTAAGTAAGTATACATCGTACTTAAATACGAGTGGTATTCAAAATGACCCAATCCTCAAATGGTTTCGTAATTTTCAAATCAGATTTTTTGATTTTGTCAATTGCGTGTCACTTTTGAAATTCCAAATTGCAATACAGTCTTGAATGACCCAAAATAAAAAAAATGCTGTCTATCTTGTTCTAGTCAGGAACAGTGGGTCCACCGAAAGCTGTGATGCTGTCGCACGATAACCTAACGTGGGACGCCCACGTGATCGCACACCGAGTGTCCGACCTGCAACCAGACAACGAGAGGCTGGTTTCCTTCCTACCACTGAGCCATGTCGCCGCACAGGTACCTGCTTATATTTCATCTCGTTTGACCACTAAAGTATCAAACTCTGGTAAGGAATGCATAAAACGGTTAAGACGCGTGGAAAGGATGGACAACTGTCGAAAGACATAAAGTAAATTCAAATAGGCCAGTTGGTAAAGGACGACTTAGACAAACTACGTGTATCAAGTAGGAACATCCTCAAGAAAGTGTAGGTCAAGAGTATCCTAACCAACGAGCGTGTCTGAAGTATTAAGTAGGTAGGTAAAGTTGAATAAGCGAGAGAAGTACGTTAAGATCGTAGCAAGTGGAAAACGGTGATGTTGCCTACCCACATGGGAAAAAAGTCGTGAGTATACGTAAATTTTGAGTAATTTCAAACAAAGCGAGCTGAGAACTGGGTAATAAAACGGGACGTTGTAGCTTTAATTTTTTTGTCGATTCGACCCTCGGATTTTGTAGATTCGACCATCTTATTATTTCCAAGCCAGGATCAGGAAAAAGTTCTTATTATTACATAAAGAAAGCACAAAAATGGCATACCAAAGTTAATAGCACATCATTGACGCATGATACCAAGGGTGGATACAAGGGGGGATAAAAGCAAAATTACCCCACCTAAGCACCTAAAGCCTCGCTTTGGGGACTTTTAGCAAAAAAATTAAAATGTCCAAATAGGTAGGTACCTACGTTTAATTGTTTTTCTCCTTGGTTTGGTTGGTGGTAGGGCTTCTGAGCCCGCCTGGCTAGCCACCACCGTCTTACCTAAGTTGTCACTGTCACAATGTTAACAGCATTGTTGTGTTCCGACAATTAGAGGTAAGATGGCCAGTTCCTCAGTTGTCTAGGAGTCTAGCTAGCTGAAGCTCGCTTCCACCTTGGCCTTATCGTCATTTAGCATCAAGTGAGATGAAGGCTATGAGCTTCCCTGTCGTATGTAAAAAAATCACGGGCTATAAAATGAAACGGTTTACTTCAAATATTACTTTTTACTACGCATTTCCCCAAAAACATTACGAATTATATAATTCCTATATTATTTTTACCCCAGTAAAATGCAATAATATATCAACATTACATTTATCTTTTCTGCAAACAAAACATAGTTTATGAATAGGGTTATCGATTTGTGACATTATCATTATATATCGAATTATCATACAAACAATATTCCTGCTACTTATGTAATGTTGCATCGCATGTTGGTCATACATGTCCTACTTTAGAATGCTTTGCCACCGATAAATGATATGCCAGCAAATCATATAAATCCGGAGTCAGATTCAAATAATTCGATTCCATAAGTAAAGCAGTCCCTTATCGACTCCACGATCAAGTAGCTTCGGTAATCTATAGCTTGAGGTTAAAATGTATTTGTCGAATGGATTTAAAGTTTTTCATTGCTTATTCTTCAGTTGCTTATATAAGATTAGTAATTGGTGGAATTATAACAATAAATTATTGAGATTTTATAGGTTTATTATTTAAGTTAAGTATATTGACAGTCTTAAGCCTGCAAAGTATGAAGGCAAATCATTTAATGACTAAGTCAGTTCAAGGCGTCCTTACGCCAGCTTCGGTCGTATATGTATCTATCCCGATAAACGATATACGCACGGTATGCGACCGATCCAAAGGATACAAGGAGTCGATAAGAAAATTCGATTTCGATATCGGAGTGTCGGATTTAAGGATTCGTAGAAGTGGATGGGTAGTCCACCCATCTCTAGCTGATAGAATCTATCATTGCATTCTTCTAAGGTTCCTTTAGCGCATTTCAGATCCCTGTACGAATAAAAAGATAAGTAAATTAAAAGTTCAAATAGTGAAAACAAACCGTTTAAAGAGGCGAGATTTTTGCCGCAAAAAATTTATATATGTGACTGATGCAGAAGCGCCGAAAAATGTGTTCATTCGAAATGTTTAAAGGTACTATAGTCGGTTCTAACTTTTCATTAACGTTGCAGATGCCTAATGTGACTGGTCAGAGAGTCTGCGGATCCAGTCCAAAGTAATTATCAAGATCAAAATATTCTTTATTCAAATATGACTTGATAAAAAGCTCCTTTAAATCGTTCAAATAGTATTCACAAACAACTCATTCGTTGCATTAAAACAAACAAAGGCAATCTATGTTGAAGTAATTTGACGTCAATAGGTGCCTGTAAAGGTCTATATTGAATAAAGATTTTTGAGTTTGAGTATAGAAATAAATAATGTTATATGGTTTCGTTTTTTTGTCTGAACATTACGCATAAAGGCATAGAGTCATTGGGTCATTAATCGGCATCAGTGCTGATGGCGAAAATTCACTTGCACAGTTTACATTGATTGAGTAGCCGAGACAGCACTTTAGGTTCTATCTTGAAACTGGTTTACACAATGCCACTATCGACGTCGAAATCTTCTGGCGTCAGTCCTACCTCAGACAGATGCCTATATAACGAACCAAATTCGATGGAACAAAAACCAAAGGCCATGATCAGGGGTAAATGTAGCTTTGACTCGACAATTTCACCAAATAATGTTTGGAAAATTATAAGAATGGAGGATCTCATTACAAGGATTATGTTGATTATACTCGTATGATGTAAGTATTTATGTTTATATGTTGGTACAGGTCGTAGATATCTACACAACGATGACAAGAGGCGTCGCTGTATACTTCGCGAGGCCGGACGCGCTCAAAGGCAGCCTCGTAGAAACGCTTAAAGAAGTTAGACCTACGAGGTAATGCTTGAAGAAATTTATTCTAGACTACCTCTAGACTATAGTCTCGTCTGAATTTGAATTAATCATATTTAAGGACAATAGATTATATCCCCGTACCTATAAACACTATATAGGTATATTGCTCTTCGCTACTGAATACCCGTGCATATAGCAACACTTCGTTTAAAATGACTGAAACTCGAAAGATGCGCACGGAATGTCGGAACCCGCGACTGCGATGTTCATGGCTCTACTTTTCCCCCTTTCCTATTACATTCCTTCTTACCTTTCAAACTGCTTCGCCCCTTACCTTACCATTGGTTCACAAGCGCTTGCAACCGTCTGAAGTTCATCTCTATGAGGTTAACTATTTCAATTAATGGGTACTGCGGTTCTACCTTATCACGACATGTACTGTCCATTAATCTTTCACGTAAATTGTCAATCTTCATAAAGCGGAGAGTCCCAAATAACGTTGTGAACGTCCCATAATCATTACGTAATCCTGTGTCTATCAATACAGTTTACCCACCTTCATATGAGGCTTTATGGCCCCCACGAGAGAGCCAATCGGTACGTCACTATTAATATTTTAGCGGAGTTTATAAAATGTCAATATCCGTACCTTCTAGCATGTAGCAGATCATCCACGTAGTTCTCAGTCTATGTCTCATGACAACATTTTAATTTACCCGACAATCAAGATACAAAACTTATCCGTTCCATCACCAGATTCCTAGGAGTGCCTCGCGTGTACGAGAAGATGCACGAGAAAATAGTAGCGGTAGGTGCTTCACGAGGCGCCATCACGAGATACATCGCGGGATGGGCGCGCTCCACTACCTTCAACTACCACTCCGCCAGAATCAACGGGTAAGTTCCTGTAAGATGTTTCAATCAAGTTTACTATATAAACTTCAGAGACATGCTCTCATAAAAATCAACACACAAGGTAGGTTAACCGCTTTTTTAAATAAAACTTAAAATTGGATCTATCAACGGCTAAGTGCTCCATTCCCGAAAATTATAAAGCCGAAAACATATTTTTTAAGCCGGACATTTTCTCCTGAAAGCGGGGCATTGGGGAAACTGACAAATTAGGAAAATGACGTGTGATACGCTAACTCAAAAAATTGTTCGCGAGTCATGCGCATGCGCGTGAGCCGCTCGCGCAGATTTATTATTCAATCGCGATCAATAGCCACAAATCCCGATCTTAAACAGTTTCCAAACCCGGCTGCGTTTAAAGAATTCAAATAAAACATCTATAAAAAGCTAGTCATATACATAATTCGATTAAAGCTAACAAACCTACCCTTGAAAACCTTTATTTCTTGTCCGTGATGCTAGACGCGGGACGCGGTTTGGAAAGGTTTTACTATCGTCAAATGTGAAGTATCTCGCAAAAACACACAATTTAGGTAAAAAGTATAGCGGTAAAGAGACATCTGAAATATGCCTAGAGGATATCAGCAGTGTAGATAGATTTCTTTAAATTCTGGCGGAGTGATTCTTTATGAATATTTCATGATGTTTTTTATTATTAACCAAGTTTATAATAATAATTTAATGCTAACTGTAAACTTGCCAGTGCCTTCGACGCTGAGCTGGCGAAACTACCACTAGATTACTCCACGCAACAAATGATTGAGTATTGGTAGGTGAATCGACGAAATCCGAAAAAATTGTTTGATTACAAGCTATGCTCCATATCAATCTAAAAATAGTACCCAGACCCTGTAGCTGCATGATGTCTTGTATACGAGTACTATAACATTGCACGTATTTATTTGAATAATTGTCCAGATTTAGAAGCTGATAGTTAACTATATAAATAGTCAGTTACATAATATCATAGTATTAACTATGATTAGTATAGTATTAACGATAAATTGTTGTGTTATAGACGAACGAGTTTTCACAATGTATGTACTTCTAATTTTAGATTTCATTGCTACGTTCTTGAGTCTTGACATTTACTAGCGCATGTGATAAACAGTTGACTATTAATACCCGCAGTTGAGAATTTATCTATTTATTTACTGTAAGAAAAATGCACATTTAAATTATTTATATTCAGCATCCTGAAGCACCTATGGAGCTCTTCTGTCACGTGGGTTCAAATCGTGCTCTAAATATGTTCGTTAACTATTTTCAAACGCATGAACTACGCTGTTATCGGCCATTTCGTTATTTTCTACGTCAGGTAGCGTAGCGTCACAAGTAGATTTCCTTAATAATTTTGTAACAAATACATTAAACGAATCGTACTTAGTTGATACAGTGTGCAACAAAAACCCTGTGAACCCTTAAATGAGCATACATGTTTACTTATATAGTACTAATCAAAAATGAAGTTAAAACTAAAAAAAAAACAATTATTGACCGAATAACGCCCACTATTAGATTGTTTTTTTGATAATTTGGAAAAAATGTATCTAACATCAGTATTTACAAGTAATCAAGTACAGAATAGTCCGTGTGTGTAAGTAGAAATCAGTGTAATTTTTCAAATATTAATGTAATACATATTTATATTAATATAATACATATTTATTTTTATTTTTTTATTAGTTTTGATGATGACATAAATAGAAACAGTTGAATATCGATTCTGAACATGCCACTAAAAGGGTTCACAGGTTGTTACACTGTATAGTTTATAATGTCGGTGTTGTAATTGATTTGACTGAAATAGTTGTAACAACAATAGAGCAACACACTATAACAGTAAATAGTGTTTTAGATATTCTAAGGTTATTTTTTCTCAAAAGTTTTCATTTACGCATGTTTTTTTTCGGGTGCAATTACCAGACAAGAAAATTAATTTTGCAAGAATGTGTACCTACATAAACATTCTAATGCTATGTATATAACATATCATTTTACATCTTATAGTTTCGGATTTAGCCATCTGTGCTCACGCGCAGAAGACTTGCAATTGAAATGTTAAAGCCATATCCAGTGAACTCAGCCAAAAGTAATATGATTTATTAACAACATCACACATCCTCACCATTGCAGGCACCAAGGCTCCTCATTCGGGTACAAGATAGCCAGGTCCCTGGTGATTAGCAAAGCGCTAGACGCACTGGGTCTGGATAAGTGCACAATTTTCGTGTCTTCAGCGGCGCCTCTCTCCACTGATATCAAGAAGTTCTTCCTGTCACTCGACATGCCAATCGTGGAAGCGTTCGGCATGAGCGAGATGGCGGGAGCGCATTCTCTTAGCGTTTACCCGAGGTAAGTGGTGCGTAGTAAATTAAAGACCTAGGCGAAATGATACCTAGTCATTTTTACGATATAGTCATTAGTGTAGTGTAGTCTTAATACTATTTAGACAGGCTGAGGCCGACCCTTTTAGCTACCTGTGCTTATTATGTATTATTTTGATAACAGCCCCCCTTGACAAGATGCATTTCGATAATCGCTATCGCAATCGCTTAAAAGAAAAATGTATGGGATTTTAACATAAGCCCTCGCTTAGCTTTTGTCAAAGTGCAATTTATTGTAAAATCTTATTGTAGGTACCATCAGCCTCAAAAGTAGATAAACATTTTAGTACTATGTTACAATAAACTACTAACAATACAAGGTTATTTTTTAATTATCACAAAAAAAATTGTGTGCTTGTTCAGACAAGCAAACTGAACAACTTTCACTATGGGACCAACTTTGAAATCGCAAAAAAAATCAGCTGTTCCATACATCTAGGTTCAGTGAATGTGGAACATTTGTATGGAGCAGCTGATTTTTTTTGCGATTTCAAAGTTGGTCCCATAGTGAAAGTTGTTCATTTTTCTTGTCTGAACAAGCACACAATTTTTGTGATAATTAAAAAATAAACTTGTATAATAGTAACCATTCTAAATAAAAGTAATAGTTGCTGTGACGTGGTGCTAAAATGTCCATCTACTTCTGAGGCCGACCATAATAGTCCATTAAACGATTGCGTGACTATCGAAAGACATCCTATACTTATGTTTCCACTGGTATAATCATAATTATCATTTCAACCCATACACGTCCCACAGCTTCATGGGCACAGGCCCAACACAAAAAAATAAAATGAACTTGAATACCTCTTATCTTACTTATTACTGCCGTCGATGAGCGGTGCTTTCATTGTTGTTCCGAAGATTGGCAGTGAAGTTACTGAGTACTGTGGCTTGATATCTTGTCTCAAATTAGCAACGTACATTGGCATCTTTGTAGAGGTTGTCGCCACTTGTACAGGCAGCAACACATCAAGCTTTACATTTTCATACCGAGAGCAGTCGCAATTACGCGCGCATAAGAGCGATCTCAATGTCAACATGCAAAGCCTGGTGTGTTGCTGTGAGTACATACTATGTATTAAACAAACTTTTGCAGTTTACATTTAGGTACTATGCTTTTTTATATTTGTGACTTTAAATTTTTATTAAAAATAAATCATAAATTTCAAACAACTTTAACAATTTTACAAGAAAACCATTCTCTGCGGACAGGATTCGAACCTCGTACTTGTCTTCAACATTTGTGACACAAGTGTTCCACAAGTGTTCAAGACGGTTCAAATTTCGCTCGGGTTAGAAAGCCCTAGGTGGCTTTAATAATGGCAACGGCATCAACACGGTTCGTCAAGAAGCCAGGTTCGAATCCTGCCCGAGGTAAAGGTATTTCTTGCATTGATTTTAATATTGTTTGAATACTATGCTCTTGACCATCATCAATGTTTAAAATAATGCAAACTTCTCTTCATTCTTCTCTTATCGATCCAGTTTTTTTTATATTTCATTAGTTTGCAAGACTGATAGGCGCACGCGGTGCACGATGTCCACGCTTACATTAACTGCACGTGTCCGCTTGTAAGCCCGCGAAGATTGACGTTTCCACTATTAACTCTAAATTCGTAGCCACCCACCGCCACACTATAACACATAGACGTGGGGTTTGATGACGTCACGAACACATGCATAAACTGACCCAATGACCTCACGCTGCTGACGTGCACAGCCTCTACGTACATATCCTACGCAGTAACTCTTATTCGAATTCTCATATTCGATCAAATTCGAAGGTGAAAAGTGCATGACTGATTCTCCAACAACAAAGGGGCTAATTATTTTGCCTTTATTAATAAGCACAAAACATTACTGCTGTCGAAAGAACAGGTAAAATTGTGGAAACTAGCTAGGCGGATGTAGAAAAAAAAGCCTATCAAGTCGACCGAAAAACCCGATAATCGTCATTTTTTTCATCGCCTGATGTCACTTATCAATGCATTGCCATATCTTATCTAGTAATGGTTCTTCCGACGAGGCAGAACAGATATCTAGTGCTAGATAATGTATCAAATTGTGATAGTCATTTCCTAATAATTAAAATTTGTTTTTACGTGTTATTGGTATTTAATCTTTTTAAAAATCGTAAAGAAGCTATACATATGTTACTTGCGATTATCTATTCTGATATGCGAAATATGACATTCTCATTATATAATGAGGAAATAATTTCACAACATAGTGTTAAAATTCAATCAAAATACCGCCCCCAAATGCCCTTTTATCGACCATTAGAACTACGTGATCGGTCCCACTCCCAGGGCAATAAAAGAACCCTTCCGCCACCGCCTCAGTGGGCTTTGCGCCTATATTCAACATTATTGTTATGTATGACATTTTTCGAATACACTTTAAAATATAAGAAAAACCGGTTTAACGAGTTCTTCTTTTAGCGGCGTGTAGAAATATTCAAAATATATTTTTCCTAGATTGACTATGTTGCGGTTGTTGAACGTTACTACAATCTTCTTCTTCTACTTATATATAAAAATGAAACGATGTGTGTTTGTCTCGCAAAAACTCTGAAACGGCTCGAAATTTTCTGTGTGTATTTACATAGGTCCAGGGAAGGTTTAAAAGTATAGTTCGACCCGGTAGGTGGCGCTTTGATCGGGCAGGACAACGTCTGCCGGGCCCACTAGTCTTAAATATAAGTTTGGTTTTGATCTACACTCGTTATTACCCATTCGCAAGTAAATCAGGTAGGTCCTACTATTGAAATTTATCTAATGCCTACCAAAGTAGGTAGCATAGGGTAGCATAGGGTAGTAAGATTAAAACTGAATACCTAATATTTTTGTATAAAAAAGCTTTTGAACTTGAGCAAAAGAATAAAAAATAGCTTTTGAACATGAAGCAATAACTTTCTAAAAGTCTGCATGTTAACGCAGACACGATAAAGGCTAGCGCCCACAGAGGCAGGGCCGCGGAAAACCAATCCGGGGTGAAGCGGTCGCGGTGCGGACCATGTCCCACAGTCCACAGCGCTACCGTCCGCAGCCCGCGGCGGGGAAGCGGCCAGTGTGACAGCAAAAGCGGTCAATTGTCTACACCGATCGTAACCTACACTTTACATTTACACAATAGTACATTATGATACGAGCGCGCTATGTCGGACATTGCGTACGAGGCTATATTGTGCGCGAGCCGCAGGCGAACGCGACAAGAAAGCAGAGTACGTAATGACCAATGCGCGCGTGTATTATACGATGTTTTTCAACACACTTGTGAAGAAAATAAAAGAACTTGTGGTATTAATATTTTTCTGAAAATGACCGCTTTTTTATCAATCTTCCACTGCACGAAAGTATCGTATGCCGCCAAGTATTTATCCTTTGACTTTGGCGGCAACAAACTATTACTCGCGCTTTGCGCCTCCATAATTATTTCCGGCGGAGTTAATAATATGGATTCTTTTTCACTTGGACTCGACATATTTGTAGATAATCAATTATCAATTACAACAAAAAGGCAAAAAATTTCAATAGCGGGAAAATGCCGCGCGCCTTTTTTTTCGCACGCTGGCCGGGCATGGCTAAACTCTTCATACAGCCAACAAAAAAGGGCCAAACGGCCAAAATTCGAAACTAAATAAACCGAATATTTTAATTTTTTAAAAACAAGTTTGTGTGAATTTTTAGTAATTTATTTTACCTAGAGTTATTAATTATTGTTTTTAAATGTTTGTGTTTAAATGTCGTTGTTAATTTAATATTTAAGTAACCAGTAGTAGGCTGTTCATTTGTTTCCAATTGGCAGCCGCATAAAGTCGTGTTAAAAAAAAGTATTAAGCGACTAATTTAAGAATGCGTACTGGACATACATTTACTTTGCAATCTCGAACAAATTAGAATTTGTCGTGTTAAGATTACCGCACATGTGCGATTATGTAAAGTGAAAAGCACTCGTGTTTAATATACTAAATAACGGGTCTAAATGCAAGGTAATAAGACCCACTTTACGAGCAAGTGTGTAGAAAATATGTAGGTATTATTACAGTACATACGCTTTACGCAAATATTTTAATTGTAAAATTTAAGCAAATATTTTTCAGAATTATAATTTTATTTAACTGGACTGATATTCTTGTTTTTATTTAATGTGGAATTAATTATTGCATTTTTGATAAAAAATAACCTAGAGTTATATTTTTAATACATAACAATTTTAACCACGGAAACTAGTATGCATGAAACGGAAATCTTCGACCTGCCACGGGAACCTTCTTATCATGAATAGACTATAGCAATATGTTGAACAACAACGAAGAACTTTGAAACGAACAACCATTTCTGTAGTCTCTGGCTTTTGTACCATATAGGTATTTATGTTGTCTAACTAGTTCAATAAGTTTTTTGGTTAGATTCATATAAAAAAATGTGTTTTATATTTACTAAAGTTGTAAAAAATACAACTCGGTCTCCCGCTCCTAGAACGCTCCGCGATCGCTTCGCTTTGTGAGGCAGCTTGTACGGACTATCATAGATTACAGCACCCGCGCCCGCCGGCCGTCCTGCTTCCCGCCGCGTGATCTCCTGTTTGTAATAGCGTACGTCCCGCGCCGGATCGCGCCCACTTTCTATGTAACAGATCTAACCTTGGTAACGCGCGCTCATTAGTCAAATCAAATAGCGCGTGCTTCCCCGGCTTTCTGTCACACAATGCAATTTCACGAAATTACTCCCACAGATTACAAGAAACACATCAAAAATATTGTTTTAGAATGAAACTGGACTCCGTCGGCGAGTTACTGGATGGCACAGAAACTATGTTCGCGGATTCAGTGAGCCCCAACGGCCCTGGCGAAATCTGTATGCGGGGCCGCCACTTGATGATGGGATATCTGTGCGAGGAGGACAAGACCCGCGCGGCGATCGACGAAGAAGGCTGGATACACTCGGGGGACATCGGCCGTGTCGACAACAACGACCTTCTCTATATCACTGGTAGAATCAAGGTGAGAATTAATCTGTTAGCGGGATTGCCGCCTCGTGGTGAGATTTCTGTGCAAGAAAGACAAGACTCGAGCCCTTAGTGACGAAAGAATTGATACACTCAGGGGATATCGGTCGCGTCGATAACAATCATGGTCATGAAATGGAAATTACAACAATTTTTTTCATACTATGTAACTTGTTACATTAAATCGAACATATGCAGGTGGGTCGAGACTCTAGACAATATCAATACACAAATAAATAGGTCGTCTAGGATATCGAGATATAATTTGAAGTTCGCTTAGCGTGTTGTAAGCGATCCTCCCTTGGCCATCTGTAAATAAGTCTTAGCGATCCTTCCATTCGCTGAAATACCTAATACTGTTTCCAACGCTTGGCGCGCTCTTAAGTATAGAACACGGAGAGTGTCTCATCGTTTCTTGTCATGAGCGATTCTCTCTTGGCCAATAATAAATGTGTCTAAACGATCTTCTTCACTGACAGTAAATGTACCTTGAGCGATTAGCTAACCTCTTAGATTAGAAGGGCTAAGCTCTTGAATTAGATAAGCGATAAGCCAGTCTGAGTGGCGAATTGAGAGTAAGGCCTTGTCAAACTAAAACCATTTTGTTAACAGGAGTTGCTAATAACTGCCGGCGGTGAGAACGTAGCTCCAGTGCCAATAGAGCAGACAGTTCAAGCGGAACTGCGTCATGTATCCTACGCAGTGTTAGTGGGCGACCGACGCAAGTTCCTCTCTATGCTCATAACTGTTAAGGTTTGTCTAAGCGCTAATCTTTATTGACTTTTATAAGAAATTGAGAATATGTCCCAGTTTACAATTATATGGCAACGGTCCGGCAAGCGACGGCAACGGCATGTTCCACCGTCCAGAACCGTTCAACCCTGCGGGCTGCGTTCGTAAATCATCGCTCGACGTCGGGCGATCGCCCTCTAGAGAGAACGCCGCTCTTCGTCGGACGTTTTAGAACGTCATCGTAAGCTGTGGCTGTCAAATGTCATTTTGATGTCAAAATAACCTAAAATTGATAATTTTGTTTCAGTTTCATTAACTTGTTTTAATCTATTCGCACCTGCTCATAGAAATTATTATGTAAATATCCTTCTCATTGATAAAAAATGCCATTTTCATCTATAATTACGTAATCATTTTCTTTAACTATTTCTATTGTCTTCATATTTATGAAATTACAAAACACAGTCGAGTGATTATATATCTACGATAAATACGATAATAAAAAATAAACTTGTTTACAAAATATTACAAAAAGGAGGAAATAGCCGAATTGACGGACATGTCATCTGTCAAACAAACGTCAGGGCGATTTCCATCCACTTAATTCACGGGGCGACCGGTGCGTCGTTGAGCGATGTAACTTACGAACGGCTATACATGATCGTCGTGCGTTCACACCGAGGGTTTTCGAACGGCCGATACGTCATCGAGCGTCGTCGGGCGACGTTTACGAACGCAGCCCTGTACTATCAAAAATAAGCAAAGAAACCCCCTTTGATGCTTTCGTAATACTTACCCCATACAGAGGGACAAATATGAGTATAGGGAACATGCAATATTTTTATTTTTGAGGTTACTGTAAAGAATCCCGTGTAGAATAGATCACAAGTATGATAAAAATAAAAAATTATAAATTTTATTGCAATAAAATGCAGTCTGAAACTAACAGTTTCAAATTTCGCGCTAAAACGGGCCTACAGTTCTGATGACGTCACTCCTGTCTGTCACTCATTCGTCGCTAACATTCAATTCAAATATCATAGGAAAAGTTTCCATTTGTTTCAAATTACTTATTTTAAATGAACTATCCATCACTATAAGATATAAGATAGTCAGAAAAATGCAATTATTGCTCTGAAAAAATACGTTTGGATTCATGTTTTATACCAATGTGTCCATCGAATTCAAAGAAGTTCCCAAATAAATCGTTTTTAACTGGACCTACTGATCCAAAAATGAAAAAAATATTGTAACACGATAACCTTCTTTTCGTACTTTATGCTCTTAATGAAACACTAAAACTTTACTGTAATTTAATACTGTACCTACCGCAGAAGTTTAGTTCCATTCATTTCTGCACTCGAAAACTCGGCATGCTTATGCTATTTAATATGTCAAACAATAGGGGAAGATGCAAATGTAATATTTATGAACGATTTGTAATTAAAATGTTTTAAGAACGTAAAATAAGAATGATGGCAATGTTTTTATTTTAGTTAATACTATTCTTCGTGAAAAATTGCGGATGAAAAATACGCGAAACGGAACGCATCTTGATCTACCAATCAGCGACTAGTGACGTCACTCGTGTTTTATGTACCGTCAGATGTAAAGGTAAACATTACTTTTAAGAAAATTATTTACATTTTTATGTAAAAAAATGGTAGTTGGTTGTATAAAAATAGACCCCAGAAACCTACCGAGAGTTAGTGTCAACATGGCAGTAACTTTTTTGTTGAAAGTGCCGAGTTTTCGAGTACAAAAATGAAAGGAACTAAACTTCTACGGTAGGTTAAGTATTAAATCACAGTTAAGCTTTCGTGTTTTATTAAGAGCATAAAGTACGAAAAGAAGGTTATTGCGTTACAATCATTTTTTCAACTTTGGATCAGAAGGTCCAGTTAAAAACAATTTATTTCGGGACTTCTTTGAAGTAGATGGACACATTGTGACATTGGTATAAAACATGAATCCACACGCCTTTTTTCAGAGCAAAAATTGCATTGTTCTGACTATCTTATAGTGATGGATAGTCCATTTAAAATAAGTAATTTGAAACTAATGGAAACTTTCCCTGTGATATTTGAATTGAATGTTAGCGACGAATGAGTAACAGACAGGAGTGACGTCATCAGAACTGTAGGCCCGTTTTAGCGCGAAATTTTAAACTGTTAGTTTCAGTATAAAATGTATTATTTTAATTTTTAACATGCTTGTGATCTATTCCACATGGGACTCTTTACAATAAACGCAAAAATAAAAATATTGCATGTTCTCTATTATATTCGTATTAATTAGGAAGTAAATCAACTTATACAAACTATATTTAAAAAATTATAATTTAAAAACAACAAATTATAAATTACAGACAAAAGTGGACCCCAACACAGGCGCAGCTTTGGACGAGCTTGAGACTGAAACCCGCAAATGGGTGGCCAGCTTAGGCAGTAAGGCTACCACCCTCAGCGAAATATCCAAAACCAAAGACCCGGCTGTAAGTTGTCGTTCAGACTCTACGTTAATATTTTCTTTTTATAATGTACAGTTGTAAAATTACTTCTGCATTGATCAACAATGGACGGCTAGTTAAATCGTCTAGGATTCTTAAGTTCTCTACTTGGTTGATATGTACGAGTAACAAGGGGCCTATTTCACCCTCTGTCAGAAAGTGTTAGTAATGTTATTTTACCTTTCGATAATTTCAGGTGCACAAAGCAATAGAGGAAGGCATAATGCGCGTCAACAAGAAAGCTATCTCCAACGCACAAAAGATACAAAAGTTCGCGATATTACCCGCGGACTTATCGTTAGCTACAGGAGAATTAGGTAAGAGTTTTCGTGTGCTTGGCGTCAACTCTGAAAGTGTAGTGATGCCAAAAAATACTTGGTTAATAGAAGTAGAACATTGTCTAACTGGAAAAAGTTATAGTAAAAATTATGTGATAATGGGTTGTTCCGTATTCCGTTCAGTGTTGACGTTTCAAAGTTAAGGTACTGAAATCATAAGAAGTATGACATGTTGGTGAAGAACGGGTGGCGTATTTCCTTTTCCGTGTTCAATAGGAGGCAGAACTGCCTTGAAACACGCACGGGTTTATTGCGCTAACTCCCTTTCCATACTCGTGTTCAATTCAAGGCACGTGTCCTCCAATCGCGCACGGGTTTGCAGCGCAAACTATTCCTCTAAACACGTGTTCAAAGCGATGCATGGGGGTTGCATTAGTATATCGCATACTAATGTCTTTTTGGGGGGGGGGGGGGTTAACCCCCCTCCTAACTCCGAGGGTGAGGAAGTACATAATATGAGCATTTGAAATTTGAAAAAACTAACCTCAAAATTAGCAGTTTCCACAAGCAATAAGTATGCATAAAGTAGAGAATACACATAAAGTCGTTTCTGGCGCTTCGCCGGCCGCTGCCGCGGCACGCTCGCTTCGCTCGCTCGGCTCGCGCGCTATGTTCATATTCCAACCTACGCTCGTCGCTTCGCTCCTCGCTACCTATTTTTGACCCGCCTACAGTTTCTACATCGCCAAAATATTCTGTATTGTTAAAGTAAGATGGCGGACAACGTTCCGTTAATCATATAATTTTTTGCCCCAAAACAAGGACGGAATTGTGGCGTTCAATCACGCGTATGCTAATTGCAATTGGAGGACACGTGACTTGAATTGAACACGATTTTGGAAAGGGAGTTTGTGCAACAAATCCGTGCGCAATTGGAGGACATGTGCCTTGAATTGAACACGAGTTTGGGAAGGGAGTTAGCTCAACAAACCCGTGCGCGTTTCAGGTCAATACTGCCTCCTATTGAACACGGAAAAGGAAATACGGGAACGGGTGTTAGTCTTAAGATAGACTTTAACCGCGCGACACATGCCGCGACTGCGGCTCATAGGGAACTAATAGTTCCTCAATTTTTGTATAAAATGACTGTGCAGCTTCCGCTTAAAATCGAAGTCTACCTTTTCTAGCATCAGCTAAGATGTAGACAAACATAAAGAAACCTATAAGGCGTGGAGTTTACTCATTTAAATTTAGAAAATGGGTTAACGAAAACCATTTAAATATGGCACGGTACAAAAGTTATAAGGTTTCTCTTAAAACCAATTCCGGACGATCGACACAAATCAAAATTAATCAGGACGAAAATCCACGCAACATAAAATACGGATCCAACTTGGCGTTAGTGTTGCAACTGAAGTGCACGATAAATCACAATGTCAATTATTCGGAGTTGGTTTCCTTGTAGATGTGTCATTCAATTCTGTTGACCTTATTAAAACATGTAAGTGAATAATTAATTTAAAATAATGTAGCAATTTATCTGTTACAGGACCAACGCTGAAAATCAAAAGAAACGTTGTATACGAGAAATACAAAGATGTCATAGAAAATTTTTATAAAGAATGATGATTGCTTAAGGTTAGTCAGGTGCGGCGAAGGGTGTAAATTATTGTTAATGCTATTGCTCAAAGCGGACGTAATGTGATTTTATAGAGGTGTAAGTAGACTATATTTTTGTTACGAAAATATACAGTTTCTAAAAAATATGTCTCGTTATTTTAACATCACATAATTTATTTAAATAGATATCTTATTATTAACAATAAATTCCATTCGAATTGATATTCTTATTTTTATGTAACATTAACCTACCATAACGTTATAATACTAGTTCAAAGAAAAACATTCAATATCATCATCTAAAATATATAATAAGATTTTGTGATAAATTAATCTTATAAAATAAACACACAAATATCAATTAAGGTACAAAAGTCTTCATCATAATGAAAGTAAATACATAATAGTAAATATATTCATAACTATTTCTAAATTTTAATGTCTATGTAGTGTATAAATTAATAACTTGTCGGCTGAGACAATGAGCAGTTTTTTTTATAACAGTCTCTGAGTATACACGGTTATTTTTTTATCACCCTGGAAAATTTAAGGGACGCTTCACGACATGGTATTAGAATGACTTAAATATAAATAAAAAAAATAACCCCCCTCCTTAATTTTATATTAATTTTTTTAAAAATACAAAAAATGCTGCACTAGTTGAGAGCAGCATTTTTAGAGATTTTTTTATTTTTTTAAATATTTTTTTTAATTTTTTTATTTCATTTTTTTTATTTTTTATATAATATTGGATGTGTCCTGAAGCGTCCCTAAAATTTTCCAGGGTGATAAAAAAATAACCGTGTATAAATAGGACTATAGAATACAATAATATTTATATCTTATATCTATTATAATATAATATTATCTCGATAATGTTTGTAAAAGAGAGTTGCCCTAAGCTTTCCATCGTACACTATGGTCATTGTGTGTTGATAGATGTAAGGGTATAAACGATACGAGAGTTGAAAGTAATAAGAATGTGAGTAGATAACTTTGTCGAAAATTAATAAAAATATATGACTAAAAACTCTCGGAAAACGGTGTTTGCAGCTAGTATGTATTGTATTGTATAATTTTGTATATTGTATGCAATGTTGATAAAACATTTGCAATTAAATTGTTCACCATTATTAAAAGAACAATGCCCACTTCCCATACATTTGAAAACCTAAAAATGAAGTTTGTTGTATAAGTCCAATTTATAGCAGAAATGTTAGATGCAAACAAGCAAATTATGTTCTGTTGTCAGTTTTTTGAATTGAACGCCACAAAAATAATAAAATATTAAAACATACTTTATATGTTAGGATTTGGCGTGCAATAATCATACGTTGATTTCTTCGTGGTGGCGACTATTCAGTATCGAAAGCAATGGTTGTCAGGTAAGAAAGGTATCGGAGTCCAAGGCAGAAAAAATAGGTCTTAAAAAGCAGAAACACATTCAAAATCGCACAGTACATAACGAAACGCAAACACAACAACGAAGGACTGCGCCGAATTCTATTGCGATCACAAATTATAATGGCGATTGGCGGCGCTTTCTTGGCAGATGAAAAAAAAATCCGTTTCATGCAAATGAGCCGATTATTTTATTGTGTATTAGGAATGATATTTGATTTTTTTACATAATATCAATAAATTTATGTAGTAATACGTAAATACGAAATATGAAACAAATAATAATTTAAAATACTTTAAACGAATATATATCCCGTTTTATGCACTGCCAACCAGTGGCAGTGCGTAAAACGGGACATACAGGGCGCGTTCCAGATAAGCATTTTTAGCCATAAATATCAACATTTTTAGCATCTCTGCGTTTTATTAGCGGTGATGCTAGTTTTTCTTGCTGGTTGTCATGCGTTTCATTTAAGCATTTTTAACACGAAATGCTAGCATCAAATGCCTATGCTAAAAAATGGGTGTCCCTGATACCACTTTTTGACAACTTTCAAATTTGAAGTTTCGCTAATCGGAATTTTTCAACAAATAGTTTGAAAATTATTGAATTGTGAGGAAGAAAATAAATTGATCGAAATTGTTTGAAAATTGTTGAAAATTATTAAATTGTTAGGATCAAAATATGCGACTTGACAACATTCAGCACGAATGCGTTTCATTTGTAAATGCTGGTATTGTCAAAAATGTTAACATTTCTTAAACGAAACGACTGATTGATGTTGAAATTAGATGTTAGCCTCAGAAAGTAGCAGTGCTTATCTGGAACGCAGGGACAGTAACAACAGCAAACTGGTAAAGGTACGTTCAGAAACAGTTAAGTTTTTTAGGTAACCATTTAATCAATTATAAATAAATATCTTTTTTTCAAGCATTTCATTTAACTAATTGATTAGTGATTCAGTATACATTAATTTACTTAATTTTGAGATATTTCATTTCTATACATTGTCAGATGGAAAATGGGAATTGTTCTTTGACACTGAAGTAATTCATCACGTCCGGTCCGAATCCAAAACTGGATTCAGAAAATGTTTCTAACCTAAAGATGGTAATTTGGCATATTATGATGATCACAAACACTAATCAATGTCTCAACCTAAGTTTTTTTTAATCCAAGTTTAAAGAAATTGATGTATTATAGATAATGTCGCTCTATACATCCACCTTGGTGAAATTATATTAATAATTAAATAGTAACTTCAGTACAGTAATTTAACGGGTCATACATGAATAATAAATTTTGATAAGAGATTTTGCTTCTTTTGACGACGGATCTCTTAGTGCGGTGTTACAATATCCTACCACGCACTCTGATTGACGGGACCCAGCCCGAACACATTCCATCAAGATGTGTCTCAAACTAAGTTATCATGGTTATATCACAAAACATTTTAATACAGCTTAGAAGATGAGCATTATTTGGAATGTAAATTCATTACAGCGCCATAAATTCAAAGATCATTATTACAAAACAAATTTAAAAATACAAAGACAAAAATAAGGGACATTAATAGTGATTCTATTATTTCATTTATGTAAAGAGTGACTAAAAAAACCAAATCCCTTGAACGATCAGTCATTCCTATAATCAAATAAAAAACTGCTTGTCTGATTTGTTATCTTGTTCATCCTTCAAGAACTGCCTAAATAGAACACAGTTAATTTCAAGTAACACAAGAATAAAAGACACCTTGGCAGGCCATTTACATGCTGCCACTATCGATACTGTTGCGATGCAAATGCGATACATATACCATCATCATCATCATCATCGCAGCTCATATCCGTCCCCACCGAGGGGCTCGAGCCTACCCTATGTTAGGGTGATTAGGCCTTAGTCAACCACGCTGGCCCAGAGTGCGGATTGGTCGACTTCATATACACCATTGAATTTCTTCGCAGAAGTATACAGGTTGCCTCACGATGTTTTCTTTCACCGTAGGAGCGTCAGACAAATGTACATATGAATTTCGAAACGAAAAAACAAAGTGGTACATGGCGGTCTCGAACCCCGGACCTAACGATTGGAAGGCAAGTGCGGAGTCCTTGGTTATTTTTTGGTTGTTTCTGACTGATCCCCCATATTTGTGTTCTTCTGTTAAATAATTATTCAATAATTGAAAACGGTTTAAACCTGGCTGTGAAGTGTGATTAGGCGTGGGAGGGCGGCGCGGTCGTGGGAAGTGGGGGCGGCGCGTCGGCCAAAGGCAGAGGCTTCGCTACTCCGATGCGAACCACCCCCCTAGGGGCGCCTTTTAACGCCGCCACCGCTTGTTCCAAGCTTGCGTCTTCCAAGTTCTGTAAATAAATAAATTATTTATATTTCTAAAGCGACATATTACAATACAGAAGAGACAGAAGAGACTACTGAATACAGAAGAGACTATTCTGAAGAAAATAGGGCCAAATTCATTGATTGCTTATCGAGTCTTTCTTTTAGTACAGTATACGAACCAACAAACACACCCGAACAAGCATTCAATGAATTCTATGAATTATACACTATGTTCTACTACCTGTGCTTTCCAGTTGTAAGGGTAAAGATGTTGGAAAGAAAACTTAAATCAAAGTGGCTCACCAAAGGACTGTTAAAATTTACCACAACAAAACGGAGGCTATATTTAGATTGTCGTACAAATAAGTGTAGCAAACAATTATATAAGGCATATACTGGTATACTAAGGCGATGCATAATCTCATCTAGAAAAAAAAATGTAATTCCAATTACATTAATAAAGCCACTAACAAATGTAAAGCAGTATGGAATATTGTAAGGAAACACACAGTATCAAGTAGTACTCAATCTAAGACAATTACAAAAATTAATTACAACAATTCTAATATAGACGATCCACAAAAGATATCCGAGTTATTTAATAATTATTTTTTAAATACTGCAACTCAAAATTGTTCTAATGGGTCAGGCATACCAGATATCAACAAAAGTGTTCCATCTCAGAAGTCAAGTCAATCCTTTAGATGAACATGAACTATTTAAGGTTGTAAGATCTTTAAGTAATACTCGATGTACTGGCTTTGACGAAATATCTACACATGTTATCAAAATGAGTATTGGGTTAATCCTACATCCATTACAACACATTATTAATTTATCTTTACAACATGGAAGTTTTCCCGAAATTCTTAAGCGATCTATAGTCAAACCACTTTTTAAAAAGGGGGATAAATGTGAAATGAACAATTATAGACCAATCACCCTGATACCCACCTTATCTAAGATATTTGAAAAAGTCATGTATAATAGGTTAATAGTCTTTCTAGAAAAAAATAATATCTTGGTTGAAGAACAAAATGGTTTTCGTAAACAAAAAAGTACATCGTTGGCTTCCTTTAAATTAATAAAATATATAACCGACTGTATCGACGATAAGATTCCTGTGACTGCTATATTTATGGATATGAGCAAGGCGTTCGATTTAGTTTGTCACAAACGACTAATGGCAAAATTATATAGATATGGAATCAGGGGTCCAGCATACGACTGGATCAAATCATATTTATATCATAGGAAACAAAGTGTTGAAATATTAAGATATTGTAAAAAAAGTAAAAATGTAGAAAAGTACCGATCAACCTTTGCTATAAATATGGTGTACCACAAGGGAGTATACTAGGACCTTTGCTGTTTCTATTATACATTAATGACTTGCCAAAGGCCCTGTCTCAGAAATGTATATTGTTTGCAGATGACACAACTTTTATCGTTAGAGGAACAGACATACGCAATTACGAGTCAGAAATTAACAAGACCCTTCTTACTGCTATTGATTGGTTAAAACTTAATAATTTAAAAATTAATATTGAAAAGACAAAATGTATTCAATTTCATACAAGACAAGGCAAGCCGCAAAATATTAAAATTAATTTTGATGGATAGTTAGTTGAACAGGTTTCTAGTCTAAAATTTCTGGGAATAACCATGGATCGCTTTTGTAATTGGAAAGAGCATATTTATAATATCTCTAATAAAGTTAATAGTTTTGTTTATGCCTTAAGACGAATAAGCCAAACAACGAGTAAGGAGGCTGCAGTCACAGCCTACAACGGTTATGTAAACAGTATCCTACGATATGGTATTGTGTTATGGGGCAATAGCACTGAATTGGACAGGGCTTTTATCATGCAAAAAAGATGTATCCGTGCAATTTTTGGATTAAGACAAATTGATTCTTGCAGACCATTTTTTCGAAAATATAAACTCTTAACATTGCCCTGTTTATATATAATGGATATGTGTTTGTTTGTACACAAACATCGAAGCCTCTTTCAACAAAACCAGGAAATTAGTAATCGTCAGTTAAGATCGAAATACAAAAACAAGCTTTATAGACCAAAAACAAATCTTAGCGTTGTTAGTAACAATGGTTTTATAATGTGCATAAAAATATATAACAATTTGCCAGATTCGTTCAAAAATCACAAATATCACAAATTTAGAAAATTACTAAAATATTGGCTTGCTGAAAGATGTTTCTATAGTACTCCGGAATATTTTAATTATAAATAGATTAATTCACCTATGATAATTTAAGACTTACTATTTGTAATTATTTTGTGAAATCATTAACATATATTACGTCAATGGGTGAAATAGAAATAGTTCTGTATTGTTCTATATCTAACTATTATCTTGTGTATACGTCTGTGAAGATAGATTTTCGGTGTCCTTTCTTTGTATGCAATGTGATCTGCATTATGTACCTGAATTTCATGCACAATAAAGAATAAAGAATAAACCATAAAACTGTTGATACATAATCATCATCACAGCTCATATACGTCCCCACCGAAGGGCTCGAGTCTACACTATGTTAGGGTGATTAGGCCTTAGTCCACCACGCTAGTCCAGTGCGGATTGGTCGACTTCACATACACAATTGAATTTTTTTGCAGATGTATGCAGGTTGTCTCACGATGTTTTCCTTCACCGTAGGTGCGTCAGACAAATGTACATAATTATCAAAACGAAAAACACATTGGTACATGTCGGTCTCGAACCCCAAACCGATTGGAAGGCAAGTGCCGAGTCCACAGCGCCAACGACGCTCTAAAATTGTTGATACGTGAGGTATCTAATGTCGAAAAGACTTACTAACCCATATCAAATACATCAGAAATTGTAACAGGAATCTTACGGATTTTTGTTATACATTAGGAAAAAATGGACTAAATATGTGACAAAATTAAATTATTGGTATCACTTTAATATGATACGACACAGGTGTATCGATACGAACTACTGTATCGCTGCACAATGTTTTGTAAGTATAAGGGGCTTAAATGTAACATTTTTCATTATAGCAAGTACGCACATAAACCCACAACCAACAAAGATATTATTAATTTTGTTTATACAAAAATTAAAAACTGAACGATTATGCAGGGGCATTTAATATAAACAATTAGTATTAATGAGCAGCGGTAAAATCGCAAACATGCCACTGTATCTTCTAAAGTAATAATCGCAGAAACCGTGTTTTTTCTGCAATATTGCTACGCTATAAGTGTAGTCAAATCTACCATTTATCATTCTGTTTTGTTTTTGTTTTTACAGCTCAATACGACACATTTTGGATTTTTTTCTAAACTTTATTTAAGAAGGGTCAATAATATTAGAACGCTGACGTAAACTTAACACTTTACAAAAGAGGAACAAAAGATAGTAAATTTAGTTAATAAAAAAAAACAACAACTAATTTAAATTAGTAACATGTGTAAAATTATTACTTGGTCATTGACAAACAGGAGTCGATCGCCGGGAATAAGACGGCCATCTTGTTGCGCCACCCCACCCGGTACCAACGACCGAATCACCACCAAAGTGTGCGACGGTCTTAACGGGTCTTGGTAGTCTAAAATCGAGAAACCCAAACCGCGTTCGCCTTTCACCAGTTCTGCAAATTAAAAATTTAAAAATCTTCAATTCAAATAAAACAATTTTTTTTCGTTCTAGAACCTAAATTCTCGTGAAAATATTTCTGTATGCGAATTACGATTCTTGAACGAAAAAAATTGACCACCTGGGAGTCAATAACTAGCTTGCGAACATTTCAGTAACTGTAAAGTTGAATAAATACACTTACGATAGTATACCTAGGAGTTATCAACCAAAATTGACATACAGAAATATTTTCATGAGAATTTTGGTTCTTGAACGAAAAAAATTGACCACCTGAGAGTCAATAATCAACTTGCGAGCATTTGAATAACTGTACTGAATAAGCATTTGAATAAGTTGAATAAATACACAAGATAGTATACGTAGGAGAGATCGAATGTGCGGGCTGTACAGTAGCAAGATTTGTAATTATAAACAAACGCCTACATATTGGGCGCGTTCCAGATAAGCATTTTTAGCCATAAAAATCAACATTTTTAGCATCTCTGCGTTTCATTAGCGGTGATGCTAGTTTTTCTTGCTGGTTGTCATGCGTTTCATTTAAGCATTTTTAACACGAAATGCTAGCATCAAATACCCATGCTAATAGATGGGTCCTCTGATACCACTTTTTGACAGCTTTCAAGTTTGACATTTGGAATCTTTTTTTCATGAATCAAAAAGGATTTTCAGCGGATTTAAAAAATTCATTGAAAGATATTTATAGTATTAGCCAATTCTGATTTATATTATTAGACATTTTAAGTGGCTGGACTAAGTAGGTGAGGTGTCAAAATTCAGCACAAAAAATGTACCTTCCGTTTCATTTGTAACATTTAGCGCGGCTAAAAATGTCAACGTTTCTTATAAGAAACGCAAAACGAGGCTAACATCAGATGTTAGCCTCAGAAAGTAGCAGTGCTTATCTGGAACGCAGGGATTGTCGTATCTAGGATTTAAAAATGGCGCCAAATCCATTTGCCTCCCGCTCGCACACTATTGTTGTCTATACTCGCACATGAAAAATGAATATAGCCGCTAGCGAGCCTCCCTCCCTACGTACGCTTCCGAATTTAGTTCGGTTAGGCAATATTGTGAGCTAGATGCATTTTGAGTGGTTTGTCTTGATTTCATTTTTAAAGTTATTTGTTGTCTAGTTATTTGTTTTGTGGTGTTCTTGTTTAAGTTATTTGTTGTACACTTACCGATGATTTGCGGCTCCGAGGACCACATAGCTAGTCCAGTGAGGGGTTCCAGGCTGCGCGAGCGTACCTTCCCGCCGGCTGACAGCGAACCCCCATCCTCGGCGCCGGCGCCGGCCAGGCTACCGTCGGATTTCGCCTATTCACATTAAATCAAAGAAACAAATAAATAGTGTCTTCCTGACTTTAGAGCATTCAGACGGGAGATGGCAAGGCTGGGCGAACCCCTTTGCCAATTTACGTTGACCATATGACCATACACGTTATATAAAACTAGTTGACGCGCGGCCGCTGCAATTAGATGTCGTTTCGTATCGCAAGTAAGAGCTCGTAAAAAATGGTTAATTGAGCAGTTTTCTCTTGCAAAAGACTATCCAGTAACTCAAATCTTCAAGACTATGTCGTTTCCTATCACATGTTAGTATAAAATATACATAAACGTGTTTTATTTAATTACAATTCTGAAGTAATTTTTATGCCGTTACTATAGAAAAATACAATGGTATGTTGGTAGCTCAACACAGTACACGGGCATGATTTGCGGGCGATTGCGTAGATACACGTTAATTTGTCGATGTGTGTGTGTTTCTTTATAGTGAGGTAATATTTTCATAGTGTGCGTATCCGTAAATATTTTTTTTAAAAAACGTCGCCCCACACTCGGATTTTTTCCTGTGTCGTGGGGTGCAGTTACAAACATAGAATATCACATGCACATACGCCCAGACCGGAACAAATTACTGTAGGCCATACAAAATATCTGTCCCGTGCGGGAATCGAACCCGCGACCCGTTGCGCAGTAGGCGATCACTCGACCTCTGCGCTAACCGTGTCGTCAATTGAATGCTAGATTTTCGAAGTGTGCCATGCGTGTTTACCTCGCCTCCCGCAATATGTGTCAGAAAAATGTATACTGCGATTTGTTGCGTACCATATCCATAGGCTAAATGATCTAAGTTCCTGACTCATTTTTATCCACGCCAAACACTGACGTTTGGTTGACTAAGTTGACTGTACATCCAGTACCTATTCGCAGACGGCTATCTATTTTATTTTTTGTTTTCTTGCGATTTTAACCCTAGTTTCGACCCTTGCCAGAATGCCATGCCCCCCCGCAATGAAATCCTGGATCCACGCCTGCTTGTAACTTCAGAAAAACTAGTATAACTATACAGTTTACTCAGTTATTATACACACAACATACTATAAAACAACAATACGACTTACTTTAACGAGCGTGGCTGACGGCGGGGCGAGCTCTAGGGTAGGCTGCGGTCTGGGACGTGCACACACCATGCATACTTCGCTAGAGAGCTCTTTCAGTATCGATACCACTTCTAAATGGTTCATGCCTAACAATCGGTGCCCATTTACTTCTGCAATAAAAAATGAAGACACCAAATGACAATGAATATATTTTGTCTCATAAAGTAGGTAAGAGAACAGTTAATTTACAAGAAAGACATAATTATAAATTCTAAAATTGCTATTTCCATAATAGGGTATTGTCCAGTGACCACTATAAATACAAAACATGGATAAAATAAAATGAAAATTTATTATTATTTATAATTGATTATTATTTATTAAAATCTCAATTTGAATCAAAAACATCCAATAATACAAAAGATACAATAAATACACTGAGTCGCAATGAAAACGAGACGTTAATACTATAACCTCAATATCTACTACAACACTGGACCTAGGCTTATGAAATACAAAAACATGACTAACGTTTATTTAATAAAAAAAATAAGAAAATATGTTTTATCAGTTATTTTGTTTTCTTGGCAGACCTATATTACAATTTGTCACCAGAATTTAAATAAAACGTTTTTTTTCTCAGCTTTAGTTTGTTAATTGGAATAACAATCATGCATGTCGACTTGCGTTAAAGATCAAAGTTGAGATAACTTTAAATGGAATAAACAACGCCAATTTATCAACCATTTATACTGGAAATGGTTACAGCAATAGCGCCAGATCATATACACACTACGCGTAAGCATTCAACCTTCCAGGCTAGCCGAAAGTTAGTCCTTCGAGCCGGATAACTTACCGAGTAACTCGTCCCCAGGGCGATGCACGCCCGCCCTTCCCACGGGGCCCTCCGGCAGCACTGATCGCACGTAATGGTGGGGGCGAACCTCGCGCCCTCCTTCCACGTCCACGGTCCCTTCCAGAGATATACCGAGACCGCCGCCACCGCGGACTACCACTCCTACCACAATCTCCACGTCTGAGCCTTTAGACAATTAAAACAACAACTTTAACGATAATCTTGCCTAGTGGTGACTGGTGACCCTATTCCGAAACCAGAGGTAACAGGCCCAGCAGGCCTATAATGGATCTTTCATCGTATGACATGGTATAAATTTTGAGATAAAGAAATATTCAAATGCTTCATTTGGTATTACCGATCTGCAATGAATATCATCACTATGGCATAATTTCAATGATGTCATCATGATATAATGAACGAATGCTCCAAAATCTGACCGAAAATCCTATTTTTCGTTTTGCACTATGATTTCATCATGATATCCTTTGAAAACCATGAGATCAGTAATAGGCCTGCTGATTGCGATAATAAAGATAAATGATGGTCACTTGTTTGTTTACTGCGTACAGCGCCCAGCGCAAGGTCGTTGCATTATGAATGTTAGGTATTCGTACACGCTAGAGATGCTTTGCCAGTTCTGGACCGCGCAGGGCAATGACGAGTGCTCGCGCCTAGATATTTTGGATTTAAAAAGGGGTCGGAATATGTGGATTTCAACAGAAAAGTTTAACACAGACCTTCTTATCTTCTTTATCTTATGTTAAATTTTGGTGGGGGTCAAAAAATAACGCTGTATTGTATTTCAGCAATTCTCAAATTTATGCATATTTGCTAACAAACAAACAAACTTCAGCTTTATAATTTAAGTATAGATAAATCAGTCTGGGTTAAACTTTACTCACCAAGTATGGCCTGCCATTTTCGCTTGATGGCGTCCCTTTGCTCTTGCGTACGAGGCATCTCGAACGCGGGCTGCGGCCGTTGTATCGCGGGGGGGCTTCGAGGTGGCGAAATTGTGGTCACCTCCTCCAACGAGTTCTCAGGTCTACATATAACATGAAGTTGAAATTACATCACATTCTGGTTGTGTTAGCGACAATTGAATCCTGGCACGGATCCAGCACCTCTAATCTGATAAACCAAACTTTTTTTTTTAACTACTCCACAGAATAAGTAACACTGATATCCCTTTTATCTTTCATAATCAATTTGCTATAAGCGTACGAGCAGATTAATTTAATTTGCTAATTCATGATACAGACAAATCAATTTGTTATAATATGAAAATACAAAAATCTTCATTTCGTAACTTATAGTCTAATAAAGTTTATTATGGCTGGAGCTTCCTTTTATGCAAGGAACTTGCTTGTGCTAGGAAGCGCCGCTCTTCCATAATAGGGTATAATATTAAAAGACTTAAAGCCTTATAATTCGTGTTTCATAAATACTTGTAAAAATACAAGTAATTATGATAAGTATACGAGTTTCGACGCGATAACAATGTGGCACAAACGGTTCGCAGCATTAATGACGTGTACACTACGCACGACCCGTTATTGCTTTGAACGCTTTGGACAGAAATTTTGATCTGAAAATTGAACCCAGAAAAAAATTCAATACCAGAGAGGCAGTACATAATGCCTTTAAAGAGTTGCATCAAAAACTTACCACTGCGCTGGCAAAGATGCATTGATAATATGGAATGCATGCTTCGATTAACAGAAATAAATAATATATCAAAAATGATTCACTTTTATACTTAACAGTAATTTCATAGTCTATATTCCTTTATCGTCGAAATTTGTTTACGATTGCAAATAAATCGATGAAATAATTAATCTAAAATCTCTTTTAAAACATTTTATCTAGGTTTAAGAACTGCTCACAGTGAAGAAGTCTACTATTCACGTTAAATGTGAATAGTTGTTTTATGTGATGAGTTTTTATAGAGATTACTTACGAGTGCAGATGGGTCATCTGGATGTCTCGTTCGGAGCGGTCCGGCTCAGGCCGGTGCATGTGCAGGAAGGGGTTGTGTGGCGTCGCACTAGAGGCAGACTCTCCCGCCGCTATTGCCTGCTGCAACTGCTCGAACTTCGGACCACGAAGGTACCTAGTGATTATACCTACATTCATATTGTATAGGTGTCGGCAAACGTCTTGAACAGATAAAAAATACATGCGCTGTAAAAGCTTTTAGTAAAAGCGCAGTACTAAATACTGCAACGGCGCATGTATTTTTTATCTGTGAAATTGTTCAAGATGTTTGCGGGCACCTATACGTCACGATAACAATCCTTCAACAGATTTTTGGTTACGGCATCCAGCTTCAACAAAGACTAACAATTTACCAGCGGGAAACCCTAATTTAATACCCAAGTATTCAAATAATTAATAATTTGAAACCCTAATTTAATACCCGAGCATTAAATTAGGGTTTCCCTCGATTTTTATCAGATCCTAACTTTGATAACCATGGGACCACCCTTGCAGTATATTCTATCGAATACAAAAATAATTTTTAAAAACGGCGTAATCGCGTAACATACACACAAAAAAACATGCCCATCGAACTGAGAACCTCCTCCTTTTTTGAAGTCGGTTAAAAATTGGATTTAATTTAAAAAAAAAACAAGAAAATTAACGCTTTTTTCTCCCTTAATCCTCTATCATTAATTGTGTGTGGTAATTATCGACAAAAATTGTGTTTTGGCAGCACTATTGATCTTTAATTAAGGATCACGTTGGCGTTTATTTCATTGATATTTGTCTATTTATTCAAGAGTTATAACGGTTTATGCACGTCAGGTTGACAACGGAGAGTAAAAAAATGAAATGGCCCTTAAAATGCAAAAAATGTGATTTTTTTCTATATTTTTTATCACTAAGATGACCCCCTTTAGCCACCTGCCTCGTATGTGCACTTTATACAGCGCCACACTGTATACCTAACCTATCCAACGCCAAGGTGACGACATTTTCGCTTCGTTTGAACGCCTCGACCGACGGCCCGCTGATTAGACCTCCCGGTCAACAACACGCCGTCCACTGCCACGATCCTGTGGTTGGCTCTCGCGGGGCCGTTTTATTATAGTTACCTCTCCAACTCCAGGGTGACGACATTCCCGCTTTGCTTGAGCGCGTCGACGGCCCGCTGATTAGACTTCCCGGTCAACGACACGCCGTCCACTGCTACGATCCTGTCGTTGACTCTTACGCGCCCGCTGAGCGCCGCTGCGCTGCCCGCGGTCACAGACTTCACGAATATACCTGACAGTTCCTCTTTCTCGCAAACATAGCCTGCAATCATTGAAATATGTAATTACAATGGGATCTAAGCGTCTGGGTACCGCGGCATACCGAAGATGATCAAGACTTTAAACAACAAGTAAGGGCGAGTCCTCCATGTGAGCGAAAAAATTGCTGAATGTCTGAGAGAAGTTAACAGGGGTTTCACCATAGAACTACTATCCTCACTATGGGCTTTTTTTTTTTTTTTTTATAAATAAAACTTCATTCTGCAGACTCTTTGGTCCGCACTTTTTTTTGTTTGTATGTTTGTTATTTATTGATTGATTAATTTATTATATTTCCTATATTAATAACACGTATAAAAAATTGCTCCTTGTATAGTGATGACAGATGTTTTGTCATTAACATTCCTGTTTGTGGTCACAGTCACCACGTGTGTTAAACTAACTAACTATGATTAACTTAGATTTCTATATGTTGGCTTATGCTAGGCTTAGTCTAGAAGGCATTTGATTATTATTTATTAATATTATTATTATCCTAGCATGCAGTTCTTTTTTTTTTTTTTTTTTGTTATTATTATATATATATTATTATTGTTATTATATATATTTTTTTTTTTGTATATATACCTTTTTTCATATTCCTTTTGTTTTTTTTGTATATATCTAAAGATTTCTCCTTTTTTTTTTTTTTTTTTTTTTTATGTTGCATGCTTACAATATTTTCTATGCTATTTTATTTTACATGTTGTAGTTCATGCTTACAATATTTTCCTTATACTATTTTTATTTTACACGTTGTAGTTCATGCGTACATGCATGTGTTAATTTTTCTTATATTAGTTTTTTAGATATTATCTTTGGGAGCGGAGGTTCGTGGCAGGACCACTCATCCTCCACCTCCAGGGCATATATTTAGCGTTTTGTCCTCCCGGGAGCCGAGGTCCATGGCCATGCCATTCGACCTCCACCCCCGGGGAGACAAGGGTTATTTGTCGCAGTGTCCTTCCCGTGGGTGGCGAGATTTACGGGGACTCCTCCGTCGGCTCCCGCAGGTGCCTGAGGGTTTCCTCCCGAGCTCTCTCGTCCTGGCTTCTTATTGCCATTTTCAGGTTGTAGTCGGCAACGACGGCGGCTGTCGTCCTCTCCGTTTCGAGAATCATTCGCGCAATTGCGTCATCCGAAAAGTACCGGGTGTAGTAGGTACATGTTGAGGTGTGCCTGGAGATTGCGACAACCGCGTGAGGGACGCTTTTATAGATTGGATTAGGTTTATGGGATGCACGCACAATAACCACCGCCTCGCTTGTCAGTCCCTGCGCTTCATGAATGGTTAGGGTTTTGGATCCCGGTTGTTCCCCGTAACCCGAGCTGATCAGGAGAGCCTTCTCAGCCTGGGTGTGCGCCAGATATAGGGTGTTGGCCGCTTTCGGGACTTCCATTCCCTCTAACCTTTTCAGCGATAGGGACCTTACGCTTGGCCGGGACGAGTATACGCCACCATAGATTTCTCTAAGCGCGTACGCCACGTCCTGTGGATTCCTGTGTGTGCATAGGAGCTCCGTGGCTTTGCCTACGACCGAGTTGGGCCTGCTGTACAGCATTGGGAAGAGGTCATTTCTGTCTATATAGGGGAGTTGATTTATGTCCCCTATAATGACCACTTCACTAGCTTTTGTCACTTGGGCTGCCATGATTATCGCTCCGAAATGGTTCATTAGGGCCTCGTCTGCAAAAAGTACTTTGCACTCTTGCCCCTCTTTGAGACCATTTACCAGGAGCGATGCCATGGTGCGCACTCGGTGTTTTGCGCACTCGCCCTGCTTGGCTTCCAGCTTTCCCCTTAGGTCATTTGCGGCCTCTGTCGTGGTTGTTGCTACTATATCCTTCTCCGCGTCCATCTGCGAGATTACCCATGACGTCTTCCCGCACCCTGGCACTCCGTTGACCCATCTGATGGTGGGTTCCGCCCAGCCCGAAGGGTTTCCGCCTTCCAGCAGAGGTCCCGCCACGGCTTTCGCCTTGGCCAGTATTCTGCTCTCTAGCATCACCCTCGTGCATTTGGCGACAACCACCACCGGATCGTCTGGCGCGGTGTTGAATAGCCTACCCGCCTCGCCCGAACTCGCAGCCACAAAACCACCCGACTCACCGTAGGCTGCCATATATGACCCAGACATCTTGCCCGCGAGCACCTCCGCTCTGTTGTTGTCATATATGGCAGCCTCCGCCTCCTCCAATCGCTCTCGCAGCACCTTCCTTGCTATGGGCATCCCCCAAGTAGTACGGCGGTAATCCTGCAAGATGTTCCTGCAGGTCTCCGTGTTGACTTCTAGGGTCGCCTTCGTAAGTGCTACGAATTCGATGAAGGCGTTCATCGTGTGGTCGCGCAGCTCGCGAACCGGCCTCAGCTTTGGGGCTATTGCCTTGCCCTTTGTTTTGTGGGTGCTTTGGCAAGACGGGGGCTCCGATTTCTGGCGCGGAGTCGGATTTTTACTGTAGTTTGGCACCGATACGATTCTGCGGAGCGCCGACACTCCTTTCCCCATCGCGCCCGGGATCGCCAAGAATGCTCTTTCAATTGTTTCCAGCGTGGCGTGTAGCGCTGTGGTGGTGTTTCTGACATCAGCAGTCTTCTGCAACGCTTCAACCTCCTCGTCCACCCGCTGCTGCAGACGTTCCGAGCCACTTAGTTCTGGTTCGGCAGCTGGGCGGTCCCGGCGGTCGGCAAGGACCGCGGTTTGATCACTCCGGGATAAAAGAAAACTCAGGTCCTGCCCCCTATCCTCGTACACCACTATTTCGTGGTATTTCGAGGCCAGGAGCACACCTTCCATGTCCTTCGTTTCTCCCTTCATGTAACCCACGGTCATTGCGTCTACACTTATCCTGCCGGGTGGGGTATTCGAAGTACCTCGCCTCCCTATTTCTGTCAGCACGGCGCATGCCTGCTCGAACTCAGTAATATGAGATTGCGTGGGGAATAGCACGATAGTTTTGTTATTCTTCCGTACTATTCTTCCCACGCAGTTCTCGACATTAACTGCTGGCAGTTGTTCATATACCTTACGGCGTAAGGTAATTTTGCGCGTGCTTCCGTTCAACAGGGTGCCGAGGCCAGGGGAAATGGTGATATTCCGTGCCCTGTCGTTGCAGAACGCTATTCCCAGACTCTCGATGTTAGAGTCCATGAACAGAGCAACTCCCTTCAGTTTTATTCCTGGGTTTCCCTTTTGCGCTAGGGTCAGAATATCCATTGTTCGCATCGGAGCAGAGATCTGGGCAGCCCTCGTATGTTGTTGTGAATGTGTGTGTGTTTCGGGCGTGTGTGTCATTGGTGTTGTCAGGGTGCTATTTCGACGAGATGTTATTGCTGCAACAGTTTCCATGAACTGTAGCAGCTTTGGTCGTTGCTTTTTGCACCCCATGACTATGTGTAGAGTGTCAGCCTGAAAGTCCACGTTTAGGTGCTGAGTTAAATTATGTCGAGCCACTTGGAAGCGCGGGCACTCGAGTATTACGTGCCACACCGTTTCCTCCACGCCGGGGTCGCACTCGCATGCCGGGCTGGCTTTTAGATGGAACCTGTGCAAGTATGCTCCAAGGCCGCCGTGCCCCGTAAGGATTTGGGTCTGAAGGTAGTTCGGTCTCGTCTCCCTAACCGCAGCGTAAGCCTTAGCCACGTTCGGGAGGAAAGTCCTCGTTACCGACCCAGTTTGGGCTGTGTCATAGCGATCCTGCCATCTTTGGACAGTCTCGCCCCTGATCTTGTTCCTTACGTATGAGAGTGGGACCCCCGCATAGTCAGGTTTTTGGTGTGGTGTTCTATTTGTGGCCGCTGTTTTTGCCAGCTCGTCAGCTCTTTCATTGCCCGGTGTTCCTACGTGTGCCCGCAGCCAGAAGAAACGCACTTTTCTGCCCTCCAGTCCCATAGCTGCCACGTCTTCCTGAATGGGCTTTGCGAGCGGATGGAGGCAACCGGGATCGGTCAACATGTCCAGCGACGATCTTGAGTCGCTCAGTACGTTGACCGTTCCCTCACCACTGTTCCTCGCTCGCTCTACCGCCTTGTGGAGCGCGTACAATTCCGACTGGAAGACCGTGCAATGTGTGTCTAAGGCGAAGGTGTCGTAAGTTTTTTCGCCTCCTTCTTCCCACCATGTTAAGGCAGCACCCACGTTCCCCTCCAGCTTACTACCATCAGTGTAAACCTGTGGTCCAGTCAACTCGAGGGATTCCTGGGTGCTTTTTTCCATATTTTCCAGGAGCTCGTACTGTATTAATACTTGTTTAGCGGGGTGAGGGCGGTCTTGGAACCGCCGCTTCCGCTCGAGCTCCGTTCCCGGTGGCAAGTAGGAGGTTGAGATGGCCCTCTTCGCCTCATACATCGCGGCGCTCTCCTGGATGCGGAGATCCAGAGGAAGTGTGCCCGACAGGACCATTGCCGAGGTGGCCGAAATTGTCCTGTAACCTTTGCAGATTTTTTGGGCAAAACTTCTCTGGAGCGCCTCCAGTGGCTTCTTGTTTGTTTGGTGTTTTGTTGCTTCCGACCAGGAACATGCCCCATACGTCACTATGGGCTCTATTACGGCGACGTATATAGTCCTCACTATTTCTCCGTTCAGCCCCCAGGTCACTTTTGCAGCACTCGCCAGCTGCTTGTATATGTCGGTTGACTTTTTACAAACAGCTCGCACATGCTGATTAAAATTGAGGTGCCTGTCGATGGTCAGTCCCAGGAGTTTGATCTCGCCAACAAGTGCTATTTTCGTCCCTGACATTTCTAACTGGGGGGTGCTGTATTTGAGTTTCTTTGTTAGCAGCATTGCGCAGGTTTTATGCGGCGCAAATTTTAACTTGTTTAGATCCCCCCATTCGACGACTAGTTTTAGCACCTTGTTGGCGGTTTCCTCCATCCGGGCTATGGAATCTCCGGAGAAAGCCAGGGCAACATCGTCCGCAAAGGCCTGGTAGTAGACCTCCTCACTTGACAGCAATTTTAGCAGAGGGTCCAAGATCAGATTCCAGAAGGTCGGTCCACCTATGGAACCCTGGACGCATCCTTTTGTGGTGCTTCTTTCACTTGTCGCCCCCGCATAATTTACTGTTATTTTTCTTCCTGTGAGATATGAGGTTACCAGCTGGTATAGGTTCCTGGGGCATCCCCTGGTCAGGAGTTGGTGCTTTAGAGCCGGCCACCATGCATTGTCGAAGGCACCCTCTATGTCCAGTGAGACTATTAGTACGGATTTTTTACATCCTATCTCTTTTCGTACATAGCTCAACAAGTCATAGAGGGCGTCCTCGGTTCCGCGTTGTGGCATGAACCCGTACTGTTTTTCATCAAGAGTTGGTAGAAGATGCCACTGCAGCCTGCCCACTAGTAATTTTTCGATAGTCTTACCAAGAACCGATAGTAGCCCTATCGGTCTATAAGACTTCGGGTGGGTGTAGTCCTCCTTGCCGGGTTTGCGGAGTATGACTACATGAGCTCTTTTCCACTGTGTCGGGAAGTAGGCCTTTTCCAAGCATTTGTTCGCTATGGCCATGAATACCCCCCAATCACAGCGGATTGCTCTGGCGCAGATGTCGGACGTAAACCCATCGGTCCCGGGGGCTTTTTTCGGGTTTTGTGCTTTTAGCACAGCTTCGACCTCGGCCCTCGTGAACGGTGGGTCATCGTCCGCCAGTTCCCTCTCTTGGCCTTCCGTGATGTTCGTCACAAGGTTTCTTATTTTCGTATGCTGCGGCCTGTCAGTTGATACGGAGTCATCAGGGTAGAAGGTTTCAGCTAGGAGTTCCGCCGATTTTTCAGGACCGAGCGTAGTTCCGTCCTGTCCCCTCAGGAGTGTGTCTTCTTGCCTCCCTGATGTTTTCCTGATGACTCTGTATATGCCGTCCCACATGCTCTCTCTTTCCTGTGTCGAACAGAAGGCCTTCCAACTCTCGATTTGAGCCTGTGTTGATTTTTTGAGGTATTCCTCTTTGGCTCTTCGATAGTCTTGCAGTACGGATTCGATTCTGGTGGGGGCGGCGTTCCTGATTCGTTTCTTCTTTCGAAGTACGTCCGCCTTTAGTCCACCGAGATCGTTGTTCCACCAGGGCGGTGCCGCGTTTCCGCTCCTTTCGCGTATCCTCGGGATGGCATTTTGACACGCCTTCTCGATGATGTCCGAATACGCCGTGACCACGGACTCCATGCTCTCCAGGCTATCCACCAGGTTCACCGCCTCAGGCGTCAGGCCCCCCTCCCTCAGGGCCAGCATGTGCTTGTCGAAGTCCCACCAGTTTGCCTTCTTCGTGTTGTATCTCCTGGTAGAGGGGCGCGGGATCGGCTGATGCCTTTCCCCAGTCTCCAGGGTGAAAGTTATGGCATTGTGGTCTGACGTGGTGAGACTTCTATCAACCTGCCAACGCTTGACACTGCCGAGGAGGGCGGTCGAACACGCTGTGACGTCTACAAAGCTGGAGTACAGCATCCCGCGGCGGTAGTCCTCGAATGTCGGTGTCTCGCCCGTGTTCAGCACGTGGTAGTCCATCTCGTTTAGGAGCGTGATGTATGCACCGCCTCGCTGGTTCTCGGTTGAACTTCCCCACCATGGGCTCCAAGCGTTTGTATCGCCCCCTAGTAGGATTTTATTAGTTTCTTTTTCCAGGTATTGGCATACTGCTTTAGTACGCTCTATGTAGGGGTCTATTTGCTGGTCCCCCTCGTAATAGATGGACACGAGCCCAAACTTAAGCGTGCCGGTTTCCACCAGGACTGCGGCCTCATTCTCGGTGACAATCTGTGGGTCGTGTATGATCCTCAGAATGTCGCCGAAAACGATTATCGCAGCCTTCGCGGGTTTTTGCCGGTTCAGGGTGCACTGGATGACCTTCGTGCCAGGGACTTGCTTGACTGTGCCCGAAGAACCCACATAGGGTTCCTGGACTAACGCCACTGCTGTCCCTAGTTCCCTTGCGGCTGTCATTAGTTCGGCCGTAGCTTGTTTGGATCTCTGCAGGTTTGCTTGGATGATGTGTAGACCTGTACGTCCTCTATTGCTTAGGGGGACTCTCCCCGGAGCCACTTTAGCAATATGCGATCCTGGACCGCGCTATTTTGTCCCATATTTGGCGTTCTGGACATATGTCGCTGAATGCCATGTGGGGTACCGTGTCACCCGCGTCGCCGCCTTTGCCTTGGCAGTTTTTGCAACTTGGCCTCTGGTTGGTCTTGCGTGCAGGGCAGTCCTGCCATGAGTGGGCGGCACCGCAGTAATTGCAATGTTGCTCAATTTCTAAATATTTAACCAATGCCATCTATCGTAACATTCCAAGACTACTTCGTTACTCAATGATTTTTACGACAACAGCGTCACAACTAGCTTCAGTTGGCTGTCAAAATTCAAGGAACGTTTTTTGTTGATCGAATTATTTTTAATATTGTGTTCCAAAGTTTTAAACAACGGTAAGTGCGTTTATTTGTTGTTATAGGGATACGTATTATCTAGGGACATAGTTATTTAGACGTATTTAACGCATTTAATTGATAATTTTGGTAGTAAAGAGTTCGTGAACAATTTTCGTAAATGTAGGTACTTAACTCATTACTGGATACCTTGCTATTCCTAATATTGGATATCCAATACACGTCGATTACTAATGTCTGTTCATCCTTACTTGTCCTATTTGGTAAACAAACCGCTGTCAAACGAAAATCACTTAATGGCAACTAAACCACGCCATCAATTCATAATTTAACAATAAATGCATAATTTAACAATTAATGCATCACAAAAGAACCACGTAAAAACACGAAGTTTGTGCGCTGGGTTAGACCCAGACGCAATAGACTATGTTTGTGAACTGTGTCTCACGGGTTAATTTATATACACGGTTATTTTTTTATCACCCTGGAAAATTTAAGGGACGCTTCATGACATGGTATTAGAATGATTTAAATATGAATTAAAAAAATAACTCGCTTACTTAATTTTATATTAATTTTCAAAAAAATACAAAAAATGCTGTATTAGTCGAGAGCAGCATTTTTAGTTTTTTTTGTTTTTTTTTATTTCATTTTTTTATTTTTTATATAATAATGGATGTGTCCTGAAGCGTCCCTAAAATTTTCCAGGGTGATAAAAATATAGCCGTGTATTAAATTGAGTTATACCCAATATTGGACATCCAATATTGAGTTATGTACCCAATATTGGATATCCAATATTAAGGATACCTACTATCCAATATAGGGGTACATAAGATTACATTGTTGATTTTTGCAATTTCAAAGAAAAAAAAATTATTTGCCGATTATGAGTGGAGTTAAAAAATTATTTCTTTTTGTTATGTTTAGCCAATAAGATACTTATTACTATGACTGCAATAAATAAATGTTTTTATTAATTATTTTGGTATTTTTTTCTAGTTTTCAAAAGGTATCCAGTATTTGGTACGTTTTCCCTACTAAATAACCAAATAAACAAATTAACAAACTTACATACCAGCGATTGTGATTCCCAAGCCGTTTTCATCTTTCTTTAATTGCACTGTAAACCTGTCCACCTCTGGTGATTCTGCATCTGCACATGAGATTGTGAATCAATTGCACTATGAGACGGTGGAACATGAAGAGCACAAAATAAAGTACAATGGTAATACGATAAGCATTATATGCTGATATATTTGCAATATCGCGGTACAAATTCTTCACAGATTTCATTTGGTGATGTCGTTAATTAAATAAGTAAAAAATTATCAATGATACAGAAAAATTGCATGCAGAAAAAAAAAACTTGAATTACACGTTATGGGTATACAAGGTGCTACTTACATACCCTACCTATTAAGCCGAAACCTACCCATGTTAACATAGTCATAAAAAGATATCGAGTCATTGAAAATTCAAAATTGTAAAAATAAATTCCTCATTCATTATTTGTCCAACGATTTGTATGGGGTATTATTATATTAGATAATTTTACAATTTGGAATTTCAACGACGCCATAAGTTTTATATGACTATATTAACATGGGTAGGTTTCGCCTTGATAGGGTATTGACCAAGCACGGTGTATATTAATTTGAAACTATATTATAAAATAATTGAAATATATTATAAAATAATTGAAAATAATAAAAGTATCTAACTTCATTTGTTTTCTTATCATCATCATCATCATAATCAACCTACACTCGTCCACTGCTGGACCTAACTGTGACATAAGTGTATTCTTATAACTTTTCTTAATTGTTATTTTTGTAAACGATGTTTTATTTTTTTTATTTAATATATTTTTTTAAATATTCAAATGCAACCTGCTTTGTTGTACACAATAATAAATAAATACACAAAGTCAGTGATTTCCAATAAAACTTAAGTAATTGATGCTGGATAAAAGAACAATACCAAAATTATGATTTGAGGGCAATTAAAAAAAACATACATTATAGTCAAGAGAGATTCAAGATTAATCACCTGTCTCTGGAGGCGGCGTGATTGACTTATCGAAGACAAATCTAGTTGAAGAGTTGACCGGCAGCGGGGTGGGTTGTGTGTGGAACACTTGTTCAAATCCAGCGTCTAGCAAATAGCGGTCAAGTCCCTCCGGGTCTGTCAACAGCCTGTGTGAAGTTCAAAGTTCAATATTATTCTCAGATCAGAACAGAAAACAGTGGAAGTGGATACAACAATAATAGAGTAACAGAGTCTACTGTACAGCATTTTTTATTTTGAATATTTCCTACGTGATGTATAAAGAACTTCCTAGGGTATGACTACACATGATAGGTCATAGACGTGGTATCGGTGTAAACAGTTTTGGTGAGAATTACGATCATCTGTTGGCTCATTTTTCTCTTTATTTTGACACAAACTGTCATTATAAATATATTTTCCATTAAATTATTGGCAAAATAACAGACAAAGAGTGTCCAATATTACAAAAAAATATATATGTTCATGTTCACATTATGGGTGCGGTCCATAATTAGATATGCATGCCTGCAAACAACACGTTCAAATCGTCTGCACTGCTCACAAACGTAATCACACAGATCAATTTTAGACCGAGCTTTCGTTCTGTGAGTCTGTGAAGTTGACAGTCAATATTATTTGAAAAGAACTGCAGGGAGACATGTATTGCCTCCAGTATCTTCACAAAGCACTTCTGTATTTATTGTAGATAATCTAATGAAAAAATAGATTCGAACAAACTAAAATACAAATAAAACTCCGCGGAAAACTGATGTTTACTTTGATATTGACAGTTCGGGAGACAGTGCACAATTTTTTTTCTGTTAGCACTGTCAGCATCAATCGATGACGTCATCAATTACGTAATACCGCCTACAACTGCGCACATGTGCAATTTTAGACGGACTGTTTTGCATGCAAATAGCGCACACGAGCACTGATATCAAATTTTGGACCGCATCCTTAAATTATAGATATCGTCAATAGATACTACAACTTTGACGTTCTTCCAGGACAAAATTATAATTTATAAGAGATGTGTTTTATTCGTTTCCTTTTAATTTGTTAGAAAAAGAAATATACCTAATTTCGATGACAATAGCTACATTTAACGAAACATGTATTCTCAATCCGTCACTGGACGAATATACATACATAATAGAAGTTTCTTCTAATTTTTATTATTTCGGCTTTCTCATTGGGGATGAATTAGCTAAAGGATATAAAGTAACCTCGCTGGTACTAGCGGCGCGGTGGACGGCTGCACGGCGGCCGGGTCGGCGGCCCGGGCCACGACCAGACGAACGCGGGAGCCAGACGCTCGGAGAACACCCGCCACTTGCTCGGAACCCATTTCCATCAAACTCACCTTTCAACAATATTAACATTAGTCGACCAAGAAAGTGGTTTATCACTTTTAACCATACTTCGCGTATAAACAAAACATCGTTACGGTAACCTTAGTATCTGTCGGTATGACATTGGAAAGGAAAATGAACTGTGGTGTTTTATGACGCAAAACTAAAGGACAAGACCAGTAATCGCCCTTCAATTCGGCAATATGTGCACTAATGTGCAGGATAACTGTTTTAACATTATTATAAACAATAATTTACTATGGTGTTATTAATTCAAATAAAGCCCAGAATATAAGATTTGAAATAAAGAGGTACATTATTGCTTCCGCTTCCCGCAGACTTTCGTATACGTATATGCGACCATAGATTTAGGATCCCTCTCATAGAACACAGAAAGACGTTAGAAATGCAATCATGCACCGTTTATACGGGAACCGCTGTCACCAGTTTTGCTCCCACTTCTTTTTCTAGTTTTTCTTAAACCAATAAACATACGCTTGCGCTGCCCGTGCAAGGTCAATGAAAGCCAATCAAGAGAACTAAACTCACTGCCGTGAAGAGCCGTGGTATGCAGCGTGTACAAATTACATTAGGGATTGACATCGATGAATAGTTATCGTTATTAAATATTGACAGCAATTTTCAAATTTGAAATATTTTGAAAACCTAAAAATAATTATTAGATACTTTATACCTATTAGTACGGTACAAGGAATAGTACCGCACTAATAGGTACGAATATTGATTGAATCACTCAGCTTATTAATATGGGAAAGGAAACATAAATAGGAGACTGAAAAAATGAGCAATATAGACACACAATTTAACAGTAAACACACAATTTTTTTTCTCAAATTGGCGAAAATCATAGTTAAAAAAAAGGTAAACAAATTTTCCGAAAAAGTAAAAAAAAACCTTCTAACTAATTTTAGTATGGACACAACAAAAAAAATCCCTCCGTAGCAAGTGGACAGATTCGCAACTGGACAGATTGTCAGGTGGACGGATTAGCAACTGGACAGGACATGTACAGTCTATGACATAACGACAACCTCTCAACCTCGATAACGAAAATCTCCTGCAAGAACCGGTTAATAAAACAGTTTACTGGAACGAAACCGCACTGAAAAGGTTTTGCTCCAAGTACGTACATAATAACGGTGTGAAAATTTTACCGGTATTCGAGCCTTGCGTAGAATATTTTCAACTGTTTTCTTTCGTGAGGAATTTGAACCTTGCATCATTTGAAGAAAAATACTTACAAAAACGCTTATATCTCGAAAACGGTGCATCGGAGGAGCTAAAAAATAACGAAATTTTTGACCCCAGTACAACTCACAGCTAATTAAGGACACATAATGGACTTATCAAAAAATGGCCAAGATTTGGCTTCACGATACACTCCCTGTAGTTGTCCGTGAGTGATTAGACAACGCGTTCGCGTTGCGAGGCGACAACTATGAGCATTTGCTCATAGTTGTGTGTGGCTAGCGTGCCCCGCCTACATAGCCCTTCTAACCTCTTTCTGTGTTCTGTGATCCCATTAGAGACGTTCCATAATACGGTCCGTTCCGTAATCGTCGAAGCCGCGAGCGAAAAGCTAGTAAAAAATAAAAAAGAAATAAAAAACTTAAGTTTAAAGCGGTTTTTTTGGATATTTAAAAAAATGATATAAAATTAAATAGGTGAGATATTTTTTTTTATTAATACTTATTTAAATCATTTTACTGCCGTATCCTGAAGCGTCCCTTAAATTTTCCCGGGTGATAAAAAAGTAACCCTGTATACTTAGCAACATTTTTTCTTAAATGTCTCCCATCATTCTTTATCGTCATTCTTATTAGAGGATTTTGCCTCTAATAATAAAAAAGATTAGTGTAACTTACATCCCCAATTTGCAAAATGTGGTCACCAGATTTAAGACGGCCATCGCGATCAGCAACTCCTCCCGCTAATATGGTCTTTACAATAACACCACTAGTTCTCGCCCCAATGATGCCTATGAAATAAAATACACTTGGTATTTTACGTGACCTCCGATAAAAAAATGGATAGAGTCTGGCTAATGAAAGCTGAACCTAGCAAAACGCGGGAAATTTAAAAAAATTGGGGAAGGCAATACTGAATATAGTAGTAATTTCTGTTACAATCGACAGAAATTAAGAAAAAAATATTATGAAATGTTGAAAACTAAGACTTAAGCCCATTGGTACATATACACTCGCGAGCAAAAGTTTGGAATCAGTTACTTGAAATTGGTTCCGCGTGATCTTGCTTACTAAATAAATTTTTAATAATCATAAAAATGACATCATGTTAAAGGTGCAACTGTCCACTTTAAATCGATATAAAATTAATTCATATCGAGCCCGTAATTGTGGAGTTATCCCGGATTAAGTGAAGGAGGTAATAAAACAAGGAAATAGGGAAAAATAATGAATGAATAAAACAACAAAAATTATAAAATAAAAAAATTTATTTATCTTTAAAAATAAGTGTCAATATTTTGTGTTCCCTCCCCTCGCCCTAATAACTGCTCCAAGACGATTCTTCATAGACCTGATCAGCTTCTGAATTGATTCTTGTGGAATACCTTCCCACTCCTCAATCAACGCTGATTTCAGCTTATTCAGACACGAAGAAGCAGGAGTTCTGGAACGAACCTTCCTCTTCAGTTCATCCCACACGTGCTCAATGGGATTAAGTCAGGGCTGAGCGCTGGCCAGTCCAATGTGGCAATACCGACTTCTTCGAGGTATTCCGTTGTTACACGGGCAGTGTGACAACGAGCGTTATCGTGCATAAGGAGGAAGTCATCACCGATGGATCCCGCATAGGGAACGACATGTTCCAGGAGAATATCGGAAATGTACCGGTACGAAGTTAGACCGCCTCCTCGTCCCCCGCCAGGCACGAAAACAAGCTCGGTTTTACCATCGAAGAAAATGCCGGCCCACATCATACAAGAGCCGCCCCCATAAGCCACTGTTTCAGCGACATAGCACTGTGCAAATCGCTCCCCAGGCCGCCTGTAGACCCGTCCTCTTCTGTCGCTACCGTGCAAACTCATCCTGCTTTCGTCGGAGAACAGGACTTGCCTCCATTGCTCAACCTCCCAATCAAGATGGGTGCGAGCAAACTGAAGGCGTGCTTGTCGGTGAGCTGCCGTGAGTTTCGGGCCTGTGGCAGGCCTTTTTGGAGTCAGATTCGCTTGCTTGAGTCGTCGACGAACTGTCCACTCGCTGGCTGCTACCCCACGAACATCTCGGAGCTCCTGTTGGACGTCGACACCAGTCAAATGCCGATTTCGGAGAGAGGTTGACACGATAAAACGGTCATCCCTCTCCGATGTGCACCGGCGCCGTCCAGATCTTGGTCTCGGGATAAAGCCACCAGTCTCCCGAAAGAGCTTATAAACTTTCGAAACACAGGATTGGCTTATGTGGAGCCGACGAGCGACAACCCGCTGGCTGAGCCCTTCTTGCAATAGGGCTACGATTTGTGCTACTTCTGTAGATGTTGTCTCCATTGTCGTACAAGGTAAAGGGTCAGAAGTGGCGGAGATGTGTACCGGTCAACGTGTGAAAGTCGACTGATAAAGAAAATCCGATAACAGGTGCTTTTATAGGGGGTCAATAGGTCGCAACTCGTGACGTATCAAACAATTGAAACACGTCTTTTTCGATACACCTTCACTTAATGCGGAATGGCTCCATAAATACTGGCTTGTTTTTAATGAATTCGGTATCAGTTAAAAATTAAAAGGTTGAACCTTTAAAATGATGTCATTTTTACGATTATTAAAAAAGTATTAACTACTCAAGATAACGCGCAACTAATTTCAAGTAACTGATTCCAAACTTTTGCTCGCGAGTGTAGTTGTTAGGAATCAAAATACATTTAAAAATATTTTATTTTATTCACTGTAATAAAATTAAGTTATTATGAATTGCTCCATCTCTTTCGTGATCCTATTCCTGCTCCTGTGCCGATTTTTAACGTAAAGCAAATGCTTTGTATTTTTATGATAAGCTTTTTGTATAATTTTCTCTAGTTCCGCTGCTGACACAGATATGTTTTTATTTGTAACCTTGTGCTTGCCTAAACTCCATATGACCTCTAATTATAGGGTTAAGATCACAATTCTATGGAGGAATTCCCAACACCTCATGACCATGCTCCCTTAAAATTTCGTCTTCCTCATATATTGGCTCAGGTTTGTGGTTCTGTACCAAATCCGAAAGTTAAATTACAAAGTATCAAAATCACCAATTTGAACTAAACTACAAACGGCCATTGTATCAGTGTTGCAACTCGAAAAAATGTCCAGTTCAGCTTTCATTGGCCAGACTCTAGCATGGTTAAATTCGACAAATCTTGAGCTTTTCTCAGATAAAAATTATTTCTATACATTCTCAAAAAAATTAGGTTCGTTGTGGCTACTCTTTATAAAGTAAATCAATATTAGGCTCTCTTAATACATGCCAAATTATAACACCAGAAAAATAGATATAGTTACGGACAGCCTAAATAGCCAAGAAGACAATGAGAGAGCCTTCATGGGTTAGGGATCTACACACTCGATACACAGATTAAGGTAATAGTCCAAGAGCTACTGAACCCTCCGAATAACGGTTCTCCTGTAAGGATAGAAATTTGTTTAGTGATAAGTTGTAGCATGCTCAATACAATAACCATGACCTGGCAGGTCTCAGCCCTGCACATCACCCACTCCTATGTTTTTGAAAATGTCAAAATAAGTTAAAAAAAAAACTTTGTGCTGTAAGCTTGAAATTTGAGGACGATGTAGTTTATTAACTATGAAGTCAAGGCAAAAAAATGCCAGGCGATTTTGGTGTGCACAAGTACCCACCAGGCGTGTCCAAAAGTGTGCAGTATATGGTTGAAAATATACTTTCTCCTGTAAAGCTGAAATTAAGATGTGTTCAAGTAAGGGATCTAGAAATAGGGAGTACGATGACAGGCGATTCTGGGCAGCATAAGACCTTGACAGGCGAAGGGAGAGCCGCTATAGAAGTGCGAGTAAGAAGCATATAAATTTAATAGATTTCGCAAAAACCGGGGAAAATTACCCCACGGTACGAATTTCCTCGGCGAGTACTACAAAAGGTCACCCGGGGTTGTTACGCAAAAAACGCCGGTAACCGCGTCAAAATCGCGATTTAATTTTTCCAAAATTGCAACATTTCACAAAATGGCCGCCAGCGCCCCGGCATTATGAAATGTCAGAGTTTCGGATTTTTCCCGGTAACTGCACCATATGCGGACTCGGTTGATATTTTCCCCATGCCTCTAGCACACCTGGTAGGTGGAGAGCAATTTGTATGAAATCCGGTCAAGGAAAAATTTCAAACCGCCCTGGCGGCCAGTGTTGCCAAGTGTAAACAAATTTCTAGCCTTTCAGGAGAACCGTTATTCGGAGGGTTCAGTAGCTCTCATTCTATAACTACAATAATATGTACGCATATGCGTGTGGTATTTTTTTTATAAGTAAGTACTTCAAGATAAATAATGGACATCGGCTAACTTCGAGTTTTAGACGATATGCGACACATCCAGGCAGTAAAATGTTATAGAGCTGCTCTTGGGATTGTAAATGATTTTTGGGGCCAAATTCCTTTTTTGTCAATTGTCTTTGATAAGTAAAACGATTGTTTCTGATGTTTTCCGATGCCCATTATTTATTTTGATTTACTGTAATCACTTTTTATGCTAAATACCCTTATAGGGCCATGCCCATCAACTGATAAGAATGGCACCGCGTGACTTGCGCTCATTTTTAATCTTATCTTATTACTATTCATGGAATAAATTAGTAAGTTACGACTTTAATACAAAAAAATAGTTTCTCTTATCTCCTTTAATTTTTAGTAACAGGTAAGCCGTAATATTTTTTCACTTATCATGCTCTTAAAGTACGTCAATATAGCCTCACGAAGAGGGACTAAAATTACCACTTTAGTCCTTGGGGAGTAAACAGTAATTAGTTTCTGGATTTGCTTCTAGTAGCTGATATAAGCTTAAGCATACAACTACTAACATTTATTACACGAAATTAAAATATATATATATTGAAATAAAATAAATAAACCAACAATTTCATGCAAGCCGTAGCACTGTTGAAATTATTTAAATAATGCGTTTTTTTGGATGTTTACGTAATAGATCGATTATCATCTTCGTAACGGAAATGTTAATGTCTACTAGTTTTAGTTCTATGCTTTTAAAAAAAGGTGGCGCCATTTTGCTTTTCCTCTACTCTTCAGTTTACTCTACTCTTCTTGGTCTATGAACTATTTCCGCGATTTGATTTGGTTAACCTGTGTCTGGTTGAGAAATAAACAAGTTACCGCGAATATTTCATAATTTTTGTAGTGTAAAGTCAAGTGTAGTTTAGAATAAATTGTTTAATTTAACAACGTCCAGTGATACTGAAAAGCCGAGCAAAGAGCAATGGACATAATCGTTAATCTTTTGCCGCTGAAATCTCGGAAGATTTACTTGCCTTTATAGCCTGGACGAATAAGAAACGTATAAATTCATTCACATAAAGTGTTTCTTGACATATTATGACAAACTGTCTAATAAATATCAACCATTGTTGTTGTGGAGTACTTATTCTATGCTAAAATCTCTATATATAATAAAATCGTAGGGGTACAAAAATCTGTAATTGCGAAATATTAAGAAAAAAATACACAGGTCGCCTTAAAATCATTAGCAGAACACGATAGAATAGTTTTTAAAAAAATTGTTTGTTTATTGGTTTGTTTGTTTGTTTGTTTGTCTGTTTGTCCGGAAAGATCTCCGAAACTACTGGACAGAATTTGATATGGCTTACACCACAATGCTTAGAATTTTCCGGAAGAACATTTAGGCATAATTTCGTTTGTTAAAATTCACTTTTTATTTTTAGTGAAAAAATACCATATAAAATTTTCGAATTGGCTTGTAGAAAAACAACATGGCGCACGTGAAATTATTTTGACAAGTCTGTCACATAGTACAGAGAGAAGGTATTTTCTTCCACGAAGGAAAGGCAATGGAACTACGCCATACAGCCTGATCTTAAGTAATTGGATTTTGAAAATTTAAAGGCAGGAATGAAGTGTTTCATATAGTACAAATAAAATTTAATATTTTCTGTTAATGGCTGTGCCCAACTGGATTTCGCCATTATGTCGTACCGTGGTGGTAAGGCAAAAAGATCAAGCCATACAACCAATGTATAAAGCAATTTTTATGATAATACTTATCGAGTGACCATAAAATTTGTAGATTGGTTTAATTCTTGACTAATTTTCACAAAATCGGTACAATTTTTGAAATATTTGAAATGTTGAGAAATGAAGATACTCTTTTCAAGGTATTTTGAAAGGTGTTATATGTTTTTACATTAGGACTAAGGAATCAAACCTTTTCATCCATTTAAAACTATTAAAAGTAATAGATTAATATTGATTAATAAAAAAAATATCTGACTGCAATGTTCTGGGCTACGCGTAGAGGGACGGGACGGGACTCTTGATCCTAATGTCTATAATGACGGATCAAATTTTTTTGGATCCACCCAAGGAACATGGATATCGAACGAAGAACCTAAAGAGTAGAACACATTGAACCTAGCCACGTTGACTTAATTTGACATGACTGCCGATAAAGTTCGTTTCCAAACCCAGCGATATGCATATCAAATGAAAGGCCTTGATGAGTAGAGCACTATGAACATAGGAAAATCGCCATAAATTCAACATGGCCGCCGCTCAAATAAAACGGATAAAAGTTCGTTTCCAAACCTAGCAATATCAATGAAAGGCATTGCTGAGTAGAGCACTATGAACCTAGCAACATTGACATAAATTCTACATGGCCGCCGCTCAAAAAAGGTGGAATAAAGTTAGTTTCCAAACCTAGCAATATGGGTATCAAATGAAAGGCCTTGAAGAGTAGAGCACTATGACTCTAGCAACATTGACATAAATTTAACATGGCCGCCGCTCAAAAAAGGTGGATAAAAGTTAGTTTCCAAGCCTAGCAATATGGGTATCAAATGAAAGGCCTTGAAAAGTAGAGTATTAGGTACCTAGGAAAATCGACCTAAATTCAACATGGCCGCCGCTCAAAAAAAAAGATAAAAGTTCGTTTTCAAACCCAGCAATATGGGTATCAAATGAAAGGCCCTGATGAGTAGAGCACTATGAACCTAGCAACATTGACATAAATTCAACATAGTCGCCGCTCTAAAAAGAAGAATAATAGTTCGTTTCCAAACCTAGCAATATGGGTATCAACTGAAAGACTTAAAAGAGTAGAGCATTATGAACTAAGGAAAATTGCCCAAATTAAACATGGGCGCCGCTCAAAAAATGGATAAAAGTTCGTTTTCAAACCCAGCAATATGGGTATCAAATAAAAGGCTTTGATAAGTAGAGCACTATGAAACTAGCAACATTGACATAAATTCAACATGGCCGCCGCTCAAAAAAGATAGATAAAAGTTCGTTTCCAAACCTAGCAATATGGGTATCAAATGAAAGGCCTTGAAGAGTAGAGCATTAGGAACCTAGCAAAATCGACCTAAATTCAACATGGCCGCCGCTCAAAAAAAGGATAAAAGTTCGTTTCCAAACCTAGCAATATGGGTATCAAATGAAAAGCCTAAAAGAGTAGAGCATTATGAACTTAGGAAAATTGCTATAGCGGATAACAGTTGCTTTTCAAACCCAGCAATAGGGGTATTAAATGAAAGTAGGCCCTGAAGGGTACCTAGAGCAGCCATGCTCTAAGTGTGTTCCGCGGAACCCTAGGGCTCCACAATACCCCTATAAGGGTTCCGCAATAATTTAGAAAAATCATAACACCCTCTCTGGTCGAACTGTTATTATGCTTATTAATAAAGAATACACTTTTAAAAACTATTGTTTTATTTTAGGGTTCCGTCAAGTATTTCGCAAAAGGGTTCCGTTACCAAAAAAGTTTGAGAACCGCTTCGGGGCCTATTGGATGTTCGATGTTAGATGTTACCTGTGTTTAGTGTCCTTCGAGACCGTGATAATGCAATGATCGTGAACTAACTAACGATAACTCAAAGTTTGTGTGTTGGATATTAGTCATCACGGCGAGTTTGCTAACCTTACTATGCCAGCAACACTATATCGCACAGTACACGTTACAAAAACGGAAGTCTCAATACATTTTAAGGCTAACCGCATAAATACGTTTTTTCGCATTCGTTTTCTGAATGCGGGCATGCGAATGCATCAAATCTATACAAAATACTCATTGACTGCCGCACACGTTCGTTTTTATTACGAACGGAACACGTTCTGTACGTACGTTTAGGTAGAATGGTAGAAATAATTATAAAACAATAATTATACTTAGTGTTTATAGTAATACGAGTATGTAATGTATTTAATTTTGTGGACTGTTAGAAAAAGAGCATTACGAACCTACGAAAATTGTCCTAATTTCGAAATGGCCGATGCTCAAGAAAGGCAGAATAAAGTTGAATCATTATGGAATAAAATGGAGGAAAAAAGTAAACACTGTGTTAAGTATTTTGATGGCGAAACGTAGTTCGCGGGCACAGCTAGTCAACAATGAATATGAAGCACCAAGTGCTTTTTGGCATATTTTGACAAACTGTCTAATAAATATCAACCGTCGTTGTTGTGGAGTACTTATTCCATATTAAAATCAACAATGAATATGAAGCACCAAGTGCAAATTAAGACATTCACAAATTTGACTTCGTTCCTGAAACGCTTTTTTTATTTTTAATTAAATCTTTTTGTAATTGTCTATTTTTTCTCGCACTCGAAGTAAAAAGTATAGTTGTGACCTCGAAACTAAAAGCCAAATATACACGGTGTTTCATAATAACCAATAAATAAATCAATTCGTTATCTAAAACTAATTATTAAAATGTGTTTACACGTAATGTCATTCAACCCAAAATTTTAATGTATATCATAGTATCATCATCATGTCTATGATTTACATGAAAATTTTGGGTTGAATGACATTACGGATAAACACAATTTAATAATTAGTTTTAGATAACGCATTGATTATTTATTGGTTATTATGAAACACCGTGTATATCACCTTAGATTAATTGTCACCCTCGCTGACGTCAAATCACGACGGGGATATATACGATTACGATCCAAAGTTGGTCGCCGTAAACACAAGATGGCGAATGTCATGACGTCATCGATGACGTCAGGTTGAATGCTGTAAGCGCGCTCACAGTGATTCCAAACGACTTATCAGAAATTTATTAGGCATTTGAAAGAAAGTAATAGATAAAAAAACAATGGCCGATTTCACCAACCATAACTCAGTTTGGAAAGCCCCTAAGACGTATGCTGTCACTTTTTGTCTTTAATGAAAATGTGACAGGAATCAGGATGCCACCTAAGAGTCGCCTAAGCTAAGAAGAGGTTGGTGAAAATGGCCATAAGACTTTCTTTGTTGTTAACAAAATATATCAAGTAAAATTATGATACTTACATAGGTAAAATTATGCCCTGTCCCCGTGCCCTTTACCTTTTTGTACAGTCAGCAACACGTCAAGCTTCACATTTGCACTACGAAAACCGTCACTATTTTGACCGACATAAGAGCGGTTTCAAAGTCAACGTGTTAAGTCGGGCATGTTGCTGAGCTTACATTCTGGTGTGGTGTATTGCATAATACTTTCAGAACTGCATTAATAAATATGATTTCCTCGTAGTTGTATGTCCAAAAATATGACGTGTTTTATTTAACAGGTGGTAAAAAAGGTATGAAAATTTGTGTGGGACTACTTATTTTTGAAGCAAAGAACATGAAATAACAAAAACCAATGTTTTCTTTTTGTCCTACTGTTAATGGGGTGTTTAGAGGCTTTAATGGATATGTTTTCTGATCAGTTGTGATATTAAAATTAATGAATTTATTGTGGCTGGAGTTTCTTTAAAAGCTATAAGCCTTTATAATAAGCTTTTTACAACAAAACAAAAGTCGCAAGCAAAGTTGTGGGTAGAAAGCATTTTACGGCCAGAGCTGCATAAAAGTTTCTTATAGGGTTATTATTACCGAATCCAAGTCCAGTTCCATCATTAACAAGATTAATAATTTCTACTTGAGCCCAATCACTGGCTACAATACTATGTGATGTGGAAGCTAGTGAATCATCATTCCGAGATATGTCCGGGATTCCCCGACTCTGTAAGACAATAAAGTCAGTTAAAAATAAATAGCTACTTAATCAATATCAATAAATGTAATTCAACTGTTATGAATAGTCGTAAAATTCTAATAATCAAAATAGTGGATGTTTTGCCAAGGGAGCAAAGAACTATTTTTAAGGCGAGTGTTTTTTTGAATCCAGAGCGAAGCGCAGGATTCTAGACTTTACTTCTAAAGTAGAATTTTGGCGTGCGGGTAGTGATATTTGGTCCTGGGGAGGCAGTTGGGCTGGACAACTGTCGACACCAAATGCCAGGTAATGCCATGCGTAGGCCGAGGGAGTGTGGGCCCGAGGTCAAAGACGCCACTACCAAGTCCTCATAGTACGTCCTCGCCGCTGCAGATCTGCCGCCGCGGACCTGCAGCGGGCCGTATGCAGTCGCTGCGGTCGTGCACGCTGGAAATGCTCTAGTCCAACGAGTGCCCACCCATTTCCATCCTCCTCGGGACTAGAGTAGCCAAACTATGAAGGGCGAAGGCGAACCACCGGCGCCTTAACCGGTCCCCCCAGCAACCCCCCTTACTGCAGCCCATGGTGACTATGTGGGTGCGGGCCCGCCATCATCACAGTAGCGACGATGACGGGTAGGGGAAGTAAGTCACCCGCGTGTTTGTGCCGTGCGTGGAGACCCGTGCGGAGGGATGAAGGAGTCCTGGTGGTTGAGCTGAACACAGGTGGGTCAGTGCCTGCAGTAAGCAACACACCTCTTTGGTCTGGATTTCCTCCTAAACGGGAGGCTCGAGGCTAGCCACCTTGGGTCAATCGGCTGCGACATCCCGTAAGAGGGCTGTCTGGCGAGGTTCCTAAACTGATGGAGGACGGAGCGGCGCGGCAAGGGTTTCGGCGCGACCTTGTAGGGTTTCCCTTCCCTATGGGGACTATCGTGTCGGGAATTCCGAACCGTTGCTTAGCACGTTCTCTGTTGAGGCGGGATCCTATATCCTTGGGTGCAATTCTGGCGACTGTGCACGTTTGGTGTACAGTGTCCCCACTGAGGGCTCCGTGGCGGGCGGAAAGCCCCGAGGATGAAGTTATTACCGTGCCCCCTATGGAATCGAAAAAGGGTCCTTTTAAAACTACCGTGGCAGCCTCCACTGAGGCGCCAAAGCAACAACCGACCATTGCACCTACTGGAGCATTCAAGGTCCAAACCGCGCCACAGGCTGCGCTCTCCAGCGCGCCAAGGGCTGCAACATCCCTTGATTTGACGCCCCTAAGAGACGCCATGCCCGGGACTATTCCGAAAGGTGGTCCCATCTGGCAAACTGTCATTAGGGAGAGGAAGGTTAACAAACCTCGGAATGTTAAACCTTCTCAACCTAACAAAAAGCCAAAAACCCAAGAACGAGCGAAGACGAAGCCGCCTAGTAAGCAGAGGCGCGCTGAGGCGCGCGCTGAAAAGCGACGCGCTCGCAAACTGGCCATGGAGGGGAGTAAGCAGCCGATGGTTGCTGAAGGGTCTGCTACGACCCACGATGTTCCGGCGAGTGCTCAGCCAATCCAACGCGCGGACTCACAGTCTGCTGCAGGAGAGGTTGTGGCTCAACGGGCGCCCCAAACTGACCAGCAAGCGGGCGTTGCGAAGACGGAAAACCGTCAACGCAATACTCGTCCTCGCGGTAAACGAGGTGGCAAAGCCAAAAACGCCGCTGCTATCGGGAAGGCCGCTGGCCAATCCCAGTCCGCGAAGCGGATCCGTCCGGATGACACCTTGTCACCCAATGACGGTAGCAAGCGTGCAAAAATAGGTGTAAGCCCCGCTACCAAAAAGAAACAAACCGGGCAGGCCAGTTACGCAGACGCAATGAGATCTAATGATCTTTGCGTCGCGATCACTACTGAGCCTACCATCTACATGAATGAGACTCAAACAGCGGCCATAGATACTGCTATCGAACAACTGATAGACGAGGAAATCTATGGTCCGATGTATTCGGAAGCTGAGTTTCGTTCACCCTCATTTCGCGGCAAAGCCTTCCATAGTGACGGAGTCTTAAAACTCTGGTGCGAAGACGACTTTTCACTGGAATGGCTGCGCCGAAATACCAACCGTTTACCACCGCCATGCGAGGGAGTCAGGCTCGTTGTAAAACGACAATCTGAACTTCCTCGTAAAGTCAAAGGTTGCATCTTCGTGCCTAAGTTTGCAGACGCATCGACCGAAAATCTGCGTCGCAGACTTAAGAGCCAAAACCCGTGGTATGACGTCAACTCGTGGTGCCTCTACAGCGCCGAGCGCCAACCTGAAAAGGAAGGCATTTTCTTGGTGCTTGGCATCCCCCAACCGGAGGTTGTCAAAATAAAGAAGAGGGATCGACGGGTTGCCTACAAAACCGGGTCCATCTACGTCCGCTTTGAGGAGACGGAGCAGGGCGAGCCGTCAGGTCAGCCGCTGCAACCGTCGGAGACAGCATCAACCGTCCTGCCGAACCAGGTCCAGTCGGACACGGAGACCATCGAGGATCTAGGCAAGACGAAGGATCAGTCCCTCCTCGAGCCGCGGCACTCAAGCCCTGTAACGGGGCAGGAGGACCGAGGCGCCCCATCAATGGCTGTGGATGCTCCGAAGGGGCATCATCCAGTCGACTGGTGGGAACGAGGGGCCACAGAAGCGGATGAAGAGAAGCTGCTTGGTAGCGATGGCTCCCTCAGCTCCCCAACCCGTCTACACTAACTGCATTCAAACCAACCTCCAGCACAGCCAAACTGCAACGGCTACTCTACGCAGAGTGCTGGAGGTAAATACCGAGACCGTAGCCCTAATCCAGGAGCCCTGGATTAGGAGAGGCCGAATTTGCGGTCTGACAAACATTGGAGGCAAGCTCCACCTCAACACCACCGTAAGTAATCCACGAACGTGTATTTTTACTCCTAAACATGTAAACTCCATACTAATGACCGAGTTCTGTTCCAGAGACCTGACGGCTATCAGGCTCTCTGACGACCCGTCCAGCACCTTACCCGGCGCGGTACTTGCATCCGCATATCTGCCAGGTGACGCGCCAATACCGACCCCGGAGCTTGTAGCGCTAGTCACCCATTGCGAAAGGGAAGGACTGCAACTCATCATCTCGGCCGACAGCAACGCGCACCACAACATCTGGGGCAGCGTGCAATCGAACACCCGAGGTGAGAAATTTTTAACATATCTATTTTCAACAAACCTCCGCATTATCAACGTGGGTTCGGATCCGACTTATGTGACGAGACGAGCCCAAACGATCATCGATCTTACCTTAGCGACTGAACAGATCTCAGAACACATCTCCGACTGGCATGTATCTGATGAATTATCATGTTCCGATCACAGGTGGATAAGGTATAAACTAGGTATAAAGGTCAACCAGGCAATACCACGGCGAAACCCACGTAAACTGGATCGCCACACATATAGAGCATTGACAGGAAAAAGTCTAAACGACATAAGTGTACCCTCAGACTTTAATGACACCACCGCCATTGACAACCATGTCAATATTATCACCTCAATTCAGCTACGAACAATCATGTCCGCTTGTGATGCCCCAAACAAAAACCAAAAAAAGCAATCACTGGTGGGGACCAGAGTTAAGTAAGCTCCGTCACAAGGTCAGGAAGCTGTTCAATAGAGCAAAAAACATGAACACAGAACATGATTGGGATAAATATAAAGAAGCCCAATACCACTACAAAAAGCAGATCCGCATTACGAAAGTAGAATGTTGGAGACGCTTTTGTACCAACATTGAATCCAACAACCAGGCAACAAGAATTAAAAACATTCTTTGCAGTGAACCCGAGCGTTGCCTAGGATATCTGAAAAAACCAGACAATACCTACACCAAATCTGATGCAGAAACTTCGGAGCTACTGCTAAGAACCCATTTTCCTGAATGTCAAATCACAGATGTTCCGAAATGGGACGAACCGGCAGCAGCAGAACCAAAGAACTCAGATTGGACAACAGCCCATAGAGTAATTGATAGTAATAAAGTAAAATGGGCAATCAACAGCTTCCTTCCCTATAAATCAGCAGGCCTGGATGGAATTCTCCCAGGACTACTGATATGGAGCGATGAGCGATTAATTAATCATCTAGTGGCTATTTACAGGGCCTGTATTGCATATCGCTACGTTCCATACAAATGGAACGGGAAGTCAAAGTAGTATTTATACCAAAACCAGGCAAAAGTGATTACACACAACCCAAATCCTTCAGACCGATTAGTCTGACATCATTCCTACTCAAAGGGCTGGAAAGGCTCTGCGACAGGGAAATTAGGGACAAATGCTTAAAGTATGTACCACTTCATGCCAACCAACATGCCTACAGTATGGGCAAATCTACCGAATCCGCACTACATGATGTAGTATCCTGCATTGAAAGCGGTCTATCCAAGAAACAATCAACATTAGGAGCCTTCATCGACATTGAAGGCGCCTTCGATAAAACAAAATTTAACAGTATAGCAATAGCCCTGACTAGGCATGGTGTTGATCCTACAATTGCAGGATGGATCGACAGCATGCTGAGACACAGGGCCATACAATTCACCGTTAATACCACAACAAGAGCTGTGGTAGCCAGGGGCTGTCCACAGGGTGGAGTGTTATCACCACTTCTCTGGAATATTGTTGTGGATGAACTCTTGTGCAGACTTAACAATAAACGTCTGTATACGGTGGGCTATGCTGATGACCTAACTATCTTGATATCCGGCCCCTTCGAGAGCATCCTATGTGATCTCATGAGGTCGGCTCTAAAGATAGTAGAACAGTGGTGTACTGACCATGAGTTAACAGTGAACCCCTCCAAAACGGAGCTTATTATGTTCACAAACAAACGAAACGTAGGAAACCTAAGGTTACCTAAACTGTTTGGAACCGAGCTTTACCTTACAAATGAAGTTAAGTACTTGGGCGTTATACTTGACAGTAAATTGTTATGGAATAAGCATCTAGACCACAAATTAAACAAAGCTTGTACAATCTTCTGGCAATGCAAGAGACTACTTGGAAAATCATGGGGTCTCTCGCCGAAGATCACACTATGGCTATATACTTCCGTTATACGACCAATTGTGACATACGGTGCAATAGTATGGTGGCCCAGGACCGAACTCAGTACCGTCATAAAGAAATTGCAATCTTTCCAGAGGCTAGCCTGCTCAGCGGTTACTGGCTGTATGCAGACTACTCCAACCGCCGCTATAGAAGTGATACTGGGATTGCCACCTCTTGATTTGCATATCCAACAAGAGGCATCAATGGCAGCCATCAGATTAATGGATTTATGGAATAAGCATCTAGACCACAAATTAAACAAAGCTTGTACAATCTTCTGGCAATGCAAGAGACTACTTGGAAAATCATGGGGTCTCTCGCCGAAGATCACACTATGGCTATATACTTCCGTTATACGACCAATTGTGACATACGGTGCAATAGTATGGTGGCCCAGGACCGAACTCAGTACCGTCATAAAGAAATTGCAATCTTTCCAGAGGCTAGCCTGCTCAGCGGTTACTGGCTGTATGCAGACTACTCCAACCGCCGCTATAGAAGTGATACTGGGATTGCCACCTCTTGATTTGCATATCCAACAAGAGGCATCAATGGCAGCCATCAGATTAATAATTAATAATAACACTTAGGAATGTGGCATCACCAAAAGGGGATTCACACCATATTATGGAACAGGATGATCGACTATCAGCCCCTCATAGCGGCACCGTGTGATAGGATCCCCAAAAGACATGTATTCGACAGGAAATACAATATACAGCTCTTAGAGCACAAACAAGATCAATCCGGAATCGACGAAGTCCGTATATACACGGATGGCTCAAAAACTGAAAAGGGCACAGGCGTAGGGGTATTCTCGATGGATCTTAACATTAACATATCAATAGCTTTGGGCGATGGAAACTCAATATTTCAATGTGAGACCGTCGCTATCACGCAAGCTGCCAACGCAGTCATGAGAAGAAGTATAAAGAACTATAACATTCGAATTATTACGGACAGCATGGCTGTATTACAAGCGCTGGGAAGTGGCACCATCACATCCCGTCTCATAAACGAATGCCATGAAGCATTGGAGCTTACGGCTTCACAGAACAGAATTACGCTTCAATGGATTAAAGGACATAGTGGGTCGTTGGGTAATGATGCTGCGGATCAGCTGGCTAAAAGGGGTTCAGAAAGCATAGTGGCTGGTCCTGTGCCACGGCTGCCGATCCCCTTTAGCCAGCTGAAAACATGGACACGGCAATATACCCAAAACAAACATAATGCCCGTTGGGCAAATACCTCGACATGTAGACAGTCCAAAGAAGCGGTACCTGCACCTACACCGCGACTGACATATAGACTGCTCCACTTAAACCGACTTGAACTAAGAATAGTGGTAGGCTCTCTAACAGGACACAACACACTCAACAAACATTTACATCTATTAGGCGTAACCGACAGTCCCTTGTGCAGAGGATGTCTGAACGCCGAAGAATCAGCTGCCCATGTAATCCTGGAATGCATGGGAGTAGCCACACAACGGGCAGAAATCCTTGGCAATCCGAGGTCACTCCTAGAAGCCTGTGAACGTCCCAGGAGACTTCTGTGCTTCTGGAAGGAGCTGGGCTGGTTAGAATAACCGGCCATCCCACACGCATAATGGACCAAATAAGAGTCTAAATGCGGAAAAGGGAGCCCACTACAATACAATACAATACAATACTAAAGTAGAATTCTTAGCGCAGCGAAGGATTCAATGTATGTCACTCGAGCTTAAAATAGTGTTGCTCCCGAGGTAAACACTGTACTTTTTATCACCTTCTATGAGAAAATAAGTGAAACTTATGAGTGAGAATCACGTTTATTTATTTACATATTTTAATTTAATTTTAATTTAAAAAAAACGTCGCCCCACACTAGGATTTTCTCCTGTGTCGTAGGTGCAGTTACAAACATAGGATATCACATGCACATACGCCCAGACCGGAACAAATTTCTGTAGGCCATACAACATATTTGTTCCATACGGGAATCGAACCCGCGACCGATTGCGCAGTAGGCGATCACTCGACCTCTGCGCTAACCGTGTCGTCTTCGTCATATTCATTTAGTGACAATCAGATAAGAGAAAAAAAAAAGAAAACCAATAAGTTGTTAGCATGAGCATCCTCTATTGGCAAGTATTGTATTACCTGTTTGGGTGACATACTAGAATCCATAGAGACTGTGTCTAAGCCGATGATACGTTCATTATCAGAGCCAGAGCCAAATTCAAGGCTTTGAGGTGGTGACACTTGAGGTACTCGCTGCTCTTCTTCTCCTTCATGACCTCCATATAAGTTTCTGGATTGTAATGCTAGGTCACCTATAGCAAAAAGAAACGAAATACACTTACTGGAGCTATGATAATGGTTTGTCATCCCACAAAATATAATTTTAAATAATACGAACAATTAAATTCATATTAATAAAAAGTTAATGTAATATCACCTGCAGGGGTAATGTCAAAGTCACTAGGAAGTATTGATGGGTGATGGGACACCTGAGTGGCTAGCATTCCGACAGAATCATGTAGTGTTGCAATACTTTTAAGAATTGGACTTTCTAGTAAGTTTATAAGCATATTTAAATCATCACTGGTGGCAGCCTGCAAACATAAAATTATTACTATTGAAAAATTACAAACAAGTGTTTAAAAAAAAAAAATGTGTTTAGCTTATATTAACAGGCTTTGTTATTAATTTTAAATACTGCTATCGTTTAGGTCACTTTTTTTTCTTAGCGAGGAAATGCGCAACCGCACCGTACCCGCCGTTGGCTAGACGGCGAGCATGTGTGACGGGGGTTGGCCCGGCAGAGTGCCAGGCCGACCCACTAAAACCCCCCTGTGTTCTCCCTGCCCTTGTGTTGGTCGGGTTGTCGCCAATCTTTTAGGTCACTACTTCCTTTGTGTTATTTTCGTATTTTCTATGGGAACAATTTCCAAGAAGACAATAATTCAAAGTGTAAAGGAAAAGTTAAAACAAAACATTAAACAGTTGTTTGTGTGTTATTAATCTCTCCTCTCTAGGCGGTCTCATGCGACCGGTGTGACGTCACGCTATGAAAATTTTTAAAAATACCCTCAATAAAAAAAATTTCACAAAAAAATATATATTTCAGAACCAAAGTATATTTTTCATTTTTTTAAAAGAAATGTATTAATTTATAAATATACTTTTGTGAGGGTATTTTTCACTATTACATAGCGTAAAGCCACACCTTTTTTTTTTCGGGGGGGAAATGCGTGATCGCACCGTACCCGGCGTTGGCTAGACGGCGGGTGTGTGTGGGGCTGGCCCGGCATAGTGTCAGGCCGACCCACTAAAACCCCCCGGTGTTCTCCCTGCCCTTGTGGGCGCGCATGGTAGGGTCCACACTGCGACTACCACTACCAGCGCGTCCCGGCAAGCCCGACCAGGTCGGTCGGGCTATCGCCGAGGGGGAATTGCTCGAGAACACCAGGGCAGTCCCCAGACGGAGGGCCTTACGGCGGCGTGTACGGGGCCAACCGTGCACGCAGGCCTCCACGGCAGGCTCACTAGACGGGCATTACTTGTGCGAATGCCCGCCTTCGCCTGCCTTACCGTCTGCGGCGGAGGGGAGCGGCTTGCAGATCTTCCTCCCGCTCCCTCTCCGCAACCTCCTCCAACACCGGACGAATCGCGTCGATCGTCCAGTGGCCGGCAGCTGGGGAGGCGAATGCCTCACCGCACTGATGTAAAGCCTCCCTTTGCGCCAGGGTACGAATCCGCTCCACCTCCTGTGGAGCAGATCGTTCGGGTAGCAACCCGATGTCGATACACCTCCGCGAGAACGCGTGCATCAACATGCCACGGCGTATAGCCCGCAAGAACGCAGGCCGCGCCGTGGCTAACCGTGCGATAAGCTCGCACGAGCGTAAAGCCACACCTATCGCATTCGACCGGTTGGTGGCTGACAGGTTAAACAAAAAAATTAACCCCTATCACTCATTTCTACGGGGAAATTTTCAAAAATTATTAATATCACCATATTCTAATCATTTTTATTTCACACTAAGTAAATGTGTAAGTAAAAAAGGAAAATATATAAAAAAGCAATATATATCATAAAAACTAACTTTTTACTATTGTGACATATTTGAAATATGTCACAATAGTAAAAAGTTATCTATTATAATAGATGTTACAAATGACAATTGTTTAAAATCTGTTGGATAGTGGGGACTTTTTTTCCCATAGCCCGTTGATGGATATTCTTAGACAGTGAAAAGGACAGATGCTTTTGTCAATCGATATATGTCGATTGACAAGTCCATGCTCACACAGCTGATGAGATAGCCACAGTGACCAAAAATTAAGAATGTGTAAGTGTTAGGCCTGTATTATGCATATGTAATGTAAAGTTAAGTAATAGTACTGCATATTTTCTGAAGAATTTTAAATTGCGTGTATGCTGTACCTTCGCCTTTCGTCGCTTCTGTATAAGTCAATAAAGTAAGTCCTTTAAACAACTACATAGGAATGCACAAATGCCACAAAACAAACCTTACCTAAAATATATATGTACTTACTTTTAACTTTGGATCATCACTTTGGTCCACTGCAGCCTTTACACTTTCCAGCTGTTGTAAGGCATTTGATATGTTGACTCCTAATTGCATGCTACAATCAATTTAAATACTCATGAGATTATTCAAAGTCTTTCACAATGTAAAAGTAAGCTATCTAGCAATAAGATAGTGACATATTTTGAATTTCATTCCTTCAAACTATGTCATTTTAATCAATGGATAATTTACATGAAGCTTACTTGGACATGGTGAAATTGTTATTTCTATCAAATAAACCAATATGTAACATTTTCCATTTGCATACATTTGTAATAGGGTTGCCACCTGTAATTTATTGATTTAAGGGTTACTGGTGTTTAAAATATGGATTATGATTATATTTTACGGAAGACAGTAAGATAAAAAAAAGTTTACCCAATATTTTATTTTCGCAATTATGGGTTTCTGTGTTTTTATAGCCTGAAAAACGGGGTAACCCGTAAAATACGGGGCATCTGACAACCCTAATTGGTAAGCATTTGAACAGCAATCTATGAATACATAGCTGGTTTGCGAGAATAGCGACAGAACTCAAAATTGTTAATTTTAGAGAAAGGCGTTTTAAAATTTCTTTATAAATGTTTTAATGCGTACCACAAAATATAAATGATTTGTTGAGGGTTTGATTTTACGGATTAAAGGAAAAATCTTAGTATCAAAGCACATAAAAATAGTTTAAAAATTTTATTGAAATTATAAAAAAAATAATCATCCAAAGGATTTTTAGACATCAGTTGTTATTCATGAGATTGTCATTTAAAAACAATGTCTCATCACTAAATAACTCTCTATTCTTGAAATATTATCAACAATTATTGCAAATGAACTCTCAATATGTCGGTATTTATGAGAACGACCTGCATTCACTCTGTTTTCATCGGCTTAACTGAGATGAGTCTGTTTTTATGATTTAAGGTAAGACCACACTAGGCGGAACTGAACTGCAGCTGAGCGACGCGACGCGACACAACCAAATTATTCTTTGTATGAGATAGAACGCACTTCGCGACAGCGAAACTACGCGACAAAGTTGACCAACTATGCAAATACGTCGTGCAGTGTCGCGACGCGCAGTTCCGTTGCCGCTAGGTGCGTTACAGTAAGCAGGGCGACCGCGACGCGTCTCCTCATATTTCAAACAAGACAGAATGTGTCGAACGTGCAATTTGTTTTTGAAATGGATAAAGAAAAGTTAATTTTATTAGTGAGTTACTATCCAAGCTATACAATTTATAAAATTAATACTACAATGTGACTACTACTAGAAATATATAGAATTTTCAAATTAAAATTTCAAATTCAAATATCTTTATTCAACATAAGCTCTAACATGCACTTATTGACGTCAAAACAAAGCAAAACATTCTAATTTAACGGAAACACATTAACCTTGTATGTGCATACATCCTGAATATAGGTACTCAAGATGTCTGCAAATACAAGTAGGAATGAAAAAATAACTTGACTCTACACCTGTTCGGAAATTGGGAGAGCCTTCTCGAGAAGAACAGGCAAGAAACTCGAAAGGTCAAATTTTTTATCCCTTTTATTTACAATGTTGGTTTTGTTACAATAGTCATTGAAAGTTAGAAAAATACAATCGCTATGAATGTCATGAATCCATGATCTTAGTTTTTTTGTCTTGCAAAGTAGTGACACAATGACCACGACTACATTGTATCAATTTCATCCATCGTGTTTAGCTCTTGTCGACCGACTAACGGACAAAACTGTCGCGCCGCTGCAGTTTCAGTGCGATATATCGAACTTCATCTAGTACTGCCGCGTCACTCCGCTGCAGTGCAGTTCCGCCTAGTGCGGTCTTACCTTTACATTAGTGTTTTGTCTTAAATGCATAATGACACTGTCTCTTTCTAACAAATGCTGATGCAAAATTAGTTTTTTCTCTGTTCACAATAAAATATTTAGTGTTTTCACAATGAGGGGAAGCTCCTCTTTTGAGGGAAATTTAGACTTCAGAGGGTGAGAAAAAAGGGAAAGGGCTAGAGAGGTAAAATCGAGGGGGAAAAATGATTAAATCATAATATGAAAATTATCCCTTACTCTACATTTTAAATAATGTTTAATCTTATCTTTCTTGCTTTACTAACTTTCATAAATTTCAAATGAGGTATTTCAAATTGGTTTTTCATTAATTGCACCAGGGGTTTCCCTGTTTGTTGTAAATCAAAGCAATGCAAAGCAAACAAAGCAAGTACACAAAGGAAGGCCCAAACTTTCATTATCAAGTCTGGTTTTGTTTATCAGTTTTGATATTCTTATCACCACTAAACAGTCATTCTACTGCTGCATTTGAGAAAGGTAAATAAAATTAAATATTTTACTTACCAATTTATTTTTGAGGGGAAAGAAAGGGAAACACATTTGGGGCGTGGAGGGAAACTAAAGATTTATGATCTTTTGGTATACTTAGTTCAATTTGACAGAATTTTGAGTTACGTCGATATTCTCACAAACCAGCGACATGTAAAATATCATTAATTTTCCATTTGGTATTCAAATTATTATCAACTTACATGTTAAACAGTAATATCACAGAACCCGACAATAAAGTCTTTCTTCAATATTGCAACTTGACTAATAGTCCACAGAATTTTTTATCTACCAAGTTTGCTTGAGACGATTTAGACCACAACCACCACAAACTATTAAATTAGGTGAACAAGTTATCTAGAGTAATCTAGAGGGTAAGCAAGCTGAGAAAGTAGGTACAAATGATTGATTCTACAACAAATGTGATTCATGTGATTGTAGTTGTATTGAATTAAGATTTTTTCAGAAAATAAATAATTCTTTTTGGCTGCTCTATGACTTAAGAAAATGATAGGTAAATAGCACAGACTTCATAGAGATACTTAGTGGGTGCGCGCCTTAGACAAAAAAAACTAATGGACTCGCTGTGTCTTAGCTATGGTACGAATAAACTTGCGTCCAGTCCGCCCAGTGTTGCCAGATTTTTTCCACCTTCCCCCCCAAATACATTTAAAAAACCCCTAGTTTCTCCAGTTTGGTTGATAAAAAACCTCTGACTATTTTGGCCATGTCATATACATAAGCTTTCTAATATTGACAATAAAAAACTTAGAAGTTTTCTTCAAATTACCTATTTTAATTTATTTCACATACATAGCCGTGTGTCTGTCGATTCGGATTTTTCGTTATGTCTGTGTGAGGCTGTGGAAAACAGTCTTTTAGCCGGAATTATGATAAACAAGACAGTTCAATGGTAACATAATGTGTTGCCAGCTAATACTCGTAAGTTTTAGTGTCCCATTCATTCTATTTGGTGAATAAATTGTCGGTCTTGTCTGATATAAAAAGGAATTTGCCATTTGGTTAGAATAGTAGAAAACCTTCAGAAAATCCCCTAGATAAATTCCGTGATATCAAAACCTCCAAAAAACCTCAAAGACCTGCAAAAACCCCTAGGATTTAGGGAAATCCTCTGAATTTGGCAACACTGAGTCCGCCATTACTAAGCACCCGTGTTGTTGCTGTAGAATCTGTCAGTGAGCGTTGTTTGTGAGTGAATTGAAAAAAACAGTGATGTGACATTTCTTATTCATGTATCGATAATTATCTCATATATATCTAATACTATATTTATTCTTGAAGTTATTAACTATACTTATTTAAGTAGTCATTTGGTGTTTTCAACAGACTTCAAAAAAGGAGGTTATTAAAATACCAATCTGTGGGTACAGAGCACACACATCCTATTTATACAACACAATGATACTTAGATATACGTCTATTTGTTTGTAGATTACCTACAGTAGAAGAAAGGCGAAATTCTTGGCTTGAAGCTATTGGTGTTGAAAATATTCATACAGCAAGGAAACATATTTTTGTTTGCTCTCTTCATTTTGAAGAATCTTGTTTTAACCGAACAATGAATGTAATGAAACTACGTGAAGATTCTTTGCCATCACGTAGGTTACTGGTGAGTTCTTAATATTAATTTTGTCGTAAATAACAACCAGCATTTCTTTATTGTTTTACTTATTTCCACCGAGGTTGGTCTCTGGTGATATACTAATAAAATTCCTTTTCTATTATGTTATAGCCACCAGCCAGACAGAAGTCCAATTTCCAGAAAGATCGTTTGACGAATCCAACTGGACTAGATAGCGCTTGGGAAGCTACACAACATATTCTCGACCCATTCTACCGCAGTGTCTCAAGACGATAATCGATTCGTGCATGTTGCCAGTGATGTTCGGAAGCGTTCGGAACTAAGACGTGGCCGCTTACAATGTAGCTGTTAAGAAGGCTAGAGGGTACTCAAAGGGCAATAGAGAAGGCTATGGTTGGAGTTTTTCTATGTGATCGAATTAGAAATGACGAGATCCTTAGAAGAACTAAAGTAACCGAAATACCCCAAGGAATTACGAATCTCAAGTGGTAGTGGGCAGGGCACATAGCTCGCACGACTGACGACAGCGGGGGCGGAAAGGTATTCGAGTGGCGCCTACTTACCTGGAGACGCAGCTTCGGTAAGTTCCCTACAAAGTGTAACGAAGATCTGTGGGAAGCCGCTGGATACGGAAAGCGCAAGACCGATTGGTTTGGAGATTTTTAGGGGAGGTCTAATGATTTTGAAAAAAAAAACAACAATTCTTTACAATTTTGTTTCTCAAATGTTGAATTTGCCTGGTTTATTTGTCTCTTATAATCACCGACTGCACTTTCTTTAATATTGAATAGAGAAGTCAATATGAATAGTATTTCCATAAATTTGCCCTTACAATCAAGAAAATGAAATAACAAACAAGAAAAATTTGTTTGTAACAGTGTTGTTTTATTTAATACCATGGACTTGATAGCCTTAAAGCATCCAAGGACCCCTTGATTGAATTTGCTACAAGCCCCTAGCTGGCATAATCCGGCACTGTATTCGATAGACATCGATATCGATCAAATTCAAGTCTACGTATAGTAGCGTCCCTAGTTCTTTCCGCCATCTTAGAGCACCACCAAGTTTAGGTATGCACGTTTTTTTGTAGGTATTTCACGTCTATTGGTTTCCTTTGTCTAAGGTGCGCGCACGGCATGGGTGACTTTTGTCGCCGTGACTGTTTTGTCGCCGTCATCAAGTCCATGGAAATGTATGGAGCTCTCAGATTAACTAAACCAATGGATTCGCAATATTATTATAGTCTCAAATTTTGAAATAGAGAAAACTATATTAGGTCTGAAGTCTACCAATTCTTGTGGATGGGATAAAATTAGTGTTACTTTTTTCAAAACTCTTAGAGCACATCTGATTGAGCCTATAACCTACATTTGCAATCTTAGCTTTGAGCAAGGTGTTTTTCCGAATTGTCTCAAGAAAGCAATTATAATACCAATACATAAATCTGGGTCAAAAGGGGATCCATCAAACTATCGACCAATATCCCTCTTAAAAATCTTAACAAAAATTATTGAAAAAGTTAATAAGAGATTAATTACTTACCTTGAGCAAACCAGTATATTGAACTCTAATCACTATGGTTTCAGAGCCAAACGTTCTACAGAACAGGCTGTTTTAAAATTGACTAACAGGATCAGTAAACATCTAGATGCTGGTGAAAAATGCTTGGGTGTGTTTCTCGACTTACAAAAAGCATTCGACACGGTTTCTGTGCCGATTTTACTATCCAGATTGGAGAGTATTGGTGTGAGAGGGATCGTTTTGGAACTATTTAGATCATATTTAACAAATAGAAATCAGATAGTTAGGGTGGAAACACATACAAGTATTGGTGAGCCTTCTTATTATGGGGTTCCGCAGGGTAGTTGTTTGGGGCCGACGTTATTCCTAATTTACATCAACGAGCTTTGTGGGCTAAACATTCCTAATTGTCAATTATTAATGTTCGCTGACGATACTGCCTTAATAGTTCACGGTCCTGACTGGGCAGCTGTGAACAAGTTTGCAGAGGAGGGCTTATGCAAAGTAACGTCGTGGTTAGAACACAATTTATTTATTAACTATAAACTCACTAAAGACTAAATTCATTTGTTTTTCAATTAGTAAAGCAACAAGCCCAACTTCAGCCTTTAGTTTAAAAGCTCATACGTATCCATGTAACCAAAGCTACAGTTGCGAGAGAGTGACGTGTTCGTGCCCATCTTTACAGCGAGTGCACTCTTTGAAATATTTGGGGGTAGAGGTAGATGCTCATCTGAAGTGGGATGTCCACATTGCTCTGGTAGCAAATAGAGTACGAAAATTAATTTTTACTTTCAAACTGCTGCGGAAAATAGCTGATAAACAGTTGCTGTTAAAAGTTTATAAAGCTTTGTGTGAGTGTGTCATTAGTTATTGTATCGGTTGTTGGAGAGGCGCAGCTAAATCGCACATGTTAGTGATTGAGCGAGCACAAAGAGCTGTGTTAAAGGTGTTACTACGGCTACCAATTAGATACCCTACAATACAAGTATACGAGCTGGCATAAGTATTAACAGTTAGAAAACAATTTATTTTTAAAATCCTTTCTGAGTATCAAAAAAATGTACCGAGCTCAATTAGGGACGGAAAAAGGATAGTTCGATGTTTTGTTCCAATAACCAAAACCAAATTTGCTCAAAGACACAGTGATTACTTGGCCCCTAAATTATACAACTATGTTCAATATAAAAATAACAAAACTAAACTGGAAAACCTCAATAGAAATAGTTACAAAAAGTTTTTACTTTCTTTTCTGGATAAAACTAATGTAGAAGAACTTGAGAGGCAGGTTAAGTCAGTCTGGTGATTGGTGGATATTCAAATGTACCGAGATTGCACATCAGTCAAGCATACTGTGATTCTTACATACAAGTATACAACCTTACACACACACACACACACGCGCACTCAAATCCAGCAAACACAGGCATACATACACAAAAACACACACAAACACAGGCACACATTCAGCACACACAATATACAATACACACTGGCACACTCGTGATAGTTTATTGTATCTAGATAGTATAAATGTATAAAGCTTGCTTGTGTCAAGTAGGAATTATTTGTAATGTAAGCTTTATATTTGTATATGGGGTGGAGAGTCTGGTGTTCTGTAACACAGGCTTGTCCTAGTATAGACACCAGTCTTTCCACAGTATGTGGAAAGAAAATAAATTATTTTTAATTTTTTTTTTTTGATAATAAGTGTGAAATCTTGGATGCGGCCTCCTTAGTTTTTTGCGCCATCTTAGAGCACCAACACAAATAGTACCTACGCTTTTTTCGTAGGTATTTCATGTCCTTTGGTATCCATAGTCTATGGTTCCGTTGAATAATCGGCCCGTTCCAGATAAGCATTTTTAGCCATAAATACCAACATTTTTAGCATCTCTGCGTTTCATTAGCCGGTGATCTTAGATAAAGAATGAATAGATAGGACGTGACCGTATACCCGTAAGGGACAGACATAGATGACGTCATACCTGCCTAAAGTAGATGGGTATACCAGTGTTGCTTTAAGTTTTACCCTACTTTATGTTTATAGTGGCTTTTACCACTATAAACATAAAGTATGGTTGATTGATCTACGTATTTTTTTTGAGACATTTTAATGAGCGCCCCTCGCTCAATAATATGTCTCAAAAAATAAAAGTGGGAGGAAGTTGCGATTTTTTTTATTGAATTCTTCATTCAACCTTCGCCGCAGTCTAAAGTTATTTACACTTTTAAATAAAACTACACTTTTCGGATTTACTCGAGTATATTTCGTTTTAAAACATTTTACTATTATTTATTTAAGCTATTATGTAAACATCTTTACAAATATAAGAAAAAATATTAGGAATCATCATCATCATCCACACGCGTCCACTGCTGGACATAGGCCTCTCCAAGTGCTCGCCACTGAGCACGATGCGCGACCACTCGCTTCCAGCTTTTGCCAGCTAGCTTTGCACCTTGCGAAGATCGTCGCTCGATTAAGAATACAGCGGGCAATAATCATTGTTTTTTCTTTATCTCTGCAGTTTATTTACACATTTACTAAATATTTGTGAAGATTTAGAAAATGTATAATATTAAATTTTAAATAAACATTTTCTAAAATTATATTTCAATAGCACCGTTATTGTCATCGAATAAAGGACTTCGGCTTACAGAGATAAATTTCACTACAATACAGGTAAAAATTCACTTGGGCTGGGTAAGTTCAAGAATTGAACTACTGATACCGCACTCAATATGGTGCTAAAAGCCCAAAGTTGGTAAGCTTGCTCACAATGTGGAAAAAAGATCTGGCAAAGAACGCAAGATGCCGATGTAGATAGCTGGTTATTCTTAGTTGCCCGTGTTGCCACCCCCAACCTCGCCCCCTCTGGCGGCAACTTGGAAATAGCGCAGGACAAGACCAATTTGTAGATCTCTGAGGAACATTATGTTCTGTCAAGTACCTATATAATTAATTAGAAACACTTGTTCGGTGCATAGAGCTATATCTACATCCTATGTGTTCTTGTTAAATATTCAGACAAAGTAGAGATATGACTTATTTCATTTGGATTAAGCCAGATTACTAGCTATGGCACAAAATTGCTAATAAAGCACAAACATTTTCTAGAGGCTGTCTACTCCTCGCCACTCACCAGCTGTTTTTGGGTGTGGTAAACACGTATTAAATTGCTTACGTACAAACTCATATGCCTTTGAACTTAAAAAGTGTAAGCACAGCGCGAATTTCCTTAAAGGTTTAGAATACTTTCTTTTGTCAACTCCTAAAAATCTTTCCAGAAAATCTCTATTGGTTCCTCCTACAGTATCTAAAATGTCCAACTACTAATTTTGCATCATTAACTTACACTTCAAATCACTTTACACATTTTCAAGTGTGACTACTTTTTTTCCCAATCCTCTAAGCGATTGACGCACTGGCCGTAGTTTTTTATTTGATGACCTCGCTGATTGTTTCAAACCCAGCATTTGAAGCCGCATTTTTCTCTTTCGGGGCGTATTCAAATTTGAACCGAAATCCAACACCGATGCGTCCTGAAACAATATGTATACAGGTTAAAAATAAAAGCAGGTTGTAATTTTACAACATTAAAAATATTAATTAATAAATTTTTAAACTGTATCTGTACTAATGGTCAGACTTGTTATATTAATAGAAAATAACCAAAATCAAACCATTAATAATATGTTTGGCCCTTAGAGCATTCATACGGGAGACGGCAAGGCTGGGCGAACCCCTCTGCCAATTTACGCTGACCATATGACCATACACGTTATATAAAACTAGTTGACGCGCGGCCGCTGCCATTAGGTGTCGTTTTCGTGTCGCACTAAGAGCTCCAAAAAATGGTTAATTGTGCAGTTTCCTCTTGCAAAAGGTGATCCAGCTACTCAAATCTTCGAGATTATGGCGTTTCCTATCACATTTAAGTATAAAATATACATTACCGTGTTTCATTTGTTTACAATTTTAAATTATTTTTTATGCCGTTACGATAGAAAAATACAATGGTACGATGGTAGCTCAACACAATACACGGGCATTATATTATCTGTGACACGGGCATTATTGCTTAGTGCTGGGACAACTTGAGTGAATGATGCTGATTCATATTTTTATTTATCATTCATTCACTCCGAAGTTTGTTTAACCAGATATAAGATTAAAATAGAAATTCACGTGTAATATAATAGAATAAAAAAATATCAAGAAAACATTATATTATTATTACTTAGTATATTGCTCAACTTTGCTTTGTAGTTTAAACAATATTTTTCTATACAATATACTTTTTTTTTCTTTATTTTAATGGCCGTACACCTCATGGTTAAGTCGGCCATACAATATACATACTTACTCTAAACAATTTTTCGACTGCATCTCACTTGATTTTAAGCCTATTAAATAATCTATATTGGTATTTTACAAAGTGCAATGTAAGTTTACTCCAGATAGAAATGTTGTAGTTGAGGGTCATAAGTACAAAAAAAATAATTATTTTTTTGTACTTTTAGTTTTTTGTTTAAAAGGCTGAAAAGATGCAAAATGTTCATAAACTTTCAAGTATATTTTATTCAACTGTACTTCTATTGAATTTTACACGTTGACTGCCAGACAGCATACAAAATAGAAAAACTATTGTTTGCGGTCACCGTTAACCGCGTTTTAATTTCGTTTCCGCGTTGCATTGCTATTTCATGCCACCTGCTTTATGCAGCAAGTTGTTGGGGACATCAGTAAAGAGCACAAAGCAAGTGATTGTCGTCATCGTCGTCGTCAGAGAAAATTTTAATAATGCAACATCATTATTAAAATCACACAATAAAGCTTTTTCTTCTTATTTTAGTGGCTTTGAAGTTTGTACGGGCAATGTAAACAAACACACTTTCAACGTCACGTTATGACAAATGAATAACATATAACATGTCTTACTATATGTAAATAAAAACTTTCATAGTAGTAAACATCTACTAAGCTAAAATGGTAGAATTAATGCCACATACGTGTAGCAAGGAATTTTATGTTTACTTTAACTCACATTTTTTGGTGCAACTTAAAGGAAAATGCCCGATATCGTCCCAAGCGTTGAAACAGTTTGGGCCCTATCACAAATGAAAGGTTTTCTAAAATACTAATTTTGTTTGTATGGCAGTAAGTTGCTATCTCGTGATTTTTACTTGCACGAGATAGAAAATTTCTACCATACGAGCAAAGCTAAACGAAAAGTGCCTACCTATTAAACATGTTTATAACTATGTAGGGAGATATATAATAAAATCAGAAATTAGTTCTTGGTAGTAACAATTCTCACGTAAAACATCTAAGACATTCCCGGTATCCCCCCACCCTACCACTGCACCCCGCGCTAACTTGTTTCGACGGGTTCAGATAGAAGCGTGGCGCAAGTCAAGTCACACTAGTTTGATCGCACTCCGGAGTGTCGTTCTGTTATTTGTTTACTGACTTTTCATGGTACCTTTATTTTACTTTGACCATGACTAATTACTTGATGTATTTTAATGTAAATAAACCAGTTACATTTATCATAGTGTGTGGTATTCTACTAGTCAAGCTCTTTCATTTGCTACCCATATTAAGAGAGTTGTGAAAAAATACATAATCAACCATTTTGTGGCGGCGGCCATCTTGGATCGATAGTCATCCTCCCCATCAAAACATTATACCTACGCCTATGACTGAAAATATATATTTATTTCAGTCGATCAGCTAAATAGCAAGTGAAATTGCTGTATTTGACACAAGAAACTAATTAAAGCATTTTAATAATAATTAGCAGGCCTCGCTTTGTACTAATTTAAGAAACCCTGTCTTCATTGTATTTTCATTAACTCTAGCCGAACACGGTATAGTAATAGAAATACAATTTATTGTAACATTTCAATCATTCACTCACTCAACATTCACTTTGTGTCACATCACTAGGGACATTAATTCTTTGTGGTGGGGATTGCGTAGATACACGTTAATTTGTCGATGTGTGTGTGTTTCTTCATTGTAGGGTAATATTTTCATAGTGTGTGTTCGTAAACATTTTCGTAGTGTGCGTAGCGTGTTTACCTCGCCTCCCGCGAAAAGTGGCAGAAAAATTTATACTGCGATTTGTTGCGTACCGCATCCATAGGTTAAATGATCTAAGGTTTTTCTATGTAGTTGTCATTCTTCCCTTGGGTATATGTGTTCTGTGCCTAGATAGTAGGACCCATAGATATAGAATTCATTCTTTATCTAAGGTAGGACCTAACTTTGAAAGTCTAAATGTACATGGGTATTAAAAATAGTATTTCAGAATAGGTAATTGGCTTAGTAAATGGGTTAATTTTGAATCTTGTTTTGATTTAGCTACTTGAAAAATGAAGTACATATTGTATTATAAATATTTAGCATTTACTTTGTTATTATCTGTAATCATTTGCGAGTCCAAAGTTTCATCAATTGAAAAAGCATATCAGAAAGGTGTGGCGGCTTACACTGGAGAAAGGTGGTCAGAATGTATAGCTCAGTTTGAAGAGTCCCTGCATTTATTTAAACTGTATAAGTCTATATTATTGAACTGTCGACTTAAATGTAAATCACAACCCTATGAGCCTTTATTCAACGAAAATATTGAAGATTTAAAAATTTATGAAAAGATTTTTGTTACAAGAAATTGCCTTAATAAATGTAAAGACAAGAGCTTCTCTAATGTAAACGTTGATAGTGAACTTAATGAAAAAATGTTTTTAGGCATGGAAGCACGGAAGCCCTATGAATATTTACATATATGCTATTACCAAATGTATGCATTGCCTAAAGCCGCTTCTGCGGCATATACATATTTAGTAACTCATCCTGAAGATGAATCTATGAAAAACAACATCCAATATTATGTTGAGCAGCCTGAAGTTGATGTTAATGAGATAGTTGACCTTGAAAGTGAGGAATACAAAATCATGTTCAATAAAGGGTTAAACTATTATAAACAAAGTAACTGGGCACAGACTGTTGGAAGTATGGAAAAAGTACTAACTGACTACATATTTTCAGAAAATGATTGTCGAGCAGAATGTGAAAGTCAACCTGATCAGGAGACATCTTCAGAAATAGTGATAACTATATCCAACTATATTGCATCATTAGTACACTGCCAACAACATTGTCAGAAGAAACTAAGCTCACTTGGCTATACATCTGGTGTTGAATTTCTTGCAGATGTATTAAATTACTTACAAATATCATATTTTCACTTAGATAAATTTGAAGAAGCTGCAAAAGCAGTTGCAACTTACTTAGCTCTCATGCCCTCTGATGAAGATATGTTAGTAAACAAAAATATTTACAGCAGTCTTGTTGATAAAAATGCTTTTAGTACAAGATCAGGCATAATTAATTATGTTAAAAGAGATATAAATGAAAAAAAACTGTTACATTTATTTCACCAAAGTAATAATTCTATACCAGAAATTAAGCAATAGGTAACTAAAATATTTTGTTTATACTTTTAACATTTGTGATTAAAAAGTGCCATACCAGAAATTAAGCATTTACAGTTAAGTAATTTTAATGTATATTAACCAGAGATTTAAATCGTTAGATGCGCCCTTCCCATACTTAGGGCGCTCGAAAATGTGTCAACGTTGGGAAGAGTGAGCTCACTCATCCCGTCGTAGTCTGTGGCAGAAAGCACCGAGCGTTGGACGTCAAATGTATTTTTTCTTTTCCCTAATTTCAAGTGTAAAATAATAAAATATGCCTTCCTGTGCCTTTAGAAAGTGTTTTAATAACTCGAGGAATACCAACAAATCTAAGGGAATTACATTTTATGCGTATCTACCTATTTATTAATTATTTTCATCATTTTCCAAATAAATCACTAACTTAATTTGGCGTCCGGTACGTGCTTGTACGAGCGAGACCGAACAATACGTGCGTGAGCGAGATCGATATACGTGTCATTGTTTTGTCGTTTAAACCAAATTAGTTTGACCCCTTGCATAATACACCGTTAGCGATTTTAGGTGTCAAAGATTTATGGCGCGTCGCGTTGTTGTGTGAATTTGTCATGTTACGCACACAGACATAAAATGTAGTCACTTTTTGGAAGCGCAGGGCGCATCTAACGATTTAAATCTCTGATATTAACTATCTCTGTGGAATTTTCGTTAAGACCACCCAGTGTGGATCTGTAGGGCCGAGGTTCAATTCCTCATTATTTTTAAGCCAATTTATACATATTTTAATTTAAGCTTAATTTTTAAATGTAGTGAATATAAAAATGTCTTGAATTTAGGGAATGGAAATGTTAAAAAAATTATATTACTGTACAAATTAGATTTTAGAGGCCTTAAAATATAAATATACTTATCCAAATTCAATTTATATAACAATTCACAAAGTTGCTAATGGTAATTCTTTTACGACTTGCATCATTGAGTCTTACTCCGATACTAACAAAACTAGTTTTGTGTGATTTATGTGTTAATTCTTGTTTACAGCAAATTCTCATATCTTTATAATTTTACATGTATCATGGCATTCATTTATTGCAATAATAATATATTTTTCTTTGTAAATTATAATGTATGTACTGTACATTTACAAATATAACGATACATTTAATGATATGTTGCCACGCAAGAATATACTTTAAATAAGATAGTCTTAAAACTAACATCTGCCAATTAATGATCTAATTTATGTAGTTAAAAAACTACCAAAGATTCAATATACTTGGTGTTTCAAAATAACCAATAATCAATTCTTTATCGAAAACTCATTAATAAAATGTGTTTACGCGTAATGTCATTCAACCCAAAATTTTCATGTAAATCACAGTATCACCATGTCTATGATTTAAATGAAAATTTTGGGTTGAATGACATTACGTGTAAACACATTTCAATAATGAGTTTTCGATAAAGAATTGATTATTTATTGGTTATTTTGAAATACCGTGTATAAGTATTTAATTAGTTTTTATATTGCAATCTGTCAATGCTTACTTTAAAATTATACACATTAATGTAATGTAATAAGGTATGTTTTCAGTGTAATGGGGAATTAATTTTTTCCATGAATTAAATGGGACCACAATGTAAAGAAAGGGGCCTTGAAAGAAATAACCTAGGGGCAAGGCCGGATTTACCATAAGGGCTTTTGGCCCATGCCCTTAACGGCAAATTTTTAGGGATGGCAAAGCGGTAAAAAAACTGAATTTCGGAAAATATTATTTTTTCAGTAGGTAGTCGCCATTTTGAATAGGTAATAGGTACACATTAAAATGGCGACTACCTATCTACAATTTGATACCCCTTTAGTGTTATTGATATTGTGTTTCGTTATTGTACATTTTTTTGTACTGTTCTTTTTGTACTACAACTCTCGTGTAAAACTGATGTATTTCTCTAAAGATCAAACAAATATGTTTGTAACTCAAACTGTAAAATAATATTTTATTTTATTAAAGCTTTTAATCTCACTAGTATGTACTTATTACTACTTAGTAAAGAAATCTGAGTGAAGGATGAGAAATAAAATGTATTAACACTTTTTAAGGAGTAAAGGGGTGAGCGGACGGCGATTTGGGCCCATAGACATTAAATATGTAAATCCGACCCTGCCTAGAGGTAAGTACTTAGTTTGTTTTCTTTGCTGTCAATTATATTATAATATATAATCTATAATTTTGACCATTGTGTTTATAAACCTACTGCATTTTTGTATTTTTTATTAAAAGATATTAAAAACTTATTTTAATGATAATTGGATGTTTCAATGATATTTTCATTTCTGTTTTATATATATAATATATTATAGATGTGAGTGAGTAGGTATACCTACTCCCATCAAGTCAAGCTATGATAATACACTACATTTTATTTATTTATGCACATACATAGAAATTGAACAAAACAAACACAGGCACAATAGAAAATATGACGTACAAAGGAACTGCTTATTTCTTCCGAAATTTCTTCCAGCAGTCCTGCGACAGGAAATCCCGAAATAAAACAAGAGTGACATGACGTGCACAAAAAAAAATAAAGAAAACAAAAAAAAACTACAAATACAAAATTTAATAGACTACATATAAATAAAAACATTTAAATATAAATAAACTAGATACACTAAAATATGACAGTTATGAAACCAAAGACAGGAGATGCTCCTTAGGTCTTTTTTAAAGGAAAAGAGTGACTCCGAGTCACGAATTTTGTGCGGGAGTGCATTCCACAATTTGACTGCGTACACAGTAAAGGAGAAGGAAAAGAAAGTAGTATTATAGGAAGTGATGTTGAGGAGAGATTTGAGGTGAGATCTACAGAGAGAACCGGGATAGGAGTAAGTGAGATAAAATGGGACCTACTCTTTTTGACTAGGAATGCCTAAAAATCAATTCATTATTGTCACAGGAAGGTTCTCTATAAGGAATTAATCTTGTTAAGCATTTAAGGCCAATGGATTAGAGCTTACCCAAACGAATAGAACATAAATGTGGGGTTCTAATATCTTTCTCATGCATTACCTATGTTGTATTTGATTTAAACGCAACAAACAGTGATATCGAGTAAGCTAGTTATTTAAACCATTTTGAAGCATAGCCCTTAGGCAAGAAATAGGCTAATGTTTTTTTTTATAATGGCAATATCCAGTTTCATAGAATGGCATTACTATAAAATTTTCTATAAACCTCCATATATGACATCAATAGCATCTTACCAGCTATCTATATACGTAATTATTATTATCTATTCGCTAGTAGGTTATACCTAATAACTAACCACTCACCCCGTCTAAGACAAAAACATCGCAATTGAATCAACGCCGTAAACGCTTTGAAAACTACGTCATCAGTAGGTACTCATTTTACATAGATTCAAATAAAATGGTTGTGTCATCATATGCTTACTGTACTTAATTAATTTAATTTGTGTACATTGAGTAAATAACCAATATAAGGGAGTTACTTGCTAAGTAAATAAATGATTACAAAGAAATAAAAATAGGTCACAATTCAATAACATGGCAATATATTTTTTTTTTTACATTGGCGACACTAAATGGTTTTTAGATGTCACAGTAATCACTACGACTTAGTCTGTGGTAGTTACAGTGGGCTTTGAATAAACACCATTTTGATATTCGTTTAGCGTAAAAGTAGGTTCATATTACGGAATAACTGTGAATTTTATTGTGATGGATTTTCTACTACGCGTTCTCTAGTTTGCATTCAATGTAAGTTTTATCACTTATCTACAAATTGTTATTTATATTGTAACTGATGTCGATCTTGGATATTTTTTTTCCAAAGAGCTAAGTATTTCATTCAACCACAGACTAACACGAATGTTGCCATCATTACTTCCAATCAATAATGAAATGAAATAGTCTTAGTGTTTACGTTGGTGCAGGAAATTAATTATTGTTTGTTTACGGTCTTCAGCTGTAATTTTACATAAGATTCAAATTCAAATTGTTTTTAATGTCAAATCATTATAAGAATATATCTGTTAATTCATTTACCTACAATGTAGTGAAAATAGATAGATAAGATATTTTTAAACTTTGGTAACATAAATCATAAATAAAGCAATCAATTAAAAAACATGGCAATACAAACTTTTTTTTGCATTGGCGACACCAAGTGACTGTTTTTAGGTGTTGCAGGATTTTTTGTAGTTCTGATGTCATCATTATAGTAGGTTAGTAGGTAGGTATATAGTTTGTAAATTTATGTTTTGAGTCTGAGTCATTTTGATATTCCTATAATGTAAAGTAATAATTACCTACTTATAGTTGATTTGTTTTTTTTTGATGGAATATCTACGACACGTTCTCTACTTTGATTTTAATGTAGGTAAGTAAGTTTTATTATTTTCGAGAGATTGTGTGACGATCTTGGTTAATTTATTATATTTTTTTAACAAAATTGTTTCATTCAACTATAGATTAACAATGAATGTTGTCATGCCCTTCAATGAATAGTGAAATCCTTAGTACCTATAGTTTTGTAAGTTTGTACAAGAAATGCATGCATTATTTAAAACCTATGTAACTAGGTACTTAATAATACAAGCAATAAATAAAAAAATCTTCACTAAGCCTATTTTAAATGTAGATAAACCCACAAGTATTTCAGTACCTACCACCAACATGTTTAGTGGGTTTAGCCATTCAAAACATTCTCTACTAGTCAACCTTTGTGCTAAATAAAGAAATAGCTCTGACATCAATATAATATTAATTGTATTTATCATAGCTATCTAAGTATTATAATTTATTTCCTCATATGGTAACAAAAAGATTACAATTTAGGTAGATACAATTTTCTTGTCTTTAATAATTATCTTTAACAATGTATAATAATAACCAGCGCATTGTATTGTTCCAGTATGCTATTTGCAATAATAGGGAATAGGTATGCATAAAATTTTAATTTGTCTCAAATATTTTTTTCTATAGATAATATATATAATATTTTTTTTTATATATAATATTTTTTCTAGCAAAATAATTAAGTCTTTATATTATACTTAAAAGGTATTTGTTTATTTAGTTATTATTTAAGCCCAGAAAAATTATATAAAAAGTGAAAAATAGTATAAAAATTGCAAAACGCATCACCATTGGTCGAAACGGAATGTGACGTCAATGGTCACGTCACTGGATTTATCGGTGTCGATATAATTACTGTGTTAGTAGTGTTTGTGAAAAAAATTGTTTAAAACATATTCCTGTGTGATTACTTGCCAATAATAATATTTGTAGTCCATCTAGGACGATGACAGAAACTGGTTTTGTCAAAATACAATCGGATAATTCACCGAAAATATATGCATTTATGATGTCAGAATATTTTTCATCAAATCTCGATTTTACTAGCGCAGAGATCAAAGGAGTGAAAGCTGCAAAGTAATTATTAAGTATGTTACATGATATATATTAGTCCATAACATAGATTTTTATTCATAAATGTAATTTACACGTAATATTATATTATTGAAGCTCATTATAATATGTTTATATACTTTTTGTAAATATTAAATACCTACTTATCTCTTTAAATACATTTTTAATGAACTTTTGTAAACTAAGCTAAGTTAGTTTTAGACCGAATCTTCTACTGCTTAATAGCGCTAATATACATTAAGCTGTTTACAAAAATATAGCATACTTACGTTAAAATGATCTTCACAACAAAATATAACTGATAATGGAGATACCTACATTATCACTTCTCACCATGTTACACTATTTTTACGTACTTTCACATCGCGTGGAATACAAAAAAACTTTATAGCGTGGACTAATAATAGTATTTTTGCACTTCGGCATCATACAATATTAGTAAGAAGGTTTTTTAACTTCTTTCATGATTTGTATAACAATTAAAACTAAAAATAATTATGAAGTAACTGAAACGCTATAGTAAACAAACACGGAACACAACCAATGACGTCATCAAAAGCGCAAAATAATTATGAAGTAACTGAAACGCTATAGTAAACAAACACGGAACACAACCAATGACGTCATCAAAAGCGCGCGCAAGCCTATTCAAGCCTATTTAAATCTTTTTTTCTGTTATAAAGATGTAAATTATTAATATTTGAAATAAAAAAATCATGTATTATATTCCCTATTCTACCCAGTGACAAATTAAGAGATACATTTTTAGGATGTTCATTTTTCACTTTATTCGAAGATTTTTCGCAATAGCTGTTTGTGATAATTTTACAAAAGATTAACGCTTTAGAATAATAACAGTGTGTAACAAAAATTAACACATTTTTTCAATGCTGTTATATTTATTGTCCTAAAACAGCTGATACTGAATATCTACATTAGTTTAACAATATTGTTTTTTGTTTCAATTTTGCCCCTAAGTTACATATCAACATACACGTACCTATCTACTTACACTTTTGAATTTTTGAGTCTAATAAGTAGTGCACTGGCTTTGCTATAACCTGAAACCTATCATATTCCAGAGTTCCTGTAGATACTAATAATAATATTCTAAAGAAAAAGAAAGTCACTTCTGACTTATAAACCAACTGAACAGAGAGGTGTCTTATTGATTTCACTAACAGTAATATACCGTGCGTGATATTCTATTCTTTTTCTTCCAGGATATTTAAAAATGGGCGACCAAGAACATGACAAATACAGCATTAAAAACTTACTCTTTTACCGAGCAATACCTAATTATACGGCAGCAGTAGCATCAGAACATGCCAACAAATTACATAGTTGCCTTGACTGTGGAGATAGGTAAGTTAATTATTTATCACTTACCTATTCTTACTAATAATAGTTTATTCTGTTACTAAAAACAATCGCTTTGGTAGGTAGTTTTTTTGTTTATATGGTTGTTTTTGCAATTAAACATGTAAGTAGCAGAATACGAGACTGCAATGTAAATATGTATACCGGGTGTAACGGAATACTGAAAAATTATTTAATTCGATCGGGCAGTTCTTCACCGGCCCACTTCTCGAACGTTCATGCGTTATCTACGTTTGGTAGTAAATCAATGACTACACAGTATAGTAGTATGAGCACTTAAAATATTTCAATGGTTCGTTTTGGGGATCCGTACCTCAATAGGAAAACCGAACCCTTATGTCGTTGGATCACTTCGTTGTTTGTTTCTTCGTCGGTCCGTCAGTCTGTCTGTTCATCTGTAGAGATATCAAACTGAGATTTATATCAAATACTCAGGTCTTCTGTACCTTTCAGCTATGAAAAAATCAAACGTGTAAGTCAACGTGGTCGAATGATATAACCGTTTAGTGACGTGTATTGAAAGGAAAGCGAAACTTACCCACAGAAAGTGATGGTCACTTCCCGGTGTAATTCACTACAGCTTCCTCAGATCCAGTCAAGCTAATCGGCCTCATCATTGTTCAAAACCCTGTATAGAAGCACAATACAGAGTTTTGAACAATGATGACGAGACAGCTCCGACTCATCAACCGATCATCACCACTCCATGATAACGCGGGAACTCAGTAGGCACACTGCTCTAGAAATTGGTTTTACCACTACAGGACCTATAGCTTGCCGTACTACTACCATCCGTCATACTCCACTACTTGCCAGACCTGCATCCAACTGACTATCCAGTTTTACCACAATTTGGACAATTATTTACATGGCAAAAAATATATTTCTATGAAACAATTTGTATTGCTGTTTTTGTCTAAATGTCTTCACATAGTTTGTTAAGTCCAGGCCCCGAGTGTTAAACTCTGGAAGCCTGAACTCAACAAACCGCAAAGTCATGAATGACCTTGCCATGCGATGGCACCACTGCATAAACATTTAAACAAGGAATTTTACGTAAAATACTTCCTTTGATTAAATCAATATATTTTGCCCTAGAAAAAAATTGTTTCAATTTTTTCCTTACACACGGTAATTTCATAGGTACTACTTTAATAATGCTTTAATAAATAATGTATGGCCGTTGCAGACGATGCCATACGCAGTAGCTTGCTCAAGGACTAATCATACTACCTACTTGCGCCAGCGTTCAAACATAAAAGGATCACTTGCATCTGCCTTGTATAGTGTCAGTGCATAGAAACAGCCATGGATCGATGGTTTTTCGATCCGAATTCCGAATTCCATTTATAATTTATTTTGTAACGAGCAATTTAGACAGTATTATCGCGGTAGCATTGAAGGTTACAAGGAACAAACAGTTTTAAAAAAGAATTATCTATCCGAATCGGTCTATCCGTTCCCGAGTTTTGCGCTTAACAACACATTGCACGATCCATTTTTACTTAAAAGATATAGAAGAAGAGATATATTAGTCATTGGTTTTAAAATTGTGTTTTTTCTTTTTTTTGCAGATTCGTAATGGAATCCAGTTTACTAAATCATGTTAATCGCAAGTCCATGAAAATAACATACAAATGCCATTCTTGCAGCTATGCACCGCGCAAAGTCTTCTATAACAGATGTCATTTACTGTCACATATAAGGTCACATTCCTTACAAACTGTTACTATCAATATCGCAGATTTAACCATTGATCCATTACCTTCCAGCTTCTTTTATACACTGAAACAAAAAACACAAGCTAGGCCTGAAGTTACTGCTTCCGCCTTGACATGCGTTGACTGTAACAGTAAAATATCTGACTCAATCTCTTCTAGCGAGGACCGTATTGATAAAATGTTACATTACATGAAATTAACAAATCGAGTGCATTTATGCCCTGTTTGTTTACTTTCTTTGCCGACTGTATGTGCGCTAAAAGCTCATATACGTATCCATTTAAAAATTTCACCTTATATTTGTCCCGAATGTGGTCTCTCTCTATCGGCCCAGTCCATACGATACCCGTATAATCATAATTGCGAGGGATTTAAAATGATGAGAGCGACGACTAGAGTCAAATGTCCAGTTGAAGGTTGTAATATTTTTCATCCGAACGATTTTAATAAACACCTGATGACCGAACATATGAAAAAAGTCTACAAGTGTCCCTCTTGTGATGTTGCATGTTTCAGTGAATCGACTATCTTGAAACATATTACAAAAAACCACATACACTTAATTAGTAAGGTCATAATATTTTACCAGTGCGAACTGTGCCCAGGCCGATTAGTTGTACAAAATCTTATGGATCGTCACCTGAGGAGTCATATTACAGACCATGTTTATCCTTGCTGGACGTGCGCAATCATTTTTCACGACGTTCCGACTCTCATTGATCATCATCTTGAGAGACATAGTCATAACGACGAAATCAAACAAACCTATATCTCTGTCAGAAATTCAGATTCTAGCAAAACCTATCGTGTGGTAAAAAGATGTGATCAGTGCAAGAAAAATTTTTCATACAAATGCAAGTATTTAGAGATCAATACTCTTCCAAATGTTTGCCCTAACAAATGCTGTGGAAAATCAGCAGTGGAAGATAGCTCAAACAACACGAATCCGCAAATAATGTGCGCAATATGTAAAGCAAAAATTAATGATGACTGGGAAGATATAAAAATACATTACGCTTCATGTCATAAAAATTATAAGTGTTTAGACATAAAAGTTGCGTTAGTGAAGATGGATTTGAAAAAATACCTAGGTAAATACAAAAAACACGGACGTCGATGCCGAAAACCAAAAAGAAAATCCATGAAAGATACTTGTTTACAAAAAGTTAAGAAACCAACAACAGAAAACGTGTCTGTTAATAAAAATAATTCCAAAAGAACTCATCTATGCAATATCTGCCAATACTCCAGTAAAGAAGAGGAGGAGTTTCAATTATATATTAAAGAACACCGTGACCCCTGCTCAGCTTATCAATGCATGGAATGTGGACAATGTTTTGTTGTAAAACCATCGTTTTCGACACACCTTCTGATGGAGCATGAAATATCTAATGTTGATGATTATATTATAAAAAAACAGTGTTACAATGACTCTGCTTTGTCTATGAAATTTCACGATGACTCTGAACTTAATTTACCTCTAAATGATCATCAGTGCAAAATATGCAGAGAGCAATATAATAATGCAAACGATTTGGAAAAACACTTTAGAGTACACGGAATGGCATTTCTTAAGAAGAATCAAAATAAATCAAATGTATCGTAGGTCTTAAAAGTGTCATCCTTGTTTTGTTTCATGCTAGCTTTTACCCGCGGCTTCGCTCGCGTTGATAGGGATCTCTAAATTGAAAAAATATCACATAGGTATAATGTAGCTTTCTAATGGTGAAAGAATTTTTAAAATCTGTGTAGTAGTTTAGGCGTGAAAGCGTAACAATCAAACAAATTCACTTTCGCATTTATAGTTAGCTTTTGCCCGCGACTACGAAAAAAAAAGTTGACTCTACACCTGTTCGGAACCGAGTACTATTAGTTACTGTGTGAAAAGGATAAATCTCGTGTCACCAAGTTTGTTCTGGATATACTCGAAACTACTAAACCAATCTTGATAAAATTTGATTCGCTTTGTGTAATTTGTTCCAACTTAAAAAAATGGATAGATTTTATATCTCAATTCGCACCTCATTATTTTTTATTAAAAACTAGTGGGTCCGGCAACGTTACGTTTAAATCTTCCTTAGGCCTATTCAAACACACACAGAAAATTTCGTAAGAATCTGTCGAGCCGATTTTGAGTTTTAGCGAGACTAACACAGCGTTTCATTTTTAAGAAGACTAGCGGGCCGGCAGACGTTGTCCTGCCCGATTCCAGCGCCATCTACCGGGTCCAACTTTACTTTTGAACCTTCCTTGAACATATCCCAATACACACAGAAAATTTTGTAAGAATCGGTCCAGCCGTTTTTGAGTTTTAGCGAGACAGCGTTTCATTTTCTTATATATAACTAGTGGGCCCGGCAGACGTTGTCCTGCCCGATTACAGCGCCACCTACCGGGTCCAATTAAATTACGTATAAACCTTCCTTAAACCTATTCAAATACACACAGAAAATTTCGTAAGAATCTGTCGAGCCGTTTCAGAGTTTTTGCGAGACAAACACACAGCGTCATTTTTATATATAAGAAGAAGAAGATTAAACGTTTATTTGTTGATAATGGGGATCGGTTTGTTAAGGCAAATAAATCATTATTGAATTTGTTTACGGTAGTTAGTAATTAATCAGGCATTTGGGTACTTAGAAAGACAGAATAATGTGGGAGTATTTTTGGGACCCTATTCCTAAGGTTAGAGGGGCATGAAAATTTATTTGAAAAAACCGTCATTTCGTGATTTGGAAGTATGAAAATGTAACCACTCCAATATTTGGCTCTCATAGAAAACAGTAAAAAAAAAAACAAAACTGCCGAAATTGAGTTACCCACAATCCACCCCCGAAGACGAAGCCGCGAGTGGAAGACTAGTACCGTAAATGTAACCATAGTTAGTATTAGATTAGATAACTTTTAATAATGCTTACCTATGGCGAAATAAACATATTTATTTTGGTGTTTGCAAAAGTTGAGTTGAGTTGCACAGTATTAGCTAACTCGCACCACTACATTTCATATTATTTTATAGGTATGTCATGAAAATCTCTTAGTTCTGTCACCGTGTTATTACAGAACTAAAACAAGTTGGAGAATAAGGATTTGAAATTTTTTTAGTTGTTCATTTATTAGTTATTGTGTCTTTATTTTCGTGTTTTATAATGTTCTTTTTTGCCAAACTACAGGTACCTACATTTTTACGCGTTTTAAGCTCAATCTTAATGTATCTTCTATGTGTAGCTACAAATTTTCCAAAATGATCTTTAATTAGTTGTTTAGGGTGTCATTAGTCGAGGATTCCAATTAAAATCCAATATTATTATTAAGTACTTAAGTGTACTTAGGAACTGTTTTTGCTGTAGGTAACTACTAGAGTTTTATTATGCTATGTAAAATGTCTAATATTAAACCTTTTATTTAAATAAAATTATGTTTTACTTATTGAGTCAAAGTCTTAAGTCGATAGTAGTCTCATTGTATCACTCAAAATATGAAAGGTTACACAGGATCGACCAGAGTGAACCATTGCCTTACGACCAAAATTATACACGGTTATTTTTTTATCATACTGGAAAATTTTAGAGGCAGCTCGGTAGACGCTAGACGACTCATATCAATAAAAAAACATGTGGTTATATTTTTTAAATTTTATCCGCCAATAATATTAAATTATAGACATTGTTCTTGTTTACTACAAGATAAGGTAAGATTATGAATGAATAAAGCATTTACTACTACGGGCTTAGGAAAATGCGGCAACGTCGCATTATTAATTCAAGCAAGATCAATCTACAACTCGTTTGAAATAAGAGTTATTATTGCACTAGACACTACAATAGTGAAAGACAGAGACAGTCGGCGCCAGCGCCGAGCGACGGCGGCGGCGTTTTGTTGTTTGCTGTCGCTTGTCGGCACGAGCCGGCCGGCTTTAGTTCGCCTTTGACCCCGGCGCGTGTGAGCGATGCCAATCACTACTAAGTCTGTGTGTGAGCGTATCGCGATGTCGCGCCCGCGCCTGACGCGCGGCAATCGGGCGCATTCGGAATTTTAGTTTCAAGTTAACACATCTAGCGAATACACAGACCTTACTCCGGTAGACCGTAGACTTTTACTTGTGAAGTGAAATTAAGTGTTTGGTGTAAGAAAGTGAACCCACAAACGTAAGACTTGGAAGCGAAAACTGCATTTCGAGACGTTAAACACTAACCAAAGTGATATGTTGTTGTGGTCATGTATAGTTTAAAACGTGCACGACTATGTATGAGTTAGAGGACTTCCTTTAAATTTAGAACTCTTTTGTTATTAGAACTAAAGTTGATTTAAATTGTTTCCTAGGTAGGTAAGTATTTAAAGTTGATTCCAATTTTTTTACTACGCCAAAACAACCTACCATAACCGTAATACCTACTTAGTACTGTTTGTTTTCTTTAAAAACTTTGTTTTGCCGGTCCTAAGCCCGTAAAGTAGGAAGGTGAAATTGTGATCAACTCAGTGATGACTTTGAATCGGCGACGTTGTTGCCAGTTCGCGTTCATTCAATGTTTTGCCTACAACTTCACTCAGTGTCCATACCAGTGCAGTATTTTTTGGATATTTTAGATAATAAATATCTAATTAAACAGGTGAGTAAATTTTATTATTAATGGTTAAATAATTCTTCTACCGTGTCCTGAAGCCACCCTTAAAATAACCAGGGTGATAAAAAAATAACCGTGTATAAACATATCTTACGACTGCATCGAAATAAAAACGTCTTGATAGAAAGACGGACTGACATACAGACAGACAGACAGGCGACCAACAGAGTAATACTACTTATAGCCGTAACAGACGATCCGATTTGGTTGGAGCCAACCGCCCGACCCCAACCAAATTGGAACGTGTGTACGGCTGTCGGCCCGACATAATTATTATTAGCTTGTTGGATGCTCGACGGCCCGATCGCTCATCCAACAAGTAGGGACACGACAAAAGACAAAAGTATCGATACTTTGTGGTTTAATTTAATTATGTGTGCTTAAAGTAATAAATTAATAATTTAGTAAACTAAAATGACTCGACTGCTGTCCTGCCAAACCACAAAGTAAAGAAAAAAATATGTTACAAAAATGTTGTTTTACTTTTTGTTTGTGTTTTAACAGACATTACCCTATTTATGAGTACCTACCTAATATAATAAACTTTAATTTGTGAATTTACAGATGCTTTTTTATTATTGTTTATACACACCTACTTAATTTGTTGCTGTTTTCAAGTCACTGACTGACGTTGAAGTACTCTACACTTTGAATTTGAAGTATTGATACTTTTCTTTCAATATTTTTACGAGTACGATAATTTTTTGGATCTTTTGGATTATGTTCGGGATGTTTATGATACCGATCGATAGAGTCGGATCACAGAAAATAAATATTTCTAACAAACATTACCTCAAAAAATTTACCATGAAATCTATCTGTACCTATTTATTTATTCCTTATAAACAAATTTTATAAACTTTATAAAATATTAACAAAAGGTGTTAATTTATTTGAGTTTCGCAAAGACAAATTATGTTTTTGTATTGGTCAAAATAGTATTTTGTATCGATATCGATATAGGTACATAATACTTTTTAGGGCATCCCTAATGTTGGATTGCCAACCGCGTCGGACCGTCTGTAGGCGCGTCGGCTCCTCATTTGGTTGGATCACGTTGGATCCAACCAAATCGGATCGTCTGTTAGCACTTTTAAATGGGTTTCGCTTTTTCCTATTGAGGTACAGAACCTAGGTTCACTCCGTTGTCCGTCTGTCCCTCAGACCAAATAAACCAAAGGACATGAAATACCTATAAAAAAACCATGCCAATAATGTATGGTGGTACTCTAAAGCTAAACGCATATGTCCGCGCCCAACGCGCCGTAAGCAAATTTTAGTATTGCCCACACTCTTAATTTTGAACTCCACCATACAAATGGTTGGGTTTCATATACCTACATAGGTATTATAATTATATTCCTTTTTATGTTGCATTTCACTGAGTAGGTAATATACTACTACTTAATTGTGTTTTTAACAAAAACCACTACCATAAGAACTTTAATTTTGCTGGATTGGATACTTATAGGTATAATAATCTGTCATGTTTGGGGATTTCTGCGTACATAGTGTATTTGGTAACACTGAGTATCAGCACGCGCCGAACGCGCCGCATTATATGACGTCATCTGCATTCGTCCTTTAATATACACGGTGTCTCAAAATAACCAATAAATAATCAATTCTTTATTGAAAACTCTTTATTAAAATGTCCCATCTCTAGCTGTTTATACTTAATGTCATTCAACCCAAAATTAACTATGATTTACATGTTGGTTATTTTGAGACACTGTGTATATCACGAGTATATACCTACCGCATTTTCGAAACTCGGCGCGTTCGGCGCGGGTCAAAAGTGCGAGGTTTCGTATAATTTCATACAACGAATACCAAAATGTGCGATCAGCTCAAGATGGCGGAAAAGACTAGGGACGCCGCATCCGTTAGGTATACAGTTGATTAAAAAACAATGATAAACATAGAATGTAAAATGCACTCACAAACAACGCTCACTGACTGATTATTTACCACAACAACACGGTGTGCTTTGTGATGTCGGACTGGCCACAAATTTATTCGTACCATAGTAAATACATTGTGAGTCCATTGGTTTCTTTGATCTGAAGTCTGTCCGTCTGTACGTCTGTGTGTCCGTCTATCTGTCAAGACCTTTTCTCGCCTGAACACGTAGAGATGTCGAACTGAAATTTTTATCAAATAGTCGAGTCTATGGTTTGTTTCAGCTGTGAAAAATCATATATATAAGTCATTACGGCTATAAGATATGACTGTTTATGATATATTTCCACAAAATTCGTGATTTCACAAGTGAATCAAAACTATGGGGTACTTTCCGTTGAACTAGAATCGTGAATTTTGACAGGAAGCAAGGCTCTAATAGCACTTGTTAAGAAAAATCTGAAAACCGTAAATAGGTATGTGCATAGTTAGGATCTTAAATACTTAGATAAGCTTTTAACAGAACCCTTGGTGCGCGAGTTCAACTCGCACTTGACCGGTTTTTTAATAAAACAGCTTAATACTTTTATAATAATTTAAAACGAATTTTGAAAATATACAATTAATTAATAAGTTATAAATATGAGTTAAATTCGTCTTTGGTTATGTCAATAATTTTTATGGACAAAATAACACTAAGTTACATAACTGGTGAAGCTATGTCGTCAAACTTAAAAGTTACAGGAGCTATACAAAAATGGTATCAAGTCCATCATAAAAAATACAATTACGCACTGAAACGTTGCTTGTCTCAAACATGTTGAACAAAGCAGTCTTGACTGCTGACATAACACTACCATTTTAAGGTGTAGATACTCTCAGAATGTTTGACTATATGTATAGTGTTTGTACATCACCACCTGTGGAAAAGAATTTATTGAAGTGAAGTGAACTGCTTTTTAGTTTAGAAAGTTATTACGACTTATACATACTTACCAATTATTTTAAATTAATGTATAAAGGGTGATAACACTTAGGGCCTTTTAGATGACGTCTACATGTCGGGCAACGTTTTTCTACTTTGAGCGATTGTTCCAAACATTTCATACAATATACATGTCCACATTTTGTTGAAGCTAATGGACTTGTTCCTAAACTGTCCCAGCAAATGGGACATTCTCCCCATCCAGTAGTCTTGTTATCGTCCTTCTTGTTTTTTGGAGTTTCGGAGGTCTGTAATGTTAATTTATTGAGTATTAGATAATAAAAAGTAATAAATAAATACTGAGCAGCAAAAGGGGTATAAGAGGTTCCAAACATCACCTGATGGTATGGTACTTAAGCCAACCTCACCTGCACGTGGTGCACCCTGCTGTTTAACGAACGAAGCTCTGATGCTCCCCACGAACCCGCACTTGGCTAGCGTGGTGGGAGACGATCAAAACCTCCGATATAACGCTAACGAACTAACTAACGGCCCTAGCAACTTAAGTTTAACGCGCGCACACTGAGATTTCACAGGATTCGCTGGAGTATTGTGGGACTATCCGAAGTCCGAAAAGAAGGTGAAAATCGATGGTCCTTAAATCCGGTAACCTGCTCTATTTCCGGAAAGAAGACTCGTCGAAAGGTCATGTCAGATTTATTGTCCACAAGTCACAGAATCAGCAAACGGTATTCGTTGAAGGTCATACGATACGACCATTGGATTTAATATGTAATATTATTTAATAATTCATCTGTTAAGTACTTAACCATTCCTATTATTTATATTGTTTTGACATTGAAGTGTGACATTGAGTTCTGGAATTGTTTTTGTTTTATGTTATTAGTGATTGTGATTATTGGACATAATTCATTTAAGTAACATTATTTAAGAACTATTTGTTGAGCACTTACCTATTTTATGCATGCCAGATTCTGGTGAAATATGCGGTCTAATTGCAATTATTATATCATTTGTACCATATTTCAAGCAAATAAATATAACTACTACTACTACTACTACTACGGGTAATAGCCGCGATCTCGACGCACACCGTCAAGGCAGTGGAAGCTATGTATGAGGACTTTTCTCGGGCAATACATGCTTTCAGAACTCATTTACACCGTTGTCATGGAAAACTTCAACACAAGGTTAAGCAAGCGCGGCTTTAATGAGTTAAAAATGGGGAAATTTGAAACCGAAATCCGGAATAACCGTAGTCAAACGCTAGCCGATTACATAAAGGGATAGGGGCTTTTAATGAACTCTTTTTTTATAAAAACGGCTGTACCGAAAGTGAACCTGGAAGAGTCCCAAATGGTGTGTCAAAAAATGAGATTGATTTCATCATATCGTCCAAGTCTCGGATATTCAGTGACTGTCAGTGATCAATACCTAATGTGTTCAACACGGGAAGCGATCACCGAATGGAACTTGGTGCATTAAATCCTAATGTAAAAACCGAAAGGTATAAAATGACAGGGTTATAGAAACTGTCCTTACAGAGGGTTAACAGTTTTTGAAACCCAGCCGTACTAAGCAAAGAAGTAAGATCACGGGGCCGACAGTTAAGCTAATCGAGGAAAGGAGTGGAATGGATCTACAATCTTAGAAGATGATTGTCTGCGACTCAACAAACAAATCTCTATGTCTCTGATTAGGGATATACGTTGATTAATTACGGAACGTATTAAAGATGCCATCGAGCGGAACAAGAGCTCCAAAGTGTGCTAGAGATCTGTCACTCGATCAGAGCCCGTTAACGAAGCTGAAGACAGAGGACGGCAGTCATTACATCCCGTGCTTTTGGCTGAGATCGAACATTTCTAAGGTCAAGGCGGACGTCAAGCGAGTATGGTGCGCAATAGCATTTATTTATTTTATTTATTTAAACTTCTAGTACAATTTGTGTACAGAGGCGGACTTAATGTCAAGGGCATTATCTACCAGTCAACCTTTGGGTGGTGCAGAGAAAAGGAAGTAGATGTAGTACTTTAATGGTAAACAGATACTAGATAATGGTATATACATAATGTTATATACATAATGAGCGTCGGTGGCGCAGTGGACTCGGCACTAGCCTTCCAATCGGGGGGTCGGGGTTCGAGACCCGCCATGTACCAATGTGTTTTTCGTTTCGAATTTCATATGTACATTTGTCTGACGCTCCTACGGTGAAGGAAAACATCGTGAGGCAACCTGCATACATCTGCGAAGAAATTCAATGATGTATGTGAAGTCGACCAATCCGCACTGGGCCAGCGTGGCTAAGGCCTAATCACCCTAATATAGGGTAGGCTCGAGCCCCTCGGTGGGGACGTATATGGACTGTGATGATGATGATATACATAATATACTTATACATGAATATTATAAATAAAATAAACTAATATATATGTGCCTACTATTAATTTACAAAACTATAAAACGAAAATGACATTTGAAATGATATTTCGAAGATAATCTGCCACCCAAAAAAATGAATTGTTTTTTAAAGTTTTGATCACATGACGTGTATAGTTCATAGACGTATAAAGCAGACTTTACATGATTTTTCTCACAAAGTCATAAGTAATGTATATTGTTTTTACTTCCAATTCAAAGTGACATGATATATCACTATTTCTGTTTTTCGTCTATGGCGATACTAACGCACTCAGAACATAGTTATTCTTCTGAGCTAACGCACACCTAAACATTTCCGAAGCCGTGGCAGACGCCACGTGGATCGTTTAGCTTTGTCAAAATAAGAGACAAATGGCGTCGTGGCATTGTGTTATAATGTTTTGTTTTGTGATTATAAATAAAAATGACTGCTAATCGGACACGAACAATAGTAAAGTGATGTGCCCAGAAGTCTTGTAACGCATCATATAATAAAACTCCAGAAATTACAATAAAATTAAATTAATGGACTCAATTCTGTGCGCCCGTCGTCTAAATAACCTAAAACTAAAATTTCTAAATTTAAATTTAATTTAAATGGCCGGTTAAGCAAGTGCTATTCTACGGTGACAGGCCTACTAAATTTAGGCAGAGCCTAAGCGTTATTCTAAAATGTCTAAGATTAGTTTTAATTGTGTTTGTGTTGCTATCGTAAAAATATTAAAAGTAAATTAATGGATGAAGAAACTAAAACGGGTTTATGTTTATAATATAACAGCTAATACTTTTATATCTTATTTTTACAATATACCTAATTGTAACTACAAAAAAATATTTTCATTTTCCTATTCATTTAAGGCGAAAACAATCAATATGGGCAAAATTAAAATTTCTACCTCATTTGTTATTTGGATTTGTATTTTTCATTACCAAAATGACGGATTTTAGCAAGGTTCTAATTTTAATCGGGATGATTTTAGTCGCCGCTAAATAGTGAGTTTAGGATGTTGACGCGTAAAAATCTCTCGTCTGGAATAGCGTTTGAACGGCTAAGGTCGAATTTCACCAACATTTAACAGGCGGTTATAGTTAACAAACAACCGTTTTTGACACTTATTGTATGAGTGAAATGTCAAAATTTTGTTTCTTAGTTAACTAACCACCTGTTTAAATATTGGTGAAATTGGACCTAAAGCTAAGTTGAATAAAATTGACCGTCTAAAATTAGAAACGTCAGATTCAAATTAGCAATGTCAGTTGAATTTGACAGTTAGGCGCATAACACATTGCACCGGACACCGCTCCGGTGTGCGGTGCTGCGGTTTTTAATTTTGACTGAAGAATCTAAATCTAAATCTGAATCTATTTGTATACAAAAACCGCAGGGTATAACACACTCACACCGCATGCCCGTGCGGTTGTGCGGCGCGCGCGACGGCACCGAACTCCCGGACGGTGATGCGGTGCGGTCCGCGGGGTATGCCACACTGTGCCGCAGTATCGTACGGATTTTTGCGTAGAAAGGACGTGCATACGCGTAATAGATCTCGACATAGATAATGCGGTGATGCGGGGCGTCGTGCACCGCAGCTCCGGACGGTGATACGGAGCAAACCGTACGGTGGCACGGTTCCGTGCCGCCGCAGCAGCATGCGGTTTTCGTCCCTCCGTACACCGCATCGGGATGCGGCGGCAATGTGTTAAGCGCCTTACTGTAGAATAGGATAATGCTTTAACACCTGTGATAATGCTTTGGCACCTAAATAAAATTAGGCAATTTAGCTGCCACTTCAGAATCGAGTCCATTGTTTGTGTGTGAGTAATGTATGGTAATGTTTAAACATGGCATTGTGGTAAAGTTGTCACTCTTTTTGAACGATACGTTGTCTGCTTCCGTTTATACGTCTGTGGTATGGTATAGGTGACGTTAAATATCAAAACCCTGTATGTCCTTGATAAGTGAAATGTGGGAAATGCAATAAAAGCGTTTTTGGCCTATCCAATAATTATGTTCTGGGTTTGTTTATTAAATGTATAATATTCTATATATTTAGTACGGTACGTGGACAGAAAAAACCGGAAAAGTTGCAGATTAAGCTACAAAATCAGTTTTAATGTTGGACATACCGGTTATTGATATTTAGCAGCAAGACTTGGCGGAGTTTGAAAAATGTTGTCCTGGACTTAACGGAATTTGAAAAATCACTAATGGAATTAAAGGGATCTGATAAACCACACTATTTTGGGAGGTACTCAGGGCAGTTGCTTGGCTTATAAAGCCAAAAATAAATAAAAGTACTACTAACCCAAAATGTTTTATTAAATTAAAAATTTACCAAATTCGAGCACCTCTTCCATTGCATATGCTTCTGAATCATTAGGATTTTGCTCGTCATGTTCCAGATTTTATCCAAAATCTCCTAATAAAAAAATCCTTAGTCGATTCAAAACAGCAAAAAAAAACAGTTTATTAATTCATATTATTTATACACACAATAAGACACGTGCGTGAAGCAGATAATCATTAACCGCTTATTCATAACAATAAAACTAACGTTTTCTCGTTACCTACCTATGTTTACCTTGGAAGATCGTAGACGTATTATTGATTTGATGTTTGTGTCTAAAATTTTAAATAATAAAATCGACTGTCCCCATCTATTTAATAAATTTAAAATCCGCGTTCCATTTCGATATGCTTACAATAAAATAACCCCATTTCACGTACCTACCTTGTAGAAAAACAGTTTTTGACTCCAACTCTCCCATTTCAAGACTCGGCAAGCTGGTAAATGAGTATAGTGCCGAGATTGATATTTTAGTTGACTCACCAAACAGGATTCGTTTATACATTGAATCAATTAAAAATTGATTGATCGAGCAATGTGTGAACGGATCCAAATAAAGAAAGGTACCTATTTTTTTAAAGTAACTAGTTGTAAGTTATTTTCATTAATTTTTAAGCTCATGTACGTGTTGTTCATTGCGTGATGTATTTAGCTATAAGTGTTTGTCGCACTTAGTTTGTTACTTTAGAATAATTTTACTCATAATATATTGGTGTAAACAAATGTTGGTAAATCAATAAAAAAAAAGAGCTAAGTAAAAATATTACCGCTGCCGCGATAATCTCTTCGATGTCCATTTTTGATAGACGTCTTATCATAACAGTAAACAGTTAGTAAATGAATGTTCACGATTGTGTGGAGAGTTGCCCGATCATGGCGGCATTGACGGACGATCATTTGATGGGCCATCATGGTCCATTGTGAAGAGGCGCCTTTAACATGCCGAATAGACTATCGGTAAGTAGGTATCTACATCCAAGTGTTGCATCATTGCAAAAAACTTCACCATGTCAGTCCGCCTTCAGGACCAAAACCTCCGCTAGGAGTAATTAAGTATGTTCTGTGACCAAAACTCAAAAGCAATACGACTTTGGCGAGGTGTGGGCGACATTATAATATCGTTGAAACTGCTCACAGGCTTTACGCAAGCCCTGTTTTAATATACCTACCTATCTTTTTATTTTTCTTTGGGCAACTTTTACGAATCTTTTCATAATTATATTTTTAACTCACTCACCTTATGTTTCGTAACTTTCGTTTTTCTTCGTAGAAGATTGGGAATACCAGCAGCGGTATTATGTCTATCAAATTGGTCATTAAAAGAATTATCTGTGTCTAGGTCGATAACAACATTCGTTAAATTGTCATGAAATGCAAACGTAAACGAATTTGTCAAATCTATAACTTCATTGCAAAAACTCATTTTGAATTAAAATATATCGTTCATGCGTAAACTATGGTAGGTATGAAAAAATTTAGGAAAATCTTATTAATGGTAGATGCCCGTTCATAAAATTAAAATAACTGTACACACCGGCACCAATATCAATTTATCACCATCACAGTTAAGCAAACGAGTAAAATAATTAAGTATGTGTCTACCACAAAGTATCTAAAATGTATTTATGTATTTTAAATTTACGATATCTTGTTATTTATTTATTTTTATACCCACAAAAAATATATTGTAGATCCGTTTTGTGGTTTTGTACGTGTTTTGTACCCGCCAAGAGAGAAGTTATTTTCTTCCACGAAAGAAGGGCGATTGAACTACGCCATACAGCCTGATCTTATGTAATTGCAACTTGCAAGTCGAAAGTTATTGTACCCGCCAAATTTTTAGTGTTTTTTTATAAAAGTTTTACCAGTCACGGCTACAAAGGCCTTCAGTCGAGCCCGTCAAATGAGCACAGACTAGTCCAGAGAGTATTCTAATCTCAGACAAAGGAAACCAGCGGTCCTACCGTCTATCTCAAAGCGATAGCAAATGATCTCTATAAGTTAGGTGGTAGCCCCCAGGACATGAAATACCTACAAAAAAGCGTGGCAATAATGCATGGTAGTGCTCTAAGATGATGGAGAAAACTAGGAACGCCACATGATGTTTTTATTTATACAAGTTATTATAAAAATCAATGAAAAACATAGCACTGTAAAATGCACTCACAAATAACGTTCACTGAATTATACTCGGCTTCGTCCTCGGGATTAGCAAATAATACTTGTAGTAACGCCTAGTGATACGCCAGTCACGCACTTTATTTGAGGGTATAAATAAAATTTAAAATGAGTCTCACGTCAACAAGGTGGACGACCTATCCGCTCGCTTCATTCGCTTTTTAGTGCTCGCCACGATCACACTCTCGCGTCTTAAAAGTTTTTACTTTAAGTGAGGTAGTACTTATGTATAATGCCTAAGCGGAAAAGTGAGGAGGATTGTCAAATCTGTTGTGTAAGTTTAAAAAACTCGAAGTGTTACGAAGATGCCGTACACGGAGTCGTTCCAGCTTGCTCGACAGGCGTTCCCGCTCGGAGTCTCAAGGTTAGTCATTATGTGAATAAGTGCATTTATTAGTGACTATGGCCGAAAATGCCATTTTCTATTTGCTGCCCGTACAATGCTCGTTTGATAACGGGCAGAAGTATGATAAGTCAGCCATCTTGTTATATTCTCATAAGTACTAGAGAAACTTAATTAGTTAATGACGAATTATACCTATAATGGTAAATTTGTTACGTTTTTATTTTTTACTGGTTTCCTCTGAAATGAAGTTTTATAATCCAATGAAATAGTTTTACGAAAACTGTTAAATAAGATTTATTTCAGTGGGCTTATTTATACCCCTTTTGTATGAATTTTTATGACACTATATCTCTAAGAAGAATAAATACAGTATATACATAGTGGTAATGGTTACCTATCCTGGTTTGCGTACTTCTCTTTGGAGCTGTACTACCTTATGGTAATGGTAACCTCTCCGGGTTTGCGTACTTCTCTTTGGAGCTGTACTACCCTATAAATTAGTCTCGCGAACAGTACTTTGGTCTGTTTCATGACTAATGGAGATATCGGTGTATTCATAGTGACAATGGTTACATATCTGGGGTTTGCGTACTTCTCTTTGGAGCTGTACTACCCTATAAATTAGTCTCGCGAACAGTACTTTGGTCTGTTTCATGACTAATAGAGATATCGGTGGTTTTCAGAACAAGAACGTAATAACAACGTTTTAAACCTGCAGGCCTATTACGATCTCACGGTTTTCAAATAATATCATATGATATCATAATGCAAAGCGAAAATTATGATTTTCGGTCAGATTTTTGATCATTCGTTCGTTATATGATATTGACATCATCGAAATTATGCCATAGTAATGATATCATTGGAGATCGGTAATACGAAATGAAGCATTTCATGATTTATTATGCCATGTCATACGATGAAAGATTTATAATTGGCCTACTGCTCGATGGGATTATTGGTTCTGAGCCACGTTCGGAGATGCAGGTCGACCTCGACCCAGAACCCGCCGAAGTGGCTACGCTCTGTGCGAGCCCGCCGTTTATATCTTCTGTGCCGTCATGACGGTCACCCCCGTGGTGGTCGCCACCACCGCCACCACCGCCGCCGCCGGCGCGCCTGAGCAAGTGACGGATACCGACGAGCCTGGGTCAGCTAATGCGATGCTAAACACCACAATACTTGAAATATTGGGCGAGGATCCAACTAAGTATTTCGAATACTTTTGGAGCCGACATTCACAAAGACTTTGCAGTTAAGTTGGAACACACATTAATGTGAAATACCTTTCGCCGAGTAACTGCAAACTAATTAATGCTCCCGTAGGTACTGAATGCCGAAATTAAGGTGGCTATCTCCGATATAAACGCTAAACGTTATAAAAATATCGAAATTAGGCAACAACAAGTTTCTACGGCTATTTCATGCTTGAACCAAGCTATTAATTCGCTGACCTCGAAAAATAACAGTGACCCAGAATTAATAAAAATGTTGATGGACACAGAACGTATTCTCTGTGACTTGCAGTACCGGATTCAGTCATACGACTGAATTTTATTCTGTCTTTCCTTAAAAAAGGACATGAAAGACCAGCTTTAAAATACTTAACCATTTTTTATTCATTCATTAGGCGAAAACCTGTCAGAAATTATTAAGACTGCAAAGGCGATAAATAAATAGGGTGCAGAGTTAAAAACTTCATTGCATAAACCACAAACAAAAAAAAACAAAAAAAAGGCGCCTGCACCGACGCCTAGCACCTCCAGGAATGATTAAACTGAAGGGCAATTTTTATCAAGTATATTCTGGTACCTAAGCCAAATGGTAAACATGGTTTCAACCTGAAAAAAAAAAAAAAAAAAAAACTTTAATAAATTTATAAAAGCAGATCATTTAAAAATTGAAAATTTTCATAAACAAAAAATTGTTTAATGACAAAAATAGATTTAAAAGATGCCTTTTATTTAATAAGTATTGACCCTAATTCAAGAAAATATTTAAGATTTCAAATTGAACAAGAACTATTTGGCTTGAGTACTGCACCATCAAGGCAATAAAACCAATTGTCCGATTACTCCGTTCTGCGGACCTAAAATCAACTAATTATTTAGATAATTATTGGCCAAATATACAAACCAAAAAATTAATTACCTCTGTTTGATTTTAATTAACGAGGCCAAAAGTTTAATGATACCTAGTAATATATGTACATTTTTAAGGTTTCGTTCTAATCTAGACTAAAAATTTCCAGATCACAAATCAGAAATTAAAAAAAAAAAATGGTTAACTCTTAAAAAAGATGTTGAATACGTCAATTCGCACAAATAGTCGAATTACTAGTCTCAGTTTGCCCGGCTGTAGAATACACTAGCCTTATACTAAAATATTCGAGCGCATTAAGTAATTAAACTTAAAATCATCATTAATGATAAATATGATAAATTTATAAATATCCCTAGGAATGACGCAATACAAATACCGTTTTGTAAAATCAAATATGATACACATGATCTGGAAATTTTCTCAGACGCCTCAAATACGGGGCTGTACGTGGCAAAGAGAAGGTTAGCTGGTTGTGGAGCATTCAGGAGAGAACACAACACATTAACTACCTAGAAATTCTAGCTGCTTTTCTAAGATTAAAAGTGTTCGCCAAAAATATAAGTAGTTGTCAAATTTCTCCGCATCGACAACACTACAGTAATCTGTTACATCAATACAATGGGGGGTATTCAGTTCCCCCACTTCACTGACATCACTCGTCAACTATGGCAGTGGTGTGAATGTCGCAATTTGTATGTTATGGCTTATTACATTAGCTCATCAGATAATATAACGGCAGATGCCGAATCAAGGCGGGTACATCCTGACATAGAATCGACGACACGTTTAGCGCAAAGGTCGAGTGATCACCTACTGCGCAACGGGTCGCGGGTTCGATTCCCGTACGGGACAAATGTTTTATGGCCTACAGAAATTTGTTCCGGTCTGGGCGTATGTGCATGTGATATTCTATGTTTGTAACTGCACCCACGACACAGGAGAAAATCCTAGTGTAGGGCGACGTATTTAAAAAAAAAAAATGGAGTTAGCGGACTGGGCATATCAGGAAATTGTCTCATCGTATGGGGCACCTCAAGTAGACTTATTCGCTAGTCAAATAAATACTAAATGCACTGATTATGTCTCCTGGCATAGGGACCCAGATGCATTTCCTGGGCCGATTTTAATTTTTATGCTTTCACCCCGTTCTCTGTCATTGTATAGCGGGGAACTTATGCGGACGGCGTGGAGTGTAGCACCGATATTAGCATCTATATTCCAAAGTTCCTTTAAACAATATAATGTTTATTTACGGCGCTGGTTCAATTACTGTAACGACAATAATTGTGACTTGTATAATCCTTCAATTCCACAAATAATTTATTTCAACAAACTATTATGAAGAGGGAGCTCAATATGGCACGCTTAACTCCTATAGATCCGCGCTCGCCCTGCTTAGGGGAAAATAATTTACGAGAAGATGACAGAGTAAAAAGATATTTTAAAGGAATATTTCGGTTACGCCCTCCCTTGCCCAAATATGTGGGATACTTCAATAGTTATTAATTATGTCAGCCAATTTTACGCCAATGAAACATTGTCTTTTGAAAAACTTTCGAAAAAACTCATCACTCTCATTGCGCTGTTGACAGCACACAAAGTACAAACCTTGTCCTAGATTAATATTAAAAATATTGAAATCTTTCCTTCTCTTCATAAGTGCTAAAAAGCCTTATAATGCTGTCGGTTCCCAAACCTTAAGTCAGTAAATAAAGAACACACTGCGCGATAGCGTTTTTGATCTAAACATATTTACCGCGCACAGCACGCCGCTACATCCGCGGCTCATCACCTAGGTGTCGGCCTAGATCAAATAAGACGAACCGCTGGATGGAGCGGCTCTTCAAGCACATTCTATCGATTCTATAATAGAACCATAAGTAATGTTAATACTAATGGAAATAATTATTTTGCCAGAACAATTGTTAATAATACGAGTAATTCAAATGATGATTGATGTTTATTCTTATTAACATAAATTAATGAAAATTCAGGAATAAACAAAATATTTCACACTATTATCTCTAAAAGTCTACAAGTATTATTTGCTAATCCCGAGGACGAAGCCGAGTATAATTAATGATTAAACGAACTTACCTGTGTAGAAGATAATGTAAACTTGATGTATGGTTCACATGTGTGACAGCCTTTATTATGTGGCCAATAGTACGTGTGCGAAGTCGCTTACAGTCTGACGTTCCTTTTTTTTTTCTGTCTTGACATTGACAATCCAACTATCGAAATGTGCTTACCGAAGAAGCTGAAATATAATTTATTGTAATTATTGTAATCAATGTTCATTGTGATTATTCTGGACAATTTATACGTGCTGCTTTATTGGGAATAATAAACGAGACGTATACAGCAGTGCTACATTTTTATTTCGCTGCCCATGCCAGTATCTGACACCACTGCCTTAACAGGTTATGGGCCCAGGGACAAAGAGAATCCCCGAAAAGGAAAAGTAGATTACCTATCAGAAAGATTTGTAAAACGAATAACTGGTGGCAGGCAGCGGAATATTTGTGGCGGAGCGAAGGCGCCGGCTACATAGCACATTGCTTTGCGTTTTGGTGTGCTGATTCGACAAGATGTCGACAGCACGTGCTAGCGATAACTATGAAGAAAGGGTTACCCAGCAGCCTGTTATCAATGGAGGCCATGGCATGATTGTTGAGAAGCTTGGCGGCGTCGGCAACTACGCATCATGGAAATTTGTCATGAAAAATCTGCTGTTACTTGAAGGTTTGTGGGGCTGCGTTGAGGGCACTGACCCCGATATATCTAAAAATCAAAGAGCATTGGCACGAATATGTTTATCGCTAACTCCAATGATGTTTCAATACGTGCGGAGTGCGGCGACAGCAAAATGTGCTTGGGATAACCTCCAAAATACATTAGAGGACAAAGGGCTGTTCAGGCGAGTTGTTCTTCTTCGCAGACTTCATAGTACTCAGTTTGATAAGTTTTATTCCATGGCGGATTATGTAAATGAAATTATGTCCATAGTACATCAACTATCAGACATTGGACGCATTGTCGACGACAGTGAAATCGCCGAGGTCTTACTTATGGGTCTGCCTCAGGAGTATGATACAGTTGTGACGAATCTCGAGACTGCAAGTTTGGCTGGCACACTTACGAGTGAAGCGGTTCGCGCCCGACTTCTTCAGGAAGAATACCGCAAATCAAATATGAATACCACCACAGTAAATGGTGAGAATGGCTGTGCTTTTTATTCTAGCCGTAAACATGCTGATCATGCTGATCTAAAGAAGAAGCCACAGACAAAATGCCATTATTGTGGAAAACTTGGACATATGAAAGCTCGATGCTTTAAGCTGAAGCGAGACAAAAAGAAGGAGATTGACAAAATGGGGACTGCGACTGCGTTTTTGGCACGGAGTGTTGCTGCTGATTTTTATATTGATTCGGGAAGTTCATGTCACATGTGCAATCAGATGGACTTGATTACGAAATCAAAAGACTGCAACTACACGGTGTACACTGCAAATAATGAACAATTGAAATCAAACTGTGTTGGTGACATAACTTTGGAATGTGATAACATGGTAAATAGCCTTAAAAATGTTATGTATGTGCCTAAATTGTCTGCCAATTTGATTTCAGTCAGTAAGCTTGTTGATGATGGTCATAGTGTGCATTTTGATAGGAACGGTTGCTATATTTATGTAGATTGTAAAATCTCTGGAAACTGTATAGCCAAAGCATCTTGTGTTAATGGTATTTATAAATTAAAAGGTAGTGTGTGTGGGTCAGTCGGTAACTCGCAAAATAAGATGCACTCTTTGATCCTGCGTGATAGGCAGAATGCACCGAGTGCTACAGAGGCTGTTTCAGCATTGGAGTTGTGGCATTATCGACTTGGGCATCTCAGTTTGACAGGTATGTCTAGATTACAAAACCAAACAACTAACAAATTGTTTCAGACTGAAGATGGTGCACTGAAAAACTGCACTGCTTGCCTAGAGGGGAAGTTATCGGCCGTACCTTACCCGAAAGGTGAAGCCAAGCGTGCAAGTTCTCCACTTGAGCTCATACACTCAGATGTATGTGGTCCAATGCAAGAAACTAGCTGGGGAGGTGCGAGATACCTTGTAACATTTACAGACGACTTCACACGCAAAAGTTTTGGATACCTAATGAAATGTAAGTCACAAGTACTATTTTACTTTATTGAATTTAAGGCTATGGTTGAAAAACAATTAGGTGTGCCTATTAAATGCTTACGATCAGACAATGGGGGTGAATATTGTAGTATAAAGTTTGTTAACTACTTAAAGCAGGAAGGAATCATTCACCAGACCACAGTCCCTTATTCGCCTGCTCAAAATGGTGTTGCAGAACGTCTTAATAGGACGCTACTTGAAAAAGTAAGATGCATGTTGCAGCATTCTGGTCTCTGCAAGCGCTTTTGGGGGGAAGCTGTAATGACAGCGATTCACTTAAAAAATAGATGCCCCACAGCGGCTTTGGCAGGAAGTATACCGGAGGAAGTTTGGTCTGGGTCAAAAGTTGACCTCAGTCACCTTCGGGTTTTTGGCTGCAGTGCTTATGCGTTACTGCCTGAGCATTCGCGTCGCAAATTGGACGCTAAGGCGAAAGAATATATTTTTGTTGGATATAGTGGGAGTTCAAAGGGATATAGGTTGTCAGATCCTATGAATCCCAGAAAGGTGGTTGTCTGTAGGAATGTAGCATTTATTGAGGAGAGGTTTTGCAATCGTATTCATAATGTTAGTCATAATAATTATAATGAATTTATTCCTTATTTATTGAATAATGAAAAAGTCTGTGATAAAAGGAATAGTGATTTAATTTTAAATAATGATATTGATAGTAATAATTTTTATAGCAATGATATTTGTAATAATTCCAATGATGGTGATAAGTGTGAGTCAGATAATAATATTACTTCATTTTCAGAAGGAGAGTATTGTACGGGTTCGAGCAGTGAAGATGATGTCATGTCTTCTGCTGGCGAGGCCGTTGGAGGGGAAGCTGCGACTCGTCCTGTGACCGTTGCTGTTCCACCTGGCCGCCCTACCCGATCCACTCGTAATGTACCACCACCAAGGTTTGCAGATTTTGATATGTCATCTCTTTTGGTACAACACAACAATTTCTCCTTGGATGAGCCATCAACCTATGAGGAGGCTATAAAAAGCCCGAACCATAAGCAATGGGAGGACGCGATGTTAAGTGAGTACAAGTCTCTTTTAGAGAATAATGTTTGGGAGTTAGTCGACAGACCCAGTAATGTAAATATTGTTGAATGTAAATGGGTATATAAAATTAAGCATGATGCATCTGGCAAATTTGATCGATTTAAGGCTAGATTAGTTGCCAGGGGATATTCACAGTGTGAGGGTCTCGATTATAATGACACATTTTCTCCTGTAGTACGTCACTCCACTATGCGTATTTTGTTCTCAATTGCTAATAATTTAGATTTAGATATTGACCATTTGGATGTAGCGACAGCATTCCTCCATGGTGATTTGAATGAGACTATCTATATGGAACAGCCAGTTGGTTTTTGTGAAAATAATAATAAGGTTTGCTTATTGCGAAAATGTATTTATGGTCTTAAGCAAGCGAGTAGAATGTGGAATTGTAAAATACATGACTTATTATGTGATCATGGTTTTGTACAAAGTAAATGTGAACCTTGCGTTTATATTCGCAAATCTGGGACTGATTTAGTCATCATCGCATTGTATGTAGATGACTTCTATTTATTTTATGGCCCCAATAGCTCAATTAAGAAAGATATAATTACTGTTTTACAGAATAAATTTAATATTAAGAATTTGGGTCCCCTTAAGAGTTGTTTAGGGATAAATGTATTAAGAGATAAGTCAAAGGGTTTACTAAAACTTGATCAAAGTCAGTACATAAGAAAACTGTTGACTAGGTTTGGCATGAGTAATTGTAAAGCTGTATCAACACCTATGGAAGTTAATTGTAAGCTTCTAAAGTCTAGTAATGGTGAAAATTTACAAGACGAGATGTATAATTATAGGCAATTATTGGGATGCTTGATGTATCTGTCTGTATGCACGAGACCCGATATATCTTATGCTTGCAGTGTCTTAAGCCAGTTTAACAACTGCTTCGATAGAACTCATTGGTTAGCAGCGAAACGTATACTGCGTTATTTGGCTGGTACAATTCACTATAGTTTATGTTTTCATAAAAGTAGGGATTGGTCGTTGTTTGGCTATACTGACGCAGACTGGGCCAATGATTTAAATGATAGGAAGTCCTATACTGGTTATGTGGTTAAGTTAGGAAGTGATACTGTAAATTGGGAGTCTCGTAAGCAGAAGTGTGTAGCTCTTTCGAGCACTGAAGCCGAATATCTGGCGATCGGTGATGTTTGCAAAGATATTTCTTTTATCAAAAACTTGTTGTCTGAGCTCATACCTTATAGTTTGAATTGTATTATCTATAATGATAATCAGAGTGCTCAGAAACTATTACAATGTAAAGAACTCAGTCATAAAAGAACAAAACATATCGACTTGCGATATCACTATGTAAAAGACCTGATTAAGGAAAATGTTATTTGTGTTAGATACTTACCTACAGATAAAATGCTCGCAGATGTACTTACAAAACCACTGGGTAAATTAAAACATAATTGTTTTGTGGAGGCAATGAATATAAATTAATAATAGTTTTAACTACTGTCCTGTATTTATGTTTGTGTATGTTATAATTGACTTTGTGTACATTTATTGACATGTTTGTAGACTTATTTGTTTGTACACTATTTTAACACTGTGAACCATAAGGGGAAGTGTAGAAGATAATGTAAACTTGATGTATGGTTCACATGTGTGACAGCCTTTATTATGTGGCCAATAGTACGTGTGCGAAGTCGCTTACAGTCTGACGTTCCTTTTTTTTTTCTGTCTTGACATTGACAATCCAACTATCGAAATGTGCTTACCGAAGAAGCTGAAATATAATTTATTGTAATTATTGTAATCAATGTTCATTGTGATTATTCTGGACAATTTATACGTGCTGCTTTATTGGGAATAATAAACGAGACGTATACAGCAGTGCTACATTTTTATTTCGCTGCCCATGCCAGTATCTGACACCACTGCCTTAACAACCTGTACGTGAAGTTCAATCATAATTATACGAAGGCTTCGTCCGAAGGGATTAGCAACCCTCCCTCCCAACTACAAGTCCCCTTTTTGTGTGAAATATTCCGGATGCGGCTACTCTAAACTAAATGAAGCGAGCGGATAGGTCGCCCACCTTGTTGACGTGAGACTCATTTTAAATTTTATTTATACCCTCAAATAAAGTGCGTGACTGGCGTATCACTAGGCGTTACTACAAGTATTATTTGCTAATCCCTTCGGACGAAGCCTTCGTATAATTATGATTGAACTTCACGTACAGGTAAGTTCGTTTAATCATTAATGATATTTTAGAACAACAACACGGTGCTTTGCAATGGCGGACTGAACGCAAAATTCGTGCTATAATTGATATACTGCGAGTCCATTGGTTTTCTTGGTCTGAGATTTTAATTGGCTGTGTCTATTTAGACGATCACTCGCTATCGCTTGCGTGACATTAGATAATAGTTCCTATGTCATTAAAATTATTGTTCTAATGTCTCTGCGCCGATGGGGCGAGGCTATCGCCTCCCCAGCTGCCAGCTACCGGACGATCGAAGCGATACGTCCGGTGTTGAAGGAGTGGGTATTAGGGAGCCAGCCGCATGGTGCAGGTACTGACTGGACATGGCTGTTTCGGACACTACGCGTAGCGCGTCTGGAGGAAACGCCTGCAGTGTCATATGTGACGCTCCAGATGACACTGCCGAGCACACCCTGCTGGTGTGCCCGGCCTGGCGACGCCAGCGCAGGGAACTCAGCGCTGCGCTGGGGGGCGGAGATCTCTCGCTGCCGAGCATGATAGTGGCCATGCTCCGCGGTGAGGCGTAATAGAGGGTTGTCACCACCTTCTGCGAGGATGTCGTCTCGCAGAAGGAGGCTGCGGAAAGGGAGCGGGAAGAAGATCCTCAAGCCGCTCCCCTCCGCTGTAGACGGATTTTTATTTTATTTATTTATTTTATTTTATCAATATACAATAATGTTGGTCTTAAAACGTAAAAGCATCGTTAAACCCTATCGGGTTTATCTCGACTTAGTCATGGCCAGTCTAGAAATTTTGCATTCACAAACAGACTTGCCCGCGTTACATTCCATACACATAATTCATTATGTAGCGCGAGGTATTATTAAACCTCCGGTCAGGTTCATTGATTAACCTCTGTTATTATATATATGTTTTTGTATGAAAGTTTGTTTTTGTCTATGTTGTTTTTTTAGTTTCTTTTTGGATGTTGTCAAAAGTTGAAGTAAGAGGAAAATTTATATTATTGTAAAATGTTTGTCTGAAGTCTGTTTAATATAAAAGTAATGCGAAACTGAAGTCTTTCACTGAGTAAAGAGCCTAAACGCTATAAAATTGGCAGCCCAACGTTTGGCCGAAAAGAAAAGTATTTGTAACAGTGAAATTCGATCAGTTTTTCGTGCGTTCGTTCTGCAAATAACTTCATATTAAAATTCCCCCCACATCACTCTAACTTCTTGTCTAATTCATTCACTGTAACAGCAGTGCGGCTCTGGAACACGCTTTCGCAAGACATTCACAGTTCTTTCAACAAAGCCAGGTTTAAAAAATCTTTGCGTAAACAGTTCCTTAGTTCTTTGGAAGGATGATTATCTCGGTAATATTAGTAGATTATTATATATGTATATACCTATATGTATGTAATGTGTGTATATATATATGAATAGATATATTTGTGTGCGTGTGTGTGTGTGAGAGAGAGTGTGTATGTGTGGTTATGTATCTTTATTTTTTATTTTGCCTGTATAACAACCTATTACAGTAAATAGTTATAAAGTTTTTTTTTTCGGTTAGTTTTTTTATGTGTTTCTTGCACCGCCTCGAGATTTTCTACCCTACCTTCACGGTTGACTGGTAGAGAATGCCTTAAGGCATTAAGTCCGCCAATTGTACTGTTTTATTTTGTGCAATAAAGTATTAAATAAATAAAATAAATAAATAAACTATGAAATTTGGGATTACACTATAAGTCTTACACAGGGAAAAATCTCAAACTCCACATTTGTAATTAAATCATAAAGAATTTAGTCTCTATTTAAAGTATAACCTACAATTTTATACGGGACCGTCCGGTGGGCGAGTCCGACTCGCACTTCCCTCTTTCAGTCTCATGAACTGCCAGCCTGAACATACCAAAGAGACACAGCAGCTATTAGCTGGATAAGTTACATAAGAAAATCTACTCTTAATTATATTTATGTTATATTTCTCGTAATAAAGACATTTTAGTATTAGGGATCTATTAAATACCTACATAATATAATTATCCCCAGTTAACCCTGATATTTATTATTATTATTAATAAAATAATAATAACCCTGATAAGTGTCAGGCTATTGTATTGGGTAGCTCGTATCAGCTGCAAGGTCTAACTAACTATCGGAATGATGCCATTAAATATAATAATACAGTTATTCCACTGTCCACTGTCGTAAAGAATTTGGGTCTTTATCTAGATAACAAACTTAGCTGGAGTAATCATCTTGTTGAGGTTAGCAGACGAATGACATCAATTTTGCGCAGTCTGTATCGTTTTAAATTCTTTCTGCCATCGGCTACCAAGGTTCTTTTGGTTCAGTCCCTAGTACTTCCGCATATTGATTATGCTGATGTGTGTTGTACAAATTTAACTCAAGCTTCTCTCGATATAATCTGTTAAATAATTGCATACGTTTTATTTTCGGGTTACGTAAATACGACCATGTATCTTCCTACCGTTCTCAGCTTAAGTGGCTACCCATCCGGAAGCGCAGGGAGTTACGTATTCTCTGTACTTTATTCAATATTCTCAAAGGACCTAATGCGCCTTCTTACCTAAAATCTTACTTCATATATAGTGGTGTCGACAGGCCCTATATTAATAAGCTTCGATCCAAGGGAAACCTTCACCTCCGGATGCCTCTCCATAGCTCTAAGTTTCTGTCTAGTTCCTTCAGGGTCACCGCAATAAGACTGTGGAACAAACTACCTCTGAATATTCAACAGTCTAAAAGTTTATTTAGTTTTCAAAAAGCTGTTCGCGCAGAACTTTTAAATCACAAATATTAAGACAAAGGCTCTTCATCATGCATAGTTTTTTTTTTATATTAATTAGTTAAAGTATATCTCTAGTAGGTACACATGTTTTTATCTATTTGTTTAAATTAGTGTAATGTATAATATTATAGTACTTATATTTAAACATGGGATAAATTAACTAATAAGATTGCACCGCCATGTAGTCTCTGTTGAACCCAATGGTTGACTGGCAGAAAATGCCATATGGCATTAAGTCCGCCATTTGTACATTGTTTTTAATTGTGCAAAAAGATTAATAAATAATAAATAAATACTCTGGTTAGGCCCGCAATTACAGATAAAATTGCTTCTTAATCGTCTTCGCCGCTGCTGCTGCTTTCATTTTGCGAATACATGAAATATGGCATGAACTTATCATCGGAATCTAAGTCAATTGTATAAAGGGTTTGCAATAGTTGCATTGCATATATATTTTATTTTCCAAATAATTCACGAAACGAAAATAAAAAAAACACCAAAACACGTAAAGGTTATGTTTTGATTTGAGTGACGTGAGCGCGCCGTTTGCCGTTCCGACATAGCGCGATATCGTCAAATATCGCGCTAAATCAAATCGAACCGGCTAGCGGCTGTGAGCGCTGTGAGTGCTCATAGCACTATTATTCCCTGCGTTCCAGATAAAGCACTGCTACTTTCTGAGGCTAACATCTGATGTTAGCCATAAGAATAATATGTGTTAGCCTCGTTTTGCTTTTCTTATTAAGAAATGTTGACATTTTTAGCCGCGCTAATTGTTACAAATGAAACGCAAGGTACCCACTCGAACGTTCGCCACGCGAAGCGTGGTGGGTTTCAAAAGCAAAAAGTAGTATATCTCAAATATCAAAGGTGCCGCCATTGCGGAATGACTCACCCCGGCGCGTACGTAGTGTTCAAAAAATTGCGGAGAGTGACATATACTGTCTACAAGAGAACAAAAAATACGTATGGAAAGGTAATTTAATATAGAAGGAACTTATAACAGTTAATTAGATAAGGATTAATAATTAAATGAATGAAGCGCGAAAATGTTCGGAAGGTCGCGGAAGACCCGATTTTTTTAAAAAAATTTTTGCACAAAAACTATTTTATAAAACTTTAAATAACCATATATATTATTATAGCCCTATTCTTGAAGATTATTTTGATATATAATAGTTTTGGGTAATATTTTTAATGAAAAAAGAAAAAAATAATAAAATCGATTAATTACGTAATTATATACGCGAGATGCGCACGCGCGACCTCAAATTTAAAAAAAAATGCAAAAAATAAATTATTGTGTCTAAAATTAAATAAAAAATACGTATGGAAAGCTAATTTAATAAGGAATGAACTTATAATAGTTAATTAGATAAGGATTCATAATTGAATGAATAATGACGAGAATAGTAACTAAAGTGCTTAAAATTTCAAAAATACTCACTTTTTGAAAAAAACGTTTAGTGTGGCAATATAACACTATAAACTATCATAAACCATACATAATAATGTAGCCCAATTCTTCTAGTTTATTTTGATATAGAACACTCTACGAAAATACTAATACAGACTAAGTAAGTACGCAATAAATCTCATCGGTCATGGAGTAAGAAACGTATGGATACGGCCAAGTAAGTTAAACCGCAGACTATGACAAATTTATTTCAATCTAAGACTAAAAATAAATTGGACATGACCTGTCAACTTATGAAAGAGACTATTGGCAAAGGAATAAAGCCATAGAGAAAATATTTTTTTTTTCGCGATTTTTTTATCACACCGCGCGGTTTTACGCAAAGGGAACTGGGTACCATAGTACCCAGGTCGATCGAGAAGCTTACGATTTTGGGGACTATAGTCCCCACGGACGTTCCAGTGGGTACTTATTTTTCGTGCTGAATTTTGACACCTCACCTACTTAGTCCAGCCACTTAAAATTTTTAATAATATAAATCAGAATTGGCTAATACTATAAATATCTTTCAATAATTTTTTTAAATCCGTTGAAAATCCTTTTTGATTCATGAAAAAAAGATTCCAAATGTCAAATTTGAAAGCTGTCAAAAAGTGGCATCAGAGGACCCTTCTATTAGCATGGGTATTTGATGCTAGCATTTCGTGTTAAAAATGCTTAAATGAAAATGCATGACAACCAGCAAGAAAAACTAGCATCACCGGCATAGATATAGAATGAAATAGATGGGCTATAAAAGCCGTCAAACATGAGGAAAAGAGATAAACTTATACACATTGCCAAAGGAAAGAAGAAGATGGCATCATTTTTTTTTGTCCTTGTTACCGTATATAGGTGAAACTAGTAGTGGGGATTGTTTATCACCAGCGTCTGGTGCTAAACAAATACGTGGAAGAAATTTGTTGTGTGAATTATAGCTTACTGTGTAATTATTTAACACTTTAATTAGTGTAATTGTGAACTATTTGAACATTTAAATCATGGTGCACTGCTCCGTTTTAGGTTGTAATAGTGATAGTGCTAGAAAACAGGAAAATATAACCTTTTACAGGTAAGACCTAAATTGTGTCAATAAAAAGCTCCAAAACTATTTTTTAAATTATAAATACAAGTTATATTGCAATATTTTATCATTCTACTATGGTTCTCAATCATATTATGGGATTAAACATGAAATTTCAAACTAAGTAGTAAGGTTACTGTTAACCTAACAAGCTAGGAATGTCGCCATACAATATGGCCACGTATACAGCCAACGCGTATAACATTTTGCCGGGTTATAATGATACCAGTTACGCTACGACTATTTTTCCTTGATTCGTAGGTAATTTGTTACGTGAAAGGGAATTCACATATTAGTTTCTGTGTTACATTAATATTGACATATTTAAGTATAAAAATTTGAGCATTTTAGATAACAAAGTTAATTCTTTTGAAGTGAGACTTTCCATTTGCTTGTTTGTCTGTATTTAACAGATTTCCTTCGGAGATAACTACTCGAAAACAGTTAGGTTAAAGCTACTGGTCGATTGAATTGGCAGCCAACCAAGCATACCCGAATGTGTTCTAAGCATTTTGAACAACAGTGGATTCAGAAAAACAAAAAAGGCACTTTTCTTAGGAGTGGTGCTATTCCTAAACTTTTTTTACAGATCAGTAACTTATACATATTTTTCACAAACCCAACTATTTTTATGGGGGATTTCGAAATTTATTTTACAGTTTTGGATTAACATGGGTAGGGTAGGTACCAAATCCCCTAACCCGAGTCCAATGGCATATCCTTGGGGCGGCTTTGTCAGCTTTCAGCCCCTTGTTGAATCGTAAAGAGATTCCCCCGCCTCAAAAAAAAAAAAGGTACCAAATCCTTTTCTACTATTTTGATATGGCCAAACCTTAGATCATTTAAGGGCCCACCATCCGCGCGAGCCCGAGCTAGTTTAGGTAAATTTCTCTAATCTCTGTTTGTGTGCGTCGCTCACGCACACAAGCGCACTCGGTCGCGCAATCGGTACGGCCGCCTAGCAAAATATCGTAGATGTTAATTTTGAATTTAATAGGTGTAATACAGGGATGTGTTTGATCAACTTTTGTTTTTACAAGCTTTTATTTAGCTTGCACTGTATGTATGTATGTATGTATGTAGATGTGACCACTTCTCGGTTTTCGATTGGGCTGAAATTTTGCACATAATAATATGTATATCGTGACAATGCAATGTTATGATAACATGGAGCTGATCTGATGAAGGAACTGGACGGTGGCCATAGTAACTCCGCAATAAAACGACGCAACCCCATTGAGTTTGGGCTCGTTTGATTCATATTGACGAGTACTTTGGTCCTATTTGTTAACCAGGGTCTGATGCTGGATCTGGGAGGTGGCCATAGGACCTCCGCAATAAAACGACATAACCCTATCGAGTTTGGGCTCGTTTGATTCGTAATGACGAGTACTTTGGTCCTATATGGTAACCAGGGTCTGATGCTGGAGCTGGAAGGTGGAAATAGGACCTCCGCAATAAAACGACATAACCCTATCGAGTTTGGGCTCGTTTGATTCGTAATGACGAGGACTTTGGTTCTATATGGTAACCAGGGTCTGATGCTGGAGCTGGAAGGTGGCCATAGGACCTCCGCAATAAAACGACATAACCCTATCGAGTTTGGGCTCGTTTGATTCGTAATAACGAGGACTTTGGTTCTATATGGTAACGAGGGTCTGATGCTGGAGCTGGAAGGTGGCCATAGGACCTCCGCAATAAATCGACATAACCCTATCGAGTTTGGGCTCATTTGATTCGTAATGACGAGTACTTTGGTCGTATATGGTAACCAGGGTCTGATGCTGGAGCTGGAATGTGGCCATAGGACCTCCACAGTAAAACGACAAAACCCTATCGAGTTTGGGCTCGTTTGATTCGTAATGACGAGTACTTTGGTCCTATATGGTAACCAGGGTCTGATGCTGGAGCTGGAAGGTGGCCATAGGAACTCCGCAATAAAACGACACAACCCCATTGAGTTTGTGCTCATTTGATTCGTATTGACGAGTACTTTCGTCCTATATGGTAACCAGGTTCTGATGCTGGAGCTGGAATGTGGCCATAGGACCTCCGCAATAAAACGACATAACCCTATCGAGTTTGGGCTCGTTTGATTCGTAATGACGAGTACTTTGGTCCTATATGGTAACCAGGGTCTGATGTTGGAGCTGGAAGGTGGCCATAGGACCTCCGCAATAAAACGGCATAACCCTATCGAGTTTGGGCTCGTTTGATTCGTAATAACGAGGACTTTGATTCTATATGGTAACCAGGGTCTGATGCTGGAGCTGGAATGTGGCCATAGGACCTCCGCAATAAAACGACATAACCCTATCGAGTTTGGGCTCGTTTGATTCGTAATGACGAGTACTTTGGTCCTATATGGTAACCAGGGTCTGATGCTAGAGCTGGAAGGTGGCCATTAGGACCTCCGCAATAAAACGACATAACATTATCGAGTTTGGGCTCATTTTATTCGTATTGACGAGTACTTTGGTCCTATATGGTAACCAGGGTCTGATGCTGGAGCTGGAATGTGGCCATAGGACCTCCGCAGTAAAACGACAAAACCCTATCGAGTTTGGGCTCGTTTGATTCGTAATGATGAGTACTTTGGTCCTATATGGTAACCAGGGTCTGATGCTGGAGCTGGAAGATGGCCATAGGACCTCCGCAATAAAACGACATAACCCTATCGAGTTTAGGCTCGTTTTTATTCGTAATGACGAGGACTTTGGTCCTATATGGTAACCAGGGTCTGATGCTGGAGCTGGAAGGTGGCCATAGGAACTCCGCAATAAAACGACACAACCCCATCGAGTTTGGGCTCCTTTGATTCGTATTGAAGAGTACTTTGATCTTATATGGTAACCAGGGTGTGATGCTGGAACTGGAAGGTGGCCATAGGAACTCCGCAATAAAACGACACAAGCTCATCGAGTTTTGGGCTCGTTTGTTTCGTAATGATGAGTACTTTGGTCGAGTTTCGTAATGGCGGCCATGCGATTACAAAATGATAAAATATAAAATAATAGTAAAAACATTTAGGCCCGTATTACAAAACGATTCTCAGTAATGAATCTAGTTTTAAAACTAGTTTTAAGATGAGATTACATTTTTTAATGTTTCTTGAAACGAGTTTCATTGATCGTTGTTCATCTGAGTAATTGCTTATTATAGAAGTGCGTTATACGCTCAAGTAAAGATTTGATCTTTGATTACGTAAGAATGGTCGAAACCACTCTTGAGAAAAGAAATTCATATTATGTTATCAAATAAAGTTGATATTTACGCCACAATCTGATGCTGGGCGAGTGTCCAGCTGTAGGCTGGTGCTGGATGAGTGTGTTCATCAATGGGGCTGGTGCTGGGAAAGATTTCCAGCAGTGGTATGGTGCTGGACAAGATTGTCCAGCAGTGGGATGGTGGACAAGATTCCCAGCAGTGGACTTGTGCTGGGCAAAATTGTTCAGCTGTGGGCTGGTGCTCGGCATGATACCCAGCAGTAGGATGGTACTGGACAAGTTTGTCCAGCGGTGGGCTGATGCTGGGCATGATTCCCAGCAGTGGGATGGCGCTGGACAAGATGGTCATGCGGTGGACTCGTGCTGGGCATGATTCCCCATCAGTGGGGTTGTGCTGGATAAAATTGTCCAGCAGTGGACTTGTGCTGGGCAAGATTGTTCAGCAGTGGACTTGTGCTGGACAAGATTGTCCAGCAGTGGACTTGCGCTGGGTAAGATTGTTCAGCTGTGGGCTGGTGCTGGACATGATTCCCAACACTAGGATGGTGCTTGGACAAGATTGTCCAGCAGTGGGCTGGTGCTGGGCAAGATTGTTCAGCAGTGGGCTGGTGCTGGGCATGATTCCCATCAGTGGGATTGTGCTGGATAAGATTGTCCAGCAGTGGACTTGTGCTGGGAAAGATAATTCAGCAGTGGATTTGTGCTGGACAAGATTGTCCAGCAGTGAACTTGTGCTGGGCAAGATTGTTCAGCAGTGGGCTGGTGCTGGGCATGATTCCCAACAGTGAGATTGTGCTGGACAAGATTGTCCAGCAATGGACTGGTGCTGGACAACATTGTCCAGCAGTGGGCTGGTGCTGGGCAAGATTGTTCAGCAGTGGGCTGGTGCTGGGAAAAATTGTTCAGCAGTGGGCTGTTGCTGGGCATTATTCCCAGCGGTGGGGTTGTGCTGGAAAAGATTTTCCAGCAGTGGACTAGTGCTGGGCAAGATTGTTCAGCAATGGGCTGGTGTTGGGCATTGGATTGTGCTGGACAAGATTGTCCAGCAGTGACCTGGTGTTGGGCAAAATTCCCAGCAGTGGGCTGGCGCTAGGCAAGATAGTTCAGCAGTATGTTGGTGCTGGGAAAGATTGTCCAGCAGTGGCCTGGTGCTGAGTAAAAGTGCTAGCTAGCAGCTATGTTAGCCGACGAATATGCCGAGGCCGCTCAAACGACGTTATAAAATAAAATACCAAACGTAATCGAAATCTTGAATCTAGTTTCAGTTGATCGTCACCTAAAACGCCACTTATAATCAGATGAACACTCAAGTAGTGATCTCCACTCAAAACTAGCTTTGCGTGATTGGAGTTCAAACGCTGCTTGAGTTGCGTTCTGTAATACGGGCCTTAAAGTCATATTTAAAATCAATAATAGTAAAAAGAAAAAAAAGTCGCCCCACACTAGGATTTTATTTTGAAGCCCTAATAAGACGAAAATAAATGTTAATTTATTACATGATACATCTTATACTATATAAAATTCTCGTGTCACAGTGTTTGTTACCAAACTCCTCCGAAACGGCTTGACCTGTGGGCTTGACTGATCTTTATTAAATTTTTTGTGCACATTCGGTAGATCTGAGACGACCTATTCTATTTTTTATATTATGGCAAAACGTAGTTCGCCGGCACAGCTAGTTTTTAATAAAATATAAAAGCTTGTCGCAAGATTTACCCATTTTATAAAAAACAAATATTTTTTTCTTAGAATTACCAATATTTATTCATTTAAGGCTTACCAAGTAAATACATACGGGCAAGGTACTTAAACAGTTTTTTTTATGGAGGGTCTGGCAAATGACCTCCTCCCGCCTGATGTTAAGCGGTGAAAGAGGCCCAAATGAGTTGACAGATAGAGGAGGGAGGACATCCACTATCCAACCTGCCCGCCCCTTGCCGGCCTAAAAGATGTTTTTCACACCTCTTTTGAAGGAACCCATGTTGTAGGATGGAGGAAACACGTGCGCAGGTAGAGAATTCCGAGTGTGGGATGAACGACAGAAGACTTACCGGAGGGAGACTCTGTACCAAGGTCGTGTGCTTGGGTACCTCCGTCTTATCTATTTCTGCCGCAAAGCAGCAGTGCTTGCATTGCTGTGTTCCGGTTTGAAGGGTAAGATATGGCACTGAAATTACTGGGTACCGTGACTTTACATCTTAAGTCACAAGTTGGCAACGTACACTTTGGCCCTTGTGGGGGTTGCAGTTTTACTGCGAATGTCACAGGAGCCACATGTATTATAGGTGACTGTTACCACTTACCATCAGGTGGGCAGTTTGCTTTTTTGCCAACTTAGTAGCAATAAAAAAAAAGAAGAAGGAATCTTGGAATTTCATGGTACGGTGCGAAAATGAGGATACAGTGTACGGATGACTCCGTAGACCCTTACGCGTGTTTCTGTTAAGGAATAGAGAGGGAGGAATAAGGTTAAAGAGCTCCTCAGAGCATTCCCCGTGGAACATTCGGTAAAAGACGCTAAGAGAGGCGATGTCACGACGAAGTTATAGAGGCTCGAGGGTGTTAGTTGCCTCTACATCGCCAATTATTCGAAAAACGTGACGCTGCAATCTGTGCAGAGTATCGAGGAGGTACTGAGCGGAGCCGGAGTGCGAGCAATATTCCACGCAAGACCTAACCTGAGTTTTATACAACAGGCATAGTTGGTCCGGCGCAAAATACCTACGCACCTTGTTCGAGTTTTTCAAAAAAGGGATCATACATATATGCATTTAAATTTCAGAACTGCACAGCATTGTCATGTGTGTATGACAATGCTCTACAAAACGTTATTTATTACAAAAAAATAAATATAATAATCAAGTTAAATTGTTTTATTGTTTATCCTAATTCTCGGGACAAGCTTTTATATTTTATAAGAAAATATATCTTGTAATAAATTAAAGTTTATTTTCCTCTTTTAAGGCATTATAACACTATTTAAAACACTATTTAAAATCCTCAGAGATCCCAATGCCCCGCCTTATCTCAGTTCCCGTTTCAACTTGTTACCTCTTCCCGCTCGTCCTATGCGCTCCAACTACACTAGAAAGCTCGATCTCCCCATATGCAACACCAACTTCCTTCTCCACTCCTTTTCCTTTCGTGCCGCCCAACTGCGGAATTATTTACCGGGTACTTTACATCTATGCTCTTCAGTGGAGTCATTTCGGCGTAAACTGAAGCAGCATTTTCTTTCGGAGCATAAAGTATGAACCTAATTTGTTATCATCATCATTTCATTTTTATTTATTTAGTTATGTATGAATATATATCTATGGTGTATGTATATATATATATATATAATATATATAAGTTTATATATACCTATGTATATATTTATATTTTTAATATCAATAATTATGTTTATTTTATCTTGGTGTCTCCCATTAATAAAATGGAATCTCCCACACAATTACAGGTTGGCTGGTAGAGACCTCTTAAGAGATAAGTCCACCATTGCATCTTCTGTTTATTACTTGTGTTTCCTCATGTGTGTTTTTTTGCAATAAAGAGTATAATATAATATAAGTTTGTTTTTAAAAAAACTTTTTTTAAACTAATTACTCAAATAATACGAAATAACTATTTTAATGACTACCGAGTTCTTTATTGTTAGTTGTATCTACAATACATATAATAATTTAGTAATAAACAAATATGAAATGAATATTTTCTTGTGCTCAACGCACTTATTAGTGCATTGAAGCCATTCGCTAGATTGTAATAAAAAAATAAATTAAAGTTTATTTTCTTTTTTTAGGACATTAAAATAAAAGCTTGTTTTTAAAAATCTTTTATGATGGCGGCCATCTTGTTTTAGTTTTTTTCATGGTGTACTGTATTTTACGAACTTTCATTTGATACCCCATATACAGACCCATATTGTGGGGATTGTACATAAAAAAAAACTGTCAATTTGTGACGGCGGCCATCTTGTATTAGATTGTCTTTCAGAATATACTATATTCTGCAATTCATTCTACAATTCAAGCTCTTTCATTTGACACCTAAATTGGGGAAGGTCGCACAAAAGAAATTGATGGGGTTGCGTATGGATATTATCTAGGCTAGGCTCAAAGTACTCATCAAGAAAAATCATATAGGACCAAAGTACTCGTCAATACGAATCAAACAAGCCCAAACTCGATGGAGTTGCATCGTTTTATTTCGGAGTTCCTTTGGCCACCTTCTAACTCCAGCATCAGACCCTGGTTACCATATAGGACCAAAGTACTCGTCAATACGAATCAAACGAGCCCAAACTCGATGGGATTGTGTCGTTTAATTGCGGAGTTCCTATGGCTACCTTCCAGCTCCAGCATCAGACCCTGGTTACTATGTAGGACCAAAGTACTCGTCAATACGAATCAAACGAGCCCAAACTTGATGGGGTTGTGTCGTTTTATTGCGGAGTTCCTATGGCTACCTTCCAGCTCCAGCATCAGACCCTGGTTACCACATAGGTCCAAAGTGCTCGTCAGTACAATTCAAACGAGCCCAAACTCGATAGGGTTGCGTTGTTTGATTGCGGAGTTCCTATAGCCACCTTCCAGTTCCAGGATCAGACCCTGGTTACCATATATGACCAAAGTGCTCGTCAATACAATTCAAACGAGCCCAAACTCAATCGGGTTGCGTTGTTTGATTGCGAAGTTCCTATGGCCACCTTCCAGTTCCAGCATCAGACCCTGGTTACCATATAGGACCAAAGTGCTCGTCAGTACAATTCAAACGAGCCCAAACTCGATGGGGTTGCGTTGTTTGATTGCGGAGTTCCTATGGCCACCTTCCAGTTCCAGGATCAGACCCTGGTTACCATATATGACCAAAGTGCTCGTCAATACAATTCAAACGAGCCCAAACTCAATGGGGTTGCGTTGTTTGATTGCGGAGTTCCTATGGCCACCTTCCAGTTCCAGCATCAGACCCTGGTTACCATATAGGACCAAAGTGCTCGTCAATACAATTCAAACGAGCCCAAACTCAATGGGGTTGCGTTGTTTGATTGCGGAGTTCCTATGGCCACCTTCCAGTTCCAGCATCAGACCCTGGTTACCATATAGGACCAAAGTGCTCGTCAGTACAATTCAAACGAGCCCAAACTCGATAGGGTTGCGTTGTTTGATTGCGGAGTTCCTATAGCCACCTTCCAGTTCCAGGATCAGACCCTGGTTACCATATATGACCAAAGTGCTCGTCAATACAATTCAAACGAGCCCAAGCTCAATCGGGTTGCGTTGTTTGATTGCGAAGTTCCTATGGCCACCTTCCAGTTCCAGCATCAGACCCTGGTTACCATATAGGACCAAAGTGCTCGTCAGTACAATTCAAACGAGCCCAAACTCGATGGGGTTGCGTTGTTTGATTGCGGAGTTCCTATGGCCACCTTCCAGTTCCAGGATCAGACCCTGGTTACCATATATGACCAAAGTGCTCGTCAATACAATTCACACGAGCCCAAACTCAATGGGGTTGCGTTGTTTGATTGCGGAGTTCCTATGGCCACCTTCCAGTTCCAGCATCAGACCCTGGTTACCATATAGGACCAAAGTGCTCGTCAGTACAATTCAAACGAGCCCAAACTCGATGGGGTTGCGTTGTTTGATTGCGTAGTTCCTATGGCCACCTTCCAGTTCCAGGATCAGACCCTGGTTACCATATATGACCAAAGTGCTCGTCAATACGAATCAAACGAGCCCAAACTTGATGGGGTTGTGTCGTTTTATTGCGGAGTTCCTATGGCTACCTTCCAGCTCCAGCATCAGACCCTGGTTACCACATAGGTCCAAAGTGCTCGTCAGTACAATTCAAACGAGCCCAAACTCGATAGGGTTGCGTTGTTTGATTGCGGAGTTCCTATAGCCACCTTCCAGTTCCAGGATCAGACCCTGGTTACCATATATGACCAAAGTGCTCGTCAATACAATTCAAACGAGCCCAAACTCAATGGGGTTGCGTTGTTTGATTGCGAAGTTCCTATGGCCACCTTCCAGTTCCAGCATCAGACCCTGGTTACCATATAGGACCAAAGTGCTCGTCAGTACAATTCAAACGAGCCCAAACTCGATGGAATTGTGTCGTTTTATTGCAGAGTTCCTATGGCTACCTTCCAGCTCCAGCATCAGACCCTGGTTACCATGTAGGACCACTGGTTACCATATAGGATCAAAGTATTCGTCAATACGAATCAAACAAGCCCAAACTCGATGGGGTTACGTTGTTTGATTGCGGAGTTCCTATGGCCATCTTCCAGATCCAGCATCAGACCCTGGTTACCATATAGGATCAAAGCACTCGTCAATACGAATCAAACGAGCCTAAACTCGATGGGGTTGCATTGTTTGATTGCGGAGTTCCTATGGCAACCTTCCAGATCCAGCATCAGACCCTGGTTACCATATAGGATCAAAGTTCTCGTCAATACGAATCAAACGAGCTCAAACTCGATGGGACTATGTCGTTTTATTGCGGAGTTCCTATGGCCACCTTTCAGCTCCAACATCAGATCAGCTCCATGTCGTCATCATAATATATTTATACATATGCATGCAAAATTTCAGCTTAATCGGAAACCGGGAAGTGAGTCAAATTTAACTCGCAAGATTAGACCCGAACATGCAAAAGATAAATAAAAGCTTGTAAAAAGGTTGAAGGTTTTTCGTACGGCAGCCACAAATAATAAAATTGTTAGTTATCAACTTCTCCGATTACTCCGATGGACTTCGCGTCGTATACATACACAAATAATTACGTAACCGGGAGCTAGCTCAAAGCGACGTGCTCTCACTTCGAGTCTTGATTGCACACTGAATTTCGACGCGCCCGAGCCAAGTATTTGTAATAAAATCGATAAATGTATGTAAAAAAATTCATATAAAAATCAATGTACGATAATTAAAAAAAATACCACGGTGTCAGTGTTATGCTTACCTTTGTTCTATATATTTGTTAAACTAAAATATAATAGGGTTAATTAATGAAGCTTAAAATCACGAACGGTATGTGGGTGTAACCTAAATTATAAGTAAAATGGATGCTATTTTTTAACGAAATGGTAAATAAATTTGAAAAATGGTGACGGTGATTGTGTAAACACATAATTGAAGAATTTAAATTTATTTTTTCCCGGTCAGTTAACTGGAACGTTAACGTAAAATATCAAAAACGCCAACGGCCTTTTTGCTATTTTTCGCGCCATGGGCCCTTAACCTATGGATGCGGTACGCAACAAATCGCAGTATAAATTTTTCTGCCACTTTTCGCGGGAGGCGAGGTAAACACGCTACGCACACTACGAAAATGTTTACGAACACACACTATGAAAATATTACCCTACAATGAAGAAACACACACACATCGACAAATTAACGTGTATCTACGCAATCCCCACCACAAAGAATTAATGTCCCTAGTGATGTGACACAAAGTGAATGTTGAGTGAGTGAATGATTGAAATGTTACAATAAATTGTATTTCTATTACTATACCGTGTTCGGCTAGAGTTAATGAAAATACTATGAAGACAGGGTTTCTTAAATTAGTACAAAGCGAGGCCTGCTAATTATTATTATAATGCTTTAATTAGTTTTTTGTGTCAAATACAGCAATTTCACTTGCTATTTAGCTGATCGACTGAAATAAATATATATTTTCAGTCATAGGCGTAGGTATAATGTTTTGATGGGGAGGATGACTATCGATCCAAGATGGCCGCCGCCACAAAATGGTGGATTATGTATTTTTTCACAACTCTCTTAATATGGGTAGCAAATGAAAGGGCTTGACTAGTAGAATACCACACACTATGATAAATGTAACTGGTTTATTTACATTAAAATACATCAAGTAATTAGTCATGGTCAAAGTAAAATAAAGGTACCATGAAAAGTCAGTAAACAAATAACAGAACGACACTCCGGAGTGCGATCAAACTAGTGTGACTTGACTTGCGCCACGCTTCTATCTGAACCCGTCGAAACAAGTTAGCGCGGGGTGCAGTGGTAGGGTGGGGGGATACCGGGAATGTCTTAGATGTTTTACGTGAGAATTGTTACTACCAAGAACTAATTTCTGATTTTATTATATATCTACCTACATAGTTATAAACATGTTTAATAGGTAGGCACTTTTTCGTTTAGCTTTGCTCGTATGGTAGAAATTTTCTATCTCGGGCAAGTAAAAATCACGAGATAGCAACTTACTGCCATACAAACAAAATTAGTATTTTAGAAAACCTTTCATTTGTGATAGGGCCCAAACTGTTTCAACGCTTGGGACGATATCGGGCATTTTCCTTTAAGTTGCACCAAAAAATGTGAGTTAAAGTAAACATAAAATTCCTTGCTACACGTATGTGGCATTAATTCTACCATTTTAGCTTAGTAGATGTTTACTACTATGAAAGTTTTTATTTACATATAGTAAGACATGTTATATGTTATTCATTTGTCATAACGTGACGTTGAAAGTGTGTTTGTTTACATTGCCCGTACAAACTTCAAAGCCACTAAAATAAGAAGAAAAAGCTTTATTGTGTGATTTTAATAATGATGTTGCATTATTAAAATTTTCTCTGACGACGACGATGACGACAATCACTTGCTTTGTGCTCTTTACTGATGTCCCCAACAACTTGCTGCATAAAGCAGGTGGCATGAAATCGCAATGCAACGCGGAAACGAAATTAAAACGCGGTTAACGGTGACCGCAAACAATAGTTTTTCTATTTTGTATGCTGTCTGGCAGTCAACGTGTAAAATTCAATAGAAGTACAGTTGAATAAAATATACTTGAAAGTTTATGAACATTTTGCATCTTTTCAGCCTTTTAAACAAAAAACTAAACGTACAAAAAAATAATTATTTTTTTTGTACTTATGACCCTCAACTACAACATAAAATTTAAAGGACGTTATTGACATTTTTCTATCTGGAGTAAACTTACATTGCACTTTGTAAAATACCAATATAGATTATTTAATAGGCTTAAAATCAAGTGAGATGCAGTCGAAAAATTGTTTAGAGTAAGTATGTATATTGTATGGCCGACTTAACCATGAGGTGTACGGCCATTAAAATAAAGAAAAAAAAAGTATATTGTATAGAAAAATATTGTTTAAACTACAAAGCAAAGTTGAGCAATATACTAAGTAATAATAATATAATGTTTTCTTGATATTTTTTTATTCTATTATATTACACGTGAATTTCTATTTTAATCTTATATCTGGTTAAACAAACTTCGGAGTGAATGAATGATAAATAAAAATATGAATCAGCATCATTCACTCAAGTTGTCCCAGCACTAAGCAATAATGCCCGTGTCACAGATGATATTGTGTTGAGTATTGTGTTGAGCTACCATCGTACCATTGTATTTTTCTATCGTAACGGCATAAAAAATAATTTAAAATTGTAAACAAATGAAACACGGTAATGTATATTTTATACATAAATGTGATAGGAAACGCCATAATCTCGAAGATTTGAGTAGCTGGATCACCTTTTGCAAGAGGAAACTGCACAATTAACCATTTTTTGGAGCTCTTAGTGCGACACGAAAACGACACCTAATGGCAGCGGCCGCGCGTCAACTAGTTTTATATAACGTGTATGGTCATATGGTCAGCGTAAATTGGCAGAGGGGTTCGCCCAGCCTTGCCGTCTCCCGTATGAATGCTCTAAGAGAAAAACACGTTGGACAAATTTTGACTGTACTGCCATCTTACTGTGGCCCCACGCACTATCTACGCGGTAAAATTCAAAAGCAGTGTAATATTAATTTTTTATTGTAATCGTAATTTATGGAAACTAGATAATATGCAATGATTTTAATTATAAATCATTGCATATTATTTTCTAGTTTCCATAAATCACGTCAGAATTCGCAGAATAGTAAAGGTAAAAATTAAATAAAAGTATGATAGTTTTATTGTGTTCATCTTCTTTTTTATTGCTAGTTTTGAAGCAGATTCTACATATTCTCGGTTGTTTAATGTACAATACCTTTTAATAGGTATGTGAAAAACACTATTTATAATAATTTTTACATTTATTGAGACATATTTCTCACACTGTTTCTAAAAGGTGAAATTTATATCCTCACAGAGGTTTTTTAATAACAATCTTTTTAAATCCAATATTGATGATGACATTAAAGAGAAATTATCGCATAGAGTAGCACAATCTTCAACACATTTAATTAAATTTCTTGATGCATAAATTAATTTCTTCTTAATGTCGACATACTCTTTACATTCTATGAATGAATGTATATTTTCTGTCAACTTTAATATCTTCTCAAACACCACAAGTCACATTCAGTTTTTTTTATAATAAACCCACATATAAGCACAAGCTTGCATTTCAGCTGAGTCAGTCATGCTTGCTTCAAAAGTGTGGTCCACTGAAGCTAGCATATTGATCACAATATCAGGGGCTTCTAGGGGTTTTACTTGTTGGCTTGTTTGTGGTGTAGAAAACATGTCCTTGAAATTATTTATTATTGTATAATAAATGTCTGTTTCACAGTTTCCTGACTCTATGTGGGTTAGAAATTATAGATGTTTTCAATCCACCTATAAAATTGTGAGGCAGTAGGATTTCAATCCAGGCAATTTGCACAATTTGCCTGGATTGAGCCAAATAAATTTTCCACTGCATACTGCTGTACCCGACGGGTTGACAGATATTTAATCCTGTTTTTCTTTAAGATTTTTAAATATTTGCAAAATGCCTCTTAAAGTCCAGACCCACCCATCTTTCGGAGGTGGTGGGTGGTGGGCTCCGGCATCCAACAAACTCTACATCCTCAAAAAATTTTTCATTAGTTCAAAATGTTTGAAATGCGGCGAGTTCGTGGTTATGTTTGTTGAGTGTGGTTTGCCTCTTCTCAAAACAGCAGAGTCGCTATTTACGGCGACAATTTCCGCCGTTGTAATTGCACCTGCAGGCAGTTCCCCTGAAAATGTAATAAAAACTAAATAATGAAAATTGTCAAAACTATAGAAATATATAAACTAGGAATTCAGGCAATATTTTCCTAGGAGCCATCCGACAGTCCAACACTACAACTCAATCGACTTATTTCTTCTAGCTGTTTTCCTTATTTTGCATTGTTATTCACCCTCACAATGACAAATCTTACATTCCAACATCTGGATGAAATATTTTTATAAATAATACTTTCAGTTAAAATCAGCTGCTGTTTGTTAATTTTTTATGAACTTTGTAGGAAATGTTTAAGTATGTCAAGGTATTAAACTTAACTAGAAAAAATTAATCAGGCCTGCCCCATAGCATGATCAACAAAACACACTATGATCAAACAGTTTAGTGCTTTATCATTCATATTGATTTATTGTTTTATCATAATTATTGTGCTTCAGTGTTCATGCTATGGGGGCTGGGGTGGGAATCGAACCCACGGCTTTTCTTAATCAGAACTCTTTGCTCTGAGCTATAAATTTTAGTTTAGACATTTTTCGGTATTCATATCAAATCTTTATAAATTTTCAGGTTCAGATTAATTGATATAACAATATAAATTATTACGTAGGTAAGTTTACCTTGGGATATTTTTGCAAACATGCCTGCAGCCACCGAATGAATCAAAACCTGAGCTACCTGTGCTGACTAACTTTCATCTTTTCTTTGCAATTAGGGTTAAGGTGATCCTTCCTCAGTGATGGAGCAAACACGAAATTTGGATTTACATTATCTCAGTCATAAAAGTCTTGAATGTGACTCCACGTCTTGGCAATGCCTGTAAAGAAATAGAACTATTTTTAGAAACCAAGGATTTTTTCTTATATTACCTATTTATTTATTTAACAATTTTTGTACACATAAAACTAGACAGCACAAACAACACATAAGACACAATGTACAAAGGATCTGCTTATTTCATAAATGAAATTTCTTCCAGCAGACCCGCAATTTTTATTAATTGATATCTTCTAGACAAGTTTTTATTGTATATTGTTTAAATAATATCTAATTGGCTTATTCATATCTAACTGGAGTTCCAAATTTTTAATTTATAGTACAGTAAGGAGTAGAGTATGGATGCATTGGTGGTGCTGTGGACTCGGCACTGTCCTTCTTATCGGGAGGTCCGTAGTTCGATCCTGCCATGTACCAATGTGTCTTTCGTTTTTCGAATTTCAGCTTTTTGTCTTACCTGGTACATCTGTGTGAGTGTAGGTTGTGTACTAACACAAAAGCAATCAAGTTTTCTTGCAAAGAAAATTGATAGCCTTTTTTGCTTTTGGTGCTAAGGTAAATTTGCATTTCAGTCATCTTCTTTGCATATGTGTTGGTCAGCAAGAAGTTTTTATTACCTGAAGATTCAATAGGTTTCAAATACTGATAAGTTTCTAGTACATTTGGACTGGAGCAATGGTTTCTGAAACAATTAATAATCATGTTAAAAATTATTGATAAGAAGTTATTTCCTAAAATAGTTAATTGAAAAGATGAATTGTAACATGCTCGAGTATTTTTTTTTAAACTATAAATGGAATACAAATAACTGGAACTGTTACCCACAAATCATTGGACTAGTTAACTGCAACTGATAGAATAATAATTCTTTCCTGTGGCTAATGTGATTTCCATACATTATTTCCTGCAGAATGCTTACTAAAAATCCAACATATTGCTGCTTTTTATTAGCAGACAGATTACAATTACAAAAAACAGCAATTTTCTGCATGAAAAGTAATGACTAATACTATACATTTTCGGAGTGCTGATCTTTTTAGATCCGAATGCAGTTTTTTTGGAGACTCTATGCAGCATATAGGAAGTTTGTTTTGTTCTATACTGTTGTCAAAAATTACCTAACTGAAAAAAATATTCAGCAACTAACAAACTAAAGAGCCATAGTGAATCTTTGAAGATTCAACACATCTTATCGCGACAATGTTTAGAGGTTAATTTAAGTTAAAATGAAAGAGGTATGTAGTAATTTTAACGTTAATACTAGGGCAAACTACGGTTGCTTCTACTTTTCTAATAAATGTAGACTTACCGCTATTATGTCGAGAAAGTACTCCACTTATAATCTCGTCCTCAGTAAACAAAGAAGGGTAAGCAACGCCCGTAAGACATGATTTTGCGAAGAATCGTCTTTCAAAGTGCTTTTGGCAAACGAAAGCTATCAAAGTTGTTCTTGGAGCAATTCCTTCAAATCATTCCGGGTTCAGACACTAACTGTCGCGACGGGCAGTCGCGAAATCTGACATAGGTAAATATATTAATAATACTGGCAACACTGATAGAACGATTAGCGCCAATTTATCTGTCAAAAGTAAACTTCACTTTACTCTATAATTTGTCAATCGAACTTTAACATAACCTAGCTTAATTAAATAAAGTGCCCCTCCTGCCGTCAGCTGTGTGCCTGTTGCCACTGCGAGAGGGATTCTACGTCAGCTAAGTATTCTAGGCTAATTTCTATTCTAATTTGGTGACTATAACGATTGCATATTGCCTTAGAGATGGCTTGTTCAGATATGTAACTAGCAACGTGCCGGGCCCGGGACTCTGGTATTGATTCTCGTTGTTTATGTGAGCTCACTAATTTCTATACCCAATGAGCGCTAAAGGGTTGCGCGGGGTCCGGTCGGGTGTTAGTTAGTACCGAGCCCCATGGCAGGCTTGCGTTGAGGGCGCAAGCCGGGTCGTTAATTACTTACCTCTATTAATACCCAATGAGCGCTAAAGGGTTGCGCGGGGTCCGGTGGGGTGTTGGTACCGGGCCCCATGGCAGGCTTGCGTTGAGGGCGCAAGCCGGGTCGTTACTTACATGCTAAACTTGACGTGTTGTGTCTGTCGGCTTCAGGCCGTGGGACAGAGTCTAGGAACAGAGATACGCTGTCATATAAGGGGACCTTGAGAACCCCACTGTTATCCATGTAATAACATCATTAGGTGGAACCTTGTCGAGGTCACAGAGTAAGGAGTATAATCATCAGTTCAATATCTTGCTATATGTGTAAGAAAGGATTATATAAGGTGTAGATATTTCCTAGAATGCTTAGTGACTCAAGGCTGATGAGTACTTTAACATTACAGGTGGGAGCGGAGAGAAGGCAACTCAGAGAGGGAGAGACTTGATACCTACACTAATATTCAGAGAAGAGGATCAGGGACATGGGAACACTTGGTGAATGTTCCACCCTTCGTCCTGTCGTGGGTATCAGATGCGAAGCAGATTAAATAGTTCAAAGACTAAGGTCAAATTACAAAGAATATAATTCTTATTGAATTTCCATAGTTCTTATTTGTTCCTATTAATTGGTTACACATAACATATTATATTGTTTCTTTATACGACACACGGCATGGCGACATGGTGGAGGTGCTGGGATATATTTCCTAAGAATCCAAGTCCCTGATCCTGTATGAAAAGTAATAATAAATCTACTGTTTACATTGTTTGACAAAAACTTGAGTTGCATTTTCTCTGCTTTATGAATTAGTACGACATCTTCTCAATAGATGGCGTAAGCATGTACCTTCTTAATTAAAAGGAGTGAAGACGACAATTTATTTCTGATTCAAATAACTGTGTGAATAAATACATTGTTTGGTAATGAGTTTTATTCAACCTGTTGTGTTCTGTTTTCTATTTATGTGGCATTCGTTTAATAAAACCCTTTATTAAGTCGTCGCTTGAATTATTTCCAAGCCGCATAACCGGAGGTTCTTTTCTGAGTTATGAATTTGATAAAACTAATAAATAAATATATTTACAAACACAAAAAATTAATAGTGCGATATTTTTAAGAATTAAACTTGATTATTATATGATAAGAGTTTAAAATTTAATAAATGATAGTTGCTTTGACTCCGCAACTTCAACCGGCCGGAGATGACCGGAGAATCCTTGACATAGTGATGTTACTCGAGTAAACTACTTACACTTACAACTCGATTAAGAATTCATGACTAGATTCGAGTTTCGATTAGTATAGATAAAGATTCTAAATACCTTTATTTAATTAGTAATATTTGGTAATATAAAATAAAATACATAATACCTCTTATTTACCTTATTTTTCATTAATCAACATGAAAATTAAAATGACTTGTTACAACTAATTAGGCTGCTAAGTAAAAATAAATAAACTTCAAATAATAAGTTATCAGTTTTATTGTTCAAAATGAACTTTATTTCAAGTGACGTATTGACATCTTGCGCTTGCCGAATCTGCTCTTCGCACCGTATTGACTCGCTAACTCGTTTAACAAGTTCACTCGAGTGGGGAACGACTTTAGTCGCATCACTACCTTGACATGTCCCTTGACTATTAATTATGTATGGGGAAAGAAAACGCCATTTTGTTGTTTACACAAAAGTTTTTCAGTTTTAAAGAGTTGTTTGAAGACCAATTCTCAAGTTTATTGTAGAAAACTGGATAACATACACATAAATAAATAGTAATTACTTCACCGAGAACAATTGGTAAGTTTATTGAAACGATTTTAAGTACTGTTGGATGCAGTTAGATTGATATATTTTACAAATAATATCGTGCTTGTTTGATAAGTCGAAACATCATGAACCTAACTTGTTGTTTTATATGGGTGTATGTTTTCATGAAATACATAAATGAAAGAGTCTATAATAAACATTAATACTTAAATTCAAATTTAGTATCAGATTTGTAGGTAACTATCAAAGCGTAGCGAATATTAGTGATTAAATGTACCTACCTACCTACGTATTTTCAGAAAATTTGTGGTTTTCAGAACGTTATAAATATAAATTACCTTTCGAGGACTGGGAAAGTAGCCGCCTCGCAACTATCTCTTCTGATAATATCGGAAAAATAAGTATGTAAGTACAATAAAATATTTTACAAACAGACAAAACTTTATAACAAACTTTAACTCCTAATCTATCATATTAGGAATTTAACCATAATAGTAAGGGCTACTGCTGTACTAGAATGTCCTGGGTTCGATTCCCATATAGGATACATGTCGATTCACTACTGTTTCACTGTGGGTTGTTTCCAAGTTTGGTTAGAAAATTTAAACGACCTACCTAAGCTAAGCCTAAAAGCTAGGCTAGTTGTTAGGCTTAGGTAATTCTTGCATCTTTTAGTTTATAACAGTCATACATAGTATGCCTTACTACTTCTAATAATGCTAAGAATGTTGATAACCATAACATGGCTATAGGTGGGATGTAAGGCAAGTAAGTTTAAAGTTATGTGCATTCTGCCTTGCTTATTCATGACCCACCATGAGGTCACTCTCTTCAATTATTTAATAAGAAATTCACTGGAACATGCATTATATCCTTGTTAACAAACCTGTTATTTTTCATTTGATAGACACAGTTGGTGTTATAATTTAGTATTAAAATTTCTCACTGCCTGATTACTACTTGACATGTTACTCACAATCATGGTGACATTACTATTTTAAATTATAATAACTTTCATCTGAGAAGGGTGTCAAGGTAATGAAGAACAATATTACTCAAAATTTAATTCTTATCTAGTTTGTACAGAAAACTAATATAAAACAGTAATAACAGAGTTTGCAATTACATAGGCTTCCGTACTTTATTAATGCTCAAAACATCCTAAAAACAACATAAGACAGGGAATAGAAATATATGCTTTGAAGATTTCAAAGGAGTTATAGAATATAGGGTCATGAATCGGTTGGGTTGACCGTACATTGAAATGGAAACAGAACATGACATGATATGAATAATAAATAAATAAACATTGTTAATACATGCCATGTACTATTTCAGAGGAAGGTGGACTAAATACAAAGAAATAAAAGAAAGTATTGTTTTACTTTGTTGTTTAATAAAGTTATGTTAAAGTTTGACTTACCTACCATAATTTTCAAACATACACCAAGCATAGTTCTTCTAGGCAACCTATGGGTATACAGAGGAAATTACAAATTAAATAAATAAAAGTGTGCTGCTCATGATAAACCTTAATTAATGTGAAATTAAATGAGAAAGAATTTAAGTCATGAGTTTTGACTTAAAATAATTAATGTATTCTAATATCAAGTGAATTGCTTTACATGAAGTAAAGAGCTAAGTTGACACATGGCTATGCATTCAATGCATAGAAATTATTTTGCAAAAATTAAGTTTTCTTATGATTTAAGATATTTTATACCTTTGTGTAGTATGGCGGTGGTCTACTGGAGACATATACAGCCTAGTTGTTTGTAAAATTTGAATTTTACATATGTTCCAATATGTACTAATGGAATGGCATATATCATATGAGGCATAGTGGTACAGTTAAAATATAGCAACTTGTGAGTTATATACATATTTTGTATATTCACGATTGGTCATAATGAGACCTACATATTTACTTCTGAATTTCTGACATTATATGAAACTGAAGCTTTTAACACATAGACACATAATTACTTTTCGAGTTTCTAGCACTTGTAAAAACTTGAAGCTGTCTTAAGTAAATAATTATATACGCAGTTAAACTGTGCCCTTGTACAAGTATCATCTTTTGTAACCTCTGTATCTGTATATGGGTGTACAAAATGTATAAATAAATAATAAATGAGACCAAGTTTGTTTGTTAAATAAGTGTTTACCTTACCACTTCCAGATTCGATCAACATGGAAGGAGTAATGTTGCAGAGGTTACAGCTCATCATATCAAAGTTAGAGGAGTTGACTACTAAAGCTCTCAGATTCATTGATCGACTTGACAATTTAAAGGAGGCAGAGGTTATAGTTAAAAAACTGGAGATTTCCATAAGTCGGTTCGACACAGAACTGAATAATTACTTACGTATGAGTGTGGATCCATCAACGGATGATGTTTCATCGTTTAGCGAAAGCCAATTAAGGGCTGAAGACGTACTAGCCGAGTTGACTATTAAGCTACAAGCAGCTAAAACCGATAACTCACAAACGTTGAAGAATGTTACTCTATCCTGCAAGTTACCCAAGTTAAATCTTCCTGAATTCGGGGGTGACATCCTTGAGTGGTATCAGTTTTGGGATCAGTTCAATTCAAACATAGGAAGTAGGAATCTGTCTGATGTGGATAAACTTTTATACTTGAAATCTTCACTTAAAGGAGATGCAAAAAGGGCTATTGAAGGTTTGGAGACTACAAACAACAATTATCAGATAGCTATCAGCACATTACATGACAGATATGGTAGACAAAACCATATAATTGATGCTCACTATGCTGCTCTATACAAAGTCAGAAAGGGAAATAATACAACAGAAGCGAGAAGTGTATTGAACGAAATAGAGAAGCACCTAAGAGTACTTAGTTCTTTAGGAGAAGATATAAACCACAATCATCTGAGATTCCTCATCATGGAAAAGTTTCCAGAGGATATCATATATGAGATGAAAATGAAACTCAGTGTAGAGAAGAAATGAGAAAACATTTAGAAATCATCATATCTGCTAGAGAGGATGCCAGTAGGATCACTCAAGAGAATACAACAGAAGAATATACTACTCAGACATTACATGTAAATGTATTCAATAAGAAGAATAAGTATAAAAGGGAAAATAAACCCAAAGGGTTCATGCAAAGTAACCAAAGGGATGTAACTAATGAAAGAGAATATAAAACTGGTAACGGAGAAATTAATGATAAGAAGTTCGGACAGTTCTATAAAGATAAGACTTCTCAAAGTCATAAAGAAAGGCGCATGAAACAGCTTAAGAGAAGATTAGAAGAAGGAGAATTCAAGAGGGAAGTACCTGAAAGAAAGAAAGTTAAATTGCAATGCATTTTCTGTCAAGGAAGTCATTATAACGATAAATGTCTAAACGTAAAGACACTAAAGGATAGGACGGACAAATTAAGAGGTCGCTGCTACAACTGTTTCTGTAAAGGACATAGCGTGAAAGAATGCAGAAAGAGAATACATTGTGTATATTACAAGTCAACGGGAAAACACAATAGGGCATTGTGTCCCCAATGTTTCTCCGATAAGGGAGTGTCTACGAGCACTAACACATTGCATGTAACTGGTGGCTCAACAGTACTACAAACTGCTGTAGTAAAGGCAAAGAATGAGAGCGATGAACTTTGGGATGTGAACTGTCGAGTGCTGTTGGACACTGGCAGCCAGCGAAGTTATGTTACCCAAGCCGTAGCAAGGCAACTTAACCTTCATGTAGAAGGGACGGACAATCTCTCAATATTTACTTTCGGGTCGAAAGTACCACGTGTAGTGGAAAGCAGAGTTGTCAAGTTACAACTACGGACTCGGACTAACAGTGTAATAACATTATTCGCCAATGTAGTATCACACATATCTGAAGGTGTTCCATATCCGGATTTGATACTTGACAAATTCAAAAATGATAGAGTCTTAGCTGATGATGGATCATTATCACCAAAAATAGACATTTTAATCGGCAACGACTACTACTTCACACTGATCTCAAGCGGGAAGATAAAATTGGCTGAAAACTTATTCTTGATAGAATCAAAACTTGGATGGATACTAGCAGGAAAGACTAACACAAAAACTGGTGATGACTTGTCAGCAATTACCTACTTTCAAGCAGCAGAAAGTAAATTGACAAAACCTGATCTTCCATTAGACAATGGGAACTTGAGATGTCTATGGGAATTGGAGTCTATAGGTATATGCGATCCACCAGGATATATACTGTGAGTTGGCCGTGGATAGAATATCCACCAAACCTACCATCTAATTTTGGTCTATCCTTTGGAAGATTAGTAAACTTACTCAAACGAATAGAATCAGAAACTTTATTTGCTTATAACGATACGTTGAACGAACAAATAGATAAAGGAATTATAGAAGTAATACCTGAAAGTAAAAGGATTGAAGAGTTAGATCATCCAATCCATTACCTACCGCATCATGGCGTCAACAGCCCTGGAAAGCCAATAAGAATTGTATACGATGCTTCTGCAAAGACCAAAGACAATAAAAGTCTAAATGAATGTTTACATTGCGGTCCACTGAAGTTGGAAGACTTAACTGGAATGTTAATTAGATTTAGATCACGGCGAATTGGAATAACAGCTGATGTCGAGAAGGCATTCTTGCAAATAGCACTTCACGAAAGGGACAAAGATGTAACACGGTTCCTGTGGCTAAAGGATATTACTAAACCAGTCACTGAAGACAATCTTATGCACTTAAGATTTTGTAGAGTTCCGTTTGGAATTATATCTAGTCCGTTTCTGCTCAATGCTACTTTAAAACATCATCTGTTCAACTCAAATATGGAGATTTTGAAACAAATTGTGAACGACATATATGTAGACAACCTTGTGACTGGGACAGAGTCCATTAAAGAAGCAACTACGTTGTACAAGACTTCTAAGAAAGCTTTCGAAGATATTTCCATGAACTTAAGAGAATGGAGTTCGAACTCCAAACGATTCATGGAGAATATTCCAGAAACAGACCAATACAAAGAAACTTGTATAAAGGTTCTTGGACTTAATTGGTACTTAGAAGAGGACACGTTACACTTGAAATTGAAGACATTAAATGATGCGAATACCAAAAGAGAAACATTGAAGATTATCGCTTCAATCTACGATCCATGTGGCTATGCTGTACCTGAATTATTAGCAGCTAAAGTCTTTCTACAAAAACTGTGGATAGAAAAGTTTAAATGGGACACACCATTACCTACTGATTTAAAGGAGGAATGGTTAGAAATTTCCAAGAATCTGGAAAGCATTAGAGAGATTGTTGTACCACGTTATTACTTCCAGAATAATAACATTAAGGATATTCAACTACATTGCTTCACAGATGCTTCCAGCAAGGCTTATGCAGCTGTGGTCTACGTGACATGTAACAAAAGGACAAGCTTTGTAATAGGCAAGTCGCGCCTTGTACCCATTAAAGACCAAGAAAACCTATCAATTCCACGCTTAGAACTTTTGGGAGTATTAATTGGCAGTCGTCTACTCAAATATGTCATAAGGTATCTTGACCTCAACTTAACACAAATAACTCTATGGACAGATAGTCAAATAGTTATTGATTGGTATCACACCAAAAAGCTTTTGCCACCATTCGTTGCTAGGAGAATAGAAGAAATAAGACGAAACGTGTCATTAAACATGAGGTATGTTCCAACAGAGTTAAATCCAGCTGATATAGCTACAAGACCTACTACCCAAAAGGAGGAAAGATTGAAATGGCTGTCTGGACCAAATTTCTTGGCAGACGATTCCAAGACTTGGCCATCGAGTCGAAAGAGCCAACATTCCTTTTTGATTGGGGAGGGTCTCACGAGCGAGCAAGAGAGACCTTTGAGAAAACAAATTCCAGTAGAAATGGAGCAAGAGATAGAAAATTACAATTATACTAAAGATGATAACATAAATATACAAGAGGTTAAAAGAATACAAGAACAATACTTTCCAGAAGAAGTGAAAGGTAAAGAAACTAGCCTCAGTCGAAACCTTGGGTTATTTATAGACATTGACTGCATACTGCGATGCAAGGGCAGATTAAGAAATGCCAATTGGTCCTTTGATAAAAGATACCCAATACTAATTCCAAGAGACTGTGAATTTACGGAAAGTTTAATCCGAACAACACATGAGAAAAATTATAATGTAGGTGTTAACCACACTCTAAGCATCATACGTCAAACATACTGGATTCCCCATGGTAGAGGCCAGGTGCAGAAAGTTATAAGGAAATGTACAAACTGCATTAAACAGGGAGGTGGACTTTACAAATTACCGCCTACACCTGCACTACCACAGGAGAGAGTGAACTATAGTTCACCTTTCACATACACAGGTATTGATTACCTCGGACCAGTCTATGTGAAAAATGACAATAAAGAAGAAAAAAGATGGATATGTCTTTATACATGTTTGGCAGTACGTGCCATACTCCTAGAAATAGTCAAAGATTTATCGGCAGAAGAGTGCCTCCTCGCAATGAGGAGATTTATCGCTTCGAGAGGTGTACCACACACCATCGTTTCAGACAATGCGACACAATTCAAGCTAACTGCTGAAGTAATGTCTAATAACTATTGCATTATTAACAAGATCAAATGGAAGTTCATACCCCAGTTGGCCCCATGGCACGGGGGTTTCTATGAACGTTTAGTAGCATTAGTGAAACATTGTATGAAAAGAACTCTTACTAAACAGATATTGAACGATAGTCAACTTAGCACTGTCATGAAAGAAATCGAAGCTGTTCTGAACACGAGACCATTGACGAACGTCAGCTCTGATCTAGAAGATGTTCTGACACCTTCAAGCTTTTTAACTTTGGGTAAATGTCTGGTCACAGAACCAAGGGATCAAAACATACATACAGTTGGTACAACTACTAAACAAATTCTTATTGATGGATGGAAACGTGGGCAAAGAGTATTAAATGATTTCAAAACCATGTTTGTTAATCAGTACTTACCAAGTTTAAGAGAAAGATATCGACACTCACATAAAGAGCCAAGAATAGTGATGCTAAAAGAACCTGAAGTAGGTGATGTAGTCCAGATTAAGAGTGACAATAAGAACCGAGAGAGCTGGAAGGTCGGTAAAATCACGTCTGTACTTAAAGGTGCCGACGGTCAGTGTAGAGTGGCGAGAGTTACTGTCAATGGTACCGAGTTTACTCGCTCCATAGGTCATCTTTACCCGTTAGAAATAGCTTCCGTACCTGAAATGAAAGGAGAAGTTAATACTAAAAGAGATAAAATTCGAACACTAATGGACTCACCTGTTGATGACCTTTCTTATGAAGCAAATCACCCACTACCTGTGGAAGACTCTGCAGAGGAAAAAAACCCCGTGGTTATGGTAGAACCAGGAAATGCTTCTGAGATAATATCTGAGCATACCGAAGTTGTAAAACCTGTAGAAACCAACGATGGTCCTCTAGCAGAACCGCCGCAAGTTGAAATGACACGTGAGAACATCAGAAATAGAAATGAACTTTCAAGTACTGAAAAAAGAGAAGTGAGAGACGCGTCCATAAGAGCTCGAGAGAAGATTAAAGAATGGACGCGTGATCTGATGGATCGATTGTAACTTGTCGCCCTCGGGAGTGTCGCGACGGGCAGTCGCGAAATCTGACATAGGTAAATATATTAATAATACTGGCAACACTGATAGAACGATTAGCGCCAATTTATCTGTCAAAAGTAAACTTCACTTTACTCTATAATTTGTCAATCGAACTTTAACATAACCTAGCTTAATTAAATAAAGTGCCCCTCCTGCCGTCAGCTGTGTGCCTGTTGCCACTGCGAGAGGGATTCTACGTCAGCTAAGTATTCTAGGCTAATTTCTATTCTAATTTGGTGACTATAACGATTGCATATTGCCTTAGAGATGGCTTGTTCAGATATGTAACTAGCAACGTGCCGGGCCCGGGACTCTGGTATTGATTCTCGTTGTTTATGTGAGCTCACTAATTTCTATACCCAATGAGCGCTAAAGGGTTGCGCGGGGTCCGGTCGGGTGTTAGTTAGTACCGAGCCCCATGGCAGGCTTGCGTTGAGGGCGCAAGCCGGGTCGTTAATTACTTACCTCTATTAATACCCAATGAGCGCTAAAGGGTTGCGCGGGGTCCGGTGGGGTGTTGGTACCGGGCCCCATGGCAGGCTTGCGTTGAGGGCGCAAGCCGGGTCGTTACTTACATGCTAAACTTGACGTGTTGTGTCTGTCGGCTTCAGGTCGTGGGACAGAGTCTAGGAACAGAGATACGCTGTCATATAAGGGGACCTTGAGAACCCCACTGTTATCCATGTAATAACATCATTAGGTGGAACCTTGTCGAGGTCACAGAGTAAGGAGTATAATCATCAGTTCAATATCTTGCTATATGTGTAAGAAAGGATTATATAAGGTGTAGATATTTCCTAGAATGCTTAGTGACTCAAGGCTGATGAGTACTTTAACATTACAGGTGGGAGCGGAGAGAAGGCAACTCAGAGAGGGAGAGACTTGATACCTACACTAATATTCAGAGAAGAGGATCAGGGACATGGGAACACTTGGTGAATGTTCCACCCTTCGTCCTGTCGTGGGTATCAGATGCGAAGCAGATTAAATAGTTCAAAGACTAAGGTCAAATTACAAAGAATATAATTCTTATTGAATTTCCATAGTTCTTATTTGTTCCTATTAATTGGTTACACATAACATATTATATTGTTTCTTTATACGACACACGGCATGGCGACACTAACCACTCGTTGCGTCGCTTCTCAAAGCCCAGTAATAGCGTCCTGTCGCGACCTGTTGTGTTTTGGAACGTAGCCCGGAAGGAAATCCGGAATCGATCCTGTCATGTAAATTAAAAAAAAGAAACGTCATATAACACTAAAACAAAATGGCGCTACGGATAGAATTTCGTTGTATGAAGATTGTCTGCCATGCGAAAAACAAAATAATTTAGGTACAGAACAGATAGGTAGTCACAAACTATATAGAGAAAGAGATACTACCTCTACCTACCTACATAAGATAAAGTGGCAGCAAAGAGTAGTGGCAGCCACAGACTTCTAGAGATACCAGCAGAGCTGCGTTCAGAACCTCGAGTGCACTCTGACAGCAACCGACCCGTTCAGGGCTACGTTCCAAAACATCACCCGAGTGCACTCGGTCCCCCGAAGTATGTCCTAAAACATTTCGGGTGCACTCGAGTGTTGGAGTGGCGTGTCCTAAAACGCTACGGAGTGCACTCGATCGAGTAGAATCTCTCCCGCATAATATAGCAAGGTGTAATTTCACTCGATTGGATTTGGCGGGAAATTGTGTGGATTTTTAAGTTGTGTGTGATTGTGATTACAAAGATTTCATATTCACACACAATTTGTGCATCTCGGAGAGCGAAGATGCGCTTCGTAACGTCGATAATAAGTTAATTTTAAATTCCAAAGACTATAGGTATCGTAAGTGACACGATTGTAAAATTGGCCTTCATTTCCGCTGAAGCTAGGTTAGCCCGCGATTTAACAGAATTCATATTCTGTTGGTTTTAGCATTTTCGTAGATGAAACAGAGGAATATAATCCATGCATTAAAGCGAATGGACGTGCCGATGAATTATATATATTTTCTTATTTTTGTATATTTGGTTATGTGAACAAAGCTGACAACACTCTTGCCGTTCTAAAACAACCAACCCTCCGACCACCCTAACCGGCCATTCTCCCCCCACCACCTACTCACTCCGGGTGATGTTTTGGAACGTAGCCCAGAGCGCTGCCACAGCGTCGAACTCTAGGCTGTTAACTTTAGAGAATCGCATAGCAGGGCCTTCGCGCGAAGTACAACTTTTCGCTCTAACCCGGAGGCGCGTTCAGAGCCTTCGCGCGAAATACAACTTTTCGCTCTAACCCCGTTCAATGCCTTCGAGCGTGACAACCGGGTGAAACAACCGGCCCGTTCAAGACCTTAGAGTGTCGGCGCGAGTTACAACCGAACAACCATCGAATTTGATGGTTGTAAAACGCTCTGACGTTTATGGTTTTGTATTCACTAATATTGCTTGACAATCGTTGGCGATACTAGCGCTTCGAAGACGAGCACGGCGTGAACCGGTACTAAATGTTTGACGTTTTTCTTTGTGTTTTGCCCTGCGTTCCGTAAAACGATAAAAGTGATAATATCGCGAATCCGACCAAAGTCACAACATAACCTATTAACACACCCCGGACACTCCATACAACGTTCGCAAATCAATTACCTATTACTACTACTTCAGCAAATGACGTTTGTACACGCGCAAATGTGTGCGTGGAATCTAGTAGGGCTGAGCGCGTGGCTATCAATCGAAATGACATCAGAAGTGCAGCGACTGCCTTCTCTTTTACCTGCATAGCGCTATCTGGCCGGCGCTCGCGTCTACTCGAAGTCGCCGCGCCCTTGTTTATGTGTCAGTCTCAGTGATGTCTACAGCGAAGTGCCGAGTGGGGTGAAGTATTAGGAATGAGTGCGGGGAGGTGAGTGGCCGTTCTGTACGTAGTACTATTATAACTTCTGTGCTATTGATTCAATAGCCCTTATATTTTGTGACGATTTAATTTGGTCGGACTCGCGATATTATCGCTTTTATCGCAATTCGGAACGCGCCATTGGTATTCAGCAAAAGAAAACAGCCTGGCGTGAGCCTGGCTCACAACCACGATTTCTAGTTCTAGTGTCAAATTAAAAGCTACAAATTTTAAGTCGAGTTGTGTGTTTTGCAAAATTATTTCGAGTTTTCATAGGAAATACTTCAAGAATAAAAAAACAATGTGTGCTGGATTATCAATCATGTTATTCTTGCTCGAAGAAGCGAAGTAAAGATATGATTTATGACGACAAGCAGCGACCATAACCCATGAATGTTTGCAACATCAGAGTGTCAGTCATATAATTTAATTTTGTGCTATTTTCTTCCATTTTAAATTAATGCCCCAGTGTCAAAGCACAATTATTATACAAATGCCAAATAACTTAATAAATACGGAAATAATGGCTAAAACTCGCAAGAAGAGATGATGCTCTGCTCAAGTCTGATCACAGTTTATGAACAGATTCAAGAATGTATTTTTGTGAAGATCATTTTAATGTAGGTAAGTAAGTTCTTATTTCTCACAACATAAGTAGTCTATTAGGTATTTCATTTTTGTAAAACAGAATAATTTTGTAGAATCCCTATTCCAAGTAGGAGTTGGTAATTGATAAAATAATAAATGCATAAGTTGATGATGGGTTGTTTCGGTTTTATGAGTTAACGTTTTATATAAGTAAATTTTATACTTAACAAACACACTATTTTTATTATTCTAATTGTCAAATGACTAATAATAATATATGGAGTATCATTAAAGAACATGCTTAACTGCTCATGAAACCAGGTTGTACTCCACAATTTCATCTCAGGTTGTAATTATTTCAAGTCATTGTCATATTTATAAAAAAAACATAGAAAGATGATCAATCATAGTCTGAATGAATCAAAAGAAAGTTCTACACCAAGCTTATCTCTCATAGATGCTTCTGATACAAGTTGAAGTATTAAATGGCAAATATTCAGTTATTACCATTATAAAGTTTTTTCTTTTGCTTATTTCAGATATTAAAACAGTTGGAGGAAATGTGCCAGAAATGTTTTTTAAGCACACAATGGATTTAAAACTGTTCAAGCATTTTAACCTACAAATTCAGAAGTATGACTGTGCAGACCAATGTGAAAATGATAGACCAGGCATTATTATAATTTAAGCAGTCTAAGCAAAAATATTTATATGGAACAACACTTGGACAGTGATATTTATTTAATAAATGTCACCAGTTGCTCACAATCAGTTCATTTATTATAAGTTAAGTCATCTTCTGACTGTAGTGAATTAATTGAAGAAGACAAAAGTAGAAGCAAAAAGACCATATTATTAAAAAAATTGAATAAAGCCACAACTGTATACATACTACTGAATGGTACAGTTAAAATCTACACTATATTTCACTATAAACTGGGTCAGCTATACAAAATCAGTTGAATTTCTTCGCAGATGTATGCAGGTTGCCTCACTGTTTTCCTTCACCGTAGGAGCGTCAGACAAATGTACATATGAAATTCGAAACGAAAAACACATTGGTGCATGGCGGGTCTCGATTCGACCTCCCGATTGGAAGGCAAGTGCCGAGTCCACAGCGCCACCGACGCTCGCTATTTGGAATATAATATTGGGTGTAAATTATTTATCTTCAGTTTTTTTTTGCCACTGTTTTACCATTTCCAGAAGATGGCCATGTTTCATTGATGTATTATCTGGAATTTTACCACAGTATGAGCGATAAGAGTGTGTCATTTTTACTTTTCTTCAGCCAACTTCAAAGGCTCTTGAAGCAGTTATTCGATCATACCTCAGTTCAAACCATAGGCTGATCGTGGATTGTCCCTTGTTTCTTCTTCAACTCTCTGTCTGTATTAATGAAGGTGATAATCATGCACTTTTTTCAAAAACACTAACATATTTCTCTTTAAATTACATATAAGTTGATGTATAGAGACAGCCTGTGTATCACCTTGACAATAAGTAGGTTGATATTTTAAAAGTTGACGCTTATCAATTTTGTTCTCACGTCCCTCTTCCAAAAACTGTTTTTAAAATAGATGAATTTGCTAGCAACATGGGCCTGCCCTTGGACAAATCTGCATGGCTTGGTGACTTCGTCTTAGCCAAGCGTTGAAGCGTCACTCATGGTTAATGCAGTAACTAGAAGTGTCGGGTTCTGTGCCAGTATCTGCTCGGTAGCGTTTCTCCACTCTTTGAGTCTCTTTGATAGCAATAAATCTCGCGGTCAGGCTTGCTATTTCAATTATGATGTCGCTGGGATGGCAGAGAACAAGCGACGCCGACGAGGAGCTAAACACAACAGAAATGTGGTGGTGAGATGGGTCCGTGCAGGGTTCTTTCGAGTCAATTTCTTTGCGGAGACATCATCGCCGTAAGCTCATAAGCTCCCTCAGTCGGCTATTACATCCAAGGAAACTACGTATTTTCACATGCTACAAAATGAACACACGATGACAATAAGCATTGCAATGCTTACATTTTTCTTATAATTTTACACAAAATTAATTAATAAATAGCCATTAATAATACCCAGAGAGAGATCACAGATTAGAAATTATATCTAACTGTCAAAAAGGCAAAGGGTATCAATTTTATTTTAACATCGAAATGAATTTTACACAATTTGACCAAAGTCATTTTTAAACCATATTTACGAACTTGTTTCTTGTTCAAATAATGTTTTTTTATGTCGCTCCGACATTTATAACACATTAAAACCTGATTCAAATCAATATACAATGAACTGTATATATGCACGTGTGTCGCCACTCTATTACAGCGACGAGCTTAAACAGCCAAGAGATCGACGTCGAGTTAAATGGCGTTAGTGAATACGTTTATCGTCAGCGCTGCGCTCTTCGTCGAAATGAAAGCCAGCTCTTCATCGAGCTCGACAACGATCTCGATGACGACTGTTTCTGTTAGTGAATCGCACTGCTGAACGCGCCTCTCGGTTAGTCTCAGCGTTGGATTTCGTAGTATAATTATACTATTTGTACCATTATTTCTTGATGTTTAGTATGTAGTATCGTAACGCCAGGATACTACGTGAAAGTACCATAATTTTACCCTCAGCGCGATTGACAACTTTTATTGGTTCAATCATTCTCCTTTTTATTATTTACCAAATAATCAAAGTATCTACCCTACAATATAAGTAAGTTCTGTATGTATGGCATGTTGCAGTATTGAACTTTTTCTATATCTATGTTTTTGGCACCTTGGCAGATTTGAAAATGTGGACGAAATAAAAAGACGTGTTGATTTAAAAATATAATTTTATTGTCCTTAATAACAATTTAAAACGAAGTGTTTCGTGACAAAATCAGTTCCCCACAGGTTATGGGCTTCTGGGTTAAAAATTAACACTAATAACAAAATAAAATAAAAACATATCCTAAGTTAAAAAATAAGTCCAAAAAAATGTCAAGACCAGAAAATTAAAATATAGAAAAACTAACCGGCATTGAATCTTACCGTAGCTGGAAGTTCGGGCTGAGTATATTTCTACGAGCAAAAGGTTTGTTAGATTTAACGAAACCAGAAAATAAAGATAAAGAAAAAACATTTGATGAAAAGCTGGATGCTCAGGGCCAAGCTTTAATAATATCAAGCATCGATAGGAAGCATCTGCAATACATTCTAACGTGTGAAACTACGGCACAAATGTATAAAACCTTGTGTGATATATATGATGGACAAGAATCACGAAACAAATGCAGTACGATGCAAGACTTCTTCAACTACAAATATCAAGGGCAGAATATGACAGAGTTTCTTTCTGAAATGGATAGCATAACTTATCGTTTATCCAAATTAGGGAGTACCATCGAAGAAGATATGATAATGTCAAAAATACTGTCAGCTCTTCCTGAGACCTACAATAGTTTTATTACTGCGTGGGAATCTTCTAGCGACAAAACACTGCCTAACCTAAAGAACCGTTTACTGTTAGAAGAAAATAGAAAGAACAGCCAACCTTCAACTTCGTCAATAGCATTCAAAGCTAATACAGCCATACAATGCTTAAAGTGTAATAAGAAGGGGCATAAAGCAAAGGACTGCAGATCAAAACAATGTAGTATTTGCAAAAAGTACAACCATCCAGAAGAGAAATGTTTCTTCAAAGATGCTAATAAAAACAAACACAAAAAAACTGGCAGAGTTGCTTTCTTATCATGCTGTGATGACAGTACAAACTTCAATCAACTTGATTTCATCGTGGATTCCGGATGTTCAGCGCATATGACCAATAATCTTGAAAATATAAAAAACTTTAGAAGTAAAGAGTCAGAAATCTGCATAGCCAAATGTGAAGCCAAAATATTGTCAAAGGGTATCGGGACAGTAGAAGGCGATCTATGCGTACTGAAAAATACGCTATATGTACCAGAGTTATCACAAAACCTAATGTCAGTCAATGAGATAACAAACAATGGTGGATCTGTGTTATTCTCAAAGGACACTGTTAAGATATGTAAAGAAGACCTAACTTTGTTTGGAAAGAAAAATGAATCTGGTTTATATACAGTAAAATTAAACCAGAACAATAAATTGGCTATCTGTGCAGAAGAAAACTGGCATATTAAAATGGGACATCCAGGAAAGAAAACAATTAAAATTTTACAGAAGATGGCTGATGGCATCTCATCTGATGAACTAAACAAAAATGAAGATGAATTATGTGAAGTATGTATCATGGCGAAACAAACTAGAAAACCATTTAACACAGAAAGAACTAGAGCAATACAACCTCTAGAAATACTACACACTGATGTTTGCTACGTTGAACAAACAACGTGGGATGGAATGAGATACATAGTTACAGTTTTGGACGACTACACTCACTTCACAAAAGTATACCTGATGAAAAGTAAATGGGAAGTTCCTGATATAATCAAACAATACATATATGAATCTGAAAGAGATATAGACTTGAAAGTGAAGAAGGTGCGATGTGACAACGGTGGCGAATACACTGAAAAAGAATTTAAAACCTGGTGTCAACGAAGAGGTATTAAATTAGACTATACAGTCCCTCACAGTCCCGAATTAAATGGAAAAGCTGAAAGGCTCAACCGTACCTTGATCGAAAAAGCAAGAGCCCTTTTATTTCAATCAAGAATAAATAAAGAAATGTGGGGAGAGGCTGTTCTAACGGCTACGTACCTAATGAATCGCTTACCTTCAAAAACTACGAGTACTACTCCGTATGAACTATGGTATAAAAGAAAACCAAATCTTTCAAATATTAGAACATTTGGTAGCGTGGGATATGTGAAACGCTTAGGATACCTAAAGAAGCTAGAGACCAGAACCAAGAAGCAAATAATGATGGGATATGCTCCAGTTGGATACAGAATGTGGGATCCTGATCGCAGAAAAATCACAATTGAGAGAGACATCATATTTGACGAAAAAGAAATTGTTGATAACGATAAAACCTTAGCAATACTACCTCAATTTGAAAGCGAACATGAACATCCGAACAGGCAAAAATCACATATCAGCTTACAAGAAAAAGTAGATGATAATCTTGAATACTGTGATCCTGTAAGCTCTGACACTGAAAATGATGAACAAAAAAGACAAAAAGACAAGGAACAAGATTTTGATATAGAAATATTAGAGCAAAAAAAAACAACTGAACAAGAAAAAAATAAAGAAATGGAAGAACATACAGAAACGGAAAATAAAGAACAACAAAAGCAAATTGAACTAGCAAATAAACATAACAGAGAAGAAGGAATGAGAACTAAAAGAATTAGAAAATTGCCTGATAAATACAATGACTATGTTTTGCTTACATATGAAGAAGCAATAAATAGTAAGGAAAAAGCAAATTGGGAGAAGGCAATTCAAGCAGAAAAGAATTCATTAGAAGAAAACAAGACTTGGATCTTGGTTAACAAGGAAGAGGCGAAAGGGCACAGGATACTGTCAAACAAGTGGGTTTTCCGCATAAAAGACGATGGAACCTACAAGGCGAGGCTAGTAGTACGAGGCTGTGAGCAGAAAGGCAACCTTGATTACGATGAAATTTACAGTCCGGTCGTATGTCAAACTGCTCTCAAAACTTTATTTGCCTTAGCAGCCGCCAAAAACCATGATATATTTACTTTCGATGTAAAAACTGCTTTTCTCTATGGTGAATTGACAGAAAAAGTATTCATGAAGGTACCCAAAGGATACAATAAAATGGAAAAAGAAAAAGTATGTTTACTAAAAAAGGCCCTCTATGGACTGAAACAAGCGCCTCTTACCTGGAATAAAACCTTCACACAGACTATGACAGATGTAGGCTTCAAAAATATTAAAAATGACAGATGTGTTTTTATAAACAAAGATAAGTCTGTCATTATCGCTCTATATGTCGATGATGGGCTAGTTATTGGACAAGGCAAAGAAAATTTAAAACAGATTTTGACGAAACTTGAAAACACATTTCAAATGAAGAAAAATGAAAATCCTACAAATTATTTGGGAATGGAAATACAACATTTAGAAGAAGGTATAAAAATTACGCAGAAAATTTACATAAATAATATGTTGCAGAAATATGGGATGGAGAACGCTAAACCATCCACTATACCTAGTACTATAGATTCAGAAAAGACACAAGAAACTTCCCAGGAGAAGGTAGACTATCCATACAGAGAAGTCGTGGGAAGCTTACTGTATCTTTCTACTAGATCAAGGCCGGACATAGCTCAAGCTGTGAACCAAGCTACTCGAAAAACTGAAAATTTCTCTAAAGATGACGTAGTTGCAGTGAAAAAATACTGAAATACCTAGTCGGAACAAAAGATAAAGGGATATTGTTTAAAAGGAACACACCTATAAGTAGCGTCCAAGCGTTTAGTGATTCTGACTATGCAGGTGATCTGACGACAAGACGGAGTACAACTGGAACTGTGTTGATGCTTGACAATGGACCTGTGTACTGGTCATCGAAAAGACAGCCTATCGTGTCACTTTCCTCGACGGAATCTGAATTCATAGCTGCCGCTGATAGTTGCAAAGACGCCATATACCTAAAATCCTTGCTGAACGAATTGGTAGACGAAAATATCAAGCTTACTCTGCACGTGGACAATCAGAGCTCCATACAGTTGATAAAAACCGGTTGTTTCAACAAAAGATCCAAGCATATCGACGTGCGTTACCATCATATTTACGAGAAGTACGTTGACGGCGAAATTGATGTCACCTACTGTCCTTCTGAGATCCAGTTGGCCGATATTATGACGAAACCTCTAAACAGAGTGAAGTTTCAAAGGCACTGTGAAAATTTAATTTTTTAAGACTATCTAATATAAATATTTTATTTGTAATAACTGCAATATCAGTAATTGTTAAACTGTCATACCTAAATAGTTTTAGAGTTAGCGAATTTTTAATTTCATTGAATTAAGTAAAGGCAGTTTAAAAATTAGGAGAAGGTGTTGCAGTATTGAACTTTTTCTATATCTATGTTTTTGGCACCTTGTCAGATTTGAAAATGTGGACGAAATAAAAAGACGTGTTGATTTAAAAATATAATTTTATTGTCCTTAATAATAATTTAAAACGAAGTGTTTCGTGACAAAATCAGTTCCCCACATGGCACCATCGAATCAACCTGCGACAAGCTTCGGCCGGGTATGTGTGTGTGATATCAAACAATCGCCGTTCATACCTAACCACAAAATGTATGGACTAGTAAAAATGTTAGTAAAACTGTACATTGTAGTTTTTTTATTGCAACTAACTTGGCAAACAAGCAAACTGTCCACCTGATGGTAAGACTTACATCTTTTAATAAAAGCATAAAACAACATTTTCTTCAGCTCCGACACTCCCTTCCACACACGCACCCCCTGTCATAACGGTAGGTACTTACAGTATGGCGTAATTATTATAATTTTGTTTGTTGTACTTTTTTTATTAAAACGATAGCGAGTCACTCGCTATCGCCATCGTTAATCGCTATGAGTTAAGCGGTAGGACCGCATTTTTAGACCAAACAATATCGTTTAAAGGTTAGCGCATAGCGTGACGGGGCGCAATGGGTCAGATCGCAGCGCAAAAATCAGTTCGAATCGCTCGTATTTTATATGAGCTATCGAGCACTATGCCGGGGCGCAGCGGCATATTCCGCCGCTTAGGCGCATAACACATTGCACCGGACACCGCTCCGGTGTGCGGCGCTGCGGTTTTTATTTTTATTTTTTTTTTTACTTATAATCACCACAGACTCGGCGATTTTTAATTTTGACTCAAGAATCTTAATTTGTATACAAAAATCGCAGGGTATAACACACTCACACCGCATGTCCGTGCGGTTGTGCGGCGCGCGCGACGGCACCGCGCTCCCGGACGGTGATGCGGTGCGGTCCGCGGGGTATGCCACACTGTGCCGCAGTATCGTTCGGATTTTTGCGTAGAAAGGACGTGCATACGCGTAATAGATCTCGACATAGATAATGCGGTGATGCAGTGCGTCGTGCATCGCAGCTTCGGACGGATATACGGAGCAAACCGTACGGTGGCACGGTTCCGTGCCGCCGCAGCCGCGTGCGGTTTTCGTCGCTCCGTACACCGCAGCGGGATGCGGCGGCAATGTGTTATGCGCGTTATAGTGGTTGCGTGCTATGCGGCTCGATCCGCCCCGCTGCGGCCCGTCAGTGTGCGCGATCCTTGAGTTTACTTCACAAATTATATTTTTATGCTTTAGTTATTGTTTTGAGAGAAGATGGCATATTTATGGCATTATCGTGAGTCGCGTTTGGCAGATTTTAAACAAGTCGGGCAGGTTTGCCGTTTTTGAGATGGTCACACTGGCCGGCCGCGCGGCTGTGCTGGGCCGCGCTGCTTGAGCCTCGCTTTACGTCCACATTCACGAGGTTCAGCCTCGCGGAGCTGCGCGGCCCTAATGGGGAGTGGCAGTCACCGCACAGAATGATCTTGCAGGCGTCGCAAGTTGTATGAGCTTTTTTCTCACTCGGAGCTTTTTTGCATTTAGCGCATTTGTCCAGTGGTTGGTTTTTCGAGCTCATGTTGGTAGAATTTGGTTTAATAACTGGCAACACTTTTTTGACAAGTCTGAGTAAGCACGTCAATGTCAGGAAATGTTGATCTAATATCAAATGTGAGTTTATTTGCACAAATTTTCCTAGTTATTTTATATTTCACATGTAAAAAACACTAGCACAGTACGTTATATGAACACTTTAGTGATATTTTTGTGGTGATTTACACACTTTTGCACAGAAAACTGATTAAGTATTTCAAGCGCGATCTTTGCGTGACAAGCAGTCCAATGAATTCCTGAAATTCTTTTAGAATTTTATGGTAACGAGACTCACCAGTCGAAACTTTGACAGATTCTATATTGTTACAGTATACAAGCTTGGCTACTGAAGAAACAGAAGTAGTGCTATCTAATAAGCGTTTGTTACGGCAATCTACCACTAAATAATAATAATTAAGAAAGTCAACCCCTATAACTGGTTTGGTTACATCCGCTACTACAAATCTCCAATTAAATATTCTATGTAAGTCAACATCTAAATTTAAATGTACATAACCATATGTAGGGATGTTGGAACCATTAGCTGCACACAAGTTGAAGTCCACTCTTGCACGACGATCACGAAGCAGGGACCGAGGGAAGACGCATAGGTCGCTGCCGGTGTCGACCAAGAATTGCACCTTCGATGAGCGGTCCGTGATGAAGAGGCGACCAGTGGAAGATGGAGGGCAGTCAGCAGTCGCCATTATCGACCGCCCTGGTCGTTTCCCGCCTTGAAATCGCAAGGCTGGACGCACTTGCTAGCCTTCTCGCCAAATTTATGATGGTACCAACAGGTTGGGTACTTTCTGTATCTGGAGTGAGATCGCTTCGACCTGGATGAAGACCTGGTATGAGAGTGCCTAGATCGGAACTGTGATCTGCTGTTCCTCTCTGTCGTCAGTCGCTGGACTTGCTTGGTCAGCTCTGCCACCTGTCTTGTTAGTTCAGATATGGTTGGATCGGGGCTACTGTGGCTAGTTGAAGCCACTACAGGTGACTGTGTTGTTATTTCCTGAATCCGGTATGCTAAATCTGCTAAATCGTCCACAGATGTTGATGGAGGTTGACCTGCGATCACCGTCTGGATCCCGTGTGAGAGACGATGACCCAAATGGTTTTCAGGAAGTCATCTGGAACATTGATTCCTGCAAGGCTCTTAAGATGGCGAAGGAATTGTGAAGGCTTGCGATCGCCTAGCTCTTCGTGCATAAGTAGTTGCTTGAGCTTTTTCTCCTGCGAAGCTGTCAGCCTTTTGATAAGCTCAGTCTTCAGCTTCAGATATTTATCAGCTGATGGTGGATTGATTATTATATCCTTGACTTCGCGCGATATTTGGTTATCCAACTGGCCTATGACATAATAGAATTTCGTGGAGTCGCTTGTGATTCCAGATATCGCAAATTGTCCTTCTATTTGCGAAAACCAAATTTCGGGCTCCTCTGGCCAAAAAGGTGGGACTCTAATGCCAACTTTAAAAACATCGATATTTTTTATCGACTGGTTCCCATCACTATCGTCTGGCCGGTTACCGCCACGTGCATCTTGAAACTCGTTGTTCATGCTTGGTTATGTTCGAAAATATAGTCCACATACAGGGGTCACCACTTTAAGTGTGTGAGTGTGAAGGGTGGTAAATAAAGTTCCACTTACGGCTGATAGATATGTAATTCAAATTATTACAGCAGCATAAACAAACTAATAACAATCACAGAAGGTACGTTACAATAGTCACATAAAAACTATAAGCACAGCACGAGATGGAGAGATTTTATATACACAATACAACGGATAGAAAGAGAAGAAAGCGACAGATAAATAACTACGAAAGCGAAGCGTAGACAAAAGCTTAGGGCGAGAGACAATATGCCAATGTCGTAGTCAAGCATCGACTGGCTGAACGACGCGCGCGCAGGTAACTCATTCGCGCAGAACAATAGGCGATTTTTTTGCATCGTGCCTTAGCGCTGGGGCCATGTCGATACGCGTTATCGATGTCGAATTTATCGACACCGACAAACTGATACGTTAGATATTAATAAATATGTAAATAATATAAGGTAAGTGTGCATAAATATTTATAATTATATATTATATGTATGTATGTGTGTGCGTGTATATAATTAGTGTTAGATTTTCTGTAGTAATTTATTGTTACTTTAGTATTATGTAGGAAAGTAGCCTACAGGTACAAGTCTCAACGATAAAATGGTCGGAAGTTCGTCTGCGCACATATTATATTTATTATTTAAAAAAACATTCGTCAAAAATATCTGTAGAATTATTACAAAGATCCAAAGACAAACACAGAACACATACCCAAGGAACCATAGATATAGAATGAAATAGATGGGCTATAAAAGCCGTCAAACATGAGGAAAAGAGATAAACTTATACACATTGCCAAAGGAAAGAAGAAGATGGCATCATTTTTTTTGTCCTTGTTACCGTATATAGGTGAAACTGGTAGTGGGGATTGTTTATCACCAGCGTCTGGTGCTAAACAAATACGTGGAAGAAATTTGTTGTGTGAATTATAGCTTACTGTGTAATTATTTAACACTTTAATTAGTGTAATTGTGAACTATTTGAACATTTAAATCATGGTGCACTGCTCCGTTTTAGGTTGTAATAGTGATAGTGCTAGAAAACAGGAAAATATAGTCTTTTACAGGTAAGACCTAAATTGTGTCAATAAAAAGCTCCAAAACTATTTTTTAAATTATAAATACAAGTTATATTGCAATATTTTATCATTCTACTATGGTTCTCAATCATATTATGGGATTAAACATGAAATTTCAAACTAAGTAGTAAGGTTACTGTTAACCTAACAAGCTAGGAATGTCGCCATACAATATGGCCACATATACAGCCAACGCGTATAACATTTTGCCGGGTTATAATGATACCAGTTACGCTACGACTATTTTTCCTTGATTCGTAGGTAATTTGTTACGTGAAAGGGAACTCACATATCAGTTTCTGTGTTACATTAATATTGACATATTTAAGTATAAAATTTTGAGCATTTTAGATAACAAAGTTAATTCTTTTGAAGTGAGACTTTCCATTTGCTTGTTTGTCTGTATTTAACAGATTTCCTTCGGAGATAACTACTCGAAAACAGTTGGGTTAAAGCTACTGGTCGATTGAATTGGCAGCCAACCAAGCATACCCGAATGTGTTCTAAGCATTTTGAACAACAGTGGATTCAGAAAAACAAAAAAGGCACTTTTCTTAGGAGTGGTGCTATTCCTAAACTTTTTTTACAGATCTGCCCCCCTAGCACGTCCACCAAAACACGATATGATAAAGTGATTTATCACGGTGAACTGTCAAAATACTATAGGGTTTCGTCGTATTTTGATAGTTTGCCGCGATAAATCGCTTTATCATATCGTGTTTTGGTGGACGTGCTACGGGGGCAGTAACTTATATTATATCTACAAGGTACATACCCTATCAAGCCAAAACCTTAATTTATTTTTCACAAACCCAACTATTTTTATGGGGGATTTCGAAATTTATTTTACAGTTTTGGATTAACATGGGTAGGGTAGGTACCAAATCCTTTTCTACTATTTTGATATGGCCAAACATATTATTAATGGTTTGATTTTGGTCATTTTCTATTAATATAACAAGTCTGACCATTAGTACAGATACAGTTTAAAAATTTATTAATTAATACTTTAATGTTGTAAAATTAGAACCTGCTTTTTTTAACCTGTATACATATTGTTTCAGGACGCATCGGTGTTGGATTTCGGTTCAAATTTGAATACACCCCGAAAGAGAAAAATGCGGCTTCAAATGCTGGGTTTGAAACAATCAGCGAGGTCATCAAATAAAAAACTACGGCCAGTGCGTCAATCGCTTAGACGATTGGGAAAAAAAGTAGTCACACTTGAAAATGTGTAAAGTGATTTGAAGTGTAAGTTAATGATGCAAAATTAGTAGTTGGACAGCCTCTAGAAAATGTTTGTGATTTATTAGCAATTTTGTGCCATAGCTAGTAATCTGGCTTAATCCAAATGAAATAAGTCATATCTCTACTTTGTCTGAATATTTAACAAGAACACATAGGATGTAGATATAGCTCTATGCACCGAACAAGTGTTTCTAATTAATTATATAGGTACTTGACAGAACATAATCTTCCTCAGAGATCTACAAATTGATCTTGTCCTGCGCTATTTCCAAGTTGCCGCCAGCGGGGGCGAGGTTGGGGGTGACAAGATGGGCAACTAAGAATAACCAGCTATCTACATCGGCATCTTGCGTTCTTTGCCAGATCTTTTTTCCACATTGTGAGCAAGCTTACCAACTTTGGGCTTTTAGCACCATATTGAGTGCGGTATCAGTAGTTCAATTCTTGAACTTACCCAGCCCAAGTGAATTTTTACCTGTATTGTAGTGAATTTTATCTCTGTAAGCCGAAGTCCTTTATTCGATGACAATAACGGTGCTATTGAAATATAATTTTAGAAAATGTTTATTTAAAATTTAATATTATACATTTTCTAAATCTTCACAAATATTTAGTAAATGTGTAAATATTGGATTTTAAATAAACTGCAGAGATAAAGAAAAAACAATGATTATTGCCCGCTGTATTCTTAATCGAGCGACGATCTTCGCAAGGTACCTAGCTGGCAAAAGCTGGAAGCGAGTGGTCGCGGATCGTGCTCAGTGGCGAGCACTTGGAGAGGCCTATGTCCAGCAGTGGACGCGTGTGGATGATGATGATGATTCCTAATATTTTTTCTTATATTTGTAAAGATGTTTACATAATAGCTTAAATAAATAATAGTAAAATGTTTTAAAACGAAATATACTCGAGTAAATCCGAAAAGAGTAGTTTTATTTAAAAGTGTAAATAACTTTAGACTGCGGCGAAGGTTGAATGAAGAATTCAATAAAAAAAAACGCAACTTCCTCCCACTTTTATTTTTTGAGACATATTATTGAGCTAGGGGCGCTCATTAAAATGTCTCAAAAAAAAATACGTAGATCAATCAACCCTACTTTATGTTTATAGTGGTAAAAGCCACTATAAACATAAAGTAGGGTAAAACTTAAAGCAACACTGGTATACCCATCTACTTTAGGCAGGTATGACGTCATCTATGTCTGTCCCTTACGGGTATACGGTCACGTCCTATCTATTCATTCTTTATCTAAGCAAGGAACACAAGTAAAACATCTTCTTTTAAGAAAGCAAGGGGTTCTAAGATCATACAGCCACGGCATTGAATTGTTGAAAGGTTGCGAGCAGTAATTAACTTTAATAATTAATTACAACAAAATGCAGGCTAGTTATGATATATTTACCAGGTTGTTTACAGTAATGTATACTATATGCTGTTAAAATTTCACAGCTGCAATTTTAGTAAGCCCACCTCCCATACAATTTTAGACCGTGTCCAAAATTCGTGACATAGTTAATACATAACGCGTCCATTAGTGTACTTAGTCTGAGCCCTTGGCCCACAGAGTACTCTTCGGCCCCACTTGCGCTTATCGTGCCGAAGCATCGTACAGAAAAAGTTATGCTGTATGTAGTAATAAAAGAATGGAAAAGGTAGTAAGTAATGTCGTGTGTAGGTCATTGGTAGACAACTGACAGAAAAATACGTAGTCTCCTCTTGATGTTTTGATTATTAAATCCATGCCTCTGGAATGCATACAGACTACAATCAGACATTTTTAACCCTTTATCGCATGTCGTGACAAATTTGGGACACTTACATATTATTTTCTTTTTAAAATAATACTAATGACATCTTAGGATTTGTGTTGGCTTTAATTAATTTCTTTGGATTTCAACAAATTCATTAAATGTGGGTAGATTGACAAAAACGTTTGTCAATATGAATTAGCCGAAGTTTCAATTTTCTGTGCGGGTGGATTTGTTATTTCGAGTGATTATCATAAAATCTTAGGCATAAACGTTAATATTTTTGAAAATTCAATGGATCCGGAGTATTTCTATAAAGTAAAACGTAAGTAGGTATTGCTAAATCATTTAAGTATAAATGAGCAGATAAAAAATATAAATTCCTTCAGTGACGTAATTAATTACGAAAAGAGTCACGCGCGCAACCCCAAAATTAAAAAAAAATACAGAAAGTAAATTATAGTGCCTACAATAAAATAAAAAATACGTATGGAAATCTATTTTAATAAGGAATAAACTTATAATAGTTAATTAGATAAGGATTCAATATTATTCAAAACATTATCAATCTAAACTAAACAAATATGTAACTAATGTTATAAACATAGTACAGTGATTAATTTATACATAGTTACATTTTATTTATTACCCTTATTGCAAATTGTACCAACTGTGGAACATAGAATAATAATGGCTTGAATGCATGTTGTTCCAATTTTGGAACTTACTTTTTTTCTGAATATCTTCATGAATTACTATTATTTATTTTTTAAAATATTTTTTCCATGCTTTATGCATGTCACTAACATACAATATATATTTTTTTACAACTTTTAAAAATCCATGCGGTAAAGGGTTAAATCGGGAGGAAGAGTGTTCCAGTAGAGAATCGATTGCACAAAGAACGAAGAATGAAAAGCATCAGAGTGATGAGAATGACACTTCAGCAATCGATTGAAAGAAGATCGAAGATTCCTGTCGTGAGAAGTACCTACATCTAAATACTGGAAGTAGTGTATTATTGTTCCTTCTATATCTCGTTCAATCGCAGACACGATTTCACTCCATCTATAAGGAACAATAAAACACGTGGTAGCAGATTTTTACAGTTACAAAAGTAAATTTTCAGTTTAGAAGTTTACGCTCGTATTATTCCGTGTTTAAGTACAAAATCACCTAATGATTCGAACCAGCGATTGCTGGTTATGTTTTGATAAATTATCATTCAAAATAATTTACTTCAAATCTAACCATTTCAGTAGTTAAGTATTTTCTGTCAGCAAATGTTTAGCGTCATATGGCTCGTTGCGCCATTAAGTAGTTAAGTATTTACTGTCAGCAAATTCTTAGTGTCGTATGGCTCGCCGCGTCCGGTGTGACCGCGGCGTCCGCGACCTAATTACACTTGTTTTGTCTTCAAAAATAATTATTTTAAATTGAATTGAATATTGCAGCTAGAAATACGGTTTTGTTTGACTGACCACAGCAACGTTCGCTGTGGTCAGTCCTAGGATGGGTGACCAAAATAAGAAACATCTCAAGCTCCTCCGTGCTTCGGAAGGCACGTTAAACAGTGGGTCCTGCGCCTGATCTCACCCCGATCGTGTCGGTTAACCGTCCCATCGGACTAGGCGAGTGAAGGAACAGAGAGTGCACTTGCGTTTGCGCAGTCACTTGTGCCCTATAATATCTCCTGCGCAGATGGCTAGTCTCTGTGGAGATTGTCCGCCGTGACCGAATATCGGTTAGGAGGACATTATTATTATTATATCCAAAGAAAGTTGGCGTCAGACAGATCGGCTGTAAAAACCTCAGTCAAAACTATGTTTTGGAGTGATTGTCATTCCAAGCAAATCAGACCCTGGGCTACGAAGTGATGATAGAAAGATACTCTTTATTACTCACCACGAAAGTAGTACAGTTACAGAAGTTTTACAAAGCTAAAATGTACAATTTCGACAGTCTTATCGCTAAGAGTGATATCTTCCGGAGAACCTTTGGACAGAGGACACTTTGTTTAAATGATTTTGCGACATTCCTAAATGTGAAAAATGTTATACTAGCGGTTTTTCTAGTATTAGCGTACAAACAGAAAGCGTTATGATGAAATATATATTATGCTTGCACTAAAAATAGATAAAAAGATGTACTCCATATGACGTAGGATTTTTATTTTATGTTTATAATCCTTGTCAGTTTTGTTTGATATAAGTGTAAAGAAACGGACCCAAATGATAGCAAAAATACTTAATTTTATATGTAAGTATATATCAAAATGTAAATTATTCGTTTGAAAACCTATATAGAAATAATGGTTAAACCCAATTATTTATTTATTACAATTATTAACGCCCAAGGTTAATATATATGTACGACTTACTGAATTTGGTTTTATTTATTAGCATTCACTAGATATTAATATATGTAAGTTAAATAAGTGGATATGGACTAGCGATTAGAATCAAATATCAACATCATCATCAGCCATTAGGTCTTCTGCTCAGAAGACATAGGCCTCCCTATGAATCTCCTTCAACCCTAACCAGGTCACTTATCCACCGGGTAGGAGGCATGCCTACTTACTGTCTGAATTAAATATGTATAAGGTTTAACATAATAAAGCATATAAATAAATAGCAGCATAATGAGCGTATGCACATTTTAACTACGTGGTAGTCGCAGTGTGGACCCTATCACGCGCGCCTATAAGGGCAGGGAGAATACCGGGGTGGTTTAGTGGTTAGGCCGGCACTCTGCTGGGAGCCCCATACACGCTCGTCGTCTAGCCAACGGCGAGTACGGTTCCCCTCGACAAAAAAATGGTAAAGGCAGTTCGACATATCCAAAAACTTAAAGGTCATAACAACTGATTTTCAATCAATGAAACTATTATTATATTAATTAACAAAGACCCAATTAAATATTTATCGTAGGTTGATGTGCTGTTGATTGTACTTTAATTAAAATTGCAATAAGTTTTCGTGTTTAATAATGTTTCATTCTTATTTTTTGGTTTGTTTTAATAACACTGAAACATAAATCTAATATATAAAATTCTCGTGTCACAGTGTTTGTTATCAAACACCTCCGAAACGGCTTGACCGATCTTTATGAAATTTTTTGAATATTTTCAGTAGGTCTGAGAATAGGTCGTAAACTATTTTTTATTATGGCGAAACGTAGTTCGCGCGGCACAGCTAGTAATATATAAAAAATTCAAATACATTGAAAGTTATAAAAATGCATTTACAAGGTCTTTACTGCATTTTTTAAAACTTTTTAGTAACAAATGTCGTCTTAGTTAAAAACGTGGGTATATATGTATCTTATTTACATTAATTTTAAAATCTAATAATGAATTTCTTTCGTTTAAAACACAATTATGTCAATAAACTACCCTAATAAATATATTTTATGTATAAAATTTAATTGATGTTTTGTTTAATTTGTGTTTAAATAATAAATCTTTGAAATTGAATTATTTCAATAATGAATGGAAAGTTTTTAACGAGCAAATTAAAGGTCAATACGTAAAGTCATTTAAATAGGTTATTGCACACGGCACCACGGCGAAAAATGTCTAGCGCGCAACTCTCGATAGGGTTGTCACGAGTGACGAGAGAGAGTCAGTCGTAGTGGGACGTCGACAACAAGATTTTGCTGTAAGATTTTACTTTAGTAGTAATAGTATTCAATTAGTTTTAGGACAATCCTAGTGTACTGACCTGTTAAACATATAGGTATTGATTGTTTGCTTAATGTTACAATAGTCAAAATCTGTAATAACAATGTATAAATATTATACATTGTATTGTTTTTTTCTATTTAATAACAAATATTTTTAATTATTGATGACATAATAATGACGTCACAGAAATGTCTTACTAAAACTAGTATACAAAGAAAAAAGGAATAACTAGAAACAAAATACTTATAAACTACTTTACTTAAAAAAAATACAAATTGTTTTTTCTAATGAAAGTTGATTACGTTTTTCACTAACGTAGATTTACTGAAACAACATTCAGGATAATTTTTTCACGTACAGTCAACAGCTCATCAACCTTCATCAACTTTTGCACCAGCACAGTGCATCGACTATCACTTCGTATTGATCTCTTTGTGTTAGACTTAAAGTTAAAACCATTTGACCGACCTTTCGATTTTTAGATACATTGATTCGTATAATTTGGATATAAATAAGTATATATTTTAATACTATTTTTCGTTGTAGTTTTTCTTATTCAGGTTTCAAAAACAGATACATTTGTGACAACCCTAGTAAAAATTGATGAATTTTCAATAAGTTCCTATATAATGCGAAATTTTCGAGTAGTGGTTCATTCTGTTCTTCAAAGTGCTTCGAGCCAAGGAACTAGCTGCAACAGTGTCGTCAGTCGTCGTCGAGGAGTCTCCCCAGCACCCAGATCTTCAGCCACAGTACTTTATTTGTGAGTGTTCATTATGTAAGTACTTTGAAAGGTTTACTGATAGTTGGTTGTAATTACTATTTCCTCCAAGTTTCGTACGGAGAAAATAACAATGAGATAGTTTTAAAGATCGTCACACTTACAATGAAGGATCAGTGTAAGTATGCATTGTCTTTTTCCGATACTCAATTTTGTGTTACTTTTTCAGGTCTGACTCCGAGTTTGAAGTCTTCCAACCAGTGCAGAAGACCAAACCTAAGACAAAACCAACATCTCGAGATAACATCAGGTAAGGTTTAATTTATGCTGTCGTCATAGTATTTATTAAATCTTCGAATCGTTAGTGAAGATTTTATGTGATAATACCACAATATTTATTTATTAGGGTATGCCAACAGTACACATATTAATGAATTAGATTGAAGTGGATAACAATTGAACACTAAAATGATTATGAATGAGTGAACGGTGTTAGTATGCTGTTGCTGATCAGTATTAGCTAGGAGACTAACAATATTATTAAATTTATCTTTTCAGGTCTGACTCCGAGCAAGAACTGTTCGAGCCAGCGCAGAAGCCTAAGCCTAAGAGAAAACCAATCTCTCGCGATACTATCAGGTAAGATATGAGTTATTTATGCAAGTGAAGTGGTAATTTCGTTTTAGGTTCATCACTGATAGAGTGGGTTTTTTTTTGTATTGAAGTGTTGTTTTCTTTATATCGATAAAGAAAACAAATAGTGGGTTAGATAAATTCGAAGATTGCAGGTGTCAATCGTAGGATAGGAACATTGCGTTCTACAACAACATAGTAATATCAATTATTGTTGAGTTGTTTCACGTTCTTGCTGATTGTCCTAACATAGGATATAATACAATCTCTTTTGTCTTTTACAGGTCTGGTTCATCGAAAAAGGCTAAGTCGAGCTCAAAGGAGTCGTTGAATTTGTTCGGGTTGGTGTCGGACGACGAAGAAGTTACAGCCGAGCGTGCGTCACGCGTCAGGCAGGGCAAACGACTCGACAGCAGCCTCGCCAACAAGACCGCGCACGGCACGCTCCTGCGGCGTACTCCGCTCGACGGTCGCTACTACGTGGAGACGCGCGTATACAGCACGGACGAGGCGTTGGCCGTAGCGCCCGACCAGCGGTACACCAAGGCGCTTGTCACACTCAAGGTGCAGCTAGAGCCAGACCAGCCCGAGTGGGACTACTTGCAGCAGTTTTTAAAGCGGTCAAAGTCGTTGTTTAAAGATAAGCCTGTATTTTATAGTAATAAAACAAATATTAAATAAATAAATTAACTAAGCAAGTAAAATATTTTTTACAATAGGTTTTTATATTTAATCCGGTTTTTTTGAGCCCACGTCCAGGTAAAGTTACAGTCGTAACTTAGGTATTAATGAGGTACGGTAATCATTCATTTAGTTAAGTGGATAAGTAATTAACTAAAAAGACTATAGATTAGCGTTAGGTAACAAGTTGTATACTTTATTTTTCTGAATTGCTACGATGCCTTTTTGCTCAGAGTGTTCGATGCAAGTAGGCAGCAGACAATGGGTAGGACACCTGCGCAGCAGCGCGCACAAGCGCAGGTGCGCAGTGTCGCGGGCGCACGACGACGCCGGTGTTGTCGAACTCGCGAGTGCGTTTAGAGGTCGCATCGTTACATACAGAATTACTCCTACAGATGAGTACCGATGCTCTTTACCCGATTCATTCTTGCATAGTATATTTTCTAAAATTTATAATCTTTTGCAAATGTCTCTAAATAAGCATATATGTTTAAAAGTAAATTTTGAATATTTTGCCGATTTTCTTTTATTTAAGAACGAGGTAAATAACATTAAGTCGTTTGTTACAAAAAATTTAACGATTCATCGCAATTTTGATTTTAACGAGTTGTTTGAAACACTCGTAAATACTATTAAGAACAAAGTTGAAGAATTTGAGGATCGTGACAGTGGTTGGACTTTTTTAAGTAATGTTTCCTTAGAAGTTAACATTAATAGATATGATCCTCTAAGAGGGTCTGGTTCAACTTATGTAGATTTACCACTAGCGATAAAAAAGAAAAAGGCGTGTATTAACATCAGGAATAAAGATGAATATTGTTTTTTGTGGAGCGTCGTTGCCGCTTTGTACCCGGCTAAAAAGAACGGTGACCGTACGTCGTCGTATCCGCACTTTGAACAGGTCCTAAACACCGACGATATATCTTTCCCAGTAACGTTTACGGATATCGCGAAATTCGAACAAAACAATCCACATTTAAGTGTAAACGTATATTCATTAAAGAATAATCAGATAGTTGTAGGTCCCATTTATAAGTCTGGATATAAATCCAAAACCAGAACTAAAATTAACTTGCTTCTACTTGAAAATAATGTTCTATGTCACTTTGTTTTGATAAAAAACCTTTCTCGACTTGTAAGAAGTCAAATTACGAAAAATCATAAGAAACTATATTTTTGTGATGATTGCTTGCTATTTTTTACTTCTGAAGTTAATCTTGATAATCATACATGCAGCGGCGTTTGTACAGTACTGCCTGAGAAAGGAACTTATCTACAATTCAAAAATTTCGAACGGAAGCAAGACGTTCCTTTTGTGGTCTATGCTGACTTTGAAACTCTTCTTATACCGTTCGATGGCTGTGAGCCTGACCCTTCATTAAGTTTTACTTCTCAGCGTCAACAGCACATTCCATCAGCTTTTGCTTATCACATAGTGTGCTCGTACGATACCAGTCTGAATTCTTTTGTACAGTATCGAGGAAAAGACTGTGTCCAAAAATTTCTTGATAAACTGTATTTTGACGTTAAAAAGATTTATGACATCTTAGATAAAGAAATTGCGATGGAATTCGATGAATATGACGCAGAGGCCTATGCGCGTACCGATGTTTGTCATATTTGTAAGCAATTATTATTTTTTGACAAAGTGAGAGATCATTGTCACCTCACTGGAAGTTATCGAGGTGCTGCGCATCAATACTGTAACTTACGGTTTAGCGTTCCTAAATTAGTTCCCGTTTTTTTCCATAACCTATCCGGCTATGACTGTCATCTGTTCATCAAAGAATTATCCGATAGTTTAGGACCTGTTAAAGTCATACCTAAAAATAAGGAAAAATACGTATCATTTACAAAATTTTTACAGTTAAAGAATGAAAAATATGCTCAAATACGATTTGTCGATTCGTTTCAATTCTTAGGAACCAGTTTGGAAAAATTAGCGAGTGGGTTAGATAAAACAGATTTTAAGCATTTAAAAAAATATTTTCCAAACGCAACTGAATTTAAATTATTAACACGCAAAGGAGTATATCCGTATGATCATATGACACATTGGAAATCATTTTCCGAGAAACAACTTCCACACAAAAAAGGTTTCTATAATTCTTTAACTGATGAAGATATAAGTGATAAAGATTACGCTCATGCTCAGGAAGTTTGGTCTACATTTAGAATACAAGATATGGGTGGGTACACAGACCTTTATCTAAAAACCGATGTATTGCTATTGACTGATGTATTTGAAAATTTCCGTGAAATTTGTAAATTGAACTATCAATTAGATCCTGCTTTTTACTTAACAGCTCCAAGTCTTTCATTCGATGCTATGTTACTTAAGACCGGCATTCAGTTAGAATTATTAACTGACTTAGAAATTATACGTTTTATACAGAAAGGGATACGGGGAGGTATCTGTATGTGCTCAACGCGATATGCTCGTGCAAACAATAAATATATGCCACAATATGATTTTACAGAACCAGATTCTTTTCTAGTTTACATCGATTGCAATAACTTGTATGGTTATAGTATGTGTCAGTACTTACCTGTTTCAGATTTTAGACTTTTAAGCGAATGCGAAGTAGATTTGTTAAATATCATGAACGTAGCAGATGATGCTGAGTTCGGATATATTCTTGAAGTGGACTTAACATATCCCGAGGAGCTACATAATGACCATAACGATTATCCTTTTTGTCCCGAAAAATTTGTACCACTCGGAGGTAAAACTTCTAAACTCTGTCCTAATCTGTATTCTAAATATCAGTATGTAATCCATTATGTTTATTTGAAAACATGCATTAATAATGGTCTTGTTTTAAATAAAATTCATCGCGCCTTAATTTTTAAACAAAGCCCTTTTTTGGCTAAATATATCAATTTAAACACAGAACTGAGAAAACAAGCTGTAACTACTTTTCAGCAAGACCTTTTTAAGTTGATGAATAATTCAGTGTTTGGAAAAACATTGGAAGACAGTGAAAAAAGAGTCGATGTTCGCTTGGTTAATAAGTGGTGTGATAAATCTAACAAGACAAAAAAGTTCATTTCAGCGGACAAATTAATAGCGAGACCTAATTTTCACAGCGCTACTATTTTTTCCAATAATTTAGTTGCAGTTCAAATGAAACCTGAAAGGGTTATCTTGGATAAGCCAATTTATATTGGTTTTACTGTTTTAGAACTATCTAAAAGTCATATGTATCAATTCCATTATTCTGTCATAAAACCTTACTATGGAAATAAAATACAACTTTGCTATACCGATACTGATAGCTTTGTTTATAAGATTGAAACGAAAGATTTTTATCATGATTTGAAAGATAACTTTTTAAGCTTCTTTGACACCAGTAACTATAGTTGTGACAATATATTTGGTCTGCCTTTAAAAAACAAAAAGATACCGGGCTTATTTAAAGATGAATTAGGAGGTGAAATTATGACAGAATTCGTAGGTCTCCGGTCTAAGTTGTACTGTATAAAAACGGAATCAGCATTTATTAAAAAAGCAAAAGGTGTGAAAAAAAATGTAGTAAGAGACTTAACATTAGATGATTATAAATCAGTTCTGCTTCACGACAAAATAATACGGAAAAAAATATTTTGTTTAGATGCATTAAGCATGAGATTTTTACTCAGAGTGTTAACAAAGTAGCTTTATCTAATCAAGATGATAAACGTTTTATTTTATCCGATAAAATTAGAACCTGGGCTTGGGGACATGAAAATCTAATCTAAGATAGTGTTAAATTAGTTAATATAATTGTTTTTGACCTGTTAATATTTTTTATAGTTAATAAATGCAATTAAAATAGTATTATGTGTTTTATTTATTATTGCATCTATATTAATATTATAAAGAGGAAAGATTTGATTGTTTGTTTGTTTGTATTGTATAGGATTCGAAACTACTGAACCAATTTAGATAAAAGTTGGTATAGGGATAGTTCGAGACCAGGAAACAAAAATAACTCGGGCGAAGTCGCGAGCGGAAAGCTAGTATGCTATAAATTACTGCACTTACACATGCTACATATTTCCGCGTGTTATATTAAGGCTAAAAAATATGATGCAATGCCAAATAAGCATTAAAATAGTATTGTGTTTTTTTATTGCATACCTACACTATAAATTACTGCACTTACACATGTCATATATTTCCACGTGTTGTATTGAGGTCAAGTGTGATGCAATGCTAGATAAGCAAATTTAGTCTAAGCCTCAACTTTATTTGATATTATATTCATTCATAACTCGTTGTTCGTGACAAGCAGTCCATATTGTAATATTATTGTAAGTATCATTCTCTTTTCATATCATTTTTTAATCATTATTGATTATTGAGGTAATTATGGATATCAACTTATTCATTATTATTATTCACTTGTTACAGATAATGTCAAACTCGTCGGATATCTTGTTTTCCCAATATGCACAAGATCCATTGGAAGGCTTCACGCAAGAATATCAAAACATGATACGTCGGGAAGAACAAACTAATGAATCAAGACAGGGAGAGAGAAAAATAAGACAAAGAAAGGACATCACAAGAAAAAGAGCTCGTAAATCTACAAAATCATTTGTGATCACTAAGGAGCAGAAAGGCGTGAAATTAATTAAAATACTGGTCTTGGACTTAGTGAACGATTCTTCAAGTGCATCAAATAGCTGCTTTGACATTGCTGATGCGGAAGAAAACGTAGTGCTGAGTGCTCAATATGTGGTGCAGGAACCGGTGGATGAAATCATGGACCTTACGGAAACCGTTATAAGAAAAATATCCAAAAAACTTTGTGGTGATAACTTATAGATAACTTTTTAATTTTGTTAAAACGTTTTCCTAATAAAAAAATATTTTCAAGTACTAAGTTTTTTTCTTTTTGGGTATCAAACATAATAAAAACAACTTTTATTACACATGACATTTTATTTGAAAAATTCTTAATATAGTTGTATATTAATTTTTAAACAAGATTGTTTCTCTAAATTTAGATTCAAAAATCATATAATGTGTATCCATTGAGAAAACACCATTTTTTAATACACAATAAATTTCTTAACGCACATCTTTTTTTATGAGTTAAACAATGGAACATATTATTACTATACAAATCATTTAACGTATTTAAATTTGGTATACCTGTATAACTTATGTCTATGATATTATTATGACCACATAAATCCTCTACCCATTTAACTTTTTCTTCACCTTTTACAATTATTTTCCTGTCTTTCAAGAAAGGTTTAATAATTCTGTTAAATTCTCTGTAGTCTATATATCCTTCACTCCATTGGTAACCTCTGTTTCTTTCTATCCAACAAACTTGTTTTTTTTCTTCATCAGTTAGTGTAGAAAACGGATAAGGAGGTTTAATTAAAAATATATGGGTAAACTCGAGAGTTGCTATAACAAATTCTTTTACTAAAAACTCATTTTTATTATTTTTAAATCCTTGCAAATCTACAATTATCGTATCGTTGTTCATGATATTTTCCTTACAATATTGCTTAAAGGTTTATATTCAAATATGCAATCGTTCAGAATCAAACAATATGCAGCTGTTTGGTCAGGTATTTCTTGATCTGTTTCAATTTCAACTCTAACGTCAATAGATCCTTTTAACGTTTCATGCTGACGTGAACAATCAATGATGAATAAAGGAGCGACGTCTCTGAATTCTTTTAGACTCATCAACGGCTCTGGTCGACGTCCGTGATAAGACTGTTGAAATCTAATGTACTGTTCGTATAATAAAGTAAATTTATCATCTGAAAAATTTACATTCAGTCCTTCATAGGGATAATATGACGAATTTAAAAAGACTCGTATGTCACGTACATGACAATGATCGAACTCTGCCATTGATAATTCAGCGTTATGTTTCCGATTAGTTTGTAAGGCAATTATAACAAATCGAGGTTTCTCTATTTGTGAAGATGTTTTGATAGACCAAGTATGTTTACGAGTTTTCGGTAATAATGGATATTCATATAAGTCCCAATTACGAAAAGCTAAAGTGATTGCTCGATCTCTCTCTAAATGTTTTAGTAAGTTAATTCTTTCACGGTCTGATACTTTAATGTGCGGAACTCGCCAAGCAATTTTAGTAATTATTATATCATCCACTATTTCACCTTTATTTAATATCAAAGCATTCAGATTTGTGTTGCTTCTCAACAATACTAACTCATGTTTGCAGTTTATTATAACTTTTTCATAGTCTTCTGCAAAACCCAATATTTTGTTCATTGGTATAGAAGCAGAGAATCCGCCATCACCAACACTAGTTGTACCTGTAGTCGACCAGCCCCAAGCTCTTGCGCTTTTGGATTCATTTTCATTTAATGATAAATAAGATTTTATAGTTGTGCTAATTCCTGCATTTTTTATTTTGTCTATTTCCACTCCGTTTAGTTCATATCGAATGTCTTGAAATAGAAATAACACCGGATTATTTACGAAATGCACACTTGACACCTTTTCTTTTTTGCTGTTATAAACATTAATTGTGCCCTCAATATACAAAGTGCTGAGTGAGGGCAGCACATACAAATCTTGCTGATTGATAGGTATTCGTATTTCATCATTCTTGTTGAAACTTGTTACATATGGTTTGTACGAGTGATATTCAAAACTTTCAATGCTGTTATCTATTGACGTCGGTTGAGTTATATTTAATATATTCATTTTAACAAGCCCACTAACTTCAAAAAATCCTTATTGCTTTTAGTCAACTTCTTTCTAAGCCGAAGCGGTGCGTCTTTTTGAGGTGATCTTTTCAAACTGACTCGAGTACACGATGCCTCTTGCTTTTTATTGAAATCAATCATTTTTTTTTCGGAAATGCAAATATAGTTGTACTTCTTCACCTCGTAAATTTACCTGTTTGTTTTCAGCGTCTAGTAACCGTATGCTAATCGCACTTATAGAACTTTGGTTTACTGGAAAATATATTAAATTTTTAGGTATTTCAATGATCCGATATCCTGGTGGTACATTAGGCACAAATTCATAAATTATATGACTAGCTTTTCCGTTCACAAATGAACCGCTGACTACGTCGCATTCAATCCTCACGATGGTTGTTGATAAAATGCTGACCGGATTCTGAGATTCAGTACTTATATTTGCATGTATTGTTTCAGTTCGAAACCCTAAAATTTGACCTAGTGAATCACTTTTGTTAAAGTGAACATTTTTGGAACAAAATATATTTGTCTTTAGAGTATTGTTGTTACAAGTCAATTTTAATACGGTGTTTTTAATATTACTTTTTATGTAATCACAAATATCTTGAAGTTCATAAGACCCTTCAGGAATTTCGATGACTTCATTTTCGCCATAATAAAATTTATTGTTTCGTTTATCAATATTAGGAATAGAATTAAAAGTAGAAAAATATAAAAGACCACATTCATAGTCGCCATGTAACTCCAATGTTGGCGAATAGTTCGTTGTCAAGGAGGCTCCTCTCCCAGTTATAGACACAGTGAAAGACATTTTTATACTGACAATTTCATTTACTTTACACGTTATATAAATGATTTTTCCAATAACATCTTAAAAATTTTAAACATAGATGACCACAGTTAGTAGTACCAAATTTTTGGTGTTGTACGTAATTATAGTTTATTGGTAAGTTGTGTAAATATTGAATTAATTCTAATGGAGGTTTCAAATTACCAAAACTATCAAAATATTCAGCGTAATTGTTTTGCTTGACGAAGGCTACCCAATGTGTTCCAGGATTTTTGGAGCTATCCAAATTCAATATCGCACATTCTATCTTTTTAGGTTTCGTAGGTAACGTATCTCTCATGAAAACACCGCGAAAAAATGGAATGTCACTTGCGTGTTCTAATATATCAATATTGGTAAGTGCACGTCTGGGTAGCCCCTTATTTAGTTTTTTGATGGATTAAAATACAGTCCAGCTCCTTTTTTGTGAGGTTTTATATACAGCCCTTTTCCAAGAGCCACAGCTTCCATCATCCTGTTGTGTCGTTCAGATTCCTGAAGACTTTTTTGTGCAGCTTTAGAATCATTAACAGCCTTTGCTATACCTGCTGCTCCTCCGGCTAATGAACCTAAAGCCGACAATCCCGCAAAAATCGGAATAAGTGGTAAAAGTCCTCCACATTTTGGAATAGGAATGCGACGCGGCAAACGTATTCCCTTTTTATTTGTAAATATCTTTTTTGCAGCAGCGTGGGCATATTTAATTGCAGAGTGACTGTCTTTAGATTTAAGTTTTTTTAATTGTAAGCGTATTTTTTTTACACCGGTCATAAATGATTTGAGCCCACTCCCTGCTTTGAGTTTAGCTTTCATTGCATTTTTAACTATCCAAGAGGCAAACTTTTCTCCTCTTCCAGCATCCTTGGATTTTAACCTTCTTTTCGCCATATTTAAAAGTCCTAAATCAGCTTTATGTCGAACGTCTAAATTTCTATTTGTATAAGCTATATCGTGGTACATACAAGCATTATCTAATTTGTTTATGCCTCGTTCACCTTTAAGCAACCGTTTATGAAGTTTTGTTCCAGGGCCACAAAATTGATATCCAGGTAAATGTAACTCAATCGGTAAATTGTCTATTATTGTGTTAAGTATACCACCACCTTCCTTCATTGATAATTCTAAAGTGAATAGAAGATACAGAATTGCGTAGCAATATTTATACTATTGAACCAATTCACTCTTGTCAATCCAACTGTTCTCTTCATTATTTAGACCTAACCATTTTACATATAGTGTGTTTCCTTTTCTTTTTAAAACTTTCTCAATAAGGTAAAGATCAGGAACTTTAGTTTTTTGTAATTCATACCCGTAAAAAGATCCCAAAATAATTTGTTTGTGTTTATCTTCTATTTGATATGTTTGAGGATTGGTTTCATTAACTTTTACTATGCGGAAAATTTCTGTAGACCAATTTGGAGTATAACCCTTACGAAAATCTCCTTTGTATTTACTTATACGAACATAATCACCTATTCGAAACGCAAATCTCTTTTTTGTTTTAGGTTGTTGCGTTTTAACAATGTTTGACTTAACAAAAATTTCGTTTGACTTAGTAACATCAACAGGCTTAAATTTAGTAATTCGATGTTTAGTGTTGTTATAGTTTTGTATCACGTCATCCAAATTATGTTCAAGCCATTGATATCGTCCATGAAGACTAAATAATTTGAAAAGATGAGACTTGATTGTTCTAATGACACGTTCGACAATGGATGCTTTTTTTGCAGAATATGTAGAATAATGATTTATTTTATAAGTTTCCATCAATTTTTTAAAACTCGTATTATAAAACTCAGTTCCTAAATCGGTTTGTAAATTTTTAGGATTACGCGAAGAAGTGGTTAATATACTTTGCATAGCATTCATAACACAGTTTGCTGTTTTTGATTTTAAAGGTTTAGCCCAAACGTATTTTGATAAGCCATCAATCACTACTAGAACGTATTTATGGCCTTTATTGAATTGTGAATATTTTTGTAAATCCATAAGGTCTGCTTGCCATAGATCATCAATTCCTTTTATGAATGTACATCGACGAGAAAAATTTCTTCGTGCTGCTTTGTGAAGTTCGTTAACTACGTCTCGCTTACTCATCCTTAGTTGAATTTGCTTGAATCATAAAATCTATTTCTTTTTTTGTGTAAAATAAGGCACTCAAACTAACAATTGTCGCCTTTTCTAAACTACTTAAATATCTTTTAACATCACTATTATTATTTTTTATTTCTTGTCTTAGTTCTTCAATACATTTATCCACGTATTCTTTATTTACTGCTTCGTCGTTATTTTCAGGAAATTGCAAACCCTTCAACTTTGTTGATTTTAAATCAAAGTCACCTGTTTCAGATTTTACTAAAGTATCATTGAGAGTGTTAATGAATTCTGATAATCTTAAACGCTTGTGTACATGATGTCCAAATTTGTCTACATTCATTGTCGTCTTGATGCAGTCTTCATTGAAACGAGACTGAATAATTTTCCTGATGGATGCTTTTTATATTCTACATTTATGATGCCAGCTTCATATAGTTCTTCAATTATTGCATATATTTCATTTATCACTCCGGTATTACCAGCTTCTTTTGATGCTAGTAGTAATTTTAATCGTTCCACTAACTCATTTGGATCGTCCCAGTAAACCAAATCAGTATCTGTTTTAACCCTTTTTAAAAGGTTTATACCTTCTCCTCGAGGAATACTTTCCACACTACTTGTAATATTTCTTGTGTATTTAAACAGTGGTTTAATAATACGTATATATTTAAATCCTTTATTACTGTTCACTGGTTTTAAAGGATCGTAATTACGTTTATGAGCATTAGTATCTATTAGTATCTGTTTATAATTTTGTAAGTCGTCGTCAGTGACAAGGTCTAAATTTGGTATCTTTTTAAACAATAATTCCTTTAAACCGGGTGTTTTTTTCCAGATCATGATTTCCAATCCTCAGTCTACAACCTTCATCGTAAACGCGAGTTTTGCCAAGCAAAAGTTTACCTCGCTCGTTTCTGACTCCATAAGGTATATCTTTTATTAGATCACACGACGTAGGCCATGAGAAAGATTCTTTTGCAATACTCGGAGATGATTGAATGGATTTAAACGAGTTTTCATGCTCATCGTGATCTTCAGAGGGTATTATCGTAAGAGTTTTGTTAGATAATTTATAAGCCTCATCACCATAAGAGTTTTCATCTTCTTCGTTCATAGCTTCCTCGAAATCTTCACTTACAGAATTTGATGACTCACTTTCGCTGTACTTATTTTTTTTTACTGGGTGGTTTTGGTCAATATCCAAATTTTTATGAAGACTTTCGTTATTTTTGCTTGTTAACACATTAAGTGGTTCTACAATAGGCTTAAATATTGTTTCTAATGCCATATTGCTAGCGTCTTTTGCATCTTTTATCATATTAACCTTCCTTTTCACAGCTGCGGCAGATTTTATAATTTGTTCTTTCAAATTTTGTTCCATTTTGTTTATATTTCCTCTCGGTATGAAATCACAAATGAAACTGATTCCATATTTATGTAACACCTTTTTATGAATGCTAGTCCACCATAATAAATGTGTCAAATGCCTTTCTATAGCATCCCTTATTCCGTTCGCAGTCTTTATTGATAACAATGTAGCTGAATGGTTGATTCCAAACAGTTGAGCACATTTCTCGAAATTGAGCCCAAGACATGTCAGACCCTACATGTTCCTCATAGACATGTCTTAAGTTAATGTCGTCTAGTTTAAATAAAATAATCAAGTTAGAATTATCTCGTACTAATTGTTTCGGTATTTTAGTATAAGTTTGATTAATATAAAAACAATCAATGTTTTTATGACGTCCCATAGCAAAATAGTCTCGGATGCTATTTTGATTCTCACAAGCAACATCGTCAAATATAATGATCGAGTTCGGCAAAGCTTCGTGAGGGCTTAAAATTTCACTATTATGATTATATTTATTATAAGTCGTGTTCGTAACCATACTCATAACTTTTTCTAAGAATGTATATTTAGGCTGATACAAAGACTTTGAATAAACATACAGATTTTGAAATCGTGGACCATCTTCATGTAATAATAAACTTATTACTAAGTTGGTCTTTCCACAATTCGATGGGCCACAAACAACACAGCGAATGGTATTTGGTAGTAAGTTGCCATGACGCTTTGGTTCATTCATTGACGTAGGACAAATACATTCTAATTTTAGTGATTGTTTTTGTTTGATAAATTTCATATCTGCACTTAAATGTGACCGATGTGATGCGTGTACTTCAACAAAATGATGACTGCATTGTCGCGTTAAAACGTTATAAATAGCGGAATATTTTACAACCAATTACAGACCTGAATTGAATCTTATCTGATAATTTACTTACTAGACGCTGCTACCACGTGTTTTATTGTTCCTTCTAGATGGAGTGAAATCGTGTCTGCGATTGAACGAGATATAGAAGGAACAATAATACACTACTACTGGAAATGGGTTTTTAAATATGAGGGAGATTGTGGCGAATGAAGCAGAGAAAAAAGAGTAGTTATCGCCCTCATCTTTCTCCGTTGTGGAATGGGCATCCATCTCAGAAGACGGCGATGAGTAGATACATGATCATACATACGAAGGTTGAAAACGAACCAAACTCAGTTATTTAGAAGTCGGTCAAGTTTATTTAAGAGATCTGCATTCAGGTCGAGATAGCACACATCGCCATAGTCGATTAACGGGAAAATCAAGGTCTGGACGCCTTCGTTTTAGGTGGTAGTAAATTCTTTAGCCTATAAAGTGAACACAATATTCCTGTTAGCTTCTTGCAGATATTGGTAACATGTGTCTGCCAGGTTAGAGTTGAATCGATATGCAAGCCGAGGTCTTTTGCGTCACTGCCAATAAGAATAACATTACCATCATACATAATTTGATTTAGGTTAGCGATGTCAACAAGTTAGTGATCTGGGTATAATTCTCGAACTTCCCACAATAAGGGCTTGACATTTAGACGGATTGACCACAATACCAAACTGTTGATTAGGCCTTAATCAAAACCACGCTGGCCCGTGCGGATTGGTTGACTTCACGTACACCTTTGAATTACTTCGCAGGTGTATGCAGGTTTCCTCACGATGTTTTCCTTCACCGTAGGAGCGTCAGATAAATGTGGGTGCATATGAAATTCGTAAAACGAAAAACACATTGGTACATGGCAGGATCAATCGCGGGCCTCCCGATTCTACTCGGGGCACAGTCCGGTGCCGAAGCCACAGCGCCACCGACGCTTTCAAATAATTAAATAATTAGCATTAAATTACTAACTATATTCTTGGCCCCGCGTATACATACTCGTAACAGCGATATATGCTATGTAAGGATGTGCGCTTGTTCTCTCCGCGCTGTACCTCTAGAACGGTTTTAGATAAAATAAAAATTGTTGACAATTTTATAATCTACAAGTTTTATAATATCCTCAAATGATGTATTACCCATAGAAATTGAGATAAATAACCTTTGGCCTTGAATATCTTGTAACGCGGACACGAGATTGACTTTTTTCACAGTCTTTAGAATGCCAAAATAAAGGTTTTTACCAATTTTCAGCTTATTCGCTTCCATTCCGAGGTTTGCCACTTTATTGGTCTTATTTGACTGGATTATCAGCCTTCGCCACTAGTACATACTGTATACTATCATTAAGCCTGGCGACGCGTCAGCATGCGTCGCCACGCAAACAGTCGGTCCGACCTGCCGCTATAGCTGTTTCACACCAGTAAAATGAAACAAATTAATAAAATAACCAACAAGCTATAGAAAAAAAAAAGATTGAGAGCCGTCGCGGGTCGCCTGGCAGATGTAAAACATCGAAATTACATATTTTGTACAGGTAATATGCATAATATAGCGTGGCGGCGCATGCCGTCTCGGTCTGACCCGCCGATATACAGGTTTACAGGAAAAGTCGACCTAGGTCCGTTAAGAGCGTGTAGTACACATCATTTCTGAATGATTTCACTATGGAACCCCCCATCCTAAACTTAACCGTTTTCGAGATATTCGAGTTTTAATTTTTTTTATGAAAATGACAAATTTTTCGGCTATTCAATTGAATATTTTGAATTTTTTTTATTCTAATGATTATATTTTAGTTTTTTACATGAAGAATGAGATGGTTAATGACCTCAATGACTAAAATTGCATGTAAGTTAAGTAAATAGGTCATTGCAGACGATCGAAACTTAAGAAAATAAGTACAAATTATAAAAAAATATTTTTCTTTTCTGGATATCTCAAAAAATTATTATGGCACTTGCTCTGCAGATATGCTTAAAAACATCTACATTTTATCAGCTATCCAACGAGGTATAACAACCTAGGGTTGTATTTAAACTCATAGAAAAAAACATAGTTGAAAAGGTTCAGGTAGTAGGTCTAACGGGTCCCTCGGCTATTGTCCTTCAAGTTAATCCGGTGCGTGTGAGCGAGACAACTTACGATTTATGCAGGTGAGAGTGAGAAAAATAATGTGCAAAAACAAGTTTGGGGATACAACATGCCCACTGTTTTGTATTTGGTCGTTTGTTTGCTTGCCATCCATTTTAGTCTGCTCATGCGATTCGTCCATGGTAGATGCGAATTATTGTGCTTTCGGATTCCCACACGACTTGGCTTTGTTTCTGGACTGATTTTTCTAACTGTGACTACTGTGCTTGTTTACTGGACTCTGATTTGTGCTTGTGATACTGGACTGTTGAAAATGGCAACATACTCGAACGAAGAATATGCGGATATGCTTATCTGCTACGGATACTGCAATTGCGTGTCCGCACAAGCTCGGACTGAGTACATACGACGCTATCCCGACCGTCGAGTACCTGATGTGAACGTTCGACGGAGTTTACCGACGACTTTGTGAAACTGGCTCTGTTTTGCGACGACGTACGGACTTAGGAAGACCACGTGTCATTGATGACGACGAGGAACAAGACAACGAAATCGTAGAACGGTTCAGAAGAGACCCAACCACTTCGACCAATATTGTTGCCCGTGAACTGGGCCTAACTCAGTGGAAAGTGTGGTTTACGGTTGTTTACGCTCGAGGAAGAGCGAGTGGCAACACTGCATTATAGTCTGTGCAGTGAGAGCCTTTTGGCGGCCGGCCGCATGTGACATGTCAGTCGAGTCAAAACGGAATGACATTGATATAGGTTATGTCCGGGCATCAATAGAATAATATAAAATATCCAACAAATAGTATTGCGCGGCGCACCAAGTGATTGTTGGTGCGAGGTTCCGCAAAGCTTTAGTGGCAAGGTTTTATCGTCGCGAAGTGAGTGATGGTGGCCTAATAGGCCTATGTAGTGCTCCGGTCTCCATCGTTGGATTGACACCAACCCTTCGGGAGCCGCGGCTTCCTTCGAGCTAGCTCAGGAAGTCCACCGGCTACATACGGAGACCAATTGGAATAGGGGTAAGCAACAATGTTTTCTATGAGCTGGTAGTAGGTTATAAAAATCAGCAACCCAGAAGTCGGTGAATCGCCGACGTGGTGGTGTCTACCTTGGGCACCACCAACGGTTCATACGGCAGGCCTGTATCCATACCACTACACGCCGGTACATGTAATTGAAGAAGGAGATCCCGCGAGACGCATGGACTTCTGCAGATTCATGCTCAATGCAGATATCGAGGACCCGAATTTCCTAAAATTAATATTGTGGACAGATGAATCCAAATTCGATAAGGACGGGATTACTAATTACCATAACGCACACCATTGGGCTCCTAAAGAACTAGGCAATCCGAATAAGAAAAGAGTAAAGGGGTCACAACGACGATTTAGTGTAAATGTGTGGATGGGCATCATTTCCAACCATTTGATTGGGCCTTACTTTCTTCCAGACAACCTCAATGGTGAAACTTATGAAAATTTCTTAAGAGGTGACTTAGGTGACCTACTAGATGATCTCCCATTACAATTACTGCGGGACATGTGGTTTCAACATGATGGCTGCCCTGCTCATTTCAGAAGAAGTGTTAGGGAATGGTTGGACACTAACTATCCTAACAAATGGATTGGACGAGGTGGGCCTATACCCTGGCCAGCCAGATGTCCCGACCTGACCCCCATGGATTTTTATGTATGGGGGCACATGAAGAGCCTCGTTTACAGTGAGCCCAACCCCATATCGTCAGTGGAAGTTCTCAAAGAAAGGATAATTAATGCTGCTAACGACATAAGAAGAACATTAACCACTGGTGTAGTGAAAAGTGGACTACGTGAAAGAATGAGAAAATGTGTGCGAAATAGAGGTGGACACGTAGAACATGAACTATAAAATTTTATTCAAAAACATTAGGTGAATAAATGTTATTTTGAACTGATTTATTGTTTCATTTAGCTTACTACAATCACCGACGATCTGTACGCCAACGAGTTGAGCGTGAGTGACTTTATATGCGAACTAGCGTTAACAACGCACCAATTACGTTATTTTCCAAACAAAAGCCAGTAACTAGTCACTTACGCTCAACTAATAGTTGGCGTATGGTCATTATTTGTACGATCGACAATCTGAACAAAAAAAAAATGCTATAAAAACTGAATGATCTCCTAGGTCAGGATAGCGGGACATCGATGGATGCATGAAGGTTGTACCTAGCCGAGGGAGGCCGTTCAGTAGTGGAAGCCAGTAGGCTGAAATGATGATGCTGAACTTAAGTCAAATTAATTAGATTAAATAAGCGCTATTTATTCTGACTGCCACATGTAGCCTTAGAAACTAAGTTTCACCGTTAGACCTACTACCTGAACCTTTTCAACTATGTTTTTTTCTATAAGTTTAAATACAACTCTAGGTTGTTATACCTCGTTGGATAGCTGATAAAATGTAGATGTTTTAAGCACATCTGCAGAGCAAGTGCCATGATAATTTTTGAGATATCCAGAAAAGAAAAATATTTTTTTATAATTTGTACTTATTTTCTTAAGTTTCGATCGTCTACAATGACCTATTTACTTAACTTACGTGCAATTTTAGTCATTGAGGTCATTAACCATCTCATTCTTCATGTAAAAAAAATAATCATTAGAATCAAAAAAAATTCAAAATATTCAATAGAATAGCCGAAAAATTGGGCATTTTCATAAAAAAAATTAAAAGTCGAATATCTCGAAAACGGTTAAGTTTAGGATGGGGGGTTCCATAGTGAAATCATTCAGAAATGATGTGTACTACACGCCCTTAACGGATCTAGGTCGACTTTTCCTGTAACCCGTAGATGTTTTAACATCAAAAACAAATTTGTGAAATAAATAACGCTCTACAGCAGGATCGAACCACAGCTACACAGATTTTAAATCGAAAATCATATGCATAGACCATAATATTATGATTATATTATTATCCTGACCTACTTCATATAGGTACTCGAGTACCTATATGAAGTAGTGATTTTGTGTAATGCGACATGCGATAGATGGACGAAGTAACTTGATGCGATGTAAAAAAGTTTCACTTTAAAAACATTACAAACTATGAAAAAAAAATTAGAAATACAAAATATTGAGAACTTATGCCTGCAGCAATGTGTATTGTTAATTTGTCAGCGAATAGTTTTTGCAATTTCGCATAGCGCAAGTTGGCATTTTAAGCACTTAGGATTTTGATTCAATATCTAAAATTGTAAAAACACAATAAGGTATATTATACCTTATTGTGACATATTATTATGTAACAGTGTGGCTTGTCTGTTCGTTAATCTATGTTAGCGAATCGGTAGCTTACTCGCTCTAACGGAATATTACATAAGAGTAAAAGAGACGATAATACGTGGCGGTTGAGTGGTGGCGGTCGAGTGTATTAGGGCGCTTGCGCACTTATACGTATTCGGTTCGTATTCGATACGTGAAAAAACCGAACGGGAAATTAACGTCCTAGCGTTTGCGCACTTATCCGTATTCGATTCGTGTTTGAGACGGTTGTGCGATAAACGTAAAGATGGCGGGATCACATTCTGTTTTAAAAAAACCCACTGCAATTTAGTACCTACTCATTTGGTACTATTTGATACCAAACATTATAATTTTGGTACCTGCTTAGCTTAGACAAAATCCGGCTTTGATTATTAAAATGGATGGATCATGCCCTAACATTAAAAGCAGTTTCTTTTAAATTCTAATATTAAAATTCTGATGGCACAAAAAATGTATGAAAAAGGAACATAGATGTATAAAATATTTTACAAAAAAACAGACCAGCACTAATAGGCGACCTTATTGCTAAAAAGTAATCTCCTCTAGGCAACCTTGAGACAAAAGAATGAGACAGCATATTCAATAGGGGAAAGGGTGCAGAACTAGGACTAAGAATAGATTGTAATATGGGTAAGGAATTACGAGCAAAAGTTCCAGCTTAATTAATTCATATTTGAATAATCTGTAGGCGTTTGAAAATTCCACCTTTAACATAAGTAATATGTTTTTTAGTATAAATTGTAATTTTATATAAAAAAACGATTAAGCAATCATTATAAATACATATATAAACGTTACTAACAACTTCATCAAATAATACAAATAAATGATGGAGACCCGCCATCCTGATGCACACCTAAAAACGACTTAAAGTGAGAATCAACGAATCGAACACGAACCGAATACGAACCGTATACGTATGAGTGCGCAAGCGTCCATACAATCATTAGGACGGTCAAACCGGATCCAAACCAAACACGAATCGAATACGAACCGAATACGTATAAGTGCGCAAGCGCCCTTACGCAGTTTCGGAACCATTATTTTTGTTTTCATGAAGAAATATATGATTACTTACCTTAAATATATGTCAATTATAAAACGAATATATTCACAAGTACACAACGGCAGAGTTTTAATTGTCTGTAAAGCAATATTTTACGCAATATTAGCGACACAATCTTCAAAGTACGTTCTCGTTCGCGCGCGATCGACTAAGCCAGTTGGTTGGTGCCCATTGGCACCAGTTTAGGGCCCTTTTATATTGCGACTTTTTGCAGCGATACATACGCGCATTTGACAGTCGCGCCATTGCATCGCGATATCCGCGATCAACAAGTATTTGTATCGATTCATACGCACGTTTGTATCGATGGAAAAGCACGTTTGTATCGATGAAAGCGAACTCATCACGCTGTGGCTGTCGACGAAATACTGCCCCACTAGACAAATTCCGCACGCTAACTTTTCCGCAGTCGTTGCGCAGAAAAAATGTATGGAAATAACATTAGCTTGCGACAACCTCACGCTATTTTTTCCGTAGCTAATGTCATCTCCATACTCAGAGTAAACAGTGTTTACTCTGAGTCTTCATATGATATATGGTATCGCGTTAACATCGATGCTGTATTGCGTTCGCATCGCGATTGTATCACTACAGTCTACGCGGCTAGCTACTCAATCGCGACTGCAGCGCGATTGTATCGCTTCTTTGAGTAGCGCGTGTGTGTAAAGGTAGATGATTTGCGACTGTATATATCGATGCTGCATCGCGACTGTATCGCTGCAAAAAGTCGCAATGTAGGTACTCGTAAAAGGGCCCGAACAGCACGTCTAGGTTAGGTGCGTTAAGGTAATGTATTAATATTAATGTATACGAGTAGTTATGAATACTTGAGAATAGTATTCGTTTCGCTGCGCTGTAAAACCTTAATTAATGAATAAAATTTAACAAGGTATTAATGAAAATTATTCCTTAAAAACCCCTCTATAAAAATGATCTGATATAATTTTTTTTTATGTGAAATGATCAGAAAATGTAATAGCGATTTTTATCGATTTTCGCTAATAGCTTTGTTATTTTTAGTTCTACGACTAAAAGTTACTTGGCTTAAGATGTAGAGAATTTTATTTGCAACAAAAATGTTTTTGTAAGACTTGTAAGCTTGTCGAATATACCATAAAAACCATTTGTACCCCTCTGTCCAAGATGTCGGCCGTGGGGCAAGGGTTGTTACCCCAAAAATTTGGATTTAACTTTACATTAACCCCTCCTTAATATCAAAAAAATAAAATTGCGTCCTCTCACAAACGCACGATAAGCCCACAAAAAGAAAATGGTCTAAAATGACCACCACCTGTGTTGATGCTCATTTTATAGCATTTTGAATTGTTGCTCGTATAGCAAGTGGCTCCAGCTTGGCGATTTCTTCTTCGATGTTAGCTTTCAAGACTAGCAAGGTTTGTGGTTTGTTGTGGTAAACGCGGGATTTCAAAAAGCCCCAAAGGAAGAAGTCTGGCACCTTTAGATTCGGTGATCTGGACGGCCAGTTCTTTTTTTTTTTTAGAAGGCCAAGCAAATGACTCCATTCCACCTGGTGGTAAGTGGAAGTAGAGTCCAAATGCGAAGATAGCTAGTGCGGGAAAGAGGTTAAATGCCGCACTAGCCACCCTCACCTTGCCGACCTGCAAGGTGCTTCTTCACGCCTCTTATAAAGGACCCGGGATTATAGGAAGGAGGAAACACATGCGCTGGCAGAGAGTTCCATTTCTTAATAGTGCGACATAGAAATGAGTTACCGAATTTCTTGGTACGCGTTTGAATGGTAGTCATAGTTAGACGGTGACAACGCAGGCCAGCACGTGTTGTTCTTAAATGGAAAGGAGAAGGTGGGATTAGTGAAAAAAGCTCTTCAGAGCCTTCACCGTGGTAAAGATGATAGAACGCGCTAAGTGACGCTATATCGCGACGCAGCTGCAGAGGTTCAAGGTTGTTAGTCACCTCTACATCGCCAATGATGCGTGTTGAGCGCCGCTGCAACCTATCCAAAGCATCGAGTAAGTACTTGGTGGAGCCATTCCAGAGGTGCGAACAATATTCCACACAGGACCGTACTTGCGTTTTGTATAGCAAGCACAGTTGATCAGCTGTAAAGAATCGCCGCATCTTGTTCAAGACACCGAGTTTTCGTAAAGCTGTTTTTAGAAGGCTTTCGATGTAATCCTTTGGGTTTAAGTCGCAGCGTACGTCCATACCGAACATGGTAATACTACTCTGCAGGTTCAGTCTAGTGCCCTGAAGAGAGGGAAGAGGGAGGAACGGTGACGTTTTTGCCGAGAATGCACACACCTGCGTTTTCTTGGCATTGAAATCAACTAGGTTCTCTGTGCCCCATTTGGATATGCGGTCCAAGACCTGGTCAAGTTCAATGACAAGGTTCTCCCGTCTCTCCGCGATGTCTGCCCGTCCAGCCGCCGCGTGTCCGAAATATCCCGCATGCACTGAACTATAATCTGCATTGCAATGAATGTTCCCAAGAGGAATCATATCATTGATATGCAGAAGAAAGAGTGTCGGGGATATAACGGAACCCTGCGGTACTCCGGCATTCACCGGCATAAGCCGCGATCTACACCCATCTAATAGGACACGGATTCTTCGCTCATGCAGGAAGTCAGCCACCCAGGTACAGAGCTGAACGGGAATACCGTAGGACGGAAGCTTGGAGAGAAGACCCTTGTGCCAGACCCTATCAAAAGCTTTGGCGATGTTAAGGCTGATAGCCAATGACTCGCCTTGCTTGTCAATAGCTTCACCCCAGACATGCGTCACATACGCTAGAAGATCACCCGTCGATCGCTTCGGACTGAAACCGTATTGACGGTCGTTAATCAGGGAGTGATCCTCTAGGTAGCGGATCAGTTGGTTATTTAGGATCCTTTCCATGATCTTACACAGTACTGAGGTGACAGCTATTGGCCGATAGTTGCCGGATCCGAGCGGTTCCCTTCCCTCCAAGCCTCTGGAACGCGTCCCGAAGAGTAGGATAGTTTGTACAGGCGTGTGAATACGGGAGACAACTCCGCTGCATGTTTTTTGAGTACAACCCCCGGAATGTCATCAGGTCCAGTAGCTCTCCTGACATCGAGTGACTGCAAAATAGCACGAACATCTCCGGCAGCTGTAACGAAACCAAATCTAGCTCAATGGTCGAAGCGTCTCCATTGATTTTATCTCCATGTTTTCGTCCGGTCAATTATTTGATCAAAGAAGTATTGTTGTAGAAATATGACAATTAAAAATAATATTTTAAACTGGGAAGGATTTGATTTTGACAGGAATGTCACAGGCATTTATTGAAGGGGGAACATTACGGAATTTCGTGGAAGCCGGTTGGTCTTCGTCGCGCTCTTTGATTTTTCATATTTAATTTGAATTAATTTGTGTTTGCAAAGATTTGTGAATTTTAAGATATTAGTGTTTCGAGTTCGAATATCGAATTGTGAATACCTAAAACATCGACATGGTTCGATGGACCACGGTCGGGTCACCTGACGGAGATTACGACAGACTGTGGTTTTAACTCCCTTCGGGGAGGGCGTTGTTTGGAACATATCAGCGCAGTCACTCTTTACCGACATAGTGACTCAAGTTCCCTGGTTTCTTTGGGAAGTGTTTAGCGGCGGGGGGACTGTCGAAGTGGACCCATGCCTTAATTGCACCCGTTTAGCTACGCATGGACTAAAGAAGCTGGTCCTCTATTTATATATGTATATTTACACCACGTATATAGGGTTCGTGAGCACACGGCGATCCCAATCCACCTGCCCGTGCTCGCGCATACACGAGTATAGGGAAATAGGCACACAGAGGCCCTTCTCACCTCGCTTTCTTATTCTTTTAATGTTAGGTGTCTTACATTGCACTTCGTAAGACAACGCAACACACCACACGTTTAAATAACTAAAATGGGGTTAGTTTGTTCTTATTGAACTACACAAATAGAAGCTTATAGATTCGGTTAGACACAATACATCAGGTAGGGACCCTTAAACTAAAATCATTATCTTCATCATCTTCATCAATGAAATTAACTATTAATTTTACTGAATCTAATCAGGTTACTCCGAAGGAAGCCTGCTACGCTATTTATTCAGGTCCCTCCATATGAAACCTGCACCGATTATTCAGGTCACTCCGAAAGGAAGCCTGCTACGCTATTTATTCAGGTCCCTCTATAAGAAACCTGCACCGCTATACAGATCCCTCTGTAAGAGGTCTGCACCGTTATTCAGGTCCCTCTATATGAAACCTGCACCGATTATTCAGGTTACTCCAAAGGAAGCCTGCAACGCTATATTCAGGTCCCTCTATAAGAAACCTGCACCGATTATTTAGGTCACTCCGAAAGGAAGCCTGCAACGCTATATTCAGGTCCCTCTATAAGAAACCTGCACCGATTATTCAGGTCACTCGAAGGAAACCTGCAACGATTATATTTATTCCTAGTTTCTCGAAGAGATTCTAGTGGCTTATTCCAATATCTGAGAATATTGAGTGGATTTTGGATCATATTTTCCATTGGGCTCGACTATGAAGTCCGCTCTAATAAGAGCTTGTGTTTGATGCATTATTTGTCTCGTGAGTAAATTATTTTGGCACTGTGAAGTGGTTGTGCTTACATATAAAAAACTGAAGAGATGTGGAGGGATAATATTATATTGGGAACATTATCTGCAACGGCAACGTGTCAGAAGGTTAGGCACGTTAGTCGACTATTACTAAAAAAATATTTGCTTCAGTGTCAGAAGGTTAGGCACTGGAGTTGTTCCCTTCGACGACATCTCCGACACATCTTCTTTATCTACGAATCGACGAATTATTCACACTATGGATCGGTGCCGAAATCTTGAACTCTTCACTAAAACTAAAGTGATATGTGCTATTTGAAGTGATAACTTTGTGTTGTGCAAAATGGAAATTGTGATAAAGATCTCATGTAAGTTTCATCATCATTATTTCAACGTAAAGCTAATTTTGCTAAGACATTAAATGTCTTAGAGATTAATCTCAAATGTATTGAGAATATGAACTGGTAGAGTTTCTTTCGCTCCTTTCTTCTCTACAAAACTAAAGTTCTGAAAGGATGTAATTCTCAAGCGTAGAGAATTTTAGTAGTTTATAAAGTATGTTGGTAGGGCGAAGTAAGGTTCATTTGGAATCTTATGGAGCCCGAGGGTAAAGGGACTACCTTCCTGAAGGTATCAAAATCCCAATGTTAGCTTCAGAAAGTAAAGACAGCGGCGGTAATATACTTAAAAATCAAAACGTTTGTTTTCTCATTACTGAGATCGTAAAATTCACTCAAAAGAACAGATTGTTATCGTTACTATGGTAGCGAGTTTAATAAGCGTTTGATCATGTTTGATAGAATAAATAAGGTATAGGGATAGTTTCGACAATAGGAGTTCTATATCTATCCACTTGGAAAAGATCTTGGGTTACATAAGCGGTTGCAACGTAGATCCTAATAAAATCACTAGTCGATCATTGGCCAAACTTCATACAAATCAAAGCAATTTTGTGCGTTTCTTTTAAAGGCGTAAATTGTTAGTAAAACTACGAATAGAACTGTGTAAAGGGGTTTTCTATTTAGGGTTCCGTTTGACGTTAGGTTGGATCGTTACACAGCCAGCAGTTCAAATCTCCAAAACGGGAGATCACTCGGCTCGGTAATTGGTGTCTCAAATCTTCATCGTTGCCCGAGCTGTGTGAGCGATTGTTCCATGCATGGACCTACAAAAAATACCTTTTTTTCAGATCCGTGGGTTTATGTAAAGTTATACCTACAGCAACTATCTTAAAGTACAATGACATTTGATTAAATTTGCAAAAATTATGGCACATTCACATTGTTACATTACTTTTGCGCCACCTTTTACAAGAACTATTGTATAACAGAAAAGTAATGAACAGTGAATACATTTTTCACCTTACGCCCAAGAGATAGTAGCGAAACTACACTTTACACCCATGTGACGGTAGCAGAACCGCTAAGCCACATATTTTGACTAAGTTGTAGAGTTTGTGAAGTTGGGGTTTGTAGAGTTGGGGCGTGTAGAGCTAGAAGCTTGGGTCTACATGAGATCCTAATAACTTTTTTGCCAGTGTGAGCCATATGGTCTCGTCTTGGTAACATTTTACATGAAAATGTTTTTAGTGAGCATTGGTAGAATATTTTCGTAACTGAATAGTTGAACAGATACTGATTTGAATAAAGGGACACTGATAAAACTTGCATAGTTCCAAAAATAAGGATATTTTAATGAAAATATACAAAGGTACCGATGTATTGTTATTTGATAATTTTGTTTTTGATTTACCGCCGCACTCAATAATACTATTATACTACACTGAGACATTTTGTTTTACACTTGTGTATCTTTTTTTATTAAAATTAATGAATAAACCATGAATAAACCAACAAAACCTTAAAAATGCACCCACAATAAATGTTAAATGACAGACACTGACAGAACATCATCAACATCAACCGCCATTTGTAAAACAAACTATAATGTGAACTTGACATTGGGTCTAAGCTACAAATGCCCAAATGCCTCATTGCGGGGTTTTTGACCATAGCGATAATTATGTCACGAAATCATGAAAAAAAATTTACATTTCAGGTTTGAAACACTTTGAAATGTATTTGTCACACAGCTATCAGAAGTCTTTTATTCAATCCTTTAGCGGCCTTTGTTCAAATAAGATCAAAAAACACACTCAAGAGAAGATTACAACGGACCAAATGTCATACAATAATGCCGTATTGGTGGGAAATTGGAGCGAGGAAAGGTTGAAGTATGAAGTAAGGGTATTTACATAATATGTCGCTTTCTGTCTAGTATTATAAATATGAGAATCATCATCCCAGCCGTACAACCCTTGGACTGTTGGGCATGCCCCCAAATCCTACAATATGGGGGGTTATTGCGGAAGGCATACTACGACGATTGCCCCGAGGGCCAAAGAAATACGGAGCGGATCGTTTTGCGTTGCAAACTTCGCTTTCTCGACGCTCGAATTGATCGAGGCTGACGCTTTTAACGCAAAAGAAACGCAAGCAAAGAATCTCGTCCGTTGGTCGATAGAGTGTTCCACGAGCGAGTTCAAATTATACATATAGAACTGTACCACTACGAGCGGTGTGGTTGGCTTGGGTTCCGTGAAATGTTGGTCGACACCTCCACCAGTAAGAGCAGAAAAAGATGTTTGAAATGGACGTTGATAAAACGTTTAGGTATACGTTATCGTGTCCATCCTTTCGACGGACAGTACCTACCATAACACTAAATCCTGACTGTCCATCCTTTCGACTGACAGTGCCTACCATAATGCTAAATTCTGACTTTACCATTCAGACTTTTCCATAAAACGCGTTTTACTTACCTGGGTTATTACTATGAATGACTGTTAAAAATAAATTGCATACTTATATATATTTTTTATTTTAATACAGCGAACGTTTGTTTCATAAATACTTTTCGCAGATGTATTCTTTGTAAGTAAACAGGGGTGGGAAGGCCCAATTCACCGAACGGGGCCCTAATTACGTCCTAAATCAGTGTAGTAAAGTATATATCCATAGTTTAATTTTGTTAAATAATAGTTATTTTTATTTGCAGTACGATTTCAAATTATTTTTACTGAAACGAGATAGACGAGAATTGTTGCTACAAAGATCACGAACGCTCTTCAGCAATCTATTAAAGGAGGTAAATCATACTCGTATTAGGTACTCACGATAGATAGATTATTTTAAGTTGGTCTATTCGATCATTGATTAACACTAAGACCACAGAACACACCTCTTTCTGTGAGCTGTGACTAGGACGCAAAGTCGCTATCTACCCATGGCGTTGGGCGTCGGTGACCTCTCGCTGCCAGTTATCGCAAAGAAGGTGCTTGCTGTGAGAGAGAATGGGATGGGAGGCTGTCTCCTCCTTTTGTAAGAATGTAATTATGAAGAAGGCAGCGGAGAGGGAGCGGGAAAATGACTCTTATACCGTTCCCCTCCGACGCAAACGATTGGGTGGTAGGAGGGCTTTTGCGGGATCCACGACCGCACTAGGTATGGTCTATGCGAGAGGCTGACCCCTGATACGCGCGATAATAGTCCCCCCCCCCCCGTCTGGGGATTACCCAGACCCTAGATCGCCTTGATATTGGAGAAGATGGACATCGAGTTTGGTTTAGTTAGTGAGTATGCCCCGTACTCAGCAGGGCAGTCCCACACACGCCTGTCGACTAGTCGTCGGCAGGTACGGTGCGCAACAGCATTCCACCTCCAATTAACGTCAATTTCCATACCAATTAACCCATTAAGTAAATATTTTATTTTTCCTAATTAAAGAATTGGCCTTTGTTGTATAGTATTCAGTTCATTTAAGACATAATATAAGATAATTAGTGAACAAACATGAATTATAACAAACATTAATTAGTCATTTTGTAGTACTTAACTAGTTTTCATTTATTTCTATCTGCTTTTATTTTAAATGAAAGGTACTATAATAATAGCGCTTATTAAATTGTAGAGACCTCTTGCAATAAGTGGAACCTTTGTGTTGTACGGGTTCAACGTGCAATTAGTGGCTTCAGATATTCCAGGTATGATTTAACTACTTTATCACTAAATTCTGTTTTGTAAAAAGATATCGTATGTTGTATGCAACTTACAATCGTTCGTTAGATGGAGTTTTTATTTTAAACGAGCTTTTGCCCGCGACTTCGCCCGCGTGGTAATCCTTTTATATTGATTCCCTTTACAAATTCCCTCCCCTCTCCCCTTTTTACACCCTTTATCCTTCCCCACAACTCCAACTATCTCCATACCAAATTTCATCACAACCGGTTCAGCGGTTAATTATTGATTCCCCATACAAAATTCGACGCCCCTTTTTCCCCCCTTGAGAAGTGATTTCTGCAATAAAAGCTATCCTATGCCCGTCTCCTGGCTCTAAGTTACCTCCCCACCAATTTTCAGCCAAATCGGTTCAGCCATTCTTGAGTTTATGTACCTATACACGGTTATTTTTTATCACCCTGGAAACTTTAAGGGACGTTTCACGACATGGTATTAGAATGATTTAAATATGAATAAAAAAAATAACTCACTTACTTAATTTTATATTAATTTTCAAAAAAAAATACAAAAAATGCTGCACTAGTTGAGAGCAGCATTTTTAGAGATTTTTTTTCATTTTTTTTATTTTTTTTTATAATAATTGAAGTGTCCTGAAGCGTCCCTACAATTTTCCGGGGTGATAAAAAAATAACCGTGTATAATAAGATTTTTTCTTTAGTATGAGGAAAATTTAAACCAGTTGTAATATCCTAAATTTTACATATCCCATCTACACTGTTACTAGTAGACCAAAATATCTCGGCGCACAGTGTCACGTTCGCAGAATGTAGAACACACTATATGAGAAACTAGGTCCCTTCGGCCCGTTAGGTCCTTTACCAGAATGTAATCGGTTTATAACGTCGGTTTTCCTGAACGTCCATTCCACGAAAGTCTTGTCCAGAATACGATAAAAAGAGGCTAGCATTAGGTACCTACTTTGTTAACTTATTAAAGAATATACGGGACTGATAGTGTTCTATTTTTACCGATTTCATAGTATATTTTTATTTATAATGAAATACAAAAATTAAAATTTGAAAAATTCAAGTAACCAATTAACAAGTCAGTCATTTGCGAGTTGAACTCGTGCACCAAGGGTTTCGTACAAACTCATCTAAATAAAAATATAAGTTCCCCACTACATATTTACGCTAAGTTTTTGGGGTCCCACCGGATAGTCCTATTGTGCTATAGTGGGTTTACGGTGGGGTTTCTAAATTTTTCCTCGTACATGTGCTGTAAGACATTGCTTTACGTCAAACTGCACCTAAGGGGACGTTCGAATAAATGGACGTTCCGGGAAGTGCACATTTAGATAAAAAGGACGTTCAGGCCGGGAACCGACTGGACACTCCGGTAAAAGAACCTAACGGGCTGTAAGGAACTAGGTATTACCCATATTCTAGGTACAGATTGGGAGGGTGTGTAATAATTAGTATTTAAATAGACTAACTAGGTACCTGCCTGGTCATGCGTTATATTGACTTAGTAGTTATAATACATTGGATCAATGTTATACATGCTTATGTAATCAAATTAAAATACATACAAAGCGATACACAACATTCGACATAAGCATATAACGTGGAATAGACTATAGCTTAAAAAGATCTAAACAACACCATCTACTGGAAGTCCGAAAGATTACCTAGATAATCAAGTGGCGTCATTAACTTATACCGCCATCTGCTTGACACTTTTGGAACAAACAAATAATTGCAAACAGTTTAATCAGCAATTAAAAATATTAAGGCGCATAACACATTGCACCGGACACCGCTCCGGTGTGCGGTGCTGCGGTTTTTAATTTTGACTGGAGAATCTTAATTTCTATACAAAAACCGCAGGGTATAACACACTCGCACCGCATCACCGTGCGGTTGAGCGGCGCGCGCGACGGCACCGCACTCCCGGACGGTGATGCGGTGCGGTTCGCGGGGTATGCCACACTGTGCCGCAGTATCGTACGGATTTTTGCGTAGAAAGGACGTGCATACGCTTAATAGATCTCAACATAGATAATGCGGCGATGCGGGGCGTCGTCGTGCACCGCAGCTCCGGACGGTGATACGGAGCAAACCGTACGGTGGCACGGTTCCGTGCCGCCGCAGCCGCATGCGGTTTTCGTCCCTCCGTACACCGCAGCGGTGTCCGGTGCAATGTGTTATGCGCCTAAGGTCAATAATCAGAATAAAAACTATCCTGTCTTTTTATCATCACAGCTCATATACGTCCCCACCGAGGGGCTCGAGCCTACCCTATGTTAGGGTGATTAGGCCTTAGTCAACCACGCTGGCCTAGTGTGGATTGGTCGACTTCACATACACCATTGAATTTCATCGCAGATCTATGCAGGTTGCTTCACTGTGTTTTCCTTCACCGTAGGAGCGCCAGACAAATGTATATATGAAATTCGAAAAGCAACAAACATATCGGTACATGGCGGTCTTGAACCCCGGACTTCCCGATTGGAAGGCAAGTGCCGAGTCCACAACGCCATCGACGCTCCCTATCATAATAATCCTATTTTTTAAGTTGGACCAAATTACACACAGTAAGCCAAATTTCATCAAAATATCATATACATATACGTCTATAAGATTGGACCAACATGTTCGTTTTGTCATGAAAATTTAAAATATCAGAGGGTATCATTGCCATTTCTTATGGCAAATAAAATGTGTTTAACCAGGAATTTGTAGATGCTTGATGTGATTGGGGAATAAATGAAAAAAAAAAACAAATCAAATATGAGATATATTTTTTTAACAAACCCATCGACATAAATTTTGTTATGTTCTCCTTAAAATTAAAATAAATTTCCGGATAAAGATACTACTTACTTGCAAATTATCCGCGCGCAACTTGCCCTCGTTATTAACGTCTTTGATGAATTTAATAATTTCCCCTTTTTTATATAATCCAGATTCATGCTTCTAGCCTCAAAAATAACGAAACGCGTCTGTGTAATGTACCTTTGCCTTACCCATTTCTGTTGTCAAACGGCAATGCTTGCATTGTTGTATTTCGGTTTGAAGAGTAAGCCAGGCAGTGAAATACTGCGTACTGTGACTTCATGTTACTAGCTAGCAACATACTCGTATGTTGGGGTAGGAAAGAGAACGTAACTTCCTCTATTGGTAACAAATGACATAACATTTTTATCATTAATTCTTATTCAAATTTCACATTACTAATAATAATATGATAGTTAGTACGGCGATGACGACTTAGTATAAGTATGTAATTTCATAAGTATAATTTATTCAATTTTCTTGTTTATGTAAATAGTAAAGAAGCTAGACGGGAACAGAAATCAGTACGGGCTTGCTCTCTCGAGTCTGGTCACTGAACGTCAAGTTGACTACATTCAAAACATCGGCGATGGTTGCGTGATGACTCTATCTCCCATCACTACACCATGCTGTCGCAATACTTTTGTGATTCTGAGGTATGATTAGCAATTTTAATAAAAGCTTTTTGAGTGGGTACATAATTCGTAGAGAAAACTAACGTTTTGTTGAGACAACTAAATCGGGGAACCCGTGATCCAGAATTCGATTCCCGCTGTAACGTTGTACCTACATTCGAACGAGCATCGTAATCAGCGCTCGATTAAAATAAAAATAAAAATGTAGGTACAACGTTACATTACCCCCCGCTCTACGGAAGGGTTTTAACTAAATTAAAACTTGTCTAAAATAAGACTGCAATTAACACTACACATTCATCCGTCCTCACACAAAAAAACAATCAAAATTCATCTATACATAAAAGCAGCTACAACTAGTCAAACGTCGTAGACGCATCCTAACAAAGAAAAGTTATTGATGTTCGTAATATCGATAACTAATGTCAACTGCAAGTTTAATGAGCCTATAGAGAGTATTCAACTATTTGAACTACGCACATAAGTTCACCATTCTAATTAGTACCTCTACTGGGGAAGAACCTCTGCATATTACTGACTTGTGGTCGTTAAGACAAGTGAACACACTAGGGGAAGGTGGCCTAAAATGGGTAAGCTAAGGAAGTGATTAATAAAATCTATAAGAAAAACTTGTTTTTCGTTATGAGATAGAATATTTATCGAGCATCAAAATAAAACATAATATGATGTCACCATATATCAAATATTTATATAATAAGATAAATACAAAACCGAAGACAAATGTTTTAAGCATTAAAGTACATTTCATGTAAATTGAGTTGCAAAAAATATCTCAAAAAGGTCTTATACATTTTTAATTTATTAAGTTGTTTAGGTCAATAATATACTATAACTATATGTAATTATATGTATTATACTACACTCGGCGTCAAAAAAATCGCACCTCTAAGAAAATTACTTTCAAATGTCATTAACTTTTGATATGCAGATGCAGTCACATTTATTATGATTTTATTTAAAAGGTTACTTAATGAACTTAATAAAAAATGGGTAAGCGTGAGCACTGTCGCGGCTTCGCACTTGGGTCGCACCGTCCACTTACCGGCAGCGGCGGCTGAGGATACCGCTAACAAAAAGCGAGCAAAATACGCGACAATGGAGCCGCTTTATCACTTTGTGCCCATTGCAGTCGAAACGCCGAGGCCAAAACGTTGATGACAGAAATTGGTCGCCGAATTAGGGAGAACGGCGGAGACTCACGTTCCGACTCGTTCCTGGTACAACGGATGGCCATCGCTATTTAGCGTGGTAATGCTGCTAGCATCATGGGCATCTTTGCGCCGGGTTCGATTCGGGGCGGGTTATTCGATTCGTAGTTAGTAGTTATTTGACATAAATATATAAATAATGAAATTGTAATTCATAAATCTATAAATTTTTCTGTATATCAAATAAAACCTAAAGCAACAAATATAGCGTCACAAAAATGTCTTGCAAATTTTGCTACCCGGGAGAGTCGTTAGTTGCGCTTCCTTTGTGGGTATAAAAGGGTCAACACGGGGTCAATGTGGGTCATTCGCTATTTAACCGTTGAAGAGGACACAACTGTACATTTTACTAAAGAAAAACACCTGGAAGATGGATACCACAGCTGATGAGGCCGCATAAGTGGTTGCACTACTGCAATCAGGGATGCGGCAGTGTGATGTCGCCCGGAAACTGAATCTGAGCCGTTTTTCGGTTCGAAGAGTATACCAGCGCTTTTTAGAGATCGGTGGCTATATCCGGAGACATAGGTCCGGTAGACGTTGCTGCACTTCGGAAAGAGTCGACCGGTTCGTTGTGTCGTACTCTTTGAGAAATCGCTTCTCAAACGCTGTTCAGTTGCAACAGCAGCTCCAGGCAGCTCGCAGACGCACCGTGAGCGTCTCTAAGATTAGAAGAAGATTGAAGGAGAAGAAGATAGCAGCCCACAGAGCTGCTACAGGTCCAAAATTGACTGCAGCGCACCGGCGAGCCCGCTAACAGTTTGCTCGTGACCACGTCGATTGGACCCTTGAGCAATGGGGAGCTGTTCTCTTCTCAAACGAGACGCGAGTGTGTCTTTTCTGCAACGACCGACGGAGAAGGGTATACCGGGGGCAGGGTAAACGTTTCGCCCAAGCCTGCATCCAGGAGACAGTGGAATATGGAGGCGGATCCTGCATGTTCTGGGGTGGTATGTCGGCTGCCGGCAAAACCGACCTTGTCTGCGTCTCCCGGACAAGGGTCGCTGACTGCTCGCCGCTATGTCACAGAGATCCTGGAAGTGCTTGTAGTCCCCTTTGCCGAATTTTTTGGCGAGGGGTTCACATTAATGCACGACAACGCTCGGGCTCACACTGCAGCCATCGTGAGCGACTTTCTGCGGAGGTCCCAAATTTCTGTGATGCAGTGGCCAGCGAGAAGCCCGGATCTGAATCCGATAGATCACCTCTGGGACCATCTTAAACGGAAGGTTCGATCTCGGGATCCAGCTCCTTCGACTCTACAGGAACTCCAAGACGCGGTAATTGAGGAATGGGATCTTGTCCCTCAGGAAGAGCTCCTGAGGTTGGTGAGGTCCATGAGGGACCGCATGGAAGCCGTCATCAGGGCAAGGGGGGGTAACACTTTAGAGTTACCCCCCCTTGCCCTTAGTTTTTACATTTTAGGACACTTTTTGTACATTTTATTTTGTAAATCATCGATTGTTATTTAGGACTTAATTAAGGATTTTTATTATTTTTTTAATTTTAATGTTTTTTGTATCATTATAATTAAACAAAAGTTTAAATTTAATTGTTTTTTGATACTCCTTTTTGTTACCTTTCTAATGATACCCAACACTATCCTCTAAATAAGGTTTAGGAATTTTTGAACAAGATTTTTAAAAGGTGCGATTTTTTTGACGCCGAGTGTATATTTCTGTTTATTATGTATTTTTATTGTAGTTTTTGTTGTTCAGTCTTTATTGCTTTGGTGCTTCGGTGTTACCTACAATTTTAATCTCTCCAATACGTTCACGGGTTGGCTGGAAGAGATCTCTCTAAGAGATAAGTCCACCTTTGCTCACTATTGTTTGTTTTAATGTTTTGTACCGTTTTTCTATGCAATAAAGAGTATTATTAATAATTCTCAAAATTTTAGTAAAAAATTCATAACTCGAAAGCTACAAAAAATCGCGGAACATACATGGGGGTGATTCGGATAGCCCAAGAGGTGCTCTATCTCTGGACTTCCGCTTGACACTATTTTTTGGGACACCCGGTAGAAGTGTGATGTTGTCTGTACCTATTCTTATATTATTTTAACTTTTTAGTGAATGAAATGTTTTTAGTGAAAGAAACCCTAATATAATTTGATACCAGCTCACCTTCGGTGAGCTGGTTTCAAATTAGAGTTTCCCTCGATTTTCATGGGATCCCATCATCAGATCCTGACTTTGGTGACCTTGAGACCATTCCAAGAGTATATTCTATCGTATACAAAAAGAATTTTGAAAATCGGTCCACAATTGGCGGCGTGATCGCGTAAACATATACGCATCGAATTGAGAACCTCCTCCTTTTTTGAAGTCGGTTAATAAAATTTGGTAGAATTTTTGCGAATATCATGAGTTTCAACGAATTTAAAGGTTTTCAAATATTGCATCACACCTTGTTTGATTTCACCATTTATGATTACAATTCTCGTACCACCACAACGATCAGGGGAAATGGTTCCACCTCCTGAACACCACTTTGCTAGAGCCATTTAAACTGTCCTCTCACCAATGGACAGTGTGAGTAAAAACATTGTTTTACATACAGACAACTTCTCAGGTACATTGCTATTGAGATCACATAGAGATAAAAAGTACTTAGCTGTTTTCTGGTGTCAAGACACGGCATTTCCATTTGACGTCGTTCTATACTCATCACGGTGCCGCTTACGTTTTCGACTAGATCTAGGAGTATACAGAAGTTGCAGATATTTTCACTGAGAATAAATAATTATTTTAAGAAAAAATGTAGCGCATACAGACGTAACTTCAAAGTTAAGACTTTATGTCTTAACTTTGAAGTTACGTCTGTATGTGTGGAACTTTATTTCTGTAAAAAAATTGCAAAAGCAGAAAAAATATCTTATTGTATTAATTAATACTTTTATTATTATATATAAATAGATCGATATTAATGAGTTAAGTGTAATTAAGTTAATTAAGTAAGTTAAGTGTAAAAATAAAGAACAATATACCATTTCGAATATTTTCTTCAACTATGATTTTTTTTGGATTAAATTCATTTTTAGCTCTAAATCTAATATCTTGGAGGACCGTACGTTTTTTATTGTTTTATTCACGAAAAATTAACATAAATACAAAAAGGAGCTAGTTTCTGGCTGTATACCGGCTGTCAAACGTCGTATGATGCGAGTAGGCGAACGTCCCCACGCAAATCGTCGGAAATCAGAACCAAACGAGCGACCATTTGCGTGGTAGCGTTTGAATAATATTATTATTAGCTACACAAAATTTCACGATTTACTTAAAATTATTTATATCTGATTTCACGAAAATATGAAAGAATACGCGTATTGTAATACGGACTAAAAATGTAAATTAGTCAAAAAAAGAGCTAAGACCTTAGGCGTAGGAGGTGTCGCTATGTTCAACGTATAAAAATATATAATGTATGCCATTCTTCCTACACAGAATAGCGAATTCTGAAACCGTTCAATTTTAGTAGGTAGATTCACGATAAATTCTTATTTAAAGAAATCTAATTCTTACAGTGCTAAGGACCAAAGCATTCATGGCGAGAAAATGAATTATGGCGATGAATTTCTTTTGAGGGCTGAAAATTACGGCGAACCGGGAGTAAGTAAGGAGTCGAGGATTAAAGTCTTAATATGTTTTTATATTTACGGTGTAAAAATTTGAAGGCATTTTGCATATTGTGTAGGTATTATGCTTTGGTGTACGGCGCTTTTATCATAGTTTAAACAAAAGTAGAATACTTGAATTTGTACTTTACATACTGGGTGAGTCTAAAAAGATGTTTCAAGCTGTAAGAGCGAGAAAGTCAACATTATACAAATAGTGAAAAACTTTTGCTCTAGCACTTTCAATAACAATCGCTATTATTGAAGTAAAAATAATTAAGATTTTGAAACAAATTATGCAGTGGCTGCCCAAGCCTTCAGCTCTTGTTTACATTTCGACCCTGGAACGGTCATAAGCAATTTTGACTATTACAGGGTCAAAATTGTTTTTGACCATTCCAGCCCCCCTAGCACGTCCACCAAAACACGATATGATAAAGCGGTTTATCGCGGTGAATTGTCAAAATACAATAGGGTTTCGTCGTATTTTGACAGTTCACAGCGATAAATCGCTTTATCATATCGTGTTTTGGTGGACGTGCTACGGGGGCAGGTGCGGCATGTTAAAATGATAGACGCCTGTCACTCCAAATATTTTATGATGCGTAAGTACCGCCTTAAGCCCTCCGCCCACCTAAAGGGTTGTACTTATATTTTTAAAATTATACCGGGTGTAACGGAATACCGAAATAATATTTAAGGTTGTTGATTAAGAAAAAAAATGTTTTATGACTATTCTTTGTATTTTTATTATATGCCTACTTACGATTTAATACGCTTAACTGTTAAGCGTATTAAATCGAAAGAGGCGTGCAATATATTACTCCATACTCATACGTCAAGACCCCACCGCTTGATACACCCATTTTGACTAACCCAGTATATTTCTATCCTTAGGGGATGGGTTGATTCAAAAAGATTACCGAACTAAGTAGGTAAAGGTAAGTTTTTTTTAAATTTTATGTATGCTGTCTTTCTTGTCGCTATAATCGATGACATGGTTCCTAAGAACAGATCTCTAAGTACAGTCTTGCCCATACTGACCGATTTAAATGTGCCACCCAGTATAAAAATCTCGTTTCACAGTTTTTATTATCGAACTCCTCCGAAGCAGATTGACCGATTTATATGAATTTTTTTGTGTATATATTTGGTAGGTCTGAGAATAGGTCGTAGGCTATGTTTTATACCTAGGTGATAACGGTGGCCCTCTCCAGAATGTGTATAGACAATTATTAGTGCGAAACGTAGTTAGCGGGCATAGCTTTTTATGTATATATAAATCAGTGTCAGATGTTTGTCAGGGATAAATTCCTAAATTACTTAACGGATTTTTATGAAATTTGGGTAACTTCATGTTATTTGGTCCAATTTAGAAGGAAGGATATTTTTTATCCCGTTAATTGACCTAAATATTAATTATAACGAGTTAAGTTTTAGAAATAATTTTTTTCTTGGTAGTTAGATATGTCTGGATTTCATTTGTTTCACACGTCGAGTGAATATATTCGCAACCGGTCAAGAGGTTCTGATAACGTTAGTTTAAGACAACATGTTTAATAGGCATCACCGCTATTTGTGCGCTATACGCCTGAAGGCGTTCCTGGACCGGCAGACCGTATGCCTATACGCCTGAGCACGACCCTCGACAGCAACTGTCGTTGGACAACTATACCGCTGCTGCCACGCGATCGCCTCGAGGGTCTCGGCAGCCCTGTAAAGGTAAGGTTTTAAGTTAACGTTTTTGCATGCATGGAAAAAGAGAAGGAAGGCATGGAGCATCTACTATGCCACTGCTCTAGCCTGCAGGAGGTTTAATCGGAGAGAGACTCTGTAAGAGGGTCGCCTGCCTGGGTTCTCCGTTTAACCTATTTCTGCCGCAAAGCAGCAGTGTTTGCATTGCTGTGTTCCGGTTTGAAGGGTAAGATATGGAAGTGAAATAACTGGGTACTGCGACTTTACATCTTATGTCACAAGTTGGCAACGTACTCTGTGTTCCTGAAGAGGTTACAGATTTGCTGCGAATCTTACAAGAACTGAATGCATAGGTGACTGTTACCACTTACAGGTGGGCAGTATGTTTGTTTGCCAACTTCGTTGTGTAAAAAAATTAAAGCTAACGGAAATTGGTTACCCAAAATCGGAGGGTTATAGGGCTATGCCACCAAAAGACATCATCAAGTGGACTGGACCGTAGGTGGCGACAGCTCTAGGGACTAAAAGCTAAGGGAAGCACAGAAGATCCATTGCAGATCGAAGTAGGAAGGTTACTGCTTGTCCTTTACGAATTCTCTCAACGTAATGGATATCTTTTTGTAAAGTTAATAAAGTTCTAATTTTGTATCTTAAGGTGAGTTTGGCTATTTTAAAAAATTTGTGTCGTGTCGTGTAACGCCTCGGTGTGTCACACCATTCTGACCCTGAAGGCGAAGTCTATTTAAGGGTGTATCGCGGCGATATCTGTAGGCGTACTCTCGAACCAATTCCGATGGATCGACATTGAGATTGTGATTTTTACTACGCTTCAGTAGCCACTTTGGCGCAAAATTGAATCCGTATTTCACGAATTTAGAGGGAACCAAACTCACTTTAATTTAATTTTTTCAAAATACCGATCTAATTAATAAAGCGCACGAAAAATCACAATCCCAATGTCGATCGATCGGAATTAGTTCGAGAGTAAGCTTACGGCTCTGCTCAAGCTGCTATTGTGTATGTCCGTCATTGATTTACTACCAAACGTAGATAACGCATGAACGATCGAAAAGTGGGCCGGTGAAGAACTGCTCAATCGCGACTCGTGCAGTTCCATTCCATAGTGAGTGATTAGCTGTCGGCACGTAAACATGCCGAAGTGCGCATTCAAAAGTTGTGGTAACAATAGCCAGAAACGGCAGAAAAAAGACGGGATTTCATATTTTGCATGAGTAAACTCATTACACATCTTATCATGTATTCAAATATTCGATTTATACGTAACAACCAATCAAAAACAATTATTTTAATCATAAACATGTCGCTTCGCGTCAGTGTCAGTACATCACAATCGTCTCGCTCGCACGGGCGTCGTATCACGATGTGTTATCTCATTCTTGCGTTGGAGCGACAACGCGATAAGCAATATCAAGCATTATGTTTGAGAGTTTACAGTTGATATTTTCTTGTAGCAATTACTAAATCGTCGTTTGATCTGTGGCTAGGTCTGAAATGATGTAACTTCCCACGGTTGTACTTAAAATATTTGCCGTAATAATGCAGAATAAGGTTGAATTCGATAAATACGGTACATTCTTTATGGTAATTTTCATTCGGGCGTGTATAGTCGATCAGGTGACAGATTTCAAGCGCGTTTTTGTATGAAGCGCTCTATCTACGTTTGGTAGTAAATCAATGATGTCCGTAGATAAACTTTAAAAATATGACTACTTGTAGTTAGTAAGAACCAATGAGTTTTGCAGACGGGAGCAAGACTTATTGTGAAAAATTGTGTAGCGGACAAGAGCTTGTGCGTAATGAATCAAAATTGGATGCGTACATTCTTTGGTCCGGTAAGAAAAATTATAAATTACTCTATTCGGTATTTTTTATTTACGCATAAAAATTAATAACGTGTCCACGAACCTTGGAACTACAATTTGTTGCATGCCATTTAAAAAACGTTGAATTTTATTGGTAAAAATTGCATCACATCAAAGTGGAGATTCTGTGGGACAAAAAGTAAAAAAAATGTATATACATTTTTACTTTTCCTGCACGAAAAGAACACCTTTGCTCTCTGAAAAGTTGCTAAAACGCCGGTATGCTCTCGGAGCATTTAGTTAAACAGGAAGAGTAAAAGTAATTCAATACCACTTTTGGTATTACAATAATAGATTGTACAAAAAGAGCAATAAAGTGATGAGCAGAGTGTAAATCTCGACCCTAAAATGGGTGTTATGGTAGAGATTTACACTCTGCTTTTAATCTTGAAAAAACATATATTAAATGAATGTGTATTGTAAGTGGCTGTAAGAACTAATTGTCCCTAACCTATAAGAATAAATTATTTTAAGCACAAATTATAAAAAGCCATTTTATACACCACCTGCATCTGGAGCATGTATTGGGAACCAAGGGAACTTCCATATAACTTTTTCATTTTATGCTTAATGTTAATGTTGTATTACTTGTAATTTTGCTTCTCACTGATTGAGAAAAGCAAAATTAGTATAGGAAATACATTTCAGGTGAAAAATTCTATGTTTCACAAAAGAGTTTGTATTTTTTTATGCCTCGAGCCTTTAAAAATCACTCACTGTGCTCAGTCAGTATTCTATGTTAGAATCTCTCGCTACTAATAGGTGCCTGCTTTTCTGGTTCGTGAATTCAAATCAACGCTTGTCGAAAAAATAATTATGCTCCCTTGTTGAACACATAACTAGCGTTACTTCGTAACACAATCTGGTTTTCAATATTGTTATTACCATTATAATATCAATATAAAATAATCGATTTTGTACTTAGGAATGTGGAGTGACTTGTCGAAACTTTGTAGACATCCACAAGAGGCACACGGCTGAGAACATTTTCACCCTGGTCAGCGACGTCGAAACTAAGCCCAAGGATTAAGTACTTACTACCTACTTTCAAGAGATTTTCATGCTTCTATAACTACAGTGTTTTGATTACACTCGCAATAAATACTCAATACATTATTGTATAACGTTTTAATTTATTAAAGTGAAACTTTTTTTAGTTTAGTTATGTTGTTCCCAATTTTGCTTTTTCGGTTTTTATTATTTTTGTATTTATTTTGTTAAAAAATGACGATTAAAAATATGACAGTACCTATTTGATATTTTCTTTAATACCTACACTGAAGTTTGCTAATATACACGGTGTTTCATAATAACCAATAAATTATCAATTCTTTATCGAAAACTAAGTATTAAATTGTGTTTACCCGTAATGTCATTCAACCCAAAATTTTCATGTAAATCATAGACATGATGATGATACTATGATATACATGAAAATTTTGTGTTGAATGACATTACGTGTAAACACATTTTAATAATTAGTTTTAGATAACACATTGATTATTTATTGGTTATTATGAAACACCGTGTATACAGGATCACTTTTTTACCACATCTATTATTATTTTAAAAAAGAAATAAAAATAATCAAAAATATTAAAAAACACTGCACTAAACTAGTTCAGTATTATTTAGAAAATAATATAAAATTAAATAGGTGTTATTTTTTTATTAATATTTGAATCATTTTACTACCATGTCCTGAAGCGTCCTTTAAATTTTCCGGGATGATAAAAAAGTAACAAGAATAAAGCGGTAAAAGTGGGCATTGACGTAGATTATGATCAGAAGTTGATTATTGGCACTTCTACCCAACCGACCAACTAGCATGCACAACTAGTTGTGCGGTCGAGAATGCTAATCTGACATCCTTCCCCACGGCATAACCAGTTGTGCAGTTTTACATTTTAACTAAAAAAATGTTTTACTTAGTACTCCTTCGACCAACTACTCAATGAAATGTACCACGTATACTTTTTCCATTTATTTATTTTTCTGTTATATCCGACTAGGACTAGATACAAGAAAATAAACCTTTTTAATGAACTTAATTGACAAATACCGTGATATTGTATCGATGAAGGATGAAAAACAAAAACGAAAGAAAAGGTACATAGTAAAAGGTGATTTGATAAGGCGTGTTCAAATGCAATATTTACATAATGATTACAACATTATCCTAGGCCAGGCAATTGAAAAATTAAGATAAAATAAGGTAAGTGTTACAAAATTAGAGAATAAAAATGTCCCTTCATTCACATTCATAACCAGTTATGAAAACTTAGTTATGACTGTGGACGAAGGGAAAAATGTTACAGCCGAAAAATAAATAAATGAAAAAGTATACGTGGTACATTTCATTGAGTAGTTGGTCGAAGGAGTACTAAGTTAACATTTTTTTAGTTAAAATGTAAAACTGCACAACTGGTTATGCCGTGGGGAAGGATGTCAGATTAGCATTCTCAACCGCACAACTAGTTGTGCATGCTAGTTGGTCGGTGGGGTAGAAGTGGGAGTTCCCCTACCTCTAAAATGTAAGAATGGAGGATGGAAGGAAGTTTTAATGAAAATTCATCATTCATTTTCAAATCATTAAATGGAAATTTGATATGTAGTTTGATAACATTTAAAAATGTTTCAAATTTTTTGGAATTATATCGAATATGAATTTGAATTGGGGGTGACATGGAAATTTGATATGTAGTTTGATAACATTTAAAAATGTTTCAAATTTCAATTTTAAAAGAGCATCGTAGGTAATTATTGAAATTGTAACTATGTGAATTGTTGCTAAGCTTCAACTACCCTTAGCTTACTAAAATTTTACGTTAGTAAGGTTTGCACAACTAATGTCCAAATTATAATAATGTCAAAAAAATAAAAATAATTAGCATGGACCTGAACACGATACAAATGACAGCACATTTGTATGTGTGCGTGTCTTGTTCGTCGGAAAATGATAGCTGTTTGTCTTACCTGGTACATCTGTGCCCAGGTGAACTACGCAGGTGGACCACGGGCAACAAAGGCCGGTGACCCATGGTACAACTGTTATGTCCAACTGGTTGTACAATTGGGAAGTAAATATACCGATTGTACAACCAGTTGTACCAAGGGGAAGTACGTTTACCCCTGATCCAGGAAAACAAATTGTCGGTGGTCTACAACTGGTTGTATTTACGGTATGTAAATTTATCCTTTGACCAACTAACTAGGTATAACGAGCAAAGAGGTAATTCATGATGTTGATATAAAATTAGTGGAAGTTTACCCGTACGTCGATGTAAAAGGCTGCTACATCCACTATTCTAAAAATGTATGGAAAATGGCTAAATTACTGGGACACACAATATCTAAACCGGAGAAAGGAATTGTAGGAATGTGTGCTGTACTACCGTTACTACCAGGCAATAAAATTACCGAGGCCTGGTCATACATAAAAAGTGAGCAATTCTGAAAATGGATAAATTTTGCAATTACATGAAACGCGTTTGGCTAAACAAGAAAATGAAAAAATTATAACTGTGTTTGGCGAACGCCACAGAACGAATAATGTGGCAGAGTCATTCATTTATTTTTAAAATTTGGCATCCTGTATATCCATATTATTATATGTATACATATAAAACTCGTTATTGTATTTTATTTGTTCTAGGAAGTGTCCAACAGATATTTCTCCGTTTACTAGTTCCATTCCACAATCCTGTATGAAGGCATCATTTTTAGGCCTGGGGGGCTACCACCTAACTGATAGCGATCACTCGCTATCGCTTCGTGACATTAGAACACTAGCTCTAATGTTACCTGTGACATTAAATCTATTGTTCTAATGTCATGATAACGATAGCGAGTGTTCGCTTTGAGTTAGGCGGTACGGCCGCAGGTGTGTTGAAGTGTTGATAGAAAAGACGTGTAGTAATAAACAAAAGAATATTGAATGTATCATGCCCTTTACTTTCATAATGGATTTTTAGACACCCGTTCGTCCACAAAAATTCATTATGCATAGCGGTTCTCAATAATGTATTAAAGTGGACATAAAAGTGGAAAAAGATCCATCGATGGATTTTTTCAATGGATCTTAGTGGACGTCGTGGATTTTAATAAGTCCATAGACAAAAATACTGTTACTTTAATGAGGCCCTTAAATATATTACGTGAAAAAGGCAACCTACTAAAGGGACACGTGCCAAAGAAGCAAAATATTGGTAGAATAAGGACACAATATGTAATGACTGATGATTACATTAACTTATTTGTGTCAGTGTAGGTCGTGTACATAAACACATGAAATTGTCTCACCTTGTATGGTTCACATTCGTTTAATGCCTCACTACGTCCGTATTTTTTGTAGGTCCGATATAAGCGGTAAAGTATCTAGAAATATAGAGGTGGTAGTATTTCGGCGGTAAAACGTTTATGTCAATTTGTAGCAGAAATTTCATGTTTAGTATCTAAAACTATGAGAATGTGGTGCAATATCCTACCAAGGACGAGAAAAAACCTCCGAAAAATAACATCCAACAGTTCGAGTCCACGCGAGCGAACCGGATTTCTAGTATCAAAATAATTATAGGCAGAGTATATCAAAGGCATTCGTTAGAACACAGCGACTATGCAGGCTCTAAGACATTCCTCTTCGAGCTGTTCCTAAAGGAACGTCAAAGGGTTGGCTTGACATACTTCGTTGGCGGTACAGTATCATTGAGCCGCCACAAAATTGCAAGTTACAGGCTGATAAATCCCTGCTTGCTCCCTATGTGTAAGCGTCTACAGTGGTTAAGCTCGGCAATTACCTACACTTGTTTCGTTGTCTTCGTTTCTAGTTTAGTTACTAAAACAGCTTTAATATTAGTATTTAGGACGACTGTTTGTATTTAAGTGTAAGTAGTTACCTAGACAACAAGGGCACGCGAAATAAAGAGGAAATAATACTTACTTACTTTTGAACTTAGACTATATTATGATAAAAACAATAAAAAAGAACTTAAACGTTGTTTTCTTTTTAACCGACTTCAAAAAAGGATGAGGTTCTCAATTCGATGCGTATGTTTTTTTTGTGTATGTTATGGCCGGTACACACATTGTTTAGTGTTTAGTGCGAGTGGCTTGTTTAGTGTTAAGTGTTTAGTAAAAAACACGTTCGGACAGCTTCTGTTTAGTGTTTAGTGTTAAGTATTTAGTGTTTAGCGAATAGGAGCGCGTTCTATTTTTTCTGCGAGTCGCCCCTCCCGCTCTCCCGCCTTCACCCCTCACTTAACACTAAACACGTCTGGACAGATCTGTTTAGTGTTAAGTCCATATAATGAACAAATAAACTAAACACTGTTTACTAAACAGTGTATGGACAGCACCTACTAATCACTTAACACTAAACAGTCTACTAAACACTAAGCACTTGACTAAACAAAGTGTATACCGGCCATTACGCGATTACGCCGCCGCCGCCGCGTGGACCGATTTTCATTTTTTTGTATTCGATAGAGTATACTCCAAGGGTGGTCCCAAGGTCATCAAAGTAAGGATCTGATAATGGGATCCCATGAAAATCCTTGACATTATTGATGACTAGCTGTGCCCGCAAACTACTTACGTTTCAAATATAATTAACTCGGGTCTATTTCGCGGTAAACAATAACTATATTGACTTACTGTTTTCCGACATTTCGGCTGACGTTTTCGGCATACTTACGTTTCGCCTTAAAAGACTTCAACGCTTTCTTAGTTATATCTATACTAATACAAACTTCCAACCCCCGTTTTACCCCGTTAGGGGTGGAGTTTCGTAAAATCCGTTCTTAGCGGATGTCTACATCCTATAAGGAACCTACCTGCAAAATTTCAATTTTGTAGGTGTTATAATTTCTGAGATTTCGTGATTAATCAGTGAGTGCTGGTATTTTCTATACCTATATAGATTTGCCTTCATACCTATCCCCATTTTCAACACCACCCCAAGGGGGTATTATTGTAAAAATTTTGAAACATACAATTTTGAAAAGAAATCTGCCACATGGATAGTTGGTAACAAAATGTTTTAAAACCCTTAACATTGGTGTTGCCACGTGATCCATATTTTATCCCACATTTGTGAGCGGCGGCACGGGCGGTCGCGTTGAATTTTGCGCATTGTTGCTAGCACAGAACACACGTCTTTCTGTGTTCTGTGGTTGCTAGTTTACTAGATTCATAGCGCTTTACATTTCAAGCCCGTTTATTTGATACTCATATTATTGGGGTTGTGAAATTTAATCAGCCATTTAAGTGGCGGCCACATTAAATTAAGGGCAAAATAGCTGTTGATGGTGCTTTATTTTCCTATCGCTATTATTTGATACCCATATTACTGGGGATAAAAATAAAATGTGGTCCGCCATTTTCAACCGGTAGCCATACTCAATTTAAAGCGATGTTGCTAGGTCTACTACCCTTTCCTCAATTTGCTATTAAAATTTTTATTGTAGTTAAATGTTAGTGGTGTATAGTCCCTAGCACTCATTCCCAAGGCATGACTCTGGGCTAGTGCTTTAGGATGCTAGTATCAGCATCATACTCAGCATAAAAAATCAGTTTGACGTGGTGCTATAAATCATATTTTGAAATTTATAGATGGAAATTAGGGGTTTTGATGTAAGATACAATGACCTTAAAGTTTGACCCCGAAAAAATTTCAAAATTATTTCAACTAGAGGCCATAATCCCTACGTCCTACCATCTAATGAAAACACGAAGCCTTTGAGTGGCCCTGGGATCAAGATCTTGATGGAGTAGATGGATGAATGGACGGAAACATAAGCGTTACCAAAGTTTGGATCACGCAGAATATTTGGAAATCGGATTAATAGTAGCTACTCGTACATTGTGAGGGAGGTCCGGGTTCGAGACCGTCATGTACCGCCATGTAGGTATGTGTTTTCATTTCGAATTTCATATGTACATTTGTCTGACGCTCTTACGGTGAAGGAAAACATCGTGGGGCAACCTGCATACATCTGCGAAGAAATTCAATGGTGTATGTGAAGTCGGCCAATCTGCACTAGGCCAGCGTGGTTGACTAAGGCCTAATCACCCTTACATAGGGTAGGCTCGAGCCCATCGGTGGGGACGTATATGAGCTGTGATGATGATGTCCTCGTCGATTATTTACCGGGAGAAGAAACCGAGTTGGGAATCACACTTTCTTCTGAATGCAGGCCAGTGGTGAAAAAAAAGACAGCGGGACTTAGTTTCAATGTTTGCTGTTTTGATATTACAATCTGTTCCGTTCCACGTTTTAAGAACGAGTGCCTGTTAGGTTGTATTTTATTGTTTCTAGATGTTAAAATAAACACCTATGCATTTATTTATAATAACACTGCTATCAGTACTATAATAGTAGTTTATGAAATAGTCACATAATAGGGGGTCTTAAAACACTATAGTGTGTTTAAAATTCGAGGCATGCCGAGAATTTTAATAGTACCACACGAGTGTTTTAAGACCTAATTATGTGCAATTTCATACACTACTTTATCTACACTCATGCAATCAGTGGTTACCTAAATTAAATAAAAGACACAAAATTAAAACAAAATCAAACTCATTTATTCTAATAATTATTTGCATTTTGAACAATGCAATTGTGAAACTAATACAGAAATCTAAAACTACATACATTTATATTATTTATTATTTTAACCAATAACAGCAAAATAATAAATGAAAAATTCAGAGAAATGGCGCCAACAACGCCATTCTACCGCGCATGCGCTGTTGCACGCGCCGCCATAGACAATGTACTGGCACAAAAGAAAATTGTGACAAAACCTCCTTGGTCGGGCTTCGTCAATCGAACTGTATTTTATTGGAATTCGAGTTACATTAAAGTACTGGTTTTGTATGGCGAACCTGTATTATAATGTAATTTGTAAAAGGCCAAGGGCTTTAAGTTATGCCTTTAAAATATTAGTGTTGAGTTCTTAATATTAGAATTAGAACATGAGTGTAGATAAAAATTATTACGTAGCACAGTGGTCGTTTTTACACTGCAACGCACGGTTACCGGTCGGGCGGGTAGGACCATAGATAAGTCCATGGGTAGGACGAGGGTAGGACAGCACCACGACAGCACGCAAATATTTGTGTAGCCAGAGAGAAAATAATCACTACGTTTTGGTGTAACAGTCAATGAGGTCAGTGTCAAGTAGCCATAAATTCAAACTTTTTTTTCTTATCACAATCATAATGTCAATCTTAATCTAACATGTCACAAGTTTTCTACATCTTTTACCTCGCGAAAATAATATATTTCATATTATACCGCTGAGTAAAAATTCCTTTACTTTTCTTCCCATACTATTCCTTTACCCTTAAAATTGTTAGTGCATATAGTAGGTGTTATAGTTCGCTAGTGCATGTCCTCATAATGTCTAAATTCGCCCAAGATAAAGGAATTGTGTATTGTAATCGAGTACATATTGGGAACTGGTACGAAGCCTCTAAATTAGAGGAGGTAAGTTTTCACGTAAGATTAAATATCAGTAAGTAAATGTGTTTAATGGTTATATTTAGAGCCTTAACCTTTATATACTATAACCTTTATATTTATTATAACCTTTATATTTAGAGCGTTTTTATAATTATTTTCAGTACAAATTGAACAAATTCTTGGAGCAAATGAAGAAAGGCAACCTAATGCTGGCTAGGTATCGTAAAATGGGAGAGAATCTCAACAAGCCGACTGTACTTACCCAAGCCTCAGGAAGCATTGGTTTTGGAGCTAAAGTGTCCTTGTTGGCTCCACATGTCCCAGGTCTCACAAATATGTACTTATTTGAAGGTTTTAATGATTAACTGCTAAACAGCTCTCACGTAAAAAGGTTTTCTAGACTACCTACTTGAAATTAATTTAAACCACCATACTTTGTTAGAACTTATGTAACTAATAATTAGCCTTAAGAAAATAGTATTGTACTCGTACATATTACTTATATTGTTCTTCTAAGATAATATCGAAAATAATAATAATTATTATGTAAAAATAAAGATCACTTTATTTTTATATGAGCCGGGTAGATTACATATGAATATTGGACATATTTTCTTATTTTTACATAATCAACAACTAGTGACGATACATATTGGACTTTTCCATTTTTTCGTAAACAAATCAAACCCGCGTCTTTCATATACCGTGTTGATGTCATTGAGGCTACCGAGGGCTTATCCAGCCCGAGCGAAACATCAACTGTATTGATCTCTTCTTACTTTGTTATGTCAAAATAAATTATGTTCAGTGCTCACTATAATATATTGGCAAATCTTTTAAGATTTCATGAAAATTGATTACCTTCTTCCGTCTTCTTTTCTTAAAGTTAATATTAATTAATATTTTTGACTTATAGTTTTGACATTTTTTATCACAATAAGGCTGAATATGGTAAGGATGGTCTTCCTTCCTGATTCCTAAACAACTGAAAAACTAGCAAGCTATTTCTAGCAAATTTTCGGCTAGATTCATTTTTGAGTGTACATATTGATGATGATTTTTTTATCTGTTCCTTAATTTTAGCATCAGAGCCTCCGATTGATGGCGAAAATGGTCTACTATTAGGTGGAAGAATTTCTTCAAATGAAATAAATTACTCCCAAGTTCTAGAAGATGGCTGTGCTCTTGTGGGTTATCCCGATCTTCAGCCAAAAGAAAGAAGTACGTTTGTCATCACAAGCGCTGATTATTGTCATCGAGACGGTGAAACTCTTAAATACAATCAGGAATTTCTGCTCACTCTGTCCTCGTCTCTGGAAAAAAATGTGAGTCGTACTTAAGTACTTTAGATCCTTTTGTAATCAGTTACGTTTTATTGATCAAAGTAATGGCGCCGAACGTAATATTCTTTTATTACTACACGACTGTGTCAAGTGGCCCTAAACGAAAGTTTTTAAGTAAAACTAAAAAATGTTTTGTTATCCCCCTAGATGTTCTGAATTTTGTGAAGGTTTATTAATGTTAAAACTTATGAGTCGTTAAAACTTTTAAAACGTCGTTTAAAACTTATGAGCCCTACTGCATAAAAAGTTAACTATGAATAAAAAATTGAAAAGAAAAAAAAACAAGACCAGTAGTAGCTATAGCATTTTAACATCCAATATTTGAGCATTAATGGGTTCCCACTGCTAGAATTTCATACTACTGGACTTCAAATTTATTTTTAAAGGGGTAAGTATTGGTAACGTTGTATGGACAAGTGGCGTAATTTTTGTTTTTAGCGGCCATCGTTAATTTTTATACTAATTTATAGTACTTATAATAGTAACTGAACATAACCAACAAAGAAGTTTTGCCATAAGTAATATCGGAGCTAGTTATGGGCATTTCAGTAGTGATATTGTAAAAGTAAATAGGGATGTTTACATGAATCGCATATAGGATACAAAAAGTTATGTTTATACCATTGAAGGGAATATTAAATTGCTGAAAATCATATTTTGCAAGTATTAATATGCGTTATAATTTAATTAAAAATGTTTAAAAATGCTGAGTATCACGTGATTGCAAACGCCAATCGGTGCGCGTGACTTTACGGTTTGTTGGCAAAACTCACTATGGTCCAAATTGAGCTATTCAGCGCTATTGGTACCGGTAGCGTACGGATGCGTGTCAACGAAAGCAATATGACCTCACTAGCTTCTGCCCGCGACTTCGTCTGCGTGGACTTCAGAATTGGGTCTAAAGCTTCGCTCGTTAACAATTTTTAATCTTCCCACGGGAACTATTTGAGAGATCATTAAGGAATATAAAGTACAGTCATGTCCTTTTCCATAGCATAGGTGACATGCATATTTCAAGGCTGTCTGCCTACGGCTTAGCTTGTAAACAATTTACAATTTTCCCACGGAAATTACTTAAGGAATCGGGATAAAAGGTAGCCTATGTTCTTTTCCATATCAAAGGCTACATGCATGCCAAATGTCATCTAAATCCGTTCAGCCGTTTTTGCGTGATTGAGTAACAAACATCCAAACATACAAACATCTAAACATCCACACTTTAACATTTATAATATTAGTAGGATAAAGCGGTGCAATCAGTGCTCATGAAAAATAGTACAAAAATGTAGTGCAGCGTGTGCGTAAATGACAAATCCAAATTTTGACGTTTAGACGTTTTAAAATAAATAAATGTACGTTTTAAAAAAATGTAATATTAAGTTCTGAGTTGATAAAAACTTAATTAATTGACTATACCAGCTATTAAGCTGTTGTTCTGCATGCTTAATTAATTTATTTATTTATTTCGCCCAACTTATAACTATCCTTACAGGTCTAACCTAATGTGATAGTGTACACCAATTAAAAATATACTTATACAAATTTAAAATTAACATATAACCGTATAGTCTATACTCCTGACGGTGCCGCACGCGCCTGCTGAGCGCTCACGCGCGCCCTCCGTACATTAAATATAATTTCATAGAGGATCGATTTGTTTTCTTCCTTTCCCTATTAATGTTGTGACTAATGTTATATTAAACATAACTATTTTATTAAGGAAATTGACAGGAGTGCACACGATTATGCTATTAAAGTAGTCCGAAATGATTGCATGCAAACAGTAGAAATATCCAACGTATTCAATTCGGTCCACGTGTCGCCGTTTGCACTGATAATGTTAGTAATGTTTGCTCAACGCGGACCGCGGTGCGAGACAAAATGTTATACTGTGATGTTTATTGACTGACAATCTTTTTTAACTTATCTGCTTAAGGTCGAATTTCACCAAAATTTAAAGAAGCGGTTAAAGTTAACTAACAATCGTTTTTGACACTTAGGTCGAATTTCACCAACATTTAACAGGCGGTTATAGTTAACAAACAACCGTTTTTTGACACTTATTGTATGAGTGAAATGTCAGAAACTTGTTTGTTAGTTAACTAACGATCTGTTAAAATATTGGTGAAATTGGACCTTATTGTATGAGTAAAATGTCAAAAACAGATGTTAGTAACTATAACCGCCTGTTTAAATGTTGGTGAAATTGGACCTAAATGTGACAATAACAATGGAGCCTGGATTAATTAAAGAAAATAAAATAGTAATAATTTACCAAATATAGATAAAATAGACAGAATGATGGTGGCAAAGTTATTTACTAAGAACAAAGATTTTTGTACAGCAGAGGTTACGAACGTGAAAACATCTTTGTGAGTAATGTTTTTGAATTAAAAGTTATAATAATTAACAATAAAACATTCTTAAATATGTCGTATTATTCCATTCTATTGATATATTAAATCACCATCTTATGAGTTTAGATTAAGCTATTTGTAATTATAAAAAGTCGAATTATTTTTATTTTAGATCTTCACGGGAATCTTATGGAGATGTGTGGTACAAGATAAGTTAATTATTAATTGTATAAACTCTGACCATAGTGGGCAACTTGCCTCCTTTGAACACCATCATGTTTGTTCTGAACGTGAGATTACTTGTAGACCCATAACAAAACGCAGTATAGAAAAATTCTAAAGAAATGTTATCAATCAAATTGCAGATTCATCAACCGAGGAGACCAACCCGATATAATAATTTATTTACTGTAGTTAAAGATGAATGTAACAATATATTTATAGAAAAAGTAATTAAACTCAAACATGAGAGAAAGAAATTTAGTGAATGGGCGACGCCAGGCATATACAAAAGCCGTAGGAAATTATTAAAACTTTATGCTTTAAAAGTAACCTTTAGTGATCCCGCTTTCATAGATTGTGTAAGAAATTATGCTAAAACATTTAAGAAGGTCTGCATGTCTGCAAAATCGATGTACATAACCAATAAAATTAGCTTATCTAAAAACAAAGTAAAGACCACCTGGAATATTATTAACCAGGAAACAGGGAAACCCAAAAGCTGTGTAAATTCTTTCTTACTAGAAGTTAACAATAAAGCAACAAAATTGGATATTGCAGTTGCCAATGCGTTTGAAGATTTCTTCTACCACATATCCATAGAAACTACAAGTAGTCTCAACTCGTGCCTCAATGCGGCTATAGCCTCTTAGAACAAAGTGTAGAGAAGTGCAGCATAGGCTTAAATTTTGGTCACATTGACGCCGACACTATTCTAAAAACATTCCGCAGGATCAGTACCAAAAAAACTGAAGATCTTTGGTGTATTTCGACCCACTTAATAAAATCTGTAATAAAAGAACTTGTTCCGCAACTAGCGTTCATTTTCAATAAATGTATTGATGAAGGTATCTTTCCTGTTCTCATGAAGTATAGCAAATTAATATCTTTTTTAAAAAAAAAACGTCGCCCCACACTAGGATTTTCTCCTGTGTCGTGGGTGCAGTTACAAACATAGAATATCGCATGCACATACGCCCAGACCGGAACAAATTTCTGTAGGCCATACAAAATATCTGTCCCGAGCGGGAATCGAACCCGCGACCCGTTGCGCAGTAGGCGATCACTCGACCTCTGCGCTAACCGTGTCGTCAACTAAGGGTCGTTGCACTACAGAGGCTGGAGTTGCACTTCTAAAACACATTTTTACCTCCTGGGAGTGTAAACAAGATGTGATCGGTATATTTTGTGACCTGTCAAAGGCTTTTGACTGCGTTGATCATCTACTAAATAAACTCAAGCATTATGCGATGGAGCTGCGATGCACGACGCACCGCATCACCGCATTATCTATGTCGAGATCTATTACGCGTATGCACGTCCTTTCTACGCAAAAATCCGTACAATACTGCGGCACAGTGTGGCACAGTGTTGCCAACAAGTGCTGCCAGAATTACGTCAAATTTACCCCAAAATTACCGTACAATTACCGTACGTCAATTTATATATATTTATAAAAAAATGAGTGTTTTTTGCAGTTTTCAGGGGAATATTGATGTTAATACACGTGTTAAATGCTTTAAAAAAGAGTGCAAAATTAATGAGTGAGTGAAAGACAACAATGCACCATAATAGCAAGAACTAGAATATAGTGCTCAACACTTAAATAATGCACACACTGTTTAAAACACTTTGGAAATATAAAATAAATGCGATTTAACCTTTAATTGCCGAGGCGGTGTCACCGTGACACCGCGCGTGTTGAAACGGGAATATTTTCACAAAAAACAGCGATTTATATTTGTCTCTTTTAGTAGCTGCTTGTTTTGTCTTGTTTATTCGTTAGTACGCTGCGGAGTTACGGCACGGTTATAGGTGTGCCCGCAATTGGACCTCTGGTGTCACTGTGACGTAAGGTCGGTGTTAGTGTTACTATTTTGTGATTTACATTTTTTGTAATTACTTTGAAATATGCTTATTTTGCTTCAACTCTGTTGAACTCATGGAGAAATTGTTAGAACGAGGACTGACGTACATTGGTACACAAAAAAAAACAAACAAACGGCATATACTACCCTCAATTCAAGCATCAAAAACCCGAGAGCCTGAAACAAGTCAGCATGGTTTTACCAAAGATTTTACACTCGTGTCCTTTGTGCCAAAGCAGTACAATGCAGTTTTAATCGTTTACTTTATACACCACTCAGCACAAATTGATCCAGAAACCAAAAAACCCGAAGTTATTATGGACTACAATATGACTAAAGGTGGCGTCGATAAAGTCGACAAAAAGGCTCGAACTATTCTTGTAGTCGCCATACCCAGAGATGGCCAATGGCAATATTTTACCGCATTCTAGATTTGAGTGGTGTAAATGCATTTATTGTTATTTAGACCCTGTACAAATGCACCCCAACGATTGAACGATGAACATTTTTGCAAAGTCTTGCCCGATAGTTGATTGTGCAGCATTTGAATCGATGTGTCTACAATACTCGCTTGCCAAGGGAGCTGACGCTTATAATAAAACGAATTCTTTGCAAAGATTTGATACCCACAGAACCAGAGGACCATAAAGAAGTCCATAATCAATAAAAAGAGGAAGTTGTGTAATATCTGTCCATTCAAACTCAAAAGGAAAACTCCCTATCAGTGCATTAAGTGTAAAATATACATATTCAATGTGCCCTAAAACTCTGCCAGAATTGTGCCTTAGATGATTAGATCTTGTATAATTTTTTTTATTATTTGTTGATTAGGGTTCATTTTTGTTGATTTCATAAGAAAAGTTACTTATGTCTAAATGTTTCAATTAGTTACATAGTTTCTCCTAATGACTGAAACATATGTTCCTAAAATGTGCCAATTTTGTGGTTTTGCTATTTAAAATATTATATATACATATTTTTGCTGTTTTTGTGATTTCATGCCATTGTTTCATAAGTAATCTTTTAGGTAAGCAATAATTTTAATATACTTTTGAAATTGATTCTAATAAAAACGTCACTTCAAATTGGGTGTCACCGTGACCTCACCTCGGCAATTATGTACCAAAAATTAGGGTCGGTAACTAAAGGTTAAAGAGCACGCTAGCAAAACAATCTGTTTGTTTGGTCTCAACTTGCAGTTGTGCCCAACAAAAAAAGCGAGATTCTGACAGAGACAAAGAAAGTATTTATATCTCTGTCACTCTTAAGGGTTTCTATTTAAACATATCCTGCTTTTACTTGGTATTATGATCTCGTGTCTAGTCTATTCTCATACTAGGTCCATGTTTCATTCTTTCACCACAGACTTCTTATACTTAGTTTCGTACTGTGGTTTCGTAGGTACGAGTACGTACTATCACAGAGTCACGTTTGCCCCGACCATCTGCGTCGAACGGACGGAACGGAAAAACGCGACGCGTTCAGTTATCGCAAATTACCGTACTTTTTGTACATTTTAATTTCTGGTCTTAAAATTACCGTACATTTGTCACACGGTAATATGCTACCGTACGGGGCATGAAATTACCGTACAAATACGGTAATTACCGTACACTTGGCAACGCTGGTGTGGCATACCCCGCGGACAGGGTTGGATTCAGACCCTCACAAAATTATTGTCTATGGAAATGAAAAATATACTACTTGTCAAAAATTATGCTACGTTTCGTTTTTTTGGCAAAATGAATCATTGGCAAAATGGAGAGATCCAATCAGTGGCGTAACCCTCCCGCCCCCTCGTCGAGTGCCGACTAAACGAAAAAAAAATAGTAAAACACTATGCAAGGAATCCCCGGCTGGAGCTTGTCGCTGGCTGTTTCGATGGTGCCATACATATACATACAGAACAAACTTACTTATATTGTCGGGTAGATACTTTGATTATTTGTTAAATAATAAAAAGGAGAATGATCGAACCAAGAAAAGTTGTCAATCGAGCTGAGGGTAAAATTATGGTACGTTTGCGTAGTATCCTGGCATTACGATACTACATACTACACATCATGAAATAATGGTACAAATAGTATAATTATACTACGAAATCCAACGCTGCCCGCGGACCGCACCGCATCACCGTCCGGGAGTGCGGTGCCGTCGCGCGCGCCGCACAATCGCACGGGCATGATAAGATAAGATAAGATAAGATAATTTTATTCTGCTAGAATGTGGTACATAAGATCTTAGAAAAACAATGCAGTTTACGGTACAAGACACATTCACCAGAAAATGGCATGCAAAATGTTATGCAACTTCATGAATACATTTCAAATGTTCAATTAAATTTGTACAATTCAATAATACACTTCAATATTTAAATTAATTTTTATACAATTTGTTCTCATCATTGGAAGCATTAATTTATTAGGATACCGAGTGGCAGCACGTATACTATCCCCATATTTCATGAACAACTCTGGGTGACTTTTAACAAAAATATAAACTTCATAAATGTACAAACAAGGGACTGTCAATATTCGCAAAGTTTTAAACAAAGGTTTACAGGACACTAAGTTGCCAACGTAATATATAGCCCTAATACATGATTTCTGTGCTATGAAAAGTCTATTTATACTATACGAATTGCCCCATAGCACAATTCCATATCTTAATATTTAGTCTATATGTCCATGATATGCTTGAAGAGCAGTTTCCATGCTAGCAATTTTGGCAATCCTCCATAAAGCGTAGGAGAAGGGAAAAATTTTACCACATAAGTTATTAATATGCTCGGTCCATGTTCATCCAGTGTTGTACCTAAGAATTTTACTGTATTTGTTTCTTGCAAAAATTGGTTTTCGAATGTAATATTTATGTTACATTTGTTTCCCTGTCTGTTTAGAAATTGAACATATTTTGTTTTGTCAATATTCACTTTAAAATTGTTTCTCCTTAACCATAGTTTTATAGATTCAACTGTTCTATTTATATCCGAATTATATTCGGGAACACTTCTACAAGGCACAATAACGGACAGGTCATCGGCGAAAAGGATGCAGTCATGCTTTGTCACATCAGGAAGGCCATTTATTTCTAATAAAAATAATAATGGTGCTAATATACTACATTGTGGTACGCCAACATTATTAATCTTTAAGTCTGACTTGTGTATAATTTCTTCATTATTATCGCCTAATTGGGATATTTCATGTATTGCGATCTTTCTTTTTGATATGATTCGAGCCACTTATTTGCTAAGCCACGTATGCCATACATGTCGCACTTGCGTAACAGCACTACATGCGGCACATAATCGAACGCTTTACTCATATCGAAAAATATTGTTGTAACTGGTACAGGCTTATCTGTGTGGTTTAAAAATTTATTTACAAGTGAGAAAGCAGCTAATGTAGTTGATTTTCCCTTTTGAAAACCATTTTGTTCGGGTTTTAGAATATTAAATTTAATAAGAAAATCGTCTCCTTTGTCGCCTTTTTTGTAGATCGGTTTCACAACAGATACTTTCAAACAGTTGGGAAATTCGCCTGCGCTAAAAGATAAGTTGATCAAGTGGCTCAGTATAGGTGCAATCTCAACTTTGACCATTTTGATTATTTTTGAGGAAATATCATCATACCCTGTCGAATTTGTCATTTTCATGGAATTTATTAATTTAAAATTTCATAACTGTCAGTGGGGCTTAAAAAAATACTAGAGCGATTTATCTTTATGCCCTTAAGTGTGCTATTGTCAATATCCGGAATAGTAGAATTTGTCAAGTTGATAAAGTAGTCATTAAAATAATTTGCAATGTCAATTCAATTTTTACTGTCTATTATATGTATTTGCGATAGAAAGATTTTTTATAGAACTTAAATCTAAGCATTCTTTTAGTAATTGTTGATCGTTTAATTCCAGTAGTAAACCAGCTACGTTTTATGGGCTTGTTAGTATGTCGTTTTTTGATAACGGGAAAACATAAGTCATAAAATAATCGGAAATCATTGTAAAATATATTAAATGCTGTGTTTAAATCAGTTGCAATATATACTTCAGACCTAACTGATTCAGATCTAACTGTACTCAAGCATTCTTTGAATTTTCTTACATTATCGTTATCATATTCACGTTTAAAGCTAAACCAAGTTTTAGGTACGTTAGGTAGCTTATTTATATGAAATGTTAGCGCCTGTGCCGTACTATGATCGGAAAGGCCTAAGTTATGTAGTTTAGGTTTGGCCTCGGAAATATTACTAATTATGTGGTCTATACAAGCATTGCCCCTCGTGGCATCAGTTATGTGCAGTTTCAAATTATATTTTGTGACAATATTTTTTAAGTCAGTAGATGCCGCATTATTTTTTAAAATGTAAATATTTAGATCACCGGTAATTATTATTTTATGTTTTGTTTTATATCTAAGCCTGCTCATCAGGATGTCAAGTTTTTCAAAAAATAAATTCATATTAGAGTTTGGTGTTCGGTAGATACATATTATAATGATTTTATGCAAAGGAATCTCTATGCCCCAACATTCAAATATGTAGTCGGTTGAGAGATTCTCGAGAACGCTGCAATCTTTTGTAGTTATATAATTTTTACTTAGTATACATACTCCACCCCTTTTCTGATGCCCCCTAGAGTAACCAGATACTAGTTGGAAATTGTCAAGGCAAATATTTCTTTCACTGCCAAGTTTGATGAAAGTTTCAGAAAAACACAAAATATCAACAAGGGTTTTGTTGTTTCTTAGTTCTGCTAGCGTTAGCTCGATAATTTCTTTTTTGCTTAAAAATCCAGCGATGTTTTGATGGAGAACGGTTAAGGAAATAACATGCGGTGTGAGTGTGTTATACCCTGCGGTTTTTGTATACAAATTAAGATTCTTCAGTCAAAATTAAAAACCGCAGCGCCGCACTGTGCTATGCGTCTAAGACTCGGACGTTCGAGTTCGCCGTATAGTAGAGGGTGGGGAGAAGCGACCAGGCACATATCTGTACCTGGTATATCGCAAAGTGTGTTGAGCGGGCCTTCGCACTCTTGTTCTACGAGTGCGGTGTGTGGGACTAGTGCGTGAGTGTGCAGTGTTTGATTGTAGGTGATACCCTTGAAGGCGGCAATTCGTCGCCTCCCTGACGGCAACTAGCGGTTGGGTAGCCCGGACTGCATTGCACCGGTTGCAGCCAGTCGCTGATTTCTTAGATGATCCGGCAGATCGCCACCCTCCCCATTTGGGTTGAGAGGGGCTCATCCCCCGATCAGATGATAGCCTAGGAAGACATACATGTTGTAAAAAATATTAAAATGAATGTCATGTAACTAAACGGTTAGTTATTTTTGTTTGATTTTTTGTATACAGACGTTGAAAGTCATTAGGTGTACACAAGTAAATAAAATTATTGACGTATCGACTTCTCTACCTTTTATACAGCGTATTGAACTACTTATGTGGTAAGATCAATAGCCACAGCCTTCACTGAGGTGTATTATGTAGCTGTTCAGACATTTAGGTAATGTGTTACAGCCTCTTTACATAAGGTACGATCCTGATCCAATCCCGGGACTGTGTGGAATGTTTCCGCTTTACCTGAGCAAGCATGCGGTGTCGAACACACGCTGGAGAGTTTTGCCGGTGCAGAGCCCCGACATAACGAGATTCGAGCAGGAAGGCAAACCAATTAATGTAAGTTCTGCTTTGTGAAAATATTCCTTTGCATATGTTTATAGAACCGCTATTTAATTGCCTTGTCAACGTAAGCCTTTGTTCAAGTTCCATTTTATAAGAAAATTATGTTGATGTGCTTCAAACATGAATTTTATCCTTTGTAATATAATCAGCTTTAATGTTGAAATGAAAACAATTACGATATGATTAAGTAATATTTAACGGGCAGACGCAACATGGCATATTCCTAGATCGTCTTTTTATTAAAATTCATAGCTTTAATTAATTAACGTTCTTATTTGCAGGTTAACACAGACGTCGTCTTAAATCATTGCGCGACTAACATTAATTTGGGCATCAACGTTGGCTGCTGGTCGATGGGGTTTTATGGAAAAGTTAGTTTCGTATTTAATAGTCTCTTCTTTTTATAGGCCAAATAGATAGATACATTTTTATTTGCACACTACAACACACAAATAAATACAACAGACAAAAACAAAACGATCGCAATACAACAATACATACAATGGAACAATGTATAACACCCCTCTTTTTGCGTCGGGGGTTAAAAAATATGCATTTTTAAACGCATGCACTGTGTTGTACGACCACTGTGTGCTGGAGTGGTGCAAAAGGGCTCACAGCTCATACGATTTGCTCATGCAGACGAGCAAATCACTGGTATTCTGCTGTAACCCAGAGGTTCAAAATGAGGTATCAAAATGCCAAAACCCCTTCCGATGAACGTTTAAAATCGAGAAATGTTTACAATATATATTGAATATCTATATATTCATCATTTATTTAATATTTGCAATGTACTCGTATGTATAAACACATACACACATACATACAAACATATTACACATAAGTACAACTTGTCATAATGGGTTTGTTAAAATACACTTACTACCAGAAAATTATCAATTCTCATTTTCATTTCTACTTTTTACTAGTCAATGTTCAATTTGGTAATTTTCCCATTGAATGTTACACATTCTAAATTACGATAATCTTTTTCTATTTTGAGGAACATAACAAACATTTATAGATACGTGACTTTGGTATACCCTGAAGTGTTATATTATCTGTGGTTATATTTACATATTCATGAGAATAATCTCATTTGACCGTGTTTCTTAAAAGACTAATGGCCAATAGGCTAGATGAATTAAAAAAAATATTGCTTTAATAGAAGCTCATTCATATAATAAACAGAAAGAAAAAATCGGTTTTCGAATAACTATAAAAACAACCAAGATATAAGGTATTAAAAATTTTTCCCCATCTCTTTCTAGCAAAACGGCAATTGACATGGAGTTTATATGGCCGTACTAAACAATGACGTCACGGTTCATGTCGGATCTCTCTGTCTAATCGCTTCCAAATTAACAACTTAAAATGCTTGTATCTAATGTATTTCTAAGCCGATTTTAATTTTAATTTTACATAATTGCATCTTTTTCTACGGTATTTTAATATTTTATGAAGAGACGTAAAAATTAGAATTCAGTCATCATCCCAATTGCACTAACCTTATCTTAGCTTAGGACGATCTTAAGGGCATCTGTCACATTCTTTTTATTATATACAAGAAGTAACAGCATTCTTTTTAGGATTGTCTTAGTTAAGACAAGGTTAATGCAATTGGCCATAATCCTGATTTTAATCCTTAATGTGTTCGAATATGGATTTTCAATTCACATTTCATTGATATTCTTAATTTAATTCAATATAAAACATTGAATTAGGTTTAAGCAGTTTTTTATACTTATACAAGCTTTTGTCTACAACTTTCTACGCGTGTAGTTTGTACGTGTACCTACGCATTATCAAAACATAGTGCCTATTGCAAATCACTCAAGATACGCAAGAAACATATAGGTACATTCCGCCCTTTGTAAAGCATGAAATAATTTTTAGTTTTATTTAAATTCGTTGTGTCGGGGAACTGCTATGTAAACAAACAAATGGCAACGTTCCTGGACACAGTACACTCTGCTAACAAAGAAATACTGATGTGATGGATGGCCATTAACTTTTGAACAGCTGAAAAGATTTTCATCAAATAAAGCTAATAAGTCCGTCGAAGATTTATGCAACCCGAACGAAATTTCAACTTTATCGATTTCAAATTTTAAAGATTTGGCGAAAATTGTTTAGTCATTAAAAAAAAATATGTTATTGTATTACTTATGTTGTGGAATAAAATGAGAACTTTCAACAAATAAGTAAAAAAATAACCTGAGTAAACAAATTAGTTGTATGGACTTGATTCTTTTGCCATAACACGGTAAATACTTATAGAAATCATTTTTAATACAGTTGCTCAAAAAGTAGTATATTGCAGCGCTGTTTAGCGTGCGGGATGACCACCATTACGCACTAGTGCTTTTTCTTTACCAAATGTCAAATGTCTAGAATCTGACACACATTTTGCTTTTTCCTGCTTTTTTCTAGCATGCTAAGTTAAGATTGCGCTAAATAATCTGACTGGTCTACCAGATTTTGTATTGTAAAAGCATGCCTAAAAGCAAAGCATAACAAAAAGCACGACCGGACCTTGCTTTTAAAAACACGACAAGCAAAGCATAGCACGCATTTGCTTTGTCACTGCTGTGTACGTACAACGACATATTTGGCGCCATTTTTCTAAAATTTTCTCTGCGTGATTATTGATTGTTGTTATTTGCTTAAAAGTTTAATAATTCTATAAAATGAGTGACTCCGATAACATATTAATTGATTTAACTTCACCGGAATTATGTTTAATTGCTGAAAATGCGAGTGTGAGTATTTTACCTGTAAAGTCCAAAAGCAGGTACATTGCTACATATGGTTGCTACGTATTTATTGTTTCATTTTTTCGCAACTGTATTAAAAATAGTTGTTCAATACACGTGCGGGACTGTCATTTCCACTCGTTCCGACTGTCAACCCTCGCCTTCGGCTCGGGACGACATTTGTCGGAACTCGTTGCAATGACAGGCTTCCCGCACTTGTAGTGAAAATAACTATTCTCATATTCTGAAAGTAGGTCATTGTTTACCTAAGTATAGGGCTGAATATTAAACATCGCGACTCTAGAGTCGACAAGAATTCAAAAAAAGAATATCACTAATTGTCAGATTTTCATACGCCGTCATAGACAAAGTAATAATTTAAGTCCAAAATTGGTTGTACTGGACTTGTACTACATCTATTTTTTAATTTTTTTTATGGGATAGGGGGCAACCGTCAGACGTATCACCTGATAGTAAGTATTTACCGTCGCCCATGGACACCCGCAACCCCAGAGGAGTTACAAGTGCGTTGCCGGCCTTTGAGGTGGGAATACGCTCTTTTTTTGAAAGATTGAAGGTCGTATCGGTCCGGAAATACCGCAGGCGACAATTCGTTCCAAAGTTTGACTGTGCGAGGCAGGAAACTTCGAGAGAAACGCACAGTTGTGGACTGCCAGCCATCTAAGTGATGGGCATGGATTTTTGCCGCGTGATGGAACGATGAAACTGCCTCTGCCCAATGATGTGTCAAGTAAACTAGAAGATCACCAGCAGAGCGACCCCTACGAAAGCCGTATTGTTGGTCACTGAGCAGCTGGTGATCCTCTAGGTACTGGAGAAGCTGGCGGTTGATTAGTGATTCCATTATCTTTGAAAACAAAGGGGTTATAGCTACCGGCCTGTAGTTGGACGGATTCGAGCGGTCACCTTTCTTAGGGATCGGATGCACTAAAGCTGTCTTCCATGAGGTTGGGACTACGCCAGATGAATAAGAGAGCCGAAATAGTCGCCTTAAAACCGGTGCCAACTCTGGAGCGCACTCTTTAGCACAAATGAAAAACTTATTATTTTGGGCCATGTCAAAAAACATACAGCCACACATCGATACTTATAAATAAATACACTTCGTGTAAACTTTATAAACTAATCAAATATAAACTGATTTAACAGTCCCAAATCCCAATACATCTATACCAATAAATAAAATTGAAGTGTCTGTTTGTTATGTGTTAAATCACAAGTTTTTACTTAATGGGTATGAATGTATATCGGGTACCAATAACAAAAACACAATTAAAAAAAATTGTCTGTCTGTCTGTTTCTTCCCGCTAATCTCCGGAACGGCTGGACCGATTTTAGCGGGACTTTCACTAATAGATAGCTAATTATATAAGGTATAACATAGGCTAGGCTTTTCATTAAGGTCGGGCCGAAGGACGCGGACGAAGTCGCGGGCACAGCTAGTACTTATTAAAAATTTTCCAAAAAATTCCATAGTCTTATATTATGCGCGAAAAAAGGCAGGAAAGCCAATGTCTTTAAACACAAACATGTTTTTGAAATATTAGCTCTGTTTTATTTTCCTCGTATTCGAAATGAAAAGACGAGTGTTTAATTTGGATGAACACACCTATTTCAGTCTCGAACTATTGGCCAGAATATTTCGACTGTCATGGGTGCTGTTCAGCCCTTATAAAACAATTTACTAATTCAAGGGAAATTTCGGTCTCGCGCCCACTCATAACCAGAAACTCATAACTGGAATAAAATGTGGCGACTCATAACTGACTTGAGGACCCACTCATAACCATGGTTATGAAATATATTTTAAACTTATTAAATATTTAATTTAGAGGAGTAACTCATAACCGATCATAAAAAAAGCAAATACCTAAACTGTGAACTACTTTGAAGTACATTTAAGACTAATAGTGCTTGCTTAATATTATATACTTGCATAGTAATTTTAAAGTAAGTACTTACTGTTTTATTATTTCATACTAAAAAGAAATATTTAGTTACAGTACAAACGGCAACACAGTCTTAACTGTCATTTCAAGACGCAATACACAAAAAATCCAGTGCTTACCCGTGCTACTACTCACGTGTCCGGTAATACTACGGGTGATTAATTTTGCCTGTAGTACTACCTATTATCTTCGACACCAAAGAACACCATGTGGGTAACTATCGGTTTTAATATTTATATTATATTGAAGAAATTAAGGAACGCTTTAATAAAATAATTTTAAAAGCAACTTTAACGCAACTTTTAATTGCGGGTCATTTCATTTTTTAACCGAATTCTTTATCATTTCCATTGTATGTTCTTTTTTTACGTTTGCTACCTCATAACTCTCTCATTTAATAACCGATTTGGAAATTCTTTTTTTGTTTAAGGGGGTATAGTTCTTATTTAGTCTCTTATGTCACCAAATCCGGGATCGGGCAACAAAAAATCCCCGTAGTAAGTACTATACTAACAGTAGTACCAACGGTAGTAAGTACCACGGGTAAGCACTAAACAAATCTTAGTGCGAGGAAGGCATAAATAGTTTCTCTCCGTGACATCTTCAACAAAAATAACAATTTTGAGGAGTGATTGAGAACTAGTTTGTCCTGATAGCTACATCTCATCTACTCTTTCAAGCGCCGCAAAAGAGAATACTATCTATCCAAGTCCTAATTATGATAATATTCATATTATTTGTGTAATAGGCATTTCTACATATTTTTTATTTAACGTATGTTATATACTTAGTATGGTTTTATTTTTATATTTTTTTTACTAAGTATTTGATCGCCTTTTAAGCTGCTATACACGCAAATTCTAATATACTTATTACAATTTCTCCTTTCGCAGGTCTGCTGGAAGAAATTTCATTTATGAAATAAGCAGATCCTTTTTAAAAGACTTCAAAAAAATAGATACAGTCGAACATAGAATCTCTTCCTTTTTCAAAGTCGGTTAAAAAAGGGGTTCTCAGTTTGACCTGTATGTTTGTATGTATGTTTGTCCATTATTATCTCGCGTTTGGCTAAATGGATTTTGATGCGGTTTTCAGAAAAGTATTTGTTACATTTAGGATATGGTTTTAAATTACTTTTAACTAAAAAGATTGAAAAGAATTTTTACAAAAAATAAAACCGACTTCAAAATCACCAAAAAGTCATAAATAATCTGGAAAATCTTAAAAAATATAAGTACTAGTTAAAAGACACGAACTTCAATATAAAAGTGTGATGTTGTTTGTATTCTTATATTATTTATAACTTTTTAGTGTTTTTGAAGTCGGTTTGATTTTTGAAAAAAAAAAATACATTTTGTCTTCTGTATTGTTTGTGCTGTCTAATTTTAATGCGGGAGAGAGATTACACACCGCAATAGCCACCCTCACCTTGCCGACCTGATGCTTCTTTACACATCTTTTATACCAAGTTTTTTACTTTTGATGAAATATTATTCACCCTTTTTTGTTAATGTTGTTAGTAATTATTAAAGCGACTGTACATAATTGTGTAGTTGTGTTGGTTATGAGTTTCGTCTTCTCACATCAGCAGTTATGAGTGGGACCTTTACGTATTGGTTATGAGATTTTTGGTTATGAGTGGGCGAGACCGAAATTTCCATTGATATAACATGACATGTGTCACTTAAGTATGTAACAGATTTGGCTGGAGAATTTTATGTCCGCCATTTACTTAATTAAGTATAGTTTCATCCATTTTACCTTATTTTTTGGTGGGGATTTCTCAGCTTCCTGTGATTCGGGCGCCTATATAAGCCAAATGAACCCCTGTACCGAATTTCATGCTTCTAGCTCCAGTAGTTTGGGGCTCTACGTTGGTACCTCAATCAGTCCCCCAATTTTTTTATGTTCAGATTAAGTATAAATGGTTTTTTTTTATGTAATATCAGTTAAAACTCCACATAAAACTATTTTATACTTACTATTTTAAAGTTTACATATTTACAAAAAACCTTTATATGTAAATGTATGTATAAAACAGTATAGTTGTCAATATACCTATCATATTTATGGTATATCTATCTTCTTAAGGTTAATGTGCTCATTTCAAAAAATGTTCACTAGAGTTCAACTTACAGGTTTGCGCTCCATTGATGAAGACTTGCTTAAATGTATACGGAAAGGAAACTGCGAACAATATTTGGCAAATATACACGCCCGTGGCAAGTTAATTACAAATTTTACTGCATTCAGGTACAGCTTTTGTCAAGCGCCGAGTAATTTTGTGGTCAATGGCTTTCATTTGAACGTTTGATTAATTTTCGTCGATGAAACATTATCAATAGCCGATGTCGGCGGATCGATATTGTCTCATTTATTATACAGAGCCGAGGCATACTTATCGCGTCTACTATGAACATGAATAAGTCATAAGACTTCGTTATAAGAATGACTCTAAAACACTTTGAATATGACGGAAGGCGTTATGGTGAATGTGCTTATTGCATATTGGATTTTGTATAAATTGATGGCTGTATCATTTTGCAATAAATGTAATATTTTACATTTGTGTTGTTTGTATATAAAATGATACATGTAGTGGCATACTGATGGCATAATGATAGTATATAAAGTGATACACTACGTGAACATGATGATGAAAATTAAACTCACGGTGCCGCTGCATTATATTGTTTTTTTAAAGATACGTTAGGGAAGCTCTTGACCATTATCTCACCTGATGTTCAGTGACGATAAGGCCAAAGGTGGAAGCAATCTTCACCTGGACTCCTTAACAACTGAGGAAATTGCTATCTTATTTCTAATTGTCGGAACAGAACGATGCTTTTAACATTGTTATTACGAGTATGGCAACAAACTCAGGTAAGACGGCGATAGCTAGCCAGGACGGCTCAGTTACCACAAACCAAACCGAGTAGAAAATCTTCTGCCCCCATGAGGGAGTCTATGACCCCCGACCTCTCGATCTATACCCGGTGGTCTTAACCACTAGATCACGGAGGCATGGTAAGTTTATTTTCGATTTTAAATGGTCAAATCTGGATATTGATATTTAACAATATCAGAACAAGATTTAAGGTGTTTAGATGTTATCTGATAGCAGAATCTGTGTAATCAAAATAAACAACAATTAAACTAGAAACTGCAATATTAGATAATAATACTTTGCTCGTTTTGATTTTTTTTTATTGAATTTGAAAACATCGTGAGGTAACTTACATCCATACAGCTGCGAAGAAACTAAAAAGTGTATTTGTTAGGTACTGTAAAAGTCCGTATATTGGTGAATCTTAGGGTTTGCCAGTAAATCTTAGGATTTACCAACACGAGTTGGTAAATGTAAGGATTTTATAGAGAATAGACGATATTTCGGGCTTTTACCATTAGAGTTTGGGATATGCTAGGATTTACCAATAACGGTTGGTAAATGTTGGTTTTGGGAATAAAATAATGTGTGTTTCTTTGTTAATTTCCACATCAGTCAGTACCTTACAAATTGTTAATTATCGTTATGATAATACTTACATTTGTATTGTCATTAGGCTGTGTCTATTCGGACCCGGATCTTAATAGAAGTCGATTGCTATTCGGACCTGGAGCATGAAAACATGCAGTTTTCATTCAGTTCATTCTGTTCATTCTGTGTATGGTCACAATATCTATAACCTCACCCAACCTACAGTTTTCAGTTTGATCCTATAAGTTTTTTTTCGATAACAATTTACTATCGGGTCCGAATAGCAATCGAATTCTATAGGGACCCGAGTCCCTATAGAATTCGATTGTTATTCGGACCCGAAAACAGGGGACTAGGTTTGTATGGAAAATGCCCCGCATGATTACCACTTATGAATATTTTCAACATTTACCGCGTTTTGGTGGTAAGTTGTAAGATTTACCGAGTATATAACGGTAAAAAAAATTAAGTCCGAAATGGACAATGATCACACAACAGTTCGAAGTTTTACCATTAACAGTTGGTATCTTAAGTTTTACCGGAAAATTTTAAGATTTACTTACTGTAGTTCGGGCTTTTACAGTATGCAATCGAAATGTTCGACTGTTCTATAATTTCATTAAACTAGTGTCACAGAATATATAATAGTAGTACTCTAGTGTAAAATATGTTTATGTCGTCAAAGTGTATGATTACTAAACTAGCCAAGAAACAAATTTAAAATGTATCTAACTTCTATTCAGTTTCTATCAAGCTTGGTGTTCGATTTCATAGATATTTACCGTCACTATGAATAATTCAAGATGAGACGGGCACGAGAAGTCTCAAAGGAAAGATGAGGTGCGAGCAGAGTTTAAAATTGACTGTTCAACACGAGGATGACTGCAACTCGACGAGCGAAAATAAAATTGGTATAACCTTCGCATGACCGTGAGATATCAAACTTAGCTGCTTCCATAAAATGAAATTATTATTGACGTAACTTCTTTTTATACGGTCATTAAAATATTAAGAATGACCATGGATATTGAATACTACTTTGAACGATATTTTCATTAAGTGTAAAATACCGTTACATATTCATTTGCAAAATGTCTTATAATGGCTGTATAACAAATTCTTTTTCATACCACCTGCTCGATAATGTTTATCCCCCTTAATTTCAATGTAAAGCAAGACATTATATCCCAAGGGATATAATTTTGTATGAAACTCCCAAGAGATTAAAGTGTTTTAAATATGGAACATACAATTTTTATGAAAATTTAGCATAGATGCTAGCTTAGGAAGGCAAAGGTTCTACGCCCATACAGCAGTAGCGTGCATCCACTAGATACAAAGACATTCTACCTGTGTAAATAATGTTTTTTATAAAATCTAAATACATAATTTCTTTACTAAAATTATAAAATATTAATCTATATATCACTGCAAGCTAAAATAAACAATTACATTTCACTTTATTTTTTATTGATAAAATACATTTTATGCAAAAAGCGCCATCTTTTGACGGCCACCATTAACTATCGATAAAAACAAATAAAAGCAAGACGCTGCCAGCGGATAAACAGCATTTAGAAAAATTACGCGGCATATTTAAAAATAAAGAATGTTTCTACAATTTGTTCCATAATTTGCACCAACAGTATTCCGTTGAGGTTTTTCATAGCTAAAACTTTGCAGCCAACGCCATTACGTATTTCAAAATTGTAATATCTTGTTGCTTACGTTAATAAAGTGCTTAGTGGAATGTGTTTTGTGGCATCAATAATACAGTCTTTTTAGAAGTTTATTCAGTGTTTTATTGATAAAGTTAAAAAACGTAAGTAAATGTCCAAGTGCTTCAGCTTTTTTTTATGTGGGGTCAATAGGTTGTCGACTATTTGAGATTTATTTCGACAGTTGTGTGTAGTAATTAATTGCTGTTTCAAAAGTAAATATACAACAAAGTTGAAAAATAAAAGAATTATATTTGATACCATTTTATTGTTAACAAATTAATATTCATCCTACGTGTTACTAAAGGTCATTGACAGGGTCCAGCAGCTGATCGTATCGTATTGTAAATCGGTATGTAGACTAAATTCATACTTGTTATATTATTATTAAATATGTTTTAAGTGTTTGTAATATTTTAAGCTTTACTTAAGATATAATTATTGCGTGACGTGTTCGAGCTTGAGAAAAATAAATCTTTTTTTATGGTTTTCATGATAATATCATAATTTTAACCATAGTTATAGTGATAATGATAATGTGACAGTGTTTATGATGAAAATGACCACCTAAGTAATTGGTTATAGAGCCCTGAGTTTTTATTGTCTCGCAGATGGTATGAAAAGTAGAGTATTCACCTCTGAATTAAAGCAGTGTTTTCGTCTTAGGCGACTTGAACCCCTCGCTTCACTTAGGACTCTACATAGTCCGAATAGCAATCGAATTCTATAGGGACCCGAGTCCCTATAGAATTCGATTGTTATTCGGACCCGAAAACAGGGGACTAGGTTTGTATGGAAAATGCCCCGCATGATTACCACTTATGAATATTTTCAACATTTACCGCGTTTTGGTGGTAAGTTGTAAGATTTACCGAGTATATAACGGTAAAAAAATTTAAGTCCGAAATGGACAATGATCACACAACAGTTCGAAGTTTTACCATTAACAGTTGGTATCTTAAGTTTTACCGGAAAATTTTAAGATTTACTTACTGTAGTTCGGGCTTTTACAGTATGCAATCGAAATGTTCGACTGTTCTATAATTTCATTAAACTAGTGTCACAGAATATATAATAGTAGTACTCTAGTGTAAAATATGTTTATGTCGTCAAAGTGTATGATTACTAAACTAGCCAAGAAACAAATTTAAAATGTATCTAACTTCTATTCAGTTTCTATCAAGCTTGGTGTTCGATTTCATAGATATTTACCGTCACTATGAATAATTCAAGATGAGACGGGCACGAGAAGTCTCAAAGGAAAGATGAGGTGCGAGCAGAGTTTAAAATTGACTGTTCAACACGAGGATGACTGCAACTCGACGAGCGAAAATAAAATTGGTATAACCTTCGCATGACCGTGAGATATCAAACTTAGCTGCTTCCATAAAATGAAATTATTATTGACGTAACTTCTTTTTATACGGTCATTAAAATATTAAGAATGACCATGGATATTGAATACTACTTTGAACGATATTTTCATTAAGTGTAAAATACCGTTACATATTCATTTGCAAAATGTCTTATAATGGCTGTATAACAAATTCTTTTTCATACCACCTGCTCGATAATGTTTATCCCCCTTAATTTCAACGTAAAGCAAGACATTATATCCCAAGGGATATAATTTTGTATGAAACTCCCAAGAGATTAAAGTGTTTTAAATATGGAACATACAATTTTTATGAAAATTTAGCATAGATGCTAGCTTAGGAAGGCAAAGGTTCTACGCCCATACAGCAGTAGCGTGCATCCACTAGATACAAAGACATTCTACCTGTGTAAATAATGTTTTTTATAAAATCTAAATACATAATTTCTTTACTAAAATTATAAAATATTAATCTACATATCACTGCAAGCTAAAATAAACAATTACATTTCACTTTATTTTTTATTGATAAAATACATTTTATGCAAAAAGCGCCATCTTTTGACGGCCACCATTAACTATCGATAAAAACAAATAAAAGCAAGACGCTGCCAGCGGATAAACAGCATTTAGAAAAATTACGCGGCATATTTAAAAATAAAGAATGTTTCTACAATTTGTTCCATAATTTGCACCAACAGTATTCCGTTGAGGTTTTTCATAGCTAAAACTTTGCAGCCAACGCCATTACGTATTTCAAAATTGTAATATCTTGTTGCTTACGTTAATAAAGTGCTTAGTGGAATGTGTTTTGTGGCATCAATAATACAGTCTTTTTAGAAGTTTATTCAGTGTTTTATTGATAAAGTTAAAAAACGTAAGTAAATGTCCAAGTGCTTCAGCTTTTTTTTATGTGGGGTCAATAGGTTGTCGACTATTTGAGATTTATTTCGACAGTTGTGTGTAGTAATTAATTGCTGTTTCAAAAGTAAATATACAACAAAGTTGAAAAATAAAAGAATTATATTTGATACCATTTTATTGTTAACAAATTAATATTCATCCTACGTGTTACTAAAGGTCATTGACAGGGTCCAGCAGCTGATCGTATCGTATTGTAAATCGGTATGTAGACTAAATTCATACTTGTTATATTATTATTAAATATGTTTTAAGTGTTTGTAATATTTTAAGCTTTACTTAAGATATAATTATTGCGTGACGTGTTCGAGCTTGAGAAAAATAAATCTTTTTTTATGGTTTTCATGATAATATCATAATTTTAACCATAGTTATAGTGATAATGATAATGTGACAGTGTTTATGATGAAAATGACCACCTAAGTAATTGGTTATAGAGCCCTGAGTTTTTATTGTCTCGCAGATGGTATGAAAAGTAGAGTATTCACCTCTGAATTAAAGCAGTGTTTTCGTCTTAGGCGACTTGAACCCCTCGCTTCACTTAGGACTCTACATAACTCCCTCGCTTCGCTCAGGAGTTAAATTTTAACTCTAGAGTCCCTCGTTGCGCTCGGGGTTCAATATGGCGCCCGTGACGTTAGACACTGCTTTAATCTTTGGTGCATAATCTACTATTAAACAAATCTACAACTCGTTTCTGGGAAATTTTTTATGTGTGCGACTTTCAGAGTGGAGATTCGATTTAAATTATTATGTTGTATTACGCATTTAAATGAAGGTAGAAAAGTATATTAAAATATTTAAATGTTTTCCTATCACTATCTTGCAACTGTAGCCGCATGTTTGTGGTCTTCGAAAGTATGATAATGACATTAGGACTTAACCAATAAATAGTCATGTTTCATCCTCCTTTATTTTCGCATCGTGTCACGCGACACACAGATTAAGCGTAGTGTTTTTATTTTATAACTAGCTGTGCCCGCGACTTCGTCCGCGTGGAATATTTAAATGTTTTCCTATCACTATCTTGCAACTGTAGCCGCATGTTTGTGGTCTTCGAAAGTATGATAATGACATTAGGACTTAACCAATAAATAGTCATGTTTCATCCTCCTTTATTTTCGCATCGTGTCACGCGACACACAGATTAAGCGTAGTGTTTTTATTTTATAACTAGCTGTGCCCGCGACTTCGTCCGCGTGGAATAGTAACTTTTGGCAGCATTTTGAAAAAAAGTAGCCTATGTTATTTATACCTTATATAATTAACTATCTATTAGTGAAAGTCCCGTCCAAATCGGTCCAGCCGTTTCGGAGATTAGCGGGACCAAACAGACAGACAGACAGACAACATTTTTTTAAATTGTGTTTTTGTTATTGGTACCCGATATACATTTATACCCATTTAGTAAAAACTTGTTATTTTAACATTAAAAACAGACACTTCAATTTTATTTATTTGTATATACACGGTTATTTTTTTATCACCCTGGAAAATTTTAGGGACGCTTCAGGACACATCCAATATTATATAAAAAATAAAAAAATGAAATAAAAAATTAAAAAAAAATATAAAAAAAATAAAAAATCTCTAAAAATGCTGCTCTCAACTAGTGCAGCATTTTTTGTATTTTTTAAAAAAATAATATAAAATTAAGGAGGGGGGTTATTTTTTTTATTTATATTTAAATCACTCTAATACCATGTCGTGAAGCGTCCCTTAAATTTTCCAGGGTGATAAAAAAATAACCGTGTATATACATAATATTCTTATTTCAACTTTTTGACTCAAAATTGTGAATTCAGATATAATTAATAATAATTAACTTTTATTTCATCCCAATTTTACCTGTTTTATATTTTTAACCGATTTCCAAAAAAAAGAAGAAGGTTTTCAATTCGAAGCGTATCTTTATTTTTATATCGATTACTGGACGGGTACAGTCCAGTAATCGACATTAACTAAAAATACGGATTTTGGACAACCTTTGGACTATCCTTGGAATGGTGAATATAATAATGAAAGAGCTTTGAACATCTTCTTAAAATTAAATTAATAATCGTTAGCTACCAACTAACAACACACAACACGTGTGCTGTTATCTGTCAGTAAAATTACCTCCATCAACAAAAATCACGCCACGCTTCATATTTCACGATAAAACTTGAGAAAAAATGATAATCATTAAAGCTACATGTATGGTACGTGATATATTTGTTTAAGATACGGAGCCTAAAAGGGGTGCGTAATGAAATAAAGTATTGAGACGAGTGCTATTGGTATTTCTTTTTCTACCTATGTGAAAATTGTAAGTTAGGCGCATAACACATTGCACCGGACACCGCTGCGGTGTACGGAGGGACGAAAACCGCATGCGGTTGCGGCGGCACGGAACCGTGCCACCGTACGGTTTGCTCCGTATCACCGTCCGGAGCTGCGGTGCACGACGCCCCGCATCGCCGCATTATGGCGCATAACACATTGCACCGGACACCGCTCCGGTGTGCGGCGCTGCGGTTTTTAATTTTGACTGAAGAATCTTAATTTGTATACAAAAACCGCAGGGTATAACACACTCACACCGCATGCCCGTGCGGTTGTGCGGCGCGCGCGACGGCACCGCACTCCCGGACGGTGATGCGGTGCGGTCCGCGGGGTATGCCACACTGAGCCGCAGTATCGTACGGATTTTTGCGTAGAAGGGACGTGCATACGCGTAATAAATCTCGACATAGATAATGCGGCGATGCGGGGCGTCGTGCACCGCAGCTCCGGACGGTGATATGGAGCAAACTGTACGGTGGCACGGTATGCACGTCCTTTCTACGCAAAAATCCGTACGATACTGCGGCACAGTGTGGCATACCCCGCGGACCGCACCGCATCACCGTCCGGGAGTGCGGTGCCGTCGCGCGCGCCGCACAACCACACGGGCATGCGGTGTGAGTGTGTTATACCCTGCGGTTTTTGTATACAAATTAAGATTCTTCAGTCAAAATTAAAAACCGCAGCGCCGCACACCGGAGCGGTGTCCGGTGCAATGTGTTATGCGCGATAGCACACTAGTATTGGACTTTAAGGCGGTGCTGCGGTTTTTAATTTTGACTGGAGAATCTTAATTTGTATACAAAAACCGCAGGGTATAACACACTCGCACCGCATCACCGTGCGGTTGTGCGGCGCGCGCGTCGGCACCGCACTCCCGGACGGTGATGCGGTGCGGTCCGCGGGGTATGCCACACTGTGCCGCAGTATCGTACGAATTTTTGCGTAGAAAGGACGTGCATACGCGTAAGGCGCATAACACACTGCGGTTTTTAATTTTGACTGAAGAATCTTTATTTGTATACAAAAACCGCAGGGTATAACACACTCACACCGCATGCCCGTGCGGTTGTGCGGCGCGCGCGACGGCACCGCACTCCCGGACGGTGATGCGGTGCGGTCCGCGGGGTATGCCACACTGTGCCGCAGTATCGTACGGATTTTTGCGTAGAAAGGACGTGCATACGCGTAATAGATCTCGACATAGATAATGCGGCGATGCGGGGCGGTGTGCACCGCAGCTCCGGACGGTGATACGGAGCAAACCGTACGGTGGCACGGTTCCGTGCCGCCGCAGCCGCATGCGGTTTTCGTCCCACCGTACACCGCAGCGGTGTCCGGTGCAATGTGTTATGCGCCTAATAGATCTCAACATAGATAATGCGGTGATGCGGGGCGTCGTCGTGCACCGCAGCTCCGGACGGTGATACGGAGCAAACCGTACGGTGGCACGGTTCCGTGCCGCCGCAGCCGCATGCGGTTTTCGTCCCTCCGTACACCGCAGCGGTGTCCGGTGCAATGTGTTATGCGCCTAATATATCAAGGGTGTACAAAAGAATAGGTCAGCTGGTGAAATGGCATGAAGTATGGCTGGATAAAAAGAATATTGTCAAAATTCCGATCCATTTCGGACTTATTAACTTCAAAGTTAAATACTAAGTCACTTTATTGACTCTTATCAACACACTTGTTAGGAAAAATAGCTAATAAACTGAATTTTTTCATTAAATAACACAAATCATTGTTAATTTGTAGACAAACTAAATAATGATATGAAAAATCATGTACTTCTCTGATGTCTTTTATATTACCTCTAGCTTTTAAAAGTATCGTACATTACTGCCGCGGTCGGCATTTGCATTATGCAGCATTGCCGGCCCCTGTGATGCGTGCCTCGGCTATAACACACACGTGTGTTATGAGCTGCTTTACGTATCTAAAGCCGGTGTAATTAGATCCACTTTACGAGCAAGTGTGTTGATAAGATTATTAACATACAACAATATAATTTCCTTAATAAATATACTGATTGCACATCACGCTATATTTTTTAATCAGATTAAATGGATAAACACCGCAAAGCAGAAATAACTTCTGATAAAAGTAGCTAGAAAGTCAGAGTCATCACCACAGCTCATAAATTTCCCTACCGAGGGGCTCGAGCCTACCCTAAGTTAGGGTGTTTAGGACCTAATCACGCTGGCTAAGTGTGGATTGGTCGACTTCACATACACCTATGAATTTTTTCGCAGATGTATACGGTTTGTCTCAAGATGTTTTCTTTCACCGTAAGAGCGTTGGATATATAAAATTCGAAAAATATCAAATTTAGTAATCTTTACATATTCCTAATTTGGATATTTCTTGTTTTGTGTGTAACCTTCTTTATTGATTTTATTCATTTTTAAATTTAGTCAGCATTTTTCAAGAAAATGCAAAGTTCGTAACCAGTTTTCAAGAAATCTGTGAAGATTTCTAAATTGGATGTTAATACGAAGTTATTAACAGTGAATAAAGACTACTTTGACTTAACAAAGAATAAAGGAATCAATAAGGCGAAGAATTTTGTCGGGACGGGTAAGAGCTCGGTGGCCTAGTCGGTCAAAGCGATATGTTGGAGACACGGGTTCAAGTCCCGCCCGAGATGGAATTTTTTTTATTGATTTTATTTATCTTTACATTACTATTCACTAAACTAGTAATGGATATGGTTTCTTTTTAAGCAGTTTTAATAAGCCACCAAAGTTAGATAATCGGCCCTCGGACGGTAAATACGCTTTTAGTATTTTAAAAAAGTAGACGCATTAAAGTGATTTAAATAATATAACCTATTAAAACATTAATAAGATACTTATATTAATATTACGTTATATTTATTAGCATAGAATAGATTCACAATTAATTACTTACCCTCTCTGTCTCTATTTATTATTTACGAGGTAGGTACTACGGTACTGCTACAAAACAATACTTTCGTGCTTTGAGGTTTTCGTTGTTTTTAGAGTTATTTTATCAAGTTTTGCTACTTATTACGTTTTATATAAATTAAGACGTCTCCTTTCTAGGACAAAACAATGGTGTTACAATTAAACTAACCTTTTTTTGAGGGGAAATGCGTAACTGCACCGTACCCGCCTTTGATTACAATTTATCTACCTAACTTTTAGTTAAATGATTTCCAATATCTTCGGTATCCCATAGAACAGGTCCATAATTAACACACCCCTGGAATCTGTACATTTTGATCTACAAACTGACTACAAATTATCAGTGTAACAGTTAGGGTCTGCCTCTTGATTGTGTAACAAAAGTCAATGGCGGTCGCTTTCAATTTTGACAGGCAAAGTGCATTCATTGCTATTTTTTATCAGCCAGTCGACACAGAGTTTTGCATTGACGCCGCAATGATAAGTACCTAATTTCAAAACGATCGATCGTGATAGATTTTATCTTGGTCAATAACCTCCTAGGATCCTTAGGAATCTTGTCAATCTACTTTCGTTTCTAACCACAGTAATATGGATATAAAATGAAAGGGTTTGAAGAGCAGAGTCCTAATTTAACATTACCCTTAGTGGAGAAAAGTGGCTGTAACATACGGACGGACAGACAGACAGACAGACAGACATGACGAATCTATAAGGGTTCTGTTTTTTTCCATTTGGCTACGGAACCCTAAAAAGTTAAATTACATGGTGTCGATTTGACTAATTGATATATTTTGAAGCCAACCCACCTTATAAATTAAACTTAAAGGGTGAAAGGGTGAAATAGGGGCTAAAACTAACTACAGTTTTAAGTTTTCAAACTTTCGTGTTGCATTATCAATATTAATATATAAACGGGAATTAACACGATAACACGAGGTATTTACATACCTATTTTATTGCCTGACGTTTCGGCTAGGTTGCACCAGCCGTAGCCGTGGTCGCAGGCGGACTGGAGCTGCGCTGTCAGGTCTCCGTGATGCGGCGTTCTTCTCGAATCACTGGTATATGTTTTGTCATCCAAGTACCGTCACACACTACACCCACAGTGTCCGTATTTCGAAAACCGACTGACGAGCCCGAACCAACTGACTGCGCAAATCGAGGTTGTGTTTTGTCCACCACTGGATTCCACGCAGTTTTTGATTTTAATCGCTTCACACACTACTCTTGAATAAAAGTGGCGATCTGTGGGGAGGACTTGCGTACGATAAAATTCTATCCAATGGTTGGTGTCTGCTTCGAGGAGATGTTCCGCAATGGCTGATTTGCTGGTTTGTTGCTTTTTCACAGCCGCGATATGTTCCTTGACCCTTTCAGCCATGGACCGCTTCGTTTGGCCTATAAGAACTACCACAGCTGCAATCTATTTTGTAGACACCTGGAGTTTGTAGTGGCAAGACATCCTTCGGTGTACCCACCATGTTGTTTAACCTTATACGGGTATGAATACAGTAGGTAGGTATGCAGTAGGTTCTTAACACGGTCATGATTTTATCTGTCACTCCTCTGACATAGGGCATATACGCTGGCTGACTGCTTGACTCAGGATGCTTGCTTCTCCTAGCTGTTTGCTTTCGTCCCCGCGTTACTTGATATCCGTTGTTTTTAAGTACCTCCTGAACGAAAGGAGTGAAAGGGGGTAGACAGGAAGTAGATCAATATATAGAACACCTTAACTCCATTCACCCGAGGATAAAATTCACCTATGAGATGGAGGCGGACAGATCGTTGTCATTCTTGGATGTGAAGATTACCGCCAGACCCGATGGGTTACTATCACACTGTGTATACCGGAAACCTACACACACAGACAGATACCTACACGCAACGTCACATCATCATCCGCGTCACCTACAGTCCGTTGTGACGTCTCTCAAGAACAGAGCCTATGAACTCTGTGACTCTGAGCATTTGGAGCGTGAGCTAGATCATGTTCAGGAGGTACTTAAAAACAATGGATATCAAGTAACGCGGGGACGAAAGCAAACAGCTAGGAGAAGCAAGCATCTCGAGGCAAGCAGGCAGCCAGCGTATATGCCCTATGTCAAAGGAGTGACAGATAAAATCGGGACCGTGTTAAGAACCTACTGTATTCATACCCGGTATAAGGGTAAACAACATGGTGGGTACACCGAAGGATGTCTTGCCACTACAAACTCCAGGTGTCTACAAAATTGATTGCAGCTGTGGTAGTTCTTATATAGGCCAAACGAAGCGGTCCATAGCTGAAAGGGTCAAGGAACATATGGCGGCTGTGAAAAACCGACAAACCAGCAAATCGGCCATTGCGGAACATTTCCTCGAAGCAGGCACCAACCATTGGATAGAATTTTATCTTACGCAAGTCCTCTCCACAGATCGCCACTTTTATTCAAGAGTAGTGCGTGAAGCGATTAAAATCAAAAAACATCCAAACAATTTCAATCGGGAAGATGGTTTCAAATTATCAACTGCGTGGAATCCAGTCGGTTGGTTCAGGCTCGTCAGTCGGTTTTCGAAATACGGTATTAAATTTGATCTTCGATCTTTTGTTTTTATCGTCAAGTAGACCGATAGCGCTAGGCTTTTTTGATGTCATAAGTTTCAATAATTCTAAAGTTATTTATTTCTTGCATGTGGATGCAGTCATACCTATGAAGCTTATTATTTCGTTTTGTGTCACATCTGGTACTTGCATTTTCAGTAATTCGATGATTTGTGTTTGATTATTTTTATTCAAATTAAAACTGGCAAAATTTATTTTAAGTTTAAAATAATTATGGTACCATATCTAGGAGAGCCTGCGGAGTGTGCAAACCCAGTTTGTGTCATCTTCATCCAGAGCAAACTGACATAGAGTCAGTATTTAAGTACACTACGAAAAAAAAATTACAGTTAATGAAATAACTTTTTTCTATCTCAGATCACTTACATATGCCTATTTAATAAATTTGTGCCAAGTTGGATCACGCAATTTTAAGATTATTAATTATTTTCCTTTTCCAAGCTATAAACACTTCAAAAAAATATTACAATAATTAGAGTTTACACATTTAATATCATAAATGCATGAAACGTCGACATTGTAAATTTGTGTCATTTTCATGCACGATAAACATAGAATGAATAAAACACAAAAACAATGGTTACGGTCGAAGCGGGTCGACGCGCGGCGCGACGCGGGCGAGCGGCGGCGGGTGACGCTCGCCGTACGCACTGTTCACCTTCGTTTGGTAATCACAGCTAATTCCATTCAGCCATTAAAGCGTGATTGATTAACAAACATACAAACACACGCGTAGCACTAGGAACTCGAGAAACATTTTGTCTACTCCGTAATGTCATTTTTCTCTCGTAGACTAATCTTCTCGTGTACTTTGTGTTACTAGTGCAATGTACTATACTTTGTGTTACTAGCAAGTGCAGGTATAGCCTCTAGATAAAATAATCGTTTCTTACTATAACTCGAAGAACATCCAGTAACTTCCTTTCTTTTTCATTTCATTTTTCCCGCTTCAATACATTTCGGATTTCTATATCACACACCTAGATCTAAGCTGAGTCAACACAAAAATTCGTGATTTTTTAGTTATCCTTGTATTCGAATGCTCGCTGATCATATACATCTATCCGGCATAACAGTTTCGGTCAAAGCTTAAACCAGTCGTCGTTAGATAGAAATAGCTTACCTTGCTGAATCAACGCATGTCAGTTCTTCCCACCGAAACAAGTGTATTGTCAGTTGACCTCCGCTTGTTATTTTTTGTTCTTCCAAACAAACGTTCTTCCAAAACGCAGGCGACGACAGCAAACGTCCGCCCGGACGAACAAGCAAACACCTGCCTTCGCCTTGAACAACTCCTTAAGAGCGTAGCCGGGGTAATTAAGGTAGCTTGTCGGTCGGGCAGATAAGATAATGCGTCTCCATCAAAAACAGCATTGCTGGACGGGGTGTCATGAAATTGTTGGGACAGCTAAGAGGTTAGAATGGAGCCCGCGGATGTTAGCGAGCCCCACCTCGAATAGTGGTGTTTTGATGGGATAGTGCACCGATGTACGACCAGTCCTAATATAGTGCGCTGACATATTTGTTGGAGTGAGAGAGGCGTTAAATTACGGTGTCGTTGCAGCCCGTTAACTATTAACGGGCGTAGGCCTGTTTCGCCAGGGAACTGCCGATAGCTGATTTGCGCTGACCCTCCGCACGGAAGGGCTCCCGAACCTCCCCGGAAGTGGCCGCCGGGACCCACCGTCCGGTCACCAACCGGCACGACGGACCACCCCGAGATTATGCGATGCATGGTGGGGCAGCCTCAAGGACTGGTTAGGTCCGCTTGGGCCCCTGTATTGTACCACGGGCGGCCAGCGGAACAGCCGTTTCTTCAGATCTTCCTAGACGGAGGGTCAACGCAGTCAACCTGGCATTGGGTCGACGGAAGCCTACACGAATCGCAGCAACGACCCCTCAAGCTCTGGCTGTGCGCTGAATGATCTCGAAACGTGGACAAGAAATGGCCTTTTTACGGGTTGACGTGTTTTACGTCATGCGCACGGTGGTCGCTAGCCAGTCCGGTTTCTCAAGCGCTACCACCAGAAGTTGGTCACTCCATCAGCACCACCCGAGGATCACGTGTAGGGTCTCGAGGTTCAAACCTACGGACGCGAGCGACTCCAATCCCCTATTATACATTTATATTTAATTTTTCATATTTTTTTAAATATTTCATTTCATGTTGATGTTTTATTATTAATTTTATATTTAAAACAAAGTTTAACAAATTATTTATTTAAATTTTGTTGTAGACTAAGTTCAACTCAAAATGGTTCAATAAAACTGATTCACGTCTAAATGTAGTTTATTTTTTGTACAAAGCCACCACCCTAAAGTGTAACAACTCAAAATAATCAATTATCTGTAAAAAGGATTGATTCTTAGCCGAATTTTATAAAAACAGTGATATTTTACAATCTATTACGATTTTAGATAATATCGGGTTTCATAAGTTCCCTCACAAACAAATCTCCTGAAAAATATAATTTTTTGAATTGTCTCAGTTTAGTTCTAGCTGTGCGATATATATTTCGGCAAGTTTTGTGTAGTTTTATTTTAGCACGGTCCTTGAAACAATCTGTTTTTCCGTCATCCCTAACAGTAACAATGCTTGATTCTACGAACTTTATTCGTCAACTTTCTTTGACAATTACCATATTAACGTCTAGTATGACACCATATATAATACATTTATTTTCAATCTCCATTTTAGTCTTCATAATGTTAAATCTCAGAATAACGCACGCACTCGTTTGTTGCAACTTGGAAAGATCGAAAGTGCCTAAACAATCAGCTCAGCGCGTGCCACGCGCGCGTGTGACTGGCCGGTGCCCGCCGCCCACGCCTGCGCGCTTCCCCGCGCTCGGCGTTCGTGCAAAGAAGTCTGGTATTTTTTTGAAATAAAAGGATTTCGTGGATGAAAACAACACAAATTATGAATAGTGTTTTGTTACAAAATAATAATTAGAAACACGTGAACTCTAATAACTTGCATTTTATTTTGAGGATTTTACAGGGTGTTGTAGTAAAATAATAAAATATCTATACATCTCGTGGATGAATTTGACACAAAATAGTTTAAACAACAGATACTAGTATTCTAAAACACATCACACCTATTTTACCAATTGTAATATTCTTTCAGAGCTAGTTGGGCGTCATGTTAGCCACTGGTTAAAAATTAAGATTCTCGTGGACAGAGATGACACAAAATGCCTATGCACATCAGATACTACTTCGTTATTATGATGAAAGTAAAATTTTCATCTCTAATTTTGTTTTCGTTCAATACTGATTGAAACGACAAATACCTAAATTTCTACCTATGCAAGTACCTAGAATGACACAAAATATTTTTTTAGGTTGGGCAAATGGTCTGGAAACTATATGCGAAAAACAAACAACTTTAATATTTTTGAAACTTAAAAACCTAGCGCTACGGGTCTAAAGGGTGTGTTTGGGCTATTGCGGTGTGACTACAGAGAAATTGAATTACCTATAGTCACACTGGTGTGACAATACGGTGTGACTACGGATCAGTTGGGTGAGTGTAGTGTGTGACGGTACTTGGATGACAAAAAATATGCCCGTGGTTCGAGAAGAACGCCGCATCACGGAGACCTCCAGTCCGCCTGCGACCACGGCTACGGCTGGTGCAACCTAGCCGAAACGTCAGGCCATAAAATAGGTATGTAAATACCTCGTGTTATCGTGTTAATTCCCGTTTATATATTTATACAGTTTTAAGCTTTATGAAGGCGAAACGTAGTGCGGCGGATATAGCTAGCTCTCAGTAAGTTTATTTACCTACCTATTTTGCTTTAATTCATTATGTAAAAATATTTCGAAATCAACGGTACAGGGAAAATAAGAAAAATACATGTGCACTCTCTATTTGCATCATTACTTCAGGCAAAGCGTCCCAGGGAGACCCGCTGTGTTTTTAAAACATCTAACATTTCGTGCAACCGTGGTTTTAAATAGGAAAAATATTTTGCTAATGGTTTTGATGTGGAAGTCAGAACTAAATAGGAAGACGTTATTTATATTATCCCGTCAAACTTTTTGAATGACAATTTCTAATTTACAAGCTTTTATTTAACTTGCAATGTAAGTATGTACGTATGTTCGGGTGAAATCTTGCAACTTAATTTTGAAGCAGATTTCTTTAACCGATTGAGCTGAAATTTTGTATACACATTCAGTTTGGATGACAATGCATGGCTGACTATGTGACGTCATTCTAAATCCAAGATGGCGGCATACCCAAGATGGCGGACCAATTATTTTTAATGCACCCCTACAATATGGGTATCAAATAAAAGGTCTTGCTAAGAATAACTTGAAAAATAAAGTGATGTCACTATTATTCCAATATGGCGTACTTCTTAAGCTAAAAAATCAATTTTGAAGTATCTTTAACCGATTGAGCTGAAATTCTGTATAGACGTTCCGGCAAACAACCTTGCAACAATGATGCGTTGAATGAGATGAACAGACTGAGAAACGTGTCCAGTAATAACTAAAAAGTAAAAAATAAATTAAATATAAAAAACCTTTTTAAAAACAAGCTTTTATTAAATTGCGCTAAAAAGAAAAAATAAACTTTTACACTAAAACTTTTACTTATAACGTTATTTCACATTTGACACAATTTAGGTATATTGGGCGCCACATTCTCGCGAGAATCTCGCGAGAACGCGAGAACAACACGAGAAGCGTGAATATGGATCCGATTCGCATGTTCTCGCGTAGTTCTCGCGTAGATTGTAAATGGCGATCGCGTAATAAAAAATGTTGACCTTTCGAGTTTCTTGCCTGTTCTTCTCGAGAAGGCTCTCCCAATTTCCGAACAGGTGTAGAGTCAACTTTTTTTTTTTCATTCCTACTTGTATTTGCAGGCATCTTGAGTATATTCAGGATGTATGTACATACAAGGTTAATATGATTTCTTTAAATTAAATTGTTTTGCTTTGTTTTGACGTCAATGAGTGCCTGTAAAGGCCTATGTTGAATAAAGATTTTTGAATTTGAATTTGTAGTTCTCCGACTTTTGTCGGTTTTTTGGCGCGAGACAAAGGCGCGAGAACTATATTGAGAACCTTGTACCAGGGTTGGAAAAAATCATGATTTTTTAATAAAATCATTTATTTATTGAATTTATTTCATGATTTATTGAATAAATCCTAATTTATCATGATTTTTTTTGATTTTTTCGTTTTTATCGTTACTAATTTTAATAAGTAAGCAACTATTTTGCGGAAACGAAAGAGGAAGAGGAAAAATTTAATATTTACCCAGTTCTGAGGCAACTATTTGGAGCGATAGCCTCCTCAGCATCAGTGGAAAGTTTTTTTTTACATTTGGCATTGTTCACTCGAAATTACGTAACAGACTAGGGACCAAAAACCTGGAAAATTAGTTTTTTTAATCAAGAATTACAATAATGACACTGAAATATGAAATATCTGATTTACTCGGAAAATAGATATTCATAAACATTTTTCTTCACAAAAATAAATAATTTTGATTTAATCACTGATTTTGTGCCAACCCTGCCTTGTACCTTCTCGCGAGAATCTCGCGAGAAGTGTGTACCCAAGAAGTTCTTGCCGAGGTTCTCGCGTACTTCTCGTGTAGATTCTTGCCGAGACTCTCGCCGAGAATCTCGCGTGAATGTGGAGCGCTCATATGACATAAAGTAGATAAACAAGTAAATTAAATAATTTAGATTATTATTAGCTGTGTATAATTGTGGCCTTCTCCAGATTTTTTTTGTAATAATTGTACAAATAAAATTTAGAGTAGGCCACCCTTATCACCTTAGGGGTATAAAAATAGCCTACGACTTATAAAAAAAATCATAAAAATAGGTCAAGCTGCTTCGGAGGAGTTCAATAACAAACACTGTGACACGAGATATGGTATGTACCAAACATCTTCAAGAATCATAAAATAAACCTACTGAAAGTAGACAGGTGTTAATGGATAAATTAACCAGTACATGAATAGATAAAAAGGCCACCTACGCTTGTCATAATTTTAACAAAAGAAATTGTTGACCAATACCCCAACTTCGATGTTAACGGAGAAGACGTAGGTAAAAGCTAGTCTATTACCATTATTACAAGGAGGAATCGAGTGTTTATATTGAAAACAAACATAAAAGTCAAACAAACCCGAAGGCAATTCCTTGTGATTACCATAAAATTACCAAGCCGTTACACAAGTGAAAACGGGAGACGCTTATTTCTCCCATCTCATAACCCTTAAATGCAAATCGAATCTATTTTCGTATGGGAAATATTTGGGTGAGGTAAGTCTGAAATGAGCTTAGCGGGAAGTGCGGAATTGGCTCGGAAATGTCTATATTATTTAACGTAGCCCAGGGGTTGCACGTCAACTGGAAAATGTAAATAGCTTACAGCGGCTGCGTATTTTTCACACTTGCAAAGTAATACACGATACAACATAAAACAATATTTTATGCCCCGCTCAACAAAGGAGAATTCGTAAAATGGAACGGTATCAAATAAACATTGTCATAGCCCACATTTGAAAAAAAATCAAGTTGTTGTCAAGTGTTTGAGACTAATTTAGAGATCTGGAAAAATCTTTAAATTAGCAACGATTTTGATAAAACTTGAGGTTAATGCTCTTAAAAATATTTCAATGAACACGTGTTTCATGGTTTATTGGAATTCACCCCCTTAGGGTGCAAAATAGAGGTTGAAAGTTTCTATGGAAAATATTTAAAATCAGATCCAATTTTTACGAAATTTATTATCCGGGCTTAAATAGGCTACAAAATTATTTGTCATACGGGAAAATAGAAGGTGGAAGAAGGAAAGAGGGGTGAATCATTTTCTCTTGCATCCATTTGGAAAACCACTTTTTTAGCTACTTAACATTTACATTTTTGGTAAATTGTGTTCTGGCAATAACCAGTGAGATAGCCGGATATTCATATTTAGATTTTTTATATAGATATAATCGAACGATAAAGTGCCGAATTATAATTCAAGTAGAAAAATACCCTAGTAGGTGTTTATAACGGCATGATATTAATGTATCGGTTCGTTAGTGTTTAAATAAAATAAACCAAAATATATGCCTCATAGCTTGTTGATACAAAACTCATTTCTTGACAGTTATAGGTGAATATGGACGGTATATTGACAGTTTTACTTATTCCAAATGAACTAGTTTGATATGTATAAAAGACATTGAGTGAATAATATCAGTGATATTGGGAAACTTGTGGTACTGTTTTGATCGTACTGAGCTAGGCTAATAAACCCCAAGACGTCGATGTTTGCTGAACGTCAGGGTTGTCCCAAATAGGCTTCGTTTCGTATCCTAATATCGCTAGCGACAAACAACATTATACAAAATACTCTGATCCGATGAAATCTATTTTTCATGATATTATACGAACTCAGTAAAAAGATAGTGAAGGAATTTTATTTATTTGTTACTCATTTATATGGGGTTAAAAACAAAACGTGATTAGGCGTTTTGGAAATTAGTATTATGAAGTGCCTAAGGGATCCACTATTATTCCAGTCAGGCACAATACGACATATATTTAATTAAGTACTAATGGCAACAGGAAAGGGTTAAATCAAAATTTAATCCCCTTCCTGTAAACCAAATATGCCTCTGTAGAGTATGACAATTGCTAACATCGTCATAATTAGTTTTATTTCTATTTACATTAAAGACGTATCATCAGCAAACAACACCACATCACAGAAGTCTTTAGTAGAATTCGGTAATACTGTGTAAATGTAGTACCGCTTAGTGTCTCGCCATTCATCCACTAATTGTTAAAAGTAATTACTTTATAAGTAAAAAATAAAGCGCAATACGTATGCACATAATAGCTATGCACAATACATGTGTATTCACAATGCAAACGCCAAGAAAGACAAATATAATGCATATTGGTACCTTTACTAGCTGACGGAATTGATTTATCCTCCATTTCGTTTTTACATTGTCACTCTTTCAAGCTTGAAGACGCCATCTGCGTTTTTTTAATTTTAATTTGTTTCTTCATATGCCTAATTGTCCGTACTTATTATTTTTGTGCTATCGATTCTTGCAATGCTTACTTTAAGCTCGAAAGAAAAAAGTTTAAAGTAAAACTGAAAAAAAATGTACTGGGAGCGCGTGACGAGCAGCGTGCACTAAAACGCGAATGAAACCACTGCCTTAAGATGGTCAGCTGGGGGCTTTATAATATTCGTGACTTTGCATATTCTTCAAAAATGTTAAATAAATTGAAAAATGAATAAATAAAAACAAGAAAAAATTTTGTCAAAATAATATTTCTTTCTTATAGATATTTTAGATATTTCTATCTTCAAGTGTGAAATATTATAAGAAAAAGAAAGTCTGTTTAGAAAAAAACCACAAGTAGTAATTTTCGTACTTTTGGGTAAAATGTAGTAGCCAGTATAACAAGAGATGATCTTATAACAATGTGAAACAGTATTATATAAAACTGTACCTACTATATGCGCCGCAACGCAACAATAATGGCGGTATCTTACAGATTACATAGAGCTTACGGCATGTGGCACTTAAAAATGTACCATATAAAAACAACACATCTAACTGTAATTTTCTACGTACGTAAACTGAGTAACAATTTCAAGAACACTGCTGTAATTTCTCCGTCAGCGACAATTACAAAGAACAGCCCTAGGATTCTTGCCTTCGTCTGTTATTTAACTAGACTGCTGGCATCCAACTCCAACACAAATATTTTGCAACGAATTGAAAACCTACCTAGGTAAGTTGGTATACGGTTATTATAGTATAACTTAGTTGTCAGGCATATGATATCAATTCAGCTTTACTCCTACACTTAGAAACAATAGATACTTTCATGTACAGCAAAATCCAAAAGAAATGTACGTGCATGACTTAACCAGATAAATGTTAAGTTATTCATCTGATTAAGTCCACAAATAGTATCTATCTATATCCAGTTTAATCATCATCATCTGATGATGATGATTAAACTGGATATTCATCAAAACAGCTACTATAAGTCCCTACCGAGAGGCTCGAGCCTACCCTATGTTAGGGTGTGTAGGCCTCAGTCTACCACGCTGGCCCAATGCGGATTCGTCGACTTCACATACACCTTGGAATTTCTTCGCAGATGTATGCAAGTTGCCTCACGATGTTTTCCTTCTCCATAGGAGCGTCAGACAATCGGTACATGGCTGTCTCCAACCCCGGACCTCCCTATTGAAAGGCAAGTGCCGAGTCCACAGCGCCACCGACGCTTCTGGATATTATTACTGGATAAGTATTATAAGAACAATTAAAAATAAAAACTATCTAATGCATCTAAGTACATCAGGAGTAAACCACAAAAATTAACTTATTGTTACTAAAAATATGGTTAAATACTAAATATTTGTTAGTATGTTACACAAACTATTTTTGATGAGAGGCAAAAATATTACCGGTATTAGTCCGATACAAGTCCGGATTTTATTTTTATTTTTTATTTTATTTATTTGGGATAACAAACAGTTGCTACAATATGTAATATTTACACCGTCCTTAAAACTAGGTTAATCATTGTGCAACCAACACCGCTATCCACATGTTAGTTTGATAGAAGTATTACTCGACAATAGAAATTGTAGTTTAAACATACAAAACAGCTAAAACAAACAAAAAAAATTGTAGCTTAAGAATAAATACGCAGATTAATATTCCGTTACTCAATTGACTATTTATGTAGATAAAGTTTTCAATGTTTCGCAGACTATTTTTTTAAATTTCAGTTCCGATAATGCAAAAATGTCTAAATTTGAAAAGTCGATGTTAAATATGTTAGTGAGGCGACGAAGCGGTGCACGCTCTCCAGCATGAGTCCTACATACTGGACCATAAAACAATCTGGGAACATACACAGCCCGCCGGTGAACACTCCGAGCACCAGATAACATAGTTTGTTGGTCAGCTCAGTGCAATCAAATGCATTGTTACAAATTTTGTATAAGGTCATAATACTAAGGAGCTTTCGCCTGCAGTCCAAACTCATTACATTGAATTCAGTTAACAGCTGTGCATATGATTGCCTCTGTCGATGGCATCTATAGAAAATATTTCGCAAAAATTTACGTTGTATCCTCTCCAGTGATTCGGTGTATTTGTTAAATATGGGGTTCCATATAGGCACGGCATATTCTAATTGAGAGCTAATAAGGGTTTTATAAAGAAATAGTAAAGTAGAGGGACGTTTAAAATCACATGAAGCCCTCATGACAAAACCGTACATCCTTAAAGCCTTATCTTTAATTGCTGCAACGTGCTGGTCGAAGTGCAATTTAGAATCCAAAAGGATTCTAACACTTAATACACAAAATTACTACACTTAACTGAGCAATCATGAATCCTTCACTTGCTCGTGATTCATCTATGGCTCTCGCTTTAAATCCTTCCTTTATTCACTAGTTGAATAATATACTATTTTTGAGTTCGGTACTCTCAGCCAAACTGATTTTTGCTGAGTTGGCAGTGAGTAAATTGATTCGAATTTCGAACATTACATTAAGTTTTTAACTATTTATCAATTGTTTTCTTACTAACAATTTTACTTTTCTCGCTTGTTAAGACGGAAAGTTGTATGTTCGACATGAGAGCAGTAGTAGATTATTTACCACGGGATGAAAGTGACCAATTACTAGCAGGGGAGTCGGGAGTTTTGTGGGTTTTGTGACAAAACTCTCGAGGTAGGAATCGGACTTTCTCCCAAGTGCTACATGGTGTTTTATACTACACCTGTAAGGGAACCTAAAAACTTGTTTGTTCCCTAAAAACTTGTTTGATTGAAGTTGTTTCTAGAATTAAGTATATTACCTAGTATGAAAATATTTTTACGTTTGTATGTGTCATCTCAATATCACTCACTACTAGAATTCGACATTTTAACTGTTATTACGTAATAAACTCAGTTCGTTACAAAAAATTATGATAAATAAATTCACAGATTTGATGATGAAGAACAGATTCTTTTTTTATGATAACAAAGAGTTCTGAGATCATACAGCCACCTTGCAGTGCAGGTCGTGGTGAGTGGAGGAGCGCGTTCCCAAGCCTTAAACAGGTTAGAAATGGAATTTAGTATCAGTTCTCCTCCGGCTAAAGCATGAAATGGATTTTCATATAACTTTTCATCCCGCTTATTTTGGTCGTAGAAAAGACAAACTTTCTCTTCAATTTTGAGGGAATAATGACGTAGATGTAGTATTTGTTTTTTTTTGTCGTACGTTCAAATTACTCACTGTGCTTAGTAGTTTTTATTACTTCACTAATTCGTGGTTTAAACTCAGCATTTGCAGCAAAAAGAGAGCAAAGTCTCTTATCGAACAAATGATCATTAGAGCGATACTCTTATGAATGTGTATTGTGTATGAAAACACGTTTAAATAAATCACGAACAGCCTTTTGATGTAATGTGATCAGCAAAGTCATGCATCGAATAGTAGATACTTCTGAGCAACGCAGGCTATGATCTCGGGGGAAATAACGAAACAATGATAGGAACAGCCCAGATGAAACAGAATTTTTCAATCGCCTCTGTTGTATGTCGATATTGTGTTTCGACAGCCATTTGTTTAGTCTGTTGATTTATTATTTTTCATCATTGAACATAACAACGGAAATAGAATAAAAAATAAATTGCCTTTGGACATGCATGACTGCTATGGACATAAAATATCAATTCTGCCTAGAAAACAACAACGTCTGTATTTATATTATCATCTAGCGTTTAATGTCGTTTCTATCTTCTCCATGTCACTACTTTCACAAAACATTCTCAGAATTGAACGGTTAACGTTCAATTTTGTTCAAATTAAATTAGGTTGTAATAGCAGCTGATACTTCCATTTAGGTACCTCTACTTGTTTGATAGTTTATCTAGGAGAGCTGATAGTCCATCTGTCGTCTAACTGGAATTTCGTTTACGACTTTCATGAAAGGAAACTGTGTATGTGAATAGTTACAAGGTAGAGCAGCCTGTCTGATCTTAGTATAGAGACAATAAAACTACTATAATCACTTCAGTTCGAAATGACGTCAAGCCGATGAAATTACTTGACTGAGTAATGTTCTGCTTTTATTAACGGCTGAAAATTTTGCGGAGTGAAAAGAGGGCGGTCGTGATGAGACCAACGAGATTACCTGCGACGTTTTCCAAGGGAAAAATAAGAATACATTTATCTTTACCGCGGCGATGATGGCTTTGAGAACCATCCACTTACTATATAATAGGTGGTGATCTTAACTTGTTAAGAAGAGCTTTACTTTTTGTTGACGGAAAATTACGGATAATATGCGAGTGATGAATATAATTTCCGGAATATGTATAAATTCTGTTTGTTTACAACACGAATCGACTTGACCTTCGTTTCATTTGATGGTAGATGGATGACTGAAAAAGTCGAAGCAAGCATCTCTAGCTTTTAAAGTCATGTTCGTGAAATGTCAAAAGTGAAATTGTATCAAATTTTTAGATCAATTTTACACAATTTGAAATTTTCTTACCCCGTTCGAAAGCTATAATAAAAGACGGCGTATTAACTAAATGCAAACAGTATAATTGATTTGTAAAACAGTAAAGTTTTTGCCGAATTGTCGGTTGTTTCAGTTGGTGGTAGCTGGCAAGATTTCCCACGTAAATTATTCATAGCTCCAGTTTGAAAATAACGCTTGTTTCCACAGAAGTATTGTGGTAAAGCAATATAGACTCCTAAGTAAATAATAACATAGTAAATTTCATTCTGCGAAAATCTATTTCCAGCTCAAGAGCTCAAACTCCTTTGCTGGGATTAGACTGTTCAGGTTAATAATCAGCTAATCAGGAATCATCATGTTGATGTTAAGTATTTTGCATAAGCATTTTAATGTTCTTGAAAAGTGTAACGTTAAAAGTTGCCAAACAAATTCAAATTTAATGTTATCAAATCCATTTGATTGACTTAAAAATTATTAGAGTTGTTTTTAAAATTGTAACAATAATACAAAGTAATCTCTCACAAAGTAGTCAATGACATAATACTAGTATAGTAAGTGATTTAACGCAAGCAATAAATTTCTCCGGCCGACGTAATATTGTTCATACTTAGTATACACCGGATATAGCCTTGAATTGAACACAAGCTTTTGTCTCGTCTCAGGCTGGGGTGGGCATGTTCGTCCTGGATGAGGTCTGCTGTCGCCGTCCTGACTGCTTTCAGGACAGAGACCTATTGCAATTATGTGGATGCTTTGATCACGAAGATCAAACTACGGTCTACGCGCGTTTTTACAGGTCTCATAGTGTAAATTTAGTAAATGGCAAACTTTTCGGGGATGTTCAAACTCGGCACTGATTTACCGGTGATTCTAACGCCCACAAGAAACCGAATGTAAATATTGCTGGGCATCGAAGATTATATCTCGTGCTCGGCGGTGCATGTCGAAGGTCACTTCACTCAGCCCTGGTTTGGTGGGTTCTGTACTAAAGTTATCAATGCTAAGCGCGAGACCTACAAGACCTGGGTTACTGCCAAAAGCGTCGGTCTGAGATGGGTAAATAAAAAAAAAACATTTCCACGCCGCAACCGGTCGCGCAAAAAGAAAATAGTCATAACAAAGTTTGCACATATTCAGAGAATTAGCGAGAGATTAATTAGTCATGCTGCAGGGAGTTGCACTTTCTGTTCTCTCGCCAAGGCTGTTCAGGGTAATTTCTGTCGATTTTCTTGACCATCGTTGTGCAATCCTGAAGACTCACTGATTGTTTGTTTTCCCTTTTAGTCAAATTTAACTCTGGATAGCTGAGGTAATACATTGCTCACAATCCAGCGATGTGAGCACTTAGTGCCTGAAATCCGAATCACACAAAGTACGGTACGGCGTGTCCCTTTGTCCTTCTCCATCATGAAGTCCGATGGCCCGATGGTGTTACTGCAATTGTGCTCAAAACATGCGCTCCAACTATACTCTGACGGGCCAACTATTCTATTCTTACCATCCTATAGCTTGGGCAAAGTTCCGTCTTCAAGGAAGGTCGCCTTTATCCATCCGATTCCCTACAGATTCATCGGAACTATCGACCTATTGCGATTACCTCCATGCTCTCGTAGGCGATGGAGCATGAGGACTACCAGTTTATTAGCGACTTTAGCGGTGCTGGCGATCTACTCGTTTATCTCACTCACCATTGGGCGCCTGCGATCAAGAGTAAGGAAGCGGCATTAGCTGTTTGCTTGGAAATCACCAAAGCTTTTGATAACTTAGTCTCGCTAAGCCACTTTTATCGAAGCTACCATCTTACGGGCTCCTGGAAAGCCTGTGCACATGAATTTCCAGCTTTCTATCTGGAAGAAGCATCTAAGTCGTTGTTGAATGAAGGACTGTGCTGGGACTCCATGTCCGTAAAAGCTGGCGTTCCTCAAAGACTACTTCCATTGCCGATTATCGTTTTTGCCGATACTGTTTAATCTGTTCATCAATGATATGTTGCTAATAAGCAATATCCACTGCTATGCGGATGACAGCACTGGTGATGCGCAATACACAGGCCGTGGCGTTCCACAATGGTACAAAGGAGCAGAGAGCAACTTATACTGGACATCGAGACGTTCTTGGAGCAAGTTTCGTAACAGGGCCGTCAAAATCTTGTCCAGTTCAATCCCACTAAAAAACCAAGTCTGTGCATTCTATAAAAAAATACGCCTTTCACTGTGACGCCATCCATCGCGACCATCTTTAAGAGTATCGGGATCCTTGGCGTCAATATTACGAACAAGGTCCAATTTCGGGTCATTTGCAGAATAAAGCAAAGCTGGCATCCAAAACAATTGGTTCGTTTGTTTGTTTGTTTGATTATTTGTTTGGTTGAACGCGCTAACCTCAGGAACTACTGATTCAAATTGAAAAATTACTTTTGTGTTGGATAGATCATTTATCGAGGAAGGCTATATTACATCACGCTACGACTAATAGGAGCTTAGCATCAATGAAAAATATTTCAAAAATGTGAAATATATGGCGAAACTACGCGGACACAGCTAGTAATATACACGGTGTTTCATAATTGCCAATAAATAATCAATGCGTTATCTAAAACTAATTATTAAATTGTGTTTACCCGTAATGTCATTCAACCCAAAATTTTCATGTAAATCATAGTATCATCCTATGATATACATGAACATTTAGGGTTGAATGACATTACGTGTAAACACATTTTAATAATTAGTTTTAGATAACTCATTAATTATTTATTGGTTATTATGAAACACCGTGTATAAAGCCCAAGTACGAACCCACATGGAGTATTGCTCGCACTAATGGTCCGTTGCTGTTAGTATTGTCTACGATCCGGTACCTATATGAATTAGAGCCTTTTAGTCATCGGAGAGATCTTGCATCTCCGTGTGTATTCTACCGTCTGTGCAATGTTTAGAAGAAATGTATGAACTTATATTCCCATCGCTCTGTCACCACCGCCTCCTTGCGTTAAACACCTCCAAACATTGGACGTTTGGCATTAGCATAATTTGCGGGCGCCTTGTTCGTTTCTTCTACTAACACGCAAGATGTGGAATGAGCTTGAGCTTCCTCTGAAGGTGTTTTCGACGCACTACAACATGACGTTCTTGATGCAGCGAGTAAACAGGCTCCTAAAGCCCCAAGGCATAAGCGGCTCCCATGGTATAGCAGGTGTCTATAAGTGACGATGACCAGCTTACCATCAGGTAGCTCGTTTGCTCTTTTGTTGCCTTTGATTAATAAAAAATCAGCAACTTTATTCTACAGCAGAAAACATTCCTCTGACATATGATTAAACTCTTCACAATACTTATATTTATAAAGTGTTATATTTTGAAAATGTTGAATATCTTATAGTCTTCAGGCAAAAAAAATCACGTTGAAAAAAGTTCTGGATATCATCGTTTTCCTGATAAACGTAAATGAAACTCTACAAAGGCAGGCAGCGCGGTCACAGCACACCGAGTGCCGCACTGACGCAACGATAAACCTTTGTTCCGCAGTCGTGAGTTTTTAGAATTGTTATTGAGTTCATTGTGAGCTTAATGAACGGCAATTTAAGGGAAGTGGGCTCTGAACGTAGATAAATGAAGGTGCGGGTGTGAACATCACCGATAATTATATTTTGCGAGGTGGTCTGTACACAAAGATACCACTTTGAAATAACATCAGCAAGGAGAAATCTCACGGAATTTTGGGACTGGGTATTTCTTAAATATGGCTGTTTGCCATAACAGCCAGAGTGTTTAAAATTACATATTAAAATTAGGTATTTTATGTTTATTTACTATCTTATTTTAAAAAAACTGAGATCAGTCTAAATAGCAATTTGGAAGGAGCCTATAATTATGTCTAACAGTGGACTAAAATGGTTTGACGATTATTCATATTTTATTTGCTAATATTTACTCCATTTCTGGAAAGATTTTTGTCACGATAACATACTGCAAGGTTCTTCGCGTAAAAGAGTATCCTAAGTGTAAGATAAAATCTTACTATAGAAATGTCATGTTGTGAAATAGAAAGAGACACTTCAGATGTACGCGCCAATCGGTCCAATGTCGTTCAAACGTGACTTGCATTGATCAAATGTTGGAAAGAAGCTGAAAATTACGCTGCAAACGATTCTCATCCTTGTTGAATATATCTTTATCTTTTCTATAATTCTATCAGAATGGTCCGACATCACTCGCACCATCAATTTTATCTCCACAGCCGACATTGATTCGACCAATTTATTTTTACCGAATTTAAATTTTCTATAAAAAGGGAACAGCTGGTAGAAAAAGATTATGTTGCAATGATTTTTACGGGATTTCAAAGAAGGAGGAGGTTCTATGTTCGTCTGTATCTATTTTCTACGTATGTTCAGTGTTTACTCTACCACTTGTGGGCCGATTTTCAAAATTCTTTTTGTAATCGAAAGAGTATACTCCTAAGGTGGTTCCATTATCACCAAGTCATGATCTGATGATGGAATCCCAAGAACATCGAGGAAACGGCACGTTCAACGTGTTTTATGTTTTTTTCTGAGGATATTCAGTTATTTGCATCTGGTAGTCATCATATCATGTTACTGAGTTGTTGATAGGTTTTCGGTAGGTTAGGAGTTAGGGAAGAGCTATTTCAATATAATAGAAATTTATTGACTCATAGTTCTATTCATATGATGGTGAGCTGATAGTGGAAAATACTATAACTCCTAAACGATTAGTTTGTTAGAAGCTCAAGAATAATTCTTTCAATACTGTTAATAGCAGAAAACGTTTAATTTTTACATTATTCTGGTGTTTGCCGTAGATCAAATTCTAAAACGCATATGTATTAAATTTACTGGAAATATTGAAATAAAAATATTTTTACAAAAAATAAATACTGACCTTAAAAACATCAAAAAGCCTTATATATTTTTTTCTTTTTGTTATTTTTGAAGTCGGCTTTAATTTTTTGTTATTTTATCCATACATTTGTGTATGTCAAATATCTCAGATTTATTTAAACAAATTATACCGATTTTATCGTCCCGAGTGTGTATGTGTGGGTTGTTTGTTTATTTCAATTTTTTTATGTAAATTTACTACTTTCCAACATAATAAGGGAAAGGTAGTAGTAGGTATATACAGAAAGTCAGTGAGCGTAACGCTATTGGTAGGGTGTCCTTTAGACGTGTGCGGAGCTTGACTGAACTAAGAACATGAATGCCGAGATCGTCAAAGGGGATTAGATTAGTTTCTCCTCTTTGCCTTTTATAGCAGCAAATATCAATACGGGAATTTGTGGATCTAGCTAAAAATGAGCAATCCTATTAGTATTTACCTGCTCAGCATCTTACAAATCTTTGTGAAAATATTTGCTATATTATTATTTTATCGTTATCATATTGTCTTAGTCATCATGATTATTTATTGTTCGATTATTTTATCGTTGTTTTCGAGGAATCATAACTTACTTTATAGGACAATATTGGTTTTGAGGATTCTTAATACACCTCATACGACCCAGTCCGATTTGCACGTGGTACAACTTGCTCGTTAATGTTCAATAAACTGCACCAAATCTGATGTCATCTTAATCAGAAAATGCCCATTGATGAGTATCATTTTCAGAAGGGACTTAAAATTTCTGTAAAGTGCTGAAAGAGGGTAAAATAAGTGCTGAAAATTTGTGTGGATCGTTAATTGTGGAGTTGAAGCCATAATTTAGTTCAACACTTAGTTTATCTCCTTATAGATCCAAATAGCTTTCCTTAATAAATGTAGGTAAGTATATTAGCGTTATAAAAGGAACCTGCAAGCCAAATTTCATTAATTATATAGCTTTAACAATTTAGGCTCTACGATGATATAGGTATAACTCAGGACATATTATTTTATATATTAGACTTTATAAGAAGAAATCTCATAAAGTCTATATTTATGTTGAAAAAAAAACCGCAATTTTGCAACAAATTCATTGAAAAATAAATTAAAATAGCTTACGCCGACCAAACCTAAAGAAAAAAAGATGTAATAGAGAGAATCGTAATTCTCCTAATATCCTAAAGAAAACTCCGCTAAGGCTGTTACGGTTAACTTACAGCAACCATTTCTTTTATTGAAACTTTAATTTGCAGAATAGGTAATAATAATGTGTTACCCAAGAGACGAAAGGAACCTATGTCAATGTTCAAGTTCCTTAATAGGCCTTTCTCCTGAAGGAAACACTCTGATTTTATTCAAACATGAGGAATATAAAAACCCGATTAGTTAAACAGAATCTGTTAGATAAAAGTTACTGTGTATACTCTTCTGATGAATTCATTTAATAAGTAAATAAAACAACTGAAGATCGGATTGCTGTTTTCCCGCCTCTTATGTTTTTTTTTTGTGGAAATCTACCAGCCAATATATTCCTATCATTAAAGATTGTAAAAATTTTGCTCAACTATGTACACTAAATAATCCTTACTTCCTATAAATATTATAAATGCGGAAAATTATTTTACAAAAAATAAAAACCGACTTCAAAATAATTAGTAAAATATAAAAAGGAAAAATAATTTTTATTTTTACCTTTCTAGTGAATCTTCTGAGTGCATTGAGAAGCCCTAATGTAATACAGTGAATTAAGGTTTCGCTCGATTTTCACGGGATCCCATCATGAGATCCTGACAGAATATGAAGTGACCTTGGGTAGTCCCAAGGTCACCAAGACTATACTCTATCGAATACAAAAATAATTTTGAAAATCGGTCCACAATTGGCGGCGTAATCGCGTAACATACACACAAAAAAAACATACGCATAGAATTAAGAACCTCCTCCTTTTTTGAAGTCGGTTAAAAAGTAACTCTATCTGTCTGTGTGTTATGCAATCACGCCTAAACTACTGAACCGATTTAGATGAAATTTGGTATAGACATAGTTTGAGTCCCAGGAAAGGACATAAGATAGCTTTTATCGCAGAAATCACTCCTTAAGGGAGAGAAAAAGGGGGGGGGGGGTGGTAGTCTGTATGGGGAATTAATAACGGCTGAATCGATTTAGATAAAATTTGGTAAAGACATAGTTTTAGTCCCAGGAAAGGACATAGAATAGCTTTTATCGTAGAAATCATCCCTTAAGGGGGATAAAAGGGGTGGAAGTTGGTATGGGGAATCAATAACGGCTGAACTGATTTAGATGAAATTTGGTATGGGGATAGTTTGAGTTGTGGGGAAGGATAAAGAATAGTTTTTATACCCGAAATCATTCCTTAAGGGTGTAAAAAGGGGTAGGGGAATTTGTAAAGGGAATGAATAAAAAAAGACTTCCACGCGGACGAAGTCGCGGGCAAAAGCTAGTCTATACTAATATTATAAAGAGGAAAGATTTGATTGTTTGTTTATTTGTTTGTTTGTATTGAATAGGCTTCGAAACTACTGAACCGATTTTGATGAAAGTTGGTATAGGGATAGTTCGAGACCAGGGGAAGGACATAGGGTAATTTTCCTACGGGAAAAAATCCCACGGGAAAACAAAAATAACGCGAACGAAGTCGCGAGCGGAAAGCTAGTAATTTATATAGTGAAAAATAAATTATAAGTATATCATAGGGTAATGTTACAAAATTATTGATAGAATAGAATAGAATAGAAATCATTTTTATTATCACAACACAAACGACGCGCTTACACAAACAATAAGTTAATAAATGAAACAAATGCCAAAAACTTACAGTAAAAATATAAAAAAAAATGAACATAATGTTAATACAAGAATTATTGTGATCGCACGTGATAATATTATTGTGATAATATTTTTTTCAGTAATTTTTATCAAAAGGTCAAATATAGATGTGACTGAATAGCAAATTTCGAAATGTCTAAATAAAAATGTTAAAAAATTGTTTTTTATCAAATTGACAGCAGGGAATTTTTTTTCCACGAGAGAGAAATACTGTTCAGATAACTTCAAGCGTACATTCGAAGCATGAGAAATGATAAATAAATACAATACTCTAAGTAGTGAGGTTATGTGTTAGGCTATAAATCTAATTCAGTACTTGACACAATAAGCTGATGAAAAAAGGTAGGCATATATTATAATGATATGCTTTACAAGCCGTGCGAACCCGGGGCGGTTCGCTAGTTTTTTTTTATTGTAATAAAAACGTGTACTATGAAGTAAGAAATACATAATGAATTTATAAAATGTACCAGGATAGGAGAGTTTAACAAGAGGTTTCTATAAAAAAAACTTACTGTCGTTTCGACAGTGTACTTAATCTCTATATATAATAAAATCGTAGGGGTACAAAAATCTGTAATTGCGAAATATTAAGAAAAAAAATACACAGGTCGCCTTAAAATCATTAGCAGAAAACGATAGAATAGTTTTTTAAAAAATTGTTTGTTTGTTTGTTTGTTTGTCTGTTTGTCCGGAAAGATCTCCGAAACTACTGGACAGAATTTGATATGGCTTACACCACAATGCTTAGAATTTTCCGGAAGAACATTTAGGCATAATTTCGTTTGTTTAAATTCACTTTTTATTTTTTTGTGAAAAAATACCATATAAAATTTTCGAACAATGCTTTAGGTAGAAAAACAACATGGCGCACGTGAAATTATTTTGACAAGTCTGTCACATAGTACCTCCATAGTACAGAGAGAAGATATTTTCTTCCACGAAGGAAAGGCAATGGAACTACGCCATACAGCCTGATCTTAAGTAATTGGATTTCGAAAGTTGAAAGGCAGGAATGAAGTGTTTCACATTGTACAAATAAAATTTAATATTTTCTGTTAATGGCTGTGCCCAACTGGATTTCGCCAACCAAATTGTCTTTTTCTTATGTCGTACCGTGGTGGTAAGGCAAAAGGATCAAGCCATACAACCAATGTATAAAGCATTTTTTATGATAATATCGAGTCGCAATAACATTTGTAGATTGGTTTAATTCTTGACTAATTTTCACAAAATCGGTACAATTTTTGAAATATTTGAAATGTTTAAAAGTAAAGATACCCCTTTCAAGGTATTTTGAAAGGCGTTTTATGTTTTTACATTAGGACTAAGGAATCAAGCTCTTTCATCCATTTAAAACTATAAAAGTAATAGATTAATATTGATAATTAAAAAAAATATCTGACTGCAATGTTCTGGGTAACGCGTAGAGGGACGGGACGGGACTCTTGATCCTAATGTCTAAAATGACGGATCATATTTTTTTGGATCCACCCAAGGAACATGGATATCGAACGAAGAACCTTAAGAGTAGAACACATTGAACCTAGCCACGTTGACTTAATTTGACATGACTGCCGATAAAGTTCGATTCCAAACCCAGCGATATGCATATCAAATGAAAGGCCTTGATGAGTAGAGCACTATGAACTTAGAAAAATCGCCCTAAATTCAACATGGCCGCCGCTCAAATAAAACGGATAAAAGTTCGTTTCCAAACCCAGCAATATGGGTATCAAATGGAAGGCCTTGATGAGTAGAGTACAATGAACCTAGCAACATTGACGTAAATTCAGCATAGCTGCTGCTCAAAAAAGGTGGATATAATTTCGTTTCCAAACCTTGCAATATAGGTATCAAATGAAAGGCATTGATGAGTAGAGTACTATGAACCTAGCAACATTGACATAAATTCAACATGGCCGCCGCTCAAAAAAGGTGGATAAAAGTTAGTTTCCAAACCTAGCAATATGGGTATCAAATGAAAGGCCTTGAAGAGTAGAGCATTAGGTACCTAGGAAAATCGACCTAAATTCAACATGGCCGCCGCTCAAAAAAAAGGATAAAAGTTCCTTTTGAAACCCAGCAATATGGGTATCAAATGAAAGGCCCTGATGAGTAGAGCACTATGAACCTAGCAACACTGACATAAATTCGACATGGCCGCCGCTCAATAAAGGTGGATAAAAATTCGTTTTCTAATCTAGCAATATAGGTATCAAATAAAAGGTATTCAAGAGTAGAGCACTATGGACCTAGCAATATTGACGTAAATTCGACATAGCCATCGCTCAAAAAAGGTGGATTAAAGTTCGTTTCCATACCTAGCAATATAGGTATCAAATGTAAGGCCTTGAAGAGTAGAGCACTATGAACCTAGGAAAATAGCATAAAATTTAATATGGCCGCTGCTCAAAAAAAACGAATAAACGTTCGTTTCTAAACCTAGCAATATGGGTATTAAATGAAAGGCCTTGACCAGTAGAGCACTATAAACGTAGTAACACTGACGTAAATTCAACATGGCCGCCGCTCAAAAAAGACAGATAACAGTTGCTTTTCAAACCCAGCAATAGGGGTATTAAATGAAAGTAGGCCCTGAAGAGTACCTAGAGCAGCCACGCTCTAAGTGTGTTCCGCGGAACCCTAGGGCTCCACAATACCCCTATAGGGGTTCCGCAATAATTTAGAAAAAATCAAAACACCCTCTTTGGTCGTACTTTTATTATGCTTATTAATAAAGCATACACTTTTAAAAACTATTGTTTTATTTTAGGATTCCGTCAAGTATTTCGCTTTCAAAAAGGGTTCCGTCACCAAAAAAGTTTGAGAACCGCTTCGGGGCCTATTGGATGTTCGATGTTACCTGTGTTTAGTGTCCTTCGAGACCGTGATAATGCAACGATCGTGAACTAACTAACGATAACTCCAAGTTTGTGTGTTGGATGTTAGTCATCACGGCGAGTTTGCTAACTGAACTATACCAGCAACACTATATCGCACGTACACGTTACAAAAACGGAAGTCTCAATACATTTTAAGGCTAACCGCATAAATTCGTTTTTTCGCATTCGTTTTCTGAATGCATCAAATATATACAAAATACACATTGACTGCCGCACACGTTCGTTTTTATTACGAACGGAACACGTTCTGTACGTACGTTTAGGTAGAATGGTAGAAATCCCGAATGAGAAGAAACGATCGTCTGCGCTACGTCCACGAAACTCCGTGTCTGTATTCCGTGATCGGAAATCGAATACGGAAAACGTATTTGTACAGTAACCCCCCCATTAATGCTATAAATTAACTCTACGAAAACCGCCAGTATTACGAGCGACATAAGAACGGTCCAAAGATCAAACAGTTTAGCTTGACAAGGAGCTTACTGTACGACCAGTCTAAATTGGCCAAGTTGTCATATCCAAAAAATTTATTTTGTTGGTGTTCCAACACCCATTATAAAATCTAAACTTTATTCGTATACAGTTCTAATTTATTTAAAAATTGTTTATTTTAATTCGAAACATGAATTCGATAAAGATTATTCTTGCAGCTGTGTAGTTCTTTCTACTGAAGAGGAATTAATATCAATAATGTCTCTAAAAAATAATAATACTTAGTGTTTATAGTAATATGTAATGTATTTAATTTTGTGGACTGTTAGAAAAAGAGCATTACGAACCTACGAAAATTGTCCTAATTTCGAAATATCCGATGCTCAAAAAAGGCAGAATAAAGTTAAATCATTATGGAATAAAATGGAGGAAAAAACTAAACACTGTGTTAAGTATTTTGATGGCGAAACGTAGTTCGCGGGCACAGCTAGTTTTAAATAAATAAATTATATAACAGCGGAAAAATATCAATTATTTCCTCTAACCGACTATAGTGCAATTGGTGCATCATGAGGTCCTTCATTACCGAATACGTGTATACCTATACAATGAATAAAAATAAAATTATTTTATGTTACATGTAAGAGAGAGGCTAAAAGTATCTCTATAAAAAGCAAAAACCATGTCTGTAGACCTTTGTAGACGACATGTCTATACTATTAATATTATAAAGAGGAAAGATTTGATTGTTTGTTTGTTTGTATTGAATAGGCTCCAAAACTACTGGACTGATTTGAAAAATTCTTTCACATTGAGAATCCTACGTTATCCCTGATGAATATAGGCTATAATATTATTTTTCCTACGGAATAATATAAAATTCCCACGGAAAAACAAAAATAACGCGGGCGAAGCTGCGAGCGGAAAGCTAGTATGCTACTCGTATAAATATACTAGATATCTCGTAAAACTATTCTCCCCTAAACTAAAAGCAACGTTGGATTTGGTCATAAGTAGGTAATGCGTATATATGACGAGACACAATGACGTTCTTGAGGACTTGAGGATTAGTAAGCCGTACTCTGCACAAGCACTAACCTAATTATAACTTTACCGAGTACCCGCTTGATTTTGATTCAGCATTTGTTAAAGAGAAGAGAGATTCACAAATTTATCTGGGTTGAATTTATTATTTCAAAACAAAATTTTGATATCTGTTTGAATTTTTATATTTAACTAGCTGTGTCCGCGAACTACATTTCGCCATCAAAGTGCTTAACACAGTGTTTAGTTTTTTCCTCCATTTTATTCCATAATGATTCAATGATTCAACTTTATTGTGCCTTTCTTGAGCAGCAGCCATTTCGAAATTAGGATAATTTTCGTAAGTTTGTAATACTCTAGGTACTCTTCAGGGCCTTTCATTTAATGCCCATATTGCTGGGTTTGAAAAGCAACTGTTCTCCGCCCCTTTTTGAGCTGCAGCCATGTTGAATTTACGTCAATACGTTTATTGTACTCTACTGATCAAGGCCTTTCATTTGATACCCATATTGCTGGATTTGGAAATGAACTTTTATCCGTTATTTTTGAGCGGCGGCCGTATTGAATTTTGTGCGATTTTCCTAGGTTCATAGTGCTCTACTCTTTAAGGCATTTGATACCCATATTGCTAGGTTTGGAAACGAACTTATATCCACCCTTTTTCAAAGGCGGCCATGTTGAAATTATGGCAATTTTCCTGAGTTCATAATGCTCTACACTTTGAGGCTTTTTATTTATACCCATATTGCTATGTTTGGAAACGAACTTTTATCCACCTTTTTTGAGCAGCGGATATGTTAAATTTATGTCTATGTTGCTAGGTTCATAGTGCTCAACTCATTAAAGCTTTTCATTTGATACCAATATTGCTGGGTTTGAGAACAAACTTTAATCCTTTTTTTTTGAGCGGCGGTCATGTTGAATTTAGATCGATTTTCCTAGCTACCTAATGCTCTACTACTCCAAGGCCTTTCATTTGATACCCATATTGCTAGGTTTAGAAACGAACTCTTATCCATCTTTTTTGAACGGCGGCCATGTTGAATTTATGTCAATGTCGCTAGGTTCATAGTGCTCTACTCATCAAGGCCTTTTATTTGATACCCATGTTGCTGGGTTTGAAAACGAACTTTTATCAATTTTTTTGAGCCGCGGCCATGTTTAATTTAGGGCAATTTTCCTAAGTTTATAATGCTCTACTCTTTGAGGCCTTTCATTTGATACCCATATTCCTAGGTTTGGAAACGAAATTTTATCCACCTTTTTTGAGCGGCGTCCATGTTGAATCAATGTCAGTGTTGCTACGTTCATAGTGCTCTACTCATCAAGGCCTTTCATTTGATACCCATATTGCTGGGTTTGGAAACGAACTTTTATCTATTTTTTTGAGCGGCGGCCATGTAGAAATTATGGCAATTTTCCTAAGTTCATAACGGCGGCCATGTTTAATTTAGGGCAATTTTCCTAAGTTCATAATGCTGTACTCTTTAAGGCCTTTCATTTGATACCTATATTGCTAGGTTTGGAAACGAACTTATCCGCCTTTTTGAGCGGCAGCTATGTTGAATTTACGTCAATGTTGCCAGGTTCATAGTGCTCTACTCATCAAGGCCTTTCATCTGATATCCATATTGCTGAGTTTGGAAACGAACTTTTATTGGCAGTCATGTCGAATTAGGTAAACGTGGCTAGGTTCAATGTGTTCTACCCTTTAGGTGCTTGGTTCGATATCCATGTTCCAAGTACAAAAAAAATGTGATCCGTCATTTTAGATATTAGGATAAGAGTCCCGTACGCGTAACCCAGAATCATTGCAGTCAGATATTTTTTTTAATTAGCAATATCAATCAATTACTTTTAATAGTTTTAAATGGATGAAAGAGTTTGATTCCTTAGCCATAATGTAAAAACATATAACACCTTTCAAAATACTTTTCAACATTTCAAAAATTGTACCGATTTTGAGAAAATTGTTCAAGAATTAAACCAACCTAAACATTTTATATTTATGACGTGATATTGTCATAAAAATGCTTTATACATTGGTTGTATGGCTTGATCCTTTTGCCTTACCACCAGGGTAATACATAAGAAAAAGACAATTTAAACTTCCTAAACTTCTTGGTTGGCGAAATCCAGATGGGCACAGCCAATAACAGAAAAGATTAAGTTTTTCTTTGCACTATGTGACAGACTTGTCAAAATAATTTCACGTGCGTCATGTTGATTTTCTACTTAAGCATTGTGCGGAAATTTTATATGGTATTTTTTCACGAAAAATAAAACGTGAATTTAAACAAATGAAATTATGCCTAAATGTTCTTCCGGAATATTCTAAGCATTGTGGTGTACGCCATATCAAATTCTGTCCAGTAGTTTCGGTGATCTTTCCGGACAAACAGACAAACAAACAAACAAATATACAAACAAACAAACAATTTTTTTAAAAACGTTTCTATCGTGTTCTGCTAATGATTTTAAGGCGACCTGTGTATTGTTTTTCTTAATATTTCGCAATTACAGATTTTTGCACCCCTACGATTTTATTATATACTTACATTAAATACGATTAAGATAATTAATACAGAATCGTATCTCTTTAACTCCATTGTACCCCATCAAGGGATGATGGTATTTTGCGTCCGCTATGTTGGATTTTGATATCGATGTTATTTTCGTAATCTACGACCCAAAAAACCATGAAAACGACAATAATGTCGATATCACATTTTACCACCCCATTTCAGCCTATTAGGGGATGAATTTCAATAAAATACGAAACATGTTATCCATCGATTCTATTAACGAATGTTTATGCAAAATTTAAAGTAGATTGGACCAAGGAATCTAGTTGTCCCATACAAACTTTGCCCCCCTTTTTCACCCCCTTTGGGGTAGAATTTCGGAAAATCCTTTCTTAACGGATGCCTACGTCATACAAAGAACACACCCTCCAAGTTTCAAGTCTCTACGATCAGCGGTTTAGGCCGTGCGTTGATCCGTCAGTCAGTCAGTCATTCAGGACAAAGAATTTTATAGGTATAGATAATGTCACTCGATCATATTGGAGACTTGGAAGGCAAATAGCTTGTTTTGTTGTGTATCGCTTACTTATATAAACATTGCATTTAGTATTTTAGCATCCGAGATGTAAAGAGTATTATGGATTTGGTGACATATTTTGTTCCTCTTACTTGTGTATCTCGTTTATTCCTGCATGGCCTACCAAGGGTGGACCACAGGCAATAATGATTTGCTGTACATTTGGCCATGATCCACCTGGCTGAATGAATTAGTTTACAGTTTTTCCGCTAATATATATTAGTTATAATATAAGCCAAATGAAGCAAAAGTGTCCAAGAATCATGAAAATATCTCTACAAATATAGGACATTAAAGTTGTGTTTTCAAAAACAATTTCGGCTCAGCTCAGCGTCACACGCTGAGGTGAGCCGAAATTGTACAGTGACGGGTCACGTGACACGTCACTGTCTGTACTCGAGGGTAGGTACGCCTCGAGTACCTACAGTGACGTGTACATTTTATAAACTAGGCATGAAATTAAAATTGTGGAATATTCGGACAGTTAACACAATTAAATTTCGAGGCCAATATGACTTGCATCTAGGGTTGCCATCTCCTAAAAAACAAAAGCCGGACTTGTCATTGTAAAAAGCCGGACATTTGGCCCTCAAGGCTGGACATAATCTTCTTTATAGTATCCACGAACTATATACGTTTCGCCATAATAATTGTCCAAAAAAATTCTAGAGAGGTCCACCCTTATCACCAGCGGTATGAAAAATAGCCTACGACCTATTCTCAGACCTACCAAATATATATAAAAATTTCATAAAAATCGATCAAGCAGTTTCGGAGGAGTTCGATAACAAACACTATGACAAATATTAGAAGATGACAATTGGGATGATGACTGAATTCTAATTTTTACTTCTCGTCATTAAATATTAAAATACCGTGGAAAAAGATGCAATCCTGTGAAATTAGAATTTAAATCGGCTTAGAAATACATTAGATACAAGCATTTTAAGTTGTTGATTTGAAGGCGATTAGACAGAGAGATCCGACATCAACCGTGACGTCATCGTTGAGTACGGCCATATAAACTCCTTGTAAATTGCCGTTTTGCTAGAAAGAGATGGAGAAAAATCTTTATTACCTTATATCTTGGTTGTTTTTATAGTTATTCGAAAACCGTTTTTTTCTTTCTGTTTATTATATGAATGAGCTTCTATTAAAGCAATAAAATTTTTTTAGTCATCTAGCCTATTGCCATTGACAGAATAATGTAAAAGACGCACGCGCGACGCAACGCGCGCGTCTTTTAGTCTTCTAGTACGTCATTCCGCTGGGGTAAGTTTCCATGCCATTATTAGAAGTGTTTAATTATAAGGTGTTTCTTTTGTATTTTTAAACTTTTAACTTTCTTCTCCATGTATTCTCCTTACAATCCCTACAATCAATGATTAATACAATCCCCTTACAACCTTTATGTTGATGCCGAATTCTCTTCAGTTCAGAAGCTTAAATACATCCTCCAACGCAGTTGTGAACAGTTTAGGCGATAATCCGTCGCCCTGTCTCATACCGCGCTGAAGTCGTACTGGTTTCGAGTTTTGGTCCTGAAGGCGGACTGACATGGTGGCGTTTTCGTACAATGACTGCAACACTTGAATGTACCGATAGTCTTTTTGGCACCTCTGGAGTGACCTAAGCACGGCCCAGTCCCGTTAGACAAAAACTCATGTTTATTTTTCCACAGTCGTTTCGCAGACAAAAAATGTATGGAGATGACATTATCTTCGGAAATAATAGCATGAGGTTGTCACAAGGTAATGTCATTTCCATACATTTTTTCTCTAGAACGACTGCGGAAAAATTAGCGTGTGGCTTTTGTCTAGGCCCCCAGGTCTCGACAGAATCGAAGCCTATCTCATAATTCACAAACGCGCGCGTCTTTTGCATCAGCGCGTCGCGCTGAAGGAAGCGACACCAGTGCACAACCCGCGCCATGGTCTAACAGCACAGTTGCTTCACCGCCTTGTTTAGCAGACGCAGCGCGGTTGTGCGTCTACCGCGTTGGGTCGTAGACCAAATGCCGGACAGGCCTGACAGGTAAATATTTGGCCGGACACTACTGAAGAAAGCCGGACAGATTGCAACCCAACTTGCATCATAATCACCGATGAAGTTTAACAGCAATCTATCGCTACAAATTTCTTATGAGATCCATAATTAGATCTAGTGAGAAAGAAATTGTTAACAATTTCTTTAAATGTGTGGTGATATTGTAATTCGTCGATTGATCGCTATAGAATCGTAATCGAATCGCATTGTCGAAGAAAATTGGAATTATGTTCATCGACTATAGTATAAGCATTTGTCGATGTGTTTAATTAATTTGCCAACACCACTCGGACGACCACACTATTAAAATACTTACTTTATATGTAAAATTCGTATTTTTAATCACACAAAATTATCAAATTATACAATGGCCAACTGCCGATAAGTTATAAAATTGCCCCTCTGGTTAAAGGATTTAGCGAGAAAGAGACTTCTAAGAAGATCCACAATGTCACAAATTGGATCTACTGAGAAATAATATCTCAGCTTATTAAATCCGAAATTTATCTGGACAATGTATCTACTAAAATTGAACCACTTATGCCATCACAACACATCTTTTAAAAATCTCGTTTCACAGTGTTGGTTATCGAACTCCGCCGGGCTTGATCAATTTTATATTTTATTTTCTTCTATATCGCATTGTTTAAATTACAAAGAATTTCAGAATAGTAGATTATTAACCTACACTACTTTATCAGTGTCTTAGGTCACGGGTGTTGACTTGAATCGCGAGCGTAACGAAGGACATCTTTTACCTCATTTAAATGCTAGCTGTTCAAAAAAAAACTTTCCTTTTTGCTCTTTTCACCATCATCTGAAGTAAGTCCCCACCGAGGGGCTCGAACTTAGCCTAAATTAGGGTGCTTATATAGGCTTTTGTCAATCACGTTGGCCCAGTGTGGGTTGGGGCTTTCATATATTTAAATTAACTAGCTGTGCCCACGAACTATGTTTTGCACTCTTATCGCCTAGGGGTAAGATAAATTGCCCACGACCTATTCTTAAACCTACCAAATATACATAAAAAAATCATAAAAATCCGTCAAGCCGTTTCTTAGGAGTCCGATAACAAACACTCTGGCACGAGATTTTTATAGATTTTGGATATATGTTAATGAAAATTAAAGTAAAAGTTAAAAATTTAAACCATTTTAAACATATTTTTTCATAAATGAATTACGATTTCACCAAAGTGTCTGCCAGTATACGTAATATCCTATTATTAGAAATTTGTGACCATATCTAGATACGTTATCGCTGAAGACGAGACAGAGCTGTTAATGAGTATTGTTAAACTTAAACAATGTCGACACAACGACTGGGCTAAGAACGGGAACTGAACTGCCTGCGCGAGCCATCAATCTTGAGGAGGGCGACACAGGGTCCACTCAGACTCTTTCTACTTCCTAAACTTTTGCAACATTTGACCGTGATAAATAGTCCGAAGGGTTAAAGGTACGTAATAAGCTCTTGTTGCAGACTAATTGAAAAGAAAATAAATGAACATCAGGCCCATGGGTTTTGTTACCGTTACATAAATTTAAAGCCGGCACAAGCGCAATGTCGGCACAAGAATATAGGGGGGCTAATGAATAAACTTTTATATTTTTTGTGGCACTCGCAACTGCTAGCAAAATATGAATGTAAAAGACATGATTTGTAATGTGTAGATAACTAGATAGCCGAAAACAACAAAAAAAAGGATAAAACTTCAACTTCATTGGCCCGCGTTGGGCGCCAGATATCTTGTAATTATTGTAGTCCGTAGGTGTTCATTCTTGTTGTTTTTATAACACAGTTCTTATGAAAGCGTACTAAATAGTAAATAAAATTAGTTTTCAAGTTTCATAATTCATATAAAAAGTTCGAAAATGTTTTACATACAGCTATTATTAATAATTAAATAATAATATTAAAATATGAACAAAAATATGCTAATACGAATAATGAGTATGATTAAACTAAAAAAAATGTTGTTAAATTTTCATTCTTTCTTTTATAATAATTATTTCATTATTTTATAATAAGTAGCACATGGCGTTCATGGGCTCATTATTGGTAAGCTTAAAACGAAATGTCTCATAAAATCGTTCCTTAAATTTCGGTAAGCGGTTAATTTCCATAGAGCTGCATGAATGTCTAACTTTAGCCATAGCTACTGAGTATCTACACCGCACTGAATACCCCGTTCTATAGTCAATTTAGAAAATTATTAAGCGTAATATTGAGATCAGTAAAGGAGCTTATTATTTTCAAAGGTCCCTTAATAATTCAGCAGTTTAATTTCCTTTGCGGCTGATTGGGTGCCGTAGGGGGCAGCGTTGGCGAACACCCGGCAAAATTGGATCCTCACGTTCTAAAGGGAAGTTTAACTATAGCTCGAGCACCGGTTTAATACAAGTTATTTTGATGTTCAGACTTCTCGGGCTTACGCCGAACCATTTCTTATGTACCGTTGATTAAAACATAACTTGTTACCTGGTCCAAAGCCAGCCTTACTTCTGTAAAGATATGTTTGTGTAAATTACTATAATTATAAATGTATTTTTGATTGATTGATTAGTAAGGAATGCATTTTATCTACACTATGTTTTAATATTCGCATTAGGATCTCAAAGGTGAACATAATATGTTGATATATTTTTAACACAGATAATTAAAATGAAAATCAAAACTAACAACCTGTTACCTAATGACTATTAAAGCATCGGTTCGACTCATTATACAGCTCCACCTGCGTCCTTGCGCGTTACATATACAGCGTTTCATATACGCGTTACTATACAGGATAATTTTAACACTATACTGATGTGGCCCACAGCTTAGCGCGTTAATTGCTATACGGCATTGTTGGTGGTGTTAGACGTTAATAGCTTTTGTATCAAACTCCGCAGACGCGACCACCGTGCTTAGCCGTTATTTTTAATGCATTCTTAAAGGCGTATTACGACGCATGTGTTAACACTAACATTAACTACATATTTTCATTAAAAAATAAGAAATCTATGGCAAAAGTGTTTCAGACAGCCAAACTGGGGGTATACCGCTCAACTTATAGCGATGTACTCGCTATCATTCTAATGTCATCTGTGATACTAGAGTAGGGCCTTGGAGTTACTAGTTGACACTCAGAACAATGCTTTAGTTATTCTTCTGAGAGTTGACACATGAAAAACCTAATCGACACTCTATAGAACCTAAACCATGATGCGTGCGCAGCGCTAACACAGTTAATTGAATGTAGATTTGGCGCCATTTCGTCTGTGTATAAAACAATTTGAAATTTTAATAATGTCTCATGTCACTATGAAAATTTGTCTCTTTGCAAAAAGTCACTGAGATAACAAATAGTTTGTTGCCAGAAAAAGAAACATAAAATGTTATGAAGAATTGAATTATGAAATGAAGTGAATGTTGTGCTTTATTGAAATGTATGTATGAATGTATGAGTGTAGATAAAGAAGTGTATGTAACTGCACAATTGTACATAGCTTGGTATTAAAACACTCGCGTGGTAATATAAAAAAACTCGCCTAAGCTTGCTTTTTAAACACCTCTAGCTCATATCTCTATTATTATGATAGTTACATTTAAACTAGTATTCAAATATTAATATAACGTTTTAACATTAGTCTATAACATGTTACATATGTGGTGAAATCTTATTCTGTTGAAATAAGAAGTGAAATGAGGAGAGTGTATTTCGAGATTTCATCCTTGTAGCTACGAAAGTAGATAATTTGAATTTGGGGTTTCTCATTTCTTACATACGAGTTCCTCTATGCATTTAGATGAGCCTTAAATAAAGTCAAAAGCATGTGACGAACTAAAACACGATTCTTTTGGCTTGTGTTACTCGTTTAAGCTGGTAATCTTTAAGAATAGAGTCAGTAAGTGCCATCGAAGTCTATAAATTTAACAAAAGTCTAATAAGACTTCTTTAAGCTATTAAATTTTGACCAACATTATCTCCATCTCCATATATAATAAAATCGTAGGGGTACAAATGTTTGTCCGGAAAGATCTCCGAAACTACTGGACAGAATTTGATATGGCTTACACCACAATGCTTAAAATTTTCCGGAAGAACATTTAGGCATAATTTCATTTGCTTAAATTCACTTTTTATTTTTATTCAAAAAATACCATATAAAATTTTTGATGACAAGTATGTAGAAAATCAACATGGCGCACGTGAAATTATTTTGACAAGTCTGTTACATATTGCAAAAAAAAATATTTTCTGTTATTGGCTGTGCCCATCTGAATTTTGCCAACCAAGAAGTTTAAATTGTCTTTTTCTTATGTAGTACCGTGGTGGTAAGGAAAAAGGATCAAGCCACACAACCAATGTATATAGCATTTTTTATGACAATATCACGTCACAAATATAAAATTTGTAGGTTGGTTTAATTTTTGGCCAATTTTCACAAAATCGGTACAATATTTGAAATGTTGAAAAATGAAGATACCCTTTTCAAGGCATTTTGAAAGGTGTTATATTATGTTTTTACATTATTACTAAGGAATCAAACTCTTTCATCCATTTAAAACTATTAAAAGTATTACGCGTAGAGGGAGTACGGGACTCTTGATCCTAATGTAACATTGACGTAAATTCGCCGACATAGCTGATGCTCAAAAAAGGTGGATAAAAGTTCGTTTCCAAACCTAGCAATATAGGTATCAAGTGAAAGGCCTTGAAGCGTAGAACATTATGGACCTAGGAAAATCGCCTAAAATTCAACATGGCCGCCGCTCAAAAAAGGTGGATACAAGTTCGTTTCCAAACCCAGCAATATGGGTATCAAATGAAAGGCCTTGATGTGTAGAGCACTATGAACCTAGCAACATTGACATAAATTCAATATGGCCGCCGTTCAAAAAAGGTGGATACAAGATCGTTTCCAAACCTAGCAATATGGGTATCAAATGAAAGGCCTAGAAGAGTAAAGCATTATGAACTTAGGAAAAATGCCCTAAATTAAACATGGCCGCCGCTCAAAAAAATGAATAAAAGTTCGTTTTCAAACCCAGCAATATGGTTATCAAATGAAAGGCCTTGAAGAGTAAAGCATTAGGTATCTAGAAAAATTGACCTAAATTTAACATGGCCGCGGCTCCAAAAAAATGGATAAAAGTTCGTTTCCAAACCCAGCAATATGGGTATCAAATCAAAGGCTCTGATGAATAAAGCACTATGAACCTAGCAACATTGACATAAATTCAACATGGCCGCCGCTCAAAAAAAGGTGGATACAAATTCTTTTCCAAACCTAGCAATATGGGTATCAAATGAAAAGCCTTGAAAAGTAGAGCATTAGGTACCTAGAAAAATTGTCCTAAAGGATAAAAGTTCGTAAAAAAAGGATAAAAGTTCGTTTTCATACCCAGCAATATGGGTATCAAATGAAAGGCGTTGACGAATAAAGCACTATGAACCTAGCAATATTGACATAAATTCAACATAGCCGCTGCTCGAAAAAGGTGGATAAAAGTTCCTTTCCAAACCTAGCAATATGGGTATCAAATGAAAGGCATCAAAGAGTAGAGCAATATGAACTTAGGAAAATTGGTCTAAATTAAACATGGCCACCGCTCAAAAAAAAAGGATGAAAGTTCGTTTTCAAACCCTGCAATATGGGTATCAAATCAAAAGCTTTGATGCATAAAGCACTATGAACCTAGCAACATTGACATAAATTCAACATGGCTGCCGCTCAAAAATGAAAGTTCGTTTCCAAACCTAGCAATATGGGTATCAAATGAAAGGCCTTGAAGGGTAAAGCATTAGGTAACTAGAAAAATCGATCTAAATTTAACATGGCCGCCGCTAAAAAAAGGATAAAAGTTCGTTTTCAAACGCAGCAATATGGGTATCAAATGAAAGGCCTTGACGAGTAAAGCACTATGAACTTAGCAAAATTGACATAAATTCAAAATAGCCGCTGCTCAAAAAAGGTGGATAAAAATTCGTTTCCAAACATAGCAATATGGGTATCAAATGAAAGGCCTCAAAGAGTAGAGCATTATGAACTTAGGAAAATTGTCCTAAATAAAACATGGCCGCCGCTCAAAAAAAATGGATAAAAGTTCGTTTCCAAACCTAGCAATATGGGTATCAAATGAAAGGCCTTGAAGAGTAGAGCATTAGGTACCTAGAAAAATCGACTTTAATTCAACATGGCCGCCGCTAAAAAAAGGATACAAGTTCGTTTTCGAACCCAGCAATATGGGTATCAAATGAAAGTAGTCCTTGATAAGTAAAGCACTATGAACCTAGAAACATTGACATAAATTCAACATAGCCGCTGCTCAAAAAAGGTGGATAAAAGTTCGTTTCCAAACCTAGCAATATGGGTATCAAATAAAAGGTCTCAAAGAGTAGCGCATTATGAACTTAGGAAAATTGCCCTAAATTAAACATGGCCGCCGTTCAAAAAATGGATTAAAGATCGTTTTCAAACCCAGCAATATGGGTATTAAATGAAAGGCCCTGAAGAGTACCTAGAGCATTACAAACCTACGATAATTGTCTTAATTTGTTAATTTCCAAATGGCCGCTGCTCAAGAAAGGCAGAATAAAGTTGAATCATTATGGAATAAAATTGAGGAAAAATCTAAACACTGTTTTAAGCATTTTGATGGCGAAACGGAGTTCGCGGGCACAGCTAGTTTTTTAATAAAGGCTATCATGCGTCATTGTAGTTATTTACCACAGTAAGAAGTTACTCGTTATTCAATTGAGTCTTAGTTAGCAATATCAACTATATATCTTTGACACGGTATTAATTCAAAGTACATTACATGTTTTGCGTTAGACCAAGCAATGAGGTTTTAATTAGAAGTTAAGTTCAGTGTCGACAGTCCTCTACATGAAATCTCGGTAACTAATAAATCTCTACTCGCAAACACTACAACCACGTTTAAAGAAAACAATCTACATTGACGATCGAACGTAAATAAGGGTGCCGGGGAATTTATTGCCCGATGTGAAAGGAAATCGACCCTCCGGAGCTCGGCTGTAAATAGCTGGCTATCGGTCACACAGATGTCTTTTTAGCAACACAAAGAGATTAGCGATGTAAACACCCCATTAGATGAGTATTGAAATTTACTTTGATTTGTCATACGGAGCTAACACTAAAAAATAACTGGTAAACAAACCTGATAAATATGACGAATCTTTTTTTTTTTTTTTTTTTTTTTTGAAGGACCTATGCTGTTAGCCGCAGATGGCTGTTACAGCTTCACCTTGATTATTTGTAAGAAGGCGAGAACTTTGGTGGGTCCTCAAGCCTCGTTTGGCTTACCTAACCTGGTGGATTTCTAGCTCAGAGAGGCATCACCACGGGGGGTGTCCCGCTCTCTGAGTAGAGTCACCAGGCGGTTATAGCCGGTGCGGGGAGCGGCTGCAACGGGAGCGCGCCTCTGAGGCTCGGACGCTCGAGTTCGCCGTGTAGTGGAGGGTGGGGAGAAGCGACCAGGCACATGTCTGTACCTGGTATATCGCAAACTGTGTAGACCGGGCCTTCGCACTCTTGTTCTACGAGTGCGGTGTGTGGGACTAGTGCGTGAGTGTGCAGTGTTTGATAGTGAGTTGGAAGGCGGAGGGAGAAGATCGTTCGCTCGTGTGATCGGGTCGGGGGGATCGAGGAGGATGTTCCTCGGTCGACGATTTTTGGCCGCTACACTACGTAAGGGGGTGTAGTCGGCCGCCTGTCTGACAAGGGGGTTTGGGTGGACGGTGGCGCTAGCGAAGTAGCGTTGGGATAGATCGTGAATGTGGGTATGACGAATCTTGATACCTACGAGTGCTTATTAGGCAAATTAATTAATTTATCAGGGTAACGATCACAATTGTTTACGTATGTGTTTGATGAGTTCAGCAGGTGAGTGTTAAAAAGATGAGTTTAGATTTGCAATCTAATTTAAAACATTACTGTTTAGATTTCGGCGCACTATAATTTCATTAGCATAACGAAACATTTGTGTCTTGCTATGTATTGCTTGCGTGTATTGCTAGAGATATACATGTACTAGTACTTATTTGATAAAAGTAACAGTTTTGACGTCAGAGTAGTGGGACCTATTTCAAGCACAGTGCTCAGACTATCAAGGATTTACATTTCTGGGTTACATATGAAAATCTCATCATGCTCTATCAAGACGACATGTCAGCCGTCAAAGTACAAAATGCGAACTTGCCGCAACGCATGAAGCAAAGTGTTTGTCACTTGCACGTTGTCGACACAATACCAAACGAACCCAGCACCGGCGCATTTACTAAGTTGTCTTATGAGGTTAAATTGTTTTAATTTGGCCCAGATTTTTAAAGTATCTTACACTTTTTGGTGTTAATAACACAGGCACATTAGATACACAAGCCGACTTAATCTAATCTCACCAGTCAACGTCGTTTTGCATTTCTATTACTCTGTGATATTGGTATTGTCAATTGAAGTTATCTATTGAAGTCGTCTGGAACGAAATTTGGTTTGGTAACAATACACTCTTATTATGTCGTTTGTCTACCGCTGCCCTCACCAGAGGCCCAATTTTACTAATAAGTTACAGTCGAATCGAAACTAAACCGTTGCGTTCGATTAATCAGAACGCCACATTATTACGTCATCGAACAGTTGAAAGTTAATATACGCGTTCCGATTGGTCGATCGCAACGGTTCGGCTTCGATTGAGCTGTAACTTTTTAGTAGAATTGGGCTCCAGGATGTCAACCAGAACGAGATAATTTAAGGCCGCAAACATGACAGTACCTTTATTTCTATGAGCTTGCTGTCTTGAGAAAGATATTGTGTAAGACACGATATTTATTTCAGTTTAAGAATTTTCACCAACATGATTTACCTTAATAAACAGTAATATCAAGGGCCTGACTCGCACTTGAGCGCTTTTGATTCATTACTCAATGAATTTCTCAAATCAAGTCACTGGCTGAAAAATTCAATTTCGTAATCAAGAGCTGACAACAAAAAAAATTAAAAAAGAATAAATTAAGCATCACAAATATCGCTGACGAAACTAATAAGACATTTTTATAGTGAATTTTATTATTACCCCGAATGGACAATATCTACAGCTGTTTTAATGAAGTCAAAGCTAAGTCTGAATTTCAAAGTACAGAGTATTGGGATCGTATTGCTGTGCGAGATATAAGATCCTCGGTTTAAATTGTTCTGCCTCGTAATTGGAAAACTTAAACCGCAGAAAATCTGACGATACGGGAGGAATTATAATAATGTCGGCGCTGTAGTTCGGTTGCTTTTATTGTATGTTACACCTTCATTCGCTTTGTAAATTGATTTTGATATTGAATATAACTGAAGAAGGAAGCCCTTCCGGTCCCATAATCATTTTAATCATAATGTTGTTTGGCACAACAGTTTCGGTATAAAGTTGTCTCGCATAAATGAGGAAAAGCAGTTTTATAAGCGCGGGATGGGCTTCATTGGCATGATTATTAATTAGTCTAATTTTGTTACCTTTTGTTAATAATTAATGAGCATAAATGTAAAGGACATAAATGTTTTTGTCTAAGGATAATTATAATAAATACGAAATACATGATGTAGACTAATCATTTTTGATTTAAAAAATGATTAGATATAATTATTAATAAACAAACAATAGAGCTAAAAAAAGGTGTATTGGTGGGCTACATTGATTGATAAGGGTTGGCTTGCAAGCAAAATTTGCTCGCTTGTTTCATACATGTTTACTTACTTGCATAGGTGCTTGCTGTTTGCTTGCTTGCTTGTATGCATGCTTGTAAAATGCTTGCCGGGGATGAAGGGGGCTGGCCTCCCAGGTGTTTAGATTAGGTTAGACTTGAGACTACGCACAGCGATGTGAGCGGAACATTAATTTGCTTGCTTGCTTGCATGCGTGCATGGTTGCTCGTATGCGATGCGTGATTACTGGCTTGGATGCTAGCAGTTTTAAATGTATGGAAACTTGATGCAAGCAATTGTTTTGATGTAAAAAATCCTGCATGTACGATTATTTTTAAGCATGCATGCCATGCGTGTGCTCTACCAAAGACAAGAGGAAGTAAAACAGCAAGTTGGCATTCTCTAAAATATGAAAGGTTATTTTCTAATGTGGTAAAAATGTGTGGTGGTATTGATATTAGGTGGGCACAGTTAATCGAAAAGTTAAATTTGTTGAACGTTAGTTCAATTGTTAATAAAAAAGCTCACTTCGTCAATCGTTAAAATAACGAAAATTTTACGCAATTTAAAGTTGCCTAACCGTAAAAATTTAATTATCCAAAAGATATACAACTTTTGGCACTTTTTGGAATAGGATACATAGGTAAATAAAGAAGAATAATTATATAGATTAATTAATTCAATTATTACAAGCGACAGTAGCGCCCTGGTTTCGCACGGGTAGGTAGCAGAACTAGCAGATCCGAACATATACGCTCTTTTTTTTTCGAGGGGAATGTATGACCGCTCCGTACTCGCCGTTGGCTAGACGACGAGCGTGTGTGGGGCTCTCCCGGCAGAGTGCCGGGCCTACCCACTAAGCCCCCCGGTGTTCTTCCTGCCCTTATGGACGCGCGTGCAAGGGTCCACACTGCGACCACCACTACCAACGCGCTCGGGCTTGCCCGACCTGGCTGGTCGGGCTATTGCCAAGGGGGGATTGCCCGAGAACACCAGGGCAATCCCCAGACGGAGGGCCTTACGGCGGCGTACACGGTGCCAACGGGGTACGCAGGCCTCCACGGCAGGGTCATTAGACGGGCATGCTTGCGCGAATGCCCGCCTTCGCCTGCCTGTTCGTCTGCGGCGGATGGGAGCGGCTTATGAGGATTATTCTCCCGCTCCCTCTCCGCGGCCTCCTTCTGCGAGATGACGTCCTCGCAGAAGGAGGCAACAGCCCCCCATTCGGCTGAGCATGCCCACGACCATGCTCGGCAGTTAGCTTAAGTTATCTTACATCAATTATTCAATTTCAATTTAAAGGATGTTAATTTTCGAACGACGGATTTTTTATGTTTGTATTTTACTATGTTAAAGAGTGGTGTGTAAACATGTGTACGTACTACCTACCTGTGAATTGCAATATTATATTGTGTCTGATCTTGACGAAGGGAAAAATTAAAGTCGGGGTTTAAATTTGTTTCATCCTTTTTATATTGCAATAATAACATCCATCGTCATGGTTTTTTCAAAATTTGAAATTTAATTTTAATTCGTTGTTTATCCGAATTCTATTATTAAACAAAATGTTGTACCTATATTTGATGTAAGGCCTCGTTTATTGCATGTATTGTTTATTTGTGTTGTGTTGTCAAGTAAACTAACAGTGACTAATTATCGGATTGTGATAAGAACTGTTTCTTAATGAACGTAGATTAGATAGCTATCACAATACACAGCTAACAGACGATTACTATGCAAATCCCAAAGGTCATTATTCAAATGACTGGATATAAGCCTCCTTGTTCATTATAGTTAACCCAATCTATCGTTATTGTCAGATCTATGTTTAGCTAGTATATATTTTATACCAGTTCCGAGTGCATTTATTCTTGTTGTTTTATTTTCATTTGTATTTGATATATAAATATGTGAAGGAGCTTGCCCAAGACGTCGCGGTATATAAAAGGAACGCCTTAAAAAGAATAACTTTCAATTTTAGCATTGTGTGCATTGTCATTTTAATAACATTATTTAGTTACGAATTAAATAGTTTGATTTCGGTAATTACTCCATATACTCGAAACAAAACGGTAAATTGAAGGTGAAATGGTAATCTTAAATATTATTTGCAAAATGATTACATTTCGACGGCAAAAATGTGTTCAGACTAAATTAAAAAAAAATCTTATTTATATCTCCATTATAGTATCTTCAAAGAGAATAATTTGAAGGTGTACCTAATAGAGAAGCTACGATTGCAAAATGTAATTATGAAGCAAAATTGCTGTGGAGTGCGGAAACACTTTGACAAAGAAGTTTCTGGTAGATATGTGTTGTATGTGATAACGTTTTTAACCGTATTAATTGCAGCATAGGTAGCCAGGATTACGATCTTGTTGCTTATCGATGACCTTCTACCTGTACTTGACCATATTATAAAATTTCCCACTAGATTCTGGGGTATTTTCATCCATATGGTGTAAAGACATCATCATCATCACCCCTCTTCCAAAATTGTAAGCACCAATCTCCTATCGTATTTTCTTCCCATTTCGACCCTTCTTATGGCACTGATGACATTAGAAATGACATGGAAAAGTCTCAAATTACACTTTTGGTTCTTATTGATTTTCCTAATGCTTTTAATACTATGGACCACGACATATTATTATTCCAAAAAATTTTCTTCAGCTTTAGGATGGTTCGTGTCATATTTTCATGGTCACCAGTAAGCTGTACGCATCTGGGATGATTTGTCCGGTTGGTGTAAACTCAGCTCTGGTGTTCCACAGGGCGGTATATTTTCTCCTGTTCTCTTTTTTATTATTTATCTTCATCATTAAAATTTTCGACCTACATTGCTATTACCATCTTTATGCCAGCGATCTTCAAATGTATAAGTAAATATACGGAAGTGTCTCATTTCCATAGCCTGAATTAAGATCTCAAACACGTATAAGAATGTTCTGGTAAGTTTGGAATTGCTGTCAACCTTGGTAAGTGTCAGGCTATTGTGGTGGGTAGCTCAAGTCAGTTAACCATATCAGCATCGAAACTATGATCACGTTTCTCTATATCGTCAACAGCTCAAACTGCTTCCTATCAGACTTCGCAGAGATATGCACATCCTTTCCCTTTTGTATAAAATGCTAAATTATCCCAATTTCTCTAAATATCTACGATCCCGTTTCCATAATTTACCAAGTTGTTGCTCCAAGGGTGCATGTCATCTTAAATACACTTGCGCTTCCACACTTAAATAGCAAATTTTTCCATAACTCCACCATTCGTGCTGCCCAACTGTGAACCAGACTGCCAGTTCATATACTAAGTAATTCAAACAGTCACATTTTTCAAATTAAAAGCGAATGATCATCTTCTCTCGAACTCTTCATATAACTTACCATATTTATTAGTATACAATATTCATCTTCATAGTTTATAGTGTAAATATTAATTTAATATTATTGTTTAAAAATATTTTTATAATCTGTACACTTCTCCCCGCAATTTAAAATATCAACACACCTGCAGGCGTAGCACGGACCGTGAATAAAACGGGCCAAGAGACAAATAACGCGTTTTTTCTCGCTCTCTCCTATAACAATGACGCGAGATGGGACGAGGGTTATTCACTTTCTCTTCTATAGTCCACGCGCCGTGCTAGGCCTACTGCTAGGGTTGGCTGGTAGGGACCTCTTTAAGAGATAAGCTCGCCCTTCTACGTAACTCATCATCATCATCATCTCAGCTCATACGTCCCCACTGAGGGGCACGAGCCTACCGTAACTAGTTAGGGCGATTACGCCTTAGTCAAAATAAGCTGGCCCAGTGCGGAGGTTGACTTCACCTACACCTTTGAATTACTTCGCAGGTATATGCAGGTTCCCTCGCGATGTTTTCCTTCGCCGCAGGAGCGTCAGATAAATGTACGTATGAAATTTGTGAAACGAAAAACACATTGGTACGTTACATGGCAGGATCGATCGCGGGCCTCCTGATTCTACCCGGGGCACAGTCCAGTGCCGAGGCCACAGCGCCACTGACTCTCCCGTACGTAACTCACTGTAACTAAAATGTATAACAATTATGTACAATAAAGAATATATACATAATCATATAAATGTATATTGTTAGATATCTGGGTCATTTTTTAACCGACTTCAAAAACGGAGGAGGTTCTCAATTCGATGCGTATGTTTTTTTTTGTGTGTATGTTACGCGATTTCGCCGCCAATGTGGACCGATTTTCAAAATTATTTTTGTATTCGATAGAGTAAACTCCAAGAGTGGTCCCATGGTCACCAAAGTTAGGATCTGATGATGGGATCCCATGAAAATCCAGGAAAAACCCTTAAATTTAAGGTGTGTCCAACGTGTTTTGTATGTATGTTACGCGATAACTTCGTCAATTGGGATGATGACTGAATTCTAATTTTACGTCTCGTCATTAAATATTTAAAAACCGTGGAAAAAGATGCAGTCCTGTGAAATTAGAATTAAAATCGGCTTAGAAATACATTAGATACAAGCATTTTAAGTTGTTAATTTGAAGGCGATTAGACAGAGAGATCCGACAACAACCGTGACGTCATTGTTGAGTACGGCCATATAAACTCCTTGTGAATTGCCGTTTTGCTAGAAAGAGATGGAGAAAAATCTTTAATACCTTATATCTTGGTGGTTTTTATAGTTATTCGAAAACCGATTTTTTCTTTATGTTTATTATATGAATGAGCTTCTATTAAAGCAAAAAAAAAATTGTCATCTAGCCTATTGTGGATCGATTTTCAAAATTCTTTTTGTATTCGATAGAGTATACTCCTGGGGTAGTCACCAAAGTCAGGATCTAATCATGGGATCCCATGAAAACCGAGGGAAACGCTAAATAAATACCAGCTCTGGTATTAAATTAGGGTATTAAATTAGGTAGCTGAGCTGGTATTAAATTAGGGTTTCTTTCACTAAAAAGATTGTATTCACTAAAAAGTTAAAAATATTTTACAAAAAATAAAAACCGACTTCAAAAACACTGAAAAGTTAAAAATAATATAAGAATACAGACAACATCACACTTCTATATTGAAGTCGGTGCCAAATTTTAGGACTTTCTAGGAGATCATCGTTTCGCACCGACTTCAATAAAGAAGTGTGATGTTGACTGTACCTATTCTTATATTATTTTTAACTTTTCAGTGTTTTTGAAGTCGGTTTTTATTTTTGTAAAATATTTTTTTCTTTATCATCTTGTGGAGGTTGACTAAGTACAAAGGCCAAACTATACGCAATATCAATATGATATTGCGTATAGTTTGTACCGGTATAAATTCTTTTTACCGTCATCCACCAAACTACTTCTTATTCAATTCTTGGTACCTACATTCATTCATTGATTACGCTGGTGTGTACTGTACTAATCTTACCCGAATTTTCCTCGACAAACTTGAGCGTTTACTAAATAACTGCATACGCTTCATCTTTGGGTTACGTAAGTACGACAATGTATCCTCTTACAAATTTCAACTAAAGTGGCTACCCATCCGAAAGCGTCGAAAATTGCGAATTCTTTGCCCTTTATTGAATATCCTTAAAGAAGCTCTTGTACTTTCTTACCCTTAAATGATCTAAGTTCTTACCTGAAATGTTATTTCTTATTAAGTGGTACTGAAAGGCCTTGTACTAATAATCTTCGCTGCATACGAAACCTGCATCTCGTGGTTGCCACTCTATAGCTTTTAGTGTCTGTCTGATTCCTTTCAAATTCAATTCAAATTCAAAAATCTTTATTCAACATAGGCCTTTACTGACACTTATTGATGTCAAAACAAAGCAAAACAATCTAATTTAATGAAATCATATTAACCTTGTATGTGCATACATCCTGAATATACTCAAGATGTTTGCAAATACAAGTAGGAATGAAAAAAAAAAGTTGACTCTACACCAGCTGTTCGGAAATTGGGAGAGCCGAGAAGAACAGGCAAGAAACTCGAAAGGTCAAAATTTTTTATCTCCTCTTTTAAATCGCCATTTACAATTTTGATTTTGTTACAGGGTCGTCAATTGGAAGCTGACCTCAAAGCAAAAGTTTGAGCTCAACTTCCATTACAAGAAGAGATGTGTTAATTCACATTATATAAGCTATTTCTGAGAGAAGTGCGTGAACTTAGCTTATAAATTGCTCTCACTGAATGTTTCTTTGAAACAAAACGCAGTACATTGTTAAATATTAGAAATGAGAGTTCAAAGTTTGAACTCTCATTTCTAATATTTAAGCCTGGGTTTGAACTTCAAACCCAGGCTTTTTTGTCCGTCATGTAATCAGACACTTTATAATATGCTTTTTTAAAAAGTACATCTTTGATTGCAACTTTAAATTTGTTTAAGCTAAGTTCTTGTATACAACTTAGGATTTTATTGTAGAAACGTATTAACGTACCTATATAACGTACGCTTTAGCGGTGCATGCAAAGGTACATTACCGTGCTAGTAGATACGTACGAGCTACTGGTACCACAATAATAAGGCACGATTAAAAAATGCTTATTAAAATGAGATTTAATAACATGACAACAAAACAATCAGTGGTATACAGAGCTATGGTACACTTCTGATTAATGAAAGTGACCGATTTACATATATGTTCCTTTTATGAAAACCGGCCAAGTGCGAGTCGGATTTGCGCATGAAGGGTTCCGTACCATTGACTAGATAAATTAACATTGGAGTTGAAAAATATGTTCTCCTACACATTCCACCTGCAAATGATAGTTTGTACGCATAATATTGAGTGATTTACCATGTTATTTTAATATCATGGACTTCTTATAGGTATTCCTAGAATCTATAAGTAGAAAACTAATTTCTGTAAGGGGGGGGGGGATGGTCAATCTGGGTCACAGAAATTGATATGTGTACCAAATTTCAACTTAATCGGTAATAATACTCAGATCGGCACCGGCGATAATATTATTTTAAAACACCTCATTATATTCCCAATAAAAGAATATAATGAGGTATTTTACTCTATGCGAGGTTACAACAATTATATCAAGCTATTGCTTGTGGAGCTCAAATTAATTGCTTTGTGGGTTTGTTCGGTCAGTTTACGATTATGCGGTTCACTGGAAAGCAGTATGCCTCAAAAAGAAAATTAACAACGCTGAATATTTACGCAGCTTCCAGTATTTACCGATGCTTTACGAGTTATCTGGAATTTTTATCATATTGATCCCAACCTCGATCCATACGTTGTATTATAGAAGCTGAAGAAACAATCTTATTTTTTTTTCTTTATTCATTCAATATATTAAATAGGTTGTTCAGACTATACAAATGTTCAAGACCTACTTGACCCAAATGTATTCCATAGAGACTATCGTAACAGTAGAAGAGCTACTGGTTTTAACTCATATTTCAGATTATTTTAAGTATGTAATAAAAAAATTATACTATGTGTCAATTAGGAAAATACCTACGAGTATCGTCCCGGCAGCCATCGAGTGGTTGCGTCATCATATTACATATTAAAACCACATATTGCAACTATTTTCATATGTTAACGCTACATATATAAATATTTATTTATCTTTTTTATATCTAGAGCGGAATTGAGGGCGACCGAATAGCAACCCTCAGCGGGTCATTGCGAATTGTACTATTGTAACCGACATCTCTTTTCAATAACTTTTTAAGAAGATAGAGCCTTTGCATCGTAAGGTAGCAATCTTGGTACACCCAGAGCTTGGCTCTTAATGTGAATCAGAGTATAGCATTCACAAAGGATATGAATTGGTACCTTGTCATCCTTACCATACAATTTGTATACGGGAGCATTGGTAAAGCCCATTCTGCGCAGATGTTTGTTGAGTTTGTTTCACTAGAGCCTTAACTGGTCACTCAGTTAAGGCTTTAGTGAGCGCCCTTAGTTAGTCTGCTCAGATGATGTTTTAGTATTGCGACTCTGAATGAATTCCCTCGTTCTGGCAGAGTTGTTGTCACAAGATAACACATTGCCATTAACAAAAGAAGAAGAAGAATTCCCTCATGAGCATTGCACGTGGACCTGATCGGCCCTCTTTTATGGAGCCGTCAATGTACCATATTTGATTAGCTTTCCTAAAAGGTTCAGGGATTTGCTTATCCTATTCATTTCCGTTCTTAACTTTTAATCGTAACTTTTTAGTTTTCCTTGAACTCCCACAGTTTCATTCCTGTAATGGCAATGCCAACCCATGCCGTATCGGCTCGCGTTGTATCCATTTCAGGATCTACTACGAGGCTACCATGCAGTTTCCTTATAGCTTAGGGTCCCTATTTCGATCTGCCACCCTCTACCGCTCAGAGCATTGTATTACTCGACATTGGAAACCTCCTGCCGACTAGGGCAGAAGGTTGATGATGAGAATAAGAGTAAGAATAAGGGTAAATATAGGCGTAAGCGTAAAAGGCCAACGCATTTTGATGGTTGGAAGTATGTGACAGAACTAGTAAAGGTTTCAAAGGGATAGCGATTTTGTAACCTGCCAAAATTTTGAAGCGATATAGCTGTTTGCAAACGACTGACAAGCGACTGCGACTGCAGCTGCAGCGCGATTGCGTCGACGGTGTATCGCTGTAAATAGTTGTAGGTAAGGATCTCATATACTTGATAAAATGTTGCACGAAACCCTCGGTGAGCGAGTTCAACTCGTATTTGACGGTTTTGATCAATATTAGTCTTTTTCTCATTGATGTACTGTAATGAATAAAAAAAAAGTTTATTAAGTTCCACTGCGTGTGTATCTTATTTTTAGAATGACTTAAACATGACAGAAGCACAAACATAAATAAGAACATATTTATTTGAATAATACAATATCAAAAACAAAATTAGATATAGAGATATAATCACTGTGAGTTTGAATCAGGATAAGGCTGTGTTTCAGACAAACACAATTAAAATGCAGATTGTTCAATAAAAGCAACATATGGCAATGAATGAGCAACATAGAAATAGACGAGAAGTCCAAACAATAATACAAATTATTTGGAACTAGGTATCATGGAACTATTGATAATATAATTTATCTAATCTACGAAATATACTTAAGGGTTTCTTGTTATCTAAAGGACATAGTTATTATTAAAGTACAACTACGTAACTATCATAAGTTACTTGCAGAACATCATATTACAAAAATTTTCCGAAGTATCTAACTAAACAGGTGTTTCTACGTATATATTTTCAATGTGAAAAGTTGAATCGCAAAATCAGCCCGACTGTATGACAAGCTTCCCACTTGTGAAAGTCTGGCTATTAGTCCGTTCGTTAATTAAGGATGGACTCGCCAATCCCGGGCGGCTTTGGTTGGGAGGCCGATTACTTGTTCGAAATACATTTGACTGAAAACGGTTGATCGGCGTCTTTTTTACTATATGTATTATTTGCCATATTTTTAACCATCGAAATATCATTTGACATACTTTTTTACCCATATTGTGCCATGAGTTCATGAAAAATATTTTTACAAAAAAGGACTCTTATGTTATTTTTATATTGACTAGATGATTGTACTACTTTAATTAATTCTATTTCCAAAAAAATCACGACCTATCTAATAAAATACATGTGAAATTTTATTATGTTTCGTAATCAAAGATATGTATGAATGCAAATATCATTTGCGCGAACGAACATTACATCTTCACATGAGGCGTGTTGGTGCTCACAGATTCTATTCCAACTCCCCTCATCTTACTTGAGGATTTAATACGAGTGTATACATGAACACAATTTTCGCGATGCAGCGATGCAATGGGCTAGTCTATTTGCAGAGTAGTGTCATTTCACACGATATGACTCGCGCTTTTTGTTAGAAAATATTGTTTCTCTGACACTTTTGCATGGGGACAGTGGAGAGCTTTGCCGTGTCTGAATGAAATTGAGAAAGCTCTGTCAGGTGCTTTATTGTATTGCAAAGATGGAAGGTAGTGTGTTTTAAAATTGCTTTTCACAGTCGAATAGGGCAGTTCTTTGTAAGGTAGTTGAATGAAAGGACGATGTACTAGAAAATTACATCGTCCTTTCAACTATTCCTGAATATTAATAATAAAAAAAAGATGTAATCTCTATATACATATAATAAAATCGTAGGGGTACAAAAATCTGTAATTGCGAAATATTAAGAAAAAAAATACACAGGTCGCCTTAAAATCATTAGCAGAACACGATAGAATAGTTTTAAAAAAAATTGTTTGTTTGTTTGTTTGTCCGGAAAGATCTCCGAAACTACTGGACAGAATTTGATATGGCTTACACCACAATGCTTAGAATTTTCCGGAAGAACATTTAAGCATAATTTCGTTTGTTTAAATTCACTTTTTATTTTTAGTGAAAAAATACCATATAAAATTTTCGAACAATGCTTTATGTAGAAAATCAACATGGCGCACGTGAAATTATTTTGATAAGTCTGTCACTTAGTACAGAGAGAAGATATTTTATTCCACGAAGGAAAGGCAATGGAACTACGCCATACAGCCTGATCTTAAGTAATTGTTAGACGAAAGTTGAAAGGCAGGAATGAAGTCTTTCACATTATAGTACAAATAAAATTTAATATTTTCTGTCATCTGGATTACGCCAACCAAATTGTCTTTTTCTTATGTCGTACCGTGGTGGTAAGGCAAAAGGATCAAGCCATACAACAAATGTATAAAGCACTTTTTATGACAATATCGAGTCACAATAAAATTTGTAGATTGATTTAATTCTTGACTAATTTTCACAAAATCGGTACAATTTTTGAAATATTTAAAATGTTGAAAGTGAAGATACTTTTCAAGGTATTTTGAAAGGTGTTATATGTTTTTAAATTAGGACTAAGGAATCAAACTCTTTCATCCATTTAAAACTATTAAAAGTAATATATTAATATTCATAATTAAAAAGAATATCTGACTGCAATGTTCTGGGTAATCTGGGTTACGCGTAGAGGGACGGGACGGGACTCTTGCTCCTAATGTCTAAAATGACGGATCACATTTTTTTGGATCCACCCAAGGAACATGGATATCGAACGAAGAACCTAAAGAGTAGAACACATTGAACCTAGCCACGTTGACTTAATTTGACATGACTGCCGATAAAGTTCGTTTCCAAACCCAGCAATATGCATATCAAATGAAAGGCTTTGATGAGTAGAGCACTATGAACCTAGGAAAATCGCCCTAAATTCAACATGGCCGCCGCTGAAATAAAACTGATAAAAGTTCGATTCCAAACCCAGCAATATGGGTATCAAATGAAAGGCCTTGATGAGTAGAGTACTATGAACCTAGCAACATTGACATAAATTCAACATAGCTGCCGCTCAAAAAGGGGGATAAAATTTCGTTTCCAAACCTAGCAATATAGGTATCAAATGAAAGGCCTTGAACAGTAGAACATTATGAACCTAGGAAAATCGCCTTAAATTCAACATGGCCGCCGCTCAAATAAAACGGATAAACGTTCGTTTCCAAACCCAGCAATATGGGTATCAAATGAAAGGCTTTGATGAGTAGAGCACTATGAACCTAGCAACATTGACATAAATTCAACATGGCCGCCGCTCAAAAAAGGTGGATAAAAGTAAAGTTTCCAAACCTAGCAATATGGGTATCAAATGAAAGGCCTTGAAGAGTAAAGCATTAGGTACCTAGGAAAATCGAATTAAACTCAACATGGCCGCCGCTCAAAATAAAAGATAAAAGTTCGTTTTCAAACCCAGCAATATGGGTATCAAATGAAAGGCCTTGATGAGTAGGGCACTATGAACCTAGCAACACTGGCATAAATTTAACATAGCCGCTGCTCAAAAAAGGTGAATAAAAGTTCGTTTTCAAACCTAGTAATATGGGTATCAAATAAAAATTCTAAAAGAGTAGAGTACTATGAATTTAGGAAAATTGCTATAAATTCAACATGGCCGCCGCTCAAAAAAATGGATAATAGTTCTTTTCCAAACCCAGCAATATGAGTATCAAATGAAAGGCCTTGATGAGTAGAGCACTATGAACCTAGCAATATTGACATAAATTCAACATGGCCGCCGCTCAAAATAGGTGGATAAAAGTTAGTTTCCAAACCTAGCAATATGGATATCAAATGAAAGGCCTTGAAGAGTAGAGCACTATGAACCTAGGAAAATAGCACAAAATTCAATATGGTCGTTGCTCAAAAAAACGGATAAAAGTTCGTTTCCAAACTCAGCAATATGGGTATATCGAATGAAAGGCCTTGATCAGTAGAGCACTATGAACGTTGCAACACTGACGTAAATTCAACATGGCCGCCGCTCAAAAAAGACGGATAAAAGTTGCTTTTCAAACCCAGTAATAGGGGTATTAAATGAAAGTAGGCCCTGAAGAGTACCTAGCCTAGAGCATTACGAACCTACGAAAATTGTCCTTATTTCGAAATGGCCGATGCTCAAGAAAGGCAGAATAAAGTTGATTGATTATGGAATAAAATAGAGGAAAAAACTTAACACTGTGTTAAGCATTTTGATGGTGAAAGGGCAAGGGTAGTTCGCGGGCACAGCTAGTCTAGAATACTCTAGAATAAAGATGGCCAAGTATCTATATTGTACTTAGATCAATGATTTACGATGTTGTAAGGAAGTTATACCAAATTGTGATTGACAGGGAAATAAAAAATAGTAATATTATTACTTACAGAAAGTTTTTAACTGGCTTTCAAGAATAACTTTTAATGGTGTTTTTAAGTTTATTAATAATAATAATGTATTTATTTAATAAAGAGCATCTTTACATAAACTCTCTATGATTTTTTTTACATAATAATGCCTTGTTTACGGAATTTTAAAAACCTGTTTGATTATTTAGTGATTCCCTAATGTAACTGTAAGTACCTAATTTAAACTGGTGTAAGTAGGTATGCTTTATTATCAAGCAAATATGTGAATTAATTATTGATTGCTCTAGTTATTATTGTTAGAGCACAATATACCAGGAGCGTTCCAGGTAAGTACGGATTTGCAACATTTTCGTCATTTTTAGCATCGACGCATTCCATTAGTTTTTGCTGTTAACTTTTCGTGCATGTTTCATATGTTTAATGTAAGCATTTTAGGCATGACAAGTTAGCATCAAATAATAGCATCAATAAATAGCATAGTTTTTGACAGCCTTTAAATTTGAAATTTAAAGACCTTTTTTCATGAATCAGAAAGGTTTTCAGACGATTTAAAAATAAATTGAAAGAAATTTGTACAGTTTTAGTCAGTTCCAGTTTGTACTATTTGAAATTTAAAGTTACTGGAGTAACTGGGTAAGCTATCACAATTCAGCACAAAAAATCAGTTTCTACCGTTTCATTTGTTACAATTAGCGCGGATAAAAATGCAGTTAATATCACATATTGTTAGTACCAAAAAGTGGTGATGCTTATTTCGAATTCATCTTATGTTCTCTAGATAGTTTGTCTTACTTTGAGGGCAATTTGTCAACAATAGATAGGTAGCCATATATTGCGGTCAAATAAGGCTTTGATTGATTAATGACGTTCAAGCTACTTGGTTCGGATTTATATCAGAAGGTTAAACTGAAATAATATACGTAGGTGATGCTTTTGTTTTTATTTTTTTAACCGCTATGCGGAGCGCAGGTGGGGAATCCAAATGGATACCCGCACGGCCGTCCGTACGGGTTATGTCGGACTCTTACCGACTAAACTCCACCTAATGCCTTCGACCTTTTGGTCACCAAGGCTTCATCGGATAGCGACCGCCCCTCAGGAAAGGGGCGGCGCAGATGGTAGGTGATGCTGAAGTGATATCTTTTTATTACAAGCTTCTATTTAATTTGTCTTGTTTGTTTATTTATTTTTCTGGGTCAAATCATGCAAGTTAAATTTGACCCATTTGTCAATATCCGATTGAGCTGAAATTTGTTACCTTTAGTTCCGACAATGCATTTATGCATAATAATTATTGTTGTAAATCCTAAAAGCCGCTCCAACAAAATGGAGGATTAATAATTTTTGTATAACTCCTGCAATATGAGTATCAAATGAAAGGGCTTGACTTGCAAAATATAGTACCTACTTTATGAAAAAACTCAAATCCAAGATAGCCGCCGCAACAAAAATCACTCCTAAATTATCTTCTCCAAAGTAGTTTCCTAAAATCCTTTTTTAGTTAACGGCTTTTACTCAAAAATGCATGTAATGTGGTCATTATTTTGACAACCTTGTTTGAGCAAAGTCGACCTTGCCATTCTGTTTCAAGGAGCGGCCGGCAAAGTTTTTATTTAAATTACTTGCTGGTTTTATTTAGTTGAGGTACTTGCATTTTTGAGTAAAGCACTATGCAAGCCTTGGCCCACAATGACTGCTTTGCTGGTCACGCTATGATTGCCTCGAGCAGCCTAGCTACGCTCTAGGCCTTCCAGCTTGGCCATCCTTGCAGCCCTTGCTATCCTCACTGTAATCTCAGCTCGTCCATCAAGTTCTGCATGCTGACCGCGCTGTGTCGGTTTGGAGCAGCGCTACGCTGCGCTGTCGGCCATCATCAGCGCGACCAGCAAAGTAGTCATTATAGACCGCGGCAATAATGTACTATTACTTATAACTTTACCTTAATGCTACATTTTATCTCCATAGTTGACCTATAGACAGAAAAATGTTTTCGGAGACCATGTCTTCGATTTATAGATAATTGATTAAATTTTTAGAAATTGTTTTTAAATTCACTTATCCAATCGGGCTTTGAACACGGAAACTCTGAAAATATAGACAATTAACTATTATTAGACAGAAAATTGATAAAGCTATTGTTAAACTTGGATCACTTTGAATTTCCTTGTAATATTACTTAGAACTTATTCGAAGAAATAAAACAAAATGTACAATAACATCGAGACTACTTGTCGCGAAGCGGAAGGCTTCGTACAAAAAAAGAGAGGAGGAAGCTAAAAGAAAACAAGTTAGATAATTAACATGGTATATTTACAAGAGAAAACGGAAACAAGAAAAGGCAGAGGTAGGGAGGAATAATATTAGGAGGGCACGACAGGACTTATATAACTAAATTAGCCTAAAAGGTAACTATGTACAACAGAATAATATAATCTAGCCTGGCCAGGGTAGGACGCGGGGACGAGTAGCAGCTCCGCCGGTTAGCCGGAGCAGGAGTAGGCACGGCAACGCAGCAGGCAGGATAGGTTGCGCAGGTCAGGTAATCAGCATAGGAGCGTCCCAACGGCACGCAGTAGGCAGACGGCTCAGGAACACCCGGCGGCAGCGTTATGCAGGTAGGGGGGCCAGAGCACCCCCAACGGCGCTCCTCAGGATAGGCGGTAGCAGGGACCAGTAGAAGGCGCGACGGAGTGGTCAGGTAGGCAGCAGGCCCACGTAGCAGGCGCGGTGGAGACGCGTGAAGGAACCGGCACGAAGTGGTATGATCACGAAGGCCAGGCGGTGCTGGTTTGGTTCCAAGCTGGTGTAAGGAGCTTAGCTACTCCTTAGCCGTTAGCGTTCAATATCCGAGCTGGTAGTAGACTGGCTTTCTAATGACCCTGGTCCGCTTTTATACTGGCCATAACAATAGACAACTACATAGCTGTCAAGCGAAAGATTTTTGAACAATAAATTAATTATATGACATTTGTCAGTCACGTAGGCATTGAGCTACAATATTGAGATCAAATGTCGGACGCTAACAATTATAATAAGAAAATATAGCAAAATACAATAAAGGACTAATAAATATTACAAATATTTATCGCTTGTGAATAATAGCGTTATACAAAGTGAAGTTCAAATAAATAATCAGTTAGTGCTTTACAAACATTCGTGAATCAATAAGTGCTACAAGAATTTGTGTATATTTACAAGATCGACATGTGAAAAGACAAGGTAATAATATTATATTTTCCTACCTAGTTACAATAAAGAATTAGTAGACTTAAATGTAGAGTATGAGAGTTTTGTCTTTTATTTACATTTATGAAGTGAACATTTTATTCGTTAGTCTCGCGACTTTCCGTCAGCGCGAAGCAACCTGACATTTTCCCACCGCCCCAGAAAAATTTTCGCCTCTGAGAAAATTTTGAGGTTGAATTGGATACGATCTTCCCTTTCGAAATATTCATACGTCTCGCAATCATACATGTCTAGCAAAAGAAGGAGTAGGGTTCACCGCCTATGACACAAACTCCAAAAAAAAGTATCCCGGAATTATATATGACAATACGGCTTATTTTTGAGGAGTTGTCATCCGCTCCATTTCTTAAGACCCGATGAATAAATATTTTAACTAAACGCATTTAAGTCACTTTTTGGTGACTCAAAAATGTGAAGACCAGTTAGTGTCTTCAAAAGGTAACATGACTAAAGAAGAGGTTTTCTCTAAGCTCAAGTTTAAAGACATGTTTAGAGAAGGTCTCTAGTCAAAAGTTTTTGACTGAGGTCATGAAAGAGCACCAGTATAAGTGAACGTCATCGTACAAAACATATTGTCAGTCGTCAATGTCGTCAGTTATAAAAGATGTGCAAACAATAAAAATATATCGGACTGATATGGCCAAAATTCAGTCACGAAAGTTGGATTCAATGTGTATGTGACGAAATGAAGTGTATGAACAATATTTACATGAGTTATATATTATAAAAATATTTTTCATGCATTTATTAAACAAATTGAAAAAAAAGAGAATAAAAAGAAAACATAAAGTGCTTAACAGTATCGACAGTGTTTGTAAGTATTTATGGTTATGGTCAGAGTGTATACCTAATACCCACCTAATACCAAAATACATACAAGCAGCGTGGAGTAAAAACATGGGAAAAAAAAATTGTCCCGACCTACCATGGACGATATAAAAAAAAATGGAAGTGCCAAACTGTCACGATGTAAGTACTTTCATAACTATATGTTGAAATTAATATGGAATTATTTACAACGTAAACGAAAGAAAAAAATATACAGTGAAATAAAAAAAATAAAAGTGAAGTGAATAATAAAAGTGAAATACATAATAAAAAAAAAGGTGAAAAAAAATTTTAGGTTTTAAAATCCTTGACGTGCCATTTGCCACGACATCCAAAAGAATCCTCTAGTATGTAAACTAGTGGCGAAAGTTTCTCCACCACTTTACATTTTAAATATTTTGGTGCTAGTTTAGCACTATAGTATGCACCAGCGTTACTTAAAGTGTAATTTTTACGCCATACCATATCGCCTACATTAAATTCTTTAAATGAGTGTCTTAAGTTATACCGATTTAAGTTTTTAGTGTGGGCTATATGAAGAGAAACTTGAACTTTATCAAAAATTGAAGACAAGAGACCTATATTACTAGCGTATATGTCACGAGGAAGGAAAGTCATTTCCTCTACATTATAGCCCTGCGAGTATATAGTACCACAAGTTATAAGTTCACGGCCATAAACAAGAAAATTTGGAGTAAAACCGGTGACAGCATTTACGGAGCTGTTCATTACGGATTGAACTTTAGGTAGGTGGATATCCCACGACCTATGATCATCACCAACAAGAGATGCGAGAGCGGTTATAATAGTTTTATTATATCTCTCTGTGGTATTGACTTGCGGACAGTAATGCGGTGTAAAAGAAATATGCGGTATTTTATAGCGTTTAAGGAAAGTATTGAATTCATGCGATTGGAATTGAGGACCGTTGTCCATTATTATAGTTTGTGGTACCCCATGGACTAGGAAAACATAATTTTCGAGATTGCTTATGATATTAGACGTTATTGCACGTTTCAATGGAAAAATCATGGTATATTTTGTGAAAAGACAATTTATGACAAGAATATATTGGTTTCTTCTTCTAGTCATAGGAAGTGGACCCATTAAGTCTAAAGAACTACATTGAAAAGGTCTAGAACAAATTTTAGGTTTGCCCATTGGGCCATACGGTGAATGATTTGTATGTTTGTAGGACAAACATTTTTCACAATTAGAAACATATTTTGCAATTTCTTTAAACATTCCGGACCAATAATAAAGCAAAGAAATTTTTTTATATGTTTTAAAGATTCCCATATGTGGATCGGTAGAGGAACCATGAGCGTTGCTAATTAAGGTTTCTCGTCTATCTGGAGTCGGAACTTCTTTCCAAATGAAGTCTTCAGTTAAGGAGTGTGGAGTATAAGTGCGTCGAAATAATTTATTGTTTTTAATTACGTAATTCGGAAAACTAGTAGGATCATTACGACAGTTATACAATAATTTATTGTACTGTTCTAAATCAGAAGAGATTGGTGTATCGGAGATTGGAGCCACATTATGATTCATGATCTCATCTGGTTTAGAGCGGGATAAAAGGTCAGGGACCAGATTGTCCTTGCCCTTCTTATGTTTAAGTGTCAAATTAAAACATGAAAGACGGAGAGACCATCGTGCTAATCTACCAGAAGGGTTGGTTAAGCTCAAAAACCATTTTAAAGCGGCATGATCAGTATAGGCAGTAAAAGGTTTTCCATTATCGAGATAGCAACGCCAATGTTCCAAAGCAGTAATGACAGCTAATGTTTCTCTTTCAGTAGTAGAGTAATTTCTCTCATTTTTATTAAGAGATTTACTCATGTAGGCTATGACAACTTCCTTGTCATCACGAATTTGAGTAAGCATGGCACCGATTCCAGAATTGGATGCATCACAGTGTACAGAAAATGGTTTATCAAAATCAGGACAAGCTAAAATTGGAGTAGTGACTAAATGTTCTTTTAGTTTTAAGAATGAGGCGTTTGCCTCCGAATTCCAAGAAAATTTAGGAGCGTTTTTTCCACAAGAAGTTAATTTGTTAAGAGGAGTAGCAATTGTGCTAAAGTTAGGAATGAATCTGCGAAACCAGCTGCATGTTCCTAAGAATTTTCGAAGTTCTTTGCGAGAACTAGGAGTTGGAAAATCTATTATAGCCTGGATTTTGCTAGGGTCGGCACGTAGACCATTTTCATCTACAATGTAGCCTAGGTATTTAAGCTCTTTTTTAAAGAATTGGCTCTTTTCAAAGTTAATCGTAAGTTTAGCTAGTGTTAGTTTTTCAAGAACTTTAACGAGCAATGAAATATGCTCTTCAAATGTCAAACTGACAATTATAATGTCATCTAGGTAACAAAACACCTTATTATCGAACTCCGGAGTAAACAAAATGTCCATGAGTCTCTGCTGAGTAGCAGGAGCGTTAGTGAGACCAAAGGGCATGACGACAAATCTGTACATTCCTCTACCAGGAACATAGAAAGCGGTCTTATCGCGATCGTCAGGGTGTAGGGGAATTTCCCAGAAAGCCTTAGCAATGTCAATACTTGTCAAAAATTTTGCGTTATTGAGATGGTCAAGAATTTCATTGACAAAAGGTAGACTATAGGCATCCTTACGGGTGACTGAGTTAAGTTTCCTACTATCTACACAAAATCTCCATTCACCATTCTTTTTTGGAGTTATTAAGACAGGCGATAGCCAAGAGCTTTCACATTTTTCAATAACATTGAGCTCTATCATTTTATCCACCTCCTCCACGAGAGCTTTTTGCTTCTCTGGGGAGAGTCGATAGCATCTCTGTTTTATTGGTAAGGAATCACCAGTGTTTATTCGATGGCAAATTAAGTCAGTGCGACCAAGTTGACCTCTAGCTTCAAAAGAGATATCTCTAAAACGAGAAATTATATTATCAGCAATAGTTTTTTGCTGAGAAGTAAGGTTCTCGTAAGGCAAGATTTGTTTTTCAATAGTGTTTATATTACGAGATGTTTCATCTAAAGTAAAAGCAGAAGATAAAAGTTTTGGAACTAAGTTGAATTCTCGCCAAAAATCGACACCAAGAATCATAGATGGATAAATATCAGGAAATACATAAGCTTTTATAAGTTTAGTTTGGTTATTAAAATTAAAAGGTAAAATAAAATAACCGATTGATTTAATAGACTGCTTACTTGCAGTATTTACGGAAATAAAGTCCGACTTGGATAAAGAAAAACCAAGGTCTAAAATTTTTAGGTGGGAATTGTTCCCAAGAATTGTAATCGAACTCCCGCTATCAAGTAGTGCGGTAAAACTAACGTCAGAAATCGAAACGTTAATGAAAGGTCTATTAAAATCTTTTTCATTGTTATAATATACAGAAGACGTTTTATAACTTTGGAAAAAGTGTTTTAGTGTTTTGAGCCAATTTTTCCAATCATCTAAATCAAAATATTGTGAGGCTTTGTCCAAGTCCGTTACTATTTTTTTTGGCTGAGTAAAAGTATAGGGAGTAGAATTTTGTTTACATTTGGGACAGTCCAGAGCTTTGAAACCTTTAAGGCCACATTTAAAACAAATTAAATAGTGAGGCTTGTCACAAGCGCTCAAAGAGTGACCGTTAACCCGACATCGAACACAAAATAAATTGGGTTGAAATTTAGAAGTTAAGGCATGAGTGGCAAAATTTTTGCTAGTACCAAAGTGTGTATTTTGAGTACTAGAGTAAGGTTTATTATTTGGTGATTTAAAATTACTTGGTTTTACTTGAGGAGTAAACCCGGAAGGTTTGGACAATTGCACAAACTCTGGCTTAGGTAAAAAATTAAAATTAGCATTTTTAGGTTTATAAGAAAACTCAGGAATAATGTTATTAGGTTCAGGTTCTTTAAAATTCCTATTACGGTTAATATAACGCTCATAGTTTTGACAAGCAGCAATAAGAGAATCAATTGAATTTATATCTTTTAAAGCAACAAAAACGGAATAGCAAGGACGAATATTACGGAGGAGGATTTCCAGTTTTTCTTCCTCTGATAATTTTCTCGTAAGCCTTGAAAACATTTCAAACATTATTGACACATAGACAATAATAGGCTCCGTCTTGCCTTGAGTTCGAGCCTTAATAGCTTCTAAGAGTTTATAGTCGTAATCGAAATTACTGAAATCTTTAATCAACAATTCTGAGAGTTGACCCCAAGTTATATTTGGATTTCGAGTTTTTTGGAATCGAAACCAATAGAGAGCGTTATCCGTAAAGATATCATATGCCAAATTCAACAAAATCTCTTTATCAATATTGCGTGCAATAGTGAATTCGTTAATTTTTAACAAGAAAGATCTAGGACAAGAATTCCCGTCGTATGTTATCTTTTTAATATCTTGAAGGTAATTATTATTAATTTGCAAAGGCAAAGTAAAATTTTGTGAAGAAGATGTAATAGGATAAATATTTTGTGGAGTATTAAGAGGCTTAGTAGAATTGTCAGTCTCAGATGTCATCACAGAGTAATAGCGTTGTTCTAGCAGTCCATATTGAGTTTTTAAGTCGTTGAATCTCTCAGTCAAGTTTGAGTCGTGTAAGTCATGGTCATCGGTTATGTCGATTCTTTCGAATCGAAAATGCAAATGGTTAAGATAACTTTCAATTTTTTTTACATATTTAAATTGGCCAGATTCAAGGTCTGTAATTTTACGAGATAAGTAGGAGATTGTGTCAGAGATCTGAGATAAATCAACATCAATCGGAAAAACGGAGTCTAAGATATCCGAGGGAGAAAATTTCTCGGACAGTGGGAGAATTTGCCGCCTTAGTGAAACAACGTTATCCGCGGGTGTTTCAAAACGAACCGAAACCTCATACTCTAATTCCGCCTTATTTAATAAAATAAAATTAATAGGCCGTGCCATCCTAAATAAAGTTAATAAAGGGCTAGGAAGGAAAAGTTAAAAAGATAAATTAAGAGACCGAAAAAGAAATATGCCAAAGGTAAATGCCGAAATGTAGTGCCAAAAGTGAAGCCAACTTGTGCAAGTTTAATTTAAAATTTTGAGAAGGGTTCTTTAACGTTGGGCGCCAAACTGTCGCGAAGCGGAAGGCTTCGTACAAAAAAAGAGAGGAGGAAGCTAAAAGAAAACAAGTTAGATAATTAACACGGTATATTTACAAGAGAAAACGGAAACAAGAAAAGGCAGAGGTAGGGAGGAATAATATTAGGAGGGCACGACAGGACTTATATAACTAAATTAGCCTAAAAGGTAACTATGTACAACAGAATAATATAATCTAGCCTGGCCAGGGTAGGACGCGGGGACGAGTAGCAGCTCCGCCGGTTAGCCGGAGCAGGAGTAGGCACGGCAACGCAGCAGGCAGGATAGGTTGCGCAGGTCAGGTAATCAGCATAGGAGCGTCCCAACGGCACGCAGTAGGCAGACGGCTCAGGAACACCCGGCGGCAGCGTTATGCAGGTAGGGGGGCCAGAGCACCCCCAACGGCGCTCCTCAGGATAGGCGGTAGCAGGAACCAGTAGAAGGCGCGACGGAGTGGTCAGGTAGGCAGCAGGCCCACGTAGCAGGCGTGGTGGAGACGCGTGAAGGAACCGGCACAAAGTGGTATGAGTATGATACAGCGTATTGCACTCATGCCAATTTTGCACTGCAGCCAGAAAGGGTCCTTAATTGGCACCACGGATCAATCGATACGAGCTTCTGCCGACGATCGTTTTGTATTTTTTAAAAACTGGAACATAGCTCTACGTCTGATTCAGTATGATTTAGAACTTAAAGTTCATTTAGGGCTACGCACAATGTAGGGTTCCATAGTGTAAACAGTTATGTTAACAATCCCTTTTGAACTAGGAAGTCAATAATAATACTTATGTAGTAACTATTTAGTAATCTGTGATAATACACACAACATAGTTTTTTATATTGAAGTGGGCGTCAAGCGACGGTCTCCTAGAAAGTCTTAAGTTTTGTTATTTTTTTGTCTTTTACTTGTCCGATTCGCTAACTGAATGTGAGAAAATTATAAAACGTGTATTCTTACTCATAAGTTTCAATTATTTTCTCATAAAGGGTGATAAAAAGAGAGTGTTCACCCCGGGAGCCACACTATTTTAAGCTCGAGTGACGTCTACTCTAGAATCCTTCTCCCCGTTCTAGATTCAAAACAACATTCTCGCCTTAAAAGTAGTTCTTTGCTCCCTCGGTAAATAATCCACTATTTCGTCCCTATATTCAGATAACTTGAAGCGTATTGTATTTGCGGAGCATGAGAAATGAAAAGTTTTTTTAACACACAACAGGGAAGTTCTTGGTTCACCTCATCTGATGGTAAGTTATGATAAGGTCGAAGGTGGAAGCGAGCTTCAACTGGACTCCTCAACAACTGAGGAACTGGCTATTTGTACTCCATCTCTAATTGACGGAACACAACAATTTTATATAGGTACATTGTTATTATGGCGATAAACGTACGTAAAACGGTGGTAGCTAGCCAGGCAGGCTCAGCAGCCCTACCACCAATCAAACCAGACAAAAAATTCAACCTCGTGTGGGATCGAACCCCGGAACTCCAGATCAATGCCGGGTGGTGTCAACCACAACTATGTTGAATTCTTGAATTTGTGGTATCTTTAAATAATTTTAGTCTGAGTTTTTGCGTGAAGGAGTAATAAAAATCCATATTAGCCATCCTCACATTTTTTTTCATTCTTCTATATGTACTACCGTTCGATAGAAACCGTTCCATGGAAACAAGTGTTGATTTTTTGTGCCATTTTCAAGCACCATTTTCGACGGTCGAGTGTCCCGAAATCTACATATAGTTTTGACAAACTCATTTGCCAGTTTTAGTGCGAGCGCAAACGATTGTCAATCGGCGACACATATTTTGACTGATTTTTGTGCGAAAATGTAGGTATATTTACGAAAGTTCCATTTGTCACCGATAATCGGATCGGCCGGGATAGGTACGCCCATGGGTACGCCGATATTTTTTTGACCGGCTTTTTGTAGTTTGCGTGCGTTGCAACGTAGAACTTCTATGTTTCATTTTTCACCACATAAAATTCGGTCAACGATATTTTCGTTTGTTGCTCGTGGTGCTACCTGTAACATCACAGGCATAAAAAATTACCGTTGTGCCACCAAGCTATCCCGTAGCACCACAGGAAATATTTTTTTATTATTAATACCCTAACATTATTAATAGTAAATTAAGACATTTTTAATACATTAAGTTTTATTCATAATAATATCTATCATAGAAGTCGACGTAAATTTTTACTCACATTCGTACATATTAAAATCACATTATTACATTTTCCATATAATTATGTTAATTTTAGCCAAGAGCGGCAAAATGTGCGCAAATGGAACAGGGCCAAAAAGATATTAACAGCAGACAATCCTGTAGTAAATAATCAGTTTATCACACACTGACGGAATGGAAATCAAAATCCGTGTTCCTTACACCTGTCACCGCGGCCCGCGAACTTTATTGCAAGCGTCTTCATTAATTCGAGTTCTTTGAAACCACCCGCACCGCCACTCGACAGTATGACGCTGTTATTTTAATATAGCCGGATTAATTTCCACCATGTATGACATTTGGTTCGTGAGGGTGTCGTTTATTACTGTTTGGTACTACATACCCACCTTAATAAGTTGTTTTAGTCTCGTGTTCATGCCATGTCTGTATTTATTAACTTCTAACTGTCCCGACAGAGGTTGCATTGTCAAATACTTATAGTCGTTAAGTTGTTCAAATTCTTAGTCGTTAAGTTTTCCGAAACTTTCCAATATTCTGCGTAATTTTCCTCATTTTTCTTACCTCAGCCGTACGTAAGAACCTCCTACAAAGAAAAATTTAAAAAATATGAATGAAATCGGTGAAGTCGTTCTCAAGTTTTGGCGTGACCAAGGTGCGTGACGTCGTCGTCTTTTATCGCATGCGATTGATTGCAACATTGGCCTGCGTAGCTCCAACGACGTCGTTGGGGCGCAGCGAAGGCGACATCATCCTGAAGATGCCACTTGGAATGGCGAAAGGCATCAAATCTAAGTATTTGCATGTTGGTGTGGTACTAATTAATGATATTCCTTTGTCGCATGCGATTAAGGGCGGGCGGGGGAGTGCATCATTGGCCTGCATTGTTAGTACCAATTTCTGATGCTCCTACGGTGAAAGAAAACATCGTGAGGCTTTCCTTCACCGGAGTTCTTTTTCTTCCTATAGTAGGTATGCCGAAGTTGATATCAACTCTCTCACCTGGGTTTCTTTCTCCAGCCGGACCTTGATGGAAGTAAAGTTTCTGTAATAAAACAAACGCAAGGGTGCTGCAACAATGCCTTCCCTTACATATATGCACGACCTTGATTCATTATTAGAGCAGTTACTGTGAAGTACTCCTCATTTAATATTTTAGCCCGTAATCTCATCCTTATATATGCAAGGTTCCTGAATAAGTGCAATATTATATTTATTTTCGCCAAGGTGCTTGGCTGGAATAGCAGTAGCAGTCTTACTGTTTTGTAAGTTGATCTGTACTAACCTTAGTTCCTCCGTCTTTACGGTATCGACGGGGAACTTCGATCTTCTCATTGCTCCGGAGATTGATACATCGTCAGTTGCAATAGGGAAAGACCCACTGCGTCTTCTCCTTCGTGCCGCTCCACGCCACCAAATCACGACTCTGCGGCCTTTTGTGCCCGTCTCACTGTGGCCCGTCTCGACTGCCACAGTCTCTTTTGACTCGGGACTCAAGTTGTCCGTAAGTAGTTTGAACAGGCACACCTTAAGACACCCCTCGAGGGCATGCACAGGCTGATAAATCATCTCACCATGCAAACGGTCCTCCGGATGTGGTCCACCTTGGTGTCGACGACCTCCCAGTCGATTGTCCTCAGGAAAGGGTTGTATTTTTATAGCGCTCGGTAGGCCATCTTATTCACAGTGAGTCTTTTAAAATCCAGCTTGTTTTTAACTGTTCCTTAGAGGATCCAGGTCCACCCCGGGACAATTGAGGGAGGAAGTATCAGAACCCACCAAAGCGCACTAGCCACATGGCCAAAGGCTTAAGCAAAAATTCCCAAGCCTATTTGTAAACCTATCAAATCTACGATCGGCTACAGTTGGTTTACAAATTTTATACATATGCAATTTATAAGGTTAAAAGAAAACTCGTGTCTAGCTACACGCTATCTGAATTCCACGCCATCTAATTTCAGAGTCTGTTATCTGAAGAAAATATTAAATAAGGTCACTTGATACGTAAATGAAAGGCCTTATTTATTTCTGCCGTTACATTGAGCATCTCCTATTATTTATTAGCCTGCCTTAGACGTCGGCCTCTGTTTATTACACGGAGCAATAATAAAACTAAGTGTGCTCAGAAGAATAGCTCGGGTAATTAATTTGATAAAGTTCGGAGTCGTAACTGAAAAATTGACTTTTCATGTTGTCGTTTTATCGCTCGTTTAGGGCTGCCGACTGTTAAGCTATGTACCTTAGTATTGTGTTTTTACTCGTTTTAAGGCGATACAGGATTTGTATTGGGTGGGTCTAAAGATTTCAAACGCCAACAAATGTATCGTCAATTTCATTACATCTAGCAATCAAATAATAGTGCCGATCGATGGTGGGATTTACCACAGCAAATTCGCTTAAAAATTCAACCTTACAATTGTTGTCATATAACCATATATTATACGAGTAATTGTCTTTAACAGCAATGAAAAGACTTTAAAAATAACATGCATTCAGCAAAAACCTGGTTCTTTCGACTACCTTTACCTGACAACAATTACTTACCTACATTATGTCGGTCTCGCGCCCACTCATAACCAAAGATCTCATAACCAATACGTAAAGGTCCCACTCATAACTGCTGATGTGAGAAGACGAAACTCATAACCAACACAACTACACAATTATGTACAGTCGCTTTAATAATTATTAACAACATTAACAAAGAAGGGTAAATAATATTTTAAATTAAAGTAAAAAGCATGGTATAAAAGATATGCAAAGAGGCATCTTGCAGGTCGGCAAGGTGAGGGTGGCTATTGCGGTGTGTAATCTCTCTCCCGCATTAAAATTAGACAGCACAAACAATACAGAAGACAAAATGTAATTTTTTTCAAAAAATTAAACCCACTTCAAATCACCAAAAAGTTATAATGCTTACCTACAACTTTTTCATCAGTTATATGAACGAGTCAAGAGTCTTAATATACTCGTACAAAACTACCATTTCCAAAACTAAAATACTAGCACGTTGCTTTTTGGCGTTTTTAAGTAAGTATAATTTTTTTATTTACAGAATCATTAATGTTTAATCATACACAAAATGGCATTTTCCATCTCATGTTCTCGCAGCCTTATGATGTCATTATTAAGTTGTTATGCTCCCAGTCCATTCTTATTAACGTTGAAACGAGGAGTTCCATTAAGTTTTCGCGTCGTTTATTCTGATGTCTTATCTGACGCATAAACCTATTCTGTGATCCGCTTACCGTCTCCGCCGCCGCGGCTTAGCTAATGGACGAGGTGTTCTGATCACTCGTATACATTTGTATAAATATTCATAATTCTGGAATACTCGCATATTTTATGAGGCAGAAGACAGTTCTTGGTATCTTGGGGCTGACCCAATAACATTTCGTGAAATAATGAATATAAGATAAGAATAATGGCTAATAATATTTCTTTGGGTTTATTATATTAATATTATTCATACTATTTTCCTCTCTGATAACGAGTACGCAATGGATTCAGTAGTGTTTGCTTTTCATGATTATGAAAGTTATGTGTGAAAGTGTTCTTGGTCATTCTACCCCTAAGGTGGTAAAACAGGAGTTGAAAGTTTGTATGGAAATTTATTATTTTCTATTTAGGTTAATAAATATAGATATAAATACCTAAACATGCACGTCTTTCAGTTTTTTGAAAGTTCCTCCCTCAAAGGAGTATGTACGAATTGAAAGTTTTTTTATTTTTATTTATTTAACAACTAGCTGTGTCCGCGAAATATGTTTCGCCTTAAAAGTTCAAAGAAAAAATTGTAAATTTACTTTGCCGCGCGAACTACTTACATTTCCGGAATATAAAGTAGCTTATATGTTAATCCATGTCATAATCCTACAAAATTTCATCCAAATCCATTCAGTAGATTTTGCGTGAAACAGTAACAAACATCCATACATTCAAACTTACAAACTTTCGCGTTTATAATATTAGTAAGGATTTTTACACGGATAATTTAATATACACAACACAGAAGACAAAATGTACAAAAGTACTGCTTAATTTATTTGAATATCATATAAACTTACACCTTTTTAAGCTTTTGCTTTATATTTTAAAATGTGTTTTTACTTCGGGAAAATATAGCAAAATATATATAAATAACGCAATCAAAGGGTCGCTTATGTTTTCTGATTATTTTCAACTGAAATACCTACTTCCTAATGGAATGAATCTCGAGTACGAAATTGAAATTGCACACATTTTTATCGAAAATTGACGCTCTTTCGGGTCGGTGTACAGTGTGGATGAGTTTGACTTTAATTAACGTAAAATAGTCAAACCGCTACAGTCAGGGATATTTGTTGAAAAATATGCATCAAAGGACGGTAGGACATTTTATTAATGGCCAGTCAACCAATTGCGAATTCCAGCGCCTGACGATTTTGTTTCTGATGAAGCACTGGTTTGTTAACTAGTGAGGTTTGTCAATGTTTCCGGCTTTATTTTGAATTTAAGTTGACACACCGGTGGACACATTCAATGGATCGTAGTTGACTCAGCGATATACAGTGTATAACGAATTACGAGTATGATGTAAAAAAATTTTTCGAAATCAATATGTACATTAAAACGAATTAAATAGTAACGAAATAATCAACTAGTGACGAAATAATGATTATAAAAATATATTGTCAACATAAGTAACAATTATGCAAAACTCAGTTTAAACTAAGAATTAAGAATAATTTACTTGTGGGCGGATAAGACATGAATGTGTACGTATAATAATTATACGTACCTACTCAATAAAATATCCCATAAAATTTCACATCACAAGCCGAAATCGCATAAGGCAACAGAGCGGAAATTAATTCAATACTGTTTCATTTGCTTTATTCTGACAAATAGGAAGTTTATTCTTCTCGAATCAGTATGAACCCAATATATTCGTAGGGACTAAGCAATCATGAACTAATTATTTGTAGCTTTCCAATAAATTGTTCGTTCTATTGCGAGGAAGGCTAACTGATCGACTTTTTAAGTAAGGGGACAGCGAGACCTAGCGAAATTAGTGCACAAGTGTGTGCGTAAACAGACGGGATGGGTCACAGACATGACAGGGTTGAGACCCAGACGCAGTAGACGATATTTAAAAGTGCCTTGAATTTGATATTTGAAAGTGCCGTGAAACACATCTTGATGAGTTCATTTGTTATCTTCTTATAGTTTTATAGGATGACGAGTTTTTTTGTTTTAAAAGTAGGACAAAAAAATATTGGTTATTTTTCTCTATTTACGTTATTAAAAATTTGTGACTATATCTTTATTGATTTCAAATATTATGAATGTTGGTAAATATCGTTGCACTTTTCTACATTTTTAGGAGAAAGTAGCTCGTAACTAGCAATGCTAATACTTTTATTACCTAACTGACGGACCTCGGGTCTATTTAGACACAGAGAGAGGCTGTACCAGTGGGCAAAAGCCACACGCTTATTTTTCTACAGTCGTTTCGCAGAGAAAAGTATGGAAATGACATTAGAATGTGACAACGTCACGCTATTTTTTTCCCGGCTAACGTCATCTCCATACATTTTTTCCGCGGAACGACTACGGAAAAATAATCGTGTGGCATTTGTCTAGACCAACAAAGACGTCTGCATGAGTTGCCAAACAGCGGTGCATGCATTGCTGTGTTCTGGTTTACAGGATAAGATAGACACTAAAATTACTGAATTTTGTGACTTGACATATTATGTTACAAATTGGCAATGTTCATTGGCATCCGTGAGGATTTTGTAGATTTGCAAATCTTACGGGAACCACATGTACTATGCGCTGTTGTAGTGTAGCTATTTACCAAAGTTTATGCGTAGGTTATGTATATTTTTAATCTTCTTTTTATACTACATGGGTAATGTAAACACATGATGTTTACCGGTTACTATGGACGCTTACTACCAAAGTCTATTTATTACGCGTCGCCTATCGAGTACTTATGCCGCCAGCAAAGATCAAGTCACAGTTTTACAACCCATACAGTTAAGAAACGGATGTACTCGCGTAGAGAAACGGCGGGGTACCCAAGGGGAAGCGGGCGGCGCGGTACGCGGCTTCTGCAGGCCTATTCTGTAACTTCGGTTGCTAACTGGAACTGTCATTTTTGAAAGGAACTTAACATCCATTGCTGTTATCATGAACGCAGCTGTGACACATAAGATCACTAAACCAGTAATGGATATAAAGTGTCTTTCAAAAATGACAGTTCTAGTTACCAACCGTAGTTAGCGAATAGGCCTGCAGATCGCTTTTAGTTTGCGCACTCGAACGCTCGGAGTTGGTTTCACTGTGTGCGTGTTTTTGTGATTCTGTGTTGCGTTGCGTAGACAAGCACAAATCTTTAATGACAAACAATAGTGCATCAATTTATTTTGCCTACCCAAAGACGAGTAATTTTTTACACCAACGTGTATATAATACTTCGCGTGATTCTTTTGGTGGGCTACTACAGTTACCTCCAGCTGATTTGTTGGCCACTGTAATGAAACTGAAAACCTTCGCGGCGTCATCGTCACTCACATTCTCCTCGCGACCTTGTTCTCTATAAACTATGAACGTCGGACGCGCATAAAATAAAATAAATTCTTTATCGATTGGGTATCGTAAACACATTAGCTCAACAACGTAGCGTTGTTTTCTGAACCAGTGGAGACTAACATGATTACTGCTGTCGGTATACACAAGATACACGTATACGTTACGTTACACAATACTCCACAAGCCGGAGCGGCCGCCAGAGGGCTCGTTTGTCGTCATAATAACAACGAAATTGAGTTCAATTATTATCAGATTAAGAACGGAACGACACGGGCTTTGTTGTCGTCGTAGGTACTAATATTATTGTATAGGGACCCGTATTATTTGTGCCCCCGTATCTGTGAATTTTGTTATTTGCGATCTCAATACGTGATGATACCTACGCAACTGGTGACGCGAGAGTGTTTTCGTAGGCTTACAGTATGCGGATATTTTATTAATGATAATAAATTATAATTTTATTTCGTCTATTAAAGTAATAAATTCTCATTTTATTTTATAACTAAAAATTGAGGCTCCTGCTGCCATACTGCGGTTGTTCGTGCATTCCAAAAATATCAGGAAACAACTTTTTAGCACAAAATTCTCCGGTAAGTTGTTAAGTTACATTCGGGAGCCGTTTTGTGTAGATATCTGATTTCTTGAAATTTAATTTAAATGAATGATTAATAGTAATACAATATTACCTACTATATTCGGTTGCTTATCAATTTTTTTCCTCAAACACCATTAATAAATTAAATTGTACTTAATTAATTATTTTAGTTAATTTCATCAACTCATATGTTGTAAATAAAATAAACGGCATTCAAAAGAAAGTTATATAAAAATGTAGCATATTCGTCTTAGAATTACTTTTAAAATACGTTTAAGAGTAATTTAAAGACGAATATATTGTGATTAACTTTTAACTAAATTGTAGCTAAATAACCATACTTCGATATGACCGCACTGCGGATATGTGAATAGACTTCAAATTTATACTCTCACAAAATCTGTGTTTGTTGCGTATTTTTCAAGTGCTCACCTAATGAAATGCAGGATCACGCTCTCATCGGCCAGTCCTCTATTTAGTGGACGGATATCGACGCTATTTTGGCAAATAGGCCGGAATGAGTGCGATCTCGTTCCAAAAGCGCCTGCCTGGCGGCGAACTTTCTTTATTGCGTATATCCCAAATAGGATGACTTCGGCTATGATAGTGCCTACGTTAGCTGACATTTTATTTTCATTTATTATACTATTGAACTTCTGAGTAATGGAACGGCGGACTACGAACTGGCTCTACGACGGCTACGGATTCGGTTCTAATCATTGCTACGAGAGCAAGCGTGAAAAAATGTCGGCAAGACGTAAAGTTTTATTTTCATCTACTTGTTTGTTGGTAAAAGTATTGTATTCGTATTATTTACCAAAAACTTTTCGCAATCGAAAAATTTTGTGCTATTAAAAAAAAATATGTAAAATAACGAGATGGTGAAAAGGTTACGTCATTACAAAAGGACGAAACTTTTCACCAATAAAAAATGTATTATCTTTATAGAACGCACAGCCGTAACCGCAAATGGTACAAAATGTGGACGCACACTAATAAGGGATTTAAAAAAAATTAACCCGAAAGGGATTAAAATAGGGGTTGCAAGTTTTGATGGAAAAATCTTTAAACTAACAACGATTTCGATAAAACTTGAGATTTATGCTCTTAAAAACATTTCATTGAATACGTGTTCCATGGTTTATTGAAATTTACCCCCTTAGGGTGCAAAATAGGAGTTGAAAGTTTCTATGGAAATATTTAAAATCTGCTCCAATTTCTATAAAATTTATTATCAGAGCTCCTAAATATAAATAATAGACTTCTATATAGGCTACAAAATTATTTTTTAAACTAGGACTAAGTTAAGATCATGTTTTGTAATAGGACGGTTTGTGTCCAAATACCGACAAGAGAGGCGGCTCACTGATAGGAACGTCACGTTCTCAGCTTATAAGCTAAGTATTTTGCAATTCAAAGAAGTTTCATGTAGCAAAACTTTGTATCTGTATCATCATACCTGTCAAAGTTTTAATTGGAGTTTGTTGCACGGGCTCTTTCATTCTCAAGCTGGCAACAAATTAAATACGCTAGTGGTGTTTTTAATGACACAATTTTTGTAACTTAGTTAGCCAAGCGACTCCTGAAAGTAAAATTAGCCCTACACCTCTTGTATTACTGTAGAGTTCTATATATTTTCCTTGACATAGGATAAACTAATTCCAGTGTTGGACTTGCACATGAGGGGTTTCGTAGCATCGTTCAATAACATAACATTATGACCTTTTTAAATATTAGTTATTTATTGTTTGATGTTACAATGTAATTAGAAATACACACTTTGTCAAAATTTTTATTCGGCTGATATCAGAATCTTAGCCAACATTGGTTTAGAATAAGATTCTATTGGCACCCATCGGTCACGGAATACAAAAAAAAATATTATTATCTACTTTTTTACTTTCAAAGGATCACAAGATGTCAAAAACTACACTTTGAACATGATTCCATCTTTAACGTGTAGTTTTCGACATCATTAACGCTATAGCCAGTATAAACCAACGTGTAATACTCACCCACTATTTTCATAATTCATATCATAAATTCAAATAATATAAAAACTCCAACCCGACCAAAGCGACTACTCGCTTTGGTTTGGCTCGAGGCGATCTTTTGTGGCTCATAGAGATAGTGGCGAATTGAATGTTGCCCGTTTGTGAGCTTATCCCCGTGTAACAGATACTTTGTTATTTTTTATCCGCGCACCCGAGGACTGGATCTGTGATAAGGCTATTTTTCGTAATACAACCCCAGTGCCCCCAACACGTCACTGTGTAAATCACGTTAGGTACTTTGTTTGCCGAAGGGAGGAATTAAGAAGGCGAAATACAAGTATACATTTTTTTATTTATTTCAACAACAAAAGTTTGTTGATTTGTGATATTTTAATTTTGTCGAAAGAATATCAATACCTATTGGTCTTTTTATAATAACTTAAATACTCATAAGGCCTGGTTTTGTTAATCTATGTTATTTTCTCATTTCAACAAAAGTAAAATTTTATAAGAAGGAATGAGACGAATTACACATTAACTAAGCCAAGCTTTAATAAACGTTTGAGAGTAACACCGTTATTGTTACGGAGCTTAAAGCATTTTTGGGTTTTAATATAATGCCTCTGAAACTTTTATAATTGTGAACGTGTATGGTATCAATTTTAATTTCAAAACTGTATAGTTTCTAATTGTTACGAGTTGGTTTTACAATAATAGTAAAGTTTTTACAAAAAGAAGTATTCTATTTAAGCTTGTGTTACTCACGCCCTAATATTTTTTTGGTAGGGATTAGGGACGTTTTAGAGAAGTTGCCAGACTCACGAATCGCTTCCCTGGGCCAGTCTTGTTGTTGTTATATAGTATTATATTCGATCAGCTGAAAGCTTGTTTGCCATCCTTATTTGAGGAGGAGGCAGACCATTCACGATCCCTTTACGACACCTGGGGCCTCTTCGGAATATTCTTTGCCATACCCTTTTATATTCGCAAGTATCTACGTAATAATCGTCATATGTTTCCCTAAAATCACCCAACACGATGCTTATAATATGTTGTACGCTTTTCACATCTGGATCGACTCATAAAATTTTATTTCATGATAGCGACGCGAGTTTTGCAATAACCATTTCATGCAATTTGTATAACGAAGATTTCCAAGAATCGTATTCAAAAATGTAGATTTCGTGACTAAAAAGCACAGTAATTGATACCGTTGCAAGGAAAATGTGAGCGTAAATCTTTGAATTTCATCAGCATTTTCCTACATTTCTAGTAGATACTTTGCACAGTGGAGACCACCTTTGGTAAAAGGAGTAAAGTGTTGTTTGAATCGTTACTATGAGCCGGCAGCGGTACGCTCGGATGGGGAGCGGAAAAATAACAAGCATTACAGTTTGACACCGCTCTATTTAGTTTAGCTAGCTTTTGACGAATCGACAGGTATATTTTAAGCGAGTTATGGAAGGGTTGTCCTTTCTTTTCTATTTCTCACAAACATAACTTGAATAAATATATATTACGCTAAAAATGAGTTATGTATAATTTGGTCACTCAATTCGAAAGTCTAAGCAAAGGTCTAAAACTAAATGAAATGTTCACCTTAATTGGGATGTTGACAAAATTTTGTTTATATTTCCGTCATATAGGCTGTTAGAAATATGGGACACGTATTTTTCTTTTTAGGGTTCCGTACTTGAAAAGGAAAATACGGAACCCTTATCTCTAGAGCGCGTAGATACATCAAACTGAGATTTAAATATCAAATACGGGTCTAAAATCACTTTCAGCTGTCAAAATATTATACCTGTAAGTCATCAAAAGATATGACCGTTTAAGTTGCATATTTCTGCGATTACACAAGGTAATCAAAACGATATAAACCTCAATCAAAAAATAGGGTACTTTCCATTACATAGCACATGTTAGGGAAAAAATGTAAAAACCGTAAATATGTACTTAGTTAGGAATTTATTTATTTAGATAAGTTTGTACAGAACTCTCAGTGAGCGAGTTCAACTCGTACTTTGCCGGGTTTTTACTTAATCAAAAACTTGAGACGATGAATTGATTTGAAATGTCGCATGTCGTCACGCTTGTGTACCTATATTTCGTAGTACGTTGTGTTGTAGTAACGCACTCCCTAACTTTAAGCCGCTTTATATCAGTAGTTTTTGTTAATTAGACAAAGTAAATACGTGTTTGATATTTTTTATTATCTAACAAATGAGATTTTTTATTAAAAAGCTTAACTAATTTAATCCAATTTGAATGTAATAATATCAAAATGAATTATAGGAAAACACAGAAATTTTGCAGTGTTCTAATGACAATGTGATCAACACTCAAACCGTAATAAGATAAGCTTTGAATAGTCTCCAAGTACTATCAGGCATAGGCAAGGAGGTTGATTGACTGTAGCACAAGGGCTTAAATGGCTTTTAGCGATGCCAGTCCAGCTCTTCCCGTGGGACGTTGGAATTATGAAGCACCCCGTAGGAGCATGTCTGCTTATTTGTACAACAAGCCGACAATACGGCCACGAGATCAAAGAACTTCACCGGAATTAATTTGCTAGTGCTATCTCCTTTCATCAAGCTAGAACCGAGAAAATATTTTCTCTTTTGCCAGTATTAAACAGATACACGATTGATGTTTAATGAGGGAAATACGTAAATAGCATTTTTGGGATACACATTTGTAAACATGTTTCACCGAAAAAATTGTGCACGCATTTAACTTTGTTTGCTTGCTCGCTCTTGCTTTAATTAATGCCGAAACCTCACAGATTGGGCACATAATTTGCCGAGTCGGCTCATTTCGGACAATTGCAATATTTCGCTTGTTGAGCGCAAATAAAACGTATAAAAGTTTGTTTTGGGAAATTTCCAAATGCAGATTCGTTTAGTTTGCAAATTTGCTTGAATTTAAAGAGGGACGATAGTGTTACAGGCGTTTGAGCTTGTAAAGATTCATTGTTATTTTATTTCCCTTTCATTTGAATACTTTTACATGTTAATAGATGGAGCAGTCTGCGAGCTTTCATTTTCTATGTCGTGTTTATTTAAGGCTCACAATCCTTATTATCGTTACATTGACGATGAATAATGTATCTCCATACGTTTCCCTAGTCGTTGCTTTTGTCTTCTATTAGATAGCAACTATTAACTCTTTAATGTTCATTGCTAATCAAATCATAATATTAATTTCGAGCAATTTCGATTGAGGTTCTCATTATGTTGTTAGGTTATTGAGCCGAATATAATTAGCGTGAAATACGGTACGCTGAATATTTTACATGAAAACAGGCTCTCGTTAAACATCTAATTACGATAGGGAGGTGTTTACTTACCTTTAAATACGTGAATATTGAATTGTTTGGGAAACAAGCAATTATTGGCGCTGCGCTAATTAAATACCTACAGTGACTTTAATAAAATTATATTATGTACTTTTATTTTATTGGAATAAATATGTCAAAATCCTTACTGATTTAGGGAAATCATCCGCGTGTTTTTGAACCATCAACTGTACCTACCTGGGCGCTACCCTCACCATGGCTCCTTATTACTTTGCGAAATATTGATTCTATTCACATTGAAATACGTATTAAATTTCGACGACTAGCATCATAGTGAATTATTAAGTGTTTACCTGTTTCGTATACTATTACAATAAGTATATTACTTTTGGTTGCCAAAGTATATGTTGCAGCGATTGATAAACGCTACAAAGGTTGTATGAATAGGGCAATTCAACGGCAATATGTCAAGGTAATGGGGGGCACGAGTGCAGTTGATTGAGCGTGCTCCCGACGGCTGGTAGCCCAACATGTGCTGAGATTTGCGTGTACGTGAATGGTCACCTAAATTACCTTCAATGTACTTTCAATGAATTTATTTTGAACTGGAAATTTTTAACTTCCCATAAAGTCTACTATTAAATTCGAATTACAAGCAAGAAAAAAAGGATACTTATTATTTCTATCTAAAGAGTAACAACAATATAGCGGGTGTAACTGAACGCTAAATAACGCTTATTTGGTTAAGGACAGATTCTGGTTTGGGCAGATTCTTGATACGGCACATTCGTTTAAAGGCAGAAGTAACATTATGCAACATAAACAACACAGTTTATGTGAAGCGATTAACTGAAAGGTAAAACTTTCAAGTGACAACCATAGTCCAGCTGACTATGGAATAAACACAAAAGAAATATAAACACTGAATCAAGAAAAAGGTACGCTAATGTAGGGCTCTCGACACCTACGATCAGGAAATAAATTTAGTTTGTATGGAAGAAAAAGTAGCTTGATTTGTGTCCCAATATGTTTCCTACAGAATCTCAACTTCTGATGGATACCTTTACTTTTTTCGGTGTTCCTTTACAGCCTGTATAGCTTTTTTTCGGTGTTCCATATAGGGATAGAAATGTTTTCTGCTTAGTTAGTTGGTGGTAGGGCTTCTGTGCTTGCCTAGCTAGCTACCACCATCGTACCTAAGTTTGTCGCTTTAGTAAAAATGTAATATTCTGAAAATTAGAGGTATGGTAGCCAGTTGAGAAATACAGATGAAGCTCGCTTCTATCTTTGGTCTCATAGTCATTTACCATCAGTTGAGATGGATGCCAAGAGCCTGCCTGTTGTGTAAAAAAATAAAAGTTTATTAATTAGTAAGGAATATATTAAACGAATTATCATTTAAATAAGTGCGATTGAATTTTCTTACAAATAAAGAATACTGATATTTATATGCTTGCTACCTATAGCTACCCGTACCGCCTAATGATGATAAATAGGTACCGTTCTGTAAAGTAAAAAAGCTACTACCCATAACAAGTTCAATTGAAAATCTACAATTCTGAGGAGTGATCTTAAAAGTAATGAGCCGGTTGATTGCGAACATTCTGGGTAACAGCGGTGGTGAGCGATCGCGTGGTGGCAAGGAGTGCTCTTCATTAACTCAATGTAGGTACCTAATTCCGGTAGAGCATTTGGCCGAGAAACGAGCTTAGCTTGCCTGCCAGTCCCAAGTCTAACGTTAGATATTAGTAACTAAAACAAGGAGCTATGATTAGCTGTACAAACTAGGATTTTAATAAAAGCATATTATTTTTATTTACTTATTCTAGCTCATTGTTGTATGTTGTCAATGGCCACGTGTTATAGTTTAAAAATATAAGCTTGCCTAGTAAACCTCACGTAAGAGATTACTGATCTCAGATCAGTAACTTTAAAGCGAAGCTTTAATGAGCTCTACATTAATGCATTTTTAATAAAATGTCAATTATTTCTACAGAGTCATAAAAAACTATGAAATGAAAATATACCTAATAAGGGGAAAAAACTCTTACCTACTTCGTTTTTGCAAGCCACAATATTTAAAATAGCATAGGTATGTAAAAATAACATGATATAGAACTTAAAAAGAACATAAAATATGTACGAGATTAGGGTTTTGCTCAAAATTTTTGATATTGTATTCTTTTTCTTTTAAATTATAAGATTGGGTATTTAGGCTACATAGGAATATACAGATTTTTATCATACACTCAGAAAATTTAAGTCGTGACCCATTCGCCACTAAATGTAAGTTCATTTGTACTCAAAAGTATCCAAATCAAAGTGAGAAGCAAAATGCAATGGGTTCAGCTTCACATTAAATGTCAAATTTTTAATTACTTTCAAGAAGTGTGCAGCGCATAAATACCAAAAACAAATTAATTCATACAGCTGTGATGTCACATAGCAACCCATTGTTACATGTTAGGTTGATTTTTATGTAACTTTTCACGAAATTGTAAAACGTTAAACTTGCAACAAGCCGGTAATACGGACTGTTTTTGAGTGGGCGAGCATATACCCGCAAGCTGTCGCTGTGTTTTCGAAACTCATAATCGCAGATACACACTCACTTCATTGTTGCTTTGCTATTTTTGTACTTTAAATGATATGTTAGCTGCTGGACTAAATTACAAGCAGGCCCTTGGGAAGCTGCAACATGACTTTGACATCTCCATATATAATAAAATCGTAGGGGTACAAATGTTTGTCCGGAAAGATCTCCGAAACTACTGGACAGAATTTGATATGGCTTACACCACAATGCTTAAAATTTTCCGGAAGAACATTTAGGCATAATTTCATTTGCTTAAATTCACTTTTTATTTTTATTCAAAAAATACCATATAAAATTTTTGATGACAAGTATGTAGAAAATCAACATGGCGCACGTGAAATTATTTTGACAAGTCTGTTACATATTGCAAAAAAAAATCTTTTCTGTTATTGGCTGTGCCCATCTGAATTTTGCCAACCAAGAAGTTTAAATTGTATTTTTCTTATGTAGTACCGTGGTGGTAAGGAAAAAGGATCAAGCCATACAACCAATGTATATAGCATTTTTTATGACAATATCACGTCACAAATATAAAATTTGTAGGTTGGTTTAATTTTTGGCCAATTTTCACAAAATCGGTACAATATTTGAAATGTTGAAAAGTGAAGATACCCTTTTCAAGGCATTTTGAAAGGTGTTATATTATGTTTTTACATTATGACTAAGGAATCAAACTCTTTCATCCATTTAAAACTATTAAAAGTATTACGCGTAGAGGGAGTACGGGACTCTTGATCCTAATGTAACATTGACGTAAATTCGCCGACATAGCTGATGCTCAAAAAAGGTGGATAAAAGTTCGTTTCCAAACCTAGCAATATAGGTATCAAGTGAAAGGCCTTGAAGCGTAGAACATTATGAACCTAGGAAAATCGCCTAAAATTCAACATGGCCGCCGCTCAAAAAAGGTGGATACAAGTTCGTTTCCAAACCCAGCAATATGGGTATCAAATGAAAGGCCTTGATGTGTAGAGCACTATGAACCTAGCAACATTGACATAAATTCAACATGGCCGCCGCTCAAAAAAGGTGGATACAAGATCGTTTCCAAACCTAGCAATATGGGTATCAAATGAAAGGCCTAGAAGATTAAAGCATTATGAACTTAGGAAAAATGCCCTAAATTAAACATGGCCGCCGCTCAAAAAAATAGATAAAGTTCGTTTTCAAACCCAGCAATATGGTTATCAAATGAAAGGCCTTGAAGAGTAAAGCATTAGGTATCTAGAAAAATTGACCTAAATTCAACATGGCCGCGGCTCCAAAAAAACTGATAAAAGTTCGTTTCCAAACCCAGCAATATGGGTATTAAATCAAAGGCTCTGATGAATAAAGCACTATGAACCTAGCAACATTGACATAAATTCAACATGGCCGCCGCTCAAAAAAAGGTGGATACAAATTCTTTTCCAAACCTAGCAATATGGGTATCAAATGAAAAGCCTTGAAAAGTAGAGCATTAGGTACCTAGAAAAATTGTCCTAAAGGATAAAAGTTCGTAAAAAAAGGATAGAAGTTCGTTTTCATACCCAGCAATATGGGTTTGATACCCATATTGCTGGGTAAAGGAATGGCATGGTAAAGAAATGAAAGGCGTTGACGAGTAAAGCACTATGAACCTAGCAATATTGACATAAATTCAACATAGCCGCTGCTCGAAAAAGGTGGATAAAAGTTCCTTTCCAAACCTAGCAATATGGGTATCAAATGAAAGGCATCAAAGAGTAGAGCAATATGAACTTAGGAAAATTGGTCTAAATTAAACATGGCCACCGCTCAAAAAAAAAGGATAAAAGTTCGTTTTCAAACCCTGCAATATGGGTATCAAATCAAAAGCTTTGATGCATAAAGCACTATGAACCTAGCAACATTGACATAAATTCAACATGGCGGCCGCTCAAAAATGGTGGATGAAAGTTCGTTTCCAAACCTAGCAATATGGGTATCAAATGAAAGGCCTTGAAGGGTAAAGCATTAGGTAACTAGAAAAATCGATCTAAATTCAACATGGCCGCCGCTAAAAAAAGGATAAAAGTTCGTTTTCAAACGCAGCAATATGGGTATCAAATGAAAGGCTTTGACGAGTAAAGCACTATGAACTTAGCAAAATTGACATAAATTCAAAATAGCCGCTGCTCAAAAAAAATGGATAAAAGTTCGTTCCCAAACCTAGCAATATGGGTATCAAATGAAAGGCCTCAAAGAGTAGAGCATTATGAACTTAGGAAAATTGTCCTAAATAAAACATGGCCGCCGCTCAAAAAAAAATGGATAAAAGTTCGTTTCCAAACCTAGCAATATGGGTATCAAATGAAAGGCCTTGAAGAGTAGAGCATTAGGTACCTAGAAAAATCGACCTTAATTCAACATGGCCGCCGCTAAAAAAAGGATACAAGTTCGTTTTCGAACCCAGCAATATGGGTATCAAATGAAAGTAGTCCTTGATAAGTAAAGCACTATGAACCTAGAAACATTGACATAAATTCAACATAGCCGCTGCTCAAAAAAGGTGGATAAAAGTTCGTTTCCAAACCTAGCAATATGGGTATCAAATAAAAGGTCTCAAAGAGTAGCGCATTATGAACTTAGGAAAATTGTCCTAAATTAAACATGGCCGCCGTTCAAAAAATGGATTAAAGATCGTTTTCAAACCCAGCAATATGGGTATTAAATGAAAGGCCCTGAAGAGTACCTAGAGCATTACGAACCCACGATAATTGTCTTAATTTGTTAATTTCCAAATGGCCGCTGCTCCAGAAAGGCAGAATAAAGTTGAATCATTATGGAATAAAATGGAGGAAAAATCTAAACACTGTTTTAAGCATTTTGATGGCGAAACGGAGTTCGCGGGCACAGCTAGTCTTAAATATACGTGGTCACACGACGTAGGACTGGTTTTAAATGACAGCGTAACTAAACTTGTTTACATCAGCTCTAGTCCTAATAGAATGGTCTATGAGAAATTAATAGCACACAGGCCATGATTGTTTGCATTCAAACCAAGTGGTTAATAATTTATTATAACTGTCCATATTATTATATGTATAGAAGAAGTAAATGCACAATATGTTTACTTAGGTCTAACTATTGATAGTAGACTATGTAATGTAGTGTGCATACCTGCCCTTATAGAATTATAATTGTATGTAATCGCCTTAAGCTTAAGTATTGTAGATCTATGGTTATCAATGCTTACTCTCTTTGCTCGACGCCGTTCTGCAAGACACACGCATCTCCTATTATAATTATAAAATATTAATAAACGTTCCCCGAAATCTTGAAGAAGCTATTATCTAAACAACCATCATCAATACAGACAAAATGGAGGAAACACGAATCATGTCTGCGACAAACTTCGGGCACTATTGGTAGGTTTCACGTTAGTTTAAAACAAATTGACATATCATACTCTTCACTGCATAAAACAAACAGTACAAAACAATAAACACAAACAATAGTGAGCAAGGGTGGACTTATATCTTAGAGAGATCTCTTCCAGCCAACCTGTGAACGCGTCAGAGAAGAATATTGTGGGTAACACTGAAGCACTTAAGCAATAAAGAGACAAAAATACAAGAACTATACTCATAAATACTTAATAATCAGAAATATATATGGCATACTCAAATATACCGGGTATAACTGAACACCCCAATAACATTTAAGGGGCATATAAGTTAGATACTAAATGGACCTTCGGTGCTTGTCTGAGACCTGGAACCCCAATACTTTCAGAGTTATTTGATTTTAAACTGAAAACAAAAACTTTCAAGTGACAACCTTAATCAGCTCTAAGCACAAAAAATTTTAACACAAAATGACACGTGACTGACGAGAGCGTAGTATTCCTCCTACGCTTCCGTAGGGTTGTCGGCACTTAATACCAAAAAATATTTTTTTTAGTTTGTATGACGTGAGCGTAGTATTCTTCGTACGCTTACGTAGGGTTGTCGGCACTTAATACCAAAAAATAATTTATTTAGTTTGTATGGGAAAATAAAGTAAGTTTGTTAGCCCTAAATTTTTTCCTACATAATCTCTACTTCTAATGGATACATACCCTTAAATGTTATTGGGGTGTTCAGTTACAACCTGTATACATAAATATAATATAATTTACAGGTTCCGAAATTTGTGAATATTCAGAATTTTTTCCAAAATTTGTGAATGCAGATCAGAGTATCTTAAAAAGTTATGGATGGTTGCCTAACAATGTTTTCTTGTAACTATAACGGTTAATGTACCTGCCCTTTAAATCGCATCTCAAAAATCCATCCATACAGGGGTAGGCACTCGAAGTGTTACCAATTAAAAATGTTGTAATTTTGTCAATTCTGATTCTTTAAAATTAAGTCTTAAGTATATCATAAAAATATTGTTTAAAATTGTAGAAAAATTATTTAATGTTCAATCTTTCGTGTGGATAATAGCATCGAGTCTCTTCGGGAAGGCTTCACACGCTGCACGAATATGGTGTAGTGGTATTTTGTTCCATTCTCGGTAAAGAGCAATCTTTAATGCGTCAACCGTCTCATATTTTTTAGTTAATACTTTAGCCTCCAGAATGGACCATATGGAAATATCCATTAGGTTTAAGTCCGGGGAATATGAAGGTCATTGTTCTGAAGAAATGAAGCCGGGATCTTGTTCTTGTAAAAAATCTTGTGTTTCACGAGTTTTATTGGATGGTGCTGAGTCTTGTTGAAACGTCCAGTGGTTTCTACCGAACTGTTTACGTGCCCAAGGTAATTAAGCATTCTTTAAACTCTTTTCACGGTAGATTTGTTGATTTACCTTGACGCCTTGTTCGATGAATACGGCGTCCTATGGCAGTTACCGCGGCCCAAACCATTACTGATGCAGACGCTTGCTTTCGCAGAGCAATTCGTTGGTCTAAATTGTCTTGCGATTTGCACTTTAACCATACACGATCCTTTTGTTTATTTACATATTGAAGAACCGTAAAATTTTTTTCATCATATAAAACAAAATTTTCAAGCTTGCAACCAAGGTTCAAGCGTTTTATCACTTTTGCTCTTGTTAGGCGAACTGCTTTTTGTGCAGGTGTTAAATCTTGCACTTTTTGTATTTTGTAGAGCATCAATCGTAGTTCATTTTTTAATATGCGCCCCATACTACGAGCACATTGAGGTATTTCGCCAATTGAACTGCGTTTTGTCGCGAAATACGTCAAATTCTGGCTTTCACCTTTCAAACCATTTCTGACGATGTTGCTGTTTTTGGATGTCCACCTCCATGACGTTTTTTGATGCTACCGGTATCATTATAATGTGTAATGGTCCGATACACAAACATTGTGTTTACATGTAAATGTCGTAGCTCATTTTCAATGGTTGGTTGCGATTTCCCAGCCAAATACAAACCAATAACACTACTGCGTTTAAATTCCATTACGATAACTTTTTAAAAATTCGGCGTAAAACGATATGGTTTCGTAGACTTGAAATCAACATTACTAACTGACGTTTGTCTAAATATGAGAGCGCTGTGATTGGCCGTTTGGTTACTACACAAGCGTGAATTTGGTAACACTTCGAGCGCCGACCCCTGTATATACATGTACATATATATCCTATTCAACGATGAAGATGATGACTTTTAACTTACAAAGAGGTGGAAAGCTTAGACAGATAGTGTTGTCTTAATTGTTTTCTGAAGCAGGCAGCTGATGGACACCGTTGAATGCCACCCGGTAGTTTGTTCCAAAGTTGGGCGGCACGAAATCCAAATGAAATGACATATCACATTTACTTAAATCTTTACAAAGTCCTTGCTGCATCAAAAAAATCCTATGGATTAAGCAGGTATGTTCGTACTTCTAAAACCTACTTTAATCAAATACTCGTATGTCTATTAACTACAATTAGAAATAATTAAAACCATAGTACTATATAACTTTAAAAAAACAATTTGACAACAATTATGAGGATCTATTTCAATATTGTAATATTAAATCACACGGGACAGTATATGGGACCCGCAATGGGTACCATCTCAGGCATTACAAAGTCGCTAGTACAATTTTCGTGTCAATTTTCAGATAGACTGTCAATGTTATTTGCTATTTTATAATAAATTTAACAACGAAATGTTGGTAGCAAAGTTGTCAGAGCTCTCTGTTCATGACAAGTAAGCGCCCACGTCGTTCGCCCGTTGTCAGTGGGGCGTGTGAAATCCTTTATTTTTCAACACAGACCAGCGAGCGTGCATCTGAGTTTTAGTTTTCGGCCTTAGACGTACAGTATTCATTCAATTATCATAATAATAAAAGCCTAGGTTTTAAAAATGCGTTTTAGCATTATACTGAAAAGTGCTACTTTGCAACTTTTACGTTTAATACTATTAGAGTATGCGGACCGCCGATAAAATGTTCTCGCTCAGTAACTTCGACGCTGTAAAGACTTTTTACGATCACTTGGCCATTTTCAACGTTACGGTCTACATAATCCCTCGGAGTAAATAACTTTTTAGAGCGCACTGTCATGAGAATGGCCGTAGCTCCGCAGCGAAGACATTATGTATTTTTATTGAGAAATCATAAGCTTATTCTCGAGCCATATGCGCACATAGGGCTACACAATTTTTATACCTTATATTAAAGCAAGGTGAGGTTGCTATAAAGTCGGTTAAACTAAGTTATAAGCGGGATATTCGTTTTTCATGACGCTTTTATTATAACTTTCGAAGCGAGCTACTAAACTAGGCAATGTTGCGCCCGTTATTCTCCCGTTCGCTAGTGTAATGAATGTAAATTATATTTATAGGGAGTAACTGTCCGCGGGCGTCTGCAAAGTTGTTGGAACAAAGGGCGCCGAAGACGGAGAGTAAACAGGTTGCAATAAGTTTCGCGGCGGCTCTGACGTCTCCTGGCGGGGCTGTGCTCGCCGCGCCTCTCTAAATACCATTATTACTGTCTACCCAGCCTGTTGGACATAGTAGATGAGTTTTTAATTTAGCTTCTCCATCTTGCTGTTCGTTATTGTCGGCTTTTGGTTATTGTCGTTTTCAGAGACAGATAAATTGAGTCCGTTCACTCGTCAGAAGGTGTGTCACCTTATTCGCGATTACATATAAGTATCAAGAAAAAGTGCTCTGTAAACTAATATTATAAAGCTGAAGAGTTTGTTTAATTGTTTTTGGGTTTGTTGAATGCGCAAATCTCAGGAACTACCTACTGATTCAAATTGAAAAAATATTTTTGTGTTGGATAGTCGATTCATCAAGGAAGGCTATAGGCTATAACATCACGCTATGACTAATAGGAGCTGAGTAACAATGAAAAATGTTGCAAAAACGGGGAAAAAAAATTACGACATGTTGTTATTTTGCGACATTCACGCGATTGAAGGCGCGGTTACAGCTAGTCTACGAGTATAATAAAGTTGTACGAGTGAAATATGTAATAGCAAGATAAGCAGACAAACACACAGGGCGTTTTATAATTAGAGAAGCTTTAATTAGTAGAACACGACAGAATAATTCAAAAATATATATTTGTGTTTGTCTGTTTGTCCGAAAACTCATCTAAAACTACTTGGGCTGATTTTAACGTAGCTTCCAGCATAATACTTAAAATATTCTAAAAAAACACTGGTGTCGAATATTTTTCTAATTGTAAAATATTTATACTAGTTATGAATTCATTAAAAATTTTGTTTATGATCCTACCTATATACAATTTTACATACTCGCATAACTAGCCATAAATTGCACTACAGTAAACTGATAAACCCACAAAGACTAGCTGAATTAGAATAATATAACTTTGTTTTACTATTTAAACCAATAATATAATTATTCATTTATGTACCTACACACAGTGAAATATTGTACTGTACATTCTTAAGAAAACGGAAGTAAAGAGGAACGTGTTATAAAAAATATCCGTATACCACAGTCTGTATATGAAAGAAATAAACAAATACCATTAGTTTACTTATTGGAAAATGAGCAGCTTAATCTAAGATACAATAATTTCAAAATATAAAATTTATATAGTTGAAGCTTTTTTATTAGATAATTGATATGTTATAGGGTTTTGCACAATGGGCATACTCTTATTTACTTTACCTTCTAAAACTTAATTTGTAGAGCTTCTTTATGTGTGTTAGATTACATCAAGCATTACGAAGTTTCGAATATCCAAGCTCTTCACACTAAGGATGAAGTAAAGTGTTGACCTAGGTTGTGACCTAGGACCTACTTGGACTTTAATGACACAATTTTATCCTTATTACACCAAAATGCCTTTTTTTAAATATAAATTACTTTAAAGCTCTTTCAATCTTAAATATTATAAAATAATTTTAATCTTAAATAATAATCTTAAATCATACCCCAACGTAGAAACTTAAATAAGTAATTTTACTCCAACATCACCATCTAATAGAGTCGGATGGCTCATGTAAATTACATCGTAGGGTTCTTTTATCGGGTAGACCGAACTCTTTTGTTGAGTAACACAGAACAGTTTGGCAATCTTGAACCCGAACCGCCACCGTTATAAATAAAACAGGAGGCATTTGAGGAGTGTGATTGAAAATCGTGTGGGCTGGTACTGCGGTAGCGATGGGTCGGCGAGCCATCGTCGCAATTGGTCGATGTAAGGGTTACAATTCAATTTTCCGCTAGGCTCGCGCTCTGGAACGCACCAGCTATTGAAAGTTAGTGTGATGGTGCTAAAAGTTAAACATGTAAATATGAATGCATAATGCGAGCATAGGTATATTTGTCATCAATTCGTTGGTGAGTCCGGTTTTGCTAAACATAATTCGGATGGTTGAATGTAAACTTTATTGATTGGCATAACTTATAATTTAACGACCGATTTACCCAATATTTCTAAAGCATATTTCAAGAATTTTGACGAAATCTGTAGCAGTTCGCTTCCTATATTTATTGAAACTAACTTGTGATAGAATAAAATAACTAATTTATTACAAAATTATCACAAATAAACACTTTAATTAGGCACATTAACAGAAATATGTAAGTACGAGTATATGGGTAAGTAACAGAATAATCTTTATTCGAATGTGACTTAATAAACAGGTCTTTTGAATCGTCCAAATTTTTTAAAAGAAGCGCTACAATGGACTATGTCGTTTAATACAAGTGTATTGTAAATATGTCGTAAATGTACTTACCATTTGTAAAATGAAATATAAAAAACCATTTCAAAATTTTATATCATTTAAAAAAGTCACAAAATTGTAATAAGCTTTTCAAAATTTGATATCATTTAAAAAAGTCACAAAATTGTAATTGTAATAAGGTAATGATTTAAATAAATTTCTGGAATTGTGGGACTTTGTTAGGTTATCTATGTGTTTTTAAAAAGCTATTAACGTTTCGCTCGAAACGAAATAAGTTGCTGGCTTCGCGAGAGGATTTCTTCTTTTATTTCTTCTCAAATTTTCCATATTTACTTTCTGGAGCTCTTTTTCATTATAATCAAAAATAATTAGGAGCATACGCACAGTTGAGCTTCATTCCGTTGCTACGTAAGCTCGAATCGCTGTGCTTACTAACCTGTGAAATGAGATTAAGGTGGAACAATCAGTGCGGCGAAAACAAAGCGTCTAAACCAACTATTGTATCGTAGGTATTATCGGGGCGATGAGTTTTGTCTGAAGTTATTTTCTGGGAAATATATTAATGGATAATAATTAAAAAATTTAGTAATAGCAAAAATCATAATTGATATACAGAGGGGGTGGACGTTGGCTTCAAAATTTTAATGACCATTTACATCCAGGGTATCCAAGTGGGCTTGAATTCAGCTTATCTCGTCCACAGGGTCTATGGCTAGACTCCGCTTTTAACTTTTAGTCATAGTATATTGTGTCACAAGGGACCAAAATAATGTATTGAGGGCAAGAGCAATTGTTTGAATCTAGAGCGAAGCGAAGGATTCTAAAATACGTCGCTCGAGCTTAAATAATTTTGGTACCGTGTGGCACACTTTACTTTTCATCCCCCTCTATAAGAAATATAAATAAGAGATGCTTTTAGTAGTTAAGAATATATATATTTACATAACCAAATTACTCGTATAAACACAGTTTCTGGAAATAATTTTGCTTATTTTTCATTTCTCCATGTAATAAAATTATCGGCTTTTAGATAAGTTCCTTTCGATTTGTTTGGTAGTAAATTGTTTATGACAGTTTCTGCTTTTAATTTTACACTTTATGGTGTTAATATCTCACTTTCACTGCTAGAACTCATCTTTTATTCAATTTGTTAGAAACAAATTAAAATCCATTACTTTAGTCGCTTGTTACACAATCTACTATTTCGATCAAACACAATTTCCATTTTCGAGATTTTTTAAATGCTTAGGTATATAACCCGGATTCTGTACTCGTTTAGTGTTACAATATTGGTTGCTTTGCTATTGCTTACTGCTTTTTTCTGAATTAAGCATGTTGCTCTGATAACAGAAATATTAGAGGCGTAAATAATCCTAAATTGGATTTGTATATTTCAGCAGGAATAATTTTTATGATGTCAAAATATATTAAATATTTAATTATATCTTCAATATATAGATTAAATAGAAATTTCGAGAGCGATAAAAACCTACAGTTTATTCAGAATGTCTATTTTTATATTTGTTCAATGTTCAACAAATACTACTTAGTCCAAAATATTGAACCATTTCTCACCAGCCTAAGTATATCCGATTAGTTCACAAAATGGCCTTGGCGCAAGCAATTTAACAGCTTGACTCTTAACTTACGAGTACGGCGCCACCGCCACTGTAACACGGCCATTACTCTTCTAAAACTATTCCCAGCGGTTGCAGAGCAAATCTAAAAGTGTTCGATGAAGTCAGTTTTATAGAAACCAAACATAGAGAAAAGTGGATTTTCTTCAATTGGGTTTAGCATGCGTTGAAAAAGGCTTGCTGATTATTCGGCGGACTAAATACTTATAAATATTCGGACAATGTGTCGGAATTGACACATTTTCATTTCAATATCTTTTTCACATTAAATTATTGAAGCTGTTTAGTACAACCAGATGAAAAAGTTTTAAAATAAAATATGTGGAAAAAAGGCGTTGTTCGAATTGACACATTTTCATTTCAATATTTTTTTCACATTAAATTATTGAAGCTGTTTAGTACGGCCAGATGAAAAAGTTTTAAAATAAAATATGTGGAAAAATGGCGTTAGCAAAACTATTTTACGGTGGCTCTAAGGCGGTAATAAATTGCTTTGTGTACGTGTATCGCTGCTAGTCACCACAAAAATACAAATTACTTTCAATATTTTTTTTCACATGTTATAATAGTAGTGTATTATTGTTCCTTCTATATCTCGTTCAATCGCAGACACGATTTCACTCCATCTATAAGGAACAATAAAACACGTGGTAGCAGATTTTTACAGTTACAAAAGTAAATTTTCAGTTTAGAAGTTTACGCTCGTATTATTCCGTGTTTAAGTACAAAATCACCTAATGATTCGAACCAGCGATTGCTGGTTATGTTTTGATAAATTATCATTCAAAATAATTTACTTCAAATCTAACCATTTCAGTAGTTAAGTATTTTCTGTCAGCAAATGTTTAGCGTCATATGGCTCGTTGCGCCATTAAGTAGTTAAGTATTTACTGTCAGCAAATTCTTAGTGTCGTATGGCTCGCCGCGTCCGGTGTGACCGCGGCGTCCGCGACCTAATTACACTTGTTTTGTCTTCAAAAATAATTATTTTAAATTGAATTGAATATTGCAGCTAGAAATACGGTTTTGTTTGACTGACCACAGCAACGTTCGCTGTGGTCAGTCCTAGGATGGGTGACCAAAATAAGAAACATCTCAAGCTCCTCCGTGCTTCGGAAGGCACGTTAAACAGTGGGTCCTGCGCCTGATCTCACCCCGATCGTGTCGGTTAACCGTCCCATCGGACTAGGCGAGTGAAGGAACAGAGAGTGCACTTGCGTTTGCGCAGTCACTTGTGCCCTATAATATCTCCTGCGCAGATGGCTAGTCTCTGTGGAGATTGTCCGCCGTGACCGAATATCGGTTAGGAGGACATTATTATTATTATATCCAAAGAAAGTTGGCGTCAGACAGATCGGCTGTAAAAACCTCAGTCAAAACTATGTTTTGGAGTGATTGTCATTCCAAGCAAATCAGACCCTGGGCTACGAAGTGATGATAGAAAGATACTCTTTATTACTCACCACGAAAGTAGTACAGTTACAGAAGTTTTACAAAGCTAAAATGTACAATTTCGACAGTCTTATCGCTAAGAGTGATATCTTCCGGAGAACCTTTGGACAGAGGACACTTTGTTTAAATGATTTTGCGACATTCCTAAATGTGAAAAATGTTATACTAGCGGTTTTTCTAGTATTAGCGTACAAACAGAAAGCGTTATGATGAAATATATATTATGCTTGCACTAAAAATAGACAAAAAGATGTACTCCATATGACGTAGGATTTTTATTTTATGTTTATAATCCTTGTCAGTTTTGTTTGATATAAGTGTAAAGAAACGGACCCAAATGATAGCAAAAATACTTAATTTTATATGTAAGTATATATCAAAATGTAAATTATTCGTTTGAAAACCTATATAGAAATAATGGTTAAACCCAATTATTTATTTATTACAATTATTAACGCCCAAGGTTAATATATATGTACAACTTACTGAATTTGGTTTTATTTATTAGCATTCACTAGATATTAATATATGTAAGTTAAATAAGTGGATATGGACTAGCGATTAGAATCAAATATCAACATCATCATCAGCCATTAGGTCTTCTGCTCAGAAGACATAGGCCTCCCTATGAATCTCCTTCAACCCTAACCAGGTCACTTATCCACCGGGTAGGAGGCATGCCTACTTACTGTCTGAATTAAATATGTATAAGGTTTAACATAATAAAGCATATAAATAAATAGCAGCATAATGAGCGTATGCACATTTTAACTACGTCGAAGTCGCAGTGTGGACCCTATCACGCGCGCCTATAAGGGCAGGGAGAATACCGGGGTGGTTTAGTGGTTAGGCCGGCACTCTGCTGGGAGCCCCATACACGCTCGTCGTCTAGCCAACGGCGAGTACGGTTCCCCTCGACAAAAAAATGGTAAAGGCAGTTCGACATATCCAAAAACTTAAAGGTCATAACAACTGATTTTCAATCAATGAAACTATTATTATATTAATTAACAAAGACCCAATTAAATATTTATCGTAGGTTGATGTGCTGTTGATTGTACTTTAATTAAAATTGCAATAAGTTTTCGTGTTTAATAATGTTTCATTCTTATTTTTTGGTTTGTTTTAATAACACTGAAACATAAATCTAATATATAAAATTCTCGTGTCACAGTGTTTGTTATCAAACACCTCCGAAACGGCTTGACCGATCTTTATGAAATTTTTTGAATATTTTCAGTAGGTCTGAGAATAGGTCGTAAACTATTTTTTATTATGGCGAAACGTAGTTCGCGCGGCACAGCTAGTAATATATAAAAAATTCAAATACATTGAAAGTTATAAAAATGCATTTACAAGGTATTACTGCATTTTTTAAAACTTTAGTAACAAATGTCGTCTTAGTTAAAAACGTGGGTATATATGTATCTTATTTACATTAATTTTAAAATCTAATAATGAATTTCTTTCGTTTAAAACACAATTATGTCAATAAACTACCCTAATAAATATATTTTATGTATAAAATTTAATTGATGTTTTGTTTAATTTGTGTTTAAATAATAAATCTTTGAAATTGAATTATTTCAATAATGAATGGAAAGTTTTTAACGAGCAAATTAAAGGTCAATACGTAAAGTCATTTAAATAGGTTATTGCACACGGCACCACGGCGAAAAATGTCTAGCGCGCAACTCTCGATAGGGTTGTCACGAGTGACGAGAGAGAGTCAGTCGTAGTGGGACGTCGACAACAAGATTTTGCTGTAAGATTTTACTTTAGTAGTAATAGTATTCAATTAGTTTTAGGACAATCCTAGTGTACTGACCTGTTAAACATATAGGTATTGATTGTTTGCTTAATGTTACAATAGTCAAAATCTGTAATAACAATGTATAAATATTATACATTGTATTGTTTTTTTCTATTTAATAACAAATATTTTTAATTATTGATGACATAATAATGACGTCACAGAAATGTCTTACTAAAACTAGTATACAAAGAAAAAAGGAATAACTAGAAACAAAATACTTATAAACTACTTTACTTAAAAAAAATACAAATTGTTTTTTCTAATGAAAGTTGATTACGTTTTTCACTAACGTAGATTTACTGAAACAACATTCAGGATAATTTTTTCACGTACAGTCAACAGCTCATCAACCTTCATCAACTTTTGCACCAGCACAGTGCATCGACTATCACTTCATATTGATCTCTTTGTGTTAGACTTAAAGTTAATACTATTTTTCGTTGTAGTTTTTCTTATTCAGGTTTCAAAAACAGATACATTTGTGACAACCCTAGTAAAAATTGATGAATTTTCAATAAGTTCCTATATAATGCGAAATTTTCGAGTAGTGGTTCATTCTGTTCTTCAAAGTGCTTCGAGCCAAGGAACTAGCTGCAACAGTGTCGTCAGTCGTCGTCGAGGAGTCTCCCCAGCACCCAGATCTTCAGCCACAGTACTTTATTTGTGAGTGTTCATTATGTAAGTACTTTGAAAGGTTTACTGATAGTTGGTTGTAATTACTATTTCCTCCAAGTTTCGTACGGAGAAAATAACAATGAGATAGTTTTAAAGATCGTCACACTTACAATGAAGGATCAGTGTAAGTATGCATTGTCTTTTTCCGATACTCAATTTTGCGTTACTTTTTCAGGTCTGACTCCGAGTTTGAAGTCTTCCAACCAGTGCAGAAGACCAAACCTAAGACAAAACCAACATCTCGAGATAACATCAGGTAAGGTTTAATTTATGCTGTCGTCATAGTATTTATTAAATCTTCGAATCGTTAGTGAAGATTTTATGTGATAATACCACAATATTTATTTATTAGGGTATGCCAACAGTACACATATTAATGAATTAGATTGAAGTGGATAACAATTGAACACTAAAATGATTATGAATGAGTGAATGGTGTTAGTATGCTGTTGCTGATCAGTATTAGCTAGGAGACTAACAATATTATTAAATTTATCTTTTCAGGTCTGACTCCGAGCAAGAACTGTTCGAGCCAGCGCAGAAGCCTAAGCCTAAGAGAAAACCAATCTCTCGCGATACTATCAGGTAAGATATGAGTTATTTATGCAAGTGAAGTGGTAATTTCGTTTTAGGTTCATCACTGATAGAGTGGGTTTTTTTTTGTATTGAAGTGTTGTTTTCTTTATCGATCATAGTGGGTTAGATAAATTCGAAGATTGCAGGTGTCAATCGTAGGATAGGAACATTGCGTTCTACAACAACATAGTAATATCAATTATTGTTGAGTTGTTTCACGTTCTTGCTGATTGTCCTAACATAGGATATAATACAATCTCTTTTGTCTTTTACAGGTCTGGTTCATCGAAAAAGGCTAAGTCGAGCTCAAAGGAGTCGTTGAATTTGTTCGGGTTGGTGTCGGACGACGAAGAAGTTACAGCCGAGCGTGCGTCACGCGTCAGGCAGGGCAAACGACTCGACAGCAGCCTCGCCAACAAGACCGCGCACGGCACGCTCCTGCGGCGTACTCCGCTCGACGGTCGCTACTACGTGGAGACGCGCGTATACAGCACGGACGAGGCGTTGGCCGTAGCGCCCGACCAGCGGTACACCAAGGCGCTTGTCACACTCAAGGTGCAGCTAGAGCCAGACCAGCCCGAGTGGGACTACTTGCAGCAGTTTTTAAAGCGGTCAAAGTCGTTGTTTAAAGATAAGCCTGTATTTTATAGTAATAAAACAAATATTAAATAAATAAATTAACTAAGCAAGTAAAATATTTTTTACAATAGGTTTTTATATTTAATCCGGTTTTTTTGAGCCCACGTCCAGGTAAAGTTACAGTCGTAACTTAGGTATTAATGAGGTACGGTAATCATTCATTTAGTTAAGTGGATAAGTAATTAACTAAAAAGACTATAGATTAGCGTTAGGTAACAAGTTGTATACTTTATTTTTCTGAATTGCTACGATGCCTTTTTGCTCAGAGTGTTCGATGCAATTAGGCAGCAGACAATGGGTAGGACACCTGCGCAGCAGCGCGCACAAGCGCAGGTGCGCAGTGTCGCGGGCGCACGACGACGCCGGTGTTGTCGAACTCGCGAGTGCGTTTAGAGGTCGCATCGTTACATACAGAATTACTCCTACAGATGAGTACCGATGCTCTTTACCCGATTCATTCTTGCATAGTATATTTTCTAAAATTTATAATCTTTTGCAAATGTCTCTAAATAAGCATATATGTTTAAAAGTAAATTTTGAATATTTTGCCGATTTTCTTTTATTTAAGAACGAGGTAAATAACATTAAGTCGTTTGTTACAAAAAATTTAACGATTCATCGCAATTTTGATTTTAACGAGTTGTTTGAAACACTCGTAAATACTATTAAGAACAAAGTTGAAGAATTTGAGGATCGTGACAGTGGTTGGACTTTTTTAAGTAATGTTTCCTTAGAAGTTAACATTAATAGATATGATCCTCTAAGAGGGTCTGGTTCAACTTATGTAGATTTACCACTAGCGATAAAAAAGAAAAAGGCGTGTATTAACATCAGGAATAAAGATGAATATTGTTTTTTGTGGAGCGTCGTTGCCGCTTTGTACCCGGCTAAAAAGAACGGTGACCGTACGTCGTCGTATCCGCACTTTGAACAGGTCCTAAACACCGACGATATATCTTTCCCAGTAACGTTTACGGATATCGCGAAATTCGAACAAAACAATCCACATTTAAGTGTAAACGTATATTCATTAAAGAATAATCAGATAGTTGTAGGTCCCATTTATAAGTCTGGATATAAATCCAAAACCAGAACTAAAATTAACTTGCTTCTACTTGAAAATAATGTTCTATGTCACTTTGTTTTGATAAAAAACCTTTCTCGACTTGTAAGAAGTCAAATTACGAAAAATCATAAGAAACTATATTTTTGTGATGATTGCTTGCTATTTTTTACTTCTGAAGTTAATCTTGATAATCATACATGCAGCGGCGTTTGTACAGTACTGCCTGAGAAAGGAACTTATCTACAATTCAAAAATTTCGAACGGAAGCAAGACGTTCCTTTTGTGGTCTATGCTGACTTTGAAACTCTTCTTATACCGTTCGATGGCTGTGAGCCTGACCCTTCATTAAGTTTTACTTCTCAGCGTCAACAGCACATTCCATCAGCTTTTGCTTATCACATAGTGTGCTCGTACGATACCAGTCTGAATTCTTTTGTACAGTATCGAGGAAAAGACTGTGTCCAAAAATTTCTTGATAAACTGTATTTTGACGTTAAAAAGATTTATGACATCTTAGATAAAGAAATTGCGATGGAATTCGATGAATATGACGCAGAGGCCTATGCGCGTACCGATGTTTGTCATATTTGTAAGCAATTATTATTTTTTGACAAAGTGAGAGATCATTGTCACCTCACTGGAAGTTATCGAGGTGCTGCGCATCAATACTGTAACTTACGGTTTAGCGTTCCTAAATTAGTTCCCGTTTTTTTCCATAACCTATCCGGCTATGACTGTCATCTGTTCATCAAAGAATTAGCCGATAGTTTAGGACCTGTTAAAGTCATACCTAAAAATAAGGAAAAATACGTATCATTTACAAAATTTTTACAGTTAAAGAATGAAAAATATGCTCAAATACGATTTGTCGATTCGTTTCAATTCTTAGGAACCAGTTTGGAAAAATTAGCGAGTGGGTTAGATAAAACAGATTTTAAGCATTTAAAAAAATATTTTCCAAACGCAACTGAATTTAAATTATTAACACGCAAAGGAGTATATCCGTATGATCATATGACACATTGGAAATCATTTTCCGAGAAACAACTTCCACACAAAAAAGGTTTCTATAATTCTTTAACTGATGAAGATATAAGTGATAAAGATTACACTCATGCTCAGGAAGTTTGGTCTACATTTAGAATACAAGATATGGGTGGGTACACAGACCTTTATCTAAAAACCGATGTATTGCTATTGACTGATGTATTTGAAAATTTCCGTGAAATTTGTAAATTGAACTATCAATTAGATCCTGCTTTTTACTTAACAGCTCCAAGTCTTTCATTCGATGCTATGTTACTTAAAACCGGCATTCAGTTAGAATTATTAACTGACTTAGAAATTATACGTTTTATACAGAAAGGGATACGGGGAGGTATCTGTATGTGCTCAACGCGATATGCTCGTGCAAACAATAAATATATGCCACAATATGATTTTACAGAACCAGATTCTTTTCTAGTTTACATCGATTGCAATAACTTGTATGGTTATAGTATGTGTCAGTACTTACCTGTTTCAGATTTTAGACTTTTAAGCGAATACGAAGTAGATTTGTTAAATATCATGAACGTAGCAGATGATGCTGAGTTCGGATATATTCTTGAAGTGGACTTAACATATCCCGAGGAGCTACATAATGACCATAACGATTATCCTTTTTGTCCCGAAAAATTTGTACCACTCGGAGGTAAAACTTCTAAACTCTGTCCTAATCTGTATTCTAAATATCAGTATGTAATCCATTATGTTTATTTGAAAACATGCATTAATAATGGTCTTGTTTTAAATAAAATTCATCGCGCCTTAATTTTTAAACAAAGCCCTTTTTTGGCTAAATATATCAATTTAAACACAGAACTGAGAAAACAAGCTGTAACTACTTTTCAGCAAGACCTTTTTAAGTTGATGAATAATTCAGTGTTTGGAAAAACATTGGAAGACAGTGAAAAAAGAGTCGATGTTCGCTTGGTTAATAAGTGGTGTGATAAATCTAACAAGACAAAAAAGTTCATTTCAGCGGACAAATTAATAGCGAGACCTAATTTTCACAGCGCTACTATTTTTTCCAATAATTTAGTTGCGGTTCAAATGAAACCTGAAAGGGTTATCTTGGATAAGCCAATTTATATTGGTTTTACTGTTTTAGAACTATCTAAAAGTCATATGTATCAATTCCATTATTCTGTCATAAAACCTTACTATGGAAATAAAATACAACTTTGCTACACCGATACTGATAGCTTTGTTTATAAGATTGAAACGAAAGATTTTTATCATGATTTGAAAGATAACTTTTTAAGCTTCTTTGACACCAGTAACTATAGTTGTGACAATATATTTGGTCTGCCTTTAAAAAACAAAAAGATACCGGGCTTATTTAAAGATGAATTAGGAGGTGAAATTATGACAGAATTCGTAGGTCTCCGGTCTAAGTTGTACTGTATAAAAACGGAATCAGCATTTATTAAAAAAGCAAAAGGTGTGAAAAAAAATGTAGTAAGAGACTTAACATTAGATGATTATAAATCAGTTCTGCTTCACGACAAAATAATACGGAAAAAAAATATTTTGTTTAGATGCATTAAGCATGAGATTTTTACTCAGAGTGTTAACAAAGTAGCTTTATCTAATCAAGATGATAAACGTTTTATTTTATCCGATAAAATTAGAACCTGGGCTTGGGGACATGAAAATCTAATCTAAGATAGTGTTAAATTAGTTAATATAATTGTTTTTGACCTGTTAATATTTTTTATAGTTAATAAATGCAATTAAAATAGTATTATGTGTTTTATTTATTATTGCATCTATATTAATATTATAAAGAGGAAAGATTTGATTGTTTGTTTGTTTGTATTGTATAGGATTCGAAACTACTGAACCAATTTAGATAAAAGTTGGTATAGGGATAGTTCGAGACCAGGAAACAAAAATAACTCGGGCGAAGTCGCGAGCGGAAAGCTAGTATGCTATAAATTACTGCACTTACACATGCTACATATTTCCGCGTGTTATATTAAGACTAAATATGATTCAAACTCAAACTCAAACTCAAAAATCTTTATTCAATATAGACCTTTACAGGCACTTATTGACGTCAAAATAAAAACATAAAAATATTCAACCAAGAATCTAATTAACTAAATTATTTAATCCTTGTATGTACACACACCCCAACCATTATTAAGATGTGTGCAAATACAAGTCAAATGAAAAAAAAAATTGACTCTACACCTGTTCGGAAATTGGGAGAGCCTTCTCAAGAAGAACAGGCAAGAAACTCGGAAGGTCTTGTATTTTTTTTGTCTCCTCTTTTAAAATGCCAACATTACAATATTATATTTCACAAACATTTTTTTAAATAATATAGAAATGCCTGTCGGTGTGAGTGGAACAGTTACTCGAATGAAATTTATCCCACTATCACAAAGTGTTAACACCCTTTAAACGTCAATTATCACATTTTTTGTCAATCCCAAGCAGTTTTATCTGTCATATAATCAGACACTTTATAATATGCTTTTTTCATAAGTGCGCCCTTGATAGCGACTTTAAATTTATTCAAGTTAAGTGCTTTAATATTATTTGGGATTTTATTGTAGAAACGTACACAAAGACCTTTGAAAGAATTATAAATTTTTTTAAGCCTAGTATTAGGTAACGCTAACATATTCTTTTGCCTAGTATTTACTGAATGAATATCACTGTTTTTACAAAACGAATGTATATTTTTATGAACATATACTATATTCTCGTAAATATATTGCGACGCGACGGTCATAATACCAATTTCTTTAAATTTTTCTCTCAAAGAGTCTCTTATTTTAAGGTTATAAATAGCACGAATAGCCCTTTTTTGCAGCACAAAAACAGTCTGAATGTCGGCAGCATTTCCCCACAGCAAAATGCCATACGACATCACACTATGAAAATAGGCAAAGTATACAAGTCTTGCTGTATCAACATCAGTCAGCTGACGTATTTTCCATACAGCGTAGGCTGCAGAACTAAGTCTCTTCGACAATTTATCAATATGTGGGCCCCACTGAAGCTTTGAATCTAAAGTAATACCAAGAAATACTACGGTATCCACAAGGTCCACATTTTTATGCTTTATGTTAACAGTGGTGTGAACCTCTTTAACATTGGGTAAAACAAATTTTATACATTTAGTTTTCCCTTCATTGAGGCACAAGTTATTCGCATTAAACCAGTAAACTATTCTTGAGATAGAACTATTTACATCGTCATAAATTTGCAATCGTCTTTTAATTTTAAACATAAGTGAAGTATCATCTGCAAATAATACAATCTCATGCCTGTCTTGTACAAAAGCAGGCAAGTCATTTATATATATTAAAAATAGAAAAGGACCAAGAATTGAACCCTGCGGAACTCCCATTTTAACCGAGGCGCCCTGGGACCTCTCCCCGTTGACGTCTACTTTCTGAATCCTCTCAGTCAAATAGGAGACGAGTAAATCCAGAACAGTGTCGCGAAATCCATAGTAGTGTAATTTCCTGATCAGGGTGTCATGATGAACGCAATCAAACGCCTTGGACAAGTCACAAAAAACGCCCAGCGCATCATGTGAGTCCTCCCAGGCCTCATATATATTTTGTATTAACTCAACACCAGCATCAGTTGTTGAGCGACCCTTTCTAAAACCAAATTGTTTACAGTGTAGAAGATTATTTCTGTTAAAAAAGCTTTGCATTTGTTCCAACATTATTTTTTCAAAGATTTTGCTAAAAGTAGGTAGCACAGAGATAGGTCTAAAATTATTGGGGTCTGATGTGCTACCAGATTTGTGTAATGGAATAATTTTACTCAGTTTCATTAGATCAGGAAACACACCACAGTCAATGCAATCATTAAAAATACTAGCAAGTATTGGAGCTATTGTTTCTATTACAGATTGGGAAACATCTACAGAGTTGCCCCACAGATCCACGGTTTTCTTTTTATTCAGCGTTTTAAATGACTTTATTAAATCATTTGCACAAATATGGGCAAATTTAAATTTATCATCACAAGTTTTAACATAATCTTTTAGAATAGATTCGGCTACAGTGGGGGAGGAATCCAAAGATTTTGTGATTGAAACTGGAATGTCAGTAAAGAATTTTTCAAATTCTGTAGCTACCTCAATATCTACTGTAACTTTCTTATTTTCAATATTTAAACAAAAATTGTTGTTATTAGTTTTTACTCTTCCGGTTTCATTATTAATAATGTTCCATGTCGTTTTAATTTTGTCACTACTATTTTTTATTTTAGAGCTTAAATAATTGGACTTTGCAAATTTACAAACTTTTTTAAATACTTTGGAATAAGTTTTTACATACAATTTAAATTGATCACTAGTATTTAATGAACGCTCATTGTAAAGTTCATAAAGTTTTATTCTGCTTTTGTGAATACCTGGTGTGGCCCATTCACTAAAAGCTAATCTACCATTGACTGAGATGGTTTTTGGAACAAAGATATTTTTAAATTCACAACAAAATGTGTTAAAAAAGTTTTCATACAATTTATTTGGGTCTTCGTCATAATCAATATACTTTAAATTAATACCAAGATTATTATTGAAACGCTCCAAGCGGCCAGCAGTCTTTGGTACAACAGTGATATTCTTTTTCGCCATAAGCTTACATTTGTAAGGTATAGTAACAAATTGACCAGAGTGGTCAGATTCTAAGTTATTAAAAACATTTTGTGCTAATGGTTCTATGTCAGTATAAATATTATCAATGCATGTGGCAGAAAACTCAGTAATTCGTGTTGGCTCCAGAAATAAGTTTTTAAGATTATATGACTGAAACAAATTTTTAATTCTCATACATAAACTAGAGTTTTCTAATAAGTTAATATTAAAATCTCCACAGACTAATATTTGTTTGCCTTGCTTACAGACTTTATTTAAAACTTCATCCATTATATTTTCAAAGTGGTCATACAATCCCGAAGGAGGCCTGTATACGCTCACTACAATAATCTGGTCCAACTCTACACAGGCAATTTCTATTGTTCGTTCAACTGAGAGGTTCACAATATCTTTACGATCTTTATATTTAAGCTTTTTATTTAATATGATTAATGAGCCACCGCGAATTGCATTTTCTCGACTGAACGAACTACCAACCTGGTGGTTGCTAAAATTAAACATGAACTGGTAGCTTTTAAGCCAATGTTCGGTTATACAAAAAATGTCTACTTTACTACTGTTCATGAATAACTCAACTTCCAGATCTTTGCCCATCATTCCTTGCATGTTCTGGTGCACCAGGTTGATAAAATTTACATGTTTATTATATTCAAATGGGTCTTCCAGTACATTATCTAATAAACAATTTTCATTTTGTTCTTTATTTAACATTATGCAAGAGGATTTCTCTATTGTCTCAATACCTAATTTAAAGACTTACTAACTAATACATCAGTAATATTACTGACAGTCATCCTACTTCTACGTTGCTCAATAGGAGCAATTTTTGTAGCCAAGTTCTTGGCTGAGATATAAAAATAATATGATAGCGATTTTGCTATTCGTCTCTTATAATAATTTGATAGACAATATCTATTATCTTTAGTCAAATACAATCTATTTACATAATTATTGATGTCAATTAAATGAAATTTATTATTATGACATAAGGTACTTAACTTTAAATTCAATTTATATCTTACACTATTTTCCTCTTGTGACAAGTTGTTGTAATAAGGTAATGTGAACAAAATAATTTTTTGTACATTTAAATTATTTAATTTATTTAAATAATGAGTCAGGATTTTTTTGTTCATATTACCTCTATTTGCAATAAATAACAACAATGTAGTAGACTGGTTAAATTCACATTCGATCACTTTTTTTAGTATGTCACAGTACGAAGCACCAGGCATGCAATATGCAATGCCAAATAAGCATTAAAATAGTATTGTGTTTTTTTATTGCATACCTACACTATAAATTACTGCACTTACACATGTCATATATTTCCACGTGTTGTATTGAGGTCAAGTGTGATGCAATGCTAGATAAGCAAATTTAGTCTAAGCCTCAACTTTATTTGATATTATATTCATTCATAACTCGTTGTTCGTGACAAGCAGTCCATATTGTAATATTATTGTAAGTATCATTCTCTTTTCATATCATTTTTTAATCATTATTGATTATTGAGGTAATTATGGATATCAACTTATTCATTATTATTATTCACTTGTTACAGATAATGTCAAACTCGTCGGATATCTTGTTTTCCCAATATGCACAAGATCCATTGGAAGGCTTCACGCAAGAATATCAAAACATGATACGTCGGGAAGAACAAACTAATGAATCAAGACAGGGAGAGAGAAAAATAAGACAAAGAAAGGACATCACAAGAAAAAGAGCTCGTAAATCTACAAAATCATTTGTGATCACTAAGGAGCAGAAAGGCGTGAAATTAATTAAAATACTGGTCTTGGACTTAGTGAACGATTCTTCAAGTGCATCAAATAGCTGCTTTGACATTGCTGATGCGGAAGAAAACGTAGTGCTGAGTGCTCAATATGTGGTGCAGGAACCGGTGGATGAAATCATGGACCTTACGGAAACCGTTATAAGAAAAATATCCAAAAAACTTTGTGGTGATAACTTATAGATAACTTTTTAATTTTGTTAAAACGTTTTCCTAATAAAAAAATATTTTCAAGTACTAAGTTTTTTTCTTTTTGGGTATCAAACATAATAAAAACAACTTTTATTACACATGACATTTTATTTGAAAAATTCTTAATATAGTTGTATATTAATTTTTAAACAAGATTGTTTTTTTTAAATTTAGATTCAAAAATCATATAATGTGTATCCATTGAGAAAACACCATTTTTTAATACACAATGAATTTCTTAACGCACATCTTTTTTTATGAGTTAAACAATGGAACATATTATTACTATACAAATCATTTAACGTATTTAAATTTGGTATACCTGTATAACTTATGTCTATGATATTATTATGACCACATAAATCCTCTACCCATTTAACTTTTTCTTCACCTTTTACAATTATTTTCCTGTCTTTCAAGAAAGGTTTAATAATTCTGTTAAATTCTCTGTAGTCTATATATCCTTCACTCCATTGGTAACCTCTGTTTCTTTCTATCCAACAAACTTGTTTTTTTTCTTCATCAGTTAGTGTAGAAAACGGATAAGGAGGTTTAATTAAAAATATATGGGTAAACTCGAGAGTTGCTATAACAAATTCTTTTACTAAAAACTCATTTTTATTATTTTTAAATCCTTGCAAATCTACAATTATCGTATCGTTGTTCATGATATTTTCCTTACAATATTGCTTAAAGGTTTATATTCAAATATGCAATCGTTCAGAATCAAACAATATGCAGCTGTTTGGTCAGGTATTTCTTGATCTGTTTCAATTTCAACTCTAACGTCAATAGATCCTTTTAACGTTTCATGCTGACGTGAACAATCAATGATGAATAAAGGAGCGACGTCTCTGAATTCTTTTAGACTCATCAACGGCTCTGGTCGACGTCCGTGATAAGACTGTTGAAATCTAATGTACTGTTCGTATAATAAAGTAAATTTATCATCTGAAAAATTTACATTCAGTCCTTCATAGGGATAATATGACGAATTTAAAAAGACTCGTATGTCACGTACATGACAATGATCGAACTCTGCCATTGATAATTCAGCGTTATGTTTCCGATTAGTTTGTAAGGCAATTATAACAAATCGAGGTTTCTCTATTTGTGAAGATGTTTTGATAGACCAAGTATGTTTACGAGTTTTCGGTAATAATGGATATTCATATAAGTCCCAATTACGAAAAGCTAAAGTGATTGCTCGATCTCTCTCTAAATGTTTTAGTAAGTTAATTCTTTCACGGTCTGATACTTTAATGTGCGGAACTCGCCAAGCAATTTTAGTAATTATTATATCATCCACTATTTCACCTTTATTTAATATCAAAGCATTCAGATTTGTGTTGCTTCTCAACAATACTAACTCATGTTTGCAGTTTATTATAACTTTTTCATAGTCTTCTGCAAAACCCAATATTTTGTTCATTGGTATAGAAGCAGAGAATCCGCCATCACCAACACTAGTTGTACCTGTAGTCGACCAGCCCCAAGCTCTTGCGCTTTTGGATTCATTTTCATTTAATGATAAATAAGATTTTATAGTTGTGCTAATTCCTGCATTTTTTATTTTGTCTATTTCCACTCCGTTTAGTTCATATCGAATGTCTTGAAATAGAAATAACACCGGATTATTTACGAAATGCACACTTGACACCTTTTCTTTTTTGCTGTTATAAACATTAATTGTGCCCTCAATATACAAAGTGCTGAGTGAGGGCAGCACATACAAATCTTGCTGATTGATAGGTATTCGTATTTCATCATTCTTGTTGAAACTTGTTACATATGGTTTGTACGAGTGATATTCAAAACTTTCAATGCTGTTATCTATTGACGTCGGTTGAGTTATATTTAATATATTCATTTTAACAAGCCCACTAACTTCAAAAAATCCTTATTGCTTTTAGTCAACTTCTTTCTAAGCCGAAGCGGTGCGTCTTTTTGAGGTGATCTTTTCAAACTGACTCGAGTACACGATGCCTCTTGCTTTTTATTGAAATCAATCATTTTTTTTTCGGAAATGCAAATATAGTTGTACTTCTTCACCTCGTAAATTTACCTGTTTGTTTTCAGCGTCTAGTAACCGTATGCTAATCGCACTTATAGAACTTTGGTTTACTGGAAAATATATTAAATTTTTAGGTATTTCAATGATCCGATATCCTGGTGGTACATTAGGCACAAATTCATAAATTATATGACTAGCTTTTCCGTTCACAAATGAACCGCTGACTACGTCGCATTCAATCCTCACGATGGTTGTTGATAAAATGCTGACCGGATTCTGAGATTCAGTACTTATATTTGCATGTATTGTTTCAGTTCGAAACCCTAAAATTTGACCTAGTGAATCACTTTTGTTAAAGTGAACATTTTTGGAACAAAATATATTTGTCTTTAGAGTATTGTTGTTACAAGTCAATTTTAATACGGTGTTTTTAATATTACTTTTTATGTAATCACAAATATCTTGAAGTTCATAAGACCCTTCAGGAATTTCGATGACTTCATTTTCGCCATAATAAAATTTATTGTTTCGTTTATCAATATTAGGAATAGAATTAAAAGTAGAAAAATATAAAAGACCACATTCATAGTCGCCATGTAACTCCAATGTTGGCGAATAGTTCGTTGTCAAGGAGGCTCCTCTCCCAGTTATAGACACAGTGAAAGACATTTTTATACTGACAATTTTATTTATTTTACACGTTATATAAATGATTTTTCCAATAACATCTTAAAAATTTTAAACATAGATGACCACAGTTAGTAGTACCAAATTTTTGGTGTTGTACGTAATTATAGTTTATTGGTAAGTTGTGTAAATATTGAATTAATTCTAATGGAGGTTTCAAATTACCAAAACTATCAAAATATTCAGCGTAATTGTTTTGCTTGACGAAGGCTACCCAATGTGTTCCAGGATTTTTGGAGCTATCCAAATTCAATATCGCACATTCTATCTTTTTAGGTTTCGTAGGTAACGTATCTCTCATGAAAACACCACGAAAAAATGGAATGTCACTTGCGTGTTCTAATATATCAATATTGGTAAGTGCACGTCTGGGTAGCCCCTTATTTAGTTTTTTGATGGATTAAAATACAGTCCAGCTCCTTTTTTGTGAGGTTTTATATACAGCCCTTTTCCAAGAGCCACAGCTTCCATCATCCTGTTGTGTCGTTCAGATTCCTGAAGACTTTTTTGTGCAGCTTTAGAATCATTAACAGCCTTTGCTATACCTGCTGCTCCTCCGGCTAATGAACCTAAAGCCGACAATCCCGCAAAAATCGGAATAAGTGGTAAAAGTCCTCCACATTTTGGAATAGGAATGCGACGCGGCAAACGTATTCCCTTTTTATTTGTAAATATCTTTTTTGCAGCAGCGTGGGCATATTTAATTGCAGAGTGACTGTCTTTAGATTTAAGTTTTTTTAATTGTAAGCGTATTTTTTTTACACCGGTCATAAATGATTTGAGCCCACTCCCTGCTTTGAGTTTAGCTTTCATTGCATTTTTAACTATCCAAGAGGCAAACTTTTCTCCTCTTCCAGCATCCTGGGATTTTAACCTTCTTTTCGCCATATTTAAAAGTCCTAAATCAGCTTTATGTCGAACGTCTAAATTTCTATTTGTATAAGCTATATCGTGGTACATACAAGCATTATCTAATTTGTTTATGCCTCGTTCACCTTTAAGCAACCGTTTATGAAGTTTTGTTCCAGGGCCACAAAATTGATATCCAGGTAAATGTAACTCAATCGGTAAATTGTCTATTATTGTGTTAAGTATACCACCACCTTCCTTCATTGATAATTCTAAAGTGAATAGAAGATACAGAATTGCGTAGCAATATTTATACTATTGAACCAATTCACTCTTGTCAATCCAACTGTTCTCTTTATTATTTAGACCTAACCATTTTACATATAGTGTGTTTCCTTTTATTTTTAAAACTTTCTCAATAAGGTAAAGATCAGGAACTTTAGTTTTTTGTAATTCATACCCGTAAAAAGATCCCAAAATAATTTGTTTGTGTTTATCTTCTATTTGATATGTTTGAGGATTGGTTTCATTAACTTTTACTATGCGGAAAATTTCTGTAGACCAATTTGGAGTATAACCCTTACGAAAATCTCCTTTGTATTTACTTATACGAACATAATCACCTATTCGAAACGCAAATCTCTTTTTTGTTTTAGGTTGTTGCGTTTTAACAATGTTTGACTTAACAAAAATTTCGTTTGACTTAGTAACATCAACAGGCTTAAATTTAGTAATTCGATGTTTAGTGTTGTTATAGTTTTGTATCACGTCATCCAAATTATGTTCAAGCCATTGATATCGTCCATGAAGACTAAATAATTTGTAAAGATGAGACTTGATTGTTCTAATGACACAATGTTCGACAATGGATGCTTTTTTTGCAGAATATGTAGAATAATGATTTATTTTATACGTTTCCATCAATTTTTTAAAACTCGTATTATAAAACTCAGTTCCTAAATCGGTTTGTAAATTTTTAGGATTACGCGAAGAAGTGGTTAATATACTTTGCATAGCATTCATAACACAGTTTGCTGTTTTTGATTTTAAAGGTTTAGCCCAAACGTATTTTGATAAGCCATCAATCACTACTAGAACGTATTTATGGCCTTTATTGAATTGTGAATATTTTTGTAAATCCATAAGGTCTGCTTGCCATAGATCATCAATTCCTTTTATGAATGTACATCGACGAGAAAAATTTCTTCGTGCTGCTTTGTGAAGTTCGTTAACTACGTCTCGCTTACTCATCCTTAGTTGAATTTGCTTGAATCATAAAATCTATTTCTTTTTTTGTGTAAAATAAGGCACTCAAACTAACAATTGTCGCCTTTTCTAAACTACTTAAATATCTTTTAACATCACTATTATTATTTTTTATTTCTTGTCTTAGTTCTTCAATACATTTATCCACGTATTCTTTATTTACTGCTTCGTCGTTATTTTCAGGAAATTGCAAACCCTTCAACTTTGTTGATTTTAAATCAAAGTCACCTGTTTCAGATTTTACTAAAGTATCATTGAGAGTGTTAATGAATTCTGATAATCTTAAACGCTTGTGTACATGATGTCCAAATTTGTCTACATTCATTGTCGTCTTGATGCAGTCTTCATTGAAACGAGACTGAATAATTTTCCTGATGGATGCTTTTTATATTCTACATTTATGATGCCAGCTTCATATAGTTCTTCAATTATTGCATATATTTCATTTATCACTCCGGTATTACCAGCTTCTTTTGATGCTAGTAGTAATTTTAATCGTTCCACTAACTCATTTGGATCGTCCCAGTAAACCAAATCAGTATCTGTTTTAACCCTTTTTAAAAGGTTTATACCTTCTCCTCGAGGAATACTTTCCACACTACTTGTAATATTTCTTGTGTATTTAAACAGTGGTTTAATAATACGTATATATTTAAATCCTTTATTACTGTTCACTGGTTTTAAAGGATCGTAATTACGTTTATGAGCATTAGTATCTATTAGTATCTGTTTATAATTTTGTAAGTCGTCGTCAGTGACAAGGTCTAAATTTGGTATCTTTTTAAACAATAATTCCTTTAAACCGGGTGTTTTTTCCAGATCATGATTTCCAATCGTCAGTCTACAACCTTCATCGTAAACGCGAGTTTTGCCAAGCAAAAGTTTACCTCGCTCGTTTCTGACTCCATAAGGTATATCTTTTATTAGATCACACGACGTAGGCCATGAGAAAGATTCTTTTGCAATACTCGGAGATGATTGAATGGATTTAAACGAGTTTTCATGCTCATCGTGATCTTCAGAGGGTAATATCGTAAGAGTTTTGTTAGATAATTTATAAGCCTCATCACCATAAGAGTTTTCATCTTCTTCGTTCATAGCTTCCTCGAAATCTTCACTTACAGAATTTGATGACTCACTTTCGCTGTACTTATTTTTTTTTTACTGGGTGGTTTTGGTCAATATCCAAATTTTTATGAAGACTTTCGTTATTTTTGCTTGTTAACACATTAAGTGGTTCTACAATAGGCTTAAATATTGTTTCTAATGCCATATTGCTAGCGTCTTTTGCATCTTTTATCATATTAACCTTCCTTTTCACAGCTGCGGCAGATTTTATAATTTGTTCTTTCAAATTTTGTTCCATTTTGTTTATATTTCCTCTCGGTATGAAATCACAAATGAAACTGATTCCATATTTATGTAACACCTTTTTATGAATGCTAGTCCACCATAATAAATGTGTCAAATGCCTTTCTATAGCATCCCTTATTCCGTTCGCAGTCTTTATTGATAACAATGTAGCTGAATGGTTGATTCCAAACAGTTGAGCACATTTCTCGAAATTGAGCCCAAGACATGTCAGACCCTACATGTTCCTCATAGACATGTCTTAAGTTAATGTCGTCTAGTTTAAATAAAATAATCAAGTTAGAATTATCTCGTACTAATTGTTTCGGTATTTTAGTATAAGTTTGATTAATATAAAAACAATCAATGTTTTTATGACGTCCCATAGCAAAATAGTCTCGGATGCTATTTTGATTCTCACAAGCAACATCGTCAAATATAATGATCGAGTTCGGCAAAGCTTCGTGAGGGCTTAAAATTTCACTATTATGATTATATTTATTATAAGTCGTGTTCGTAACCATACTCATAACTTTTTCTAAGAATGTATATTTAGGCTGATACAAAGACTTTGAATAAACATACAGATTTTGAAATCGTGGACCATCTTCATGTAATAATAAACTTATTACTAAGTTGGTCTTTCCACAATTCGATGGGCCACAAACAACACAGCGAATGGTATTTGGTAGTAAGTTGCCATGACGCTTTGGTTCATTCATTGACGTAGGACAAATACATTCTAATTTTAGTGATTGTTTTTGTTTGATAAATTTCATATCTGCACTTAAATGTGACCGATGTGATGCGTGTACTTCAACAAAATGATGACTGCATTGTCGCGTTAAAACGTTATAAATAGCGGAATATTTTACAACCAATTACAGACCTGAATTGAATCTTATCTGATAATTTACTTACTAGACGCTGCTACCACGTGTTTTATTGTTCCTTCTAGATGGAGTGAAATCGTGTCTGCGATTGAACGAGATATAGAAGGAACAATAATACACTACTTATAATTGAAGCTATTTAGTACAGCCAGATGAAAAAGTTTTAAAATAAAATATGTGGAAAAAAGCGTTAGCAAAACTATTTTATGGTGACTCTAAGGCGGTAATAAATTGATTTGTGGACGTGTATCACTGAAAGTCACCACAAAAATACAAATTACCGTGAAATTAATTAAAGAATAGTTACAACTATTTGCGCAGACGAATAAAAATATAGGTACGTCGTACCTATTTACGGTAATTTCAATAACCCGTCTGATCAAAGTCTGGCGCTCAGTGTGGCGAAGAAAATCAATTATGTCGACTCCTCTATTGTTGACATTGTCTAATTGAAATCAAACTGCAGGCGCCTAATGAATTAGTCGGGTCTTCATCTACGTGTAACTATGCACAGCTCACCCTATCTACGCAAGGGGAGCCGTCCGCAATTCCAGCCAAGAAATTATTATCAGGCGCACTCATAAATTACATTGATTTTGACATTCCTATCCATTCGCAGTTCGTTAGTGGCCGTTTGTAAACTTTCATTATCGCCTTAATAGCTCTATCTGAGTGCAAATTGCCAACTCTCTTTATGTATCAGATATCCGAATCGGCCGTAATAGGCTAGATTCGTCGACCAATTTCAAAGATAACTTTTATGGATTTGTTTTAGTGCTACAAATAGCTTTATGGTGGCTACTTATTGCAACTTGTTAGTACAATTGCTAGGGTAGGCATCTTATGTATAACAATTACATATTCTCGACAAGGTATTTTTGTTTAAGGTTACTAAATATTAATTTAAATGAATATGACGTTTCTTTGAATAAAAGTTTTGTCCGGACAAACTCCGAAACCACTTAATCGATTTTAATGAAATTTAGCTTACTGTATGTGATTTGATCCAACTTAAAAGATATGATAGTTTTTATCTCGTTTTTGATCTTATTATTTAAATTTTATTACAGCGAAACGCAGTTCACGAGCAGAGCTAGTTATGTATAAACTTGAAAGAACTCTATCTGTCACTTTACCCCTTTTTTTTTTTTTTTTTTTCGAGGGGAATGCGTGATCGCACCGTACTCGCCGTTGGCTAGACGACGAGCGTGTGTGGGGCTCTCCCGGCAGAGTGCCAAGCCTACCCACTAAACCCCCCAGTGTTCTTCCTGCCCTTATGGACGCGCGTGGTAGGGTCCACACTGCGACTACCACTACCAACGCGCTCGGGCTAGCCCGACCTAACTGGTCGGGCTATCGCCAAGGGGGGATTGCCCGAGAACACCAGGGCAATCCCCAGATGGAGGGCCTTACGGCGGCGTACACGGGGCCAACCATGCACGCAGGCCTCCACGGCAGGGTCATTAGACGGGCATTGCTTGCGCGAATGCCCGCCTTCGCCTGCCTGTCCGTCTGCGGCGGATGGGAGCGGCTTGAGGATCATTCTCCCGCTCCCTCTCCGCGGCCTCCTTCTGCGAGATGACGTCCTCGCAGAAGGAGGCGACAGCCCCCCATTCTGCCCCGCCACGGAGCATGGCCACGACCATGCTCGGCAGCGAGAGGTCTCCGCCTCCTAGCGCAACGTTAAGTTCGCTGCGCTGGCGTCGCCAGGCCGGGCACACCAGCAGGGTGTGCTCGGCAGTGTCGTCGGGAGCGTCGCAGTGATGACACTGCGGCGTTTCCTCCCGACGCGCGACCCGATGCAGATAGTGACCGAAACAACCATGTCCGGTCAGTACCTGCACCATGCGGAACGTGAGGCTGCCCTGCCGGCGCCCTACCCACTCCTCCAACACCGGACGTATCGCTTCGATCGTCCGGTGGCCGGCAGCTGGGAAGGCGAGTGCCTCACCCCATCGACGCAGAGCCTCCCTCTGCGCTTGGGTACGAACCCGCTCCACTTCCTCAGGAGCGGATCGTCCCCCCCGTTCTCTAACGGCAACCCGATGTCGATACACCTCTGCATGTACACGTGCATCGACATCCCACGGCGTTTTCCCGCAAGAACGCAGGCCGCGCCGTGGCTAACCGTGCGATAAGCTCGCACGGCCCGGGTTGCTATGACCCTCTGCGGACGTCGCAAGAGGGCCACCGTTCGGGGGTGTCACTTTACCCCTAAGCCGCTAGACCAATTTTGGTAAACTTTCTATAGAGATATCTAAAGTCTTGACTAAGGGCATTAGTTTCCTTCTATCCCGATTTTTCATGAGTTCCCTAGAATACGCGAGATATACGCAACAGCTAGTTAGCTATATTTTGAAAGGCTACGGCAACCCCGTCCGATCTGTCTGTGTGTCTATCTAGCTGCGCCAGTCCATCAATGTCGTGCAAATAAAAGAATATGGACAAAATGTAGAGGCAGGGCGGAAGATTCATTTTACTTTTATTGTCGACGCGAACTTGGCATTGATGAAGCTTTTCACATGGTTCTGGCAAAACTGTACACAAGGTTCGTATTAGCAAAACAGAGTCTCTTTTAAAAACTTACCGAAAAATATGGTTATTCAATATTATACGTTTATTACGATTGTATTCCGTCGCATATATTATAATATATAATCTTTTACATAATTCGGTCGATTTTCAATACAGATTGCCAATACCTTTGAAAACTAGCTTACTTTCTTCTTTTATTTCAACTTAATTTTAATTGCTTATTTTTATAACCACATACGATCTAACTTCAGAAAAATAATAGATATTCTTAGATGATTAGTTGGCAGAGAAGCGATGAAAAAAAACCTTACTTAATTATTACCCTAATAGTGTTACAATATAATATACAGTAATTATTTAATACTTGTACTTTAATAAATCTATGTTTTAAACCCCCAGTCTACGTAAAGCAAAGCAAATAAATTTAGTGAGCTCATCATTAAGATTCTGCGGTTGTTTCCATATCCCTAAATGTGAAATATTATTGCGATCCAGGCATTAATTTGTAATAAAGAAGGCGTCGATTATAGTTGAATTATAAATTATTGCCTTCCATGCGTGAAACATTGTATTTAGGTTAAACCATGAAGCAAATACAAAGTTTGTATTTGCTTCATGGGTTAAACAAAGTGCAATATCACAGACCAGATAAATAATAAATATTTTCTGTGGTAAACAGCTTTGGAGCGTTTTTGAAAATTGAAGTTTGTGTTTTGGACATTATTATATAAACTACTACCGTATTATAGTACTTTATCGGAGATCATTTAATTATAAATAACCTAAAATACAAATAAAAATCTAGTATATTCAATTTAGTTTCTTAATTCATTGCTTGTCCTTTTTCATGTTGCATGCAACAGAGAAACGAATATACGTATTTACTCGATTGAAATTGTAAACCTTTTTTTTCAATGTCTGCGAGTCGTTACTCACAGTTCTTTATTTGGTCTAGACGTGTCCAGAGTAAACCGTCATGCCGTCTAACAGCGACGCGGCACGATAGCCACAATTTGCAATTAATTGTCGCCCCTTACCACAACAGCCAACGTGCTTCGCGCTCAAATTTATAACCCTGTCCAATATTAATAAAAACGTCCGGTTGATTTATCACGAGCCCTCCCATAATTATTGCAATGATTTGCACTGCTTTTTGGTTACTTATATTGCTAATTAATTTATTCGGTAATAATTTTTGATGTAACTAGACAGTGAGAATGACCTCATACACATTTGTTGTTGAAATTGTCTTTTGAAAAGGCATCGATTTATTTTACATTTAATTTTAATTCCCTACCCATTTCGTTGAACATATTGTTTGACACTGACAATACATTGAGGTTGAAAATTCCAATAGATGATGTCTAGTTACGTGTTAACAGTGTATCTAAAGTCGACCTAGTAGTCGACGTATACAGCTCTTATGGTGCCATATTGCTTAGCGATATTCAATCTTAGGTGGGTTACAAATTAAATTCCTTGATTGTACCTACCAAATCAGAAACGTTTCCATTCCTTTGCAGTTTGACGATACCTTGACAGCTTTCAGATATCAAAACCTAAGGAAGCGGTAACGATTTGGTTTGGTTAAAACATTCGTAACTAACGCGTTAAGGCGCCTGGTCCACCTCTAGTTTCACTAGCACGACAATTACTGCTCTTGGCAAGTATCAGTGGCTTTTGGTCAAGTGGCGATGTATCCAAAATGTCTCCAAAACCAGTTGGCAGTCGCCAAGTTATTCGGCCGGGAAGTCATTAGCAATTCAAATGCCTAACCACCGCATGGTTGCTCCCATCGAAAAGGGGATTCTCTTTCACATGACCGCGTTTGTAAATTATTTATTGCTGTTTGTCCAGTTCCGAAGGCCGCATTGTTTCCATAGTAATGAAAATAACTCATAATATTCTCTATTCCACCTTTGTTTGTTCCGTTTCAGAGTTCAAATGTTGTAGATATGTATAAACTTTTGTCCCGTTCAATATTCCGTGCATATTTGTTGATAGTGTAATCCGGACGGTGCGTCGGACGAGCATTGTTTTTTGCGAATGGCAGGCATGTCACCAATTACGAACGCGTGTTGAAGCGGGGATTTACAGCTCTTTTGAAGTAAATAATCGTATGTACTCATATAATTTATGCACTTTATCACAATTTATTTCGATTCTGAAACTGTTGGTTAACAAATTGTTCACCCTTGAATATTGGATAACAGTTTAATATAAATGAAAAGTTTATTAATATTAAACAACGGGCACATCTACTCTGTTATTATGTTACACAACTATCGGGGCTCTTGTTAACTTTCTGTTATCTGTAATTATTTTTTTAATACTATACAATTTCACATTTGAAATAGGCTTCATGGGCATACATTGTTAAAATACGCAAGTGATATTCGGAGCTACAGGTGCTACGGTTCTACGTGATTGCGCCTGTCTTCATCGTTCGTATTGATTATTAAAAAATTTAACGATAAAATGTTACAAGTGATTGTTTCGATATTATAAGTCACTTCTGACATATACCAAATACGTGTTTTCTCATTTGCTAATATTAACTTTTCACCAGAGAGACACTGTACCGATTTGTCTGCGTGATGGTCACCTGTATATTACCTGTGTCTGTGGCAAAACAGAAGAGTTAGGTACTTGTAGCTCCGATTTGTAGGGTAGTCAGGAAGTTAAATTAATGGGTACTCTGACCGTGATTCTTACATGATCCATTTACTATTAGGTGGCTGTAGCCATTGGGAGCGTCGGTGGCGCTGTGGACTCGGCACTTGTCTTCCAATCGGGAGGTCCGAGTTCGAGACCGCCATGTACCACTGTGTTTTTCGTTTCAAATTTCATATATACATTTGTCTGACGCTCCTAAGTCAGGAAGTTAAATTAATGGGTACTCTGACCGTGATTCTTACATGATCCATTTACTATTAGGTGGCTGTAGCCATTGGGAGCGTCGGTGGCGCTGTGGACTCGGCACTTGTCTTCCAATCGGGAGGTCCGAGTTCGAGACCGCCATGTACCACTGTGTTTTTCGTTTCAAATTTCATATATACATTTGTCTGACGCTCCTACGGTGAAGAAAAACATCGTGAGGCAACCTGCATATATCTGCAAAGAAATTTAAAAGTGTATGTGAAGTCGACCAATCCGCACTGGGCCAGCGTGGTTGACTAAGGCCTAATCACCCTAACATAGGGTAGGCTCGAGCCCCTCGGTGGGGACGTATATGAGCTGTGATGATGAGTCATTGACCATCAGGTGGGCAGTTTGCTATTTATTTTTTGTTTTCACAGTAAATATAGTCTGTCCCTTACTATTGTCAGCCGCCTTAACTGTGCGCTCTAGTTTAAATGTCGGATTAAGTTTTTCGGGTTTGATTCTGTATGAAAATAGAGTTTTTATACTCAGTATGATCAGATTTCCGTAACAAGAACGTTGTCAAAATTGCTGTCGCTGAAAAACGAAAGATAATTATAATCTTCCGCTCGATGGTAACATACAGTCAAAGATAAAAACCAAGTTATCTGTTATCAATAAAATCCTAAATAGAAATATAGATTGCATGTACTTTCTTCTCTAATACAGTTAACATGATACAGATTGTAACACTTGTGCTGATTTTTAATACAATAGGCTAGATGTCAAATTTTTTTTTGCTTTAAAAGAAGCTCATTCATATAATAAACAGAAAGAAAAAATCGGTCTTCGAATAACTATAAAAACAACCAAGATATAAGGTATTAAAGATTTTTCTCCATCTCTTTCTAGCAAAACGGCAATTTACATGGAGTTCATATGGCCGTACTCAACAATGACATCACGGTTGATGTCGGATCTCTCTGTCTAATCGCTTCCAAATTAACAACTTAAAATGCTTGTACATAATGTATTTCTAAGCCGATTTTAATTCTAATTTCACAGGATCGCATCTTTTTCTACAGTACTTTAATATTTTATGACGGGACGGGAAAGTTAGAATTCAGTCATCATGCCAATTTTTATTCTGAGAAATCTGAACGCTGCCGTTGATACATCGGTCGCTGCGGGGTGGTAGTTGGTGGGCACATTTATTCGTGTCTCTTTATGAAAGTCCGTCGACATAAAGAACCTTCCTGCGGGTCGTTGAGTGCGGGACGTTTATTATTAATATTAGCGGACGCCAACGCATCTGTTCCCTTTATATCTTCTCATAAAAGATAGTTTTGCTTCAAATCTTGAACAAGAATGTTTGTTACAAAATATCCGAAAGCATTGTACTCTACATTTTCAAAAGTGCTTGACAGACGGGAATGTAAAATGGATTATAAGTAGGTAATCGGTAAAAGGTCTGCCGATACAAAACTTGAAACATAAGTCTTAAGCAATTTAGTAAATAAATCACCCATTAGTTAACGACATTAAAGAAAGTAGGTAGTAGATGCTATACGAACTTTGGGTATTATTTTAAACCTGTTTGAGTTCGATAGTGTATGAGGTGCGATGCTATAAATCTTTTACAATCAAGCATCACATAATTTAATTATAACTGTTCTGTTTTGAATCTGTTTGATGGAAATCAAATTTGAAAAATGTTCGAAAATCTACCTCCTACTACCTTATATTTTCGAACAGCGTCGAGGTCAGAGGGGTTTTTCATACCAAAATTGATTAAAAATATCAAATGGTTCCCATCCAATTGAAATCGAGAGATTGTAGATTCCCTTTGTTATAAATCGAGTCATTAGATTCGTTCACGACTGTCTCTGACTGAGATGTTTCGGTACGATGGCGAGGGTGTATGCTTCTTCTTGGATAAGATATCCTATCACATGAAATTCAGAGATTTTATAATAAAACAAAGACATCAATGACAGGTGGCCTATATATCGTTCTTTGCCTATGGTCATTTTCTTCTATATTATAACTATGTTATAACTTCAACAATGTATAATTGTTGAAGCGAAATAATTTTTCCAAAGTTATTTTGTCACCAGAACTGGAAAAAGCACACAGATTAGCGCGAGCAGTAAATCCGTCCTTCCATAAAAAACTCTGTAAGTTCGCGTTTATCTGATCGTGAAGTTCCAGGCTCTTTAACATCCTAGCAGTGACTTACAAACAATGGAATGAGAAAGAAACATCTGCCAACGAAAAAGTGTAGTAGAAAAAAGACTGTAAAGTAGAAATATACTATATTTATCTGTAATGACCACACGAAGAAAATTTGTGATAGGTGTTAATTAATTTTTTGTAACTTTTATTATTTTCTAAAACTTTAATCCATACTTATATTATAAATGCAAATGCGTGCATGTCTGTCTGTTTGTTACCTCTGAACCGATTTAGATGAAATTTGGTATAGAGATAGTTTGAGTAAGTGAAAATAAATCAAATACAAGAAAATTAATACTGTATTTTATTTGCACGAGTAATACGTCCATACTAATATTATAAATGGGAAAGTGTGTGTGTGTGTTTGTTTGTCCGTCTTTCACGGCAAAACGGAGCGACGGATTGAAGTGATTTTTTAAGCGGAGATAGTTGAACGGATGGAGAGTGACATAGACTACTTTTTGTCTCTTTTTAACCCCCCCACTTCCCTAAAATGGGGGGTGGAAGTTTGTATGGAGCATTCCGCAATTTTCAAGGTAGAAAGCTAAAAATTGGTATGCGAACGATTTGTGACTAACAAAAATATCGTGCATCATTTTTTTTTGAAATCCCCCAACTCCTTAAAAGAGGGGGTGAAATTTTATATGGGACTTTTTGCAGTTTTCAAGGTAGGAAGCTAAAAATCGGTACACAGACTCTTTGTTACCAACAAAAAATACCTGCCTTACTTTTTTTTAATCTTCGATGTTACCCCGAATTTAGCAAAAGCTAGTATTTAAATAAAACAACACTTTTTGTATTTCGATAAAACATTTTAATTATTTAACTCGACGTTTCGAACGCTTTGCAGCATTCGTGGTCACGGGTCATCCCGTGCAGAAAGAAGATGAGATTCCCTATGAGAGCAGAAACTCTTCTACTCTCATAGATAATCGAACCCCGAACCTCCAGGTCAGTACCGCTTGGTCTCAACTACTACACTCCGGAGGCGGATAGCGCTAAATCTAGTAATTTCCCATATCTATTTCTACACACCCGCGGAAATAAAAATCAAACATGTATTCATACTGCGACGTCGATTACTGAAGCGCTGTCTTATAAATTTAATATTTATTGTGCAGAAGTGATTCATTCCTGTCACAGACGCCTGAAGGAGCGGGAGGAATTTCAATCACAGTCGCCCGGCTCGCCCTGAGAAATTGCAGACGACTGTGTTAGGTGGAGCGCCTCGTTGCTACTGAAATATCCATAAACGAAGACACTAGCTGTCACATAAAAACATACAAATACAATGACATTTGTTTTACGAATTTAGTAGTCTGTGAAATAGATACAAACATACAAACAGACCGCTAACCATCCATTAACACAATATGACAATGTCATGAAAACGGTGCACAGCTCATGGATTTAATAATCAAAACTACCTACGTATTAACTTCATGGCACAGCTGGTTTGAAGTACTCCCGAAGTCAGTTTAAATTCACATAAGGGCATTTTTACAATTTATTAAAGTGAGACAAAGAAAATATTTATATTGCTTTTTTACAATAGAGAAACCTTCAAAATATATGAAAGAATTAAATATTCGGATTTTAGATGGATACGTTTTGTCGGACAACAGTTCCACACTCATTAATGGCAATTATATTTTATCACAGAGCAAACAATTAATATTGCAAAAAAGAGTAAAAATGCCAAGTAGCTGTCAGATACAAATACAATAGAACTACAACATAAACTATGACCTGCAGTAATAGACAAACTATGGGCCATTAAACGTTTTCAAATTGGACTTGTTTATTGAAAAATAGCTTTTTCGCACCACTTGCTAAAATTACATTCTGGGTCATATAAGGCCAAGGCAAGTAAGCCATAAAGCCTCTTAAAGACGGATTATTCCACTTTGAGCTTCTGGATGATATCACCCAGGTGATCAAATTCCACATTTTTGTATTTGTATTTCTACAGGGATAGAATTAATTTGTATTTGGAGCACCAAAAGTCCTTAAATTTTAATAGAAAACCACCGTAGATTCTTAAGCAAAAAAATTATTCTGAATCGACGATTTATGTACAAAAATCCGTAAGAATACTGAAATATAACAAAATGGAACAAATATTTATTATTTCCACATTGTTTACATTTCTGTTTTAGGGACTTTTTTAGTAATTAATGATTTAATTTATTTATTTATTCTTTATGTACATAATTTTCGTACAAAGGCGGACTTAATGCCTGTGGCATTTTCTTCCAGTCAACTTTAGGGTGTTGCAAAAAAGGGTAATGCGGTAGGTGTACCGAGAAATGGAACAGCTTATAAGAATATCATATTACATGCATATAACATAAAATTCTACTACACAAATAAAATAATTAAAATAACTAATATAATATCTAAAATGCCTACGACCAACGAGATAATTGCAATGTTTTGATGCCTAAAAAAAAAGTTCTGTTGTTCAAAATGCCTTCGCAATTTATTTTTGAAGCTAAGCTTGCTTGGGGCGTTTCTTACCTCTAGACTCTAGAGGGAGGGCGTTCCATAAAGGAATCGATTGGACAAAAAAGGATGAGTGAACAATATCAGAGCAATGAGGAGGAACTATGAGAATACCATTGAAGGCAGAACGAAGGGTTTTGTTATGAGAGGTACATAAGTTCTGAAAATGTGTCTTGAAGTAGGAGGGTGTGTTAGGGTCATGAAGTAAGGAGTATAAAGTCATTAAGGCTCTCGTCTGCCTACGCTGCCGAATAGGTAACCATTTTAAGCGCATTCAGAACGCCGAAACATGATCATATTTTCTTAAATTAAAGACGAATCGAATGCAGTTATTTAGAAGTCGGTTAAGTTTGTTGAGTAGATCTGCATTCAGGTCGAAATAGCACACATCACCATAGTCTATTATAGGTAAAATTAAAGATCGTACAAGCATTTTTTTGATGTCAATAGGCAGAAAGTTGTTCAGTCGGTAGAGAGATCTCAGAGTTCCAGTAACCCTCTGACAAACGTTAGTTACCTGAGGTTGCCAGTTGAGCGTTGAATCCATATGCAACCCAGAGTCCAAGTTTAATATAAAATGGAATAACTTTTTTAATATATAAAAGAAGAGTATTTTCACCGGATATAAAGCGGTCTTAGTCTTGGGTGATCTCAAATCTTTAGCGTTAATAATAGAGTCCTTCGTTACACTCGCGACTCCAGTCTTCTCCCGTGACATAAGACACTGCTTTATCCCCTTGGTTAATAATCTACTATTTGAGTCTGGTTATAAACGTAGACAAGATCTGAGCCGACCATATCGGCGGAATATCTTGAGAAAAAACATAAATAAATAATTATAAAATACCTTTACTCAACTCTACTATCTGGTTATTGATACTCATAGTTCAAAATTGGGTTTCTATAAGAAATGGATGGGAACTATCTGGTGAGTCACATTAGATAAAAAATTTGAAATTCTCCTGGATGGTGTTCGGTCTTTGGTGAGGATAAATAGACATTTTGCTCGGTTTGCTTGGCTTCAGTGTTACGCAATCCACAATCTACTAGCATCTAACATAACGTCTATTTACCATTTGCCATTATCTATAATGTTAGAATGCTTAACTCATGTTCGCCGTGGTCAGGATTCTGATAGGTGACGAAAATGCTAAGCATCATCCATAGGAGCAGAAGCAGGAGGAGGAGCTTATGAGCTCCTCCGTACTTCGAAAGTCACCTAAATTGAGTCTTGCGCCTCATTACGCTCCGGCGGTGTATGATAAACATCGTATTGGGACATGTAAGTAAAGGTAGAGATCTATATTTGTGCAATCAGTTGTAAACTATAATGCAATCATTCGCGCAGATGGCAATTATGTATTGTAGTTGGGTGGGCGAGACAGAATTTTAATTCTGCCAACTGGAGATGATCTGTGAAAAAAATATAGTTATGTAAAACATAACAGGAGCTAACAAAAAATTATGTTGTTTATGTAAACAACTTTCGAGAAAAACTCTTATTACAAACAGAAATGAAAATAACCGTGTACAAGGCTTATGAAAACGCCATAACAACATAGAATCATAAACTTTTACGAATCCTTCCGACTGAAGTGGGAAACTTTTTCAGCCAAAAATGTTCCTAAATGAATTTTCATCTCTGTGATATTTTGTTCCTAATAATGGCGTTATTCTTAGTATATTTATCAGTTTTATCACTAATAAAGTGAAACATGGTACATAAATGTCTGATAGTGATTATTTTATGGTACCTACTAACATAGGATAAGTACCTAATATTATAACTAACAAATATGAGTCTGTGTATAAATAAATTATTGTTATTTTATTGATTTCATGTCCTACTTATTTCTATAAAAAAAATCAATTGAGGCAAGCCTCGAATCGCGCAAATTTTTTATAGATTATTATTACTTAGGGTTTCTATCATTCGGTTACAATTTTTAAACTTCATTATTATTCATATTCTACCTGAATTTTGAAATACACACAACGTTCGTAACAAATATCTATAAACAAAATAAAAAGACATCATTGAATCGTCTAATGTTATGTATAAAATAATATTGTTTAATATTAAACAAGAAATAAAAAGAATTTTATTTATTAACACGAGTCTACAAATAAACAGGCTATTCTAATACAATAGCCCTTTTCCTCATTCAGTTTTAGGGCTAAGCCAACAAATGGTGTCTTCCATAAAGTGAATATATTATTGTTCCTTTTCCCTGTAAAAATATTATCTTTCTACAGAAGGGGAAATACTTTATAAAGGTCGTATGTTTATGTGTGAGACATAAAATATTAGATAACGAGGTCTATAGTTTGTTATTATAAGTTTTGCTTTTAACCTTCTTTACTTTTAAAATATAATAAAATCAATAAAATGTAAATATAAGCTGCTCCAGTTATTATATAAATATAAAACAAGGACACAACAAAGTAAAAACAAAAGAAAAACCGGCCAAGTGCGTGTCGGGCCACGCGCAGTGTAGGGTTCCTTAGTTGCAAATGCCAACTTTGAGTTCACACTCACACCTCACAATACGTTGCCACAGATTACTAAATACGTTGCAATTAAATAAGGCATTATTATTATTATTAAAGCTGCAATGATTTTATATTTCCTTAACTTCACCACGTGAAGTAAATTTATATTCAGTACTAATTTTCAATGAAATTTTACTTTTCCGAGTACATTGTATAAGTTAGTCGTGTATAACTTTTTAGTTTGTACTTAGTACTCAACTCTGATAGTTTTCCTTTAAACTTCGTTATATATACTACTGTTGTAATTTTTTTCACGTGTCCATATATAACCGTTTACCAGATTGAGGGGGGACGGACACTTACCTCTAATAACAGCTTTCTAGTACTAATAGTCTCTGAGTAAAAGCGCGGACAGACAGACAGACAGACATGGCGAAACTATAAGGGTTCCTTGTTTACTACGGAACCCTAAAAAGTTTATTTTACTTTCCAAAAGAAAGGCTGTGTCAAATGTTCTTGTCGATTGCTCTTAAAGTTATTCGTTTGTTAAGTTAATGTGAAAATTTGATTAATTCTATAAATTGCATTTTGGTAAATACATACATATTTATGTAGGAGGAGGGTCAGGATTACGGTTCGAACTCTCTGACATCCTGAAGTAAACGTGGGGTTCGTGCAATTACGACACACTTTAATTCTAAACTATGTTTAATAAGCAGTAGAGTTATTAAAACACTTAAAGCGAAACGTGGGACAGTTCCGTGGGGACGTCTTCTCTTCAGGACACCGATCCAAAAAGTGATTTCGGTCTTACACGTTGACATCTCCACGACTCTGTCGAAGCGCAGGAAAAACGTGGTTACGCCAGAAATCGATGTTGCGTCGGCATAGACGACGCGCTTGCGTTTCGTTTTGTGTGTCGTATGACATGGTATACATTTTGAGATAAAGAAGTCATGAAATGCTTCGATCTCCAATGATATCATCACTATGACATAATTTCAATGATGTCATCATGATATACTGAACGAATGATCTGGAATCTATAATCATATGTCAATCCCATACATTTTGTTCTTATCGAACTTCGTTATCGTTTTTGGATTGTCACTTTGGCCCCCTTGGTATCAACAATCAATTAATGAGACACACAAGGCATAAACCGGAATCCATTGTTTATTGAGGTAGAGGAGATGATATATTGTTGATCTATATAGGGGCGTTAATAACGTTTGACACAACGGATACCTATTACAAGAGATTTACATGCTACTCGTTACTATACGAAACAAGGGTGTCATTATTGTTAAAACTTACTACAAATAAGGATATATTTTATTTTTCCCTTATATATTTTTGGAGTAAAATATAATTTTTTGCGTAAACCTTTTTAACATTTTGTTCCCTTAAAAAGTGTCAATCTAACCAATTTATAAAAAAAATGTAATTTTACTGTTCATATCAAACTATTTTTATTAATGTATATTTTATTGTATTTCAATGTACGTCCTCAATCATTTCTGAATTAGGTACGAGTATGTACTGAAGGAATTAACAAAATACTTACATTATATTCACGTATAAGTACTAATAATTTCAAGTAAAATATAAGGTCTTAACGCTGAAAGCTGATAAAACAGGCAATGTCCATAGAAAAAAAACGTGTAACAACAAACTGATTAATACTACTTACTCACAAAGAAAGTAAATTATATCTTACTTGTGTACTCTGTAATAAGCTACGATATTTTAAGCTTTGTTACAAGCCTTTTCATAAACGAGCTCGTAGCGTATATGTAATTTGGGAGATAAAAAGAACAATTTTCCTCTTTTACTAATACATGCGACGCTCGTTGGTTTAATTTAGGGGGCGTTGAGTTGAGTACATTCATGTCTGAAGCCTCTATGAGAAGTTAGGGTACTGCTTAGATGTACTCCTTACCTTGTTTACAAGAACGCCCGTTTCCTTGTAATATTGTTAAGGAAAATCGAGGTATCTGCACGTTGAGATTCGTTCCGAAGTGACAGGCCTTGGCCTGTGACAGATCTAATTCGCTACAGAGGTCGAATTACGCCGGCTATTATTCAGTTAGCCGGTTACTGGTTTCTATAGGATTCTGTACGTGAGCAATTCACTCGAGTAAGTTTATTGTTATTATACGGATTTGTATCCAGTGTAAAGGTGGATTTGGTATATATTTTGAGATGTATCAGTAGGCAGCTTTCCTTTAAAAACTTTCATGGTTAATAATAGCTCCAAACCTTACAATTAATTCGTGGTATATTCCGTCACTTTGTGACGTGGTGACTGACTGATAAGTGCAGTGTATATTATATTCCTATCGCGATAAGAAGCTCTTTTCGTCGCTTCACCGTACCACTGGCCATTGCTACGAGTGCTACGACATTGCTTCGTTAATACAATAGTGCGGCTGCGTGTGTAAACATAATCTACGGCGTACGACTATTTTTTCGTTCACCATGCTACGCACTCCTGAGAAATGAGCCTCTGAACTCTGAACCAGATATTGCGTCGATCGAAGGAAGCTCGTCAATAAGTTATGTTATGGCTCGCAAAAAAATATTTTACAAAAAATAAAAACCGACTTCGAAAACACTGAAAAGTTTAAAAAAATATAAGAGTAGGTACAGACAACATCACACTTCTATATTGAAGTCGGTGCCAAACGATGATCTAGAAAGTCTTAAAATTTGTCACAGACTTCAACCTATTCTTATATTATTTTTAACTTTTCAGTGTTTTTTGAAGTCGGTTTTTATTTTTTGTAAAATATTTTTTATTTTTAGCTTTTTAGTGAATAAAATCTTTTTAGTTAAAGAAACTCTAATTTAATCCGAAGGTGAGCTGGTATTAAATTAGCGTTTCCCTCGATTTTCATAGGATCGCATCATCAGATCCTGACTTGGATAACCTTCAGACCACTCCAGGAGTATACTCTATCAAATACAAAAATAATTTTGAAATCGGTCCTCAATTGGCGGAGTAGTCGCGTAACATACACACAGAACACGTTGGACACACCTGAAAATTTAAGGGTTTTCCTCGATTTTTATGGGATCCCATCATCAGATCCTAACTTTGGTGACCATGAGACTACCCTTGGAGTATACTCTATCGAATACAAAAAGAATTTTGGAAATTGGTCCACAATTGGTGATGTAATCGCGTATCATACACACAAAAAAACATACGCATCGAATTGAGAACGTCCTCCTTTTTTGAAGTCGGTTAATAAAATGAAAAAAATGGACGATGAACAAAACAAAATCCCACAGGAGTTCGATAACACTTTCGAGGCGTGGGAAATAATCAAACAATACTCTGATGAACAGAACACTAAGATGGACAAAATATTGTCTATATTGCAAAAAACAAATACCTACCTTCAAACTACTATGACATTTCTGTGTGACGAGAATGCTGTCGCGGCGTCCAGCCTCCTTACTAAGACAACGACTCGACATGACATATATTGACGGAGGTTTAAACTAATGACTTGACAGACAAGGAGAAACAGACGACGCTAGACAGACAAGAGACACAAAGACGTTATATCATATATTTAATTGTAATAAAGTCATTTCGATACATTCGAGTCTTTATAATTGACGACGAACCCAAGACAATACAAGTGGTCCTTCGAGCTAACAGAATTAGTCCATGGTAAGCACACGGAGCCAATCGAAAGCAATGGCAGAGACGACGAAAGCAGCCGCCTTTGACATGGATGGACAAGACCGACGGTCCGCCCAAGGCAGCCGCGCCTCATCGCCAAGCCCATCACTTCGATCGACGTCAAGCTCCGCGTCCACCATCAAACGACAACGACTACGCCAACTGCAACTGGAAACCGCTGAGAAGCTCGCGGAGATAGACCGACAACTGCTGCGTGAAAAGTTGGCTATCGAGACGCAAGCTATCGAAGAAGAGGAAGAATTGACACGCCGAGATGAATTTCGTACACAATCTCGGAAATCGCTTCTTCACCATGACGACCCAGGAACCTGTCAAATTTCGACTAACGACAACGCTAATAATATGAATCATCGCCAGAACATTGTAAATACTCAACAATCTACATCGGAACAGCCATCGCAATCACATATACTTGAAAAGCAAATGTGTCAACTTCTGGCCCGTCAGACTAGCACCAAGGAACTACCGCCGTTCACAGGTGAGCCGGAAGATTGGCCTCTGTTTTATAGTCAATTCATGACGACTACTCGGCTTTGTAAATATACCGATGACGAAAATATAGCCAGGCTAGCGCGATGTCTGAGAGGGCGCGCTCGTGACTCAGTTTCCGCCCTGTTGGTGAGCGCTACAAACCTAGACAAGATCATCAGAACCCTAAAAATTCGATTTGGCAGACCTGATTGTATTATTGAAATTATGTTATCCAAAATTCGCAGTACAAAATTTATACGACACGACGACATAAACCATCTCATCGATTTCGCAACCACAGTTCAAAACATAGTGGCTACAATGACATCGACTATGGAAACCGGACATCTCACGAACCCGACTCTAATCAAAGAGATCATAAACAAACTGCCATCAAACCTCAAATATCAGTGGGCATTTCATGTCGCAAGCAAACATGACAGCGTCATAACATTGAGCGATCTGTCAGACTGGCTCATGGAAATAGCAAACGCTGCGACTGTCATAGCACCTATACAACTTAGTGATAATAAATATCGAACACAATATCACGAGAAAAGAACCATTCTAACAACAACATCAAGCTCAAAACAGAACTGCGTTCGATGTAAAGGCGACCACACACTAAAGGACTGCCTAGAGTTCAAGCGATTGTCAACCAATGACCGGTGGAGTTTCGTGAGTGAACAAAAATTGTGTTTTTCATGCCTATCAAACAAACACCAATTGAAGACCTGTAGAAACAGACAGAGGTGCACCGAAGAAGATTGTGACAGAGTGCATCACCCACTGCTACACGCTCCCCCATTAATAAAACTTGCATGCGACAACATGATGCATGAGAGTGTCAATACCGCGGTAGCGCCGGTGGTGAATTTTTGTGACGAGCCTAGACAACGCGTTCTGCTGAAAGTACTCCCGGTAGTGATATCCGGCCCTAACGGTGACGTTGACACACTCGCCCTGTTGGACGAAGGCGCTGCGGTATCCCTCATCGACGCGTCACTGCTCCAGCGCGCGGGCATCACAGGTCGTATATCTCCGCTACATATCCGGGGCGCTACAGGTATGACCACCGACGAGAACGAATCGCAAATTGTTTCATTTCATGTTCGCGGATTTAATCAGAGAGACGCTTTTTATATTAACAATGTGCGTTCTGTTTCCAATTTGAATTTGTGTGTAAATAGCTTTAGTTTTAAACAAATTGTAAATAAGTATCCCTATGTAAATAATTATGTACATGACGTTGACAGCAGACATAGGACCGTTGAATTTCTTATCGGACAAGACAATATCGACCTTATTGTGACACAACAGATAATTCACGGTAGTAAGAACGGACCTATGATTTCCAAGACTAGACTAGGCTTTGTAGTACACGGAACCGTAAGTCTCGGTAGTTTGCCGCGTGACGTTTCAGTCTTACATCTATGTAACTGTGACGAACTTCATGAACTAATCAAAAAATCTTTCTCGACAGAAAATTTTGGTTCGAAATATGTGACTGACACTCCTCGGTCTCGGAAGGATCAGCTCGCTCTGCAGACAATGGAGCGTACGACGAAGCTGTTACCCGAGGGCCGGTACGAGACTGGATTATTATGGAAGTACGACGACTCTGAGCTTCCGAACAGCTTACCACAGGCGAGGAAGCGCTTCCATAGTATTCAAGCCAAAATGCGTAAGTCAGTTGATTTCGAACAAAAGTAAGAGAAAGGTTTACAGACAATATAAATAAAGGCTACGTCTCCAAGTTAGACGCCGCGGATGCTGCCGTCCGCTCAAATAAGACCTGGTGGTTATCACATTTTGCCGTCTGTAACCCGAACAAACCCAAGTTGCGCCTTGTCTTGGATTGCGCGGCGAAATCAGACGGAAAGTCCTTAAATGACTTCCTCATGACTGGACCAGATCTCATGACGTCATTGCCGCACGTCCTTTTGGGTTTTCGAAGGGGCAAAGTGGCAGTGACGGGTGACATTCAAGAAATGTTCCATAGAGTTTTTATTAGACCAGAGGATAGACAAGCGCAGCGGCTGCTGTGGGAAGATGGCGAATACGTTATGAACGTTATGACCTTTGGTGCCGTATGTTCACCATCTTCTTCACAGTACGTCAAAAATTTGAATGCTCGCAGGTACGACGCTGACAAGCCTCATGCCTGCAAAGCCATTATTGACCACCACTACGTTGACGATTTCATCTATTCGTTGGACAAAGAAGACGACTTGATTCAACTCGTCAATGACGTCATTGACATTCACGAGTCAGGTGGGTTTCACATTAGGAACTTCGTCTCAAATTCGAAGCGCCTACTGGAACACATACCCGAAGAGAGACTCTCTGCATCCGCCATCAAAGTCATTACTGACTGTAAGGACGGGACATTAGTAGAGAGAGTGTTAGGTGTCAAATGGAGGCCTGACGATGATAAACTCATTTTTACGCTGAATTTCTCAAACGTTTCAGACGAACTTAAGACCGGCTTAAAGAGACCCACGAAGCGGGAGGTGCTGAAAATAATAATGTCCGTCTTCGACCCTCTCGGCTTCCTCCTCTATATCACCGTGAAAGCCCGTATATTACTGCAGGACATTTGGCGCAGTAAAATCGGTTGGGATGACGAAATCGAATCACATCATTTTGTATGTTGGCAGACGTGGCTGTCGGAACTGGAAACGGTCAGCACCATCAAAATACCGCGTTGGGTACTGACTGAGGACCACGACGAGCTGGCTGAGTTGCACGTCTTCTGCGATGCGAGCTCCAGAGCGTTCGCAAGCGTCGCGTACCTTCGGTCGTTGCAAAAGGACGGCACGTGGCACGTCGCCTTCCTAATGGCGAGAGCTCGCGTGGCCCCTTTGAAGGTAATGAGCGTACCTCGACTGGAGCTGCAAGCTGCTGTTATGGGTGCAAGACTATCTGCGTATGTACGTGAGAGCGACATACCTAGGCTGTCAAAGGTGGTTCTATGGACTGACTCTAGGACCGTTTTGAGCTGGTTGCAGTCGGACTCTGGCCGCTTCAAGCCATTCGTCGCACATCGGGTCAGCGAGGTTACCGAGCTCACAGACGTCGATCAGTGGAGGTGGGTTCCAACTCACCTAAATGCAGCTGACGACTCTACTAGAAACTGCGCCTCCACTGGCCAAGACAAGAAGTGGTTGAATGGTCCTGCTTTTCTCTTGACGCCTGACAGCCAATGGCCAGACGAACTGAAAAGGAAACATGACACTGACCTTGATCCTAATGACGCTGAGGTGAAAGCTGTCCTCTTTCTGACGACCAGGGTACCACGAGAACTACCTGACGTCAACCGGTTCTCCAAGTACTGGCGGCTTGTACGTAGCACGGGGTGGGTACTGCGTGGTATCATGCAACACTGAAAGAAAAGGTACCAAACGAACAGACTTTACTTACCCTTTTGACTGAGACATAAAGTTTAATTAACAGCCGACCTCTGACGCATGTTCCCGTAGACAGTGAGGACGACCTACCTTTGACTCCAAACGACTTCATGAGGAATGACACTAGGGTGATTGACAGACCTTTCGGACAATTTAATGACAGAGACCTACTCCGGCGGTCGTGGCGGGAGTCGCAGCGACTCGCTGATTTGACTTGGAAACGCTGGGTAAAAGAATATTTACCTACCTTGACGCGACGTGACAAGTGGTTCCACGGCGACGCAGCGCCTTTAGCCGTAGGTGACATTGTGGTCATCGCTGACGGCCAGCTACCTAGAGTCCAGTGGCCGCGGGGCCGCATCGTCAAGGTATACCCCGGCAGAGATCGCCAGGTACGTGTCGCTGATGTGCAGACTGCTAACGGAATTTACACCCGACCGGCGACGAAGCTTTGTAGACTGGACGTCGGCTCCCAACTCTGAGTATCAGGCATCTGATACTGGGGGTGGGGATGTCGCGGCGTCCAGCCTCCTTACTAAGACAACGACTCGACATGACATATATTGACGGAGGTTTAAACTAATGACTTGACAGACAAGGAGAAACAGACGACGCTAGACAGACAAGAGACACAAAGACGTTATATCATATATTTAATTGTAATAAAGTCATTTCGATAAATTCGAGTCTTTATAATTGACGACGAACCCAAGACAATACAAATGCCGAACTAAAAAAATACAATACAAAGAAAAAAGATTGTGAACAAATCATCTTACTGGGACAGAAAATTGAAAAAAATCAGAGAAATTAAAGAAAATAAAATCTTGAAATAAAAATGTACCTACCATTAAAAGGTGACGAAAAAAAGAGTGATCTTGTGGAAATTATTGGAAAATTGTGGGACGATCGACGCGATTCGTCCGGTGTTGGAGGAGTGGGTTGGGCGCCGGCAGGGCAGCCTCACGTTTCGCATGGTGCAGGTACAGACCGGGCATGGCTCTTCGGTCACTATTTGCACCGGGTCGCGCGTCGGGAGGAAACGCCGCGGTGTCACCACTGCGACGACGACACTGCCGAGCACACCCTATTAGTGTGCCCGGCCTGGCAGCGCAGGGCCCCTCGCTGCCGAGAAAGGTCGTGGCAATGCTCCACGCGAGGCGGACTGGGGGGCTGTCGCCTCCTTCTGCGAGGACGTCATTTCGCATAAGGATTAAGGAAACAATTATAATTTTCGAAACACAAATACATGAGTAAATAGCTGTATAAATTTGAATTTGGAATTCCTAACCATAGAGGAGATATTTGAGATCAAAGTGGCCAGTACGGCAAAACGCCAATTTCATATTGTAAGGACCTAATTTAAGCTAAGAAAGCGAAATAATAATAATATTCCAGGATATGCCACACAAGGCCAGACAGTCAACCGATAAACTTACTTTTATATTATCTTATTTACTTCTTTAATAACGACTCCAGTCTCATTTTTCGTTTCCGCCCACTTTTTCAAATCGCACGTTGCGATCTTATTTCAACTTAATTCTTGATATCCCGCCCCACTCGACTCATTTCTTGTCATGCTCATTCCCATACTATGCTGTCCGCTTATGGAACTCTCTCCCTGAGAGTACCTATTGGAGTTCACGCAGGCTAAAGTCTTTTAAAGCCCAAATTCGTACCAACGATAGGAAGTGACTTCCTATCCTTGAGCACAGAATAAATAATAGTACCTACTAAAGTACCTCGAGTCTTTAGTTGCTTTGGTGGCACTGATTTCCTTCCTTTCACACGTATATTCTTAACTATTTATGTACCCCTTCCCAGATTGAATCTCCTCTGTGTTTTATTATATTTTCCACTCCCGATATTGTCTAGAAGAGATTGCTCTTTAGTAACAAGGCCGCCTATTGTTACATTTCTGTTTTTTTCAGTTGTAGTTTGTCTTTGTGTGCAATAAAGAGTTTTATTAATATTATTTTGATTAAACTTTTTTCTTTTTTACGATAAATAGATACATGAAAGGTAAGTAGGTAGGTATATGATAACACAAATATTATTGACAACTTATGCCTACTAGGGTTTCACTGACAGCCGAGCAAGACCCAAGCTACCAGTAGTTAGGGCTACATAGAGAACAATCTCCGGACAATACCTGCGGTATCAAGATTCATTACCCTAAACGTTGCGTGTGAGTCGCGGGGAGCAAGCTCCCTGCTGTGGTATAGTCCATTTTTCAGAGTGGCCATGGCCTCCCGATTCTACTCGGGGCGCAGTCTAGTGCCGAGACCACAGCCCCACCGACGCTTTGAAATACAGAGTGTATTTCAGTAAAAAAATGGCGTTCCTCTACACGAACCCCATAGGTATTAAATTATCTCCTTTAGCCGTTTAAAATCTAAAGTTGCCTACATATCACATTACATTGTCAATATATCTCTTCGAACACATCTTCATGATAGTGAGAGATGGCTTTGCGAACTCAGTGATGGCATCACAATCAATACCTAGTCGCTGAATACACGTTACATGAGAGGGCGTATCGGTTTGCTCCAAAGTGATCACGGCAGCTAAATTCGCCGCAAAGCTATGTCAAATGTCAATACCATGAAAGCCACGAAACCACTGCAGCGCCGCTTTCAAGACAATCTAAGATAATTAAATTAAGGTAAATTAATCGGGGAGTTGGTGACTTTGTAAATATTCTTGTTCAAAATTGACATTTCGAAGCATCTTTTCGAAATTTTGAATTTCCTAATTAAAACGTTTTTATTATTCCAAATGACACTGATTTATTTACATCAGTCGATGGCAACTTCTTCATGATTTAGGACTTTGTAAAAATTGCGACAAAAGTTAGCTGCGGTTAATGCTTTTTTATAGAAGGTGGATAGATTATGCTGTTTCGTTTTCTGACATTTACATAGATTTTAGTTCTATTAAAAATAAAGGCGCGATTGTTTCGTGAAATAAAGAGGAAGCAGCAAACGTTTACTAATATAGAAGGTACAAATTTGGAAAATATTTCTAATAATCGAAAATATATTTTTTAAGTTCCATACCACATTTTCAATTAACCATAATTCCTTTCATCGTTCAATTCGAACTACTGGCTTTAATGAAGCGTACATTTAATAGGTATGTGTTGTACGGGCACAACGATAAATCGAAATACGTGAGTAATTGCACAGGTGCCGGCTTACATTAGGGGGTGTAGAATGTCACCACAAAGCATTATTTCCATTGAAGTTCACAGTGAGCCGAGCTTGTTGCTGAAAGCTTTTCATGCCCAATCAAAGCCGTACATGTGACGTGTGTGTACGTTAATAAATTGTGTCAATCCGGATATTTAGCAGGGAAGTTATTAATTAGCCAAGTAGTGTAACATCCTATTACAAAGCATTACCTGATTGTATGTACTTGGTGCTGATTACGACAGAGTCGTTAAGTAGCTAATAATATAACGTGTAATCTGTTAGGCATTGAGTTTCTTAGTATATTATACCATAATTTTTATAGAGCTAAGATAAACAGTGAGTGACTATTAAAACAATAGAAGCTTTAATAACTTATTCTTTAAGATTAAATCTTAACTTTACTTTATCACAGGTACTCTTCTAACTTCAAATTGTGAAATAGCAGTTTTTAAAATTTATCATAACGAAACTTGTGACTTTTATTAAATGGACCTATTTTATGTTTATTTATTTAATTATTAATTCTCAATGTACAGTTTGCACAAAGGCGGAATTAATGCCATACGCATTTTCTACTAGCCCACCTTAGGGTGATGGAGAGAGCAGATGCGGAAGATGTAGGGGGTGATTTAGTGACATGAGCTGCCCAATTCCAGGTCACCCCACGATTGGACTGACGCAACACCCCGGAAGTTTTTAAGTCGATATAATAGGCTACGATTATCAAGGGAGTCCCACAGAACCACAAAAGATAGCCCCGGTCTTTTGTTACCGGGTAAAAAAAAGATGTGGTAGATGTACCGAAATAGTAGCACAAATATTTTTGATGAGGAAATTTTATGAATATAAGAACACAATACAATATAACAAGATTAACTAACAATTTGATTAAGTAATATGTACTATATTACTTATATCAACGATTTATATGTGGACAGTAGTTATGACAATGTCTATCAAATCAACCCTCAGAATCAACCTAATAGTGACAAATCTGTGTAGGAAATAATGATAACATTCTCAAACTTGTAATATGTACAGTATCGATAAAAATATGTAATGATTTTTCCAATATAAGAATTTAAAATTATTTATAACACGCAAACTTCTGATTTGTACTAGGGCGATCTCCTGGATTACCGCGGATTATGAATGGTTTACAATAAATGGTAAAAAAGTAATAGTTAGTAAGTTCAGTAAACTATGTATAATATGGCTTTTGCCCACGACTTTGTCCTTTACAAATCCCCCCCCCCCCCCCTTTACACCCTTAAGGAATGATTTCGGGGATTAAAACTATTCTTTATCCTTCTCCACAACTCAAACTACACTGACCTTCAAAAGTAAGTACTACACTTTTAAAATTAAAAATTTCCCTAAACTACAAAAGATAAAGGATTCAAACAAAAAAACATTTTCAGCTTATTTCGTCAGGTTTCTCGGAAGTTATAGTTTTTTTACAAGCTTTTATTTACCTTGCCATGTTCGTTTGTAAGTAACTCATTTTTTCAAATCTTGCTAACCAATTTTAAACAACTTCCTGATATTCGATGGACTTGAAATTTTTGTATATGCGTTTGATTCACGTGACAATACATTATAATTTTCACCATGACTTGATGGTACACCCAGGATTGGCTCCCAATGAAAGAACTCGTCAATAGTTAACAGTATGGACTTGAAATTTTACACGTGTACTACTGTGCTAATGGCAATGCAGTATTATGATTGAAATGACCTAATGGTACACCCAGGATCGACTCTCAATGACGTAACTCCTCAATAGTTAACAATATGGACTTGAAATCTGTATTTTAGATCCAAAAATAAAGTCTGCAGACAATCTAAAAAGTAAAAAAACTTTAAAAACAATAAAATAAATTTTTCGTTTAAAACTTTTACTATCAACATAATGTTATTACACAATATATCTGATAAAAAAGCTTGTCGCGAGTTTTACCTGAGCACCTAGATAAACAAGTAAACTAAATACTTACGAGTAGGTCCTTAAATATCGCGACAAGCTTTCTTATCAGATATATTGTGTAATAACATTATAAGTTGATACTAAAAGTTTTAAACGAAATATTTATTTTATTCATTTTAGTGCATTTAAATAAAAGCTTGTTTTTTAAAATAAGTTTTTTTTACTTTTAATTTATATACATTAGTCTTTTTAATACTTTTTATTTTGAAAATATATTTTGCCTACTTTAAATGTTATTGCAGTTTTAAAAGTGTGATACTTACTTTTGCAGGTCAGTGTATTTCCACACCAAATTTCATCTACCTAAATCAGTTCATCGGTAATTGATTCCCCATACAAACTTCCACCTTCCTTTTCTCCACCTTAAGGAGTGATTTCTGCGATAAAAACTATCCTATGTCCTTTCCTGGGACTCAAAATATGTCTATACCAGATTTCATCTAAATCGGTTCAGTGATTGCGTAACACAGAGACAGACAGAGTTATTGAATTCCAAACATGAACGATGTTTTACTTCCATGCTATTTGAAAACTAGTAATGATTAATGGATTGTGCACGAGTTCGTCACAATACATACTATAACCACATCCTTCTATTCCTTAGACCATTTAGTACTAAATGGTCTAAGTTCTATTCTTTCTAATATTATAAATATGAAAGTAACTCTGTCTGTCTGTGTGTTACGCAATCACGTCTAAACTACTGAACCGATTTAGATGAAATTTGGTATAGACATAGTTCGAGTCCCAGGAATGGATATAGGATAGCTTTTATCGCATAAATCACCCCTTGAGAGGGAGAAAAGGGGGTGGAATTTTGTATGGGGAATCAATAACCGCTGAACCAATTTAGATGAAATTTGGTATGGAGATAGTTTGAATTGTGGGAAAGGATAAAGAATAGTTTTTATCGCCGAAATCATTCCTTAAGGGTGTAAAAAGGGAGTGGGAGGGCTTCGTAAACGGAATTAATAATAAAGGACTTCCACGCGGACGAAGTCGCGGGCAAAGACTAGTTAACAATAAATCAGTATGATTAAATTCGATGTTTAGAAAAAAATAAGGCTAAAAGCTTTCGTTCTATAGTTAGACAAGCTAAAAGGTCGGTCATTTTTATGAATCACGCAAACATAAAAAGCCAGATTGTACAGGCCCAATGAGATCACGTGTCTTATTTACGGCCTGGCAATATTACGATGCTTCACGGTTTTACAAATTAGTGAAAGTACCAAAGTGTGGTTCACATGTCATTTATCACGTTTTGGTTTCATGCATCAATGTTTGTTGTGATGAAATGAGAGTAAGCAATATGTAAAGTAAAAGACAACTTTAGCTTTAATACGATTTTTATGAATCCTTGATAATCACTGAAAATGGTAGCTCTAGGCCTTCGTTTCACGTAATGGTAAGTGACGATAGGATAGGACCGCAAGGATGGAAACTAGCGTCGGCTGGAAGCCTCAACAACTGAGGGACTGGTTATCTTACTTCTCTGTCGGAACACAACAACGTTATTAATATTGTTATTATGGTAACATTGACTACCCTTACTGTACAAGAATATTTATGACGAAAATAAGGGGTACATCAGCCACTTTAGAGTTCACCATCTCAGCTCATATAGCTTCTGAAGCCAAGAGGATATTATAATTATCTTTTATTTATAGTTTTTCTTTGAAATATTAGTTTTTACAAGCTTTTATTTAACTTGCAATGTAAGTAAGTATGTAAATATGTAAGTATGTATGTTCGGGTGGAATCTTGCAACTCAATTTTGAAGCACATATCTTTAACCGATTGAGCTGAAATTTTGTATACACGTTAAGTTTGGATGACAATGCATGGTTGACTGTGTGACGTCATTCTAAATCCAAGATGGCGGCATACCCAAGATGGCGGACCACACACAAGTAAATCTCGCGATAAGCTTTTATGTCATATAAATTGTGTTAAATATGAAATAACGTTATAAGTAAGTAAAAATTTTAGTGTATAAGTTTATTTTTTCTTTTTAGCGCATTTAAATAATTTTTACAATAAATACATATAAAAACACAAATAAGATTATAAAAAACTGAAACCTAGGGTTCCACTGGCAGTGGAGCACGACTCAAGCTACCGGTGGTTGGAGCTACAGGGAGAGAAATCTCCGGACAATACGTGCTGTATCAAGAATGAATGAATGAATGAAACCTCTACAAATGAAAATATTATGATATGTAATAAATTAAAGCCATAAAACATTGTGATATGTAATAAATTAAAGTTTATTTTCCTCTTTTTAGAGAATTAAATAATCCGCGCTTATTATAGTAAACTATATCAATGAAAATCAAACCATTTTTATTGTTTCCCCTACGCTGATGATATCAATCTATTAGTGTCAATAATAAAGTATCTTCGTAGCTACTGATTTTTAACTATTGCTTATTGTGAAATGAAATGATCTTGTTTCACATCCCTGTTTCGGTAGGAATTTTTCAGAATAGATCGTTAATAATTTGGATTGTAAACGAACCGCGAAATAACTTAGCTAAGCAAACTCCGTATTGTTTTGTTTTAATTCCTGATTGCATTTTACATTGTATATTTTTGCATACATTCAGCATAAATGAATGTATTCGTTATAATTTGTCGACGACTCTTGTCGCGACGGAAACGTAGCGAGCTACTTGTTCTGTCTGCCCAAGTTTGCCTCGGGACTTGCTCTAATAAATTAGGCGCTGAGACAATTTCATTATATACAGACACATTCAATGCTTGCGTTGAGGTACTAATTAGTTTCGTGATAATTTCATTGACTATATTTCTATTGAATAGCTGTTGAATGGTTCTTAGAATATGTATTAATTCCACACTAATACGGAATACATGCATACTGTTCGTTCTTCGTAATAGGTTCTTTAATTAATTTGAATACTCCTCTTTACAGTGATCCTTTAAATTTGTAATTTTCTGCATCTAAGTGCGTCAGAAAACTAGAATGTGTAAGCACAGCACAGCTATCATCTGTAGAACGAGATCACTAACGAGAGCTCATCAATATGACGCAACACTGAGTCACTGAATTAATACACTTCCCTCCAAATAAACACAAGAACCGGACACGTATCATAAGCGCATAATATTCTCTATTTGAATATTGAAAAGCCATAGTGTAAAATAAATCGGGTGCTTCGCACCCGCGCCGCACTGCCTGCAATTTACGTTGAAAACCAAACAAACCTCACTTTCGCATTTATAATATTAGTTAGGATATATATGACGACTGGTCATGCTAGGGGGGCATTACATCAAGTGGGCCGTGTGATTGATTTCCACCCATGCATAATATGCATTAAGGGATTTCGCGCACTAGGTGTAAAAATTAATAAAAAAGTTCGAATTTCAGATTTTTCTCAAATGGTAATCAGAGTTGAGCTAATCAGAACACAGGACATGTCAAGCTCTGCCATTTCTTTATGGAAAGTCGCTCAGAACAATCACTACAGGAAAGTCGCTTGTATTGTTTCGAGTGCTCGGGAGTAGTCGAGACGTCAATCGCAAATTTATGGTATGTTGTTTATTTATTTTTCTTTCTTTTTTCGATTACCCTATTCTATATTTATACATTTATTTTCAATTACATTTTATCCTCCTGACGACAACCGTACTACACATAGAACGTAAAATGAAATGAAGAATCGGGCGAATCTGATGACGTAGCTACTGCATGGTGCGATATCAGACGATCTGGACCAACCTGTATTATGAAATGACCCTAGGGTCTTGAGAGCCTCAAGTCGTTCACGAGGTAAGAGAAGAACAAGTCTTGGTCGCTCAGAACGTAGCGGACAAACGATAATATTTTGGATAACTGAACAGCAGATAGTTTTGAACCAGAAGTGAAGAGTTTGATGTAACCTGCCAATATTGACAAAGATTCAAATAGTTGGGAGCGATACTTTTTCTTTGATCATAAGTATATTGACGATAATATCCTAGAAATAATAGTGGAGTATGTTAGTGTTTTAATTATGTAGGTACTTCAGATGGCTAAATCTCATTAGGATGAACTTTGAAAGATTTGGAAGTTTGAATGAAGAAGATATTGGAATCACTGTTTATTGGTCAGTTATTTTTCATAGTGAGCTTTTTTTTTTCTTTTTTTTCGAGGGTAATGCGTGACCGCCGTACTCGTCGTTGGCTAGTGTTCTCCCTGCCCTTATGGGCGCGCGTGATAGGGTCCACACTGCGACTACCACTATCGACGCGCCCGGGCTAGCCCGACCTAACTGGTGTCGGGCTATCGCCAAGGGGGGATTGCCCGAGAACACCAGGGCAATCCCCAGACGGAGGGCCTTACGGCGACGTGCACGGGGCCAGCCGTGCACGCAGGCCTCCACGGCAGGGTCATTAGACGGGCATCGCTTGTGCGAATACCCGCCTTCGCCTGCCTGTCCGTCTGCGGCGGATGGGAGCGGCTTGAGGATCATTCTCCCGCTCCCTCTCCGTGGCCTCCTTCTGCAAGATTACGTCCTCGCAGAAGGAGGCGACAGCCCCAAATTCCGCCTCACCGCGGAGCATGGCCACGACCATGCTCGGCAGCGAGAGGTCTCCGCCTCCCAGCGCAGCGATGAGTTCGCTGCGCTGGCGTCGCCAGGCCGGGCACACCAACAGGGTGTGCTCGGCAGTGTCATCGGGAGCGTCGCAGTGATGACACTGCGACCCGGTGCAGGTAGTGACCAAAACAACCATGTCCGGTCAGTACCTGCACCATGCGGAACGAGAGACTGCCCTGCCCGCGCCCTACCCACTCCTCCAACACCGGACGTATCGCTTCTATCGTCCGGTGGCCGGCAGCTGGGAAGGCGAGCGCCTCACCCCATCGACGCAGAGCCTTTTCATAGTGAGCCTAACAAATGACTCCATTACACCTGATGGTAAAAAGAAGTGGAGACTAAATGTGAAGATAACCGGAGATAGCCGCCTCCGTGGTCTAGTAGTTGAAAGCACCGGTGGTTGATCGGGAGGTTCGGGGTTCGATTACCCGTGGGGGCAGAAGTTTTTGGTTTGGTTGGTGGTAGGGCTTCTGAGCCTGTCTGGCTAGCTACCACCGCCTTACCCTAAGTTTGTCGCTATAATATCAATGTTAATAGCATTGTTGTGTTCCGAACATTAGGCGTAAGATTTCTAGTTCCTCAGTTATTAAAGAGTCCAGGTGGAGCTCGCTTCCGCCTTCGGCTTTATCGTCACTTACTATCAGGTGAGATGAAGGCCAAGAGCATCCCTGTCATATGTTAATGCCTGCCTTTTTTTTACATACGACAGGGATGAGGGAGGCAGGAGGGAGATACATTAGCCACCTTCACCTTGCTGACCTGCAAAGTGCTTTTTTCACGCTTCTTCCAAAGGACCCGCGAATGTATGAAGGTTATATCAGCACTTCAATATCCTCATATCAATATGAACTGGTCCGAAAAATGGCGAGATCCAATAATGGCTACTATTTGGTACTGCAGAAAAACGTTTCAGATTTTATGCAATTACGGCATAAATGCACTTATGACAAAACAACGTTACTCCAGAACAAAAAATGAAAAATCTGGAAAGTAAACCACTTTAGGATTGCATTAATTAAGGATGTCAGGAGCAGGATTGCCCATGCCCATGTGCATTGAAGAAATGATTAACTAATTAAATGGTTGATGTCAACCACGTTTAATTTTTTATTTGTTTAAAAAACATTTTAGTGTTGTTTGATTTTTTTATTCTTAGCATTTACTATAAAAATTTTATAATGTCATTTATGACTTGTTTATTGTCTTCTCAGTCTTAATAAATAATCAATTCTTTTTTCTATGTTCTACAAAAAGTACATAGTTATTGATGACCAAAGTGTAGGACGTAAGGAAAAGCCGATTTTTCCGAATTGGGATTTTTTAAAATATTTTCCAGAATATCATAGGCCATATAGATTAACTTCTGAAAGTTTCATAATTCTACACAAAAAAAAAGTTTATCTGGTCGTCAGGAGGTTATATTTATTGTAGAATTAAGCTTGGCATTTTGTTTGTCTAAATAAACACTTAAAACTGTTATTTATGCCAATAAAAAATCATTGAAGGTTTATTTAAGTATCTAAAATAAATAAACATTTAATAGAATGATAAAAAAGTAAAAAATCGATCTTATTTCTCGAGATAAGTCAAGCGACGTTTCCTCAATCAACGGCGGACGAAAAAAAAAATTGAATTCGAATTTTTTCTCGAGCGGTAGCCACACCTCAACCAAGCAGAACACTAGACATGTCGAATGTCTAGTGTTCTGATTGGTTGAGGTGTGGCTACCGCTAGAGAAAGAATTCGAATTCGAATTTTTTTCGAATCCGTGAGAAGCAAGCCCGCATGCAACCCTGGTTAAGATGCCTATCACAAAATCGCGTCGCACGATACTAAAACTGGCATCGGCGCGGCAAAATACATAGTAGTTTTATTTTATCCATAAAAAATATAGTATCAATTTATAAATATACAAATAATACAACAGTTTAAACAAACGTTAAAAATTATTTTGGCATAAAAACTACTTTTAACGATGAATCATCATCATCATCACAGCTCATATACGTCCCCACCGAGGGGCTCGAGCCTACCCTATGTTAGGGTGATTAGGCCTTAGTCAACCACGCTGGCCCGGTGCGGATTGGTCGACTTCACATACACCATTGAATCTCTTCGCAGATGTATGCAGTTTGCCTCACGATGTTTTCCTTCACCGTAGGAGCATCAGACAAATGTACATATAAAATTCGAAACGAAAAACACATTGGTACATGGCGGGTCTCGAACCCCTACCTCCCGATTGGAAGGCAAGTGTCGAGTCCACAGCGCCACCGATGACACCGACTTTAACGATGAATAACTTCGTACATAATCTGACTTGTTTCGTCGCCGTTTCGTTAGAAAATTTGATTAGATAAAGAATTTCTTTCTTTAGTTGGGAGCTTATATAACTAACATTTATTTTCTTATTATTGAAGTGAAGGATATTGTGTCACATAAAATAAATATTTTAATAGTTGATATTTAACATTATATTTATGTAAATTAGAGCTCCCGAATCAGGTCCGCGTGAGTTTTTGCTTAAAAATGCTTCGGTAAAAAACCTACTTACTAAGTTAAGAAAAAAGAAATCTAAAAACCGCTTTATTATTATATTACTGTAAGAATATGAATTAGTTTTATCAAGTAAATGTTATTTACTGCGACCATTAAAAAAAGTATACAATTTTAATGAAGATAACCTTAATTTGCGCTTTTTTTTTGGCCTCCTAACTACAGAACCTGTGAAGGGTCGCGTACTTGGTAGCAGTAATCAACGGCCACAAAAAATGGGTCGTCATGACTGGTCGTGGTCGTGGCCGTCCAGTGTGCAAGGTCCCTTAACTCCTGTAAGATTCGCAAATATACGAGTACAGCCTCTACAAGGACCCAATTGATAAATGTAACCCTGTAATTTCACTGCCTTTCTTACCCTTTGGATAGGTACCCAGAAATGCAACCACCGCAGCTTGGCAGCAGAAATAGGTGGGTTATTATCTTAGAAAAAATCTATCACGATCGCCTATAATTTGACAGCCATTGCGCCGTGAACATAAGACTCTTTGCCGACTTTCTTTTATAAAGGAGTAATGGATGGACTGTGACTGTCAAATTGTAAGCGATCGCGATAGATTTTTAAGCTATTGCATAGCTTTTATCGCGGGTTTTGAGCGCGGCGACCGAATCAAGAAATTCCGTAACGAAAAAAACCTAACGCCTCCCACTCCGACCGGCAGGCCTATTCGCTAACTACGGTTGGTAACTAGAACTGTCATTTTTGAAAGACATTTTGTATCCATTACTAGTTAAGTGATCTTATTTCTTACGGCAGCGTTCATGATAGCAGTAATGGATGATAAGTTCCTTTCAAGAATGACAGTACTAGCTAGCAACCGAAGTTAGAGAATAGGTCTGCGGCACAGCGGTGCGGCGTTGAAGGCCGTGCATCGTCTAACGTCGTTTCAGTTCCGCAGACTTCGGCACGGTGTTTTGACGCGGTATTTTCCAGATATTTAGAGGATATCAAGTCTCAAACTTATGTTACTTATTTCATACCATAAACCATAAACCTATCGCTTCAATGATAAAAATTCCTGAATAACCTACATGTATTGTAAGATAATAAAAATATTTTCAACTATATTAACTTCTCATTTATCCAATAAAAAAAAATTGTTTTCTTATCGGTCACCACGCTCAAAAAGTGTTACTTTAATTAATATCAAAGAAAAAACTTGAGTTAATATCAAAGAAAAAAAATACTGCATAAATAAAATAAATAAATAATTATAATTGCATAAGTTGATAAAAAATGCTATGCAATAGCTTTACCGCGGCAGTCCCCGAGTGCCACTTTAATTTTTTTCTTAGACAATAGCCCACTAGGTAAGACAAATTTACCCGATCAAACTCTAGTACTGATTCTCCCGCTGGTAATAAAAATTCAGTTAATAACAATACAAACTTACAAATTATGGTAGTACTTAATTTCCAAAAGCGATTTTACATTGAAACACAGCTTCGCTATAAGCGGGCTGTTTGGCTGTTTGCAAACAGGCTCATAATACTATTGCTGCTGCCGCGCACTCTCCCCAGCAGTTCTTACTGTGCTGCAATTTGGTGGATTGAACATGTGGTAAGACAAGGAAGGATTACAAGGTACTGTTACACATCTCATGTCACAAGTTGGCAATGTACACCGAGGTCTTTGCAGGGTTTTAATATTCATAGGAGCCATATGCGCTTGTTTACAACATCATTGTTGTAAAAAAAATATCGAGACCCCCAAAACATTTAATCCTTCATAATATAGCATTACTCGTAAATGTGGGCACAAAAGTTGTCGTATAGCGGTTTAAGCCGCCCGATGCTTCAACTTTTCTCGGACCTGAATTAGAATTTAAATTTGCAATTTAGACATTCTTGTTAAACGTAAAAAAATTAAAACATTCCGACAAAACAATGTGCTCTGATAAAGTGTAAGAAGGGGATGAATTTATTGTTAAATTAATTTTGACGGTAAAATATTTCACAAGGGGAGAAAGGCCGGTAATTGGATTAAAATTTTAGCACTCTTCGCGGCTGGAGTTATACAATCGATTTTAGATTTGTTCCTAAATAAGCGTCTAAGGCGCTTTGATGTCTGTATTACTATTTCACAAATGCTTAGATAAAGATTACATGAGTAAGTTTGTCTTTAATGAGAAATTTGTATTTTTATTTAGCACGTAGCTACATTTTGCTTTATTTTAAATAAAATGAAAAATTTAACCTCAATTTACACATAATAAAACATATTTATTTATAATTTACTCGTTAAAGTTTTGAGCACGTTCAAGTATAAATCACAGAGCAAAAAAGGTTGAGAAATTGGTTGTTGTGTAAGTGGGTAGATATAATTTAGTATCCTAGCTAAATTGGTTTAGTTTAGTTAGTCTAATTACATAAGTTTGCACACCTAAAACGATATTTAGCACTTCAATGTTGCCGGAGCACAATTCCAATACGAATAGAGCACATTATATTGTAAATTGTTCCAGTCCGCCAAGCCGAGAACGTTTATGTCGACTGTAGGTGATTGAGCAAGTTTGTTCTTGTGTGTTTAACCGCACTTTATGTGCGTTTCGACAAATCACATACACCTACTTTTGTATGAGGTAGGATACTACACTGCGGAGTAAATGTAGGCAAAAAATAAATTCGAAAAATAAAACCTGACTGCTGATAAGTCACGCTCTAGATAATTTGAAACGATAAAATATTTTCACAATTTTCACAACTAATGTGATATCATATCATTGTTCTTAATTATTTCAGATAATTTTATATTTTCTTATTACGGGAACAACAATCTACATTACTTGTCCGAAATGTACTTTTGACCGAAAACGGAGTCTTTTTTTCAATATGTTTTGTTTGACATATTTTTAGACCATCGAAATATCATTTGACATAAGTAGGTACCATATTTTTTTTATTGCTGCAAGTGGCAGACGAACAGACGGCCCACCTGATGGTAAGCGGTAACCGCCGCCCATAGGCGTCCCGTACACAGTCAATCTCGATCGCGATCCGCGATCTAAATCAATGATCACGATCCAGATTGATAATGTACGAAGCAGATTGATGGATTATTGGATAGATCTGTGATCTAAGATCGCGATCAAAGCTCACGATCGAGATTGACTGTGTACGGGACGCCATAGACATCGCCAATATCAGAGACATAGCTAGGTCGCTGCCAACTGCTCTCTTCAAAACTCTCTTGAAAAGGGATTATGTCGTAGCGTTCGGGAAACACAGCAATGGGATGTTCGAAAGGTAATAGGTAATATGAATGAACCCCACTGCGGTGTCGAGTGGAACGATGATAGAAAGGTGACGTTGGTACCAAGTCGAACAGTTCCTCAGAGCACTTACCATTGAATAGACGGTAGAACAGAGAGAGTCCCTCCGTGAGCTCAACGACTCTAGCGAGTCAGTTAGATTGGCATCCCCGATGATTCGAGTAGCTCGCCTTTGCAGAGAGTCAAATGGATCAAGCTGGTATTTAGGAACCCCTGTCCACAGATGTGAGCAGTACTCCTCGTGCGGATGAACTTGGGCCTTATAAAGTACAAGGCGTTGATAAGGCGTGAAGTATCGCTTCGCTCTACTAAGCACACCAGGCTTCTTGCTAGCTAGTTTGACCTTGCTATCCAGATGGCTCTCGAAGTGGACTTTACTCGTGATCTTGGCAGTGCCAAGATATGCAGTGCCAAGATATGCGTAAGGATTACCAATCCTTACGGAGATTTTAAGGGATACTCCTTGGAACTGGGGCGCTAATGAAAAATGGTATTTTTAGCAGTAAATGCACAAACCTGCGTCTTGTGGGGTTAAAGTGCACTAAATTTATATGCCCCCATTCTGAAGCCCGCCCCAAAGAGTCTTCAACTTTAGACACAGCTGAGACCGTCTCTCCGACACGGAGTTCCGGAAGACATTCTGATGGTTGGTGTACCTCTCATCACCCAACCATTTCATGAAATGGCCAATTCTACGATATGACCACGACATATGCACTTTGTACATGTCTAAGCCCAAAAAATACAAATAAGCTTCGTGAAGAAGGTACCTTAAAAACTGGATTATTATTTTCGATATCAAAATATATCATTAAAATTTGAAGATTTAATTAACTTTATAAAATTGATGATAGCTTTATTGATGTTGTTTGCCGTTGCGTCGTCGTGGAGTCAATATTAGAAATTGGTTCAGCTGATTTGAAACCAGAGACGTCTGTGCGAAATAAAATTTACGTCCCTTTCACAACGACCTGCCGAATGTGAGTCGCTGCAGTAATATTTTATATCCCCATGAACCTGTTTACTCAGCTCCAAGCCGCACTGTTATTACGAACATAATTTACAGCAGTTACAGAGTACGTACAGTGTAGAACGTAGTCAATATCCCAAATCCCAATAACAAACTTGTGAGGTTGAACAATTTTCAGTTTCGATCCAGCTAATACCGAATCTGAAAGTTTCTATCTTTGATTTTTCTGACTCAGCCTGGTATAGCGACGTATTGAGGGAAAACTTGTTGATAATGCTTTATAATAGTTTTTTCATTTATTTAGGTAAAGAAATAGTGACAAACTTTATAATATTTCAAAACATATAAATACAATTAACAAATTTGACATCAACACCGTTTACCAAAAAAATATTTTACAAAAAATTAAAACTGACTTCAAAAACACTGAAAAGTTAAAAATAATATAAGAATAGGTACAAACAACATCACACTTCTATATTGAAGTCGGTGCCAAACAATGATCTCCTAGAAAGTTTTAAAATTTGGCACCGACTTCAATATAGAAGTGTGATGTTGTTTGTACCTATTCTTATATTATTTTTAACTTTTCAGTGTTTTTGAAGACGGTTTTAATTTTTTGTAAAATATTTTTTATTTTTAACTTTTTAGTGAAGGAAATCATTTTAGTGAAAGAAACCCTAAAATTAACCCTAAAATTAGTGTTTCCTTCGATTTTCCTCATGTGTCTCATACTCTATCGAATACAAAAAGAATTTTGAAAATCGGTCCACAATTGGCGGAGTAATCGCGTAACATATACAGAAAACACGTTGGACACACCTTAAAATTTAAGGGTTTTCCTCGATTTTCATGGGATCTCATCATCAGATCCTAACTTTGGTGACCATGGGACTACCCTTGGAGTGTACTCTATCGAATACAAAAACAATTTTGAAAATCGGTCCACAATTGGCGGCGTAATCGCGTAACATACACACAAGAAAAAAACATACGCATCGAATTGAGAACCTCCTCCTTTTTTGAAGTCGATTAATAAAAATATTCAACAAAATAAGCATTAAAAACAAGCAGCAAATAACGCTTAAAATAAAAAAAATATAAAGAAATAGGTAGCTTATAAAATTTTTAACACTAATAACCATATTTTTGTGAGCGATAACAAAAACTAATACAATAAATAGGACGATAAAACATCAATTGACTTCATGTTTTCAGTATATCTAAAATCATTCTTTTAAATGTACTAGGACGGGCGGCAGTTATATCTAGGTATATCGTTAAATATTCTATTATATCCATGGATAAGTCTATACATGGGATGGGTGAACGTTTACCATCATTACTTCGACAACGGAATATAAAAAAACAATTTACCCAGGATGCGGCTACCTACTTGGTATTCTGTAACAAAGCTTGTTAATTAACGGAGTGCAATCGTATCTGTTGTGGCATCCTACTAATATTATAAATGTGAAAGTGTGGATGTTTAGATGTTTGGATGTTTGTTACTCAATCACGCAAAAACGGCTAAACGGATTTGGATGAAATTTGGCATGCATGTAGTCTTAGATATGAAAAAGAACATAGGCTACCGTTTATCCCGATTCCTTAAGTAGTTCCCGTGGGAAAATTGAAAATTGTTTACGAGCTAAGCCGCGGGCAGACAGCTTTGAAGTATGCATGTCACCTATGCTATGGAAAAGGACATGTACTTTATATTCCTTAACAATCTCTCAAATAGTTTCCGTGGGAAGATTAAAAATTGTTAACGAGCGAAGCTTTAGACCCAATTCTGAAGTCCACGCAGACGAAGTCGCGGGGCAGAAGCTAGTAAGTTATAAAGTAACTTCTAACTGAATCCGTCTCTGTTCAAGAGTCAGTAATAGCTGATACGTATCTAGCAGGCGTTTATAATCTAGATAATTATGTGGACATCTGTAGTGCATAGTATTTAGGAACTTTTTCTATAGCCTCTTTATATGTATTTCACATAGAATGAATTCCAAATGGGCACAACATATTATTCAAGTTGGGAGCGTATTAATGATTTGTAGCATCTGATGTACGTGAGTGGCTTAGTGAAACTCTTTATCATAACCACGTATTTTAAAGGCCTTAGCTATGTGTAAATCCAGATGTAGCTTAACATCCAAAATGACCCCTAAATCCTTAATTGTTTCGACTCTATCAATTTGTATACCATTTTATGAGTATTTCGTATGTATTTATATGTGTATCTTTTTTTGGAGAATGTTATGAACTTGCATTTATTTATACTGAGACATTATTTATTTTTCATACAGTATGCTGTGAAGCGGTCCAAGTCAGATTGAAAACTAAAATATTTGTTATGTAGTGGACTGTAGTTCTTCCTCGGACCTCATCATTACTGATGCGATTACGTGGAGAAGCCTCGAACATAGCCCTCTCCAACCTATTGTAGGCGGTTACGTCTCAGTTCCATACAACAATAATAACACGCACGAATTGAAGACTTTCTTCGTGAAACTTTTAGAATTTAAATGGTTATTATTGTTTATTATATGGTTATGGTTATATGGTTATTATTGTCTTCTAGAGGGCGCCATAATAAAATTTAATATGACGTCACGTAGCCAGCGGTCGATTGAGATGCTTCTAACAATACCTCATTTGTCAAACAATTAAGTAATTTGGAAGTATGAAAAATTGATTTAAGTATGGAGTAGATAAATATGGAAGTAAGTATGAAGGAACAGCTGATGTATACATTGTAAGTCGTGGAATTTGAATATTTAGCAGGTTAAAGATTTTTACAAGCTTTTATTTACAATCACCTGTCCCGGTGTCTGTAATTAAATCTTGTAAGTTAAATTTCACCCGCTTCTCGATTTCCGATTGAGCTGAAATTTTGCATGCAATATGTTTATCGCGTGACAATTGAATACTATGATGACATAAAGCTGATCTAATGCTGGATCTAATGGTGGCCATAGGAACTCCGCAATCCCTCACAAACCCATCGAGTTTGATTCGTATTGACGAGTAACTATTAAAATCTTGTATTTAAAAAAAATGATATTATTTTGTCCTATTACAAAAACAAATTATCGCTATGGAACACAACAAACTGTCAAAATATCGAAAGTAAGTGTATTGAAATTACAAAATAAATAATTTTCAACCTGCTAAACATTTACGGCTTTATTAATAAAAATTTTACTCCTTGGATTAGCCTCGGATTAGTTACTCCGTGTTTTGTCTTGTTTCTGCACATGTCAGCAGTCATATGTCAAAATAAGATAAAACACGGAATAACTAATCCGAGGATGATCCAAGGAGAATTTTTTTATTTATAAGGCCGTTAAATTCTTTGACTGTACATACTGTAGCATGACTGTAGCATAATAACAAAAAGAAAAGTTGCTACGAGTAAAATGGAATATCCTTTTTAATGAGTAATTAATAAATTTGGTTCCAACAAAAAAACATAGATATAACCTAGGTAAAAATATTACTTTTTTAACAGTAAAATAGATAAAACTAAAGCTATATTGATTATTATCAGTAGTCACAGATTAGTCACTGCACAAGGATTTATAAAAACTAGGGAAGAAAATAACTAGAAAGAGTACGACTCACGGTTAGTGTTCCTGATTTTTATGAACAATTATCAATAATTTTACAATGGCCAAATTGAACTTTCCTTTAGCCTCCCTGCGTGATGGTATCAAGAATAACTAAGCAGAGGCCCTAGACAAATGCCACACGCTAACTATTCCGCAGTCGTTCCGCAGAAAAAATGTATGGAAATGACATTAGCTTACGACAACCTCGCGCTATTTTTCCGCAGTTAATGTCATAATCCATACATTTTTCTGAGGAACGACTGCGGAAAAGTTAGCGTGTGGCATTTGTCTAGGGGGGCAGATTCGATAACGGTCCAAATTGGAGCTGGCGATCAGATGTAGGTATAAAGTCCAAAGGGCTTTATCGCTACGTCTGGATTAGGAAAGAAGCTTATTAACAACACATTAAATTTAAAAATTCTGAAACCCAGATTCTGATACTACAGAATAGAGCCAGATACAACATTCAAATTACATATTAATATATTACATATAATATTACAAATTTCATCAAAATTTGTTAAATTCATTTTTCTATGTGATATCATTTTTTTCTCAATCCATCAAAAAATGTGTCAGCTAAATTTTCATAATATAGGTAACTAAAATGTCAAAAACACAAAGTTTTTATGCAGCTCTCATGCTGCAATACCTATCCTTCTTTTTGCTTCGCTGTTGGTATTCTGGTAGTAATGAAGAAAATAGCAAAAAAAATCCAAATGTGCTCTTTGAATTTTTGTACTTCTTTTACTTACGCTGTTAACTTGCTACTCGCGGTGAAAGCGTCTTTATTGCGAATTTATAAAAATCAAAAGAGCCCTTTTGTATTGGAGAGGTGAAGAAAAGTTATTCTCTTACTTCTTACTGTTACAAAATTCTACCCATTAGTGCCTTACCCTAAAGCCTACCCTACGCCCTAAACTAGGGCGATTAGGCCTTAGTCAACCACGCTGGCCAAGTGCGGGTTGGTCGACTTCACACACAACCTGTAAAGAAATTCTTTCTTCACAGGTGTGTGCAGGTTTCCTCACGATGTTTTCCTTCATCGTAAAAGCGTCGAATAAACGTACATATGAATTCAAAATTTGAAAACACATTGGTACGTGGCGGGGTTCGAACCGTTACCTCCCGATTGGTAGGCGACGGTCTTACGCTTAACGCCATCGACGCTTAGGGTAGGCTCGAGCCCCTCGGTGGGGACGTATATGAGCTGTTGATGAGTGCCTTATCTGAATTACTAGAAAGAATAAAACGAAGGACTTATACGTGCCCATAATATTAAATGAATATTCTCTAATCTTAGCTCTCAAGGTTTCTATCATCACCTCGGCAATATAATATGATGACTATCAGAATAGCCCACTACTGTATTTCCCGAGCGCTACAACATGTCCCTATTTAAGTGTAATCTTGAGAGCATTTTACTCAAAGTATGCGACCTAGCTGTGTCCCTGATATAAGCAAAGTCTATGGGCGTCGGCGGTGGTTACCACTTAGGTAACATCAAGTAGACCAGACGGTCTACCTGATGGTACACTCGTCTGCTACTTACACCGATGTAAAAAAAAATCTTTTGCAAAAAATATAAAACACACTGTAAGTTCCTCTGGATTCTTTGAAAGTTTTCATAATCTGTCGTCAATTAATGGTGAAATCGGTGAACATACGTAAAAAATGATAGATACAGTCAAACATAGATTTCTTCTTTTTGAAGTTGGCTAATAATGAACAGAAAGAACTAAAAACTAGTTTTATATCAGAGCCTATAGATAAAGAATAACTTCGTGCTAAAAGCTATGTAAATACTTCTGCACTTCTTGTGCACTCTGAGGTACAGAACACACATAGTTAATATATAATATGCAAATAAGTATGGGTAATGTGTATTGTTATGTTAATAAGAGCGGTGAAAGGGCGGACCAATTGTTTCGCCCCGTGCGAGCTCTATTTGCACACGTTTTGAATGTCATTGTCGCAGTGTTAATTGACGTAGCTAAGCCACATAGGTAGCTATACTAACACGCGTCGTCGGTCTGGGTGATCAATGTACCTATTTAGTTATTCTGTCATGACTTTTTATTTACATTTCGATTTACGTTAATCTGTCATGGTTTTTTTATTAACATTTCGATTTACTTTTGACGACTATCTGGCTTAGTGGTTATAGTGACTCCAATTATTCGGTCTCGGTTTCGAGACTCAGTCTCAAACCTTGAAAGCAACAATTGCTTTCATTATTTTATAACAATTCAATGACACGATATAAACTTTAACGTGGTTAATTGGTGGCAGTACAAATATATTATTTTACTAGCTGTGCCCGTGACTTCGTCCGCGTGAAATAGTAACGGCTGGACCGATCTTGATAAAGTCTATGTTATACCTTATATAATTAGCTATCTATTAGTGAAAGTCCCGTCAAAATCGGTCTAGCCGTTCCGGAGATTAGCGGGAACAAACCGACAGACAGACAAAAAAAATGTGTTTTTGTTATTGGTACCCGATATACATTCATACCAATTTAGTAAAAACTTGTTATTTTAACATTACAAACAGACACTTCAATTTTATTTATTTGTATAGATTATACCGGGTGTAACTGAACACCCCAATAACATTTAAGGGGCATATAAGTTAGATACTAAATGGACCTTCGGTGCTTGTCTGAGACCTGGAACCCCAATACTTTCAGAGTTATTTGATTTTAAACTGAAAGCAAAAAGAGTTTCAAGTGACGAAGAGAGCATCGCGATCAATTCTTTCTAATCAAAATTATACACAATATGGTAGATTCGATTTATCTTACTAGTAAAATATGTCTGAAATGCAAAAGGTCTTGTTCGAGATCCACAAAAACATTTGCTCCACCATTCTGTCGCACTAACTACGCCAAGAACCGTTTTTCTGTAAGATCTTGTTATTCATATGATGAGTGTTATCAACAATTTGATATTTTTTCTCTTAGTCTCTAGCGACCTTATTAATAAAAATTTTACTCCTTGGATCATCCTCGGAATAGTTACTCCATGTTTTGTCTTGTTTCCGCAAATGTCGGCTGTCATATGTCAAAACAAGACAAAACACGGAGTAACTAATCCGAGTATGATCCAAGGAGTAATTTTTTTATTAATAAGGCCGCATAAGTTTAAAAAGTGTATTTGTAATCCATCGTTCTCCAGCTACCAATGTTAATTAATGTCATTAAATAATAAGCTGTTATAATAACGACATATCATGTACGTTGATTTTCATAATTTCTATTTAGAAAGAATTTGTTATAATTTAGTGTTTGCTCAACTGTTTAGTATTAATTTTTTGTGGAAACTGTATTGGCCTATGTATCGACCCATTATTTTTCACTCATATGCTCTATATCAAGCTGTTTGTTTCCCTTTCCAAATAAAAAAAATAAAAAACAACCATAATCAGCTCTTAACACAAAATAAATTTAAACACAAAATGACACGTGACAGATGTGAACGTAGTATTCCTCCTACGCTTACGTAGGGTTGTCGGGACTTAATACAAAAAAATAATTTATTTAGTTTGTATGACGTGAGTGTAGTATTCCTCGTACGCTTACGTAGGGTTGTCGGCACTTAATATCAAAAAATAATTTATTTACTTTGTATAGGAAAAAAAAGTAGGTTTGTTAGCCCTAACATTTTTCCTACAGAATCTCTACTTCTGATGGATACATACCCTTAATAATGTTATTGGGGTGTTCAGTTACAACCTGTATACACTCGGCGTCAAAAAAATCGCACCTTTTAAAAATCTTGTTCAAAAATTCCTAAACCTTATTTAGAGGATAGTTTTGGGTATCATTAGAAAGGTAACAAAAAGGAGTATCAAAATCAATTAAATTTAAACTTTTGTTTAATATATAATGATACAAAAAACATTAAAATGAAAAAAATAATAAAAATCCTTAATTGCTCCTCTCCTAATCCTCTCCTGGATGCAGGCTTGGGCGAAAGGTTCACCCTGCCTCCGGTATACCCTTCTCCGTCAGTCGTTGCAGAAATTTTTGTGACACTATATTTGTTGCTTTAGGTTTTATTTGATAATGAAAAGTAATGTTTTTTATTAAGTTCATTAAGTAACCTTTTAAATAAAATCATAATAAATGTGACTGCATCTGCATATCAAAAGTTAATGACATTTGAAAGTGATTTTCTTAGAGGTACGATTTTTTTGAGTGTAGTATTTATCTAGTACTTACTTGTATTAATAGTACAAGTAATTTCGCAAAACTACGTTTAAGTAAATTATCTATATTACGTGCTGACTAGCAATCAAATAATATAACCTTTTAACATGGAGAAGGTTTTTAGGGTTCCGTAGCCAAATGGCAAAAAACGGAACGCTTATAGATTCGTCATGTCTGTCTGTCTGTCTGTCTGTCTGTCCGTCCGTATGTCACAGCCACTTTTCTCCGAAACTATAAGAACTACACTGTTGAAACTTGGTAAGTAGATGTATTCTGTGAACCGCATTAAGATTTTCACACAAAAATAGAAAAAAAGCAATAAATTTTGGGGGTTTTCCATACATAGAACTGAAACCCAAAAAAATTTTTTTCATCAAACCCATACGTGGATATCTATGGATAGGTCTTCAAAAATTATATTGAGGTTTCTAATATAATTTTTTTCTAAACCAAATAGTTTGCGCGAGAGACACTTCCAAAGTGGTAAAATGTGTGTCCCCCCCCTGTAACTTTTAAAATAAGCGAATGATAAAACTTTAAAAAAATATATGATGTACATTACCATGTAAATTTCCACCGAAAATTGGTTTGAACGAGATCTAGTAAGTAGTTTTTTTAATACGAAAAATATCGATAAACTACGTTTAGTAATTTTCAAAGAATTAATGTACAAAAAAAAAACGATCTCTATTTTACCCCTATTTTAATTAGATATTGGTATCTAAAAAACAGCTTAATGCTAAAAAACCAAGTGTATTTTATTTACACTTCCAAATGTAAGAAAGGTCGCAACCAAAATTACAGTAAATGATGAGCGTCTGGATGTAGTAGATTCAACTGTATTTTTAGGACTATCGTTAGACTCGAGATTACAATGGGGTTCCCATATTTCAACACTTGCTGGGAAACTTAGTTCGGCGGATACGCCGTACAGAAGATCCGGCAGCTAACTGATATTGACACTGCCAGATCAGTTTACTTTAGTTATTTTCATAGTTTGATGTCCTACGGCATACTTTTGTGGGGCAATGCGGCTGACATTGAAACAATTTTTATTTTACAGAAACGTGCAGTAAGAGCAATTTATAAGCTAAGTTCACGCACTTCTCTCAGAGACAGGTTTAAAGAGATTGGTATTATGACTACTGCCTCTCAGTATATTTTCAATTGTTTATTGTATGTACGTGGTAATATTGAATCGTTTTGCAAGTATAGTGATGTACATAATCTAAATACGAGACACAAAGATCGGCTTTTATTACCTAAAACGAGACTCCAAAAACTTCTCAGATCCTTTAAGGGGCAAGGTATAAAATATTATAATAAATTGCCAAAAAAAGTAATAGACCTACCAATTTATACATTTAAAAATCACATTAAATCGACACTACTCAAGAAAGGGTACTATACAGTTAAAGATTATTTGGATGATAAAACTGTTTAGACATGAGGTTAGCACCACACATGATAATTCTTTTGATTGATATATAAATACAGTCTGATGTTACCTAAATGTATAATGTAAACTGACACATCTATTTGTAATGGAAGTTGAGCTCAAAAGTTTGCTTTGAAGAAAAAATAGCCCTTGCTGGTTTTCTTGCTGGTTCTTTCCAGTACAAGGTCTCCCGCCGTAGACTTGTGAACCATTGGCGTAGCTGCTTTGACGTGCAAAAGTGATTATGTCATAATCCAATTTGAATAAACGATATTGAATTTGATTTTGAATAATACATTTCAGTCATTTCTAATTTTATAGTCCAAAAACTAATCTTCTCACTTTTAAAATAATGGTCTATAAAAAAACTTTGATCATCATCAAAAAACTGTTGATGTTAGATTGAAAGAAAGAAAGAAAGAAAGAAACATAATTTATAGTTTGGATAGAAAGGAACCTGATAGATTTTTTGTCTTCATTTTATACGTACAGTAAGCTTTACATTTACACTACGAAAAACTCCATTATTACACAATATAGAGAACGATATAGTAGCCCGACTCCATAGAAAGGGACGAATCGGCACACGCATACATAGAAACGTCGTTTACACGGCCGCTAAGCATGCTCTGAACGTAATAGCAACGCCGCGCGCCGCCTGATTTGTTGTGCTTTACGTACACGCCGCGCCGCTGACGAGCGGCGTGTACGTATACGTTCACCGATTTTTTGTAGGTACCAACCCTAGCGCCCAGTTCAGCTTTAGGTATAAATTTCAAACACACGCCTGGGGCCGTACTCTTAAAATCGAACTTACGATATATCGGCGCTTCATCGTGTCGTTTGCTCCTCTAACTCGCATGTTTTGTTTCGCTTCTGTCGCTCGACGGAACGACCGAACGAACGATTGACAGAAGCGAGCGTCATAACCCTACTCTTAAAATCGAAGGTTCGTCTATCTAGTGACAACGTTGATACATTTGACAGACGAACATTCGCAAAATTTACGAACATTTCAACGACACCTATTGAGGTATCGTTAAAATTATCGTAAAGCCAAAAGGGCAGCGTAATTTATTCATGTTGAATTTCACTCCTATCTCTGTCTCTATTGGAATTTTTGCAATTATTGTTCATAATATTTAGGCTTTTCGGTAATAATAAGCAAGTGCACAAATAGCACTAATTATTTAATAAATTAATAATTTCTAATTAATTATGGATTTTTTAATTTTATTGATTTAAATGCTTTAAAATAAGAAAATGAAGAGAATACTGCAAGTACAGTCCGAAGTTTTTTCTAATATTTTTAAATATAATGCGTAATTTCTCGAAAGTATCTTTAAATGTTATCTTTTATAAAGAAAAAAAGCTTTTATTTATTAAAAGCGTTGAAGCCATTTTAATGGTATGTATTTTGCTTTCAGACATTCGTTATATAATTAAACTATCTGTTGCCCGCGGCTTTGCTCGCGTGGAAGGTGATTATATTTACAGATTTAAAAACTGTATAAATATGTATGAATAATTTATTCATGTTTTTAAACGTATTTATTTAGTATTAATCAATAGTCCATTAAATAAGGACTTTCATACAAACTTTCAACACTTATTTTACCCCTTTAGGAGTAAAATTTACATAAATGCTGATATATGCTGATATAAACGTTGTATATAAATACAACATTCACAGCTTTTTTGTCATTAGACAATCTATATACTTATATAGAAGATGTTCCCATCTATAGACGCACGCACAGCTGTAACCGCTAATGGTAGAAACGTGAAATTTGGACAGTGGTTTTAATTCAAAATGCGGACGCACACTAAGAAGGGATTAAAAAAAATTAACCCTGAAGGGATGAAAAAGGGGTTGCATGTTTGTATGGAAAAATATTTAAATTAGCAACGATTTTGATAAAACTTGAGATTCATGCTCTTAAAAATATTTCATTGAACACGTGTTTCATGGTTTATTGGAATTACACCTATTTTGCAAAATAGGGGTTGAAAGTTTCCATGAAAAATATTTAAAATCTGCTCCAATTTCTATGAAATTTATTATTCGGGCTTAAGTAGGCTACAAAATTATTTTTACTACGGGAAAATTTAAATTCCCACGGGAAAACAATAATAACGCGGGCGAAGCCGCGAGCGGAAAGCTAGTACTTTATAGGCACGCGCCGCCCGCCGGACCCCGACCGGTACCGCCGAAACCGCATTGTCCGCAACGTCCCTACATTTTAAATCTGTAATATCTTCGAAAATATTCATTTATATTACATGCTGTAAAGGGCCAAATTGATCTATATTAAATGCACATTGTATTTATGGTACTTAATTGGATAAGGATTAATACCGTATTGCTTAAAATCGCTTGGTAAATAAGCCATTATTTCTCGTAAAAATTAAAGGATTATTGTGGGTTATCCCTAAGAGATAGATATATACCATCGCGGACTTTTTTGTAGACCTTTTTAAGGTGTACAATACTGTAGTAAATTATTTTGATTTATCTCGTAGAGTTCAGCCAGCGTTTGCAATCTAAGCACAAAAAAAAGTGTTTATTTACGACATCATATTAGAAACCTCTAAAATTATCAGGGTTTCTCTACTATACTATGCATGTATTATACATATAAGCCTTCCTCTTGAATCAATCTATCTATTAAAACAAACCGTATCAAAATCCGTTGCGTAGTTTTAAAGATATAAGCATTTATATTATGTAGTGATGGATCCGACGACGACAACGATAACGCCAACGATAGCGAGTTTAGAGTAGGGCTAATCCGATATTATCGTTGTCGATTTTAAGAGTACGGCCCCTGAGTCGGGCTACTGTATCGTTCTCTATATTGTGATTATTACGAGCGTCATAAGAAGGGTCAAACAATATAGCTTGAAAAGGAGCTTACTGTACCTGTAGAAGATGAAGAAAATCACAAATGTCATTTTCTATAGGCTATAGAAATTCTTTGAACCTAACATTATTTATGATTTTCGTAAACGGCGAAAATGATCTTGAAAAGAGAAGGGATCACACAGTCCGCCCTAGAGAGCGCCCTCGCCGCCGCAGCTTCGAATTAATTTTTCCAGGCAGTTGACTTCGAATGCGCTTCCGGCTTGAGTTGCCTCAACTCGAAAGCAAACTTTTCGTGCTTACATTAAATTCTTTGCCTCTCAGCTTTGCTTTGCGATACGTTATATAGTATCACTCCAAGTAAGTATATTTATTTTATGTTGCACGGGGAAATTCACTCCCCTCGGTATTTCTACTTCAGAGCATTTATGAGTACATGTCATTTATATAGGTACACCTGCTACGACAACTTAAATCTCTTGGATGTTTTCAAATATTGGGAACCGAAAAAACCCGGCTTCTATATTTAAGGCAATTTTTCCAGAGCGACGACACTTAGTTTTATCTTGGATGAATACAGCACTTAAAATAATTGAGACAATTTTTTTTGTCATTTATATATTTGTAATTAAAAAAATCAAGCCCATTTTTAAAACGTTTTAATTAAGTAACAAAATGATTTCACGAATAGATTTCAGTAGGGTCATTGATATTATAATGAGAAAAATATCCATTTGTAATCCTACCTAATATTGTAAATGCGAAAGTGAGTTTGTTTGTTTGTTACAGTTCACTTAGCTGATTTCAAAAAATCCTTCACCAATAGAAAGCTACATTATCAGTGAGAAATAAGGGCTGTATTTTTTTATCAGTGATCCCTATCAACGCTAGCAAAGCCGCGGGTAAAGGCTAGTAATTATAGTATAAATCCATAATTAGAATCAACCCCAATATATGAAACATGCAGTCGGATTAACTGAATTGAAAATTCTCACAAAGTAAACTCCATTTCCGTTTCAATATCGACGGACTAAATTGCCTTTAACAGTGGAAATGCTATTGCGAATATGATTTGGGGACGACCTGCATCAAAGGCTAATTGCTCTATATGCGTGTTTGAGATTTATTGATATGAATATATACTTATCTACCAAGGTAACATAGAATATACAAAAGCATATTCTAAACGACATACGAACATTATACATACAAAAAAGTATTCTTTTGTAAGTCTTATCCACATTTCCCTTTTCATTTTTCTTATTATTCCTGCAAATTTAACCGATTCATTTGTTGCATTTTTAAGGTTTAGCACTTGATCGGTAGTCGTCGCCGTAGTATCTTTGTAAGTAATGTACCTTCCGTAGTCTCCATATCTCCATCTCCATCTCCATATATAATAAAATCGTAGGGGTACAAATGTTTGTCCGGAAAGATCTCCGAAACTACTGGACAGAATGTGATATGGCTTACACCACAATGCTTAAAATTTTCCGGAAGAACATTTAGGCATAATTTCATTTGCTTAAATTCACTTTTTATTTTTATTCAAAAAATCTCCATATATATCTCCATATATAATAAAATCGTAGGGGTACAAATGTTTGTCCGGAAAGATCTCCGAAACTACTGGACAGAATGTGATATGGCTTACACCACAATGCTTAAAATTTTCCGGAAGAACATTTAGGCATAATTTCATTTGCTTAAATTCACTTTTTATTTTTATTCAAAAAATACCATATAAAAGTTTTGATGACAAGTATGTAGAAAATCAACATGGCGCACGTGAAATTATTTTGACAAGTCTGTTACATATTGCAAAAAAAAAATCTCTTCTGTTATTGGCTGTGCCCATCTGAATTTTGCCAACCAAGAAATTTAAATTGTCTTTTTCTTATGTAGTACCGTGGTGGTAAGGAAAAAGGATCAAGCCATACAACCAATGTATATAGCATTTTTTATGACAATATCACGTCACAAATATAAAATTTGTAGGTTGGTTTAATTTTTGGCCAATTTTCACAAAATCGGTACAATATTTGAAATGTTGAAAAATGAAGATACCCTTTTCAAGGCATTTTGAAAGGTGTTATATTATGTTTTTACATTATGACTAAGGAATCAAACTCTTTCATCCATTTAAAACTATTAAAAGTATTACGCGTAGAGGGAGTACGGGACTCTTGATCCTAATGTAACATTGACGAAAATTCGCCGACATAGCTGATGCTCAAAAAAGGTGGATAAAAGTTCGTTTCCAAACCTAGCAATATAGGTATCAAGTGAAAGGCCTTGAAGCGTAGAACATTATGAACCTAGGAAAATCGCCAAAAATTCAACATGGCCGCCGCTCAAAAAAGGTGGATACATGTTCGTTTCCAAACCCAGCAATATGGGTATCAAATGAAAGGCCTTGATGTGTAGAGCACTATGAACCTAGCAACATTGACATAAATTCAACATGGCCGCCGCTCAAAAAAGGTGGATACAAGATCGTTTCCAAACCTAGCAATATGGGTATCAAATGAAAGGCCTAGAAGAGTAAAGCATTATGAACTTAGAAAAAATGCCCTAAATTAAACATGGCCGCCGCTCAAAAAAATGGATAAAAGTTCGTTTTCAAACCCAGCAATATGGTTATCAAATGAAACGCCTTGAAGAGTAAAGCATGAGGTATCTAGAAAAATTGACCTAAATTCAACATGGCCGCGGCTCCAAAAAAACGGATAAAACTTCGTTTCCAAACCCAGCAAAATGGGTATCAAATCAAAGGCTCTGATGAATAAAGCACTATGAACCTAGCAACATTGACATAAATTCAACATGGCCGCCGCTCAAAAAAAGGTGGATACAAATTCTTTTCCAAACCTAGCAATATGGGTATCAAATGAAAAGCCTTGAAAAGTAGAGCATTAGGTACCTAGAAAAATTGTCCTAAAGGATAAAAGTTCGTAAAAAAAGGATAAAAGTTCGTTTTCATACCCAGCAATATGGGTATCAAATGAAAGGCGTTGACGAGTAAAGCACTATGAACCTAGCAATATTGACATAAATTCAACATAGCCGCTGCTCGAAAAAGGTGGATAAAAGTTCCTTTCCAAACCTAGCAATATGGGTATCAAATGAAAGGCATCAAAGAGTAGAGCAATATGAACTTAGGAAAATTGGTCTAAATTAAACATGGCCACCGCTCAAAAAAAAAGGATAAAAGTTCGTTTTCAAACCCTGCAATATGGGTATCGAATCAAAAGCTTTGATGCATAAAGCACTATGAACCTAGCAACATTGACATAAATTCAACATGGCTGCCGCTCAAAAATGGTGGATGAAAGTTCGTTTCCAAACCTAGCAATATGGGTATCAAATGAAAGGCCTTGAAGGGTAAAGCATTAGGTAACTAGAAAAATCGATCTAAATTCAACATGGCCGCCGCTAAAAAAAGGATAAAAGTTCGTTTTCAAACGCAGCAATATGGGTATCAAATGAAAGGCCTTGACGAGTAAAGCACTATGAACTTAGCAAAATTGACATAAATTCAAAATAGCCGCTGCTCAAAAAAGGTGGATAAAAATTCGTTTCCAAACATAGCAATATGGGTATCAAATGAAAGGCCTCAAAGAGTAGAGCTTTATGAACTTAGGAAAATTGTCCTAAATAAAACATGGCCGCCGCTCAAAAAAAATGGATAAAAGTTCGTTTCCAAACCTAGCAATATGGGTATCAAATGAAAGGCCTTGAAGAGTAGAGCATTAGGTACCTAGAAAAATCGACCTTAATTCAACATGGCCGCCGCTAAAAAAAGGATACAAGTTCGTTTTCGAACCCAGCAATATGGGTATCAAATGAAAGTAGTCCTTGATAAGTAAAGCACTATGAACCTAGAAACATTGACATAAATTCAACATAGCCGCTGCTCAAAAAAGGTGGATAAAAGTTCGTTTCCAAACCTAGCAATATGGGTATCAAATAAAAGGTCTCAAAGAGTAGCGCATTATGAACTTAGGAAAATTGCCCTAAATTAAACATGGCCGCCGTTCAAAAAATGGATTAAAGATCGTTTTCAAACCCAGCAATATGAGTATTAAATGAAAGGCCCTGAAGAGTACCTAGAGCATTACGAACCTACGATAATTGTCTTAATTTGTTAATTTCCAAATGGCCGCTGCTCAAGAAAGGCAGAATAAAGTTGAATCATTATGGAATAAAATGGAGGAAAAATCTAAACACTGTTTCAAGCATTTTGATGGCGAAACGGAGTTCGCGGGCACAGCTAGTCTAGTTATAAATTAGTACATTACAATATAAGTGCGGTATGTTGGATATAACTCACGAGGCGGAATTTCAGCCCGAGCCGAAGGCGAGGGCGTAATAAAGCCGAGTCTGTATCTCTATATATAATAAAATCGTAGTTAAAAGGATTTTATGTTAGAAAAATAACTTTTCTCATATGTATTCGAAATAATTAACATTCGTTTTTTCATCATTCGTTTGTATTTCGTTATAAACTTTGGTAGGGTGTTATGGGGACACCCGTGAGTGTTCATAGCAAAAAAAGAAGGCATTTACGTGGCATTGCAACGCATGCCGGGTACAGCTAGTATATATATATATATATATATATATTTATATAATAAAATCGTAGGGGTACAAAAATCTGTAATTGCGAAATATTAAGAAAAAAAATACACAGGTCGCCTTAAAATCATTAGTAGAACACGATAGAATAGTTTTTAAAAAAATTGTTTGTTTGTTGGTTTGTTTGTTTGTCTGTTTGTCCGGAAAGATCTCCGAAACTACTGGACAGAATTTGATATGGCTTACACCACAATGCTTAGAATTTTCCGGAAGAACATTTAGGCATAATTTCGTTTGTTTAAATTCACTTTTTATTTTTAGTGAAAAAATATCATATAAAATTTTCGAATGGGCTTTAGGTAGAAAAACAACATGGCGCACGTGAAATTATTTTGACAAGTCTGTCACATAGTACAGAGAGAACCTTCCACCATCCCCGCCCTATAAATATGAAATCACTCCTTTGTGAAACAAATTATCCTGTTTTAAAGCTCCTTTGTAAATATATATCTACTAACAATATTAAACTATAAACTGTATTTTATTACATGTTTTATTTGTGCTGCTACATTGTTGTGTTGTCAATGTCATTGTCATGTTTTGTCCATTTTTAGGTGACCCAAAACAAAACCATAGCACACTTTTGGCATTTGTTAACAAAAGCAAACTCAGAAACAGTGTCTTATCCATAAACTCGAGTTTGGCAGTAATGGTTGTGTAAAACGACCCAAGAAGTGAAGTGAAGTGAAGGCACAGTGAAGGTATTTTCTGCCACGAAGGAAAGGCAATGGAACTACGCCATACAGTCTGATCTTAAGTAATTGGATTTCGAAAATTGAAAGGCAGGAATGAAGTGTTTCACATAGTACAAATAAAATTTAATATTTTCTATTAATGGTTGTGCCCAACTGGATTTCGCCAACCAAATTGTCTTTTTCTTATGTCGTACCGTGGTGGTAAGGCAAAAAGATCAAGCCATACAACCAATGTACATATGTTTAAGGCGCATAGTAACGTCAATCATAAAAAATCACTGCAGAAAAAACCGGTTCTCTTCATAAATATTGAATAAAAAATCTTTAAAAAAATTTTTATTATTCAACGCATTCTTTAGAGGATGGTCTTTTTAATTTTTTGATAAATTAATTAAATCTTGGTTAAAATGTGACCCAAACATGCCTCGATTTTAAAACTATAAACCTAATCGCTTCGTAAATATTAGGTTAAATCACATACTTTCGATTTCAATAAATAAAGTGAACAATATTATAGGGGATTCGCCTTTATTATTTTTTTATTGAAATAATTCATCTTACGCGTAAAGGTTTGCTTGAATATTCCCCTCACTCTCACTCACTCACTCCTATGTAATCAGTGCGGGACGATCGACGCAAGGTCATTGGAAGCACTATGCGCCTTAATTCTTGACTAATTTTCACAAAATCGGTACAATTTTTGAAATATTTGAAATGTTGAAAAATAAAGATACTCTTTTCAAGGTATTTTGAAAGGTGTTATATGTTTTTACATTAGGACTAAGGAATCAAACTCTTTCATCCATTTAAAACTATTAAAAGTAATAGATTAATATTGATAATTAAAAAAAATATCTGACTGCAATGTTCTGGGTTACGCGTAGAGGGACGGGACTCTTGATCCTAATTTCTAAAATGACGGATCACATTTTTTTGGATCCACCCAAGGAACATGGATATCGAACGAAGAACCTAAAGAGTAGAACACATTGAACCTAGCCACGTTGACTTAATATGACATGACTGCCGATAAAGTTCGTTTCCAAACCCAGCGATATGCATATCAAATGAAAGGCCTTGATGAGTAGAGCACTATGAAGATAGGAAAATCGCCCTAAATTCAACATGATAAAGATGGATAAAAGTTCGTTTCCAAGCCTAGCAATATGGGTATCAAATTAAAAGCCTTGAAGAGTAGAGCATTAGGTACCTAGGAAAATTGACCTAGATTCAACATGGCTGCCTCTAAAATAACGGATAAAAGTTCGCTTTCAAACACAGCAATATGGGTATCAAATGAAAGGCCTTGATAAGTAGAGCACTATGAACCTAGCAACACTGACATAAATTCAACATGGCCGCCGCTCAATAAAGGTGGATAAAAGTTCGTTTCCAAACATAGCAATATGGGTATCAAATGAAAGGCCTTAAAGAGTAGAGCATTAGGTACCTAAGAAAATCGACCTAAATTCAACATGACCGGCGCTCAAAAAAAAAGGATACAAGTTCGTTTTCAAACCCAACAATATGGGTATCAAATGAAAAGCCTTGATGAGAAGAGCACTATGAACCTAGCAACATTGACATAAATTCAACATAGCCGCTGCTCAAAAAAGGTGGAGAAAAGTTCGTTTCCAAACCTAGCAATATGGGTATTAAATGAAAGGCCTCAAAGAATAGAGCATTATGAACTTAGGAAAATTGCCCTAAACTAAACATGGTCATCGCTCAAAAAAATGGATAAAAGTTCGTTTTCAAACCCAGCAATATAGGTGTCAAATGAAAGGCCTTGGTGAGTAGAGCACTATGAACCTAGCAACATTGACATAAATTTAACATAGTCGCTGCTCAAAGGTGGATAAAAGTTCGTCTCCAAACCTAGCAATATGGGTATCAAATGAAAGGCCTTCAAGTGTAGAGCACTATGAATCTAGGAAAATTGACCTTAATTCAAAATGGCCGCCGCTCAAAAAAGGCGGATAAAAGTTCGTTTCGAAACCCAGCAATATGGATATCAAATGAAGGCTTTAGTGAGTAGAGCACTATGAACCTTGCAACATTGACATAAATAAATTATGGCCGCTGCTCAAATAAGGTGGATAAAAATTCGTTTCCAAACCTAGCAATATGAGTATCAAATGAAAGGCCTTCAAGAGTAGAGCACTAGGAATCTAGCAATATTGATGGAAATTCAACATAGCCGCCGCTCTAAAAAGGCGAATAAAAGTTCGTTATGCACGTATATCGTACGACGTTATTAAACGCACTTGTGAAAAAAAAATCTAATAAACTGAATTTTTTGAATCATCATCATCATCATCACAGCCCATATACGTCCCCACCGAGGGGCTCGAGCCTACCCTATATTAGGGTGATTAGGCCTTAGTCAACCACGCTGGCCCAGTGCGGATTGGTCGACTTCACATACATCATTGAATTTCTTCGCAGATGTATGCAGGTTGCCTCACGATGTTTTCCTTCACCGTAGGAGCGTCAGACAAATGTACATATGAAATTCGAAACGAAAAACACATTGGTACATGGCGGGTCTCGAACCCCGACCCCCCGATTGGAAGGCAAGTGCCGAGTCCACTACGCCACTGACGCACTTTTGAATAAATGACACAAATTATTGTCAATTTGTAGACAAAACTAAATAATGCTATGAAAATCGTTTTAAAATTCATGTAGTTCCTTGATGTCTTTTATGTATATTACTTACCTGTAGCTTTTAAAAAATATAGTACATTACTGGCGCAGCCGGCATGTGCAGCATTACCGGACTCTGTGACACTATGATGCGTGCCTCGCTCGGCTATAATATCCAATACCGGTAAAATTAGATCCACTTTACGAGCAAGTGTGTTGAAAAGAGTGTTTTATTTTGAAACCTTTAAATTTCGAACTGCTCTCAAAGATTTTTAAATCTACATGTAGAAAATTGGAACCCTATATTTTTAATTGACTTCAAAAAGGAGGAGGTTTTATGTTCGACTTACCTATTTTTTATGTCACCTTATTTATTGTTCTGTTTTTTGTTCACCGATTACATTGTAGAGCGATTTTCAAAATTCGAAAGAGCGTATACTTCCGAGATAGTCGCATAAGTAGTTACCATGTCATGATCTGATGGTTAAATCCCAGGAAAATCGAGAAAACTCTTGAATTTCATACGCACGTCCAACGTGTTTCATGTTTTTTTCTGAAGATATTCGGGTATTTGCATCAGGTAGTCATCATTTATGATACTGAACTGATGATGGAAGGCTTCTGGTAGGTTAGAAGTTAGGGGATAGTTCTTTAAATGCTATGAGAAGTTATTGACGCGGAGTTCTATTCTTAAAAGTGATTCAGGTGGGCTGATAGTGGAAAGTATAAGGTTGTTAGGAGTTTAGGAATAATTCTTTTAATACTGCTTAAACTTAGAGCGAAAGACGTTTTTGTAAGCGATTCTGATGTTTGCCTTGGGTCAAATTCTAATACTTAGTCGGTTTTATTTTCTCAAATTAAAACCGACTTCAAAAACACCAAAAACTCATAAAGTCGGTGCCAAGCGATGATCTGCTGGAAAATCTTATGAAATGTAAAATTTGAAAAAAGTTAAAAAGTTATCAATATTAAAATGTCATGATTGTTGTGTGCTTAAGTGTTTTTTTTTTCTTGAACTTGGTTATATTTTATTATTGTAAAATATATTAATACCTATCGTTTGTTCGTATTTTAGTTTTAATCTGTGAAAAATGATATTTTTATATCTTAAAATGTTTTTTTTTGTATTCGCTCGTATGTTGGTATCGTAATAATAATTTAGTACAATGAACAATTTATTTGCCTTCTAATATATCAAGCAATAGCCTATTAATATATCAAGCTTTATTGGTGAACTTCATTTCTTTCAATCTATGTTGTGAATCTAACAATTGTGTAAAATATTTCGATACGTTCATAACAATCATATGATAAAAACTGAAAATATAAAGCTTCCTACCTATAAGCTAATTTTTTTACGTTGGACTTGTCAGAAAAAGGGGAACGAATCAAAAATGAAAAAAGCCTTTGATTTGCGAACGTGTGCACAAATTGAAGGTTTTTTACTTTTTATAAAGTTCCCCTCGGGCTTGTTCGATCTGACGAATATACTTTGGACTTATCATACGTACCTGTGTATTATGATGCTTTTATAATGATTTATGTAGTACTATATTTCTTAAATACAGCCTTGGGTGTAACAAAATGGTGAGTTGCCAAATAAATAGTGACAGTGAAATAAATAGTATCCTTAATAAACATGCTACTAAAATCATTGAATGTGTATACTATTTTGCTGCTAATTTGTAGCCTTTTTGTACTGGTACGGTGATAAATGTTTATTGGTGAATCCACATTTATTTCTGGATCAAACTTAATTTTATCAGTATATTATTAAAAAAAACAAGAACCTAAATAATATTACACAGAAAATATATAAAAACAAAACTAATCAAGAGAAAGAATAGTACACTATTACCCTAGGGGTGAAAGTAACTTATTTAGCGACAGAGTGATAGCCTACTGCGCAATGGGTCGTGGGTTCAATTCCCGTACGGGACAAATATTTTGTATGGCCTACAGAAATTTGTTAAACTAAATAAGTCTTTAACCCGAGGTAAACACTGTGCTTTTCATTACGAATACAAGGAAAGTAAAAATAAAGACATGAATTACCTAAAGAAAAAATTAGTGAATTTTTATTGACATTAATCAACAACTTCTGCTTTAGCCTTTTCTTTTATGAAATCAGGCGTGAAACTCATACATATCTGAATCAGATGAACTCATCGTGCTAATACAAATCTCTGCTAGATACGGAAGTATAAAGAAATTCTACAACTCGAAAAAACTTTTTTGTTATTTTTTCTGTGGTCAGCCTGCGATTATTATTCATTTTAATTATTTAAATATGGTTAATATTTTGCACAAATCTATGTTATATTAACGAAATACTTAAAGTAAATTATAAGAAAGTCATTAAAAAATATATTCGCAATTAATACTCAACTTAATTGCGCGCGAGCGCTCCCATCGTGCGGACGTGAACCGTGTTGCTGCGTGATTTCATAGTGAATTTACTTGTGCATTTCCATATCATTGAGTACTTACATTTATTATTAATTACCATTAGATTACAATATAAATATGGTGCAGTGCAAATTGTGCAAATTGACTTTGGCGAGAGTGAAAAGTGACAGTATATTGCGTTGTAACGGTGCTTGTGAGGGTGCTTTTCATAAAAAATGTGCTGTGAAAATAAAGGCGTTTAACGACACGGGAATGTGTGATGAATGCCAAATTACCCCGAACAGAAGACCGTCTATCGTGGTTGAGTTGTCGAACAAAACTCCGGAGAAAATACTGGCAGAGGTGAATGAAAAATTGAGCATAGTATTTGACATGAAAAAAACGCTGGAGACTATGGCTGACGAGATAAGCTTCTATGCAGAAAAGTACCAGGAACTAATAGAGGAAAAAGTGAAAACTGATAACAAGATAAAGGCTTTGGAGCATAGAAATGTTCACTTAGAAACCAGCAATAAAGCACTGGAAGAAAGGTTACTTTATTTGGAAAACCGAGAAAAAGAAAAAAATGTGGAAATTTATGGGCTGGAAGAGGACAAAGAAGAGCAGTTAGAAAGTAAAATTATATGCTTAGCAAGTAAATTGGGACTGGAAGACGGGCAGATTTGTGAAGTAAAGAGGGTAGGCGTAGAAAGCAAAGCGGGTGCTAGCGTCGAGCTAAATAAGAAGCCGAGACCGGTGATTATCACGTTAGCCTCACGTGCCGCCCGAGACCAGTGGTTAGCAACTAAGAAAACATATAAGTTAACTAATGATGATGTGTACGCTAGCGGAAATAAACAGCGAATTTATGTTAACGAGGATCTTACTAAGTATATGCGCAACTTACTATGGACGGCGAAAAACGAGCTCAAAACAACTTATAAATATATCTGGGTTCAGAATGGTAGATTGTTGATAAAGAAAGATGATCCCAGTGACACAAAAATCAAAGTGATCCGCACTTTGAATGACATCAATATGATTGAAAACACAAAGTGTGGTGATTGATGTCTTAGTTTGCGCTTTTATGTAAATTCAGGTTAATTTTTTAAATAACATTCGATGACCATACTTTGCATATAACACCTAGTATTGAATACAATAAATACACGGACAGGGATAAATGGCAAGAAATGCTTACACAATCCCAAGGTGCATATTATTTAAATATTGTTCACTTAAACATCAGGTCACTAAGAAAGAATTTTACACAATTCGAAGCGTTAATAAACGGCTGTGAAGACAATTTGGATTTTATTGCGCTTACTGAGATAAACATAAAAAATCAGGAACTGTTTATGTACAAATTAGATGGATATGATACCTATATAAGTACGAGAGAAACATCTAGGGGAGGCGGAATATTGTTATATGCTAAAAATAAGTACAACTTCACGGCTAATACAATAAAAACTAATTACACTGAATTAATACACGGACAATTTATGCAAAATGGAAGAACGATTCATGTGGTTGTTATATATAGACCACCGAAGACATATAAATATGGATTTGTCCAAGAGGTGCATAATTTATTATCAAAAATTCCGAGAAATTGTGAAGTGATAATGATCGGCGATGCAAATATAGATATACTATGCAGTACCGGTTCTGGCGGCGTTTACAGTCAGTATATGAATAATATGTGTGAAATAGGAATGGAGTGCGCTATCAATGATATAACCCGAGAGGAGGTGTACGGCGGGTTAGTGACACGTACGTGCATTGATCATGCCTGGGTTCGATCCCAGTGGAGTACTTCGGCGTATGTTCTAACGAGTAAGATATCAGATCATTATCTTATAGGCGTGTGTATCAGAGACGGCTCGAGCAGTGGCCTAAGTGGTAAGCAATCTAAAATAACTGTTATATCTGATAGAAAGGTTTTAGAAAACTGCAAAGAAGTGAAATGGTCCGAGTTAATGAACTATAAGTGTCCTTTAGACCTCTATGAGAATATATGCTCAATATTTGTCGAAATGTATAGTAAATCTAAAATACAATTAATTGTGTCTAATAAAAGAAAAAAGAAGCCTTGGATATCTGAAATTCTTAAAAATATGATTAACTATAGGGATAGATTATTTAGACTATGGAAAAATAATCCGAATGATATGAACTTGCGTTTACAGTACAATAAATATAGAAATAGAGTGAATAAATGTATTAACAAAGCTAAAAATAAATATAAGCAACAAGAGATATTAAATTGTAATAAAAATGTAAAAAAAATTTGGTCTAAAATAAATTCATGGACTGGGCAACAGAAAAATAATGTAGATAAAATTATTATAAAATATTTAGGCAAAACAGACAGTATAAGTAATATATGCAAAAAATTTTCAAAAACATTTACTAAAGAAATATTAGATGTAAAACATATATGTGACCACAAGTTTTTGAAAAGATCCAACTATGTTAACAGCAGCGATGTATCACTAAGGTTTCAAAAGGCTTTTCCAAAAGATGTAGAAAAAATTATAAATAATTTAAGCTGCGATAAATCGCAAGGAATAGATTTGATAAGGGTAAAAGAAATTAAATTGTTTAAGACTGAGTTAAGCCCCGTAATAACATTATTTATAAATTTATGTGTTGAAAAAGGGATATATCCCAAGAAATTAAAAACAGCATTAATTCGACCGATATTTAAGCATGGTTCACATACTGAATATTCTAATTATAGGCCAATAGCCATATTGTCTGTAATTGATAAAATAGTAGAAAAATTCATAGTGTCACAAATAAGTACTTTTCTCGAAAAATATAATATATTAACTAATGCACAACATGGTTTCCGGCGGGGACGCAGCACGGCGACTGCTCTTGCGCACTTCACTGACGCCGTCAATGAATGTCTGAATGAACGAAAACAGGTGGTGGTGGTCTTCATAGACTTCAAAAAGGCTTTTGACACTCTGGACCACCACCAACTATTGCGTGCCCTGGAGGAATGTGGAATCGCGGGACCACTGAATAGGTGGCTCCGCGCTTACTTGACAGACAGAACACTGCAGACAGTCATTGATGGCGTGAGTGGTGAGCCTACGCCCATTAGCTGTGGTGTGCCGACCGGTTCCGTGTTCGGACCCATTGGATACATCATGCATGTGAACAGTATGTGCAATGTAATACAGAATTGTAAAATATACATGTACGCTGATGATACGTGTTTGTTATATGCGGATAAAGATTTAAGTATAATAGAAAATAATATACAACTCGATTTTAACAATATAATAAAATGGACCCATGATAATGGCATAATAATCAATATGAATAAAACTAAATGTATGCGTATCCATTCCCCGTATCTCAGGGCGGTGAGTGGCTCACCGCGCATTGTGGGGCATAGCTATGACTGTCTGCATGGCGCCGCCGGACTTGCGCACGTACACGCGCAGTGCACATGCGATGCGATTGAGGTGGTGGGAGAGTACAAGTACTTGGGATTAGTCGTAGACTCCAATTTCTCATGGAAAAAACATATTTCTAATCTGTGTGACAAGCTAAGATCAGTGCTTGTGAAATTTCATTACCTTAGCCGCATATTGGATAAGGCAACTTTATATATTGTATACTATGCGTTGGTTGACTCGTTACTGTCTTATGGCTTGACCAGCTATGGTCTTACTTTTAAAACTTACCTGGACAAATTGAAATGTATACAGTTAAGGTTTTTGAAATTATTAGCTAATAAAAATATTAAAAATAAATGTAAAAGTAGTAATTATGAGGAGTTGTTTATAGAATGTAACATGCTGCCAGTACACGATAAGGTGAAACTAGTGTTAGCACTTGAACATTACGGTAATATTGACTTTAAAAACTGCAAATGTACCAGAACTTGTAGAATAGACTGCAACACTTTAGAAGTTCCCCCTGCCAACAACTACTTTGGTCAAAGGACTAGGAAATACCTAGTACCAAAATTTTTTAATGAAATACCATTGCCAATTAAGAATAATAGTGACACCAAGAAATCTTTTAAAAATAAAACATGCAAGTTTCTACTAAAAAATTTTGCAAATAATTTAGCACACTCAATGTAACGAAAATATAAATGTTACCTGTCTATATATGTGTAGGATATGGACGTGGTCTAATTCTAATGCTTAACTTTATTACTGTATTAAAATTATGCTACTAATATCTACATTGGAGTTGGACTGCTCCTACCTTAATTATCTTATATAACTCACGCTAGCAATTATTGTAAATTAATGTGAGGTATAAAAAATTGTTATTATATTAAAAAGTAAAAGGGAGCTACATCTGCCAACAAACTGTTATACAGTTTGGCGGAGTAAAGCAATTGTTGTTACATGGTTATTTATCTGAATAAACTATTATTATTATTATTATTATTATTATTATGTTATTGCAATTTTACATTGCGTTAGCTAGTTTTTTTCTATAATTTGACGGCTGTCAGTTGAAAAAGATTGAAAAAGAGAAGTCAGCTGAAAATAATTACTTTCAACCCATTCCTCAGGCAACTTTAGACCTACTTTCAAAGTATGAGTAATGAAAAGGAAATAAATATAGACCTAAGCCGAGGAGGTTTAGATACGAGCATGTTGCTTAGTAGGAGTGGGGTGGAAGAGACCTGTTGTGGCCTGAATGCTGGCTGCATTTCCTCGCTGTATTGTAATGCAAATTTTAGTAAATAAATAAAATCAATAAAAAGTTTTGAACAGATGGTTTTGGCGGGATTTGAATCCTCATCTCCAACATACCGTGATGACACCTAGACCTCTCGGCCACCGAGCTATTACCAGCCCCGACGAAATCTTTCTTTAACCTATTTTTGTTTGAACTTTGTTAAGCCAAAATTGTCTTTATTCGCTGTTAATAACTACGTATCAACATGCGATTCAGAAATCTTTACAGATTTCTTGAAAATTGGTTAATAATATTATAAAGCAAACTCATAAATTTTATATACAACTTTGAATTTTCTTTAAAAATGGTTAATACTTTGTAAAATGAAAAAATCAATTAAGAGGATTTTGAAGCTTTAAATTTTCATACAAAAGCGATAACGCTTTTCTCCCTCTTTACATATTCCAATTTTCATAATTTTTGAAAATGTTGTAGATATAATGAAGATCTAGATTTGTACGTTTTGAGTTTGAAGTAATATTGCTCATAATACAAATTATTAGCATCTAAATATCTATATTTTAGACTTAAAAACTACCTCGAGCGTTTTAACTTTTTTTTACTAAATTATACTGAATTACAAAAAAAGCAAAACGTACAGACATAGATTAAGGTAAACTGAATCTAATGAGACCAAAAGTGTCTAATTTCTTATAGGTTTAGGGGGGTAAAACCGTTATCGCCCGAAATAATATTTCAGTAAGAAATGTAGGCACTTGCCTCGGACTTTCAACTCTAAGCGGTGTGCAAAAAACTGCATTTTTGAAAGTGCATACTCGAGCCATGAATTGGCAATTCACACAGTCCTCTTAAGAAAAAAAATTCGTCTCGAGCGGGATTTGAACCCACTTCTCCAACATACTGTGTTGACGTCTGGACCAGCCCCGACGAAATATTTAACCCATTCATCTCTTTTGAGCTTTGTTAAGCTAATTTTTCAGTGAGGAAAGAGCCAGCCCTGTTGTTACCAGGATATGTAATGAATTTTGGTAAAATCCTTTTTTAGTGTTTTGACCCCATGGCCCTGTGTCTTCAAATCAAGTGGCGCAAATATGTGACATTGGCTGTATATTTCGATAATCTACCTATTAGAACTCTAGGTAATAACTCATACACAATCGAAACCATCATTACGTCTCTACACTATGCTTAGATATAAAGTGTAGCCATAAGATTTTCTTTTTATTATTAATTAATCTAATACACAGCAGCAAAACTAGTAACGTCTTCATGACTAGGCTAATGTAAAAAACCAAAACACTTAAACCATATTGCATGTAGTGTTGGTACAAAAAGTTTTAAAACGCTGTCACAGAATATAATAGTACTCCATACAGAACGGCCACTCACCTCCCCGTACTCATTTCAAATACCTCATTCCACCCCGCACTTCGTTGTAGACATCAGTCACACATAAACAAGGGCGAGCGCGATCGCTCGGGCGAATAGACGCGAGCGCCGGCCGATAACAGAGACAGCGCTACGCGGGTAAAAGAGAAGGCAGTCGCTGCACTTCCCGCGTCATTTCGATTGATACCCGCGCACTCAGCCCTACTAGATTCCACGCACACATTTGCGCGTGTACAAACGTCATTTGCTTAAGTAGTAGTAATAGGTAATTGATTTGCGAACGTTGTATTGAGTTTCCGGGGTGTGACGCTGTCTTAAGTCAAACACTGCTTAAAGATGGTGCCATTACATTTGTTTTAAAAGGATATATACACTCAGGGGCAAATTTAGAGGAACACTACACCTTTTACATACATTCAAGCTACTTTTACAACATCATATCGATGTGTTATTGACCTTTAATGCGTTTGTTTGATTGTTATCCAGGATTCATGACCAAGGCCATAACGGATAATGACAAAATTTCCCTATTTGTGACCTGGAGAAGAACGGCGACTTTTAATGGTGGTCTTTTTTATCACAATCGTACAACAGGTTTCCGCGGTAAATTTTTTTTTTTGTAGCGAATCCGATGCCTAGAAAGCTGGTAAAACTGAATATGGTTTCGTATGCTGAAATACACAGAGTTATCAAAACTAGGAGTGAATTTTTATCGTTCCTCTAAATTTGCCCCTGAGTGTAGTAACACCGTATATGTATGATGAGATGATTTGACAGAGTATACCCCTTCTGTTTTTTACCCGACTGCAAGGAAGGGTTATGATTTTAGAATAATATCTACACTATTTTTAGAATTTAACGAGTAAAATAGTAGTAAATACTTAATATGTTTCGGGAATAATTTAAATGTTACTAAATGTTATTTTTGGGGTTCCGTAGTCAACAAGGAACTATTATAATTAAGCCGCCATGTCCGTCTGTCTTTCTGTCTGTCTGTCCGCGGTTTAGCTCAGAGACTCCTAGGTATCACGTCGACAGTAAAAAGTAAAATTTAGAATTTAAAAATAAGGTACCATTCCCACATGTAAAGTGGGGATAAATTATTTTTATAGTCAATCTCATAGTATGGGATGTCGTTAGATAGGAATTTCAAAAATATAAGTAGTGTATAATAACAAAAATTAAGAGGAAAACTACCAAACGAAAGTAGGATTTACAAATTAAAAGCTCATAGTCGACTAACTTGAAAAATGTACTTAGTGAAGGAAATTTCATACTTAATCCCATTCAGTATTAGTAAGATACCTAACGCTGCTAGTTAATTAAAACAGGTAATAAATTAGATTAACGAATCATGTGAAATTTTGAAAAATAATACCATAACATTCTGAATAATAAAATTATACGGAACCCAACATTGCTCGTGGCCCGACACGTACTTAGCCTGTTTTTTATAAGGTATGAAACCTTATAGTTTAGAAGAACGTGATTTTTCAGTAGGTAAATCGGGTTTTAATTCTTGAATTTACTTTGGGCTATAGATATTGAAAGAACAAATCGATATGTTAAATATCTAAGTATTTAAGTCCAAAAATTTAAAATAGAACAATAGTAAGTATTACGTATTCAAATCGGTCTATTTTACAGAAAGAACACACAAAACGTTAACATTTTTTAGTCACCAGACTCATTTCGAGATCATGGTAATGTTTTGAATGCGGATACGCCCTCCCTTGGAAGCAAATATATGGCGACAAGCACTCAGCATGATTACACTCGGATACTATTAGATTTATACTTGGACGCACAATATATTAGAAATCAGTTTGCAATATATAAGAAATTAGGATGAAATCCACATAAGTTTCAATACGGTCTAAGAAATGCTTGAAGAAGCAATTGAAATAATTAAGCATTATAACTTAGTGAGTTTTGTTTTCATGACGAAGCGTTGAAATATGTATATATTGCATTTGATCTGATCCTTTCAATCCACTCACTTGTGATTGTTAAATTTAAAAATAGCAATCTCTATTTCATCAGTACTAAAAGATGTCAATAATGGTTTAACGAGAACGCACGGGGTCACATGTTTTATCATTATCACAAGTACAATAAGCCCACTAATGAAGACAAGGAGGGCAAGGAACCTTATAAGAGGACTTAGGCCACCTCTTGTCACGCTGGCTCAGGATGGTTTGGCAGAGATTTTAGAATCACATCCATCGATAGGCAGTGTGTACTACAAGCTGATGAGGTTCCATAGGGTGCTAATTAGAGCCACTTACTTATACATTTTGCAGACACGTGCATTCCTACTCGTACATAATTACCAATCTATTTTTCCATTCTGTTGTAGCAAGAAGCTTACAAGCACAATAAAGTTAAATCCATTATATCGCTTCATAAAATTTGGTACAGTTAAATAGCCAAATCCACTTGTACATATAAGGTGCTCCGAAAAGTTACAATGACATTTAAAAAGGTTGTTCAAACCATCAAGTTGAAGAACTTTCACTATGGGAACAACTCTGAAATCGTGGAAAAATATCAGCTGCTCCATAGCTACATTTCAAACGAGTAAATCTTGTACTTTTGAAACCATTGATAGTTTCACGATTTCAGAGTTGCTGTAATTGTAAAAGTTGCTCAGTTTGATAGTCTAAGCAACTTCTTGGAAAATCATGTCAACTTTTTGGAACACCGTATAAATATAAGAAAGCACCAACTAGGTACTCGTACTATCAATATTTTGATAACGAAAATGAATCAGTCACATGCTTTACAGACTCTGTTTATTTCAAAAAATGCTTCATACTTCTATGGTATGTCAACGTACAGAATAATATTTTCTTTCCCTGCACGGTGTAGGTACTTTATTTGTAGCTCATGTACCAGATTTAGTATTAATTTCATTTTTAATCTTAAACTAAAGAACCTCGACAGGGACGGAGAGTTAGCTACTAAGTTGTCTTTGCTTGCAAATTACTGTTCCGATTTGAAGGGAAAGAAATTACATGGTACTGTGACTAATCATTTTATGAAACGTATTCTAAGCTGTTGCAGATTTTCCAAGCTTACAAGAACAACATGTACTAGCTGAGTATACCTTTTCAATAGACATTAAGTTGCTTGTTTACCAACTCAGCTAAATAATAAAAGTGACATCAAAAGTCAAAGGAAAACTTCGACCTGTAATGAGCAATCCAACAGTTGATGTCGCGTATCGTGTTTCATTACAGGCATTCATAAGAATTTACGCATAATTGATGTTCGTAACTCTTTTCCTCGCGGCGGGGCCGTAGCCGTGGTAACCAGGTGCCTTAGTGCGTTGCCGCGCAATTTCGCTTTCCAATTTACCTTTGTCTCGCCCGCGCCCTCTGATTTTCCGCCTTTCAATTAACCAGTAATCATACACGCCCGGGAACCCTTTCATTAAACATTGGTAATGAGTTTTCACCCTCGGATAGTGGACATGCAAGCCCTGATAAAGCTGACCTTTATTTCAATTCAGATGACCAGTGACCGAATGTTAACCATATTTCTACGGCAGTAAGATCGATGTGCATCCGGCCGACGCTAAGTAGTTAGATAAATCAGTGCTGAGCCTAGATTAATTGGGGCCATTTGCGATGCGATCAAATCATCGGTGTAGATAATGTAGCTTATTTTTTTAGTACCTTATGCTTAAGTTAGTGTATAGTGATTACAATTGGGACGCCATGACTTTACGACCTCTTTGAACTATGACAGGAATCAAAAGGGTAAAAACAACATTTCGTATCCCATTTACTTTAAGTTAAATATTTGAATAGGTTTCGTAATCAGCTTTAATTTGTCAGGATATGAACTTTTACATAATAGGTAGGTATATGTTTTGCCTCCCTATTTTCAAACATTTTGTTATATGGCCGATATCGCGTAAATGGTTTTTTGCGTCTCAAGGGATATGAGATACTCACTAATGTTTGCTTATCTGACAATTTTTTTTATTGAACATGGTTTCTGGACTCCCGATACATGTACTATGCAGTTTAAAGAATGTATCATTGTCACAGCTATAATATGAGCTGTGTTGATGGTACATTCTACATACATTTGTGATAGATAATATTATTATGTCCCCATCGGGGGGCTCGAGCTTACCCTATGTTAGGGTGTTTAGGCCTTAGTCAACCACCCGGCCCAGTGCGGACTGGTCGACTTCACATACATTTACATGATCACATACACGATTTATCCTTCACCGTAGGAGCGTCAGATAAATGTAGATATGACATTCAAAAAATACATTAGTACGTGGCATCGAACACCGGACATCTCGATTAGAAGGCCAGTGCCGCGTCCACAGTGCCACCGACGTAGAGAATATATGAATTTAATTAATGCATCTGCATGTAGGATTTAGGTACAGGTAATTTGACATTCGTCAAACATCTTTCCCTGATTCTTTATTCCTTGTTTTCCTTTAATAAAAAAAAGAATTTTAATATCGTCGTCAGTGTTTATTCTAGCTATTCGTTATTATAGCTGTCATCGATTTAAGTACGGATGACAGCACATTAAGGTAAGCCCTGTGGCATCTTATGTAGTTATAATAAGTACAATTTTGCAACAGAAATGTTAAGTCTGATGTGCTGGCGTGTGTACATAAAATAGCCTAGTGGTGTTTCTCTAGCTTGATGTATCCAGGCTCAGCAAACATGTAGGTAGGTAGGAAATGCCAAACTCGGTTCAATTATTTTTTTAAAATCGGGAACAGTGGAAAGTATTACGGGTTAAATCTCCGAGTCATCAAAGAGTCGGACCATAAAGCTGTTAGTTACACTCACCGATAATATTTGAAGGCAAAAGGCAGTGTCGGCGAGTGCTCCCAACTCGTCCTCATTAGTGCTAATGGCGGTTGGTCGTGGATACCCGAGCCAGAACGGCTTAATTAATATTGTACGCAGCCTCTTTGTGGGATAATCTATACAATAGCTTGTCAATAATTTGTGTTAGTTCGCAAAGTTCAACATTTAAAACGTGTTATTTAAAATTTAAAATTTCCTGTAAAATTTCGCACTATTAGTAGGTACTACTAAAGCTGATCGCGCATATGCCCGCGCCGCACCAGCCGCATTTATGTCCGCACACGCCGTAAGCAAATTTTTAGTCTCGCCCACACTCTTTTTTAACTTCACCATACAAAATGGTTGGGTCTGTGAAAAAATGTATGGGGAGAAGGGGAGAATATGATTATGTTAACATTGCTAGGTTTCGGCTTGGTGGGATATGTGGTTCGATCCTGGTGTAGAACCGTATTTTGCATTGTTTTTTTTAATTTATAATGTTTAAATAAAAAACATTTTTTTAAAGACATCGCCCCCACACTTGCATTTTCTCCTGTGTCGTGAGTGCAGTTACATACACAGAATATCAGGCCATACAAAATATAATTATGTCCCATACGGATGTCGAACCCGCGACCCGCTGCGCAGTAGGCGATCCCTCGACCTCTGCGCTAGCCGTGTCGTCGTTAATTATTAAAAAAGTAATAATTTTTATTAAATTAAAAAAAACAAATTAGTAAAATGAACAAAAAAAGCAATAAGAAAACACAAAATAATAAAAAAAAGATGAAAAGGAATTAAGTTATGATTAAAATATAAATTTTCCATTCAGTTAAATGTCTACGATCCGGAAAAAGTTTCATCGTAGTTTCATAAAACCACACAATGATTTTTTTTTGCTATTGCATGATTCGTTTTAGTTTGCTTGTCTGAACAAGCACACAAAATTTGGGACTCCTGCTTCAATAGTAACTCTGTATGCTTGTTATATGCCTTTTCATTTAGCAATTCACTGAGTAATAATAATATACTACTATTTACTTACTTATGTTTTTAACAACCACTACCATAAAACGTATGGTATTATATGTATAATCTGTCAAGAAATTATATGTTTGGGGATTTCTGCGTACATGTAGGGTAATTCCTGTGTATCTATCTGGTAACACTGAGTATCAGCACGCGCCGAACGCGCCGCATTATATGACGTCATCAGCATTTGTCCTTCAATACCCGAACACCTACGGCATTTTTGAATTTCGGCGCGTACGGCGCGTGCGGCGCGTGCGACGCGTGCGGCGCGTGCGGCGCGGGCATATGTGCGATCAGCTTTACTCGTATTAGTATGTATTTACGCTCTTTCGAAGCGGCGACTTTGTCAGTTTGCGTTCATTCAATGTTTTGCCTACAAATTCAATCAGTAGTGTCCATATTAGTTTAGTATTTTTTGGATAATTTAGAAAATTAATATTAAATTAAAAAGGTGAGTTAAATTTAATAATGATGTTTAAATCATTCAACTACCGTGTAATGAAGCATCTCTTAGACTATACGGGGTGATAAAAAAGTTTTTTAGGTTACTTTTACGGGTCGGTCTCAGGTTGTCTAGATAGTATTAAGACTACACTACAATAATTACTATATCATAAAAATGACTAGGTATCATTTCGTCTAGGTCTTTTAATGGACTACATCCGTTTAATGACTAGTTCGCAAAATGACTACATATCATGTTTGACTATATCTTATAATGCAAGTACAGTCAAGTGAAAAAAGTATGTTGCAGGTAGGTAGGTACCCTTAAGATGGTGAGTATGGGAAAGTAAAACATGAGTAAAATATTTACCACTGTACATTCTTGTAGGTGATACATGAAATAATACCTAATATAGTAATTAAATTATTGTTGAACCCTTAGAAGGGTTCCAAGGAATAATCTTATCCATAGACTTGGAATATACTGGCATATAGACCAACTGACATTGAGAGTGCGAGCGAGAATGTAATAGTCTTATGAAGTTTTAGAGAGTTTGGAAGAGACAGTGCATTTAGCTACTTTGTAACTGATTTTGAATGACAGATCAGCACATTGGATATCGTCATTGAAGTTCTAACATCACGTAAGTAATTTTTGGCGGAAAAAAGACCACACGACGTTTTTCGAATTCTTCGCATTAATCACAAATTCCTACTAATATTATAACTTTTATTTTTCCTAATGGATCCAATGAAATGTATGTAAATAATAGAATGGTATTATAATAGTATATTTATGTTTAAATGTGCAGTTTTTTCACTCTTCGTAAAAGTTGCTATTTTGACATACGCAGTGTTAGAACTTCAACGACGATATTGGAATTCAGCCACATAGAATTGGAATTGACAAATTGGTCACATTTTATTGAGCTGTCAGTACGTCAATACGCTAGTATATTCTAAATCTATGATCTTATCCATACTGTGTGAAGTGTGTTACTAGCCACTTTGATTGTACGATAACCAAACTAATAAAAAAATGAATATTAAGATTTTATTTCAATGTGCTACAAAGGGTACGAATTTAAAACATGACACAATTTTTATGATAATATAAATGCTTGTGGCGAGAATGTAGATAAACAATAAGTAATACAATATCTTTTTAACTTGGTCTTGAACTCATGATACAAGTAATTCTAAAAAAATATGTTTTTATAAAAATCGTAAATCTGACAAGCTTATAAAAGCTTGTCGCGAGACTTTTACCATTTCTATAAAAACATGTAATTCGCCGACATTGACTGTACAAATATATCTGATCCGCCATTTTGTGTCGGCGGTCATCTTGAATTTACATCGATCCTAATTAAAGATAATTTGCATTTTTATAAGAACTAAAATTGTACTTTAAATTGGAAACAAACAAGTGGGTCAAATGTAACTTGCAAGATTTGACCCAAACCAACACAGATTGCAAGTTAAATAAAAGCTTGTAAAATTCATGACGTAGTTTCAACTGACTGTACATTCATGAAACAAAAGAGAAACTAGAGGAATAAGCTATGTCGTCATTTTGCGACCTAGTCATAAAACGCATGTAGTCAATTAAAGACCTAGGCGAAATGATACCTAGTCATTTTTATGATATAGTCATTAGTGTAGTGTAGTCTTAATGCTATTTAAACAACCTGAGACTGACCCACTTTTACTTTACTTTTATATGCGAATAAAGTGACGTGCTGTTTATTTCATTGTGTTACATGCATGCATCTACATAATATTATATATCATATTATTTTTGAGATGACGATACGAATCTGTAGTGTACAGAAAAACCAATTATGGTTTATAGTGCACCGCAAAAAATTTAATATTTAGTTTTGGAAATGTTGTAAGTCTTATAATAGTAAGTCTTATAATAATAAAATCAACCCAAACAAATTTAATACCTTTATACATAAAGGTACCAGTAAGTTTGTTAACACATTTGATCGGTTTCTTCGGCAGCAAAATATCAATATGTTAGGGACTTGTAGCTTTTTAGCAGTTTAGGTACGTTTGGCCGGCGCACCGGCCGGGCCGGTGTATGGCGGAAGGTTGCCGCTCAGCTCGCATGCTAGCCGCGTCGTGCTTAGTTAATTAAGCAACTTTTCTGTGATTTTTGTAACTAGCATTGAATTCTAAAGGATTTGTATGGCTCCCTTGCTGGTAATCGGTCTCTTTCTTCCCGCGGTGAACAATAATCTACTATTACTCGTGAGTAGGTTTTGTTTACTGTTACACTTCTCTCAAGTCATTGATAGATCAGATTATTGTTTTGTTTTATGATTTTTGACATTCCTTTTTGTAACTTTGTATGGTTGACGCATATTAAACCGCGAAATACAATTTTGAATTTACTTTTACTCCATGCAGTTATAGTTGTAATTGTGTTTTTTTTAATTAAAGGGAGCAAGAATAACACGAGTATTCTCTTGATAATAATCATTTAATGCGAACAATGAGAACAATTGGAAAAATACATACATAAGTAAACTTCGGGTACACGTATTCGGCTGGTGTCAAAATATCATACAATCGCAAAGTTCTCAGTCTTGCCATAGTACAAATTGACAACCTATCATTAATGTAGTCACATGGTATAGGTAATTACTAATATCTAGCATGCGGTGTTCTTTTATAAGAACCTCGCAACAACTTCCGAAACAATCTGATATTCTTATATGATTTCTTCTTGTCATTTTTCATCATTTTAAAACTTTGTGAATATTCAGATAGCAAGAATTATTTATATCACGTTAACATTGGTAAGTACTTTCTACACTAGGTTATGTGTAATTGTAGGATTTCTCCTAATTAAATAATTACCTTTATTTTTAGAAATATTTTTTTATTAGACACAAATAATTTGGTATGAGAGAAAAATAGTTAAGAATTTAAAAGAACTTCGAAAAATAATCTAGGCAACACCTACATTTATAAATATCAGATTGTTTCGCTCCTAATCTACATAACAACTGTACAATTTTTATGTTTACATCAGTACAAGATTACATCGTAATATTATAAGAACGGTTACAATTAAAATACCCGTTGTCGACCGATTAAAAAATAAATTAAGCAAAATATTTTTTACCTATAAAAATTTGTAAATCGTTCAGCTAGACAATTATACTGGGTTAAGCTTAAAAAGTACATCAATAAATATTCATAATGAAAGTACGCTTTTTATATACAAGTGAAATGCGTTAAAGTCAGTTAAAAGAGTAAATTAACCTAAATATATATTTATTTGTGGTTAAAACTACTTAGCTCAAGTCTAAGCATATCTAGCGGATTACTTCAACTTACGCGCATACAAGTTCTTTCAATAATAAACATATTTGTCAAGAACTATTTTTATATCTGTATTTAATTAAAACGAAGACTTAATTGTCACAAAAGTCTTTGGCACAGACAGTAATCCAATAAGCATACAACATTTGAAATGAACGTATCATTAATTAACCTCAAGCAACTCTACATCAATATTAAAGTACCTAGTTCTCGGTATATACAAAAACTAAATTAGGTCCATACAGAATGCCACTTGCTAGCTGAAACTGGATTCCCGAGGGAGCCGAGAGATTACTACGATCTTTCGTACTCCCATAAATCTCATCTATAATATTTTCCGCCACCCCACTAAAGATACACGTATAAACGAACCTTGTGATATAGCATTATGCTTACGTTTCCTCCTGAGATTAAATCCCATAAGTCTTTCAAAGATTGTTGGTAAACGGTCGAGATTTATACACACGGATGAACGTAATAATATTGCGTTTCAACGGTACAAAATATTAATATTATATTTACAACTTTACAACAATTTGTGTGAGAACAAACAAGAAATTATTAATCCCAGTAAACAAGAATCAATTTGGGCACAAATGATCGCTTCACAGTTCGGTGCTCATCTCGGCGGCTCCGGGGGGCTTGTTGCCAGTCGAACTTTCGAAAGCAGGCTCCAAGTTACCAGATGTCACCTCGCTGGTCGTGTTCAATTGCTCGGCAGCCTGTATTATAGAAAAGACCACATCAAAAGGGGAAAAATAATCAAACGCTCACTACAAAACACAATACAGACACACAAAATAAATGAGTTCACACAAAAGTTAAAAAGTAATCACATCATTGTGCAACGAACAAAAACAAGTCAAAGTTAGTCTCCACATGTTAGTTAACAGGAGTTAGACTACATAATAACTTAAACCACTAGCCCAAACCGCATGCAAAACGATCAAACGACGACGTGGGACACAAAACGAACAAACCAAGGGTGCGTGCAGCTACACAATCAGCTACTGGTTGCGACACAGAGTGCGGAGCCGGCGTCGGGCCTTACTTACTGCGTGCTTTCTATGAGAGGTTTTAATATAATGTCGAGGGTGTTGTCGTGTCGCGTCGCGAGCCGCGAGTGCGTGCGCGCGATGTTGGCGTTGTAGTCGCGCGACTCACGCGACGGCCGCGCGTAGCGTCGCGCCAGCGACCCGCTGTCTCCCACCAATATGTTGTTGTTGCTAGCATGTCTCTGCGTATCCCATAATCACACGCGAGTCAAACTACAGGTGCACACCAATAAGCTAAACAGTATACATACATACATCATAAAGCTCGTATATATTAATTAAATTTCACCCTTTAGCAGTGAGGACAACGCACTAAAGTGGAAATGGTTTGTTATGACTAACATTTTAAAAAAATTGTAATCTTTTTAAAATTTCATAACTTGTTTCATTCACATTTAAGTCAGTATATTGATACCAATTCGATTGTTTTAACCACTGTAGCACTTTGAATTCTTTATTTAAGCCCCAAAGCATGTAGGCACTAATATTTCTCTATTTACTGAGATCATAAATTAATTCTATACAAATGATGGTCAGTGAAATAAATTAGCCTTTTCGAAAACTTAGATATAAATACACAAAAGACTCATCTGAGCCACATTCATTAGTCCCAAAGAAAAATTGAGCCGAAGAAAGAAACGAACGGAAAATTAGGATTATTTTTGTGCACAAGAAATAAAATTTCCTTTTCTTATTATAAAAATTACAAAGGAACCGAGAAATAAATAACAAAATACTTCCTGGAAATCGGTTAGATTAAAAGTGTTATCCGCTTTCCGTCAAATAAATATAAAACGTTGAAATAAGCCGTCATTTCTGTGTCGTTCCTTCCGAATAGCAAACGAAACGTTGAACGTCAGCAGCCTGTACACGGTTAGCGTTACGCCAGAAACAGGAGCTGCGGATTATTCCCGACGGCCCCCGTAAGCTTATTTAATACCGAAAACATTTTTCACTTTTTGCAGATCCTCGTCCGGGATTCAGGTGGTCGGCTTAATGTGTACGTGCGCTTAAGGTCCCCTTATTAATGATGTGACGAAACAAAGGAGATTAATTAACGTAGTTTGTGTTTATATAATGAGGAAATGAAATCTCTTTTTTGACCGTGTACAAACTCGTATTATTAATTAAAATCGAGTGCTGATTTTTTACTGCTACAAGTGATGCTATCGCGAATATAAATTTTGATTTCGTTAACAAATAAGTATGCTGTATTATTTTTTAAAATAATAAATGGAAATAATTCTAAATTTTTGAAATTTTATGAATTGTAGAAATATTCTTCTTTCTGTCAAATTATGTCACGATAAAAGTTCGAAATAAACAATAATATTATAAATCTAGAGCTTAAGCTTGTTACTCAGAAATTAATTATAACTTTAACGCTATCTTAACTTTGTAGCAGCATATCTTAGAAAAGAGCCAAGGTAACTAGAACTACAAACTTGCAAAAGTTACTTGCTAATTTAATACCATGATAAAACGCATCAGATATAGGTACATAAAATATCACAATGTTGCTGGAAAACTGGAAAGTGCGCGTTGCAAAATTAATATTAAGAAATGTTCTGTACCTATCATTATTATTCAATTTCATCTATTTATTTTACTAGACCGAATCACAATATAATTTTAATAATTCAAATTTAATTAAAATGACAACTTTGTAAAAAGCAAACGTAAAACACCCTTATAATATTATCAACGATTTTTTGTGCTCAAAATATTTTAGCCCGTAGAGCCGATGTAATTTTGAATGTATGTAACCCAAAAATTTTCAACCACCTGCCTAATATTACGTTTGACCTTTGCCTGATACCGCTGAATCCAATTATTCCCGTGAAATATTTAAACTGCAAATTCGGCAAAAACAAATACTCGAAAAGCTGTCGCGTACCTAACGCCTAATCTGGGCCGTCGGGCAGCGGGAGCGTGTTAGAAAGCAAAGCGCCCACTCACGAAGAGGGAAAAGGCAGAGTCTGGAGGCGCGGGGAGTCCCCGGGCGGGGCGGTCGCGCGGGCGGCCCGCGGCGCTGTCGCTGGCCACGGACAGCAGCGAGCGCTGCGAGCCGGCGCGCGCGCGCGGCGCCGCGGGCGGCCGCCGCCACGCCGCGGCGCCGCAACCCGCCCCGCCCGCCCCGCCCGCGCACCCCGCCGCGTGCCACTGCCTACTCACTGGCGCCGCCGCCGACCCGCCCGCGCCGCACTTGGCGCTGTCGCTCGACCTGCACAACGTCACCGCCCTGTAAACCGCTGCCTCCTTCGTCACATCCTCACCGGAGTGTTTCCGGGTACTTAGGTGACTTCAATTACTCACTCAATTGGAATAACTTAAGTCGTAAAACGGAACAAAAAGTGGATCGGATACTATGTAGTTTAAAATAAATGCAATTTAAACAGCAAAAGACATTTTGAATCCTTTTATCCACGTCTTTTTATCTCATCTGATAGCAACTAAACCGAGCTACCTCTGATTTGAGATTGAAGAACATTTCAACCGAAAAGGTTTCACCGTTGTTTCTTCAGTGTTGTTGGGAACCAATTTTAAATTAACCACTGATATGGCTTAATCAATAAATACCTAAATAAAATAGATTCAATAAAAATCGTTGCCTGTTAAGTCTCACAATGTAATAAACAATGTCAATTGACTTTGGAGACATTTGATCGATTTGATTAGGAGACTTTCAAATTTCGAAACGTTCAACTTATTTTGACGTGAAAAGATTTCCAGTCTTACATTGATACCCACCTGTTTTTATTAATGAATAATATTACCTATATAATTCATTCTCTAGTTTTAGAAGCCACATTCTACATAGTTACATCATTTATAAACCTAATGATTATTTAATTCGCAGATAAATATTAATTCTAATAGAAATAGACATTGCCGTAAAGATATGGCATAAATACAAAAAAATATACTTGTGATTCGATTCATTGATACCTGATACCTAAAAAAAAAATAGTTTATTACGTCCCAGAAAGAATGATTTGCAATTAAGTATATTGATATAAAGTATATTTTAAAGCCCCAGATAGAAGTCACAAAATTATTTTGATATACAAATGTCAATCTTGCAGCTTTACGCTGCTGTGTCTAGCACCTAATCTTGCTCGGAGAAATACGGCCGTGCGTGACTAGTGAAAAAATACCTCCATGAAAGGACGTCATTCATTTTCATCACGTCCCTGCTATCATTTTCCTTTTTGTAGTAAAATAGAATATTGATCTGCTCCTAACGATTCTAGATAACAAAGAGGTTGGTCGAAATATTCCGTGACTTGTGGAGAGCATAGGTTGATGCCCTGCAGCATTTTTTTCAACTTGACAACGAACGTTTTTACGGTTTGCATGATATGATCGTCCAAGGAAACGGTATATCAATTTTGACAAAACTTCCCCTTAAACCTAAATATCGCTAAGGTTTACTTAGTAACTTAGTCATCAGTAAATTATATAATCGTAGGGAAAAATTTACCTTGTTGGTATAAAACGCAAAATTTTAAAATTGTATTGTGTGACCACATTTGTGAGCCACCTTTTTTCTTTTTTTTTATTGCTTTAGAAGGCAGACGAGCAAACGGCCCACCTGATGGTAAGTGGTAACCGCCGCCCATGGACTTTGCCAATATCAGGGACATAGCGAAGCCGCTGCCTACTTTGAATACAATACTCTTCTTAAACCTCGCTTGAAAGTAGACATGTTATAGCGCTCGGGAAACACAGCAGCAGGAAGTTCATTCCAGAGCCGGACCGTACGTGGTAAAAAAGAGCGCTGAAAGCGAACCGTGCTAGACGATATTGCTTCCAGGTAGTAAGGATGAACTGTACTGCGGTGCCGAGTGGTACGGTGATAAAAGGGTGACGTTGGTACCAAGTCGAACAGTTCCTCGGAGCACTCACCGTTGAAAATTCGATAGAAGACAGAGAGATCCGAAGTCCCTCCGTGAGTCCCTCCTCCCGACTTTAACGAGTGCAGCAGATTAGAATCACCGATGATTCGAGCCGCCCGTCTTTGTAGGGAGTCAAATGGTTCAAGTTGGTATTTTGGGGCTCCTGGCCAGAGATGTGAACAGTACTCCACATGCGGACGAACTTGAGCTTTGTAAAGCACAAGACGTTGATGTGGCGTGAAGTACCGCTTTGCTCTGTTCAGGACGCCCAGCTTTTTGCTAGCTAGTTTAGCCTTGCTTTCCAAATGACTCCCGAACTGGACTTTGCTCGATATATCAACACCGAGGTTCCCGATACTGTTTGAGATTTGAAGGGGTACTCCTTGGAACTGAGGCGCTATAGAAAAGGGGACCTTCTTGGCAGTGAAAGCGCAGACCTGTGTCTTTGTGGGGTTGAACTGAACTAAATTCAATGAACATTCTGAGGTCCGCCCTAAAAAATCCTCAACTTCGGACACAAGTTCTGATCGTCTCTCCAATACAGAGCTCCGGGAGACCCTCTGAAAGCTGGTATATCGCGCATCACCCGTGCTGTCATCCGCATAGCAATGAATGTTCTCTATAGACAACAAGTCATTGATATGCAGGATGAACAACGTTGGGGAGAGCACAGAGCCTTGTGGGACACCAGCATTAATGGTTTTGGTCTCGGAGGATGAGCCATCGATGACGACTTTAATGCTCCGACCATCCAGAAAGCTGGCAATCCATCTGCAAAGTCTCCCGGGGATTCCCAGGAAGGTAACTTCGCCAGAAGAGCTCTATGCCAGACCCTGTCAAATGCTTTAACGATATCGAGACTGACGGCTAGAGCTTCTCCGTTACTTTCTAAGGCCTCTACCCAGTAGTGTGTCAAATATACCAGAAGATCACCAGCCGAGCGACCATGACGGAAACCGTACTGGCGGTCACTAATCAGCTGGCAGTCCTCTAGGTATTTTAATAGTTTGATGTTGATGACACGCTCTAATATATTGCAGAGCAAGGATGTTACCGCTATGGGCCTGTAGTTTGACGGGTCTGACCGGTCACCTTTCTTGGGAATCGAAGAGCAATCTTCCAGAAAGATGGAACTCTGTTAGATTTGTAGGAGAGACGGTATAGGCGCGTGAGAATCGGGGCCAACTCTGGGGCGCACGTCTTTAACACCACTGCAGGGATCGCTCCTCCATCGTCCAAGGTCGAGTTTGAGGCAAAGAGATGTGCCAGAAGATCGGCTTTATCTTTTGCACTATGAGCCAGACTACCATCACTTTTACGCAGCGGTGGGAGATTCGACTGGCAGAAGTTACCCTCCGCAGCCTTGGCGAGCGACCAGAAGGCACGGCTCCCAGAGGGGAAGCCTGCAAGCCGCTCGCCAATTCTGGCAACATGTTGTGCCTTGGCGTCGGCAATAACCTTTTTGCTGGATCTGGAGGCGGCGTTAAATTTACGCTTCAACTCGCTAACGTTTCCATCGTTGTGTTTTTTGGCTAAAAGCCAGGCCTGATAAGCGGACATTTTCAGGTGCACAGCTTCCCGACAAGTTTTATTAAACCACGGGCGACTGCGACCACCAACAGGTATTTTTGCATTGGGAATGAATAAATCCATCCCAAGCAGAATTATTTCAACGATGGAATCCGCACAGACGTTAGGATCGTCAGAAGAGAAGCAGAACCGGTTGCATGGGGCGGATGCGTAAAACTTACGCAGTCTGTCCCAATCTGCTGACTTATATCGTCAGACTCTGCGTGACCCAGTTGCAGATGAGCGATCGGGACACACAACAGGGGCTGCACAACGGACAAGACAGTGGTCAGATGACCCAAGGGGGGCATCGACCACTATCTTGTATCCATCTGGGTGAGTTGTCAGCAGAAGATCCAGCAGGGAAGGTTCGTGGTTCACAATGTCTGGGACACGGGTAGTCTGTATCACCAGTTGAGAGAGACCATAGGCCGACGCCATACTGAAAACAGTTCGACCCGGAAGGTCAGTGGTCCGGGAACCCAGCCACTCTTTATGATGAGCGTTGAAATCACCTAGGACCACCACCTCCGCAGATGGGTACTGTTCCAGTATTTGGTCAATCCCCTTTTGGACGCTTTCGAATAGCAGAGTTGACTCCAGGTCACTGCCGTGGGATCTGTATAGGCATGCGTAGATTCGGGTCAATCCCCCATGGTCGATGCGCAGCCACATAACTGACAGGTCCCGATGTTCGAGGCCCCGGAGGCGGCGACAGCAAATATCGCCGCGGACGAAAGCGCATACTCCAGCTTTACGAACGAATGAGTGTTCCAACTCGTAGCCTGGGTATTTTAGGTACGAGATATCATCCGCGGCACAAATTTGCGTCTCCGTCAAAAAGAGCATTGCAGGCCGCGCCGTTTCAAGATCGATATTGCTATGTAGACCCCTAATATTGGCAAAATCCATTTTAAACGTGGATAGGGTGTCCGCCGAAGTTTTACTGCTCCTTTTATTGCGTTTTTTCATGATGTTTGTTTGAGAGTAGGGATAGAGAAGTGTAAGATAGCTCTCCAGCTGTACCCGAACAAGAGTCTCAATGATGTAACCGAGCAGATCCAAGGGCTATGTGAGTAACCGACATGAAGCACGGAAGGGCCCCCGGTGCCCCCCTGTGTACCATTACCGGGATCCACTCCGGTCTCCCACTCCAGCACGGTAACTGCACATCAGGATTTTCGCCGAATGGCAGGACAGCCTCCCAGGTAGGATAATCCTGGGTTCGGGTCCTCAACTGTTCGGCAGGTGGCCGACGGAAACCATTCCCACCGGGTCTCCCTGTACCACATGTCGGTTACTCACGCTCCGTGTCCTTGCTCAGATTTTCACCATTTATTATAAATACGTTGCGACCCTGAGGTATTAATTTTTTGCGCATTTCAATGCTAAGCCCAAAAATACTCTCAAAACTTAACCGAGGAATGCTGGCCGGTAAATAAATTTAAAAAAATATTAAATTGTTTTTGAATTATATTTGCAATTCTGTAAGATAGCGGTTGTTAATCCAATAGAGTCGGGGCAAAAAACTAGGATTTTATCACCCTTGATTCCTATCGATTTGGAAATAAAATTTAAACCAACGTGGTCAAGGCTTGTGGCAAAAGACTCGCCCTGTGTAACACATCAATAATACCACCCCAGGCTATCGCCTTTTATGTCAGGAGATAGCGGGCGTGATATAGTGAATTAAAATTAAACAAATACGCTCGAATCGAAACCAAATCTTTGACTTAAATACGCACCTTTCCGAAGAATACGCGTAGTCCTGATCAGCTCCGAGTCCAGAGTCCGTGTGCTCGTGCGAAACCCTCGCGCTGCCTGATATCAGCTCCCCGCTGGAGCTGTTGCTATTGCTGTTCGTGACGGGACTGTAAGGGTTGTTGTTGGTAATAGTGATCGGCGTCACATTACTCTTGTACCCGTTGTTTGTGAGGAAATCGTTGCCAGTACCACCCATCGTCTCATCGTAGGTGGGGTAAATGCGCCTGGAATATGGACCAAAACTTTAATGCCAAAAATGTTGGATAGGTGATAATCATGATTACAAAATAAGTCCAATCATTAAGATACGGGTATACTATTTTGATATTATTTAATTGCTGTCATTAAGTATACCCACTTAATTTTTCATTGGTCATAATATTATGATCGTGAATATATTACAAAATAAATGCATCATTGTTTTAACAACCAAGTTGGCCAACAAGTCCACTTGATGGTAAGTGGCTACAGTCGCCAATAGTACATAATGTGTTGCCATTAAGACTTGCCATATTGTGACATAAACTGTTAAAACAATATAATAAATAAATAACAATTTTTTTTCATTTATATTTAACATCCGATACATCGTTTTTTTAATAACCAACCTGCCATGTTTTTCATTACTTGTCCTATGAGTACTTAAAGTACTTGAGCTTGACCTAAGCGACCCTTGGTGATGACTGTCGTGAACGTTTCTGTGGGAAGAGGAACTTTTATCTCTTCTGGCTAATGATCCATGCTCCGCCCTGAGACACGGGAGATTTAAATTTAAATTAGGTATCGGAAGTCATTGGAAAACGTTCCGAAGTAATTTATAACTTACTGTCTGTGCTTCGAGGACGTCCGAAGCTTAGTCTGCCTTGCATGACTCGTTTGAACTACAGTATATGGTATTTCTTTAAGCTGTTCCTCCGTCATGCCCGTAGTATCCACCAAGGAAAACTCCAAGTGTTGCTTCAATTCAGTCGGTAGCCATTTTTTATCGTTCGGTGAGCCCGATCGCGACCTGATAAAGCACGTTTCTCTCATTAAATTAACCGCACCGAGTTATGGTGAAATCTAAAATTGAAATGAAAATTTTGTTTACCTATGTTTTTTGTGTCTGCGATGTCTGTGTGATGATCGATGGGTGCCGGTATCCGGTTCCATTTGGGAGCGGCGAACATTGGCCACCTGTATTTGATTAAGTATATTACAATATTATCCAGCTGTTGCTCGCAAAGAATTTCCACAAAATATTTTGTTTAGACCGACCTGAACACCAGTTCCAGCGTTTGCTTGCCGTAAGACCTCCTTCCACTGTGACTCGGATTCAATAAGTTCGTATTCTCTGAAATAGCATTATTTGTAAGTAATTATGTAATGTGACATTAAGAAACAATTATCTAGTGTTTGAGTCCATACTTGGCATCAGGCTGCGATTCGTCCCTTTCCGAACCCGACTCGTGCTTATGCCTGGACCTGTGTCTCCTGTGCCGCCGCCCAGATCGACCAGAGCCACGTGACAGCTCGCTCTCCGCGTCTGATTGCTGTCGTCGCGATCGATGCTTATGCCTGTATAGATAACCAAACAATATGTAATTTTATGGGCCACCCTTATCACCGAGGGGTAAGAATAAAAAATAGCATACGACCTTTTCTCAGACCTACCAAATATACACAAAAAAATCATAAAAATCGGTCAAGCCGTTTCGATAACAAGTAACATGAGATTTTATTAAAAAAGATGTCTAAGAATAGAAAAGAAGGTATTTTTTTTAATTTAAACAATTTTATTGAAAATAAAGATAAAAATGTTGTCGGCAATTGATACTAAGAGTTAAAAAATAATTCAAAAGGTCCTAGGTATCAGGCAAAAAATAAAATAGTGGGGTGTAGCGTAACCTAAGTAAATAAATAGCAAAAATGTTAAAAATAGTAAAAAAAAATCATAATTAATTTTTCAATTTATTTAGCATTTTTAAAGAAAATGTACAGTAAAGTTCTGTATAAGAATATTACATATTTTCATAGCATTTTTATAATAATATGAACGGTTGACTGTTGATAGAAATTTCAAGCGCCCCACTATTTTATTTTTTGTCTGAATAACAATGTTGCTCGTAGCATTATGTATTGTGTTCTGAGAATTAGAAGCTCACTTCCACCTTCGCCCTTATCGTCACTTACCAACAGTTGAGGTGAAGGCCAAGAGCTTCCCTGACGTATGTAAAAAAAGGTCCTATGTGTACAAGTAAATTTATTCTCGTGTCGACGGATTATCTATTTTATTGTTGCTCAAGTAGGTACTCAAGTACCTACTCTATTCGAAAGAAAACGATGTCAATGACTGAAACTACTCTGTCCTGCTACCGTTGTGTCAGCTCCAGATAAGGAGTTTTCATTTACTTCCAGCTGACATTATTAAAGTCTCGTTTTAAGCAGGTTCTAACAAAGACTACATTGTAGGAAGTTTTGTCGCGCTAATAAAGTGCACTGAGGAAGCAACGAAGTCGCTTTTAAGCTCAGAAAATGTACTTTCAGAATTCTCGGCCAATCACTACTTTGGAAAAAGATATGGTACGATGGTATTGATTGAAATAGATAGGTGCATTTCTTCTCCGAGCAGGACATAAAAGGCTACTTTGAAGTGATTTTAAAAAAAGAAAAACCGACTTCAAAAACACTGAAAACTTAAAAATAATATAAGAATAGGTACAGACAATATCACACTTCTATATTAAAGTCGGCGCCAAACGATGATCTCCTAGAAAGTGTTAAAATTTGTCACCGACTTCAATATAGAAGTGTGATGTTGTCTGTACCTATTCTTATATTATTTTTAAGTATTCAGTGTTTTTGAAGTCGGTTTTATTTTTTGTAAAAAAAATTATTTTTAACTTTTTAGTGAAATTTTTAACTTTTTAAACTTTTTCCTCGATTTTCTATGGGATCCCATCATCAGATCTTGACTTTGGTGACCATGGGACCACCCTTGCAGTATACTCTATCGAATACAAAAAGAATTTTGGAAATCGCTCGAAAAATGACGGAGTTATGAGGTAACAAACATAAAAATAAAAAAAATACAACCGAATTGATAACCTCCTCCTTTTTTGAAGTCGGTTAAAAAGGTTCTCAATTCGGTTGTATTTTTAAAGGAGCAATCAATCTAAAAAACCGTTATATAAAGGGATGTACCTACCTACTTCCTTCCATTTTATCATAACGAGCGCCGGTGTCGCTGTGGACTCGGCACTTGCCTTCCAATCAGGAGGTCCGGGGTTCGAGATCGCCATGTACCAATGTGTTTTTCGTCTTACGAATTTCATATGTACATAAATATATCTGACGCTCCTACGGTGAAGGAAAACATCGTGAGGCAACCTGTATACATCTGCGAAGAAATTTAAAGGTGTATGTGAGGCCGACCAATCCGCACTGGGCCAGCGTGGTTGACTAACTTAGGGTAGGCTCGCGTCCCTCGGTGGGGCTTTTCCACCGAGGTGAGATCATACCTATCATACCTAATATATTTTTAAATCGACAAGTCAGAAAAAAGAATATTTTTAACCGTCGCCGTCGAGACTAAAATGACAAGTAATTAATGAATACAACAAACCTGTAGAATCAACTAAACAACAATGCTGGATTTTAATAAATTTTTAATAAACAGTTTTATTTACTTCCCGTGCGGATTCAATTTCAATTTCTTTGATTGTAGCGTTTAATTTATTTGTTCACTTAAGATATGACATTCTATTGAAACTGTTTGCGAGGAAGCTTTTGAGCAGAATTTCAAATGATTTGTGAGTAAACTGGGTCAAAATAATGACATACCCCCGAAAAATTTCCGGGTCCATTTTTCGCATTGAACAAAATTCAACAGTATCTTTAAGGGGTCGAGGACACGATTTGTTGGAAGTGATTAAAACTTCCCCGAAGCTGAGCAAAGTTCACGACCAGACGCTTCAGCGTTAATCCTAATTTTTTTTAAATAAATTACTGCTGAAGCAAAAGTTGTTACTTGTGGACGGTATCGATACTTCGAGAATTAGGACTCTTACTCGAGTTTGAAGAAATAAACAGTAATACTTTCCGAAAAATGGTGAATAAATCAATGCAAGAAAAATTTCGTTTCGGGCAGGGATCGAGACCGCGTCTTCAACTGCATCACAAGATCGATGTCTACTCTGAGATGCAGTTATTAATTCGGGCTCTAGAGAAGTGTTTGCATTATATGATGTAAAATACTATGTCTTTTTACTCCCATAAAAATGTGTGGCGATTTGTATGTGTTTTACGAGCGTGAGAATAATTGAGAAATCAGAACTAGTACAAAATTGTAAGGAAGATTGTCTGTGCGGCGACGGATTTGGATACCTGTGTCGCCACTCCCTTTCATCGTGGGGGTGTCGTAAGAGCCGACTAAGGGAGTTTACTGCAATTACACCTCTGCGTGCGAGCGAAGAGGTGAAAACCCTACACCAACCAGTGTAGTAAGCCTATTCCTCTGCATGTACGGGGCGGTAAACCAATTCCTCTGCATCTACGGACCGGTTGCAATGTTCCATCTATTTGTAGATTTAGTTACTAATGATAGGTATTAGACATAATCTACTAACTTAGAGTAGGCTCAAGCCTACTCTAAGTTAGAGTTTTCAGGCCTTAGTCAACCACGCTGGCCCAGTGCGAACGCGCTGGCCCTTTGAATTTCATCGCAGGTGTGTAGAGGTTGCCTCGCGATATTTTCCTTTACCGTAGGAGCGTCGGGCAGATGTAGGCACATATATAATTCGAAAAACGGAAAAACATATTGGTTCATGGCAGGATTGAGCCCGGGACCTGCCGATTAGAAGACCAGTGCTGAATCTACAGCGCCACCGATGCTCTTATTTGACATAGGCTCCATACAAAATAAGTCAAAATTATATCTCTGTAAACAGATCCAGCGATAGAGAATATTGGAACCCGGTAAGGGAGACCCGGTGCCCAACAGTGTGACGTGTACAAGTTGAAATGGTATTAGATTGGGTGAATCTGGTGACCGAATGCGTGAGCAGAGGGACATCTGTACGTGTAGTATGAGTTTTGATAGTTTAACGATCGAATAGTTTTGTTTCCATACATTTCACACCAGCGCCTCTATCGGAAACTATAATGAACTAGAATTGACAGTATGAGTTACAAAGCAATAAACTACTCGATCAATAAGTACGTATTCGAGTTGTTTTTGTGTCTGTGGCAGTATGAGTTACATGTTTGACATTTGTTTGACAGTTTACTCAAAAACTATTGTAGTTTAGGTTCTCACCTTACATTTTTATGTGAGTTTGGTACATAAATACGTTTTTTTGTGTTTTTAAACAATAAAATTATGTCTGCACGGTGGTACTTTGCATGGAGGGCCATGCAAGACGAAATAGCGCATGAAGAGAGACGGAGGAATTCTAAGCTGCGATAATCATTTCCTTTAATCTCCCCATCTCCGATACACACTTTAATCTTTCCTATCATTAAAATAAATTGCGACTGACTAGCCCGCGACATTATAAAATAATATTAGAAAACGTCACAGTGACAGAATCGCGTGTTTCTTTCCATTCACATTTGTGTAAGATAGATATAAATATATAATGTGAAGTTCGTCTAATCGAGTAAAACTAACTCGCTATCGTTTAAACGTAAATTCGAAACGAGCAACTCATACTACCGTTTACATCGTAAACTGACAGTTTGGCGAGCCAACGAAAACTATTGTAGTTTACTCGATTTAAAAACTCGTACTAGACCTACAGAGAATTAGAACGTGATGTTTGGGCTCATTAGATATAAAAATGCTCTGGTTTGGGTGAAACAACCGCCCCGAAGGCCTTAGTTAAATTGTTAAAGCAAGTTTACAACCTACCATCGAATTTGATGGTTTGAAAAAATGCTCTAAATAACAACAGAACAACTGCACTCCAAGGTACTGAACGCGCTCCATCCTAAAAACCGGCTGCTGTTACTGCGAGTTAAGCTCGCGCACCGAGGGTTTCATACAAACTTATCTCATTGTATATGTTTCTAACTACATATTTACGGTTTTAAGATTATTTCGTTAACATATGCCGTAAGAAGGCTCATACACGACTCACCATCGTTTTGCTGATGATGCCGTAGTCATCGCTAAGACCGTGGAAGATCTAGGCTCGAAGACCTCTGTAGAGTTTCCCAACATGTGGGTCTTAAAATTAGCATGGAGAAGACTAAAATTATGTCGGATTCCCATGGTGTACCCACTCCTGCAAAGGTTTGAGGCTCTAACACTGGAAGTTGTTGAAGAATATGGCATAACCTGGGGCAAATAGCCCAGCGCGGTAAGTCCAATTTCCAGTAGGTAAGCTGTAAATCCGCGAATCCAACTCAGCTGGGCAGTGTTTTGGCGGCTATAACATATTCTCGGCCTATCTACCACAGTGTCTTAAAACGAAAGTCTTCAATTCGTGTGTGTTGCCAGCGATGACTTAGGTTCGGAACTAAAATGTGGCTTCTTACAGTGGGGCTCATAAAAAGGTTCACTCAAAGGGCAATAGACATAGCTATGCTGGGGTTTTCTCTACGCTTCGTAAAAGAACTAGAGTCACCGACACAGCCCGAAGAATTGCAAACCTTCAGTGGCAATGGGCAGGATACATAGCTCGCAGGACGAACAGCCGTTGGAGCGGAAAGGTCATTGAGTGGCGGCCGCATACCGGGAGACGTTGCATCATTGGTAGGCCTTCCACGAGGTAGACCGACAATCTGGTGATGGTTGCGGGAAGACGCTGGATGTAGGAGGCGCAGGATCGGTTTGGGGATCTATGTCATCACATCAGTATCCTATTATACATTCCCCATTATCTCCATCTATACATTTACAACAAATCTGTCTCCCAGTGTGATTTTAAACATGATACAGTCAGAGAAGCCAAAGCGAAAGTCAGTCAGTAGCTGAGTAACCTAGACTACGCCAGCATTGAACACTTACTCAAAAGTGTCACATAAACTTTGGAACTACACAACATCCTTTTATTCATCATGCACTTTTTCTTCCATACAGACGTCACACCATTTAACACATTATTATCGTTTGGTTTTGTAGTATGTACCATACCAATAATTATCAACCTTTGCTTGTTTTCGTTTTCGTGCTAATCTTCACTGTTAACCGTTCCGTGTGTTGAGAGTGGACTGTATTTAGGTACTTGAGTTAAACGCTGATTTCTTTGTGATAATATTTGGAGCTTTATTTTCTTCTTCCAAGACGACTTCCACTGACCGACTACAACTGACTACAATTTAACAGAATTCGGCCCTATATTTATACACTATCTGTTGGTTCGTGGGGGGACATCCCGCCCGCGGACCAATCAAAAGGGGCCGAATTTATTTATGATATGGTTCATTCATGGGGACTTGGCCCGCACAAGCTTAGACTACGTCCGCTGCTTAGTTCTGGGTCCCCGGCACTTGCGAACTGTCGTCAACATCCTCCCCCCGGGCGAGAACTCGTACTCGCCTTCGCCGTAAGACAGTGCAGCGCGTCCTCTCCCTCTAGTCCGGGGAGAGTGCGGTAAGACAGGCCGATGTGCAGCGCGTCCCCTCCCTCTAGTCCGGGGAGAGTGCGGTAAGTCAGGCCGATGTGCAGCGCGTCCCCTCCCTCTGGTCCGGGGAGAGTGCGGTCGATTCTTCTTACGCCGTCCGGTCCCGGGAAAATCTTGTCTATGCGTCCCCGCGGTCAGACATTCCGGGGAAGCATGGGGTCTGCGACCAGGGTCACACCTCTGTCGTCGAGCTCCGCTGGCGTCGCAGCTTTGGGGCGAGGTACAAGGTTCGGGAGGTACTCCCGCACCCATCGACGCCAGTAGTGATCGGTCAGCATTTTTGCCGACCTCCACGTGTGGCGACTTCTCGCGCTTGCTCCCGTTTTTCGTACAGTGGAGCGCGGTTTGTGAGTCGCTCCAGTTCACGGCTTCGTCCACGGGAATGCAGCGATCCGTCTTGATGCTTTGAGCGAGTCTAGCTCCGATGAGCGCAGCCTGCATCTCCAGCCGTGGAATCCTTTGTGGCGGCGCGGCCTTTACCTTGGCCGACACCAAGATCGTTCCTGAGGCGCCATCTTCATTTTGGTGCACCCAATATGCCACCGCAGCGTATGCGTCTTCGCTCGCGTCGCAGAAAACGTGCAGTTCGCGACGCGTTACTCTTCTCCCCCCGTTGTAAGACCGGGGCAAGCGCAGTCTGCCGACGGCTTCCAGGCTCGTAAGCCAGTTTTTGAACATCGACGCAATCTCGGGAGGGACTGGCTCGTCCCAGCTCGTCTTCAGCCGCCAAAGTTTCTGTAGCGCGATCTTCGCTGTAGCAGTGTAACAGCTCAACAGCCCGAGAGGGTCATAAATGCTCATGACTGTCGAGAGTGCTTCCCTTTTCGTCGGCGGCCGAAGTTGCGTCTTCACCTCGTTCGGGACGCGAGCCAACGCAATGTTGAAGCTCAATGTGTCCTCTTGCGCGTCCCACATGAGGCCCAGTGCCTTTTCCGGCTTCCCAAGGAGCGTAGTGGTCGCGCGGCGTTCACTCTCTACGTTCTTCAAGAGTTCCGCGCTGTTACTATTCCACCCCTTCAGGTTGAAGCCAGCTTCTTTGTGCACTTCGTCGACTTGTTGGATCGTTCTCGCTGCTTGTTCTAGTTGATCGAAGCTTTCGACGTAATCATCCATATAGTGTGCTTCTGTGATTGATTTCAGAGCATCTGGATGCGTCTCGGCGTATTGCCGTGCGTTCTCGTTCCGAACGCTGTGTGCGAGAAACGGTGAGCTTGATGCACCGAATATCATAGCCGTCATCTTCATTTTGACGGGCGGTTCTTCGCAGTTTTCGCGCCATAAGAACATTTGCGCGGGCTGGTCTTCTCTTCTTATGTTTATGCGTAGAAACATTTCTTCGACGTCCGCCGTTACTGCGAAGCTGCCTTCCCTGAATCGGAGCAGTATTTTCGGTAGGGACTGTAAAAGGTCAGGTCCCTCCAAAAGAGCGTCGTTCAATGATACTCCATTCGTCTTGGCAGCGGCGTCGAAAACTAGACGGGTCTTCCCGGGCTTGTTCGGGTTGCGTACGGCGAAATGCGGTAGGAACCATGCGATCGGACTCTGCAATTCTGTGCCGTCGCAGGGCTTGGCGTATCCCTTCTCGATGAGGTTCTTCATTTGTTTATAGTATACGGCTTTCCTGTCCGGGTCGCGTTCTAGCTGCGTCTCTAAATGCCGTAGCCTTTTCAATGCCGCGTTGTAGCTAGGCGGCAACTCGACGTCATCTTCTCTCCACGGCAGTCCTACTTCGTATCTTCCGTCGACTCGTTTGACGGTGGACTCAAAGATACTCAACGCTCGCTTGTCTTCTGTCCTCGTGTGCGCTGACTTCAGCGAGATTCCCAGCGATTCTAATTGAAAGTGCTCGCTGACCTGCCGTTCGATGTCTTGCGTCCACACGTGCAGCACTTCATCTTGGCGCTTGATTATTACTTTGGTCGGTGCCGTTCCGTGCACCACCCATCCGAGTTCCGTTCGGGATGCCGCGGGCTCGTTCCGTTTGCCCACGCGCAGTTTTCGGGTAACAATCAGCGGCCAATTATCGGATCCGATGAGAATGCGAGGTTTCGCGTTCTTGTACACGAACTGATCTTGCAGGTCAGTGAGGTGATCAAACTGCACCTCTTCCTTTGCAACTGATTGAGTGGCGAGGTTCAGGTCCGCCATTGTTCGCGCAGAACACGCCTTGAAATTTCTCGTGTTTCGTTCGGCGATGCGTAGTGAAACGACGCGGCTGTCGATTTCACGCTGTCGGTCGTCGATCCCTTTTACGCGTAGCTGCGTCGCGGGGCCATCCAGGCCTATCTCTCGTGCCAGTCCCTCTTCTATGAGCGTCACTGTGCTGCCTTCATCGAAGAGCGCGTATGTGTTACGCTCCCCGTTCTTGCCCGATACGGTTACTGGGCAAACCTTGAGTTTCACAGTGCACTCAGTTCGGGTTGAAGAGACGCTTGCTTCCTCCGGCTGGTTAGTTCGGGCCGCAGGTGCTTCGGCGTGAAGCAAGCGGTGGTGCGGCCGACGACAACCATTCACGCCACATGGTTTCTGGCGGCAATTTATTCTTCGGTGCTTGCTCTTCAAGCACTTGAAACACAAGCCAGCTTTCTTCGCGACGTTCCATCGTTCGTCCAAACACATCTTCTCAAACTCGTCGCAGGCGTCAAGTCGGTGTGCGTTGTTGCACTGTGCACAGCGTTCCGGGTCGGTCTTGTTCGACGACGACGATTCTGCTACGTCGTACGCCCTCCTCCTCTGTTCGGGTTTAGGGGCGGGGCGTCGCGGCGGTCGCGGCGTCGGTTGCGCGTCGTCGTACTGTGCACGGCGTTCCGGCTCGGTCTTGTCCGACGACGACGGTTCTGCCACGTTGTACACCCTCCTCCTCTGTTCGGGTTTAGAGGCGGGGCGTTGCGGTGGTTGCGGCGTCGGCTTGTGAGTCGTACCGGAGTATCCGTGCTTGAGCGCTCGATCAGCCTCTCGCATGAGGAATGTGGTCAACTTGACTATTTCCGGCTCAGGTTCATTGTGTTCTTCGGCGTAGTCGCACCATTTCGTCTTTAGATGCGGGCTAAGCTTCTCGAAGATTTCTCTCACGAGCAGCGGATTGTGTAGATAGTTCTTTTCTACGTTGTTAAGCACGGCTACGACGTTCTGTACTCGAACTGCGAAGGTGTTGAGTTCTATCGCAGTCGAGCCGAGCTTCGGTAGTTTCTTTAGGTCTTCGAACGCGACGTCGATCAATATTTCAGGCCTGCCAAAACACTGCTGCAGCGTCTTCATGATGACGTCTGGATGCGCTGCGGTGCTCAGTAACGGCGCGACGGTCTCCTTGGCTTCGCCTCGCAGACAGTTACGGAGGCGCGCCAGGTTTTCCACTTTCGAAAACTGGTACACGGCCGTCGTTTCTTGCATTGCTGCGGCAAACTGCAGCCACTCTAGCGGTGATCCCGAGAATAGTGGCAGGTCGGTGGCTTGACGCGGCGGCGGTCGCGACCGCATCATGTGGTCGAGCGTGCCGGCTAAATGTTCAATAGCCCGTCCTCTCGAGTGCTCGCGATCACGCGGTGTGGTTGTTTCTTCCCACCGTAGTCTCGTTCGGTGCGCAACTGGAGTAGCGATTTCAACCTCCCTAGGTCTAACTATGTCGCGTCTCACCGGTGCGCGTACGGGTTCCGGTTCGAGCACTTGATGCACTTGTTCCTCTTGCCTCGAAGTCTCCTGTAGCCATGCCTCAACTCGTTCGTGGTTTTCCGCCGGTTCGGTCTCTTCTTCCAGGATACTGCCATCTTCGGCGGCAGCTAGGTCGGCGGTTAGCTTTTTACGAATAAGCTCCGCTTCAATTTCTAGCTCCTGGCGTCGTATTGCAGCTTCCTCTGCAACTTCCTGGCGTCGTACTGCAGCTTCCTGGCGTCGTACTGCAGCTTCCTGGCGTAGTACTGCGGCTTCCTCTGCAACTTCCTGGCGTCGTGCTGCGGCTTCCTCTGCAACTTCCTGGCGTCGAACTGCAGCTTCCTGGCGTTGCACTGCAGCTAGTCTCTCTTCGGCTTCGAACTGCAGGCGGGCGACGGCACTGGCGGTCGATCTCGTGGAGCGAGCAATGTTCCTAACCGGCGTCGTCTTATAAACGTGACGCGCATTCTCCTCCTCGCGAGTTGGCATCCCTTCCGGTCGGTGAAGTTGTTCGGGGCGAGTTGAGCCCCCTTCCGGTCGGTGAAGTTGTTCGAGGCGAGTTGAGACCCCTTCCATTCTTGGTTGTTCGGGGCGAGTTGAGACCCCTTCCGGTCGGTGAAGTTGTTCGGGGCGAGTTGAGACCCCTTCCGTTCGTAGTTGTTCGGGGCGAGTTGAGACCCCTTCCGTTCGGTGTCGCCGTTCAGTGCGACTTGAGATCCCTTCCTCGCGGTACAGGTTTTCGTCGCGAGTTGAGACCCCTTCCGTTCGGTGTCGCCGTTCAGTGCGACTTGAGATCCCTTCCTCTCGGTACAGTTTTTCGTCGCGAGTTGAGACCCCTTCCATTCGGTGTCGCCGTTCAGTGCGACTTGAGATCCCTTCCTCGATGCCCGGTTCCATTTGGGCGGCGACAGTCGTCGATGCGGATGGCGATCGCGGTGGGTGGTCGAATACGCACACCAAATCTTCCTTCCCGCTCTGGCTCCGTGTAACTACCATCACTTATACTTGTTTAGATCCGGTTCGGTAGGATCAAGATGTTGAGAGTGGACTGTATTTAGGTACTTGAGTTAAACGCTGATTTCTTTGTGATAATATTTGGAGCTTTATTTTCTTCTTCCAAGACGACTTCCACTGACCGACTACAACTGACTACAATTTAACAGAATTCGGCCCTATATTTATACACTATCTGTTGGTTCGTGGGGGGACATCCCGCCCGCGGACCAATCAAAAGGGGCCGAATTTATTTATGATATGGTTCATTCATGGGGACTTGGCCCGCACAAGCTTAGACTACGTCCGCTGCTTAGTTCTGGGTCCCCGGCACTTGCGAACTGTCGTCAACACCGTGTGTCTGGTACCCTACAGGACAGGCTTTGCCTAGTGTAGGGGCCAAGCTATCTTTTGTGTTCTTAATCATCTGTTACATATTGTTTTACATAAGGTTTTAAAATCAAATACATTAAATAAGGTAGTTATAGGTTAAGACTTTTGGTTGGTTGATAAATAAATTATTATTATTATTATAGTACACAGGTGCAATTGTAGCGCAAATTGCTAGAGTTTTGCGACTCGATGAAAGCGGAGCAGGCGGCCTGGTCGCGGTCGGAGAGGTATTGCTCCAACTACATCGAGAACGACCGCGTTCGACCGCGCTGACTCACTGGTGCCCGCCACAGTTATACCACGTAACTTATACTCACTTGCGATTGGAACGCGAGTCGTTGGAGCTTTGCGAGTCGACGGAAGCGGAGCGGTGTCTCGGCGCGGGCGGCGGTCGGGTCGCGGTCGGAGACGCCGAGTACAGCCCCCGCCTCGTCGGGGCCGACCTGGTCGACCGCGGCGATCCGCCGGGGCCCACCACCGGCCCACACCCATTAACTTCACCGCTTATTCTAAAGCACAGAAAATACCTATAATAGTAGGTAGAGGATACTACGTTATGAGGTTTTGTTGAAGAAATACGAATTAACTTTGCCTTTTAATATCCTGTGACTAGAAAAAGGAAATTGAAATCAAAAAATTGCTACTTAAGATAAGAATAGTAGATAGACCCAACAAGTAAAAAAAGGTGAATTCTTTTCGAGGCACTAAGTTGTAGTATCCTGAGCGGATGTACTCTACTTTTTATAATAGACTGCGAGAAAAAAAATACTCTGTTTTTATGAATCAAATTTTATTATGGGTAATACATAAAAGAACAATAGAATACAAAAAAGAACTAGAAATTAATTGTAAAATTAGAATAGTTTTTGAAACTTAGTTATTAGGTTTTGGTGGTTTTTAGTATGTTCGTTTTTATTAGCGAGAATGTGCAACCTCTTTGCACGTTTTCCTTTTTTCTTACTATAATCCGTATATTCGCGCATGTGCCAAATTCAATTTTTTTTATTCATTCAGTGAAATAAAGAGCATTTTATTCACTATTTTTGAAGAATCGCGAGCCCTTTGTCGAGTGTCAATGGTAAAAAGTAATATAAAGTCTAAGATAAATAATGATATGTAAAGAACACGACAAAATGCAATATTTAATTTAATAATTAAGATTGTTAAACAGAAATGTAGGTTAATGCAATGAAATTCATAAGTCGATATGGGGATTTTATTTTAAAGTCTTTGATTGTTATTAGTGCCCAGTTATGGCAAAGGCTCGCCCTGTATTAGTTATATGTTTCTTACGTTAAATGTGAGTGTTGATTACACCACTGTCTCACTTTTTGGGGAGAACAGGCGTGATTATTAATTTTTTTTATAATATTTTATTTCAAATCCGCAATTATTATTTTATACTGACATTGGAACATATATATTATATAGTAGATTTCCAATTTTGTTTAGGTATTGTTATTTTATGTAATGTAAGTACTTTACAATAGATGATTTTAAAAGCATTTTATTGAATATCGCTTCATACAATAAAATTATTTTTATGAGATCTTACCGCAAAACGCACTTTCATTGTGGTATGTTCCCATTATTCAGATAAAAGTTTTGAAGGCTTTTAAGTTAAATAATGCACACTTACGAATTAGGTCGATGTACTGAGGTAGGTTGCATCATCTCCGGAGGACAGTCTTTTATTCTCAAATCTTCTAACTTCGGCACTGCAAAGTGAAGATCCAGTAAAAACTTTATGCAAAGCTTTGAGAAATTAATAACATGTCACAATTTGATTTTCTTCTTTTCGTATATTTCTTCGTGATATTAAAAATTGCGAAGGAAAATTGATTTGTTCTTAAAAAATGTTTTGAGGCGCACACGTGTGCGAAAAAAGTTTTTCATATTTCTTCGAAGCGTTGATTTGATAAGCGTATAAAGGTAGAGCGAGTTCATTTTCTTGAGCGTTTCGAGTGAAATTTTTGTACAACTTGAGCTCCTTCTTAATGAGTTTATGAAGAGGAAAAATATCAGGTTGGAGGCTAAATTGGTCAAAGCTTTTCAAATTAATGAGAGATGTGGGATCAAATTTTGAACCATCTAAGGAATATTATCCAAGGAATACTACTAAATCCAAGGAATATATACTCATAAAATTAATTGATATTCTGTTAAATAATTTTACGAAAGTGATTTTTATGACATGTGTTAATTTTATGGCCAGTCAGTAATTTCAAGTAAGTAAGAATATATCGTATAAATAAGTTAAAACCCAAATTTAAAAAATATACCATCATGTATCGATGTATGCGAGAGGTGATGGGGTCGCGCAATACGTCTGGAGGGAGTCCTGGTGAAGGTCGGCGGAGGTCGTGGTCTTCCTCTGCCACTATTGAAAAAGAAGAATTCATCAACATTACTTATAAAATCCAATTAAGTACATTTTTAATTATTATAAGTACCTACCTAGGTAGTGCCTCAATTTTTTTAAAGAAATTTCTCGAACTATGAGAAAATTGTTTCTAATAAGCTAAAACGTATTCATTGATTAATTATATATGTAGATCCTATTAGTTATATTATCATATATGGTAATATGTTTCACTTATACTTACTTATCATACTTATCAGTAAATGTTATATTACATTTTCAATTCAAACCAGAAAGTTTTTCTTGGCTTTCGTTTCATCTAATGACAAGTGGGCTAAATATGGAAAGAAATAAGGTGATATCACGTCCCTTATGTTTAATAGTTTATTTGTAGGTGTTTGTTAGTATGTTTTGTTTATGTATCAAGTAACGTATAAAATGTTAGGCAACCTAATTTTAAAAATCAAACTTTAAGCTTGAATATATAAAAAATATGTGAAGCGTTATAACGACTCTACCTACCTAGCTCAATGGTAAAAAAAATATGTGAAGCACTATAACGACTCAATCTACCTAGCGCAATAGTAAAAAAATATGTGAAGCGCTATAACGACTCTACCTACCTAGCTCAATTGTAAAAAAATAATAGTATTTATTTAAAAAAAACTATTTTTAAATGCTCAAAAAAAAAGAGGAAAATAAACTTTAAATTAAACAAACCCCACCAATTTATTACCAGACATATTTTTATGATGACATGAATGCTTGTCGCGAGATAAATGCTTGTTTAAAAAAATACAATAAATTTATTTAAATTCTTTAAGTTACAGCTGAACATGTTCCTAAGCCTGTTCATTTCATTTAATGCGTCAATGTTGCTTGATCTTGGCCTACCAATTCAGTACAGTCTGGTTTTTCAATAAGAATACCTTCTAATGATTTGAGATCTCACCTTGACTTGGGTGTTAGTAGGTTCGCGCCACTTATTTCAGCTTGAGGTTTACTCGTGTCTAACGATATACAGTTCCGGGTTTGATTTAGGATCATCTCCGTTCCTAGAGAGGTTGCAAACCAAAGCTATTGACGCCCATCTTGCCAAATTACAAAAGTCATAGTGTACGCGCCTCGCGATTCGGGACGCGTTAGGAATTCAACAACAACAAAATTAAGACGAAAAGTTATCCAGTGAAAGTATTTATGAATAAACGTCGAAAGCCTACTCACCAGTTTGCCGCGACCAGGGGTTTCGCCTGTCGGCGCCGACAAATCCACAGGATGGCGATGTCAAGTTATCGAAGAAAACAGCGAGCACGGCACAACTACGGCGACACTATATTTTCGAAATATCCGCTTCGCGAAAATCTTGGTGCGACAACAATTCAGTACGCGTTGCGTTCACAGCTTCGTTCCGACCACACTGGCCGCGGGGCGATCCAGCCTGAGGCATCAACGAAAATACAAAAACTACCCTCACTGGATTAATATTTATATTTAATAAATTCACAAACTATCTACAATTTACCCCACGGAAACTGTCGCTGAATAGGCTTTCACATACGTGGAAAAGAAATAAAAACAAAATAACTAAATCAACGATACGGATGCAACATTCCGCCCACCAAAATGCAACGCATTTTAAATCAAACTATGACTACTTAACAAAAACTAAATTTAAAACTATAAGTTTCTTATCTCGAGTATTAATAATAAAATTAGTTTTCAATAGGAAGCGGACAGAGTTTTACTAAAGGCCGCTGTAGTAAACCTGTCTGCGTCTTGATGGTGGCGACACGAGATATGCCATCCTTACCGCGATGCAATTCAACTATACGTCCGAGCGACCAATTGAGAGGTTTGAGTTGTTCGTCTTTAATTAATACTAGTGCGCCTGGTTTAGGTTCTGAGGCATTGCTATGCCATTTCGCGCGTTGATTCAACGTATGCAGATACTCCACATGCCACCGCTTCCAGAAGTCGTGATGCAGCCTTTGTACTAGCTACCAGCGATTTAAGCAAGTGAGATTGACAGATGACACATCAGATTCCGGAAGCGCTGTCAATGGTTCTAAAGTGAGAAAATGACCGGGTGTCAATACCGCGAAATCATTGGGATCGGACCCCATTTCGCACAACGGACGCGAGTTCAACAATGCTTGGATTTGAGCGGCTACGGTCATAAACTCCTCATAGGTTAAATTTTGACTTCCGACGACACGAGCGAGATGCGTTTTGAACGATTTGATATTTGCCTCCCAGAGGCCCCCAAAGTGAGAGGCGGCGGGGGGGTTGAACGAAAACTCTATTGCCTCAGTAGAGGCCGCTTGTTTTACGAGAGGCAATAAGACGTTGTGAGCTCCGACAAAATTTGTGCCTTGATCGCAGTAGATACGGGAACATCGACCGCGATGAGCGATGAATCGGCGGAGAGCGCCGAGGAAAGCATCGGTAGTAAGACCAATAACAAGTTCTATATGTACCGCTTTAGTAGCGAAGCATATAAATAGGCAAACGTAAGTTTTGAATGTTCTAGCTCCACGGTGACGGAGAACGTAGGTAGAGAAGGGACCAGCAAAATCTATTCCGACACATGAGAATGGCTTTATTTGTGAAACGCGAAGTTTGGGAAGGTCTGCCATTCGGGGTACGACAGGCCTTGGATTTGTACGATAACATTTTATGCATTTTGATAACTCATGGCGAATAGCGCGACGGGACGAGAGAATCCAAAAGTTTTGTGCAAGCAAATAACTAAGAGTACGAAGTCCAGGATGACAATTATCTTTATGAACTTGATTAATAATAAGCGATGTGAGACGATGTTGACGAGGTAATAACAAAGGATGTTTACCGTCATAGTCGAGATCTGAATGCGACAATCGACCGCCCACCCTGAGCAAACCATCTTCGTCGATAAATGGTTGTAACTTTTGCAAGGGTTTCGATAAAGGTTCTCCTTTTGCACTGTTTAATGTTTGTATCTCTGTGAAAAAGGTGGAATGCTGCGCGATTTTGACAAGGGATAATAATGAAAGCCTTAGCTCCAGGGCGACAAGGTGTCCCGATCTGCGACTATTCGGATTACGACAATTATAAACGAAACGATGAATATAACCCACAATGCGTTGAATCTTGTTGAGGCTCGAATACTTATTTAAGAATTCATCAAACTTCTCGACGGCAACAAAGAGTGAAAGTGCTACAGTGCGTTGTTCTACGATTGCGTCTGAGGGTTCTTCGATGCACTGAGAAGCTAGTGGCCAATTTTCAGGTTCCTCGAGAAGCCAAGATGGGCCCGCCCACCACAGCGAATGGTCAATAAGCTCATGAATCGTAAGTCCGCGTGATGCACAGTCTGCGGGGTTACTTTGTGAGCGAACATGATGCCAGTAATGGGGAAGAACCTTCTCCTGAATGCGGCTTACACGATTACTAACGTAAGTCTTCCAACGAGATGATGGTGACTTTAGCCAAGACAGTGTAACTGTCGAGTCTGACCAACAATAAATGCTGTTAAAATGAAGTTTATTATCGAAAATGTGCTGAACGTGGGCAACAAGATCTGCCAATAGCACAGCAGCACATAGCTCCAAGCGTGGGATTGAAATCTTTCGCACGGGAGCAACTTTGGAACGAGCGATAACGAAATGTGTGGTGACACGATTGTTATCGTGACGAATGCGAAAATATATGACAGCGGCGTAGCCCGATTCGGAGGCATCACAAAAGCCATGAAGTTGTAGATCGGTAGAATGTGGTGTTGGAACAAAGCGGGGAATGACGACAGACGACAAGGAACCAAATTCTGACCGATATCGAGACCAACGTTGAGCGATAGTATCAGGTACGATATCATCCCAATCTAAACCAAGACTCCATAGGGTCTGGATAATACATTTAAATGCAAAAGTGATGGGAGTTATGAATCCAATAGGATCGAAGATGCGAGCCAACTCTGATAGAATTTGTCGCTTTGTGCATTGTTCATGCAAGGAGGTAACAGTGAACGAGAATCCATCTTTGATGGGGTTCCACTCCAAACCGAGAACCTTGACCGCGGTGCAGGACTCAGCGTCAAATGAGAGTGATTTATCATAGCGATGATCGAGAGGAATAGCTTCCAACAGAAGAGGACAATTGCTAGACCACTTTCTCAATTCGAAGCATCCCCTTTTGAGGACACGGGTGATCTGACGCATAAGCTCGCGAGCCGAGTCTAATGAGTCCATGCCCGTTACCACGTCATCAACGTATACGTCATTTGACAGCGCTGAGACGGCAAGGGGACTGTTCTCTCCCTCATCTTGCGCTACTTGCAAGATGGTTCGAAGCGCTAAGTAACTGGAGGACGACATTCCGTATGTAACGGTGTTGAGACGAAATTCCTGAATAGGTTCGTCAGCCGAAAAACGAAACAATATGCGCTGATAGTCACGATCAGGGATTGCGATCAATATTTGGCGATACATTTGCCTAATATCAGCAGTAAAAACGAAAGCGCGTAACCGAAAACGAAGAAGAATCGAAGTTATGTCCGATTGGAGCTTCGGACCAACAAGTAATTGTTCATTGAGCGAAGTTCCATTGGCTGGCTTTGCCGTGGCATCAAAAACCACGCGAAGTTTAGTGGTCGTGCTGCTAGGGTTGATAACGCAGTGGTGCGGAATATAGTAAGTCATCTCTGTGCGGGGCTGATTAACTACCTCCATGTGTCCGGCCTCGAGGTAGTCCCTCATGAAGTTGTTATACTCCTCACGAAGTTGAGGGTTTCGAGCAAGACGTTTTTCGAGCGATAGTAAACGACGGTATGCAAGGGTATGCGAGTCACCCAGGACTGGCTTTGGTGACTTGAAAGGTAATCGAACTATGTACCTTCCATCGGCAGTACGAGTATGTGTCGTAGCAAATATACGTTCGCATTGAGTCTCCTCTTCACTCAGTGGTAAAGATTTTGGGAGCTCATCGGTTTCCCAAAACTTGCGGATTTGCAAATCTAAACTATCTAAAGTACAAAGCAACGATGAATTCGCTAAAGGTGAGGTACATGAAACCTTTCCCATAACCACCCAACCAAGCTTAGTTTTGAACGCCACGGGTCCATCAGGCCCGTAGTTAATGCGTTCACCTAAGAATATTTTACAAAATATATCAACGCCTACTAGCGCATCGATTTGCGCAGGCACGTTGAAATAAGGGTCAGCTAATTCGATATTACAAAGATGCGAAAGTTGAGCGATGTGAATCCTTTCAGCTGGCATTTGACTACATATTTTGGGTAGGACGACAGATTGAACTTTAAGGTTAGGAGAGCTATCACCACAGCGCATGTAAAATTCAGTAGAATTTGTCGCAAGGGATGATGACTGACCTATACCTTCAATTGACGCCATAGTCTTTTTTAAAACTAGGCCAAGACGATTCGCACATTTTTGAGTTATGAAATTCGATTGACTACCACTATCGATAACAATACGAATACGACGATAAGTGTTGAAGCTGTCCAACACTTCGACTGCGGCTGTAGCGAGAAGCGAAACATGAGCGGCTGGATTTGATCCGGCCACCAAGGTAACAGTTGATTGTCCCTTTGATGATGCGGGGCCAACGATAGGTGATGGTGATAAGTCACCATCCGAAGCGATACGACTGTTAGGCGAAACGACACGAGGAGGAACCGAAGCAGCGTTAACGTCTGTTGTTACACCGTTATTGTGAAGAGGTGATACGGCGTTACGATTATTTTCAAAATGCAAGGTGGTATGGTGAGCCATATTACATTTGAAACAACGACCCTTCGATGTACACGATTTAATTGCATGACCTCGATTAAGGCAATTAATACAAAGATTATTTTCTTTGACAACAATAAAACGATCATTGGGGGTAAAGTTACGATAAGTGGGACAATTCGACAAAGTATGATTTGATGTACATAAAATACACGAGTTAGTGACAGATTTCGACTGAGAGTTTACTATGAACGACTTCGTAGCACTCGGGAGTGCATAGTTGCGTGAGCGCGGCGACGGCGGCGTCGACGGCGCCGGTAACGAGTGTGCAGCACCACGATGATGCGCGGGCTCCGCGGCCGCGGCCGGGGCGCGGGGCGCGGCACGCGAGCGGGTGGCGGTCGGCTCCGGCTCGGCAAGCTCGAGTGCTTGGCCAGCCTTGTTTAAATACTCCAGAAGGGAGTCAAACGAGGGGATGTCTTTATCCTCATTTTGCAACTCAAAACGACGTCGAGTATCAGCATCGAGTTTGTTTATTAACAAATAAAACAAAGGAAAATCCCAATTTGTAACTGGCATTTTTAAATTCTTGAGAACAGCAATATTTTCCTTAAATGTATCTACGAGACGACGTAACTCGCGAGGAGAATTAGATTTCAACGACACCTTTTGCAATTCATCCCAATGCCGGAAGGCTAGCTTTCTCTTGCACTGATAACGATTTATCAAAGCTGTATATGCATCTAAATAATTGTTTTCCGAAAGTGGAAAACCCTTTAATAGTTGCAGAGGCTCGCCCGAAAGAAGTGAAATTAAAATTGAAAATCTTTCAATATTAGACAACCTTTTATTTTGGTGAACCATGGTGTTGTACATGTCGAAAAAGGTACCCCATGTTGTTATGTCACCATTAAAATGTAATAAATTTAATCTAGGCAGCTTGACCGATAAATCTGAACTACATGCAAAATTAGCACCACTCGAATTCGGATTGGATGTTAGTGTCGAGTGAATTTCAATTATTTGAAAATATTTATTATCTACATCTTGACGAACAATATCTTCCTCATCTAATTCTGACGTTTCAGTTATTTCTGAACAAATTTTAAAATGTTGAGTTTCAAAACTAGTACAATAATTTTCAAGCCGACTGTACCGCGACAAAAAAATTGGTAAACGCGACTTATCCACTTGTGCCTCTAACGCCGCTGTTAAGCATTCATTAATACGTTTAATTGCAATGTCACGCTTTAATTCTAAATTACGTCGAGCCACAGTTTTCGGCATTGTGAATATTTATTTTAACAACAAAAATTAAATGACTTAATGGACTGTATGATGATGCAATAAGATTGACGATATTAATTAGATGAATTCAATAATAACAATTTGAATTCAAATATTTAAGACACTATTTTATAACTATACAATTTCCGTTATCAATATCCACAGCGAAATAGCATAAAACAAATATCTAAATTAACAAACCATGAAATCGCTCGAGAATAGCGAGCGAAAATATTTGCGAGCGAATCCGATACCTAGTTACTATTAATAATAAATTAAACTCAAGCACTCAGTTTGGCCTTTTGACATGGCTACGTAAATTAATTTCAATTAATGTTATGTTAATTTATTTATCAAAAAAATATAAATGAATTACAAATATGTTAAAAATAAATATCTATTTGCGTTATTTTAATTAGCGAATTGTTGCATATTTAACAAGGTGCGAATGGATATAAAATATGAGCATGCTCTGGCAACACGACAAAATGGCTACCGTACGATATCGTATGATAGTGGTAAGATACCGATTATAATTCGAGTGATTAAAATTACCACACGAAACAACAAAAATATAGTTTAATAATCCGAATGATTTATTAAATTATATGTTAAAAGTGATAGCTAATTAGCGACAGTTCGAAATCAACTATACGCGAATGATTTATAATGCACTTCATATGACGAGCCAGGTAGACTGTTTCATCATGTGAAGGATGCGGCTCGAAGAACCAATGTACGCGCCTCGCGATTCGGGACGCGTTAGGAATTCAACAACAACAAAATTAAGACGAAAAGTTATCCAGTGAAAGTATTTATGAATAAACGTCGAAAGCCTACTCACCAGTTTGCCGCGACCAGGGGTTTCGCCTGTCGGCGCCGACAAATCCACAGGATGGCGATGTCAAGTTATCGAAGAAAACAGCGAGCACGGCACAACTACGGCGACACTATATTTTCGAAATATCCGCTTCGCGAAAATCTTGGTGCGACAACAATTCAGTACGCGTTGCGTTCACAGCTTCGTTCCGACCACACTGGCCGCGGGGCGATCCAGCCTGAGGCATCAACGAAAATACAAAAACTACCCTCACTGGATTAATATTTATATTTAATAAATTCACAAACTATCTACAATTTACCCCACGGAAACTGTCGCTGAATAGGCTTTCACATACGTGGAAAAGAAATAAAAACAAAATAACTAAATCAACGATACGGATGCAACACATAGTATAAAGCCAACTGTAAGAGAAGATGTTTGTGTCCCAATATGTGATCCGCCAATTTGTAACGGCGGACATCTTTGATTTAAATATTTTTCATGGTGTACTTACTGTATTTTACAAGTGAAACTCTTTCATTTGATGCCCATTTTGGAGAGATATACAAAAAAAATATTTACCATTTTGTTGCAGCGGCCGTTTTGGATTTACAACGATACTAGTTATGCATAATTAAATTGCCATCAAAACTAAAAAAGGTATATTCTAAATTTCAGATCAATCGGAAATTAGCAAGTAAAGTCAATATGAGCTAATGACCTTGCAAAGTTTGACCCAAACTAACATACATACAAAGATTGTCAGCTAATTCAAAGTTGTAATTAATAGACAACACTCATTATGACTAGAACATACACAAAGAGGAAGTTATTTTTATCCGATAAGGGTTAGGTAGTGGTAATGTTAGACATGTGTCGTTTATTTGCGATTCAATGTTTCCAAGGAAGTTTAAGATTGAGTTGTTACGCTGAACTGGCTAACTTCTCTACCGCCTGTCGATAACAGAAATTTCTCTGTTCCGAACTATTCGACCAGATTTTATGACGCCATTTATTACTCTTGGTCTCTGTACAGAAGCCAGTAGAGTCCACTGACCAATGATCTATGTCATATCGTTGTCACATGAAAATTATGTTACTTTAAGTTTACTTATTTTGTTGGTATAAGTTTTGGTTTTACGTACTCGCCTTATAATAATTTGCATTTACAAATAAACAGACCAAAAAACATATATCACTATTCTGTAATTTTGTAACGTTTACGGTAAACAACATGAAGAAATCTCAGTCAAAGATGTCGAATTATGGATATATATTCGTATTACTACCTACGCCGTGCCTTTGCGTATATATAATATATACATAATATTTATATTAAGAAAAGGTTAAACGGAATAAATAATAGTTATAATACCTACTCAAAATTCTGGCTATGAAATAAGTGCATTTACAAAGAGCAATTCATTATTTTCGCGAAGAGACGCCCACTTCTGGACATAGTCCTCCCCAGGGATCTCCAAATCGTGAACGTCAGGATGGCACATGTAGTGCCTTAAATCTCGATGAAATATATTTTGAACAATGGTACCTAAACTGTACTAAATAGTACCTATACACAGACAAACTGTACCTTAATCCTTTGAATGTAAATTAAAAATTCTCCTACACCTGCCATTCTGACGTCAGGCTGGCCGATGCATTGTCATAACACGTTTATAGCTACAACTATCATTCTGAAACCTATGCCAATTAACTGTACCTAAATAGTACCTAGTGAAATATACAACACATAATAAAAATATCATTGGGATTCGTAGGCAAATAAATTTTTAAATTTTGCTTCTATGAGTAATGGTAAGTAATACGTCTGTTTGCTTCTAAGAACACCGGGATAACAACTTCACTGACAAATAATTCATTGTTAATAATGTTAGCGTACGGAATCTGTTCCTTATATTAAACATTTAAATTTTTTGTTTAATTGAAAACCCAAATACAGTGAAACCAGCTTAATACGATTTCCCGCATAATACGCCATATTACACTATGACTTAACGCAATTTAAAAGTACCAAATACAATAATTTTCCTAAATAAATAAAAAATATACATAATCTGAAATAAAAATCATTGATTATAAATAAAAATCAATGTTTGTCCTTTATGCGTTCTGAAACCATTAATGAGATTGTGATGAAACTTTGATATCGTGATCCTGGCACAATTTTTTTTGCGAGCTTCTAAACCAAAAAAAATCAATTTTGTAGTAGATATCTTTAACCGATTGAGCTGAAATTCTGTATAGACGTTCCGGCAAACGACCTTGCAACAATGATGCGTTGAATGAGATGAACAGACTGAGAAACGTGTCCAGTGATAACTAAAAGGTAAAAAATAAATTAAAACTAAAAAAAACCTTTTTAAAAACAAGATTTTATTTAAATGCGCTAAGAAAAAATAAACTTTTACACTAAAACTTTTACTTATAACGTAAACTTGATGTGAATAATTTCGCCGACGACACGCTCGTCGCAGCAAAAGCCGAAACGGGGGAGGAGGCGGCTCACCTTGCGTCGGCCTGCACCTGTTTAGTGGTCCGACGCATTCGCCTCTTGGGCCTGGACGTGGCCCTCGACGTCTCTTAGGTCTGAGTCTGACTAGAGGGGGTCCGTATACCGGTCGAGGCGCACTTCATCTACCTCGGCTTGGTTTTAGACCCCCGATGGAGTTTCGAGGAGCACTTCAAGCTTCTGCGAGTTCCCTGGCGATAGCCCGACCGGTCGGTCGGGCTAGCCCAGGCACGTTGGTAGTGGTAGTCGCAGTGTGGACCCTATCACACACGCCCATAAGGGCAGGGAGAACACCAGGGGGTTTAGTGGGTAGGCCCGGAACTTTCCGGAAAAGAGAAATATTGGCAGTTGTTCATTTGTCAAGCATGAAGAAAATTACTGGAGGAAAAATATATATACATTCACAGACACAGATTGTGACACATTTCTTAAAAAATGAAAGACCTCTTCAATGAAGAAAGAATAAAGTGCATAGAAAACTAAACCCGGAATCATCAATACAGAAGTGCTCTTTAGTTCGAGCTTCATTATAAAGAATAACAGCTTTTATGTGCTATGAAGTCAGCCAGTGCATAACACATGATGGTTCTTTCGTTAGGAAGATTTTTGGTAGGAAATCTTGCAGACACCTACAATTAAATGCGGATAAAAGTTGAAAGATAAAGTTTTGGGTTGAAATTTGCAAAATGTGACCTCTTCATTTCTGATTAATACCCTGTAATAGTTTAACAAACGGTATCCATAAAATTAGATTATTACAAAATTGTCATGCTTTTTTACTGAAGAAAATGCTAATTATCAAAGACGGAAAACTGTGAACAGTATGCTTAACTCAAGTATAGATGCAGATATTTTGTGCTAAAGCAAAACTTATATACTTTTGTGTTGCTAGCAGTAACTTTGAAAACACTCAAAAGGTGACAATATTAGCTATAATAGGTATTTGTTCTAACAATCTGTATGTCAAAAAACTTATTGATCAAATAGTGCCATTTTGGAAACTATACTACATTTTTCCTAAATTATATGAAAGTATTACTTCATAATAAATCACTTTATTATTATTTTGACTTTTATTACCTGCGACCCTAACGCAATATATGACAAATTAATAAATTTGATCTAACTCTATTCAAACCTATTTGTACTTGAGTAACAATGATAAATATGAACAACAAACCTATAAAATATTATAAATCTTTTAAGGTGTAACGGAAAAATAAAACACATGTATTTTAAATTAAAAAATTTTGATTAACCTTAAACCTTTACAAGTCATTATTGTCAAATAAACATGCAACATTCTTTTTAGTGAAGAACATAATGTCTATTACAAAAATTTGTTGTCATCTTTAGATGTTAGTTATGTATAAAGTAAAGAAAAAAAAATTCTTTATATTATTTATTTAATAACAAGGGTCTTGTAAATTAGGAAGAGCACAGGCTGACAACACAGCAATCACATTTAATATATTTGTATACGGCTTTAAAATGGATAACTTGTATATTCTTGCGTAAGCTGTTCTGAAATTTACTTTCTTCTAGTAAGTTACTATCACTAATACTGCTTTCATATCCTGTATATATTAAGCTGACTAAACCATCAGGTAGTCACGCTAATAAATACTCAATAGTATTTGCTTTTTTATACTCGGGCCAAGTTAGTGCTTGTTAAATGACTATTGGGTTTTTGAATTTCATTTCTTCACAGTCTATGTTTACCCTTTTATACTTATGGTGAAACACTAGAAGTAACTTTTTTTATTGTGCTTTTGGTTAAAAGGTCTAATAAAAGTTCACTGACTTTCTTCCTTCTTTTCTTCATAAGTTTCCTGAAGAACTTTATTTTGATAGAAATAATATATCAACTATTAAATAAAGTTCTTTAGGTATCCCTATGTATATTCTTGGTTTGTGCCTTATCATAAAAAAAGTACTGTCCAGATTTAATTTTTAGTTATTGTGATTTTTCCTTTTTATATGTCTTCAGTTGTTCGACTTGATAGCTTGATGGAGAAGACTTAAGTAATGATCCAACTAGTGAAGGTATATGAAATGTCATTATCATAATTTTCCTCACTTGGAAATAATAATTTTTAATAATGTTTGGCCAGATATAGGTGGTTTGCAGCACTTTACTAATTTATTCGGAGATGTTGCAATTGATTGGTGGTGAGCAGCAGGTTTATTCAGTGAAGATATAACATCTTTCAGTTTTACCAAACTGGACCTATTTACTTCTATGGTGCTTTGATATATGAATACTTGAGTTATTTTGTTGACATAATGTTGTTCTAGTTGACGAGCCACATTTTGATGTTGTGGATGAGCATGCACTGCTTTGTATTATGTTGCACAACTTTTACTGCTTTATCAATCTCGTTGTCAAGAAGAGGACAGAGTAGTACACAATAGTTCTATTAAGTAACCTCTGAAAGCAACAAATTTTAATTAGGTACTCAGTAAATTCAAGTAAAAGTTGTTTAGATAAATATATTCATTATTATGAAAGTGGGATAGTTTGTATTACATACTTTTTAATTAATATTCAATTACATCATTATTCAATTGGACATAAGTACATATTCTTGTCTTTAAAACATTATCTAGTGTCAGTGTATAACTTAGATTAAATGAAAAAGGCGTGAATGGTCAAGTTTTCTCTACGTCTGGCGTTAAAATTTGGTTGGTCGGCTGCAGTCAGTTTTCATTCTAACTGAAAGATAAAAATTTAATTAATGATTTCACATACAACCTATAAACTTCTATTTTGTTTAAGTTGAAATTGAAGTACCTACACAGATTGAGTTATTCATTTATAGTACTTACATTAATGTGATTTTCGCAAAAATACATTTGAGTTTCAGTAGATAGTTACAGATTTCTTTAAGCGAGTGTTAACCAAATATTTCGCATGTCTATATCACTGGGTACGTCTAATCCACAGCTTTCCTTTGAAGAGGTAATTTATATATTCCTGTTCTATTGTCCCGTTACATATACAGTTTTACTATATTTTGTGATATTTAATAGAAAGCATTGTTTTTGTGAGGTTATTTCGCCTCGGTGCTTTGTTTACTATATGACTGACGTCATTTGACGTATGCCACAGATAATCAACAGACTATCATGGCTGACCGTGTTTTCGGTCCAAAATTGAAAATCTCAATTTAAAATAGATTTTTTGCCCTTTTTAGCCATCGAAAAAAATAATATTCATGTGCTATGGTCTAATACAACAATAATGAACATTTTAAGCCTTACTTTAAAAAAGGGTCAACTAGCCTATTAAAATTGAAATGGCCGCAGGAACTGTCGAGGTGCGGTGAGGGGTGCACGTAAGCCGGCCGAGAACAATAGGGATCACGTGACACTGATCGAAAATGCGTAAGACCAATTAAAATTGAAATGGCCGCAGGAACTGTCGAGGTGCGGTGAGGGGTCCACGTAAGCCGGCCGAGAACAATAGCGGCTGTCAAAAGTACTGGAAGTCACACGTCACTTGAGACAGTTTTAATCAATTTATTTACTTTGTTAGGAAAAATCTAAATTGTGCTTTTATTTGATTTTGTTGTAAATATTAATTAGGTAAGTTAGTATAAATTAAATATTATTTATTTGTTATAAAATTACGTTTTTAAGTAGTATATTAATGTCTGTTTTGATCATATTTTTAATTTAATTGTAAATATTTTGATTCATTATTACTAGTTATATAATTATGTACGCACAACGTTACAACAGGAAGTTGATTTTTCTGAGGGATAAACTTTTTAATGTAATATAAATTGTCATGTTTGTGTACGATAGCGCAATAAATAAATATTGTATTCTACCACATAAAAGATAGTACTTTTATTCTGATAATTAAAGCAATTCGTGCAAAATTATTCCATAATCATTCCAAAATATCCAAAACGCACAACGTTAATACTTAAGTTTTCACTTCTGCCGGCACTCCCGGAGTGCAACCCGTATTTTTTTTTATTATGGCCGATTAAGATTAATAGTTATGCGAAACATTGTAGGTACCATTACCCACTTCGTAGTTTTATTTTTATAATGTAGTTTTACCCTAACAATTAATGCCAGCTTTGATGTTATCTTCTTCTTTCTTAGCTATAACGATTTTCGAATCCTGGGCTCCTCAAAGATCTTCTTCGGTCTTGCTTCTTCCTGACAAAGTGTTGTCCTTCTTGAAGATTTAATCTTTTCTATCCTTATTGCTGAAATCTTTTTGCTGCCACAATAACACAATATTACTGCCTTTTAGGGCCAGGAAACAAAATTCTGTATTCATTTTTTTGTGAATTCTAATGATATTGCATTATGTGTGGTATATATTTCACTAGGTACTATTTAGGTACAGTTAATTGGCATAGGTTCCAGAATGATAGTTGTAGCTATAAACGTGTTATGACAATGCATCGGCCAGCCTGACGTCAGAATGGCAGGTGTAGGAGAATTTTTAATTTACATTCAAAGGATTAAGGTACAGTTTATCTGTGTATAGGTACTATTTAGTACAGTTTAGGTACCATTGTTCAAAATATATTTCATCGTGATTTAAGGCACTACATGTGCCATCCTGACGTTCACTCCAAATCGATCGGTTCTGCGGCTCCCGCAAAAGCAATTACAAGCATCGAAATATGAAACTTGCACAAATTTCACCTATAAATTTATTAAAATACGCCAACGTAATCTCATCAAATTCAAAACCTACAAACTATGAAGGTCTACAAATCCTCCGAAGGGTTCCCGACTAGCGCCTTAACGACTCCCTGCTCCCAATAACATATATGTACCAAAGTACCGCTCGCCCTATCAAACCAGCTTACGGTGCCATTTATGGCCCTACTTTATGTCAAGTACCGAAAGTCGTTATATCGTATGTAACAAAAAGAGGCCTATTTTCACCTTATTTTAGCGAATCGTTGTGAGGACATGAAATCGTACGACATTTTGATCATAACATGTTGCTGCAAATATTTATGAATATCAGCGGACTTTGCTGTATTTATTGCTTATTTGCCTGTCTATAATATGTCCGATAAATCTCTACATGGAGCTTTTGACGTCAACAGGGGCCTGTATTAAATACCAAACTTGAACAAATATTATTTATTTTGAGTTTTTGAATCAACCGTTTGTTTCATTCATACTAAAACTACTACTAACGGTGTAAAAATAATGAATCTTAAACAACATCAAAATGAATTCAAAAAATTTTCACCTCGGGCAGAATTCAAACCAGTAGTGTCTTCAATATACTATGTTGAGGATTTATCCAACCCGCGCGAAATTTTAACTGATCGCTCTTTACTCAATGAATAAATAAATAATACGAAACTAAATATCTTTTTACCTTGTTAAGCCCAAGTAGACCTTATTCATAGTTAATAGCTACGTGTCTCTACATTCAATTTAGAAATCTTTACCGATATCGTAAGAATTGATTAAGAATAAAGCGAGCGAAATTTTATATTTGTGAGTTTGCGTTTTCTTTTAAAACGCCAATTAATCTCAAATAACTTTAAAATCAACATCGGAATTCTTTAAATTTGAACCTCAATGCTTAAACTGGCCAAATTTATGAATGGCGTTAAACGATATGTTAAGGGCGCAGGTTCCATTTATCGTATATATTAATGTGGTATGAATATTAGCAGAATAAGTATAATAGTCATTAAGTATATGTATGTGATCTTCTGTACAACTTTGTTTGACAATTGGTCACAAACATAACCAGAATAATATTTTAGAGAGCTCAATTTCACAACAACTTACCTATTTCTGAGCCTGGTTCCTAGAGAAAAAATGTCAGCGGAAGCCGGCGCCGTTTGCTGCAGTCTGAAGAATGCGTGGTGATCCGTGCAACACCTCCATAGGTGGCGACAAGCCGACCTCGTGGGTGACTCGAAACCGTACGTCGCAGTTTCATTCTATAAATATATCTTGTTTCAATCTCTTCCTTTCAGCAGCAGATGAAAGAAATAGCATACACAACTCATCGCTCTAACGCTCTACACAGACTGCATTTCAAATGCACTCGCGAGGCCGAATTGCAGTTTGAATGCAGTTAGCGCGATTATAGTGTAACTGTTCAACGTCTGCGTTAGGACTGCATATCGACTGCAATAGGAATACACACGTTGACAGTACAGCTATTGCAATCAGTTGGCAATCGTTGGAGCTCCACGCGGACTCACACCAATTGCAACTAGGGCTCTGTCCCCAGTAGTTACATTCTAAGTTACATTAATGTAACTAGATGGATAGTTTTAGTCCTAGTAGTTACATTATTTAAGAAATTATATTTAATGTAACTAATGGGAGTTGCTGCACGTTTGGAGTGCAGTTAAAATACAAGTCCGTTCGTATAGAACCTTATGATCGGCAGAAGAATATCTCCACCTCAGAAGAGGGAGTAATGATAAGAAAGTTTTATATCCTCAAGTACATATTAAAGTTAAAACTAAGCTTTGTGAGTTATATGGTATAACTCACTTTAAAGCCTAGTATGGTGCAATTACTAGGTATAACTTATACATAGTAATTGTGTCATACTCATATATGACACACATAGCCATCTCCGTTCTATTATTCCACACAATGCGAGTGTGCGACATTAAAATTTCAATGCTAGTAGATAAATCCAAATAGACGTGCACAAAACACAGCCCAGCTTTCAAAGCGTTGTTATTCAAATACGCTCGTAAACTTTGTATCATGCGAATCCTTTCAGCAAAGTTACATATTCCCGAATAATTTTCATACAGCAGGTATAGCATAATGTACTTCGTACATCAACAGCGCTGTATGTTTATTAGTGAAGTGACTCTATTGTCGATATTTTGATTGTTGAACGAGCACCTTCCGGTTAGGTTTGACCCAAGGACGATTAGCTTGAAAAGATCCTTATTTATAGTCATCTGTCACATAATAAATAACAATAATTTATTGCAATATTTATATCATACAACGTATCCTGTATGAAATTATACGTACCTACATTATTCGCTTCTATAAATAAAGCCTACAAACCGTGATAAACATGAAACATATCGACAATAACAAACGCTCGTCAAATATAAATCACAGAGACAATTCATAAGAAATACTCCAGTGTATACGCGCAAGTATCGAATTAGAAGCCCCTCTTCCGTTTCCGGAGCGAAAAATAAATAACAAGCTAGTCTGGCGGGCGTCACGACGCGTTATCGTAGTCGCCCACAGTCCTGTAAATACTGCGCTCAGTTCTGCCGACTTATCTGTAATTGCCTGCCTGGGAATGTCTTTCAAGGAAGGAACAAGGTGGACCCCATCTTGCAGCAGCATTCAGAACGCGCTATCAGTGCGAGTGATCCGAGAAGCGGGTCAAGTGGTTCCGATTTTGATGTTTATTTATTTGCGATTCAACCGAGCCGAGGGTTGTGACGTCTACCTTGCCGTTGCTTGAGAAATTGATTTGACGCGGTTTCGCATTACACTCTTAAGTGGATTTGGTTAAAATTTATTTAACAAAAACCTTACTGTGCTAATACTTCTTGTATAGTTAGAAAACTCATTTTTTTCGATTGAAAACTAGTAAATTGAAAAATGTTTGAACAGTCATGGTATACTGTCAGCTACTGAATGTATTCTCTTATTCAGTTGTCTGCTAATAAGTTATTACTTACGATTGGATAGAGACAATTTAAAATGGATCGACCATCGAATCTGTTATACGTAAAATATTTGCAATTTTCATATATAAAAATAAATGTAGTTATGTTTTTTATTGCAGTAAGTGGCAGATGGATAGAAGCTCACCTGACGGTACGTAAACGGTAACCGCTCGTGGGCTTTGCCAATTTCAGGGATAAAACTAGGCAAACGATACAGCTTTTTTTTACAACAGGGTCTTCCTATTGTTTGGCTTTTATATGACCCGCTAATGAGGGACGGTAAATTCAAATAAAGAATTCTCAACCATAAAAGATGTGTTTTGATTCATAGATTATTATAATGTTATAATATTGTATACTTACGTTCTTATCAGCCACTCGCAGCATGAAGTACCGTCCCTTATAATAAAGTTTGGATACTCTGGGCCAATAGTAGTTTGCGACGGTGTGCTTTCCGCGGAGCAGCAACAAACCGCTAGGTGCCAGCCCTAGGAAGTATTCCACGCTGTCTTCACCCTGTCACAATTTAAATACACAATAGAGGTGCAATCTGAATATTCGGCCGCCATAGATACTGAAGTCTCGAAACATGGACTTTATCAGGAATCTTTAATGTACAGATTTTAAATATAAACGTCTTTAATGTTAAATTTGGTAATATAGTATGTGCAAATGGATAGTTCAAAAAGTTAACGGCTAATGTTACGACTTTGACACGAAGCTCCTTTTTTTCCATTCTCTTTAAAGGGGTAGCACGATTACGAAGTAATTTAATTGTTCGCTTATCTGTCGAATTGACGTATTTTAACCATTAAATCAACCACTTGTTAAAATTGATTATGTATCAAAAATACTGGCCAGTCAAAAAATATAATTATAAGAATAATAAAAGGTAATTGTAAAAAAGAATAATATTACCGTGGTTGAAAATAATTACAAGATGGAAGACATGAAAGTTTATATTTAGGGTGTAATTTGAGTTTTTTTTTAGAAAGTATCTAAGCTATTTTTCTTTATTCTTTTCGGTTACAGTTTTTTGTTTTTTCTTTACTCTGCAGGAATTGTTGTTTTTATGTAGAATTCTAATCCATTCCACCACACTGAAAATTTTAATATCACTATTTTTGACAGATTTCGTGAACTGCGTCCAAAATGACAACAAAGCTCTCAATCACCACATGTCTGTACTTTTTCCCGCACAGATTTTATCTCGTTACAAAACTAGAAAAATATGAAAATCAAAATAATCTTTATTCAAAATGACTTGCTAGAAAGCTCTTATAAATCGTCCAAATTATTTACCTACCAAAATAAATTAAATTAAAAATGGCAGTCAAAGTTACTGTCAATAGTTTTCGAAAGGAAACATTCACGTGAAAGATGTTACAGAGACGAAGTGCCAACAATAAAATATAACATGATAATTTTACAAGCAACGTCCCAGTTATCGATACTTGCTGAAGCGTCGCGTCGTATCAATTGTCGACATCACAATATCGAATCAAATCGCGATCTTTTATTTCAGTTGTACTTTGAACAGTATTGTGTTTTCAACCGTGTCATATTGGTTTTCAATTATCGGATATGAATACTGTTGGGTCATTTTACCAGATATTATGCTTTATTTGTTGGTTACGAAAACTTTTAATTTTCCAGAAAATAAGCACGATTCCATATGTTTAAGGAGACACTCCTGTACGGACCCAGCGTACTTGCTCAGCATCTTTGTGACCTTGCCAAAATAACCAAGACCTTGACGTAGATGTGTCTGCACACGTATAATTGTAATAACATTATTTTTTCATTCCTCATGCTCGGAAAGGAGCGTTTCCTTGATCTGAGTATTGGGAGGAAAACGCTAGTTCCCACCAGCGGGCGGGAAATTCTCATACTATTTACTTCCCTCCTTAGGGCGGAAAGTAAAATTTTAAAAATAGAACTGAATTAGGTTACGTACATACAATCTTTGGTACAATGATAATAAAAGTATTTGGCTGAATAGCCAGTAACAGGTAACGCGATGTTCCAAATTTAAAAATACCTGTGAAAAAGATAATTTTGGCGGGAGGGGAATCTGTTACGCTGTACCGAAATCTTGATTGTGTGATTTAGGTATTTAAGAAAAACAATGAATTCAAGCGATTCTGAAATTTCGGGTCCAGATTCAGTCACGAACGAAGCAAATACAATACTCGAAATTTTTTTGCCAAAAATTTCAAAGGAAAGATATTTAAATACATATTCCGACTTTATGAAGTGGCGAGATGTAAGGAATATAAAATCATTTTCTGAAAATGTATTTTCATTCCTCATGCTCGGAAAGGAGCGTTTCCTTGATCTGAGTATTGGGAGGAAAACGCTAGTTCCCACCAGCGGGCGGGAAATTCTCATACTATTTACTTCCCTCCTTAGGGCGGAAAGTAAAATTTTAAAAATAGAACTGAATTAGGTTACGTACATACAATCTTTGGTACAATGATAATAAAAGTATTTGGCTGAATGGCCAGTAACAGGTAACGCGATGTGTTCCAAATTTAAAAATACCTGTGAAAAAGATAATTTTGGCGGGAGGGGAATCTGTTACGCTGTACCGAAATCTTGATTGTGTGATTTAGGTATTTAAGAAAAACAATGAATTCAAGCGATTCTGAAATTTCGGCTCCAGATTCAGTCACGAACGAAGCAAATACAATACTCGAAATTTTTTTGCCAAAAATTTCAAAGGAAAGATATTTAAATACATATTCCGACTTTATGAAGTGGCGAGATGCAAGGAATATAAAATCATTTTCTGAAAATGTATTTCTTATATACTTTAATGAACTATCTCATAAAGTGCAGGCGTCTACGCTATGGAGCAGATATTCAATGCTTAAAAGTACACTAAGTGTAAAACACGATGTCGATATGTCATGTTAGGAGTATTTTTATTAATAAATTTTAATAAAGAAAAGCTATTTTTTATTTTCCTTGCATTCGAAATGAAAAGTAGAGTGCTACACACGGGTAAAAGGAATCAAACCCTACTCGGACTATAGCCGCCCTCGCTGCGCTCGGGCGTCTAACAACCTCGTAGGGATTGATTCCTTTCCACCCTTATAAAGCAATCTACTATTCTTATATACTTTAATGAACTATCTCATACAGTGCAGGCGTCTACGCTATGGAGCAGATATTCAATGCTTAAAAGTACACTAAGTGTAAAACACGATGTCGATATGTCATGTTAGGAGTATTTTTATTAATAAATTTTATTAGAAAAGCTATTTTTTATTTTCCTTGCATTCGAAATGAAAAGTAGAGTGCTACACACGGGTAAAAGGAATCAAACCCTACTCGGACTATAGCCGCCCTCGCTGCGCTCGGGCGTCTAACAACCTCGTAGGGATTGATTCCTTTCCACCCTTATAAAGCAATCTACTATTTAATCAAATTGTTCAATAAATCAGTTTATAAAGAGCATTCTCATGGGTCGTTTTTATTTATCACTTATTCGAGTAACTGTAGGTAAGTAAGCATTTGTCATTGTGGCATGCGCCACCTTGAACATTCTAAATATTTAGATATTATGTATATATTGTATATTAATTGTAAATGCATAGTTTTTAGTTACATTATAAAAATCTAAAATTCTAGTTACCTTAGAAACTAACATTACTTAAAACACTATGTACGTATTTACAAGATGGAATTAAAACATAAATATGCATTGTATAAATTATTGAGTTCCTAACTAACCTACTGTCATATTGTAATATCATAGTGAAACCAACCTCATTCGAGACCTGGCCACTACATTACATGGATGAAAAACAAATGACAGTTGACAAGTGAAAAATTTTCTCTCGATATTTACTGATGTTTTTCGGCGCACGTATTAATTACGAATTTTATTATTTGTTAATAATTTGCCTCCAACAGAATTAAAACGTATTTGTAAATAGTGCAAATAAAGTTTGTACATAATTTTCTGTGTATATATATTTGTGAAAGCGCAAGAAGAATAGAAGAATTTCAACATATTCTATAGTCATAACAAGTGTAACGGCTTACAACCCCTACACTCTCCATGTTTTTTAACTCAAAATCTGTCATGATTGCTTTCGATGATGACTGTGATAGTGCAGAAATAAATTGAGAAATTAATAAATCAATACAATAAAAAAATCACATCGCACAGGATTCGAATCTGCATATTTAACATATTCGTACCTTATTGACGCCATTGTGTCACCGAGGCCTTATCCAGCCCGAACCATTTATTATAAATTTTAATTTTTAACTGTAAGGTAGAAGGCCCAGTACTCGTCAGGTTTTGAACTTTGCTGACTTTGGAGCTGTGTTACAGTAAACCTTGTAGACTTAATAATCTAAAACTTCGATAGCTTGCTAAAATATTTATTGTAGTTTTCAGAGGTAAAAGTGGTTTTTAGATAAACTAAATAAATAATTTATTGTAATATAAAAAAGTAAAAAGGAGCCAATTGTACCAGTAGTCGGCAAGTTTGTCCTAGTAACCGTCATGTTGACCCAAAAGTCGTCGATTTTTCACGCTACCTTGAACTTTATTGCTATACGTTAAACACTTAACTTATAGCAATAAAGTTCAAGTTAGCTTAGATTACATTATAATCATTACGAAAAAAATATATAATTATATTCGTTTTATTTTTCATATAGGTACTTACGTTATAATAAAATAATGTAATATTTATTTGTATTTTATACATATTATAGTCATAAAGAAAGCAGATCCCAGACTAATAATTTACTTTAAATAAATTTCTTTAAAGGGTTTGCGAAAACCAAAGAGTATATTCAATATAAAAGTATTAATAGAAATTTTCTTTTTAAGTATGACAAACTGATTATCATTATGATGAATCATATACGGCCTTCCTCCATATTTGTTTTAAGGGCCGGAAAACTGCCACATCCATCGGTTGGAGTATTTGCAGCGGAGCGGGCGCGGGAGGAGGACTCTCAAACCGCCCCGCTCCGTCGTAGGCGGTTAGGTAGGAAGAGGCGCGCCTTCTAAGGTGCGCACCTACTACCCTAAGCAGCCAGGAAGGATTCAGGTCCAACCAACCCACAACCGGCTGGGAGATATTACATCACCTTCCTGGTTGCCCGTCTGGGGGGTCACAACCGAGTAACCCCTTCCTTGGCAAGTCCCAGCTCGTTTATACCACTGGGCCTGTTCCCAAGGGGTGTGTTCGGGAAATGGCTAGTTCGATCCCGAACATGCCTTCACCGGAGGTAGAGAGGTACCGCAGGGTGGTTTCGCCAGGTATAGGGTTGTTACCCGAGTCCTACGGCATATCCAAAGGACAGCCTTGTCAGCTACAGTCCCTTGTGAATTGTAAAGAGATTCCCTCGTCCTAAAAAAGTGTGTCGCATTAGGATAGAAGGGCCCATTAAGATATAGAGATCAGGGTGATGTTTTTTGATCAAATGGGACCTGGGGTGCGAAGAATCCCCGGGCGGTGAAACCCCCAATCAAACGACCTTGGCCCTGGCAACGTATAACGCGCGTACACTGCGGACCGAGGAACAGCTGCTGGAATTACAGGAGGAATTGGGCAGGATTTGTTGGAGTATTGTGGGACTATTCGTAGTCCGATGAGATGGTGATAACACGATGGTCTTTAAATCTGGCAACCTGCTCTATTTCCGGGAGGGCGAAGACCTGTCCCAAGGTTGTGTCGGGTTCATTGTCCATAAGTCTTTCGTGAACAACGAGGTACAGATCGAAAGTGTGTCGAATAGGATGGCATACCTTATACTCAGAATCACCAAACGGTATTCGCTGAAGGTACAAGTCTACGCCCCGACCTCAACCCACCCCGACGAGGAAGTGAAAGCTATATATGAGAACATTTCTCGAGCAATAGGTACATGCTTCCAAGACTCACTACACCGTTGTCATGGGAGACTTCAACGCAAGGCTAGGCAAGCGGGGCGATAATGAGTTGAAAGTGGGGCAATTTCGAGCTGGAATCCGGAAATACCAAGATCAAATGCTAGCCGATTACATGGACAGAAAGGGACTCTCTGTCCCTCTCTCTATCATGAAATCTTTCTTCAAAAAACGGCTGCATCGAAAGTGTACCTGGAAAAGTCTGGATGGCGTGACAAAAATGAGATTGACTTAATCATGTTGATTAAGACCAGTATATTCAATGACGTCTCAGTAATCAATTCGTTTAACATGGGGAGCGATCACCGAACGGTAAGAGGTGCATTGAATCTTAACATAAAAGCGGAAAGGTATCGCTCCGTGCCGAAGCCATCCAGATCCAAAACCCCGAGCGCTTTCAACTCGAATTGCAAAATCGCTTTGATTGTCTAGAGGACTGCACGGACGTGGACATTTAACATGACAGGATTCTGGAAGCTGTCTTTACAGCGGGTGCAAAGTTTTGAAAACCCAGCCGTACTTAGCAAAGAATTAAGATCTCGGAGCCGAGAGCTAAGCTGATGGAGGAATGGCGTGTAATGGGTCTACAGTCTTCTGAAAATGCTCGTCGGTGACTCAACAAACAGATCTCTTAGGCCCGTATTATAAAACGATTCTCAGTAATGAATCTAGTTTTAAAACTATGTAGTTTTAAGATGAGCTTTAATTATTGAAGTTTCTTAAAACGAGATTCATTGATCGTTGTTCATCTGAGTAATTGCTTATTATAGAAGTGCCTTGTACGCTCAAGTAAAGATTTGATCTTTGATTACTTAAGTATGGTCGAAACCACTCTTGAGAAAATAAATTCATATTATGTTACCAAATAAGGTTGATATTTACGCCAAAATCTGATGCTGGGCAAGTGTCCAGCTGTGGGCTGGTGCTGAATGAGCGTGTCCATCAATGGGGCTGGTGCTGGGAAAGATTTCCAGCAATGGGATGGTGCTGGGCAAAATTGTTCAGCTGTGGGCTGGTGCTTGGCACGATTCCTAGCAGTGGGATGGTGCTGGACAAGATTATCCAGTAGTGGGCCGGTGCTGGGCAAGATTGTTCAGCAGTGGGCTGGTGCTGGGAAATATTGTTTATTACTAGCCTGTTGCTGGGCATGATTCCCAACAGTGGGATGTTGCTGGACACGATTGCCCAGCAGTGGACTTGTGCTGGGCAAGATTGTTCAGCTGTGGGCTGGTGCTGGGCATGATTCTCAACACTGTGATGGCGCTGGACAAGATTGTCCAGTAGTGAGCTGGTGCTGGGTAAGATTGTTCAGCAGTGGGCCGGTGCTGGGAAAGATTGTCCAGCAGTGGACTATTGCGTTCTGTAATACGGGCCTTAATGTCTGACTTGCGACATACTCTGATTTAATACGAAACGTATTAAAGAGGCCATCGAGCAGAACAAAGGCTCCAAAGTGTTCGCAAGAGATCTGTCACCCGGTCAGAGTCTGCTGAAGACAGAGGACGGCAGAGACATTACACCCCGACCTGAACTTATGGCCGAGATCGAACGCTTCTATGGACAGCTTTACGCATCATCACAGGCACCTGTTATTCTGGCCACAGATCCTAGAGCCAAATTGACTCGGCACTACACCGAAGACATCCCGAACGTCAGCCTGTACGGGATTAGTGTAGCTCTCAAACAGCCTAAAAACAACAAGGCGCCGCGTGATGATAGAGTTACAGCCTAACTCCTAAAGCGGATGAACTATCAGTCCGGAAAGCGCTGCAGCGGCTATTCAACTCGTCATACTCGAGGGCAAAACGCCTAAGGCATGGCATAGGGGCATGGTGGCACTGTTCTTCATAAAGGGCGACAGGGCCCAGTTGAAGAACCATAGACCCATCACGCTCCTGAGTCATGTTTACAATCTGTTCTCGAGGGTCATTACGAATCATCTCGCAAGTAGGTTCGACGACTTCCAGCCTCCCGATTAAGCCGGATTCCGAAATGGCTATAGTACCATATATTAAAACTTATGACATTAATAAGGACACTAGCAGTTTTATACTTGTTTACTTTTCTAATATGAATTTTGAATCTGACATGTATTTCATACTTCTACTCTGAATTTTGATAGCTCGTGTATATTTATCCAATGAGACTCTTATTCAAATATAATTTTCAACAAATAATCTGCGTTTTTCAATGCACCATAGACCACATCCATACGCTGCGGCAGGTTATACAGAAGACCGAGGAGTATAATCTGCCACTATGCTTGGCTAAGAACTAGAGTTACAAGTCACTCCAAGGGCAATGGAGAGGGGGCTCGGGGTTTCTCTACATGATCACATCACAAATGATGAAATCCGTAGAAGAACTAGAGTTACCGACATAGCCCAAAGAATTGCAAACCTTAAGTGGCAGTGGGCAGGACACATTGCTCGTAGAACTGACGGTCGTTGGGCCGAAAGGTCCTCGAGTGGCGGCCGCATACCGGGAGACGATCTGGTGAAGGTCGTGGGAAGCCGCTGGATGCGGGAGGCGCAGGACCAATCGGTATGGAGATCATTGGAAGAGGCCTATGTGCAACAGTGGGCTTCTCGTGGCTGAAATGATGATGATGATGAAGCAAACTGCCTATCTCACGAGTCATTGAAAAGTTCAATACCTGCTCGACCAAAGTGCCCATAAAAACGTAGTCTATAAATGTTACTGAACCATATAAAAATGTAATCATAATAATGAAACTATTATACTGATATAACTATAACTAATATAAAATTTCAAGAAATTATTTGAATTTAAAAAAAACTGTACATATAGAGATACCTACTTTTTATCCAATAATAAAATAAATTGATTCAAACGAATATCGTACTCTATGATGGGCTCAGGTACAATTGTAACGAACGTCCTCATATCCGTCGTTATCTAAGTATAAGATTTTTATAATGTCAAAGGAAAATTAAACTTAATACCGAGAAATAAGGTAACAATGACGGGTTAAGGTACTTTTGTTAATGCTCGCCCCAGTATCCGTCAGAACTACATAAATTTTGACGAGTATTGGGCAAAACAGGCATAAGCGAGTACCAATGAATGTCACATGCAATAAAAAAAAATCTCAAGATTTAGCACTAATTAATAGGTATAGTGTTAGAAAATGTATTAAACTATTATTAAAAAACAAACACATTTACCGTATAAATATCTGAAGCGGTATATTATGTAAAAAATAGGAGCCGGTTGTTGCTCAGTTTAGTTGCCAAACTATACCTATTACAGATTTTTTTCTGAGCGCACACTTTTAGCACCTCGAATTTTTGACACAATTAGGTACAATTTTAATGCAGTGTTGCAAATATAATAAAACATTATAGTACTGTGATTGTATTTCAATCACAATTCTATCATTTACGGTTGGTAGAAATTTTATAAGCCCCTTTTAAAGTGTACCTGACGAGTATTGGGACACTGACGAGTACACCAGCGTTTACGTTATTGAACTCTTTTAACTTTGTTAAGCTTAAGTAAACTTTATTCATTGTTAGTGAATATCAACATCTTTCAACAGCATTCTACAACAAAGTTTCACAAAGTGTTTCTGAGTTGCCTATTCATAAGTTTAAAGAGCATGTAAAAATAGTCTTTTGTGAAAAGGTTACCTATTAGAAAGTCAATATTTATTTAAATAATTTTGAGTTAAACTGTATCACTTCAAGTGTACTCCCTGGGTGGTCCCATTGTCATCATATCATGATCTGATGATGGGATCCCATTAAAATCGAGGGAAACCCTTGAATTTCATAGGCACGTCCAACATGTTTCATGTTTTTGCTGAAGATATTCAGGTATTTGCATCTGGTAGTCATCATATCATGTTACTGAGCTGATGATGGAAGGTTTCTGGTAGGTTAGGAGTTCGGAAATAATTCTTTCAGTACTGTTTAGAGTGAAAGACGTTTTATTTTAAGTTATGTTGCCTTGGCTCATTCTAAAATGCATGTATTATAAATTAAAAAGATTGAAAAATTTTTTTTACAAAAAATAAAACTGTTTTCAAACATACCAAAAAGTCATAAATAATAAAAGGATAGATACAACATCACAGTTTTATATTGAAGTTAATGCCAAGCAAAGATCACCTGGAAAGTCTTAAAAAATGAAAAGAACAATTAAGGAGCGTCGGTGGCGCTGTGGACTCGGCACTTGCCTTCCAATCGGGGGGTCGGGGTTCGAGACCCGCCATGTACCAATGTGTTTTTCGTTTCGAATTTCATATGTACATTTGTCTGACGCTCCTACGGTGAAGGAAAACATCGTGAGGCAACCTGCATACATCTGCGAAGAAATTCAATAATGTATGTGAAGTCGACCAATCCGCACTGGGCCAGCGTGGTTGACTAAGGCCTAATCACCCTAACATAGGGTAGGCTCGAACCCCTCGGTGGCGGACGTATATGAGCTGTGATGATGACTTAGTTACTTAAAATTTGGCACCAACTTCAATATAAAACTGTGATGTTGTATGTATTCTTTTATTATTTATTACTTTTTGGTGTTTTTGAAGTCAGTTTTATTTTTTTGTGTTGTGACTTCGTCGGTTTTTCCTGAATGTGAATTTCTCAGCTCATTTCTCAAAAAATCTTCCTAAGTGGGGGCCTAAATAGCCAACGAAGCCATGTAATTTCATACTTTTACCTCCAATAGTTTGGGCTCTACATTGATACCCCAGTCAATCTCTTACCAAAACCTTTCAATCGAACGTATACGTATTTACGGACATCATTGAAAATTAGGTCCGGCGTCTATCAGTGCTTTTTCCAGCATTGATCCAGCGCCAGCGAGTGGAAGAGCTTAACATATACTTTTCACACCACCCTGTTAAAAAATGACATATTCTGTGTCGTGTAATGTGCCAACATAAAGTAATTGATTTTTAGCCTCTAAAAACAGAGATTGAAATTGGGCTGTTTGCCCTTTCTTCCCTAGGGATAGAATTAATTACTTTTTTGGAACACCAAAGTACTTTGATAGAAACCCATCCTGTATTGTTAAGCGAAAAAAAATGATCTCGCGATTTTGTTAACATTTGAAGGTTTAAAAAGAAAACGGATTTAAGCACATACAGCCACTCTTTCTGTTTTTTTGAAGTAATGTAATAATTTATAATTCATTAGTAAGATTTTGAACAAATGCTGCTTTTCTTGTGTATTTGTTTCTATTTTCTCGCAGGTGGTGCGAAAAGCAGAGTATTTTCCTCGGGAATCCGGTCTTAGTCTTGGGCCAGTTAAAATCCCTCGCTTCACTCAGGACTCTAGTTTAAAATCGCTCGCTACGTTTAGTATTTAATTATTAAAGTGTCCTTCGTTACCTACACTTGCGATTCAAATCTGCACCCGTAACATAAAACTCTGCTTTATCCCCTCGGTTAATATTTTTGTTTCGCCGACATCCGTGTCATTGCCGTTGTAGTGAAAAAACGGCCACTTGCCGGGTTATCCCGGGGTGGTCCAGTGAACTGGGTTATCCTGAACTCTAGCCTGGGTCACTCCGATTATGGCCAGATAGACGTTGAGTTTAGTGGGTATATCCACACACTGTGGGGAAAATTCCACACATACCAGTCAACTTGCCATTGGCAAGTACGGTGCGGAACTGCATTCCACCTCATAAGGGAAGGTTGGCGATTATGTCACGATTAACAACAAAACTGAATACTAAAGGAATTAAGTTAAATTTCGATAGAGATTCCCAGCAACATTTTTTATAGTACCTACGACCATTCACATTGAAATCCTTAACTTTATTACAATTATTTCTTAATGCCGTGTCAAGACATGTTATAATGTCTATGGACCTTTAGTTTCAATTCACTGAAAACAAAAGAAGCGTTTGAATTCGCATCCGAGTTTGTCATATCCGCATATATTCGGAATAAATCGTCCATCACAAACGGGGCACAAAGCGGGCAATGGACACCAAATAAAATATTTACCAGCACTGGATGCAGATCGACGCCATACATATCGAGCCATTTCACTTTGTCTAGGTAACTCAGTTCAGCCTGCGCCGGGGATATTCCTCTGTAACAAAGGCTCAGCGTTACACTGGTTTGTCGCTTATTGAAGCTTAGACCGAACTGTTATTGCATGTTTATTTGGATTAATTGAAGTGGAAGCTATTACCTAACCTTCTTCTTATCAATAACAGCTCAAGCATAAAATAAGAACTGTGGAAAGTCAATTTTTTGACAATTAGGAACTTAAATAACATTAGATCTCTTTTTTAGATTTGGTATAAACTTTTTCCATGTCGTTATAAACAAGAAAAATATAATTTAATAAAAAATAATATATTTTTGTTCACTGCCTATTTATGTGTCTATTTAACCGGAAGGCCTTAATGATGTAGTGTTAAAGTTTTCCATTAATTATGCTTTAGTGGATTTGCTGCTGTTAGCCTCTGGGTATATAACAACGAACAAACAAATTCAACATGATACACGTTAGGTTCGACACGCAAAAGAAGGAGAGAACATTCCCACCCCAAAACTGCTTATAAAACAGGTACACATAATTTGCATGTAATTGCGGCTTTGTGAGCAACCACAGGCCGGGGCTGCATCTTTACACAGTTAAAAATTCATTCAATTAAGCGGGAAAGGCGGCGAAGTTTAATTTCCGGGACGCGCGACGCTTTAGTGTGAAACTGCTACATTTGAGAGCTTAATTTGTGGAAACTTGCATTCTAGAGACTTCAGACGCGACGTGGCTTGTCGGGCGCGTTCGAGCTTCATGATGTGCTGAGAATCATATTAATTTCGTATTACGCGAACGATTAATAAATAACACAGCTAGTTAGCTTGTATTGTAAATATTTGCTAATCAATATAAAGTGCGCATTATTTGTACATATGTATCTTTTTTACACTACACAGCTCTAAATACAAAGACAGAGATTGCTCTATATTTTAAGTTTCGTGCAACTAGGGGAATGTTACTTTTATCAAAGTTTTTGTTTTCTGGGTATTTCTAATAGTAAGTATTTGTATTTTTTTTTTACATATGCAAGAGAAGCACGTTAATGCTTTTAAGCATATTTCATAGCTCGTAAGTGGGTATACATCATGGCACAATTAATCAACTGTTTTTTAGCCAAAACAACATTGTAATAACCAAGATACAAAGTTAAAAGAGGCAATCATCCTTTTTTACATACAACAGGGCAGCTCTTGGCCTTCTTCTAATCTGATAGTAAGTGACGATAAGGCCGAAAATGGGAGAGAGTTTCACCTGCCCCCTAACCATGATCGCTTAAAATAATATTAAACCTGCACTGAGAGCGGAATGGCGCTATACGCAGCAAGAGCGGTGTCTCTGTTTCAATATTGTTTCAACCTTGCTATAAGCGATCGTGGTCTCCTTATCAACTGAGGAACTGGCTATCTTACCTTACCGGAAAACAACATTGTTATTAGCATTGTTAGTATGGCGACACACTTGGGTAAGACGGTGGTAGCTTGCCAGGTGAGTTCAAAAGCTTTACTAAAAACCAAACCAAGCATAGAAACTTATGCTCCAATGGGGGATCGAGGCTCGAACCTCCAGATGAATACCGGATAGGTAGTCTCAATTACTAAACCACGGAGGCAGTTAATGCCTGCAAATCATAAAATTATTATGACGTTCCAAGCTTATTTACTTAATACAACAAAGAAAGTTTATTTATATTGCTTTGGCAACTAATTGGTTGGACATTTTTTTTTTACTGAGATGTTCTATTACAAAATATTTAACTCCAGGTCAAACGAATGTATAAAAATTACCTTTGCGCTGTTATTAGCGTTTGAAATGCATGGTTTGCTTACGTCAGTGTCCTGTGAATCTCAGCAGCGCGAGTCTCCAGCTCGGGCGTTTGATGCGCTAGCAGCCGAAACTCCGACACGTAGCCCGGAGCGTGCCGCCTCGGGTCATAGTCGCCCAGCTCCGCTATATGAAAAACAAACGCTTCACATAGAACATCTGTGATTGACTCATAAATAATGTGTTACATACCACCTACCTTTATCGGAATTGCGGTGTAACATAATTTGAAATAAGTACAGTATCTGTAATTTTTGAAACTCGACACTGCAAATGCATTTAAATCGAATTGTCCGATGCTTCTAATTATGTTCACAGTTTTGATGTTATTTAAATAAACACCTACTTAACTGGAACTACTAACTAATGTAGAGCTATTTCTCTACATTTTAATCAAACATCCTCTGGTTAAATGTAACACTTCATATTTTTAAAACAGAAACATGACGCCACACATAACATTCCCATAAAACTTAAAATAACATACAAAAACAATGTGTCATGTTAAAGTCATTTAGTCGTAAGCGGTAGCTCAAATAGAAGATAGAAATAAACCAAGGGAGAGCGGGGCGATGCAGATCCAAATTTGGAACAAATACCTTAATTGAGCGCGTGTACTCAGCCGTGAGTTTGTCTTGCGACAAAACACCCCTGCCCTTTACATGATACAATCTTATTTATCAACAGTAATTAGTAAAGACGCAAAGCTTAAGTCCTAAACAAACATATTGTGTACACGTTGTGTGTCGAACACAATGCGAGCTGTTGGCCACAGGAATAAACAGCGTCATCTTATGCGAGAGGTATATTTCTGCGTGACGGCACAAATAAACATCAAAATTTTCGAAATAAATCGGAATTGTGTAAATTTATTTATTGAACGTTGGTGATATTATTTAGTTTGCGCCTAAAATTACAACAATTCAGACTGTTAAATATCTTTCGTTCACATAATTAATGTCTTCTTTGTGAAAAGTGGCGAAGCGATCGCTTGTTTTTCCTACAGAGCTTGCTATGTTTGTGTATGTTACCGACATAAACGGGCCAAGCGATCGTACAGAGCTCGAAAAACTATGACTTGAACGACTCTGACAGTCATTTCCCGTCGTATATCTTCTTTTTTTCGCACTCGGAAATCGCACCATCTGGCTCGCCGTGAGAGCACACATAAAGAAGTTCGGACCTCTCATATGTTACGTTTACGCTTGTCTGGATACCAAGTGTTGTCACTCGACATGTTTATATCATTTTCCGCGAACACTCATACAACGGTTATTATGCTTAGAAATATGATCTCACACAGCATGGATTATTGTGAGGTTCGCTGCGTTAATTTGTATTAGTGTTAGCGACACTGAAAGAGATTGGTATCTATTGCTATTTTAAGACCAAAGACTATAACTTTTATTTTACTGCAATGAACGCGAGGCAACCATTAATATGTTTAAGTGCTGCTCACGGACATAAAAGTGTTCCTGAGATATATTTAATGAGTTTTGGGATCGCTCCGCATTAGTGTCACTGGGAGACAAGAAGCAGCTTCTTGACTTCCTTACTCGATACAAGAACCAGAAATCCTTATTTTGTAAGAATACAGACGAAACTGTTATGTATGCCAAAGAAATTCATCGCTATTTATTATTTTTAACATCAAACGAATACGTCGGTTGATGGTAGCCCTCAAATAAGTGTGAACCAAATACGAAATCTGTTTCGCGTTACTTGTGAATCAAAACATCTGTTGGACGGTAATTATGAGATCAGCCTGTGTGCCCTGTGTGCCGAATTTTGAAGGAATTTTCACAAATTCAAATTAAGAAAAAATACGAGTAACAAAATATTTTCAATTTAGATACGATCATATATTGAAACATCTATCTGGTATAGATAAGTTTTTATCTAATCTTCCTCATCCCGTTTAATGATTCTAAATGATTTCTTTTTCTTAATAATGCCTATGTATTTTTTTGTTAATTATAAAAAGTGTAACAACATTTTATCCCAGACAATGAATTTTCCAAGCAACGACAATGTTTCCATTAAATGTCACTTTATCAAAGTTCGCTATAAACTGAATAAAACAGATAGATACTTGGAATTTCCACACCTCTCAGGCTCATTTTCATGTAATAGAACAGTCGAGAACAATAAAGCTTTCATAGAAAATGCTTGCTCACTTTGTCTTTTGGGACTAATACTAAGTATTGACAAAATAATGATAAGCAGCCAATTACAAAGATAGAATACATTTTGGGTGTTGCTGAGTTATTTTGCTTCATCATAAAATAAGTAATACAAGAATTTATTTTTAGTTTGACGATAAAATTATTAAAGCAGTATAACAATCTTTTAAATTTTATTGCTTAAATAATAATTGAAAATGTTAGCTCAATGTAAAACTATCTAGGACTTTTAATTGGATGGCACTACTCGTTCCGTCATCGTTTATTTCACTTTATTCAAATAAAAACTTGTCATTACTTGCTGTTGCTAACGTTAAGATTTTTGTCATGGTTATAAAACTGTCACGTGTTTCCATAAAAATGTTTAAACCTTTTTTATATAGAACTTTGCATTTTCTTTAATAATGCTAAATAAATTGAAAATGTATAATGAAAAAAAAATCGTCTTGGGCTGGATTTGAACCCGCGTCTCCAACTTTTACTCCTTTTTCAATTTATTTAGCATTTTTAAAGAAAATGCAAAGTTCTATATATAAAAATTTGTAAGTCTGCATTATTTTTAACCAATTTTTGAGAAATCTGTAAAGATTTCTAAATTGGATGCAACAGTGAATAAAAACTACTTTGGCTTAACAAAATTCTAAAGAAATGAATACAATTAAAGATTTCACAGGGGCTGGAAAGAGCTCGGTGGCCGAAGTGGTAAAATCGTTAACATGGTATTTTGGAGACGCGGGTTCAAATTCCGCCCGTGACAATTTTTTTTCTTTATTCATTTTTCGTATTTATACTTATTTTGGCGATAGTGCAATATGAAACCTCAGTGTAATTATTTTAACAACAAAACAGATAGGTACTTTAAGAGACGTATTTCTAAAATACAGCTTTAAAATCGTATATAGCTCATAAGTCTGTTAATTTCTTGACAAAAACAATAGAAAGATTTTAATTATTATTCAAATCGAGCGGAAAGGACTTACTTAGATTACAATCAAGTGCCACACATGACCCCGAAACAGTTTTATAACGGGGTATCCAAACAAACCTGCTTCTGATTGTGCACAATACTCGTTTGGTATCTTGCACCCGTTGCATTTTGACAAATGCGTTTAGCTCCGGCTCTCATTGTGAAATCGATGTTTTTTTTTCAAATTTTTCTTAAGATAATGATATTTCACATCCTTACTAATATTATAAACGCGAAAGGTTGTGAGTATGGATGTATGAATGTCTGTTAGTCTTTCACCCAAAAACTGCTGAATGGATTTGGATGAAATTTTGTAGGTAGACGGACTACGACAGGGATTAACACATAAGCTACTTATTATCCCGGAAAAGTAAGTAGTTGCCGCGGGAAAGTAGGTTTACAGTTTTATATTTGAACTTTTAAGGAGAAGCCTAGTTAGTTCGCGGGCACAGCATAAGTATAAAAACTTGAGAACATATCATTGTTCTATATCGAACTAATATGTCAAAGTTAAAAAAATAATATGAAATAGAGTCATGTATCCACAGTTGCTTCTTTTTTAACTAATTGCTGATTCGAGTGGTATAACCGATTTCGAATCGAACACGTTACCTGTTATACAATTTCATTTTCAGTAGATGACCTAGCAGTGTAGTTTAAATGGAAGCCCGGGGCGTTATCGCACTATTTACGAGCATTTCATCGAGCAATTATGACATCTGACAGCTGCCAAAGTGTTGTCAAAATGTATGGGAACGGAAACGTTTCTGATTTGGTTAAAACGTTCGTTATTAGTGCGATTGCCCCTCAGGTTCTACAATTAAAACTTAAGGCCTCTGTAGACGATCAAACATGTTTGTCAAATTTACGTGTTTGACAAACATGTTTGTTCGTTTAGGGCTATGTTTGACGCGTTTAACAAACAAACTACGTGTTTGATGTATTTGAAGGAAATCTGCATTAATGTTCAATATTTCACAAATTTGTTTGAGCTTTGGTTTGAGCGTCTAAGCTGCTGTTTGATGAAAACGTGAAGTTTTTCAAGCGAGTTTGACAAACATGTTTGATCGTTTACAGGGCACTTTACAGTTGATTTCATAAGTCACAAACAAAGATCGTCCCAAGCAATAACAAAATCAAATAGCGCGTGGACCTCTCAAAAACAGAACAGACAGCGCGATGCTAAACAAACCAACAACTACGAGAGGCATCCGAAAATAAAACCAACACAGTTTAATTAATTATGACATTCTCGGAAACTTCTCGTTTTTCTAAGTCTTTTCGTTTTTTTATCACCAATAAAACTTCAAACAATTATAGAAGAGAACTGTCGCCAGTCGCACCGGATGACAAAGAAAACGTTCGGCTTGAAAAAGATCAACATAGCCATTAAATAAAATACGTTTAGCTAAATAAAACTCACCCCGATATATTTCTTAAAATGAAAGCTATTTTAAATTTATTTTTAATATCCTTTTTTTTTTGTTTTGGTACGGCATATTTATACATTCTACTCTTATCAAACAACATAAACGTATAAGAAGACGTTAAGGTTGTTACCGTTATTGCTTGATTTATGCGACGACCTTGGTCTAAGGCGACGACATAAGCACTGTTCACCTACAATTTTGAACATAGACATTTGCTTAGCATGTATTGGTTGCTAACAATATTATATGGCTTACAAACCAACTTTAGTAAGCAAACGAGCAGTTAGAAGGTTGTCGTGCGTCCCCGGGGACTTGGGTCGTTGATGCGGTCGAGATTAGATGCAAACGACTCCGCCGCTGATGGCTCATTTACCTCTTGAATAACGCATCGATATTACCCTCGCCTCTTCACCACCACTTACACCCTCCATCACCTTTGCATAATACAAAAAACTTTGTCTTGATCGCAAATAATTTTCTCCCTTGACAGCGAAGATTATTATTTTTCCCAAATATTGCATTTACTTCACAAATCTCCACACCGCCATCCACTCAACATGTTAATGGAATAAGTATTTTATGTTTTTTCCTTATATTTGTACACTCAGTTTTGTAAAGATCCGTGCCAACATTGAAAACATAAATATTAATATGAATGATTGAAGATATAATTAAATTTCGACGAACATCTTCAAAGGTACAGAGAAAGTTAATTAATATTCTCGAATAATTTTCATAAAAACTGGGGCGTAAATTTCTCCTACATTAATGGTACTCGGGGCAACAGATGGAAATATATTCTAGTTTGGATAATAAAAGTAAAAGAGAGCTTAAATTGGACACATTGAGCAAGTTGGACATCTATAGCGATCTAGACAGCTGGTATGTCTAAGAAGAAAGCTTTTAGTTTTACAACCAATCGCAGTGAAGTAGAGCTAGAGGGTTTCTTCCAGAACTATTTATCAAACCAATGAATTGAATTACAGAGTACGTACTAGAGCAGACCACTTCAATGTTATTTCTAACATGCTTTGTTGCTAAACGCAGAATTTGCACAGTTCATCGTCAAACGTAAAATAAAAACTTCACAGTAGCAAATACAATAAACCGCGCGGAAATTGTTATTCAAAAGCCGAATGTAGGTTTTTACTTTTTACACTGCGCCACAGAATAGATAATAGTACTACGTACAGAACGGCCACTCACCTCCCCGCACTCATTTCAAATACCTCGTCCTACCCGGCACTTCGTCGTAGACATCACTGACACATAAACAAGGGCGCGCGCGATCGCTCGGACGAGTAGACGCGAGCGCCGGGCGATAACAGAGACAGCGCTATGCGGGTGAAAGAGAAGGCAGTCGCTGCACTTCCCGCGTCATTTCGATTGATAACCGCGCACTCAGCCCTACTAGATTCCACGCACACATTTGCGCGTGTACGAACGTCATTTGTTTATGTAGTAGTAATAGGTAATTGATTTGCGAACGTTGTATGGAGTGTCCGGGGTGTGCCTCCGCGTCAAAATTGAATTTAAATTTTTTGATATTCCATGCGGCGACTGACTAAATTTTGCTCACTATTCTTTGTGGCACGTAGTACTTGTGATTACATTAACGGGTAGCGTATGCTTTAACGCATAAATTGTCTACATGCGATAGACTACAAATACTACTTACAATAAATCTATAAAAGCGAACAAAATATTAAATGATTAATATCAATCTGTACAATTTGCGTTAGATGTTCTAATGAGAAAATAAAATACTATTACAAAGTGTCTGATTATATGACACATAAAACTGCTTGGGATTGACAATAGTAGATTAGTAGCTAAGGGCTGTAAGGCATCAATTGCAGCCCGAGATAATTTCGAGGGTGCAATTGGTGCTTACACCCGAGCTAACTACTCTGCTTTACATCTCGATTGTGAGGTAAGTAGGTCCTTATTACCCCCAAATGGGGCTTGTAGGTGACCAATAAGCGCTCTAGGGTAATAACGTAGCTTGGAAAGCCCTAGGGCGGTAAGTAATAAAAAAACACGTCACTATTTCAAAAAGTTCGCGTACATCTAACCATCATACTGGCAATAAATTACTTACAACCTCAGGGCTTTTCTAGCTACATTATTACCCTAGAGCGCTAATTGGTCACCTACAAGCCCCATTTGGGGATAATAAGGACCTACTTACCGAACATGAGAGATGTAAAAAATGTTATAAGTAACTGACGTTCAAAGGGTATTAACACTTTGTGTTAATGGGATAAATGAGCAAAGTGTGAACGAGCCGGCCTTTTATAGAGCGATCACAACAACCGTCCGAGCCCCCGTAGACAAATGCCACACCAAAATTTTTCCGCAGTCTAAAGGCCTATATTGAATAAAGATTTTTGAGTTTAAGTCACCAAATAGGTTTGTTTACATTACTTACATTGTAACACGTATGCCGCGAGCTCGGCGGCGAGGTCGAAGCTGACAGGCAGCCGGCCGCGGAGGACGTCTTGCTTCAGTTGCAGAAACAGCTGGTACCTGCATACAATACCTAAGTTATATTTGCGAAAATGGCAACTATTTAATCATTGTTTATTTTTATGGGATTACAATTTGTTACTTTTATTCCTTATTTTCGTTTAGTTTATTTTATATTTGTTCAAATGGCGTCCGCGGCCATGACCAGCGTCGCTATGCTGAGCGGAACCATTTTGGTAGTAGTAATACTTATATTTGAATTGTATGTGTCTAGTGTGTATTTAATGTTTTTTTTTATTGCTACTAAGTTGGCAAACAAGCAAATTGCCCACCTGATGGTAAGTGGCAACAGTCACAGTGGTAATACATGTGGTTCCTGTAAGATTCGCAGTAAAACTGCAACCCCCACAAGAACCACAGTGTACGTTGCTAACTGATATCAGATGTAAAGTCACGGTACCCAGTAATTTCTATCAATTATTAAACTTTCACTACGTGCTAAAGTAACCTTATAACTTTATACGCGTTTCTCAGTTAACCTGTTATTGTTTATTATTAATAGACACAAATTAAGTAATATTTCCAAGAAAATATTCCTCATTGTATTTTTATAAGTAGTATCAAAATACGATAGCATAAACAAACATACAGTATCAGAAACAATTAAATTGATTCGCGTCGCTTGACTTTAGTTTGCAAGGATGAAAACGCGGAAGACGACTTTTGAATAAAATATGTTTCAAACAATGTTTAAAGGGGCAGGGACAAAGGGATGTCGTCTAGACCATCTTTGGATCACAAAGACTCCCAATGAATAAGTGTTCCTTTAGTTAGAATGTTGGCGAACTAAGACGGGAATAGAGAGAGTTTATTTAACTCATTTTTTGTAGACATCGGAGAGAGCTGAGCGAACACATTGTACTAAGCATACAGCCCTTAAAAGGAAATTAAATATTAAAGACCATCACAAGGAAGTTTCGCAAAGAATTTGCGAGTATTAAACTGTGGCTCTTTACCAAAGGCAAGACATCCCTCAGACATAAAGTCAGAGAGGGCGCGCCCGCGTCAACCCCGTAATAACAAAATTTTAATAAAACATCTCAACATTTCCCCTTACCCCCACCTTTCCACGAGAATACAATAAAGAGTAATGAGAACTTTTTAAACATCGTGCTTATAAACTTAGCTTCGGTTGTGGCCATTGTTCAACATTAAAATATAGGTAAAAGTTGCTAACAAAAATTAATTTCCTAAGTAGCCACCTTGTCTCGGCTAAATTGCAAATGAATGACGCAGCTTGGTAAAGTGTGTCCAATTAAATTCGCCTGCTAAATGAATTCTTCGCGCTCACTTTTTTATTATTTGAGAATTGACAGTTCCGCGTTATGCAGCCTTGCCCCTTTCATTCCAATGGGCTGCGTTGCTGGTTTACGAGCTCACTGGCTTACAGTGAGAGCACTAGACCTTCTTTTGTTCAACTTGACTCCTTTTTAAAGCTCTGAACGTTTAAACTGTTAACAGTTTGTAATAGAACAAAAAGATATTATAAATGCCTACTCAGCGCCAGGTTGAATGCGATTTCAGTTCTGACAAAATTAGTAGCTTCGGTTAACTCATTATGAAAAAACTCGCTGCTAAGTACCAAATAGTACCATTTATGTGAAGAGGCTTAAGCGTAATTCAAATTAGGTATCGAAATGCTTAGCTTTACACTAGAGCTTATTTTATTCTTAAATATATGTACCTACATCGATATATATTGATGGCTCAGATAGATAAACATGTACCATATATTTCTTTTCTTTATTTTATAAAGGTACATTATTTGAGAACTGAAGGATGACGTAGGAGAATTAAACATGGGAAAAATATCTCATATTCATGGAATTAGAATTAATTTATGATAGTAGGTCATTTAGCGGGAAGACAGAAAATCAAAGTAATTTAGTTAAGTGTCATGATATAGTGACGTAAGCGTGTTTCAAGTGCCTGGAGTGTGGCGGTTCCCACGGATTAATTATGATGCTTCTACAAGCTAAGGCGTATCGTATGGACTGATCGTGAATAGAAATTCCTGACAGTTATTTCAGTATTTTTCTTCCAAAAAATGCCAAGCCTTTGATAATTGTGTTACTCGATTTCCTTTTATTCTTTTTTATTCTTATTCTTTATTTCTAAAATAATAATTTCAATTGTCGTCTTCCACAACTATAACTCTCTTTTTAATATAATTGTGTATGCAAACTCAATTTCTTGCGCTTCTACGGCATTTAGCAGGAACTTAAGCTTTAATTAGGGACTTAAAAGAGTTGTTCGGAGTCATATACAACTCCGTTGTAACAGTTGGGGTCATCTGTTAAAACAGAGGATTTTTAAAAAATCTGCTTAGTGCTAAAGTTTGCTACTTGCTTACTTACTTGTAATGATAGCACCGTCAGTATGCTTCTATAAGTTTGGTTGCACCAAGTTATAGTTAATGTCCACATATTAATATTATCAACTGGTTTCGCTGTAGGTCATCACATAACATAACGGCAGCCCGGCCGCGAAACCAAACATCATTTTAATTATAATATTATATCAGTAACAATTAAATACATTTTATCTGTGAAGGATACAGACATTTTGGATTATAACGTTACTTGTATTATTAGTAATTTATAATACATTTATTTCTTAGCCAGCTTTTCAAGTTGACAAAATTATATTAAGCATCACTCCAACATGACAATAAAGTGTAATAAATATTTTTGAAATAAATATCATCTAATTCAATCTTCTAAATTAAATACAGCCGCCACTCTACTGTCTCCTGCACACCATTCCACGCTCTCTGCACTTGAGAATATGATATTTATGTTAGGCCCATTAAAAAGTTTACTTTTCTTCCACAAACGCAATGAATCTCTATATAATCGCAAAGAAATTTAATCCATACTTAATATTATAAATGCGAAAGTGTGTGTGTGTGTTTGTTTGTCCGTCTTTCACGGCAAAACGGAGCGACGGATTGAAGTGATTTTTTAAGTAGAGATAGTTGAACGGATGGAGAGTGACATAGGCTACTTTTTGTCTCTTTCTAACCCTCCACTTCCCTAAAATGGGGGTGGAAGTTTGTATGGAGCATTCCGCAATTTTCAAGGTAGAAAGCTAAAAATTGGTATGCGAACTATTTGTGACTAACAAAAAAATCGTGCATCATTTTTTTTTGGAAATCTGCCCCCAACCCCTTAAAAGAGGGGGTAAAATTTTATATGGGACTTTTTGCAGTTTTCAAGGTAGGTAGCTAAAAATCGGTACACAGACTCTTTGTTACCAACGAAAAATACCTGCCTTATTTTTTTTTAATCTTCGGTGTTACCCCGAATTTAACGCGAGCGAAGCCGCGAGCAAAAGCTAGTATTCTATAATTTTATTGAATCTTAAATATCCAATAAAGCTTCTGGAAGCCAATTAAGCCTCTCTATTAAGGATTAAGGAAACCGTTCATTGCACTGCAACGTAGTTTATTAACGAGGTAAGTAATTAATATTGAAGCTCACCGTGTAATCTCCTCAAGTAGCTTGCACGGGTCGGCGGCGTAGAACTTGACGCCGAAGTAGAACGTGTGAGGGTCCGAGCCCCGCAGCTGCCTCCGAAGACGTTTGCCGGCATCTAGCCAATGCTGTTAAAAGACATTTATTTTCTTAGAAAAAAAAATAAAGTTCAAAGGTCTTGATTTGATTTTTAACAAATTGTTTTGTGAATGCGGAATGTGTTTTTAGACACATTTGCTATCCTTATGTAAGTTTTAATATTTTCATACATGTTTAAAAAAAATAATGTTTTTTATGAAAACGTTTAGAAAGTTTGATTGTCTTGGTCTTTTGATTTTTTCCTATGGTTATGTACAAAAAGCTTAGATAAATCTAGTATATATACCTACATCAGAATAAGAGCCGACGATGAATTGATATGTTCAATCTTAGAAGTGCAAACTCATGAGATGCTTGGGGAACTCAAGCATGCTTATCTGCGCAATTCTGCAATACACATACCTTAGCTCATTTACCACAATTTGATCATTTATTTATCAAACAATTAAGTGATAGGTAATTAATCAATAAGGGCCTTATTAATAAAAATTTTACTCCTTGGATCATCCTCGGTTTAGTTTCTCCGTGTTTTGTCTTATTTTGACATATAACACGTGCGGAAACAGGACAAAACACGGAGTAACTAATCCGAGAATAATCCAAGGAGTAATTATTATAAAAGAGATTTTAAGCCTTCAAAAACCTAAAAAATCAACCTATTTTTCTACTGTATTGAAACGTCCAGCAAACAAATTGAAGAAAATTATATGAAAAAAGCAAATAGGTATTTTCGGTCCCAGCTGCAGTTCAGTTGTTCGGACACACATCGCGACAGCAATACATTTTACAAATACCTAATTTTGAATTCTCTCGACCTTGGTATTTCCTCTTAATAAGGCCGTAGGGGAGCAAAGTTATTTTTTGTTGCGAGTGTTTATAACTGAATCACGAGTGATTGTAATATAGACTAAAAGTGAGTAGTAATTTAAAGACACGATATATGATAAAAAGGTTGTGTCTGAAACATATAACTTTTCACCTTGACCAACGGAAATAGCATGATTGTAAGTAAAGATTAATTAAAAAAATAATTTAAATTTTGTAGGTGGTGTTTGAAATTCGAACCTCTTTTACTAACTCAAACTTGCAGCTAAACGAACTCGTACTGAAGAGGTACCTAAACATTTTCATATTCATTCATTCTTTTTTCGTTTTATAAAGGCGCCACGAAAAAATATATGTTTAGATTAGTTACACGATTACATTGTTATTTGTCATATTTATAATCAAATATTTCTTAACAATAATTTATTATTAATGTCAAGATAGTATTTTACCAGGGCAATGCGAAATTCTTACCGTTTGGTTGTCTTGATCAACGTAGCGTAATCCAAAATATGCTGTCTCCAAAAGATCCAAATGCTTGAAAACTACATCCAACAACGCTTGACCCGTGTTGTTATCCTGCAAAAATATATCTTATCTTAATAATTTTAAACATGATAGTTTTAATTTTATATAGTCATGGTAAATTAATTTATTCCTTGTCAATACAAAAATCTCAAAGCTTTGATTATACCATATGAAAAAGAGACATAGCAATACGAGAAAGTCCCATTTGAATATCTCGTGGCAGCGCGATTAACATTTCTCAATAACTGGCTGTCATCTATTAGGATATACTGCACGCGATAAACCAGAAAGACCAGTAGCAGATATACCAGCAGTGATATGGCAAGACACCATAATGAATGGGTACTCTCGCGCGCCTCACGAAGACTTGCGTGTGAGCGGCTCGAAGCGCTAACCATACTCTAGAAATCACGTCTTTTTGGAAAGCGTATAATGTCGGGGATAAGTTAATTTTGTGAATTCTTTCCTGATTTTGCTTCCAAATAAGCTTTGATTACGACTAATAAGAGTAATTAGATTGTTTATGAACGATTTCAAGTGATTCTAGTCACGTCTGTTACGAATTGAAGCTTAAAATAAATTGAGTTTATCATATTAAACATAATAATTGGAAATGTATTACTTAAATCGTGTCGTCGTTCTATGCGCCTGTTTGAGATTCCCGCTAATAATTTCAAAATGACCAAGATTTAATGTATTTCAGAGCTTTCATCAAGTCTCGGATCTAATATTAGTTAGAGGACCCTGTGAGCTGTGTGAAAATTACTTACAAGTATCAAGTCAAAGTTTCGGTAACATCCCGTAACTTGAGTTAGAACTTCAACTCAATTATATATAACAAAGCAACTAACGACAGGAAGGCCTAATTAACCTGCACACACTACGAGCAACATATCACCGCTCTCCGAAATGTGCGTCTGCCTTCGACTCGGCAGATTGTGGGAAAATTGCGAAACAGTTCGCTGAGCTGAATAATAAATGATTTAATAACAGAGCCCGTTTGCTCCCACCGTACGTTCAGCTCGAAAAATAACAAACGATTCAAAATCTGCCAGCAGTTGATGTAGGGGTAGGGTTGCGATCCGTCTCGGTGCTCAATTTGGAGCACTGGAATGTTTCCAAGATAGACCAACTTTTACTTCTTCCAGATGAAAGTCAGCGATCTTGCATTTGTTTTCTCTGAAATAACTTTAGACATACGTAGCATCTATCTATGTAGGGGAGAGTCGGTTATATCGTACCACTTTTTACTTTAACTTAAATATTTCGACTATGACAAGACTTACAATAATTAATGGATATGCAAAATAAAGTTTCATATTTTGCCTTGCTAAGACAGATAAATCAGTTCCATACGTTTACTCTAACATCCTTAAAAATGCTTTTATTTAAAGGACTGCCATCGGTATGATTTAACCGACTAGTCGTTTTAATCGTACCACCAAGTTTTTAAATCGTACCATAGGTGTTTAAGTCGTACCACTGAATTAAAGATAGTAAAATTTTCAACCAAACTACTTATTTCTAACTCTAAGGTGATAAAGAAACACAATTAATACCTCTTAGGTAATAGGAACATTATTTTTAACTCTTAGGTGATAAAGGAACAATGTTATCAACATATCTATAAACTTTCTTATAAGAATAACATGATTGTACTACAGTATTGAGATCAATCAACATAACTATAATAATAATGAGAAAAAAAATTCGAGACGTCGAATATCGCTAATTGTTAGACCAAATATGTGTGTTTCGAGATGAAGAATGTACTCAGCCAACTTATTTTCAGTTAGGACATCGAAGATAACCGGTCTTCCCTTTTGGATTTTTCTATCAACAGCAATCTTATTTAATTCTTGTTTTCATAAGCCACAATAGTTCCTAATCGAAAAATTCCTAATCGGTTAATTAATGACAAAGCTATGAGTTAACAAACCTAGAAAAATCATAGTTGAATTGATAACCTACTACTTCCTGTGAAGTCCTTGAAAAATTAACGTGATAAGTATTGCATATTTTTTTGAGGTTTGGTTAAAAAATGATTTCTCTACCTACATATTTTGAAAAAAAAACTAAATTGGCTAGTTTTGGTGAACGATATGAAAACAAAAATAAATAGAACAGATTCTGAATCTTACAGGGAGAGTTTAAAATCTAGAGCAACTGGTACTTTTTAGATAGACCCCACCAATAGGGAACTATGTAAAGCAATAGCACATTTAAAATTCAACAGATATGACAAACGGCACCCCTGAAAGTACACCTCCTGGCTACATGCCTGATAGCAGCGGAAATACACAAGCGTCGCCGCGGGCCACTGTCGGACGATAGGATTGTTTACCTTTCAACATATAATAATTTATTACCTACAAAGCTTGTAAATCAATCTCGTGTAATATTGTTTTCGCGTATTTCCAGTATGCGGAAAATACGTCACGTTTGGTGATATAATGATAAAATATTATGACAGCATGATTTTAAGATTAACATTACATAAATATACTGATATACCTACACAAAAAACGTTCCAGGAAAAAGGATACACCCACAAAACCAATGCAAAATATCTTGACAAAAAATGCTTGACTACATTCAAATTTTTAAAAGTATTTTTACGAAATCCTGGGATTTATTTGTGAAATCCTTAGATTTAATGCAAACTGGATAAAAGAGATTTCTCAATATGAAGACACACTGTAATTAATAAATTGTATGGGGTTCAAAATAACATCTCAAGTCTCTCAAGGGGCTCAGGCCAACCTCACCTGCACGCGGCTCATGAGCGGACTCCCACCAAACCTCACTGGACCAGCGTGGGGAAAGATCACCTAAATCCCCTCTTCTGGTTGATATAGTGTATTATGATATTCCAAAATTGATGCCTTAGAGGCAACAGGCCAGTTTGACCTTTAAACTGTCTTATTTTATATTTTAATACTCGAAGTAGCATGGTTTTCGTAGTGCAAATGTAAAACTAGTAATATCGACTGTTCGTCTTATATTCGAGTTTCCAGCGGCTGCAGGACTTCGCGCGACGGTGGTATAAGATTAGTTCGATAGAGGCGAAGAAAGAAGAGGGCAACCGCCCGAAGAAAGAAGAGGATACGAAAGGTAGACGAAGCCAGCGGTACCACGATCGGTGGGTACACGGCGACCTGGTGGCGGACACTGAAGGCGTTAAGTGTGTTGTCCGACCCGTAAAGGGAGAGGGACACAGGGATAAACAGAGGGAGTCAAGAAGTGTGCGCGGCTAGAGTACGATTACGCAGGTTCCGCGCACATCTCCCGATGTTTCGGCTCGTATAACCAGGATTGGTTGAGTAGGGCCTGGGTGGTGGGGTTTGTTCGTCTTTTGAACTATTAAGTCAATATTTAAACATTGTTTATATTTTTTTATATTGAACTTATTATTATTCTTCTCTGAGTGCCATTTCAGGTTCCCTCAACGTCAGCTACCACTCTGTTCAACGCCTCCCTGTCACTTGCCAGCTCGAAGAGCTGCACAACTCCCCTTATTCTTGTCCATTCGCGGATGTTTCTTAACCAAGACATTTGTCTTCGACATATGCCTCTCCTTCTAGGGTTATTATTTTAAGATATTTTACATTTTTTATATAGAACTTTGCATTTCCTTTAAGAAATGTATAAAGGATATCAAGAGAATGTATGTATGGTATGTTGGAGACGCGGGTTCAAATCCCGCCCGAGATTAAATTTTTTCTTTATTTAATTTAGTCATTTATCCAAGTATTTAACAAGTTGAAATTGTAGCATTGCTAATCAATATATATAAAAGGAGATGTTCCCATCTATAGACGCACGCACAGCCGTAACCGCTAATGGTAGAAACGTGAAATTTGGACAGTTGTTTTAATTCAAAATGCGGGCGCACACTAAGAAGGGATTTTAAAAAATGTAACCCTAAAGGGATGAAATAGGGGTTGCAAGTTTGTATGGAATAAAAATTTAAATTTGCGATTTTGACAAACCTTGGGATTAATGCTCTTAAAAATATTTCATTGAACACGTGTTTCATGGTTTATTGGAATTCACCCCTTAGGATCAAAAATAGGGGTTGCAAGGTTCTATGGAAAATATTTAAAATCTGCTCCAATTTCTATGAAATTTATTATCCGAGCTTAAATAGGCTACAAAATTATTTTTCCTACAAGAAAATATAAATTCCGACGGGAAAACAATAATAACGCGGGCGAAGCCGCGAGCGGAAATCTAGTAATCTATAATCCTTAAAAAGCATTGTGTATAATGTGCATATTCCCTGCATTAAATTATTAGTACAATTAACCTTGTTAGTTATCGACGTAGAGTAAACAATGTAAACAAATCAGTGTCAAGTATCATTACAGGCTTTTAAGACACATAATTAGGAACATTTGTCGTAGTTCACAATGAACTTCGGAATCAAGGAAAAGTACAATGAAGACGCCATCAATAAAGCAGAACGAACGGCGCGAGGTGCACTACCCAGCAGACCGTGAAATGCTGTCGAGTCAATTTGCGCGCGACAACAACACAATGACCCCCCGACACTAGGCTCGTTCAGTAAATTGCTGTGCAATTCCTTGCCGTCCCCATTCTCTCAATGCTGGAGCCAAATAAAACAGTGCTGCCACCTGACAATTGCAGCAACGCGGCTCTTCCTTTCAAGGCTATCGTTTATAGTTTTCTACGTTATTGGGTTTGTTGGCACGTTTCTTTTGTATCTGTTTAATATCACCAACTAATACAGTGTACTGTTTGGCAAAAAGTGGGGCGTGGTGTATGAAATTCATTACACAGTGCTGTATATTCTGTTGAAAAAAAAACTCTTTATTTCTCTACTTCCATACCTTTCACCTTCATTTTAGCCACGTATAAATAAATATATTCGGTTGTGATCCTCTTTGAAGTAGAGTTATTTCACCAGTTACTGTGCTCCTTAGAGTAATAAGGTTTGTGCCCTACATAGTATCTATACTAATAGTTTGTTTGTTTGTTTGGTTCAACGCGCTAATCACAGGAACTACTGATTTAAAAAAATCTTTTTTGTGTTGGATAGTCCATTTATCGAGGAAGGCTATAGGCTATATAACATCACGCTACGACTAATAGGAGCTGAGCGTCCATGAAAATTGTAAAAACGGGAAGAAGAATATGGCGAAACGTAGTTCGCGGGCACAACTAACTACGTTTGTTTACGTAGTCTGTTATAAAGACTAAAGGCCTTACAGATGCCCTCTTTTACATAAGCACATTGCCATGGGAATAAAGAAACCCAGTAACATTGGGGGCGTGGCATATAAGCGATTATCGCTTTTACAATAGTTCATACTAATCTCTTATTGTGAGACAAATATCTATCGAAAACAACGGTCCTAGAGCCAAATATTTGTCATGCCTATTACAGTTGTTACCAAAGAAACTAACGTAGTTGTTATTCACTAAAATCGTCTGTTGAAATCTTGGTAATATTAGAACATTGTCCGGTCGAGCGAGCATCCTAATTTCAGATACCGGACGCAGACGAAGCGTTTGCGGTGAAATCATTGATCCGACTGATCTATATAATCTTCTGTAATAAACGTAATAAGAGCACGAGCTCAACCAATTACAGCGTCCGCCATTCCTCAAAAACCTATGGCAATGAAACAGAATCGCGATGTTGCTTGCGCTGTTTCATGCAAATCCTTTCCAATGATATTTTTTTCAAACTAAAAAGGTAAAACGAAAGGTTTTTCTTTTCTCAAGAATTGGAAAACAAGTTCAGCTTTAAATAAATTTGTCTAATTTTACTTTTCAGTTTTAAAATTAAATATCAATTATTTACTGAAAATGCCACATCTATTCTTTTATAACAAAATTTGTTACGGTACTTTTTAATATGACGTTTTAAAAGTTTGTTTACAATTTACTTAAGATAAGAAAAGACAATTTACTCAAAATCTTATCACTATTAGGATATACATCCAACAACATAATGGACTGAAATTATATAGTTTTACTTACTCGTATGTAATTTATAATGTACTTATATAGTAATTGTAATAAAAGTTTGATATTATGTTTTAGGATAAACGTTATAAAGGAATGTATTACCGAATCTATTGGACAAGCTATCGTTGAAAATCTTAGAAAAATATTTCTTGTATCAGTTCATTATCTTAACATTTAATCCAGTTTTATAAATCGTGATTGGTTCTGAAATGCAAACACAGACGGAGCCGAAAAATTTCATAAAAATGGAATTTTCAATAAAGCAGCCTTTGGAATTGTGAAGACTATTCAGAATATTCCCAACTCCATTCACCCGAATACTGCTAAAAGCAATATAGTACCTACCTATAGTTCTTTTTTGTTAGCGCCGCAGAATAAACTAGATTGAAACTTTCCGATAAGCAATAAGTGAATTTTGCTTGTGTAAAATAACCGTATTTTAATGGACATTTATATTCCGAGAACACCCTCATATTAAAAAAATATTTAAATTGTATATGTACCTCATGAGAATACCTTATAATTAACTTATTAAACACGCCTACTATACGAATTGAAGCTTAAATATATTAAAATAAAAGACACGATAAATTGTGACCTTCCGCAATAATAAATCTCGAAATTCCAGCAATCAGCAAAGAGAAAAGTTTGATGTAGATACATTTGAGACAAATGCCCCTTTGTGATAGGGAAACTGAAAGGGGAGGACGATCATTTATCTAAAATATACATATATCCCGGCTGGAAATGTCGAATTCTCGTCGCTATCATTTTAACCAAATTGGATGATTCTAGTCCAATGTATCTTGGGCATTTGTTTGACGACCAAGTTGCGGCTCCCGGTACAGGCCCAAACAAAAGCATTTCTGGGATAAATTCCCCGTTGTTTACGGGTATGACGTAGACTTATGTAAGTATTATCTGAATAACTGCGGAATTCGCTCGAAGCCAGCATCTTATGTGTTTTCAAGTTTGCGCGAGTTTCTAAGATAATAGAGATTGTGTGTGAGGTCGGCTGCGGAGGACCATTAGACAGAGAGTGAATGTGCTACTGAATGGCTCTTTATATAGCTTTATTTACTTTTCTTGTTTGGGTTTACGCTTACGCCTTGTTATAAAACTTTTATATTTAGAAGTCCATCTTTTAAAAGAATATAAAACCGAGATTTGTCGGATTTATATTTATGCTATTAACATATTGCATTAATAATCGCTAAGTTGGTTCCAGAATGCAAGGAGAGCACAATTGGCACGTCTACTGCTCTCACTTTCGCTACAATTCTAACTAGATCCATTCATAAATATTTGTGACAACTACAACATTTTCAAGACCAGCAATGGAATGGATCCAGTTGTTGTTTTATATAATACTTACTATACGTGAAAATTGAAAAAGGTTATGCCAGTCCTGAGGGACGACCGCACGGCCTATGCAGCTTCGGGGAGTGGTCCCTTAGCAATCTCGGCCATAACAGAAGCATTGAAAAAGTTTGCAAATAATCAGATCTTATATAAATGTTAATGCGAAACAAGTGCGCATCAGTACAGTTAGAGGTGTGATTTTAAAATAGGTAAATGAATACACTTAGGCATAATATTAGGATTTAAAGTGGTTAAGTTAATTGCCGAAGAAGCTAAGTCAATAAACTTCAAAAAAGTCTTGTGGACAAAGCCAGGTAAACTGGCTGGGTGCGAGACCAAAGCCAGAGCCATGTTAAGTTGACAGGTATTTGACAACTTAGGTTAACTGAGTCGCTAACACTATATCACGTACACACGCCAATATGTCACACTTAACATGACATTGAGACCACCCTTATGACGGGTACGTATTACAATACCGAAATTTAAAAGACCGAATTCTACAACATGACTATGCGTCATAATGTTCTAAGATATGGGAACCTATACCACTGAAACCATATTATTAATTCTATAGGTATTTCGTCCATTCGGGATTTCGTCCATTCGGGCATTTGGACATCGGTATTTTATGTTTCGATATAACAGCTATCGGCATTTAAAACTTTCGGTATTTTGAATTTCGTTGTTTTGGACGTCGGTATTTCAGTCATAGTTATTATGAACTTTCGGTAATTTAATACGTACCCCTTATGACCCTCGTAATAATGCAAATGTAAAGCTAGAGATGTGGTTTACTGTACTTCTCTAGTCCTAGCATAGATTGGTGACAGCCAAGGAAAGTTTAACACCTACTTGGATTTCATGAAGAAGCTCGCGCTCGTCAAGCAGCACAACCCGGCAGGCGAGCGTCCGCGGTGCCGGGCACAGGCAGTCCATCATTCTGCCGCCCGTCGCCACCTGCACAAAATTGACAACATTACAATCGCTTATACCGATCGCTCGTAGGACTGACGGTCGTTGGGGCGGAAAGGTTCTCGATTGGTGGCCGCGTACCGGGAGACGCAGTGTTGGTAGGCCCCCCACAAGGTGAACCGGCGATCTGGTGATGATAGCGGGAAGAAGAAAAAATCAGGAGGACAGGATAAGAACCTGCGTCTTCAAACAAATTTCGACCTCCTATTTACACCTTTAGCGAGTGAGAAACACAAGCTTAATTTCCAACTTACAAACATATAAGATTTCAAAAATACGGATTTTCGTTAAATAGATGTCTGCCCTATTTTCCCCTCCCAAAAGGATAGAATTCTGTAAAGTTGGAACAGGCTAATTTTAATTGTAATTAATAGCACTCATACAAATTTAAATCTATACATACAAATAAATAAAATTGAAATGTCTGTTTGTAATGTCAAAATAACAAGTTTTTACTAAATGGGTATGAATGTATATCGGGTACCAATAACAAAAACACACTTTAAAAATTTTTTGTCTGTCTGTCTGTTTGTTCCCGCTAATCTCCGGACCGATTTTGACAGGACTTTCGAATTTTTTCGGGATAGATAGCTAATTATATAAGGTATAACATAGGCTACTTTTTATCAACTTCAACAAAAGTTACTATTCCACGCGGACGAAGTCGCGGGCACAGCTAGTAAAGACTAAAAATGATGGAAGTTCGATGCAAACTTCAATCCTCTATTCTCCTTTATTCCTTTACATTTTAAGTTCGATGCTGCTTATACACCTGTGTATATATGTACGTTTGTGTCTGTGTATGTATGTGGTTGTTTGATTGTGTTTGTGTGTGTATGTGATTGTAAAGCAATATACAGATTAGTACATGCCCTGCCCAGACGGAGCCTGTACATATATATTGGCTGTGTTGGCATAGGTGGGTTTCGGCTTGATGGTGTGTACCAAGCACGTCGTATATAAGAGCAATTGTTGTAATATTGTTATTCAATTAAGCACGTGGTGTTTACTTATAAATAATTGTACATTTTGCATAAATACCATATGAAAAATGTTAAAATTTGAACAACAAACACAACCTGTTTAACGTTCTCATTTTGAACATATAGTTTCGAATCGTTTACAACTCGCATGCTACCTCCAGAATTCTGTTCACAAAGCCAGAACTTGTTTGAAGTCAATTACAGAGTTATTTGCAGTCAGACTCAATAGTAAAATCACCAAAGGGTTGGTCGAAACCAAATATATCCTCGTTAAAAGTTAGTCCGGAGAGATTCACTGAGCGAACATTGAGGGTCGGTTTTAACAATTTTTATTTAATTAGTAGCAGCGCCCCCTTTAATGGATGGTTTCGACGTTAGTACGTATACTTTTTTCGCGTAATACACACCATGTGCATAAAAGGATATTGGGAGTTTCTTGATATCTGAGTGATAATTAATAATAAGAAGCCGGACAATTTTTTAAACGTACAGTCATGGAATTTTACGGCCTTACCACAAAAAGTTTTTAAACACTGTCTTAAGTTAGACACTGTTTTAACATGATGCTGTTTCATTTGTTTTCAAAGGAAAGATAGAGATAGTATCATGTTTAAACAGTGTTTAACTTTAGATAGTGTTTAAAAACTTTTTGTGGTAAGGCCGTTTAATGTTTAGCAGGTTGACGATTAATTGTATTAAGTCGCATAATACCAATACGCGAATTAGCGATATTTTAACAGTTTGTTGTGTTCCGCAGTGCTTGCTCATTTGATTTTATTATACGACAAAATAAAAAATATAAAACCAGCTAAACATTCCGAATTCCGTGACTCTACGTCTAGCATAGTACCTACTAAAAAAAGCTTTTTTTTCTATTTTTACCTCATCAAGAACTTATGAAGTTATGACGACACCTTTATTTCAAACAAATTACAGCACCACCTACCGGGTCCAGGTATAAACCTTCCCTGGACCTATTCAAACACACACAGAAAATGTCGTAAGCATCGGTCGAACCGTTTTTGAGTTTTGGCGAGACTAACGAACAGTGATTCTTTTTTAACCGACTTCGAAAAAGGAGGTTCTAAGTTCGAGTGTATCGATTTTCTTTTTATTTATGTTCACCGATTACTGCGCCATTTGTGGGCCGATTTTCAAAATTCATTTTGTAATCTCGAAAAAGAATGATCTGATGATGGAATCCCAGGCAAATCGAGACAGCCCCTTAAATTTCATAGGCACATCCAACGTGTTTCATGTTTTTTCTTAAGATATTCAGATATTTGCCTCTGGTAGTTATAATCCATGTTAGTGAGTTGATGATGGAAGGTTTCTAGTAGATTAGGAGTTCGGGAATAATTCTTTCGAAACTGCTTAGAGTGAAAAACGTTTTATTTTAAGTTATTCTGGTATTTGACTTGATAAAAAAATTAAATCGACTTCAAAAACACCAAAAAGTCAACAATTCTAATAATTGGAATACATACAACCATGGACTTAGCAAAAAAGGACTTAAAAGAATTATATTGAAGTCGGTGCCAAGCAATGAGAGCACCTTGAAAGTCTTAAAAATATAGGAATAATTAATATAGTTACATAAAATTTGGCACTTACTTCAATATAATACTGTGATGTTGTATGTAATATTATTTATGACTTTTTGCTGTTTTTGAATTCGGTTTTTTTAAACATATAAAAACAAGACAGAGAGAAGACGTAGATGTTGTCGTTTTACCTTCGCGTCATACGAAGTTAAATTTTCTACTAACTATTGACGTAGCGCGTCCCCACTCGCTATCTTTAAACTCCACTCTACTCCACTCCACTCTACTCTTTATCTCAGTAGTTTATTTCGACAAAGCATAAAAAACGTTTCATATACTTTTTATTGTCTTACTGAGGAACTAATTTAATTTCGATTATTCTTACGTAGTCCGCACTTCCATTGTATCGGCCCCTTTATTGTGTAAGTCAAAATCTATTTCAATCGCTTTAAATTTTTACAGTCAAAGTGCCTTCATCGCTACCTATTTTAGTAAAATACAGCATTTACTGGGTCTTATAGTGACATCGCAATAACTGTCAAAATAAAATCAATCGCATCAGACTTATCCTGTTAACGAAAGGAGGTCTCAATTCGACTGCATTTTTTATTTTTGTTACGCGATTACTCACCAATTATGAACTGATTTTCAAAACTGTTTTTGTATGAAGAGTATACTGCTGCTGTAGTCTGATTGTAACCAAAGCCAGTATCTGATGATGGGATCCTAGTAAAATCTAGAAAAACCCTAAAATTTTATAGATATGTCCAACGTGTTTCAAGTTACTTCGGTGAGCTGGTATTAAATTCACCAATAAGATAAAAATAAAAAAATTATAAAAATAAAAACTGACTTCAAAAACACTTAAAAGTTAAAAATAATATAGAATACAGATAACGTTCATTTCTTTATTAAAGTAGTTGTCAAACGATGATCTCCTAGAAAGTCACCAAAATTTGGCACCGACTTCAATATAGATATGTAATGTTATATATGTATTCCTAACCTTTAAGCGTTTTTGAATAATTCAATTTTAATTTCTTGTATTTTTTTTATATGTACATCACCTAAACTTACTCATAGTTTTCCATAATATGAAAACTTGATCAAATGTAGATTTTAAGTAATCCATCTATATTAATTAAAGCAATCTATGTTAATGAAACATTCTTTGTTTTATGAATGAACATACTTTATTGAGGTAATACTTATTGATGATACATACTTATTATTTACATAATATCTGCAACAAAAAACAAATTAACAAAGATCAAGGAGAAATAAGACAAGTACGTCACCAAATGAAAATCTTTTTTGCAATAAGTGTTCCAGAAAGTTGTCGACTCGAGTTACAATTTTGGTAACTCTTTAAACTCCTCGTAACTTATATGGCTTCAAAAATTAATTTTCATATTACCCGCAGTGAAAATTCCGTCATAAGGTTTCTTTTCACTTTGAAGTTATTACAACTTTTGCTCCCAAATTGAAACGCTTGAGGATCTACGTAAATGTTTAAGGTACGAGACAATGCTAAGAAACGCATAGGTACTCAAGTTTCAAATATTTTGTTTATTTACTGATTAGTACCTATTAGCAGAATAATGATTTCATTGTAACGAGGAGAGTAGGTATATTAAGTACATAAGCGGGATTTATTAAGTTGAAATATATCAAACTTTTTACTAATCCTTTCTATATTATAAACTAGCTGACCAGGCGTACTTTGTATCGCCATGTTTTTAACTAAATTACTCAAATGTTTGTTTAAATTATTGTAATTTTTATATTACACATACCTTGTCCTAACAATAATGAAAACATAAAACCAACAATGATCCAATTTGGTGCAGCCGTTCGAAAGTTATGGGCGTACATACATTTCGAAGATCCATTTTTATTTATATAGAAGATTAATAGCTAAGCAGCATTACAATTTGTTAAAAAATGGAATTCAAATTCAATAAATCATTCCATAGGTCGCGTTTGGATTTCCTTATATATGTGCTGAAAAAAAAATAATGTATCGTTATTCCTTACCTATTCTATATGATATATTAACCGGGTTAAATTAAGGAGCCAAATTCACAAGATATGAAGTATCAATGACATGGTCGATCTACGTAAAAGATAGGCTTATTTTTTTCTTAATTTTTATTTAATCAAATATTTTATTTTGTAAAATTTATTTATTTTTAGGCACCGTCAAAATTAGAACTCGTGAATGAAGTAGAAATACAATACGGTGAAAAACACATGATCGCGCGCGCTGAAATGCTCGCTAACATCGTAGTCACTAATTACACATTTGCTTTTATTGCACACATATTTAAGGGAACGTATAATTTAATGGAGCATTTAATTTAATGGGCCACGCATAATCTATGTCGCGTAGTCAATGAATTGCTTTAATTACTTCAAAAAGCCGTCACCGCGCTGTTGTAGATACTCATGCAGTACCTAAACCTATTCGCATGTTTGACATTTATTTCCCGGAACAAATTGAAACATAATGACAGTTGCACTGTTTACATAATAAAATTGTCGCATCTTTTTACGAGCGCGTAATTAATTTTTCATGTAAATCAGTATACGACTTTGTTTTGAGGCTGACTCTAAACGCTGAGGAAAAGAGCAGCGTCCCACATACAACACAACACGGTTTCCACCAAAAGAGATATATATCACCAAAACTTAAGGGGAAACAAGCGCACGGCAATGCGAGCCATTAATCCGAACGATCCCTGCAGAGATTAGAGCTGCTATTGACCCCACACCCCCGGCACGTCCCCGCACGAAGAAAACATTCCCCCGCCATTGTCTGAACAGGAAGCAAAAAGAACCGCGATTGACATCGTGTCTCCGCGGCGACCGCGCGCCCTCGAATCGCACCCGTTGCGATTTTTCTCTTTGTTTGCTCTCGTGAGATAGCTCCGTCATTATCTACCTACAACCACTTAATTCTCTCCGCGTGCTTTCGATTCACAGATATGATTCTAATTCACGCTCTCACGGATGTCACTTCCCATGTACATAACGAACCGTTAAGACTCATAAGCGGAACCATCGCTTTTGTCTTACGTTTACGTTTCTTTGCTACAATTAAATCGCTTGGAAAACTATGTTCGTACTCTTACAAACTTAAACATGCGCATAACAAACAATTTATCAGAAACACAACGCGGGCAGACATGTTATGTACGCATTGGACGTTGTTCCGCGAAATCTGGCTCAATTGCGATATGTCTGATACTTGATCTGATCACACATAAGTGAAACATGCATGTGATAGATTCATGAATAGGTAATGTGTGGTATATTATATGTTCACAACTTTTTCTCGATTAGAGTGTGAAACTTGTTAAATTTAGATGTTTGCGATTTCTTCAATTACACTTTACTCACTCACCATCTTCATTAATGTCACATCTTTGCAAAACGTTGGATAGGATGATAAAAAGTTTATATGCAGTCACATATTATTACAGATTTACACTGGGATACATTTTTTTACAATTGTTGGTTTTTGACTTTGTGGAAATGTGATCATTTGAGATGTAAGACTACAAATGGGCCACAGCTCAGCATGTGATTTGATCATGTATGTACATAAACAAATGACAATTATGCTGCTGCAAACCTGAGGGGTAAATGAGATCCCAAAATTCGACACAAAATAAAGACAGTAAACGAGAAGAGAGAAGAGAAACACATCAAAACTTATCTAAACTAATATTATAAATCTCAAAAGTTTGTTTGTTTGGTTGAACGCGCTAATCTCAAGAATTACTGATTAAATTTGAAAAAATGTCCTGTGTTGGATATTTCATTTATTAAGGAAGGCTATAGGCTATATAACATAACGCTACGACTAATAAGAGTTGAGCATCAATGAAAAATGTCGCAGAGACGGGCAAAACATAATATAGCAAAACGCAGTTCGCGGGCACAACTAGTCTATACTTCTATTCTTCTTCTTCTTCTAATATTATAAAGCTGAAGAGTTTGTTTGTTTGTTTATTTGGTTGAACGCGCTAATCTCAGAAACACTGATTCAAATTAACAAATTCTTTTTGTGTTGGATAGTCCATTTATCGAGGAAGGCTGAATATCAATAAAAAATGTTGCAAAAGCGGGAAAAAATTTACGACATGTTGTTATTTTCCGACATCCATGCGAACGAAGTCGCGGGCACAGCTTTTAGTTATATACACGGTGCTTATAGATTGTGTGTAACAAAAACCCTGTGAACCCTTTTAGGGACATGTTCAGAATCAATATACGATCATTTCTATGTACGTCATTTTTTAAAACTCTTCAATAATAAAATCCAAATAAATATTAAATCATTAATGTTTTAAAAGTAACACTGATGCTCACCCCTTTGTGCGCCGGCAGCACCCCCAATTATCATCATCATCACAGCTCCTTTAGGTCCCCACCGAGGGGCTCGAGCCTACCCTAAGTTAGGGTGTTTGGGCCTTAGTCAACCACGCTGGCCCAGTGCGGATTGGTATACTGTAATTGATTACTAACCCCCAACTATGCTGTAATTGATTACTTGTATCTCCTTTTTTCTTTTCTGATTAGTATATAAGTAAGATATAGGCTCCTTTAAGTGCTCACAGGGTTCTTTTTTGATTAGTAGGTATATAAGTAAACATATACGCTCCTTTAAGGATTCACAGGGTTTTTGTTACACACTGTATGCACAAACACGTTTTCATGAAAATCTTGGACATTGTTCACAACATGATAAGTTATAAGTAAAACTTTGATTTGCAAATATTACTATTAACAATCTTTAGTAGTGGAACCTTTACCCGGTTCCACTACTAAAGTTAGGATGAAAAAGATGAGCAACCTATTTCCTAGAGTTTAGGTAAAGATAGAATATAGATTCAAGGAGTGATGTCGATTAAAATATTCAAATGCCTCAGGTATGAAATATATATTATAGTACTGTATATACGTACGAAGGGCTTTTAGTGATTACCATAGGAATAATTTTCCTGGAAACTTAATTCATTTCGTCTGTACAGTGCGCTACGTGGAAGTCTGACGTGTATGTAATTATCGCGTTGTTAGCAGCGCCGAGCTTGTTTCACCCGTACGTTTGTGACCAGCAGCTATTTTGTGGTTACTCGCCGACTACCAGAACGTGTTGATCAAAGAGAATTTTCTGTTTGTACAACTCCAGGCACATTTTCATATACATATGGTTTTATACGAAAATGAGAGGAGATGGAATGATGGGATTTGCTTCTAATGGAAAATATCTAAGTGTGATAATTTCCTTAACGTAACCAAAATAATGTATTGAGGGCGAGAGAGATTGTTTGAATCCAGAGCGAAGGGAAGCATTCTAAAGTAGAATCCCGAGCGTAGCGAGGATTCTAAAGTAGAATCCTAAGCGTAGTAAGGGTCAAAGTACGTCGCTCGAGGTTAAATAATTTTGATACCATGTGGCACACTCTGATTTTCATCCCCCTCTATAACAAAAATAAATAAAAGATGCTTTTCGTAGTGAAGAATATATTTATACTTATTTATTTAACCAAAATAAAAATAATAATTATTATAAATTATCATAGGATTTTAGATATTTTTCTCTTGATTTGTTTGGTCGTAAACTGTTTAAGTTAGTTTCTGCGTTTAATTTTACATTTTCTGGTGTTCATATTTCTTTTTCACTGCTAGAACTCATCTTTTATTCATCAAATTGTGTGTAATATGACGGTAAAAAGTAATAAAAAATCGAATAAGAAGTTCCCCGTATTTTTTTTTATTTGGCCAATGCCACGTCGGCAGGCGCCCTTATTTTATTACCGGTCAGGACTTTTTCGAAGCGAATTACGTTTAAACTTTTTAATTAAAATAGTGTTCCGAATTCAAAAGACATTTCGTCACTGTTATTAAGTGCGCCGGAATGACCCATTTTGGTCACACTTATCGAGGGACCCTTCGCCTCTTTTTGAATAGATGGCATGACAAATATTTTTTCAGTTCTCGTGCTTGCAAAGTTCGTCTTTATGTCGTTTATAGGCTGCATAAAATGGATTTTTATGTTCTAGAGCATAAAGTAAAATTTTCTTTTAGACAAAGTTTCTTAGGCCCAAAAGCCAACAACGCTCAATAAAACTTCACAGAATAACTTGCGATAATTTATTTGTCTTGTGTTTTCTACCTCAAAAGTCATGAAACAAGATAAAAATAGTAACCGGTTATTATTAAAACGCATCGAATTATTTTTATTACTTGGCAGAATGAAATATGTACCTAAGCCATCGCCATGTAAAATTTTTAAAAAAAGTTTACTGGCGGGAATTGGCTATTATATATGTCCTTTAATTTTTCAACATTGTGTTAGATATTTGAATTAGAGTGAACTTTTATTTAAAATTTTACTTTAAATTTTAATTCAATTTTCGTTTATATTTTGAAGTAATTGTTTAATTTTCTCGCAATCGAAGTGAAAAGCAAAGTGTAACACTGGCATGAAATCGTCTCGGGCTACAATGGCCTATTTTATGCCCTTGTTATACAATCTACTATTTAATAACATCTTTTCGAAAAGTGCTAATTGGTAAACAGGGACCAAAATTGGTTTCTTTACCCTGACTAAAAGTGAATTGAAATTAGAATGTGGATATTGTGAGTAAATTTCCAATTACTAAAGAAAGCTTTTTATATTCAATAACAACAACATGAATATTAAAATAAAACAGTACAACTAGTCTATTTCAGTGTATTTTACAGAATGCATATCACAATTTTAAAAAATATATCGATCACTCTCAATGTACTCACGATATTTATTTTATAAGGTGTAAAACCAACTCTTATTATTCCTGTCCTTGTCATTCGAATTTATTAAAATAATTTAATAGTTATAAATTGTACCTATATGTAATTAAAATATAAATGACAAAAAATATGCCAACAAGTATAATATGTGATAGACTTTAATGAAAGAACTAGACTTTAATAAAATGAATGTAAGTACATAATAGTAGATTATGCACCAAGGGATTAAAGTAGTGTCTCACGTCACGGGCGCCATATTGAACCCCGAGCGTAACGAGGGACCCTAGAGCGAAGCGAGGGAGTTATGTAGAGTTCTAAGTGAAGCGAGGGGTTCAAGTCGCCTAAGACGAAGACACTGCTTTATTCCAGAGGTGAATACTCTACTTTTCATACCATCTGCGAGACAATAAAAACTCAGGGCTCTATAACCAATTACTTAGGTGGTAATTTTCATCATAAACACTGTCACATTATCATTATCACTATCACTAGAACTATGGTTAAAATTATGATATTATCATGAAAAACCGTAAAATACAAAAAAAATATTTATTTTTCTCAAGCACGAACACGTCACGCAGTAATTATATCTTAAGTAAAGCCTTAAACATTACAAAAACTTAAAACATATTTAATAATAATATAACAAGTATGAACTTAGTCTACATATCGATTTACAATACGATACGATCAGCTGCTGGACCCTGTCAATGACCTTTAGCACGCAGGACGAATATTAATTTGTATAAAAAAAAATTATTTTATTTTTCAACTTTGTTGTAAGTATATTTACTTTTGAAACAGCAATTTATTACTACACACAACTGTCGAAATAAATCTCAAATAGTCGACAACCTATTGACCCCAAATAAAAAAAAAGCTGAAGCACCTGGACATTTACTTACGTTTTTTAACTTTATCAATAAAACACTGAATAACATTCTAAAAAGACTGTATTATTGATGCCACAAAACACATTCCACTAAGCACTTTATTAACGTAAGCAACAAGATATTACAATTTTGAAATACGTAATGGCGTTGGTGGCAAATACTGTTGGTGCAAATTATGGAACAAATTGTAGAAACATTCATTTTTAAATATGCCGCGTAATTTTTCCAAATGCTGTTTATCCGCTGGCAGCATTGATTTACTAGTAAATCAATGGCTTTAAGTGTTCTTGCTTTACTCTGCTTTTATTCGTTTTTATCGATAGTTAATGGTGGCCGTCAAAAGATGGCGCTTTTTGCATAAAACGTATTTTATGAATAAAAAATAAAGTGAAATGTTATTGTTTATTTTAGCTTGCAGTGTTATGTAGATAAATATTTTATAATTTTGGTAAAGAAATTATGTATTTAGATTTTATAAAAACATTATTATTAACACAGGTAGAATGTCTTTGTCTCTAATGGATGCACGCTACTGCTGTATGGGCGTAGAACCTTTGCCTTCCTAAGCTAGCATCTATGCTAAATTTTCATACAAATTTTGTGTTCCATATTTAAAACACTTTAATCCCTCGGGAGTTTCATACAAAATTATATCCCTTGGGATATAATGTCTTGCTTTACGTTGAAGTCAAGGGGGATCTAATTGAACATTGTCGAGCAGGACTTCGTCGTGATTCTTACTCATAAGTTTCACTTATTTTCTGATAAAAATTATAGTGTTCACCTCGGAAGCAACACTATTTTTAGCTCGAGTGACGTACTTTGAATACCTTGCTGCGCTCAGAATTCTACTCTAAAATCTTTCGCTCCATACTGGATTCAAAAGCACTCTCGCCTTAAAAATAGATCTTTGCTCCCTTGGTAAATAATATACTATTATACACGACCTGCATCTGGAGCACGTATTACCTATATGTCAAGTATTCTCAATTTGAAGTAAGTTATTAAAACAAGAGCGAGCTAAAGTTGTATGGAAGTTCCCTTGGGTACTACTGACATTTGAATTTGGAACGCCAAAATGTCAACAAAAACTTCTAATGTAATTAGATTTTTTTCTTATTTGGTTTGCATGGATTATGCTTCAGCCACATACGAGAGAACGAAAATAGTTTCAAATCACCGAGATTTTCTTTAGATATTTAGTTCTGTAGGCAAAGGAAGGTCAATAGCCAAGACACACAGCCAAGTTTTTTTGTTAAATATTTTTAATCGGAGTAAAGTGTCTTTGATGTGTCGAAGTGAAAACAAAAACTCCTTGGACCGAGGAAGTTATTGCTTGGTCTCGTTTTTTTTTCTAAACTATTATGATAGAAGTATTTGTTGACATTTTAGCGTTCTAAATTTATATGTTGGCCTCCTTAACTGAATATACTCCTCGCGGAAAAAAGTGTTTTAGCCTCTGGCAGAATTGAATTCTTGACTTCATTCAGGATTCTTAATATACTAATTCCCTCACTACCTTCGGGAATCATCTACAGAATCCTTCATTTCGCTCAGAATTCAATATGCTGCTCGTAATATAAAATACGACTTTATCCCCTTGATGCTTAATCTACTATTAACGTCACGACACAGAACTCGTATGCAGGTGCAGTCAAGAGCATATCAAGCTACTACAAAATTTAATTTTTTTCAATCAACTTTCAACTAAACGTTACAGAGCTTAAATTTATAACTCAATAAGATAAAGTTACAGTTTTGTATAACCTGACATGCTATTGGTTGCAAATGTTTACTTGGCATCATAAAAGAAAGAAAGTCATATACCTATAGGAAACTCCACCAAGTCATACCTAATATACTAAATTCAAAAATACTAAAGTATGGGCTATGAATAAAGACATACATAGATAATCATCACAGCTCATATAATGTCCCCACCGAGGGGCTCGAGCCTACTCTAAGTTAGAGTGTTTAGGCCTTAGTCTACCACGCTGGCCTAGTGCGGATTGGTCGACTTCACATACATCTTTGAATTTTTTGCAGATGTATGCAGAATACCTCAAGAGGTTTTCTTTTGCCATAGAAGCGTCAGACAAAATATGAAATCCTAAAAGCGTAAAACACATTGGTACATGGCAAGATCGAACCTCGGACCTCCCGATGAGAAGGCCAATGCTGAGTCCACAGCTGCGCCTTGGACGATCACAACTTACTTATACGATAAGTAAAATGATAGGTATAATACGATAGGATTCGGTACCTACTTATACGATGGGTAAAATTCGGTTAATGCAATACATTATGATTTGTTCAGAAATGATAAAATAAAAAAGGCAACCCCTTTTTTAAATTGGTTAAAAAGTGACTGCACAGTGGCCTTTATTAGTGTGTATTATTTTAATGTTTTTCCTTGTCTAATTAGACAGAAAAGATACCTATCTTTACGTTGTTTTTCTCTATTTCTTCAAATGTCCTCCAAATCTACTGCAACATAATAAGAAACAGGAAACAATTATTAAAAAGCAAAAACGGAAAATAATATACTCGTAGCTTTCGTATAAAGTTTAAAAATTTAAATAGAAACCAGTGGAGATTTGTTATGGCGTCAAAAGCTTGAAGCGGACACGGGCACATGCCAGCGCGCAGCGCCGGCGCATACTAAGTGGACTACGGCATTAGGGCTACCATGATTCTCTTTGCTCATATAAGCAATCTTCACAATGAGTTAGAATATGTCTCAGATAAGTTTAAAATATTTTAAACGTATTACAAACCGTGTAACAGAAATAGCGCACGCCCAGAAAGTATTTTGGCTGGATTTGGCTTCTGAATTGATTTTCAATTAATTAAAATGACAATCATTGTACCATAATAATTTATTTAAATAAATACAATCACCCCATGGATTACAGATCTAAAGAAAACAATGCGACACATAATACAAGACAATAATAGTTAGTTTTGATATAAAAATTGAGTCATTTTGAGTCATTAGTAATCATTTTATCTTCTTTGTTTGTTCGACTTTGATAGCGACAAGGCAACATTTATATATTTTAAACGCATTTAACGCTTCTCCTTTACCTTATTTTCTTTAAATATAAGTTTCTTGAGGGTTAGGCGATATTTTTAGTAACGTATAACTATTTATTTATTTATTTATTATTTATCAACACTTTATGCACAATTATTTCTGTACAACGACGGACTTAATTCCTGAGGCATTTTCTACCAGTCAACCTTTGAGTGATGCAGAGAAACAATGTGGTAGATATACCAAAAAAAGACAGGTATTATAACTCTACTATACTTACATGTAACCTTAAGGTGATTATGTATCATCAGTAACTCGTGTTATTTATACACGGTTATTTTTTTATCACCCTGGAAAATTTAAGGGACGCTTCACGACATGGTATTAGAATGATTTAAATATAAATAAAAAAAATAACCCCCCTCCTTAATTTTATATTAATTTTTTTAAAAATACAAAAAATGCTGCTCTAGTTGAGAGCAGCATTTTTAGAGATTTTTTTATTTTTTTTTATATTTTTTTTAAATTTTTTATTTCATTTTTTTTATTTTTTATATAATATTGGATGTGTCCTGAAGCGTCCCTAAAATTTTCCAGGGTGATAAAAAAATAACCGTGTATATTGTTAATTAAGTTGTGGATATAATAATGTATGTACACAATCGTTTGATCATCATATCATTTCATATTAATGTGGCGTTTATTTCGGAATCATATTAATGTATTCTAATAATACTCATGCATTAAATTAACCAAAATGACGAAAATACTTTATTGAAGAAATATACTTTACAAAATAAAACATAAACACAACAGCGTCAAAAATGATTTTAAAATACAACCAATCATCGCATTTTATACTAAAGTGGGTATTAAGCGATAATTTACTGTAGCGTCTTAAAAAATTTAAAGAGTATGAAATCAATTTTTATGTAGAACTGTGCATTTTCTTTGTTGATTTTATTTATTTTTCAGTGTGAAATAAGTTAAAATTTGGGCACCTTCTAATATTAGTATTTCTTGAAGTCAGATTTATTTTTTTGTAAAATGTACAGTGCAGCCGATTAATTTATTATACAAGTCATGATCGTTAATTAACAAGAAACATTTGTACAAAGGCGGACACCTTACCGAGCTTTTTATACCTTGGTCACGAAAATTTTGCAAAATGGATAATACATTCGTTTTTGTCGCTTGACGCTGTCGCTTGCAACGTAAAACAAAATCACTTGGAGCGTCGCATTTTGAACCCCTCGGATTCCTGCAGTTTTATTGCTTCAATTGGAAGATCACCTTAAAACCACGATTTTGTAAAGCGGTCAAGCAAAAACCTTTTTATTCCTGCTTGCTCGTCCTCCAATAATGACTATTAGATTTACTACTTACACCTGCAAATTCTACAATCCAAAATGGATATTCAATTGATTGACGAGGACCAATGAAAGTATTTTATTTTAATTAACAAGATATGTTGTCATTTTGATATAATTAGAAGAACAAAAGCATGTATATAGTTCATCAAAAATAACTATGATAAATAAAGTAAGGAAATAAAATTAAAATTTATTTGGTCACCCTACACCTCGTGATTCCTACGCAAACGCACTGTACTGTGTCTTTAATAATACTCACCTTAAATCAGTTCTAGCTAGTTTGAGAGTTTGTTAATAAAACCAAACATATCTGAATAGTAAATATGTATTTACTATAAAATCTCACATAAAAAAGATAGATGGTATATAATGAATTATGAGAAGGTTGTAGGTATACTATCGATAAAATAATTAATTAATATCACTTTTGTGAAACTATTTAATTGTTCAGGTAATTACGAGTACTTATTATAATAATGTTACAAAATTGTCGCAAATTTTATCCCCCTTACATGTACGACCCATCGTTTAACTTATAGGTATAGATTTCCCTACTAACATGTATCACACCATCCAACACGAAATTAGAATAGCATTGTAACAGAAACAAAATTACGGAAAACCTAATAAATGAAAAATTCTTCCTAAATCATCAAAAGATAGGTAATACGAAAAGTTTTACGAGTAAAGAATTTTTGTAGAGCGGCGCGCGATAAGTCATGAATTTATGATATATGCGTGAAAAATTTTTCAGTAACAATTGTCCAGCACAATTACGAAATTAAACAAGCTCCGCTGGTACTACGCTTTCCTATTAAGTCAAATGACCCAGCTCGAATTTTATGTGACTATATCATGCACGCGCTCTCGTAACCAGCGTATAGAGTTGTAGAGTCGTGTGATGTAAGCGTAAAGATTAAATTGATCAGGGAGGCCATACTTGGACGGGCGGATGTAGAAAACTTTGCTCGGTGCAAAGCAGCACTTTTCGCGCTTCGCAGAGAAAACCGGATAAACCGACTGAGACCGTACAGCTGCCGAGATGAAGTCAGCCGGCTAACTATTTCTCACCGACTACAAATAATATCAATAGTTCCTATAACCATGAGAGTCACTTATCTCAAAAGAAAAAAAAACGGAACCCCTATATGATCACTTTGCTGTCCGTCTGTCTGTCAAGACCCTTTTCTCTGAAATGCGTAGAAATATCACACTAAAACTTGTATATCAAACACTCGAGTTTATGGTTCTATTTAGCTGCTAAAACTCATACTTCTATCTTAACACGATCAAAAGTTATGACCGTTAATGTCGCATATTTTTTGCGATTTCACAAGGGAAAGAAAACCTATAGGGTATTTTCTGATGACCTAGAAAACAAGCAAGCAAGGTCTTATAGTTATCTTATATAACACCTTAAGGAAACAGCTGTAAAAATGTTCATAGTTAGGGACTTATAAACAAGTTTGTACTAACCCTCGGAGTCAACCTCGCACTTAGCCGGTTTTTTTATTTGGGTTAAGAATCACTGTAAATAATTAAGGGGGTGAATGGCGTCGTCTAGTAATTGTCTTCCCGCTGCTGATCATAGAAACTATACAATGAGGAAGGAATCCGCCTTATATGCAATCGTGATGATCGGAGTAGGATTTTCTTATGAGTATATCTTGCGTTAGTATCATTAACGACGTCACCACAATGTTGGACACACCAAAAGAAAAGTCTGAAGTTGAAAGTGTTTTAAATTTCTATACAACTTATGTGACCAAGACTCTATGTTGCTATTAATTTTTCGCAAATTTCAAGTCAAACGCCAAATAGCGGACTGAATTGAAAAGTGTATTCTGTAAATCTAAGTAAGAGCGAGCGTAATGTATTTTATAGCCATGAAATAAAGTTAACAGATGACTTGGATCCGAGTGGTTGCTTGGACAAGAGCCAAAAAGCGGAGTTGCGAATTGCTTGCGAATGACATATTACCGTCGATATACTAGTACACATGCACTGAACATGAGCTCTGCTAAACTGTGCTAAGCACTCGGAATTTTAAAGAGCTAAGAACTTATAAGTAGCGTTCTGTAAAATATTGCGAGATAAGAGGCGGCAGTTAATCGCGGTTGAGTCACAGATAATGTTCGTCTACTCGTGTCCGGTTCAACTGAGAAGTTAAAGGCTTTCGTTATTGTTTTTTTTTTAAATTAGTAGGTACATTTATTATTATGAGCAATTTCTTGAGCCTCAAATTACGGCAGGTAGCCCGCGGCGGCCCCGCTCACGGGTGTAATCAGGGGCTCGGCCATGTAGGCTCACCTCGGTTCCACACGGCCCGCCCACCAGTTTAACATTTTTCAACTCGGCTGGGAATTAATACTAGTCCGTTGCATTGTTTATTATAGAGCGCAGTAATTATGCCGTCATTGCCGCCGTCATTATTATTTTCGGATTAACTGAACTCGTTTCGGGGATCTATTGTTATTCAATTCCCGCGGCCAGGTCAGTGACACGCTCACAACGTGAATTGGTACCGCTTAGGCATGTACACATTTATTTATCGACTATGCAAACTAAACATTTTATATACCTTATTATAGAAATAGTTTAAATAACTAGAGACAAAAGGAAGCATATACATACACACGACTCACTAAGTTAGGTTTAACTGTTTAATTTGTCGTGTTGATGTTTGTCTTAAGAACATATTTGCTAAAAATGTACAATATAAGATTACTATTTTTTAAGTTTAAGTGTAGTTATAAAAAACCAAAATAAGAACAAATTGTGTCAAGCAAATATTTATTTCTGTACCATATAATATAATATTCTAGATTCTAAAAAATGTTGTTAGGCTTGCCTAAATATATATAACTCACATCATTATAATATTATTCACATTTTCTATTTTATAATCGCTATTAAGTCTGGCTATATAAAATACACTCACTATTTACTTATTAAATACTAGCAATATTTCTTTAAACGTATAAATAATAATCTAAAGTCACACACGCTCGTTACGAACGAATGTTCTTTTCTAACTGTGTCACATTATAAGTCTTGTTAGTCTTGTACTATTCAACCCACTACCAAGAAATAATATCTGAACGCACACATGGGATATAATGACGTTAACGTACACAAGGCATGGAAATGCTATACGTCCTGGGGGGCTACCGCCTAACTCATAGCGATGCACTTGTTATCATTTTAATGTCACAGGTGACATTGTCATACGAACAGTGACATGTCTGGTCCCTATTTTACCATCTTTGACAGGTGTTATAGTGGAATTGTCTAAATATCTTTCTTTTCTTTTTTTTTAAAAAACGTCACCCCACACTAGGATTTTCTCCTGTGTCATGGGTGCAGTTACAAACATAGAATATCACATGCACATACGCCCAAAACGGAACAAATTTCTGTAGGCCATACAAAACATTTGTCCCGTACGGGAATCGAACCCGCGACCAGTTGCGCAGTAGGTGATCACTTGACCTCTGCGCTAAACGTGTCGTCAAAATATATGACATATCTGTATTTATAAAAGGCTTTTGTGACTGACTGACTGAATTAAGTATCAACTATTATTTTTAAGCCTTTTAACTTTTGTCTACTTAAGCTTAATAAAGTAAAGAGAAATCAAAAACGTTGAATTTTCACTCGGGTGCATATACATAGTACCTCAGTGGGTTTATTGGCTTTATTTGATGAAAATCTGTTCAGCTGTTCAAAAGTTATTGGTCATCAGTATTTCTTGGTCAGTAGGGCGCACTGCGTCCAGAAATTGTTGTCGTGGATTTGCTCACAAAGCGGCCCCCGACGCAATGTATTAAATAAAACTAAGGACTATTTCCTACTTTTCAAAGGGCAGTATCTATATGTCGTGGCATTTTTATTTCTAAATTTAGCTAGGACATCCGTATTTTCGTTTTTCTAGCGTATCTGGACTAAGTTGCAACACTCTCTTTTGGTGATTTGTTGTCGTAGAAACTACACGCGTACGAAGTCGCGGGCAGAGACTAGTCTCATATATTTTTTGTCAATTGTCGCACCTGTCGGAGATGATGAAAATGAATCATAAGTCCAAGGTGAAAACGGGCCGGTCCTCTATTTTTGAGTTATTTGTCTGGCGTCGAGCGCTTATCGAGCGCTGTCTTTGCTAAATTTCTTATGGATTCGAGAAAAATCAACATAATATTATGATTAAAATCAATATGACTTCGATTTTTCACGAAAACGAAACCAAAATCAGTAGAAATCGAGCACAGACGGCGCTCGACGTCTGTCGAATGATCAAAAATAGAGCCTCTGGTCGCTTGTTGAACAAGTTTCGCCGTTGTTTCTTTACTCGCGGTCAGCACACGCTGCAATGCTCTGATTGCCAACAATATGTCAAGTCAAAAGCCATTTTTAACAATAACAGGTTTAAAAGCTTAAAAACTCTACTTTGTACATCACGGGATTTGAATCTCAAACTCAACGCAAAAATATTTATTCAAAGACCTTTATAGGCACTTACTGACGTCAAACAAAAATTTAATGAACTAAGATATATAATTTGTTATCTAAATCTTATATGTACAATACATACACCCAACTATAATTAAGATACATAAAAATATTTAAAAAAAGTTGACTCCACACCGGAGCCTTCTCGAGAAGAACAGGCAAGAAACTCGGAAGGTCTGATTTTTTGTATCCTCTTTTAAATTGCCAATATTACAATAACAGTATTTCACAACGTGATTTTGATTTAAAAAAAACATAATATATGTATAAATGCCAGTCGGAGTGATTGGAACAGTTACTCAAATCCAATACATTTATCCCATAATACCCAAGTGTAAATATTAACGTCAAATTATCACATTTTATGTCAATACCAAGAATGTTTAGCAGCTTATAAATTTTTTCATTTTGTCATATTATGAAGGCAAATGAGACGACAGATATTGTTGTTTCAATTCACTTTTTTACAATGGATCAAATAACTTTTAAATGCTCTATAGAACACAACAAACTGTCAAAATATTGTTAGTTTGTATATTGGTATTATACTACTAAATACAAATCATCGTCAAACCTAAACATTTCTTTGACTGTAGGTACATAGTATAGATGACCTTAGGCCTTAAAAAAAGTTACAAATACGAATAACCGAAAATTAATAAATAGTTCAAAAACCACTCACTACTTACAGAATCTATAACATAATAACGTTTTCATTAAAATATTGTAATTGTAATAATTTCATGTCGAATTTAGGCGAATAAAAATAGTTAAAAGAGGAAAACTTAAATACCCTCGCCTGGAGCAAAGAGGTTGACTTTAGAGGAATTTGGGAAAGCTCTAAATGGGATTTTAATAATGTGCCGCCGACTGCGGCTGGCATTAAGATATATGAGCGGGCTATGCACTCACACCCCCCACCCTCGGCGTGAGTATGAGGTATCAACCTCAGACAATTCACACACTGAGTTACGCCCGCGCATTACTCGAACTGAGTTTTATCATAACACCCATTCGTCTTCATTTGTGTGGAACAGTAAATGCTCGCAGATTTACACGTGGCTGAATTATCACCGTGCTTGTGATAATGAACAAGAGCTTTAATTTTTGTAATGGTAATAACGTCGATTTTAGAAAAATCCTATTGTTTAGCGCATTACTTTCAGAAGTTTCGAAAAAAGAGAAATACAATCTATTATATTAACTGGGAAAATAATAGTACATTACTATGTAAGTGCGGTATGTTGATTATACCAATATACGCACGTACTCGTATATCGTACCATTTTTTTCATCACATTTGTGAGGAAAAATACCTAAAAAACGGAATTATTTGATTAAATACACAAATCATTGTTAATTTGTATACGAACTAAATAATGGTATGAAAATAATAAAAAGCTAATAAATCATTTGAAAAATCATGAAGTTCAATGGTATCTTTTATACTACTTCTAGCTTTTAAAAAATACAGTACATTACTGCCGCGACAGGTAAGTATAGCATTGCCGGCCTCTGTGATGCGTGCTTCGGCTATAACACACGCGTGTTTTATGAGCTGCTTTATGTATTTAAAGCCGGTGTAATTAGATCCACTTTACGAGCAAGTGTGTTGAAAATAATATACCTTTACGATTATTACTAGCCTCATCAAATTAATCGTGTATGTGCTTTCTTAATAACACTATCTGAAGAGGCCCTAACGGAGTATATACAGATCATATTTTGTCCTTATATAAAAAACCTGTTCGCATTTTCATCGAGATGGATTAAAACGGCCGCCAGATATTTTCTTTTTGGGTTTCACTTGTGTTCGTACAAACAAACTTGAGACGAGAGCTTCAGACGTGCGTCTTTTGTTATCAGACGACGACATAATTCTAGTTTGACAATTTTGTCGTACCTTCATATCTTGTTTCTTGTGAGTGTATTACTTTTCCTTCTTGGGAGAGATGTCGACGCAAACTACGCGTCCTTATCTGTGTGCCGTTCGTTACTTTACAGTCATGTCTCTAGAAACTCTTGAAAGGTAAGATTTCATTACAAAACCAGAGCAACGTTTGCCTATTTTTAGAAGCTTTAAGGAAAAACCTGTGGGATCGAACACTTCTAACGCGGGTACTTTTGATGGGTAAGACAAAAGTCACATGTCTAAAATGTTTTACGTTGATAGAACGTTCCCATACGGAATCGCGACATGCAAGCTTTTTTAGGAAACCAGTATGATAAAGCCCCATACACTTGACAAATGGCACTCAGGTGTGAAATTGGATTTGCAAAAGGGGACAGCCACAAATCTTATCGCGATCCACGATGTTTTATTTTTCTTATTCAAATTGAGTACTTACACTAATATACGAATCTTGGGTTCTGTTTCATCTATACATACATACAAATAAATAAAATTGAAGTGTCTGTTTGTAATGTCAAAATAACAAGTTTTTACTAAATGGGTATGAATGTATATCGGGTACCAACTAGGGTACCAATAACAAAAACACAATTTAATTTTTTTTGTCTGTCTGTCTGTTTGTTCCCGCTAATCTCCGGATTGGCTGGACCGATTTTGACAGGACTTTCACTAATAGATCCTATCGACAGGTATGCCTTATAAGTACAGGACGTTATTGCGGATCTTAGCCGGTTCGATTACCATGTAAGCAAGCTTATTTTCAAAATTCTCGAAATGCAGTAATGCGTCTTTCTTAAAATAAAGGAGTGCTTCATTTAAGTAGCATTTGCTATCTTCAGTATTTGGGTTTTTTTTTTCTTGCTCCAGCAGGCGTAGCACGGGCTGCCAAGACTGGACTCGAGTCACGCATTATCTCACAATTTCAGTGACATAATCTCTGTCTTAAAGAGCAGCACGGTGGCGCATATTTAGTGTGACTGACGTGATAAAAATATCTTGACGCTCGTCAAGGAACAAAGGTGACTGAGTTTTTCACAAATTTCTTGGCGTGCCTGTCCGCCGACTGCTGTGGTTGTAGCAAGGGCTTTAATACTTTGGAAGATGAAGCAGCAGTCGGAGAGCAAAAAATTTGTGATAAAACCCAGTCACACGTGTCCCTTGACGATCGTGAAGACATTTTTATCACGTCAGTCCCACAAAATATGCGCCACCGTGCTCCTCTTTAAGACATAGAGATTATGTGACTGAAATTGTGAGATAATGCGTGACTCGAGTCCAGTCTTGGCAGCCCGTGCGCGCCTGCAGATGGCGTTATAAAGTTCAATACTGTATATCAACTAGGTAATTTCGCTGTCAAATCTTGATGTAGAAGAAAATGTTAGGCAGACCGCGGCATATATTGCCTTTCCTTCAAATACTCTTCAACTCCGTAATTAACTTCTATCTGCGGGGATATGCAAAAGTTTGTAATCACGATTAACATATTCGCGACGCGCTCCACCTGCGAGGCGGCGAGTGAGCAACTAACGAAGAACCCCTCGGAAACTTTGTTTAACGTTAGCGCACTCGCTTTTCGAATTAAAAGTGGCGCTCATTTCGCTCTAAAAAGGCCCTTAATGAAACGCGATCGTCGTAAATTCGTCTGAGTTTCCGGAACAATGCACAGCACGCGGAGCGCCGTTTCGCACAGAGCGCGTTACTCAGCAGCCCGCATAACGAGAGGTTAAATTAAATAACAACCGAAACTTTGAGATTCCCTCCAATCCAAGTGCTGGAGCTTGAAGATGGAGCTATATTAGTTCGATTTCTGTTCCAAGTTCCCAACCGCAAGCTGCTCGTGACTGCTCTCCGGCCCCCATACGGCTAAACATTGCCGGCTCGATGATCCAACACGATATAATTGGGATTCGGTAGTTGCGCTAACTACTTTACTTTGGTAGGAAGGACCTCAATAATACAATATCGGCTTGACATTTATGAGACGTGGTTAATGAACAATGATGGAATCCAATTTATAGCTGCCTCCTTGAAGTTAGGTTAATAGAATAGGCACGCAATGACCCTTGTTTGTATTCTTTCAAGTTTATTTGGTGTGCATAAAATGATTAAAATAAAATATTTTACAAATATAAAAACCAACTTCAAAATCATATAAAAGTCATAAATACTCGTATATAAGAATAGATACATCACATTTTTTAATTTGAAGTCAGTGCCTTTTAACTCATGATCATCGATCATCCACACCATTTATCCGAATATGTCAATATGTGCCTATTGTAATCTGAAAACTGAACCTCTAACTCCTAAAACTCAAGAATCCTTCCATCATCAGCTCGGCTCATAACTACCAGATGCAAATATAACTTCAGAAAAAAAATGAAACACTTGCTATGCATCTCTTTAAAATTTAAGGGTTTCCCATGATTACCTGGGATCCCATCACCAAATCCAGAATCCTTGGGGACAATGAGACCTATTGGGAAGTATAACCTCTCAAGCAAAATAGAATTTTCCAAATCGGTTAATGAATAGTTGAGTTATGGGATAAAAAACATAAAAAAACCTACGATGATTAAATGGCAACTTGACGAACATGACTGACTGACTTGATGACAATATAATAATATCTTAAGGCGCATAGTGCTCTCAATGACCTTGCGTCGATCGTCCCGCACTGATTACATAGGAGTGAGTGAGTGAGAGTGAGGGGAATATTTAAGCAAACCTTTACGCGTATGATGAATCATATCACTAAAAAATTAATAAAGGCGAATAAAAAAAATCTAAAAAGACCATCTCTAGATTATTGTTAACTTTATTTATTGAAATCGAAAGTATCTAAAGTAAATCTTGTAGATAATAAATCCAGCGCCATAATTCTTATGGCTAATTTCTCCAACCTTGTCTTAGCTTGGGATACTCTTAGGTGGCATGCTGTCATATTCTTTACATTAAAGACAAAAAAAAATACATCGAGCTTATAAATTCTATTGTATACACAAAAAATATAAAGCAAACTATATTAAATAACGTCAAACAATCACTTGAACACCCTCTATACAGTGCGGGTTAGAGCGAAAAGTTGTACTTCGCGCGAAGGCCCTGAACGCGCCTCTGAACGCGCCTCAGGGTCAATTGTAAAACACCTGCAGTGCAACCTTACAGGATTAGACACCTAACATGAACGTTTGTTTGACGAGTTGTGAGATAACTCAATTCATTGAACAAAAATCAATTTTTAAGTTTTTATTGTACTATCGTGACATTGATAACTCTATTTTTCATATATAAACGACTAGCTTTCCGCCCGCGACTTCGCCCGCGTTATTTTTGTTTTCCCGTGGGATTTTTTTTTTGCGGTAGGAAAATTATCCTATGTCCTTCCCCTGGTCTCGAACTATCCCCATACCAACTTTCATCAAAATCGGTTCAGTAGTTTCGAAGCCTATTTAATACAAACAAACAAACAATCAAATCTTTCCTCTTTATAATATTAGTATAGACGACAGAAGACGACGTTACGCTCGCGTGCTGTGCGCGTATAGTTACAAACATTCTAAAAGTAAGTACTTGTATTAAATTAATATTTATTTTTGTATGAAAATAAAGTATCTAAGTATGTGTCTAACGAATTATCAAAGTCGTGGAACGAACTTTGTTGTTTATGATGTTAGGCTATCTAATCATGCGATCCTGCTGGTTGCAGGTCTTTTAATAATGGTGTTTAAATAATAATAATAATTTATTGCAGGTTACTTAGACCCATATACAAACGAATAACAACACAAACATAGCATAAAATAAAATAATATCGTGTAAAAGTCTTAAAAACTATGAGATCATTTACATTTAAAAATCGTCAAATGGTTACTCCTATTTTTTATTACAGTTCTTATGCACAGAGAGCTAATGTCTATAAATGGGACTATACAAGTCTTTGTATACGGTTTTGAGTATACCATTGTTAGAGCTACGAATTCGATCCCAAAAAGACGCTGTTCTCATACGGATTACCGCATAGAAGTCCGAGACTCTAGCATCGGAGAACATAGTCGAGGCACTGAAAAACCTAGGTTTTCTCATCAGGATGCGAAATATATCATTATATTGCACTCTGATGGCACTATAAGATTTACAGCTATAGTTCGCCCATAGTTGACAGGTGTAGAAACCGAGGCAGTAAGCTTTGAATAATGTCAGCTTAACCTGTTCACTACAACCGGCAAACCTTCACGCAACCATATTGCTTCGAACAGCCAATGCTCTTCTCCTCTCGTTCTATGTCGAGGTTGTCCTTCATATCTTCACTCAATATGTGCCCTAGGTATTTAAAATGACTTACCCGTCGAACTGCTAATCCATTTAGTTTCACTACAGGTACCCTATCAGGCAGCGTGGTTGACTAAGGCCTAATCACCCTAATATAGGGTAGGCTCGAGCCCCTCGGTGGGGACGTGTATGGGCTGTGATGATGACCCTATCAGGACCCCCTCCCGACTTAAATAGTAGAAGCTCCGTTTTATTCACATTGTATTTCAATCCGTGAGAAACGATATATTTCTCACAGACCGAAATCAACTTCCTGAGTCCCTTGATCGAGGGACTGAGGAGCACCATGTCATCCGCGTAACTAAGACTATTTACACATGTTTCGCCTATATTATGACAGCCCACTTTTGTGTCCCTCAGTTCCTCGATCAGTTTGTTTATATATAAATTGAAAAGATCCGGAGAAGTAAGGCCACCTTGACGTACACCGCATTCCAATCTATAACTATTGGAAGTTTTACAAATATATATTCATTTGGTTATAGAGGACCAAATGAATATACCTATTCACCGTGTATGTTGCGCTATAGTTAAAAAACAATGCATCGGCTGCGTGTTTGTAGACGAACGAAAACTTGTTCAGGGGCAGTCGCTTCAACAGACTATGTTAGTTCCGACCGACAATAGCGTCATACAAAAATGACGTCCATTCCGCGTGGACGATTATTGGACCGGCAGCAGCGCTTTGATGGACAGGATTCAATCTGGTAATCGGAAATGGGCATTGTGCAACAAAGGCCGTATTGTCCTCCGGTCGCCGCCGCTCGCTGCTCGCCCGCAAATATTCATGATCATTGCTGTTCGTGACGACATGCGCATATAGATTGGTACATATGTACGGCCATGGTCATATGATTCAGCTTACGGTGCGGATCAAAAGTCTGGCAACGATGTTTTGCGGCTAAACCGACTTGTTTTATTCTGGCGTCTCAGTAAAAGTTTGAAGCACAATTTAAGACAAATGTCGTTTCCTCTAAAGATTTGTTATGTGAAAAATCTGCAAATGTCTTTTTAAAAGCTACTTTAAAATATTGCTTCTTAAAGGAATACTTTATGCAGCTTCGCCCGCGTTGTTTTTGTTTTCCCATGAGAATTTTATATTTTTCCGTAGGAAATATAATTTTGTAGCCTATATTAATTAGGGATAATGTAGCATTCTAGTGGTGAAAGAATTTTTGAAATCCCTCCAGTAGTTTTTGAGTTTATTTATTACATGTATGTATGTAATAAACAAACTCAAAAACTACTGGACGGATCTTTCTTCTTTATAGTAATATATAGTGTGGATAGTACTAGTGTACTAATATATAGTAATAATATGTAGTGTACTTCTTTATAGTGTGGATAGTGTAGATAATAGTATAAGAATATTTAAAGAACGTTTTAGTTCAAACTTTTGAAACTGAGTGCAAAGATTAAATCATAGACGCGCCAAGTAAAGAAGAAAGAAAGAAAGAAAGAAATATTTTATTTTACCAAAACAGCCAAAATACAAATAGACATCACTATAACATCCACACAAGGCTAGGCCTGACTTGTGGTTGTCAAATGACGGGGAATAATTCCATACTTAATGGCTATAACAAAAAATAGAAATAATAACTAGAGAGACACAATATGCATATATAACTTACTTTGAATTAATTATAATTTATGATAAATATTTAACATAAACGAATACAATAAATACAGCGCTTCTTCAGTGTAACGTGTGTGTGTGTGTAAGTATGTATGTGTAGTGTAGTGGGAGAATAATTAAAGTGTACGTGAAGGTATATATAAAGAAAAAAAGTACAGCGGACAACACATCAAGCTTTAAACTTGCATAACGAAAACTGCCGCTGTAACGACCGACATAAGGACGGTCCAACATCAAGGCTTGATTTCGTGTGTACCACTACCACCCTTTTCTGTTCAAATTATTTTTTATGATTGTTCTTGTATCGATCATAATAGTACCTTGTGGTGAGCAGTTTAAACCGACGATTTGTAAATGTGGGAACAGCGATATCTATGACAACTAAGTTATTACAAAACCGAATCTATCTGCTCCAATTATCCCGTTTGGTATTTTATCTGTTATTTTGTATAGTCAGTAAATGGATTAACTTTTTGTTATTTTATAATTCTTACCGAAAAATTGATTTATTGAACCTGCATATTTTACATCACTTGTAAACGCATTTCATTTTTCATTCTGTTGTTTGTCGCTAACGTAAAATAATAAGCACCAAAATAAAATAAAAAAACAAGAATAAAAATTAAAACTATAGTAAAGAAGACTCGTCAGCTACTACATTGGTGTAATACAATCAAAAAGAATTTTCTTTGTTAACTTCTTCAAAGTTTGTATTCCAATATTAAGATCACTCTTATAGAAAATTAACTTTGAAGAAACTTAGGTATACTGAGAGTAGAGAAGGCATGCACAAACCACTCCTACGGAACAAAACTTCGTGAGCAATACCCATGTATTATAAATTCTTCATAAACAAGTTGTTCGCAAAGTAGAATTAATATGTGAACTAATACCCAGCTAGAATGTACATTTTATTTACATTATTCATGTCCTATTTATTGACTATTTATGTTTAGAATGCATATTTTAATGAAATGTTTTCAATACATTTTTTCAACATACATATTTTATGTATGTATCATATTCACTGTAGCTTTTATAATCAGGCTAAGTTTTAGTAATAATAACAAAACCCTTATTTAGAAGTTAATCGTCAGTCCATAGTATTGTCAGATAAATATATTGATGATAACATTATCGCATGTAGGTTTCTAACTGAATTTTTATGTGATTTAACAAGAAATAATAACTTAAGAAGAGAAGAGAAAAGCATCAAGACAGATGTCAATCGCAAATTATATTTATATAAAAGACAGGACAGGAGTGTTTGAAGTGGGCAGCCAGAGAGTGGACCGAGATTTACAAATCTCCATCGAGGACAAGGGGGCACTTGACCCTCTTCGATAGAACCCGACTTTCTATCAAATATAATTTGAGGTACGAATTTGTACTACCCTTATATTTTGTGTTCCCACTAAAGTATGCCGTAGGGATTTAAAATTGTAAGGCGCATGGAATCGACAGGAACATTTGTGCCTAAAACTATAAAAACTTAACGTGAATCGGATTTCTAAAATTCACGTGGTGCTGGCGTAACAAGTTAATTTCGGTAAAATTTGGTTTTATTTGAATTTGGATTGTATGATAACTATAAATACTTATTATATATAAAATTAAATGCAAATCACCTAGATATAACCAAAGCATATAATCATGAAATCATAAATTAATTTGATGGAAATTAAAGAAAAAAAAGGACTTCCATAATGTGCTAGTCTACAACCCTCACTCTCTGGGGCGTGCAGATAATAGGAAGTCTGCACAAATAGTTTTGATGCTTGTCCTACCGATGTAAGCTAAAAATCTGTTATTCATTTTGGCTGCTGAACTTTTTTAAAGATTTACCCCGTTACTTCTGATAAGTATGTCTTATCTTAATCCTTTTTCCTATGAGTGAGACAGATGAATCACCTTGTATACCCGTTATAACTTCGCTTGTTTCTGTGAATAATAATTAGGAAATTGAACATTTAGATGAAAATGATTGCACGCAAATTCGAATATGAATGAAATTTTTAACAAAGATAGATTTTACATAAAATAACTCTGCGGCAAGTCACAAAGTACCAGTTATCAGGGAGAACGATTCCATGTTCCAAAAATAAGTTTTTTTACTTCACATAATCCTTGTATTGGCCAAATAAAAAAGCCTCGAAAACCAAATCTAAAAAATCAACGTTAACGTTGATCTAAAGGCAGATGTAATAAATGAGATCGGGCCCGTTATCACCAACTGAAGCAGCTCGAAAGGAAGACAGATGGCGCTCCCAAGAGGATATCATCCAAAGAAAATTTATCAAAATCCTTTTATGCGCATCTAGTCATTCTAATTCTGCTTCCTACACACATCTGCCGAAATTATAATGTGCCTGCCTTACACTGAATGTTTATGATTTTTGCTTATTTTCCACATTTGATTTGATAAAAGAGCTCTCTTTAATTTGAATTGTAAAAAGCATACCTATAATTCGTTATTTACCATATATTTTATTATGAATCATTTTAATCAACACATCAATATATTTTTTTCTTTATTTATCATTGAGATATTATTTATGGATTTATCTTCGGCACTTTTATCTTTGACTAGCTGTGCCCTCGACTCCGTTCGGAAAATAACAACATGTCGTACATTTTTTCCCGTTTTTGAAACATTTTTCATTGATGCTTAGCTATTACTAGTCGTAGCGTGAGGTTATATAGCCTTCCTTGATAAACTGGCTATTCAACACAAAATAGTACATTACGATATAAGTGCAGTATGTTGGTTACATAAAACTCACGAGGCGGAATTTCAGCCCGAGCCGAAGGCAAGGGCGTAATAAAGCCGAGTGTGTATAACCAATATACGCACGTATTTCGTACTACGTTTTTCAACACACTTGTGAGGGAAAATACCAAATAAACTGATTTTTTTTAATCAAATAACACAAATCATCGTTAATTTGTAGACAAACTAAATAATGGTATGAAAATAAAATCATTTGAAAAATCATTTAGTTCGATGATTTCTTTTGCATTACGTCTAGCTTTTAAAAAATATAGTACATTACTGCCGCGACTGGCAAGTGCAGCATTGCCGGCCTCTGTGATGCGTGCCTCGACTATAACACACACATGTTTTATGAGCTGCTGTACATATCTATCTAAAGCTGGTGTAATTAGATCCACTTTAAGAGCAAGTGTGTTGAAAAGAATTTTTTCGATTTGAATCAGTAGTTTCTGAGATTAGCGCATTCAACCAAACAAACAAACTCTTTAGCTTTCTAATATTCAATATAGATTTTTTTATCGCTAGCCGTGGCAGACGAGCAAGTGGCCCAGTTGATGGTAAGTGGTAACCACCGCTCATGAACATCTGCAATGCCAGGGGCAAAGCTCAGTCACTACCTGCCTGGAGAGAAGTGCTCTTGTGAAACCTCGTTTGAAGTTAGACATATCGTAGCGCTCAGGATACACCGCAGCTGGAAGCTCGTTTCAGAATCTGCACATACGTGGAAGAAATGAACGCTGAAACCGAACTGTGCCAGACAAGATCGGTTTGCAATTGCAAGGAGTCAAGAAAGTCGAGCTGATATTTCGGAGCTCCTGCCCAGAGTACTCCATATGCGGCCGTATTTGTGTTTTATAAAGCACCAGCCGCTGGCTAGGTGTGAAGTACTGCTGCCCAGTCTTATGATCTTCTTCTACCTGCCCGTGTTCTCAGTTTATCTGGCTTCGGGCCTCATCCTACAGCGGTGGCAAGCCAAACAATTCTAGGTTGTTACAGGTTCGGTGTTGCTCTTTACGTCTTTTAGAACATTGGACCACTACGTGGGTGGAGCTTTCCCTCTACCTCTGGATTTGTCATGGTTCTTCAGAGCTTTCTTTAGAGCATATCATCCTCTCTCCTCATCACATGCCCACACAATCGTTATCGATGCCGCCATAATCACATTCCAAAAATTTCGGTCTCGTTCTGCTTATTCGCAGCCCATGCGACTTGAGCTTTTACAGACTTTGGTTTGGGAATTCCTGGAGTTTGTGCATGCTTTGTGAGATTAGTGCGATGTTATCAGTGTAAAGTATACACCAAGGAGTTGGTTTTTGCAGTGGACTCTAAACTGATCCCTGGTTCACGCCAACTTTTACCTGGAAAGATTTATTAAGGCCAGCTGGACTCTGTTATGTAGTTCTCTCACTGTATATATATTTAACTATTCTGATGTATGTTTTGGAACTCTTTAGGTTTTAAGATATTGCAAAACCTCCCAATTTTCTGGGCATTCTATCGAATTCCTTTTCTAAATTTATGACGGCAAAGTATAGATTGTTCTTCTATCACTATACGTATTATTTGGGTGGCATTAGTGGTAGATTTGCCAGAAGTAAAGGTAAATTGATTTTCGGTTAATCTATTCGAGCTCCTATCACTCACTCCCAGAGTTTAAGGGTGGGCGATGTTAGTTTAATACCCTTGTAGTTATTGCATTGCGATATTTCACCTTTCCCGGTTTCCCCTTATGAATCGGGGATAAGAAACTTGGGTCAATGATTCTGGGATTCTGCCTTCATTGAGAATGATATTGGAAAGATTCAAGAACCAAGGTAGGTCTTTATGATCCAGTTTCTTTCACAAGTCTGCTGATATGCTGTCCGGACCTATAACTTTCTGATTTATTTTTCTCAATGCGTTCTTGATTTTCTAGCTATTTACAGTTTATAAGCCTAGGCATAGACACGACTTTTGGTAGTGGTAGTCGCAGTGTGGACCCTTCCACGCGCGTCCATAAGGGCAGGAAGAACACCGGGGGGTTTAGTGGGTAGGCCTGGCTCTCTGCCGGGAGAGCCCCACACACGCTCGTTGTCTAGCCAACGGCGAGTATGGTGCGGTCACGCATTCCCCTCGAAAAAAAAGGCATAGACACGACTTCTAGAAGTTCATTGCTTGGAAACTCTTCGTTCTGCAAGCCCATTGTATGACATCCCTATCGTGTCTAATACTAATTTAGTATCACAAAGTTGAAAAGGACAAAAATAAGTATATGTGAAATACCTATGTAGGTCTAACAAATTTATGTGATATTTTCTCAAAAATAATGCTGAGTTGCTTTTGCGAATTGAACACCTCACTTAGGTACACGTAAGTGAGGTGTTGAATTGGGGTTGGAATGTATACTAGGTAGGTAATATAATACTAGTAATGCATTATTTACCAAATTTTTGATTCATTTTTTTACTTAGCTGAGATGAGTATGCATAATATACTAGGGTAGGATGAGAAACTGATTAATTATTATTTATGGAATATAAAAAAAATACATAACCTGATAATTGGCGTTAAAAATTCTTTCAGACAAGCAAATGATAGTAAGTACACCGAGTTATTGCCAAGGTGAATATCGCGATTGAGTGGCGGTAAGCGCGCGCGCACCGCTTCGGCCATTCAACTCGCTGCTCGCGGTTCTGCCTGCATTACAATACAACGGGGCCTAGTAATATTACTCATCAAACATATTAATCGAACCAACAATACTCGGATTTTTCTACGTGAACGCCTTGATTGGATTTATTGTCGCAAGAACGTGTTGGTGCACGAATGTAAATAGAAAGTACAAACATCAATCAAATTAGAAATCATACACCTTTAATTAAGTATAATTCGTTCTACAAGAGTCTACATGAAATTACAATTAAAAGTTTATTACTTACAGTATTCGTCAACACATATATTCTTCCATTTAACACCTCAGAAAAGATACAATAAATTATATATGATGTAGAGATGATAGAGGCTTTTTAAAAAATAGGCATTTTTAAAAGTTTCGCTATTTCGAAATTTCTATTAATAGTATGAAATATGATAAAACTATTAGTGAAATTTCATGTTTTAAAATTATCGTGCCATCACGATAACAAATCTCAGAATCCACATTTTCTCATCCCGCTTCGCTTCACGCACAAATTACTTACTACCGGCTACCAAATCATTAACAATTCAAATCTATGAGAGAAAAACATTTCGAAACTTACAAGGCAATAGCTGGAGAAGTGTAGACAAAAACACAGCTGGTTTTCACACGAGGGAAATCCATGTGCAATTTGCGTACATCGTCAGTTAACTAAACTAAAACAATTAGCACTTAAATTCTACTTAAACTGTTGCCGGTATTTTCCTAAAACACTGCACTACACATTAGTCCACATGAGTTAAATTAACATTGACTCTTAAAAGATCCAATTTTTTAAGGCTAGGAGCGAAACAACAAGTGTTATAAACAATGAAAGGTTTCGCGAGCGCAGTTGACCGCGGGGGCGGCGTGGCAACTGTCACCGTAGCGAACACGTCTCGACTGCCGCCAAGCGAGCGAGAGACGCCGGCTGCCGGTCCTACATCCACAACACCATCTCACCAATATATACTTACTCACAAATGAACTTCTCATCTCACGCAACATTCAATGCCCAATGTAACGGCTCGCGCTACGACTACTCGTAGCAGCTACGCAATGTAGAGCGAAGCTTTCATTCGTACAGCTCTATCTTACGCAAAAGCGCTCTAACCCTGCGAGGTTGAGAAAAAGCTTATTTCTCCACATGCTGGCTCTCGTAATATTATGACAGTAGCGCCACCTGTTTTGGGCTACGCACATTATTTTACCGCCATCTACCGTGAGAATTCGTTGTTAAGTTGCAACTATTTCAGAACCTTGTAAGGGTAGAGCTGTGCTGTGCAATTACAAAGTGGTTTCATAGTCACACAATAGATAGAGCTGGTTTGTTATTTATACATTTCAAAATATCAAAATAGAAAATATTGGATGTAATACTCGTAAAGTAAGAACATAGTAAAAGAATAATTAATGTTCAAAATAGTAAGATTGTGAATGAATTACATAATATTTTTGTATCAATCGTTTCTTTAACTTTCACTTAATTACGAAGTGCCATGTATTCTATGTGTAAGGATTCTATGAATATATGTATTAATTTGCAGTTTTGTACTTTTCTATCAATATTTTTCTAAGGCAAACATTATATTTATTTAAACAAAGAATTAACCATCAATTGTCAATTTCATTTCTGCCATCTTATAGTTAGTTCATTTATACCATTGCGGTAGAGTTCTGAGGGCATGGACAGAACAAACCGTGTGATGATATTTTGTATTATTTCTCGGGAAGAATATTTTTACCGTGTAAAAAATTGTCCAAATCGCAAAAAATATGGGAGTTGACTGGTACCAGGATTAGCGAGTAAGGCGAATGACGTATGGCGTGTAAAATTAAGTAGATAGGTATTCAATGGTTTCTCTAGGTCTTGTATTATCATGGATGGATAGTGGTGAAAATCGGTTGACAAATGCTGTCTGGCTGCAAGTTTCGCCGTAACTGTTCGAAGTACAGCCTCACTAGACAAATGCCACACGCTAACTTTTCCGCAGTTGTTCCTCAGAAAAAATGTATGGAGATGACAGTAGCTGCTCTGCTGCGGGAAAAATAGCGTGAGGTTAATGTCATTTCCATACATTTTTTTTGCGGAACGACTGCGGAAAATTTAGCATTTGTCTAGGGCCTCTGTACAGACATCTAGTGTTATTATTTGAAGACATTTGCATTCAGGATGATGCTGACGAGATTTGACTACATTTACACAGGTAGGTTTTTTAGGGGATTTTGCAGCGTTTAACCTACATAGAATTAGCCATTGCGTTACGCTACGCTTAATTTTCTCTGCAAGTCAGTTAAATCACATGGACACCCATTTTTCAAGGTTTGTTATCATACTGATTTGATACAAATTAATCAATTTGTGTTTTCTCTTTTTTATGTTATTCTGTGCTAGTGCCATTAAATAAACCATTTTCTTTCGTTCTTCTTTCTTTCTTTCAATATTGTGGATATGCTTACATCTAACTATGCTATCACATACAATATATCGTTATTTATTTTAGTGGCTGGTCTTCCTCGGAGATCATTGTTCAAGTCGACGTTTCTACTACGAAAGCGATGATACCAAAAACACACGGCGCTTTGCTCATTAGCCGTATCTCCTCCAAACACAGGGTTGATATTGCGAGCTGTATCTGCTACGTTAGTCCCATGTCGGAACTCGTATTCAAAAATTACTATCATTTTCAATGTATCCATCTTTATGAAAACACAATTGTAAGTAATATAATCGTAAGTACGTTGTACATTTTTCAAATTAAGAATGGTAGAGTTTTTGTGTAAAATGCGTAGTTTAATTCTAATTCAACATGACCAGCACCTACTCTATGTTTGTTCGGTCTTGCATCCATATTTTTCAATCCAATAATAAAAGTATACTTTAAATAATGTTGTTTTATGCTAGACGTGAAATTAATAGAACACAATATTATTTAATACAATGATTTATCTAACTACATAGTTTATGTAGGTAATAATGGGGTAGGTAATAATCTTCCACTTTAAAGCTTAATTCACATTGAAATATAACAATTATACTTCTAAAGTTAAGGTATTACACTTATATACATTTAATATGATCATTAATTTTAATCATGTTACATATTAACAAATACAACAA